>CM059429.1:115686816-117076508 GCA_030390025.1 Squalus acanthias | reverse complement strand
CTCAAATTTAAGATTCTCATCCTTGTGTTTAAGTCTATCCCTGACCTTCCTCTCCCTATCTCTGTGACCTCCTTCAGCCCTACAATGCCCCCCCACCCCCTTAACCCTTGCTTCCTCTGGCTTTGGCCTCTTGTGCATTCCTACCTCCCTTTGTCCCACCATTTACAGCCATGCCTTTCGCCACCTAGACCCCACTCTCCAGAATTTGTTTGCTAAAGCCCTCTGCCCTGCCACCTTCATCCTCCTTTAAAAAACTACTTAAACCCCAGCTCTTTGACCAAGCTTTTGGTCACCCCTCCCAATATCTCCTACTTTGGCTCCACATCCACTTTTTCCTTGCACCTTTTGTGAAGTGTTATGGGACATTTTTCTAGGTTAAAGTATAAATCCTTCGATTTAGCTCCTTGAAAGGAAAATAATAAAAGGTTATTATTTTAGATTTAAATACAAAGCTTTTCTTCTGTAAATAACTTTTCTCTACATAGCATAAATCTTTCTTTTCTGCTTGTATGTCTTCCCACTATGGAAGCTGTGCCAGTCGGAACTACATCTCTTAGAAATTCCCAAATAACTCTGCTTTGAACAGCTCAAGCTCCTTAAATATCTGACATTCCTGGATTTGAAGAACTATCAACCAAGTTTGATAATTGGTTGTCAAACGCAATACTGAAGGAATCACACAGTCTGTGTTTGTTTCGAGCATCTTGGCTCCTCTCTCAAGCTTCGCAGACGATCAATGAAATTTGCAATAGTTGAGCTTGGGAAGAGATTCTGACTGTGGCCACTTTTTAACCTACTTATGACTGCTTGAATTAAAAGGAACCTCGATCAAAGCAAAACAAGACAAAATTAACTCACACTTTGATAGATTTACTAATCTGTTTATTTTAACTGGCTAACAGACATAGGATTTTCAGATGAATGTATTAACATCGCTAATACAGCGCAGTGCAATTTCAACCCAAATGATGTAAATCGCACTCCTGACTTAACACTGCATTGCTTGGGTGAGAGGTCACCTGTAATATTATGGAAGGCATTGTATACAATTGTTTAGTAGACAGTAATGGAATTAATAATCCCCACAAACTGTTTCAGGTTTGTTTGAATATTGAGTTCAGTTTATAAAGTTTCCTTAAGGAAAGAGAGATGTAAAGAAGTGGGAAAAGTTGCACAGAGGGAATTGATATTTCAACAGTAGGTACACAAGAGAAGGAAACAGGCATTTTGAATAAAGCTAAGTGATACTGCAAACGGTCTCCTGAGGGTTAAAGCTACAAACCTTTACATCACCTTGACATAACTGTTGAGAAATGTTTCTCTTTCTTGCTGTGCGGGTAAGCTCTTCTTCAATGCTCAGTGCTCTTGTAAAGTTCTCATTCTAGACTTTGATTGAATCACACTCCATAGTAACCTCAGTAACCATTTGCTCATCACTCCCTGCCTTTAGCAGCTAACAACATCAGCAAGGTAATGGTTCTCAAGCCCATCACATGGACAGAACTCGATGTAAGATATTCATCCTGCAATCACTTCTCTATTGGGCCCACTTGTGTAAATCTGAGCCTACCCTGGGACTAATGCAATACTCTCCTCTTCCTGCTCTCTCACTGCACCCTGTCAGTAGCCTGTATTACTGGTGACTTCCTCAAAGTTTACTCAAAATACCAAACTTTTCTCTCTGCCTTTTCCATTCTGATACAGATTTGGAGTTGCTGCCCTCTGACATCTTTTTCTAACTACTGCGAATCTTCATAGAAATGTGAGTGTTTACTATTTCAGTGTGTGCGGCTGGCACTGACTGTACATAGCTTCTCGGGGCACTCGGAGCTAGGAGGACAAGCTGAAGTTGGCTTGAGTCACTTCCATACCCCTCCCAGCAGCCTACTCCGGGGCACTCCACTCCACTCCACTCCACTCCACTCCACTCGGTAAGGGAATAAATAATGCACTTAAAATCTGGTAACAATATAGAGCTACATCGAGCAAGATAGAAGGTTTGCTGCACAGCAGTGTTATTTCAAACACCGTCACTTACCAGACTCCGAGTTCTGCCGACTAAGAACTATCCTTTGGTGGCCGTTGCCAGGTCGTAAGTATTGGTCACGCTCATTGTGAATTAAGAATGGGCAGTCACTATTCATTACTTTCATTATCATCCCAGAGAAATCATCGGAGGGCACCCCTTCTGTGTAAAGAAACAAGTAGATCACTGATTGTAATAGGCCCAGGACATGCTGGGGGCATTGAGTCCAAGGTACTGAAAGTTTTTGGGATCATGTTTAGGAGCACCTATATTTCAGTAAAATATTAATGTTTCTTTATAGATACCATGCATGTTTAACAGGCCAGTGACAGAAGTGCTGGGGAAGCAACACAAGTCACTTTTTGCATCCAATACATGCATCAGGCACTCTTATGGCCAGATGTAGGGTGCATCTTGTTCTATTCTTTCTACACAACTGCCTTTCTCTAGATAAGTAATCCTTACGGCTCCAGTCACTGATCTCTAAAAGGAGGTAGTAATGATGGCCCTTTTCTTTAACTCTGAATGCAAATGGTCATTTTGAGAGGCTGGTAAATGAACCATTCTGCATCTACAGTATTCGTAACAAGATAGATGAATTGACGGCACAAATAGAAATAAATGGATATGATCTGATAGCCATTACAGAGACGTGGTTGCAAGGTGACCAAGGCTGGGAACTGAATATTCAAGGGTATGAGACATTTCGGAAGAAGAGGCAGAAAGGAAAAGGAGGTGGGGTAGCTGTTAATAAAGGATGAGATCAGTGCAGTAGTGAGAAATGATCTTGGCTCGGAAGATCAAGATGTAGAATCAGCTTGGGTGGAGATAAGAAATAATATGGGAAAGAAGTCACTGGTGGGAGTTGTCTATAGGCCCCTAACAGTAGCTACACTGTGGGACAGAGTATAAATCAAGAAATAATGGGGGCTTGTAAGAAAGGTACTGTAATAATCGTGGGTGATTTTAATCTTCATATAGATTGGACAAATCAAATTGGCAAAGGTAGCCTTGAGGACGAGTTCATAGTGTATTTAGGACAGTATCTTAGAACAATACATTGTGGAACCAACCAGGGAGCAGGCTATTTTGGATCTGGTAATGTGTAATGAGACAGGATTAATTAATGATCTCATAGTAAAGGATCCTCTAGGGAAGAGTGATAAGATGGAATTTCACAATCAGTTTGAGGGTGAGAAACTTGGGTCTGAAACTAGTGTCTTAAACTTAAATAAAGACAATTACATGGGTATGAAGACAGAATTGGCTAAAGTGGACTGGGAAAATAGATTAAAAGATAAGACAGTAGATAAGCAGTGGCAGACTTTTAAGGAGATATTTCATAACTCTCAACAAAGGTTTATTCCAGTCAGAAAGAAAGACTCTACGAGAAGGATAAACCATCCGTTGCTAACAAAGGAAGTTAAGGATGGTGTCAAATTGAAAGAAAAGGCATACAATGTTGCAAAGATTAGTGGTAGGCCAAAAGATTGGGAAATATTTAGAAACTTGCAAAGGATGACTAAAAAAAATAAAGAGGGAGAAAATAGATTATGAGAGTAAACTAGCAAGAAATATAAAAACAGATAGTAAGAGCTTCTACAAGTATATAAAAAGGAAGACAGTAGCTAAAGTAAACTTGGTCCCTTAGGGGGATGAGACTGGGGAATTAATAATGGGAATCAAGGAAACGGCAGAGACTTTGAACAAATATTTTGTTTCTGCCTTCACGGTAGAAGTCACTAAAAGCATCCCAATAATAATGGCAAATCAAGGGGCAAAAGGGAGGGAAGAACTTAAAACAATCACTAACGCTAGAGAAAAAGTACTAGGCAAACTAGTGGGACTAAAGGCTAACAGGTCCCCTGGACCTGATGGCCTGCATCCTAGGGTCTTAAAGAGAAGTGGCTGCAGAGATAGTGGATGCACTGGTTATAATCTTCCAAAATTCCTTAGATTCTGGAAAGGTCCCAGCGGATTGGAAAACCGCAAATGTAACACCCATATTCAAGAAAGGAGGGAGACAGAAAGCAGGAAACTATAGGCCAATTAGCCTAACATCTGTCATTGGGAAAATGCTGGAATCCATTATTAAGGAAGTAGTAGAAGGACATTTAGAAAATCATAAAACCATGTTGACTCTGCTTGATTGTATGAAAGGGAAATCGTGTTTGACAAATCTATTAGAGTTCTTTGAGGATGCAATGAGCAGGGTGGATAAAGGGGAACCAGTAGATGTAGTGTATTTGGATTTCCAAAAGGCATTCAGTAAGGTGCCACATAAAAGGTTACTGCACAAGATAAGAGCTCATGGTGTTGGGGGCAATATATTAGCATGGATAGAGGATTGGCTAACTAACAGAAGAGTGTCGGGATAAATGGGTCATTTTCAGGTTGGCAAACTGTAACTAGTGGGGTGCCACAAGGATCAGTGCTGGGGCCTCAACTATTTATAATCTATATTAATGACTTGGATGAAGGGACAGAGTGTACTGTAGACAAATTTGCTGACGATACAAAGATAAGTGGGAAAGCAAGTTGTGAAGAGGACACAAAGAATCTGCAAAGGGATATAGATAGGTTGTGAGTAGGCAAACATTTGGCAGATGTGGGAAAATGTGAGGTTATCCACTTTGGTAGGAAGAATAGAAAAGCAAAGTATTATTTAAATGCAGAGAGATTACAGAATGCTGCATAACAGAACGATTTGGGTGTCCTCGTACATGAAACACAAAGTTTGCATGCAGGTACAGCAAGTAATTAGGAAGGCAAATGGAATGTTGGCTTTTATTGCAAGGGGGATGGAGTATAAAAGTAGGGAAGTCTTGCTACAACTGTACAGGGCGTTGGTGAGATCACACCTAGAGTACTGCATACAGTTTTGGTCTCCTTATTTAAGGAGGGATATACTTTCATTGGAGGCAGTTCAGGAGAAGATTCACGAGGTTGATTCCGGGGATGAAGGGGTTGTCTTATGAGGAAAAGTTGAGCAGGTTGGGCCTATACTCATTGGAGTTTAGAAGAATGAGAGGTGATCTTCTTGAAACATAAGATTCTGAGGGGGCTTGACCGGGTAGATGCTGACAGGATGTTTCCCCTTGTGGGTGAATCTAGAACTAGGGGGCACAGTTTCAGAATAAGGGGTCGCCAATTTAAGACGGAGATGAGGAGAAATTTCTTCTCTCAGAGGGTCGTGAATCTTTGGAATTCTCTACCCCAGAGAATTGTGGAGGCTGAGTCATTGAATATATTCAAGGCGGAGATAGACAGATTTTTGAACTACAGGGGAGTCAAGGGTTATGGGGAGCGGGCAGGAAAGTGGATTTGGGGCCAAGTTTAGATCAGCCATGATCTTATTGAATGGCGGAGCAGGTCCGAGGGGCCGAATGGCTCACTCCTGCTCCTATTTCTTATGTTCTTAACAGAGTAAAGATAATTTGTCCTTTGTTCTTTCTGTTCTGTGAGGATTTCTCCAGCATTCATTTTCATACGAAAGCAGCGGTAACGTTTACTTGCTTTACCTTTGCACTAACTGAGGATTTTTAACGTTTTGTTTTTAGAATTTAAAGTGTTTCATTAAATTAATATGTTATGAATGGTGCACCTTCGATCTCTTCTGCTGCCACTAAAGGTTAAGTAAAGATATCTGTTTCCATGGACCATTGTGGAAAAGCAGAGAGGGGGCAGGGGTTTGGGATTGCCCCGGAGTCTCCAGGAATTAAGATTAATCTCCAGGACACTGCCGCCAGCAACCCGGGAGAAACAACGTAATTACATTAATAAAAATTGAGAAAGATTTTTCTCATTTTCTTCCATAACCAAGAAACTTTCAAAAGCTGTTTGACAGGCAAGCATCATCCAATCGAATAATGAAGAGCCTATTTGACTTTCCAATTGGCCGTGGGGGGGGGGGGGTTACTGCTAGGATTGCGAGGATGGACGTGTCGGACGACCAATGGCAGGAGTGTGGGGGGGGCGGGGTTCCACGAGGATGGAAGTGTTGGTCGGCCAATGGCGGGAGGTGGGGGCGGGGCTCCGCAAGGTTGGACGTGTCGGGCGGCCAATGGCGGGAGTGTGGGGGGCGGGGCCCTATGAGGATGAACGTGTCGGGCGGCCAATGGCGGGAGGTGGGGTGGGGGGGCAGGGTTCCGTGAGGTTGGATGTCTCGGGCAGCCAATGGCGGGAATGTGGGGGGGCGGCGCAGTTGTAGGTGGGAAGTCATGTGATGAAACCTCCAGGAATATCAGAGTTGGCGAGCTGATCAGGAAAGGTGAGGACACCTACCCGTGCAGGCATAGTCCTGCTCCCCATATTCAAATTGAAGTTTCTGCCTGGCCTTAAGGATACTGACTCGGACATTATTCACCAATAGTTCCCTCTCTGAATAAACTCATAAAAAAGGTACATTTTGTATTTCATTACTCTCTCATCTAATGGTTCTCACACCTTCCCCTTTCACGTCAGCCTCCACATTTTCTTGGGTTTACATTTTTAGGATTCAGTGCCTTTCCATTCCAGTTATGTGGCTAAACTGCATCATTTGCTGTTCTTCAATTCATTCAAAAACACATATGTGGGGTTTGTGGACTTTCCCACAACTTCTGCATTTCCAAGTTTAGAAATTTTCACAGTGATTTCAGTTATAAAACATGTATCCATTTCTAGGCATCCAGTTTTAGATTTTAACTTGGCATTGTCATATATTGTCTAAAACTTTACATCGGATATACGGCACAGAAACAGGCCATTCGGCCCAACCAGTCCATGCTGACATTTATGCTTCACACTAGCCTCCTCCAGTCTTTCCTCATCTAAATCTATTAGTATATCCTTCTATTCCCTTCTCCCTCATCTGCTTATCTAACTTCCCCTTAAATGCATCTATACTATCGCCTCAAGCACTCCGAGTGCCACATTCTCACCGCTCTCTGGGTAAAGAAGTTTCTTCTGAATTCCCGATTTGGTTTCTTGGTGACTATCTTTCCCAAAGTTTCAGTTGCCAATTGCATTCTTCTTTATGCCTTCCAATCAATCAGAACTATCCAAGACTTAGCCATTTGGTGAGAAAACCAATTGAAGGATGGAGGCAGTGAACTGTGTATTCTAGTTTTGAACTCTGGTCGGTCAGATGGACTGTAGTGATCTTTTCCAGTCCTGGACTATTGAATCTGTTTTAAACTAAAAAAGTGCAATTTTTCACTTGTGTCTAAATGGTGCACAGGCATTAATTATTAAAGTCTGCAATTGATTTTCAACAGTAGCCATGAAAACATTAGAACCCTATCCGGTACAGACTTGTCAAAAGATAGCAATCCTAAACCCAGGTTATATTAAGTGTACGGAGATGAGATGAAGACATCAGTTGTAAAGAATTCACTAACCTTCTAAATAATACACCTCCGATTTGGCCTCTGAACTCATGCTAATGGTGTGTAGATCACAATCCTTCTTCTTACACACAGCACACACTGTTCCAGAGGAGCAATGGAGGCCTCGGCCTCGCACAACAGCAAGTGTAACATGATTCACTGCCACCAACAGCCCACATGCCTTATTACTGCCACATGTAGCCCCTGCGTATTCCTCTCCAGCATTTGAGGGGATGTGGCTGTTTTGAGGTTTGGAAGGGGTTCCTGGGCCTGCACAGTCTCCATCCTTCCTCCTGATTTCCTCAGACAGTGTTGTGTCATCGCCCTCAGTTGCGGCTGGCCTCTCCAGGCCCTCACAGTCTTCGTCCATCCGCACCATCGCCAAGCTGAACTGCAGCTCCATCTTTTGCTTGTAATATGGCCAATATACAGCTTCACTGGCATCCGCTGGCTCACTGGAGTTGGTTTTGTACTCAGGACTATGAAGAGTCTGTATGTACAGAAACAGTAAGTTTGCTGTTAATATGCAATTTTTAATTCTGCTAGTAACTCTGTTCAGGATGCCTAAAACGCCTGTATTTTGCACAACCGAGGATTCCCCTCCGAGGTGGTTGACAGGGCCCTCGACTGTGTCCGTTCCATTTCCGCACTTTTGCTCTCACCCCTTCCCCTCCCTCCCAGAACCACGATAGGGTCCCCCTTGTCCTCACCTTTCACCCCACCAGCCTTCACATTTAACAGATCATCCTCCACCATTTCCACCACCTCCAGTGCAATGCCACCACCACGCACATCTTCCCCTCCCTCCGCGACACACTGGTCCACTGCTCAATCACCCCCAACACACCTTCCCCTTCCCACGGCACCTTCCCGTGCAAGTGCAGGAGATGCAACACCTGCCCTTTTACCTCCTACCTTCCCACTGTCCAGGGCCCCAAACACTCCTTCCAGGTGAAACAGCGATTTACTTGTACTTCATGCAATTTAGTATACTGTATTCGCTGCTCACTATGTGGTCTCCTCTACATTGGGGAGACCAAACGCAGATTAGGTGATCATTTTGCGGAACACCTCTGTTCAGTCTGCAAGCATGACCCTGAGTTTCCGGTCGCCTGTCACTTTAATTTTCCGCTCCAATCCCACTCTGACCTCTCCGTCCTGCATCCTAGGGTTTTAAAAGAAGTTGCTGCAGAGATAGTGGATGCGTTGGTTGTAATCTACCAAAATTCCCTGGATTCTGCAGAGGTCCCAGCGGATTGGAAAACCACAAATGTAACTCCCCTATTCAAGAAAGGAGGGAGACAGAAAGCAGGAAACTTTAGGCCAATTAGCCTAACATCTGTCATTGGGAAAATGCTGGAATTCATCATTAAGGAAGTAATAGCAGGACATTTAGAAAATCATTTTATGAAAGAGAAATCATGTTTGACAAATTTACCAGAGTTCTTGGAGGATGTAACGAGCAGGGTGGATAAAGGGGTACCAGTAGATGCAGTGTATTTGGATTTCCAGAAGACATTCGATAAGGTGCCGCATAAAAGGTTACTGCACAAGATAAGAGCTCACGGTGTTAGGGGTAATATATTAGACATGGATAGAGGATTGGCTAATTGACAGAAAACAGAGAGAGTCGGAATAAATGGGTCATTTTCAGGTTGGCAAACTGTAACTAGTGGGGTGCCACAAGGATCAGTGCTGGGGCCTCAACTATTTACAATCTATATTAATGACTTGGATGACGGGACCAAGTGTACTGTAGCCAATTTGCTGATGATACAAAGATAGGTGGGTTAGCAAGTTGTGAGGAGGACACAAAGAGTCTACAAAGGGATATAGATAGGTTAAGTGAGTGGGCAAAAATTTGGCAGATGGAGTATAATGTGGGAAAGTGTGAGGTTATCCACTTTGGTAGGAAGAACAATAAAGCAAAATACTTTTCAAATGGAGAGAGACTTCTTCTTCTTAGGCAGTCTCTCGGAACCGAGGATGACTTGCTTCCACATTAAAAATGAGTTCGCAGGTGACTGATGAGTCCAATGCGGGACCTACAGTCTCGGTCACAGGTGGTGCAGACGGTGGTTGAAGGGGCAGGTGGGTGGGGTGCTTGGGTTGACATGCGCTCCTTGCACTGCCTGCGTTTGGCTTCCACTTGCTCCCGGCAAAGAGACTCGAGGTATTCGGCGCCTTCCCGGATGCTTCTCCTCCACTTTGTGCGGTCTTGGGCCAGGGATTCCCAGGTGTCGGTGGGGATGTTATACTTTTTCAAGGAGGCTTTGAGGGTGTCCTTGAAGCATTTCCTCTGCCCACCTGGGGCTCTCTTGCCGTGCCGGAGCTCTGAGTAGAGCCCTTGTTTTGGGAGTCTCGTATCGGGCATGCGGACAATGTGACCCGTCCATCGGAGCTGATCGAGCGTGGTCAAAGCTTCGATGCTGGGGATGTTGGCCTGAGCAAGAACACTGACGTTGGTGCACCTATCCTTCCAATGGATTTGCAGGATCTTGTGGAGGCAGCGTTGGTGGTACCTCTCCAGTGCTTTGAGGTGCCTGCTGTACATGGTCCATGTCTCTGAGGCATACAGCAGGGCGGGTATCACTGCTGCTCTGTAGACCATGAGCTTAGTGCCGGGTTTGAGGTCCTGGTCTTCAAACACTCTCTTCCTCAGGCGACCGAAGGCTGCACTGGCACACTGAAGGCGGTGTTGGACTTCATAGTTGACGTCTGTCCTTGTTGACAGTAGGCTCCCGAGGTATGGAGAGAGACTACAGAATGCTGCATAACAGAACGATCTGGGTGTCCTCATACATGAAACACAAAAAGTTAGCATGCAGGTACAGCAAGTAATTAGGAAGGCAAATGGAATATTGGCCTTTATTGCAAGGGGGATGCAGTATAAAAGTAGGGAAGTCTTGTTACAACTGTACAGGGCGCTGATGAGGCCACACCTGGAGTACTGCGTACAGTTTTGGTCTCCTTATTTAAGGAGGAATATACTTGCATTGGAGGCAGTTCAGAGAAGGTTCACTAGGTTGATTCCTGAGTTGAAGGGGTTGTCTTATGAAGAAAGGTTGAGCAGGTTGGGCCTATACTCATTGGAGTTTAGAAGAATGAGAGGGAATCTTCTTGAAACGTATAAGATTCTGAGGGGGCTTGACAGGGTAGATGCTGAAAGGATGTTTCCCCTCGTGGGGGAATCTAGAACTAGGGGGCACAGTTTCAGAATAAGGGGGCACCCATTTAAAAAGGAAATGAGGAGGAATTTCTTCTCTGAGGGTCATGAATCTTTGGAATTCTCTACCCCAGAGAGCTGTGGAGGCTGAATCAGTGAATATATTCAAGGCCGAGATAGACAGATTTTTGAAAAACAGGGGAATCAAGGGTTATGGGGAGCGGGCAGGAAAGTGGAGTTGAGGCCAAGATCAGATCAGCCATGATCTTATTGAATGGCAGAGCAGGCTCAAGGGGCCAAATGGCCTACTCCTGCTCTTATTTCTTATGTTCTTATGTCCTCGACCTCTTACACTGTTCCAACTAAGCTCAACGTAGGCTTGAGGAACAGTACCTCATCTTTCGATTAGACACTTTACAGCCTTCTGGATTCATTGAGTTCAACAATTTCAGACCATAACCTCTGACCCTATTTTTTTGGACAGCAGCTGTTGATGATGATTCTGCCACTCATTTACATCTCATCTAGACTCATCTTTTGTTTCTTTACTTGTCCCATGACCAACCCATTTTGTCTTGCACCATCATCCCTTTTGTCATTTAATCACTCCTGCCTTCCACCCTATCAAGACCTTTTGTTCTTTCCTCCCCGCCCCTTTCCCTGCCCCAAACTTGCTTAAAACCGGTTATATTTCTAAATTTTTCCAGTTCTGACGAATGGTCATTGACCTGAAACATTAACTGTTTCTCTCTCCACAGATGCTGCCTGACCTGCTGAGTATTTCCAGCATTTTCTGTTTTTATTTTAGAATATTCCTGTTTCCTTTTCCAGTCTCGGTGTGCCTCTAATATCATTGGGTAAATTTACCAATCTTGCACTCTCAGCAGTCAGTTGTGCTAAAGGGGGTGCGAGTTGGACTATCGATCGATTACTGACCCACGCTCGCTTAAAGATCAGCTCCCTGCTAGAAGCGTGGGATCAGTGAGTTTACCCTGGTATGTCCAGTTTGAACTTCAGTCTTTCAACCATGTGACTTCGTTACTCATGCTTCCTACCATGACATGGGAAATTACTCTCCGACCCATCTAGGCGATTGAAACTAGTCCAGGAGATCACTCTGGCTCTGAATTCCCTGCAGTACCTACCTCATGTACCTACCTCATGTACAAGGTGATCTCCGTCCCAACCAGAAACAGGTCCAGCTCTCGCTTAAAGGAATTCAGCAAATCAGCATCCACCGCACGAGACTGCGGCCTGTTCCAGAGGTCCACTATTCTCTGGGAAAAGAACCACCTCTGACATCTAGCCTAGATCTGGCCTTAAAATTGTGACCCCTGGTCCTCCCTAATCTATTCAATCGGAACAGACTGTCAACTGGATCACAATCTATTTCCTTCATTATC
This sequence comes from Squalus acanthias, assembly GCA_030390025.1. NCBI lineage: Eukaryota > Metazoa > Chordata > Chondrichthyes > Squaliformes > Squalidae > Squalus > Squalus acanthias. The sequence continues at coordinate 117,064,544 of CM059429.1, read as the reverse complement.
TTATAAACCTCAATCAGATCACCCCTAAGTCTACGCTTCTCTAAAATGTAGAGTCCCAACTCTTTTAACCTATCTTGATAACTATGATGCTTTATACTGGGAATTAGTCAAGTTGCCCTCCTCCGCACCCTTTCCAAAGCCACAATATCACCCACCATGTGAAACCACCAAAACTGCACACAGTATTCCAAGGTCATATAGGGATTACAGTGCACGTAGGAACCAACGACATAGGTAGAACTAGGAATGAGGTTCTGCTGAGGGAGTGAGAGGAGCTAGGATCCAAATTATAAAGCAGAACCTCAAAGGTAATAATCTCTGGGGATTGTTACCTGAGTTACGTGCAAATTGGCATAGGGACAAACAGATTAGAGGTTTAAATGCATGGCTCAAAGAGTGGTGTGGCAGGAAGGGGTTTCAGTTCATGGGGCACTGGCACCAGTACTGGGGAAAGAGGAAGCTATTCCGTTGAGATGGGCTCCACTTAAACCGGGCTGGGACCAGTGTCCTGGCGAATCAAATAACTAGGGTGGTGGACAGGGCTTTAAACTAATGAAGGGGGGGGGGGGGGGCGGTGGGAGGATTCAGGAAAGAGTAAATTTAAAAGCAGTGAGAGAAATGTCAAGGCTCTAGAGCAGAGTTTTGGGTAAAAATAAGCAGAGCGGGTCAGGAAGGGACAGAGAGAGTAACAAAGGTAGTAAGGCATCAGTGACTAAGGTAACATCAGGGAAAAATAGAATTAAGTCAAAGCTAAATGCACTATATTTGAATGCACGAAGCATTCGCAACAAAATAGATGAATTAATAGCGCAGATAGAAATTAACAGGTTTGATCCAATAGCCTTAACGGAGACGTGGTTGCAAAGTGGCCAAGGTTGGGAACTAAATATTCCAGGATACTTAACTTTTAGAAGAGATAGGCAAAATGAAAAAGGAGGAGGGGTAGCCCGGATAATGAAGGATGTGATAAAGACAGTAGAGAGAAAGGATCGTAGCTTGGAAAAATCAAAATTTAGAATCACTTTGGGTGGAGCTAAGAAACAACCAGGGGCACAAAACATTGGTGGGACTGGTTTATAGGTACCTGAACAGTAATCATAGTGTCGGGCACAGTATAAATCAGGAAACTAGAGGTGCATGTAACAAGGTAATACAGTAATCATGGGGAATTTTAATCATCATATAGACTGGGTAAACCAAATTTGCAGTAATACTGTGGAGGACGAGTTCATGAAATGCAGTCAAGCTAGTTTTCTAGATCAGTATGTCGAGGAACCAACTAGGGAACAGGCTATATTAGATCTAATATTGTGCAATGAGAAAGGGTTCATTTATAACCTTGTAGTAAAGGAGCCTCTGGGGAAAAGTGATCATAATATGACTGAATCACTTTCAAACTCAATATAAAATTCTGTTACTTCCAAAACTAGGGTCCTAAATCTGACCAAAGCAAACTACATAGGTACGAGGGGCGAGTTGGCTAAGGTAGGTTGGGAAACTACATTAAAAGATAAGCAATGGCAAACATTTAAAGAAATAATTCACAATTCACACAAATATACATTCCCTTAAGGAATAAAAACACCACGGGAAAAGTGGTCCAACCGTGCTAAGAGAAGTTAGATAGTATTAGATTAAAGGAAGTGGCTCATAATGTTGCCAAAAAGAATAGTAAGCCTGAGGATTGGGAGGATTTTAGAATTCCGCAAAGGATGACCAAGAAATTGATAAAGAAAGAGAAAATAGAATGAGTGTAAAATAGCAAGAGACATAAAACAGATTGCATAAGCTTCTATAGGTATGTAAAAAGGAAAAGATTAGCAAAAGTAAATGTGGGTCCCTTACAGGCAGAGCTAGGCGAAATTATAATGGGGAATAAGAAAATGGCAGAAACATTAAACAAATACTTTGTATCTATCTTCACGGAAGACACAAAAGATATTCCAGAAATAATGGAGAACCAAGGGTCCAGTGAGAATGAGGAACTTAAAGAAATTAGTATTAGTAAGGAAATAGAACTGGAGAAATTAATGGGACTAAAAGCCAACAAATCCCCTGGACCTGATGGCCTATATCCTAGGGTTTTAAAAGAGGTGGCTGCAGAAATAGTGGGTGCATTGGTTGTGATCTTCCAACATTTCCTAGATTCTAGAACGGTTCCCGCAGATTGGAAGGTGGCAAATGTAACCCCACTATTCAAGAAAGGAGGGAGAGTGAAAACAGGGAACTACAGACTGACATCAGTAGTAGGGAAAATGCTAGAATCTATTACTAAGGACATGGTAACAGGGCACTTAGAAATAATAATAGGATTGGGCAGAGTCAACATGGATTTATGAAAGGGAAATCGTGTTTGACAAATCTGTTAGAGTTTTTTGAGATTGTAATTAGCAGAATAGATAAGGGGGAACCAATGGATGTGGTGTATTTGGATTTTCCAAAGGCATTCGATAAGGTGCCACACAAGAGGTTAATCAACAAAATTAGGGCTCATGGGATTAGGTTAATATACTAGCATGGAATGAGGATTGGTTAACGGACAGAAAACAGAGAGTAGGAATAAATGGGTCATAATTAGTGGGGTATCGCGATGATCAGTGCTAGGGCTTCGGCTATTTACAATCTATATCAATGACTTAGATGAGGGGATTGAGTGTAATGTATTCAAGTTTGCAGACGATACAAAGCTAGGTGGGAGAGTAAGTTGTGAGAAGGATGCAAAGAGATATAGACAGGTTAGGTGAGTGGTCAAGAACAAGGCAGATGGAATATAATGTGGAGAAATGTGAAGTTTTTTTTAAATGGTGAGAGATTGGGAAATGTGGGGTAATCAGAGGGATCTGGGTATCCTTGTACACAAATCACAGAACGTCAACAGGCAGGTACAGCAAGCAATTAGGAAAGCAAATGATATGTTAGCCTTTATTACAAAGGGATTGGAGTAAAAAAATGAACAAGTATTATATAGGGCCTTGGTGAGACCACACCTGGAGTACTGTGTAGACTCTTGGGGGAAAGAATTTGGTACCTTAGCACCTCCAGTTAGCACCAGATGGCGCTAATGGGGAGCTAGAGCATTATCGCCAGGGCGAGGCAAATCCAGCACAGCATGCCAAATCCCCCCCCCACCCCGCCCCCGCAGTGCCGCCAGTAACAGTTATCGCCGGGAGCCTCAACGCCAGGTGGATCATGACATCAGTGAGTGTGCAATGGTCACTGACTGCCCAATCTGCGAAATTGATTGTAGCCACCTACCTTAGCACCTAGAGTAAACACAGACATGAAGCACCAGGAAGCCGGCTCCAGGGACATTATTTAAAGGGATCATCAGTGATGACTCTCAGTTGTCAGGTTAGTGCAGTTTCAATGGTTTCTTGTCAGCTTCACATTCTCCAACAGTTTCATTCAGTAATTTCAAGGTTATTTTGTATCAGGAGTGTTGTAGCAACTAAAAAGTAGCTACATTTATTCTTAAAAAAACCCAAACTGCTACTGTTGGTAACATTAATGGGCACTGTACTGGCATGCCACCTCGCCCTCCAGGATCGATGGTGGAGGGAGCGTAGGCAGCGAGAATGATGGGAACATGTGCGCAGAGGGAGGAGGAGAGCCATCAGGAGGCCTTACCCTCCGAGGGTATTCTGAGAGCACTTCTCCTACCTGCAATTAAGCGAGGAGCAGTGTATTAGATGGCTCTGCCTCACCAAGGAGGTGGTCACAGACCTCTGCTACCCCCTCCAAACAGACCTCCAACCTTACACCAGGATGACTTAAAGCCCATATCCCCATCATTCCATCCCTCGCAGGCCATATCACAGTGCAAAGCTGAAATGACAGACACCACAAAAGAATGGTAAGTGAATTAATAAATTTATCAAAAATCAGTGAACACATATTTACAAAAAAAATATTAACTATTCACCCTTGTGCAATCCCTTAGTGCCTCCCATTACTGTGCCTTTGCCTACTCTAGCGCTCCTACGAAGTGTTGGCCCAGTGGCTGCAGCAGGGCTGGTGGAAGGCTGCTGAGTGTCCATGCGGGAGACTTCAGATGGCCTTGCAGGACGCCCGCGACCAGCTCTGGGCCTGGAAGGCCCAGCTGTAGACTGCACCACCTCAGCATGGGCAGCAGCAGTCTGGGCTGGCTGGATGACAGGCAGCGAAAAGGGCGATGGCAGAGTGGCAGTGGTGGGAGCAGGAATGCTGTCATCCTGAAAGAGGACAGCAGGTTTCTGCTCCACTGACCCACTGCCACTCCCCCAGGGCAGCACCTCAGCATCCCTACCAATCTGCTGGAGCAAAGATTGCTGGCCTCTGCAACACCATGAAAGTCCCAGTCGATGGTGGGAGACCCAGCCACGATGGCAGCAGTCAGAGCTTGCGTGGCATCAAGCTGAGATGGCATGAGAGCAGTCAGAGATTGGATGCCACCAAGCATAAACTGCATTACAGCACGAAGATGTTGCATCACTTCCGCATGTGCTGCACTAGAAGCTGCCAGATCACCCATCACACGCGGTATCAGGTCTGGATCACCACGGTCTCTCTGGGAGTCTACCATCCTTTCCAGACTGGAAATGATGGGCTCCATGGTGTGCGCAGAACCTTGTGCAATGTTGGAGGCGAACTCCTCCACGCTCCTTATCATTGCCGAGAGGCTCTCGGGCACCTTTCCTATTGCATCCATCATCGCCGTGTGCATGCCCATCACCATTCTTCTAAAGGCCGCCCCATCGAGGTCCTCATCCAAGTCGAATCCTGTGCAGCAGAACCCGTGTGCGAACTCGCCCTCCAGGGAGCTGACTCCCAAGCTACCCTTTCTCCCTGGCCTTACTGTAGCCTGCTCATCCCCGGTGCCTCACCCTATGCAGATTCCACTACTATGCTAGCCTCTAAAGGACACGGAGTGCCAGTAGCTGAGCTGGTGCCTGCGGGTGAGACATGCAGTGAGGCAGTGTGTTCTTCCTCCTCCTCTTCTCCCGCCTTGCTCTCTACGGTGCCCTCAGGGACAGGCTGCTCACGTGTTTGCTCATTATCTGAAAGCATAAAAGGCAGAAGAGCTGGCTTAAGGTGAGGGGAGGGAAGGGAGAAATGCATGCATACAGCATGATTAGCTGGAAAGTGCGAAATGCTTGTGGGGTGAGGGGGGGGGGGAAGTGGAATGTGAGAAGAAGGAGTAGGGATGAACATACCACAGCGCCGGTGGCCACAGCACCCACCAACTGCGGCCAATAATCTGCAGCACTTTATTCTCCAGCGCAGACAGTGATTGGGTGTCGGCTTGTCCCCATCTGTGCATTCCTGCTCCCTCCTGTTGTGAGCCACCTTGACCGGCAAGAGAAAGGAAAGTGTGTGAGTGAGTGTGGAGCAATGTGTTTGGGTGATGAGCCTTCCATAGTTGAATAGCTGTCATTGTGTGCAAGGTGAGAGATTTGGGTGTGAGTGTTGGTAGGTGGAGATTGTTGGTAGCTGAGTGCTAGAGGTGTGGTGTTTTGGGCAGTGTGTGAAGATTGTGGTATGTAGCATTTGTTGAAGCATTCACTCACCCTGACCACCCGCATGAGGTCGTTCAATTGCTTCCTGCACTGTGTGTAGGTCCTGGGCAACACAATGCTGCCCAAGATGTGCTGCGCTACCTCCCTCCACATGGTTTGGAAGACTTGCGGCGAGGGCCTCCTGCCACTTGTTTGGGTAGAGCACTGCCCTCCGTCTCGCCACAGCAAAAACCAATGCCTCCAATGCTTGATGGCAGAATCTGTGGGCTTTCTCCCTGGGGCATGGATCTGCCATGAGTGCAGTTGCTTCAGTCCTCCGGCTCCTTCTTGTCATCCTGCTGCTGCTTGCAGAGGCAGCTGCACAGCCAGCAATACTGAGAATGAGATTCTACAGCATCAAAGAACCGCCCCTTTAAGTACTGAAAAAAGCCTGTGGCAATTATGACTTGCGATTAGACTGCACCGGATATTGGTCCACCCTTTGAGTGTAACACCAGTGAGCTTGCGCTTTAAGGGGGAAAAATTCAGTCGCGCCCCGTTTGGGGCGCAAATATCGTCCGGGCGCAAAAATTAGCACCTGGCGCTAATTATCGCCACTGACTGGAAACTTCACTTTTAACGCCCCGGGAGGTGATTGGAGCGCTAAATCAGGCGCTGCACACCTGTCTTAAGGCGCAAAGGCCGAGGAGTGAGGCGCTAACTCAGAGCGCTGGCGAAGCTCATGTAATGTCAGTCAGCAATGGAACACACACACAATGGCACGGGCCAGTTCTTAAAGGGGATGGTTAATCTTGCTTTCCATCCACATCCTGTTCATTGCAGCCTTGAATCTCGGCCTGGAGAGACTTGCACATCAAATGTGCTGGAAAGAACAATGGAGAGTACCAGGCAAAGAGCTCAGAGTGCAGCCCCCACAGTCTCTGCTAAATCGATACAAGGAATGGCAAATCAAAATGAACCTGCAAAGTGCTGCTCAGTACCCAAAACTCCTTCACACAACGTTGAATCTCTCCAGAAGTCTCTCCCTCTCTCTCTCAGAATGCGTAGTTCAAAAATGGCACCAACAATAAAAGGCAGGAAGCGGTCACCTTTAAATAGCGCTCCCCCTTTCCCTTCATGACTGCAGAACGCTCCCCTCAACCTGTTGTTGCTAGCGTCAGGCGGTAAGGCAGGGGGCGCCACTCAATATCCGCTCCGGGGCGATACACACTCGACTGACGTCATGATCTGCTGGCGCAGGAGATCGTGGCGGTAGTGTTTAGCGCCGCCGCAAAATGTCTAGTTAATTTCGCGAGCAGCGCAAACTTCGCCGCGCCCGGGTGCTAGATGCTTTGCGCCCCATTAGCGCCCTCTTAAGGCGCTAACGGGAGGCGCAACCAACTGAATTTTTCCCCCTAAGACTTGAATTAGGATTCCAATCATTTATTTGAGCAGTGAGCACAAATTTTGTGCGCAATTCTAAAACATTAGTGCCTGGCGCTAATTCTCCAAGTTTTCTAAAGACACCGCCCATTCCTGGGCTATAATGAATTTCTAGCCCTTGGTTTATTTACCGAAGGAAAGATATACTTGCCTTAGTGGGAGGGCATCAGAGGTTCAGTGGACTGATTCCTGGGATGGGGGGATTGTCCTACGAGGAGAGATTGAGTAGACTAGGCCTATATTCCCTAAAGTTTAGAAGAATGGGAGGTGATCTCATTGAAACATAAAAAATTCTTACAGGGCAGATGCAGGGAGGCTGTTTCCCCTGGCTGGGGAGTCTAGAACCAGTGGTCGGCCATTTAGGACTGAGATGAGGAGAAATTTCTTCACTCAGAGGGAGGTGATTCTTTGGAATTCTCTACCCCAGAGGGCTATGGAGGTTCAGTCATTGAGTATATTCAACACAGAGATCGATAGATTTTTGAATTTTTTAATTCGTTTTTTTTTTTTAAATGGGATGGCCAGCATTTATTGTCCATCCCTAATTGCCCTTGAGAAGGTGGTGGTGAGCCGCCTTCTTGAAATGCTGCAGTCCGTGTGGTGAAGGTACTCCCACAGTGCTGTTAGGGAGGGAGTTCCAGGATTTTGACCCAGCGACGATGAAGGATCGGCGACATACTTCTAAGTCAAGAAGATGTGTGACTTGGAGGGGAACTTGGAGGTGGTGGTGTTCCCATGTGCCTGCTGCCCTTGTCCTTCTAGGTGGAAGAGGTCGTGGGTTTGGGAGGTGCTGTCGAAGAAGCCTTGGTGAGTTGCTGCCGTGCATCTTGTAGATGGTACACACTGCAGCCACGGTACGCCGGTGGTGGAGGGAGTGGATGCCAATCAAGCAGGCTGCTTTGTCCTGGATGGTGTTGAGCTTCTTGAGTGTTGTTGGAGCTGCACTCATCCAGGCAAGTGGAGAGTATTCCATCACACTCCTTACTTGAGCCTTGTAGATGGTAGAAAGGCTTTGGAGAGTCAGGAGGTGAGACACTCGCCGCAGAATACCTAGCCTCTGACCTGCTCTTGTTGCCACAGTATTGATGTGGCTGGTCAAGTTAAGTTTCTGGTCAATGGTGACCCCCCAGGATGTTGATGGTGGGGGATTCGGTGATGGTAATGCCATTGAATGTCAAGGGGCGGTGTTTAGATTCTCACTTGTTGGAGATAGTCATTGCCTGGCACTTCTGTGGCGCGAATGTTACCTGCCACTTATCAGCCCAAGCCTGAATATCATCCAAGTCTTGTTGCATGCGAGCATGGACTGCTTCATTATCTGAGGAGTTGTGAATAGCACTGACACTGTACAATCATCAGCGAACATCCCCATTTCTGACCTTATGTTGGAGGGAAGGTCATTGATGAAGCAGCTGAAGATGGTTGGGCCCAGAACACTGCCCTGAGGAACTCCTGCAGCGATGTCCTGGGGTTGTGATGATTGACCTTCAATCACCACAACCATCTTCCTTTGTGCTAGGTATGACTCCAGCCAGTGGAGAGTTTTCCCCCCAGATTCCCATTGACTTCAGGTTTACTAGGGCTCCTTGATGCCACACTCGGTCAAATGCTGCCTTGATGTCAAGGGCACTCACTCTCACCTCACCTCTGGAATTCAGCTGCTTTGTCCATGTTTGGACCAAGGCTGTAATGAGGTCGGCAGCCGAGTAGTCTTGACGGAACCCAAATTGGGCATCAGTGAGCAGGTTATTGGTGCCACTTGATAGCACGGTCGATGACACCTTCCATCACTTTGCTGATGATTGAGAATAAACTGATGGGGCGATAACTGGCCGGATTGGATTTGTCCTGCTTTGTGGACAGGACACACCTGGGCAGTTTTCCACATTGTCGGATAGATGCCAGTGTTGTAGCTGTACTGGAACAGCTTGGCTAGAGGCGCGGCTAGTTCTGGAGCACAAGTTTTCAGCATGATAGCTGGGTTGTTGTCAGGGCCCATAGGCTTTGCTGTATCCAGTGCGCTCAGCCGTTTCTTGATATCACGTGGAGTGAATCGAATTGGCTGAAGACTGGCTTCTGTGATGGTGGGGACCTCGGGAGTAGGCCAATATGGATCATCTACTCGGCAATTCTGGCTGAAGATGGTTGCAAACGCTTCAGCCTAGTCTTTTGCACTCACGTGCTGGGCTCCGCCATCATTAAGGATGGGGATATTCATGGAGCCTCCTCCTCTCATAGTTGTTTAATGGTCCACCACCATTCACAACTGGATGTGGCAGGACTGCAGATCTTTGATCTGATCCGTTGATTGTGGGATCGCTTAGCCCTGTCTATAGCATGCTGCTTCCCCTTTTTAGCATGCATGTAGTCCTGCGTTGCAGCTTCCCCAGGTTGGCACCTCAGTTTTAGGTACACCTGGTGCTGCTCCTGGCATGTTCTTCTACACTCCTTATTGAACCAGGGTTGGTCCCCTGCCTTGATGGTAATGGTAGAGTGAGGGATATGCCAGGCCATGAGGTTAGAGATTGTGGTGGAATACAATTCTTCTGCTGCTGATGACCCACAGCGCCTCATGGATGCCCAGTTTTGAGCGGCTAGATCTGTTCTGAATCTATCCCATTTAGCATGGTGGTAGTGCCACACATGATGGAGGGTGTCCTCAGTATGAAGACAGGACTTCATCTCCACAATGACTGTGCGGTGGTCACTGCTACCAATACTGTCATGGACAGATGCATCTGCGACAGGTAGACTGGCGAGGACGAGGTCAAGTAGTTTTTTCCTCGTATTGGTTCTCTCACCACCTGTCGCAGGCCCAGACTGGCAGCTATGTCCTTCAGGACTTGGCCAGCTCGGTCAGTAGTGGTGCTACCAAGCCACTCTTGGTGATAGGCATTGAAGTCCCGCACCCAGAGTACATTCTGTGCCCTTGCTACTCTCAGTGCTTCTTCCAAGTGGTGTTTAACATGGCGGAGTACTGATTCATCAGCTGAGGGAGGGCGGTAGGTGGTAATCAGCAGGAGATTTCCTTGCCCATGCTTGACCTGAAGCCATGAGACTTTATGGGGTCCGGAGTCAATGTTGAGGACTCCCAGGGCCACTCCTTCCCGACTGTATACCACTGTGCCGCCACCCCTGGTGGGTCTGTCCTGCCGGTGGGAATATTAAGGGAACCAAGGGATATGGGGATAGGGTGGGAAGGTGGAGTTGAAGTTGAATATCAGCTATGATCTTATTGAATGGCAGAGCAGTCGCAAGGGGCCGAATGGCCTACTCCTGCTCCTAATTCTTATGTTGTTAAAAGCTTTTTGGAAGTCTTAGTCTACTGTAACTTCTTCAAAAAATACAATTAGATTTGTAAGACATGATTTCCTTTTTATGAAGCCATGTTGGGTGTCCCTAATATGTCCCTCTCTTTCCAAGCAATCATATATTGCATCCCCTAATGATTCCCTTAAGCATCTTTCCCATTACCGATGTCACACTAATGGGCCTATAGTTACCCGGGTCCGTCTGGTAACTCACCAGCAGTGTGGAGTTCTTTCGCAATAACTCAGCCAGGGTCTCGGGTGGGAATTCCGACACATTCTCTTCATTTACCTGCAGCAAGTGGTCACCCCTCCTAAAATATGGCCGCACAACAAAAACAACATGGTCAAGATACCTCAAGGGACAGTCCAGAAGACCTACTGTTCTGTCAGGTTACTTCATAACTTTATAATAATTATATTCACATATACTTCAAATTGGTAAAATTTAACTAGAGCATTAGAATCATAGAATGTTACAGCACAGAAGGAGACCATTCAGCCCATCATGCCTCTGTCGGCTCTTTGAAAGAGCAATCCAATTAGCCCCACTCACCTGCTATTTCCCCATAACCCTGGAAAATTTTTCCTTTTCTAAGTATTTATCCAATTCCCATTTGAAAGTTACTATTGAAACACGGTGTAAAAAAAAAATTCTCATCTCCTGCTGGATTTCTTGCCAATTATTTTAAATGTGTCCCCTCTGATCAGCAACACTCAACAACTTGTATTTATATAGCGCTTTTAACGTAGTAAAACATCCCAAGTCGCTTCACAGGAGCGTCATCAGACACAAATTTGACACCGAGGCACATAAGGAGAAATTAGGACAGGTGACAAGAGGAGCGTCTTAAAGGAGGTAGAGAGGTGGAGGGAATTCCAGAGCTTAGGGCCTAGGCAGCTGAAGGCACGGCCACCAATCTTTAAAGCCTCTGCTTTAATCTGCTGGGGCTCGGGATTCCCGGCAGCTGCAGTGAGGCGAGGACAGCCTCGGCGGGGGGGGGGGGGGGGGACAATAATGCTTCCTCCGGCCCCGCAAGCGCCCCCACCATCAGCCTAGCCCTCCCCCATACAAACACTACACCAATCCCGTCATCAGTGATTGGACCCCCCCCCCTCCCAAGGGGCTGGCGACTCCCCCCGAATTTGGGGATAGGACCCCCCCACTCCCGGGGTCGGACCTACCTGTGTCTTGCTGCCTCCTGTCCAGCGTTCCCCACCTGACTGGATCCAGCCTGTCAATCAGGGCGGGGAAACCTGTCCATGACGTCACACGCATGCTGTGGAGTTAAAACTCCAGTGTGCGGCGCGCTCTACCGGCCCCCCACCCTGGACAGGGCAAAAACTTCAATTCCGGCCAGTAGCTTTGATCAATAATAAGTATATCAAGTTCCCAATCCACCCCTTCTTTGAGCCAGGTTTCTGTTATTGCCAGCATATCACAACCCCTTGTGGCGACCTGCAGCTAACCAAACTTATTTACCGCGCTACATGCATTTATGCTCATGCAGTCCGCCGTAGTCTGTTTAGCATTGCTCCCCTGTCTAATACCTCCTATATCTGGACTACTCTTTACTCTAAAGCTGTTTGTCTCTCCCAGTCCTTTATGCACCTTGTTTATCCACTCGGACAGAAAACAGAGAGTAGGAATAAACGGGTCATTTTCGGGTTGGCAGGCTGTAACTAGTGGGATACCGCGAGGATCAGGGCTTGGGCCTCAGCTATTCACAATCTACATCAATGATTTGGATGAGGGAACCAAATGTAATGGGCCAGAAATTCGGGTCTCCACGGGTGAGTACGCGCTGTGTACTCACCCGTAGACCCAACGAAAGTGCCGGTTTCGCGCATGCGCTGGAAACCGGAACTTCCGTTCCCCTGAAGGAAGGAGTTCAGAGGTCGAACGCGTGCGCCGGAGAGGCAGCGCGCACGCAGCGAACTTCGTTTTTTTTTCAGGTTTCTCCGTGAGGCTAAGTACGGAGAAGCTGCGCGGGAAAAAAGGAGGCGCAAGGCCTGCTTTTAACAAGATAAGTGGTGAATTAAGTGCAATTTAAACATTTTTTCAACAGGTTTATCTTTTTTACATACTTTAAAGAAAGGTAAGTTTATTTTTAGCACCATTAAAAAGTGTAATTAATTTTTTCAAAAATTAACTACTTTAAAAAAAAATTAAATTTATGTAATTTATAGTTATTTTAAAAATGTGATTTTTAAAAAAATTTATTTGAAGTTTCAGTGAGGTTTTGGGGCCGATCCCTATTCATAGGTCTTCCTGTCAAAATCTATGAATGGAGATCCCCTGCTCCGATTGGCTCTCCATGGCCCACGTGATCCCAGGGGACGCTTCGAACTAACTGCGCCCCTGGGATACGCAAGCACTGCGCGCCGGCAGCTGCAGGAGGCCCAGGAGTCAAATTCCACGCGGGCCCGAAGCACAACGGCAGGCGCGGTATGCAAGTACGCGCACGATTCTTGCACCCGCGGGAAGCCGGAGAGCTGAATTTCTGCTGATGATACAAAGCTGGGTGGGAATGCAAGTTGTGAGGAGGATGCAAGGAGGCTTCAAGGGGATATAGACAGGCTAAGTGAGTGGGCAACAACATGGCAAATGGAATATAAAGAAAAGATTTGCATTTCTACAGCGCCTTCCATGACCACTGGACATCTCAACCAAAGCGCTTTACAACCAATGAAGTACTTTGAGAAATAACAACAGAAAACGCTGGAAAAACTCAGCAGGCCAGGCAGCATCCGTGGAGAGAGAAAGAGAGTTAACGTTTCAGGTCGATGACCTTTCGTCAGAACTGTGAAGAGCCGGAAATCAAATAGATTTAAGGCCAGAGTAAAGCTGGGAAAAGGGGGAGGGGATAAAAGAACAAAGGGGGAGATGAAGAGACATTAAGAGACATTAAGAGATATGCAAGGCTAGAGGTGGTGTTAATGTGACAGATTAAGGCTGAAAGAAGTGTGAAATCCACTGGCAGAATGAAGGACAGCTGCCTTCACAGTTCTGACGAAAGGTCATCGACCTGAAACGTTAACTCTCTTTCTCTCTCCACGGATGCTGCCTGGCCTGCTGAGTTTTTCCAGCGTTTTCTGTTGTTATTTCAGATTTCCAGCATCCGCAGTATTTTGCTGAAGTACTTTGAGTGTAGTCACTGTTGTAATGTGGGAAATGCAGCAACCAATTTGTCCACAAACAGCAATGTGATAATGACCAGTTAATCTGCTTTTTGTTATGTTGATTGAGGGATAAATATTGGCCAGGAGACCGGGGATAAGTCCCCTGCTCATATAATATGGAGAAATGTGAAGTTATCCACTTTGTTAGGAAAAAAGAGAGCAGAGTATTTTTTTTTAAATGGTGAGAGACTGGGATATGTTGGTGTTCAGAGGGACCTGGGTGTCCTTATACACAAATCACAGAAAGTTAACATGCAGGTACAGCAAGCAATTAGGAAAGCAAATAGTATGTTGGATTTTATTACAAGAGGATTTGAGTACTAGAGTAAAGACATCTCACTGCAATTATATAGGGCCCTGGTGAGACTACAACTGGAGGATTGTGTACAGTTTTGGTCTCCTTACCTAAGGAAGGATATACTTGCCATATAGAGGGAGTGCAACGAAGGTTCACTAGACTGATTCCTGGGATGGGGGGATTGTCCTAATGAGGAGAGATTGAGTAGACTTGGCCTATATTCTCTAGAGTTTAGAAGAATGAGAGGTGATCTCATTGAAACATACAAATTCTTACATAAGAACATAAGAAACAGGAGCAGGAGTAGGCCAATCGACCCCTCGAGCCTGCTCCGCCATTGAATAAGATCATGGCTGATCCAATCTTGGCCTCAACACCACTTTCCCGCTCTCTCCCCATACCCCTTGTAATTCAAATGTCTGTCAATCTCTGCCTTGAATATATTCAATGACTCCGCCTTCAAAGCTTTCTGGGGTAGAGAAATCCAAAGATTCACGATCCTCTAAGAAATTCCTCCTCATCTGTCTTAAATGGGGGATCCTTTATTCTGAAACTATGGCCCCTAGTTCTAGATACCCCCACTAGGGAAAACATCCTCTCAGCATCCACCCTGGCAATCCCCCTTAGAATCTTATATGTTTCAATAAGATCACCTTTCATTCCTCTAAACTCTAATGAGTATAGGCCCAACCTGCTCAACCTTTCGTAATATGTCAACCCCTTCATCCCAGGAATCAACCTAGTGAACCTTCTCTGCACTGCCTCCAATGCAAGTATATCCTTCCTTAAATATGGAGACCAAAACTGTATGCAGTACTCCAGGTGCGGTCTCACCAGCGCCCTGTAAATTTGCATCAAAACTTCCCTACTTTTATACTCCATACCCCTTGCATAAAGGCCAACATTCCATTAGCCTTCCTAATTACTTGCTGTACCTGCATGCTAACTTTGTGTGTTTCATGTACTAGGACCCCCAGATCCCTTTGTACCGCAGCATTTTGTAGTCTCTCTCCATTTAAATAATTTGCTTTTTCATTCTTCCCTCCAAAGTGGATAACCTCACATCTTCCCACATTATACTCCATCTGCCAAATTTTTGCCCACTCACTTAACCTATCTATATCCCTTTGCAGACTCTGTGTCCTCCTCACAACTTGCTAACCCACCTATCTTTGTATCATCAGCAAATTTGGCTACAGTACACTCGGTCCCTTCATTCAAGTCATTAATATAGATTGTAAATAGTTGAGGCCCCAGCACTGATCCCTGTGGTACCCCAATAGTTACTGATTGCCAACCAGAAAATAACCCATTAATCCTGACTCTCTGTTTTCTGTTAGTTAGCCAATCCCCTATCCATACCAATATATTACCCCCAACCCTGTGCGCTCTTATCTTGTGCAGTAACTTTTTATGTGGCACCTTATCGAATGCCTTCTGGAAATCCAAATACACTACATCGACTGGCTCCCCTTTATCCACCCTACTCGTTACATCCTCAAAGAACTCTAGCAAATCTGTCAAACACGATTTCCCTTTCATAAAACTATGTTGACTCTGCTTGATTGTCTTATGATTTTCTAAATGTCCTGCTATTACCTCCTTAATAATGGATTCCAGCAATTTCCCAAATGACAGGGCTTGACAGGGTAAATGTTTCCCCTGGCTGGGGAGTCTAGAACCAGGGGTCAGTGTCTCAGAATAAGGGGGTGGCCATTTAGGACTGAGATGAGGAGAAATATCTTCACTCAAGAGGGTGGTGAATCTTTGGAATTCTCTACCCCAGAGAGCTGTGGAGGGTCAGTCGTTGAGTATATTCAAGACTGAGATCGATAGATTTTTGGATATTAAGGGAATCAAAGGATATGGGGATAGTGCATGAATGTGAAGTTGAGGTAGAAGATCAGCCATGATCTTATCGAATGGCGGAGCAGGCTCGAGGGCCAAATGGCCTACTCCTGCTCCTAATTCTTATGTTCTTATGTCTTATGATGCTTCATCCTGGTGCCCCTCCCCCTGACAAATTAGTTTAAACCCTCCCCCACAGGACTAGTTAACCTCCCCTGCGAGGATATTTGTCCCAGCTCTGTTCAGGTGCAACCCATCCACCCTGTGCAGGTCCCTCTTGCCCCAGAACTGATCTCCATGAGCAAGGAAGTTATGCTAAACTGGAGTAGTGTGTCCAATTCTGGGCACCACACTTTAGGAAAGATGTCAAGGCCTTGGAGAGGGTGCAGAGGAGATTTACCAGAATGGTACCAGGGATGCAGGACTTCAGTTATGTGGAGAGACTGGAGAAGCTGGGGTTGTTCTCCTTAGAGCAGAGAAGGTTAATGAGAGATTTAATAGAGGCGTTCAAAATTATGAAGAGCTGGCACAGACAGGATGGGTCAAATGACCTCCTTCTGTGCTGTAAGATTCTATAACATTAGAGGAGCTGGTTTTAAAGTCCCTGACATTGCTTGAGGATGTTGCCCCAGCAGTTATGCTGGGATTGCACCAGATGATGATGAGCTGACATGCAGGGTCAGTGGGAGGCCATCCTCTTTAAACATTGCCGGCAGACATCCACCAGTCCACCCCGGCTGGAATGTCCAGCGTTGCCCCCATCCATGTGGAATGCGCTGCCGAGTCCTCCCCGCACAAAAAAAAATGATTTTTGTGGCCCCTATGGCCCTTTCTGTAAGGAAGCCGATACTCTCATTAACTAAAAAGAAATCTAACTGACCTTTTCCTCAGGGGTCCAGAGTCCTGGCCAGGACACCTCGGTGGGGCCTACTTGAGATCTTTGGGAGGCTAGTGCAGCTCATGGTCTCACGGCAGGTCCCCTCAGTGAAGGCAGTCCCTGCCCTTGGCCCTACACATTCCCATTCAGTGGCCTTGTTTGGGCTGGGGGCAAGCTGCCCCCATTGGAAGCTCCATTGTAAGGTTGAGTCCAGAAAACCTGGCAACTGTTCTGCTGGACTGCTGCCATGGCTACCCGGGGGGGGGGGGGGGGGGGGTGCGGAAATGGGGAAGAGAGATCTGCCAGAAAGGATTAGCAATTTTGGAGCCATGGTCAGTAAAACTATTTATTTTATGTCCAGTCCCAACCTTAAACAGTTTGTGCTAACATATTTCGATAAATTGTAGTCGTCCTTTTATAAAATTAATTTAAGATCTGATCTCTCCTTACTAATGCCAGGGCAACTATTTTGGATTCAGGCATTCCATGTGGCACTATATATAAAATATAGTTTGATTTCAAATAATTGTGATTTAAAAATTTATTAAAGAAAGACTTGCATTTCTATAGCGCCTTTCACGACCACTTGACGTCTCAAATCACTTTGCAGCCAATGAAGTACTTTTTGAAGTGTAGTCACTGTTGTAATGTAGGAAACGCGACTGCCAAATTGCACACAGCAAGGACCCACAAACAGCAATGTGAAAATGACCAGATAATCTGTTGTTGTTATATTGGATTGAGGGATAAATATTGGCCCCAGGACACCCGGATGAACTCCCCTGCTCTTCTTCCAAATAGTGGCTGTGGGATCTTTTATCTCCACCTGAGAGCAGAGGGACCTCGGTTTAACATCTCATCAGAAAGACAGCAACTCCAACCGATTACAAACGGATGTTGCTGGTAGAGGATAAACATTTTAGTCTTCAGTGATGTACTTGTATATTTTAACTAAAAAGCCTTGGGTGAAATTTAAAGCATGCAGCTCTTTAAATGTATCAGCAAAGCAACTCTCGGAAACCGCGATCACAAACGCATTCAAAAGTACATTTTCATTTCATGAAGAAGCCCTTTTAGAAATGATTTAAATCAAATATATAATCCAAAATTTATTTCACAAACATTTTTTAACTGGCTATTTGGAGAAATCACAAGTTATCCCTGATCCTTTGCTTAGTATTTCTAAAAGTTTAGCGAATAATTTACCTGAAGAGAGAACGGGAGCCCTTGCAGTGCAGCACTTCTTGAATCTCGTATTGGTGTTTCCCATCTGTGATTTTGTGGTTGATCACCACTCCTCCTTTAGGGCACTGTGACATCTTTGCACAATGGAGACAAATCACCGGTCATACAAAATAACTTCTCTTAATACACCACTGAACCGCACTTTCAACAATTCTTCAGGCCTCTTACCTTCGCCATCACTGTTCTGTCTCACTGGGCGGTCGGAGTTGCCTGGCCTCGGTCTTCCTTTTAATCCAGAACCCTGCATGCAATTTCTACCATGTGACTGGGGAAGAACTGAAGTCATGAGGTTTCACTTCTGCTTTAAACATAAAATACTTCAGATGACCTTATTTCACGATTCGTTTTATTTGAAAAAACAAGAGAAACCAGTCCGGGGGTTATTTTTTAACCTATGAGTGAGACGCAGCGGGACACTCCTGACATTTGGCAGTTCAGTATTTGTAAATTAACATGCCCAAGCACGGATAATTGCTCCCACCTGATATTTTATCTTTGTCAGAGATTATTATGAGATGTGGCCACTTCCTTTTTAGTCAAAACCTGACTGCAAAATTTATGGAGTGACACCGATCACTTGGTGCTCAACTCACTGGAGAATAAGCCAATTTTGACAATAGATTTGCAACAACCTCCCTCCAAAATCTCAGTCCGTGCATTTTATGCAATGGTGACTGCAGTGAGCACACCACCCATTCAGTGGAAGCTGCAAACCTACTTCAGAGGCTGCATTTTGCAAAGTTCCGTACTAATTGTCAGAAAATTGGCAGCGAGCAAATCTGATCTGCTCGCGATTCTTCAGTCTGCGCTTTACTTGAGCGTGAATACAGAAGGATTGAGCTGGCAGAATTTCCCCTTAACTGGGGCCGTTTAACTTGTCAAAAGCAAAAACTAACATTAAAAAGCTGCAATCAAAACAGAAAATGCTGGAAATACTGAGCAGGTCAGGCAGCATCTGTGGAGAGAGCAACAGAGTTCACGTTTCAGGTCGATGACCCTTCGTCAGCACCTTTTAACTTGAACATGTTTTTGTCTCAGTTTCTTCCCTTCTCTTATTCCACTGCCATTCTATTTTCATCAGATGTTTTCAATACAAGAATATACAGCAAGAAGCCAGGAAATAACACTACATGCATTTTAACTGCAACTCAAGGCTGACACTACTGAGGGGGCGCTGCATTGTTGGCGGTGCAGTGAGACGTTAAACTAAAGCCCCACCTGCCTGTTCAGGTGGATGGAAAGGATAAAAGATCAGGAGAGCTCCTCTCGTTTCCTGGCCAATATGCCTCCCTCAGCCAACACCACCACAACAGATCAAGTGCTCATTTATCTCATTTGCTGCTTGTGAAATCTTGCTGTGCATAAATTCACTGCACGGTTGCCGACATAGCCACAGGGACTACATTTCAAAGATAATCCAGTGGTTGTGAAATGCTTGGGAATTTCCCAAGGATGTGAAAGAAGCCATATAAAATGCAAACTCATTCTATCTTACCATAGAGACCTTTGTAATCCAACTTAAAGTCACGAATACCTTGGTAAACCCCGTACTCCTCACTCACATCACTACACAAGTGGATGTGATACAGGACCACCATGACCAGTGGTGTGAGAGCTGTCAAAGACACCAGTTTGCTCATTGCCACATAATGTTGATGGTGCAGCTGGTAAGACCAACACTACTGAATAGCAGCATAAACCACGAATAACATTCCAACCTAACAATTAACACTGAGCCACACTGATTCAATGAGCCCATTTAATAAATCAGCATTCCTTTAATGTACTTTGTAGAGAATTATTGTTATATCAAGCTTTGTATTCATTTAAAAGTGAATGTAGCATTTTAAACTGCATATTAATGTTTCAGGAGAAGCATGTTCTTTGATGGACTATTAAAGGTGGTCCAGTCCTCCTGAATATCATCCCCTGAATACAATTAGAGCTGGGTAATTTCACACCGAGTAACAGAAGGGCTCTGGTTCAGATCTCAGCCCCTGGGAGTCACCGAATTGGCTGGAAACTGGCATCTATGGTCGTTGAGACTTCAGGAAGAGGCCGAGTAGGATCGTTCACTCGGCACTTTTGAGTGAAGGTACTTGCAAGCACTTCAGCCTTGTCTTTTACAGTCACATGCTGGGCTCCACCATGGTTGAGGATGGGAATGTTACTTGCCTGGTTGTCCACCATCATTCTCATCTGGTTTGGTTAGTCTACAGAGCTGTTGGCTGATCTATTGGTTGTGGGACCGTTTAACCCTTACAGTCTGCTGGTTTTGGTGTTTAGCATAGAGGTGACCCAAAGTTATAGCTTCACTGGATTGATACCTCATTCTGAGGGATACTTGCTGTAGCTCCTGGCACACATTCCATTAAACCAGGGTTGGCCTTCTGGCTTGGTGGTGATCATGGAGTAAATTTCTTTGAATAGTTTACTTTGTAGATCTTTCAAACAAATGACAGGCCTGATCCCTACCAATTACAATCATTCTTGGAATTATGTAGCTATCCCTATCTGTGGAGTTATGTCTTGCCTCTTCGTCTGTTGTGGCCATGTTAACACTGTAATTAACTGCATGTTCATTCATTCTAGCACTTAAGTTTGCTTGGTGATTATTTGCTGACACATAGTTGTCTGTTAGTAATTAACAGTATTAGCTTGATTCTTTTCTTTCTGATATACTTCATGTAGTATATCAGAAAGTGTGTCAGCTGTGGCTCAGTTGTTAGCACCCTGGCCTCAGCGTCAGAAGGTTGTGGGTTCAAGTCCCACGCCAGGGAGTTGAGCACAAAAAGCTAGGCTGACACTCCCAGTGCACTACTGAGGGAGCACTGCACTGTCGGAGGTGCCGTTTTTCAGATGAGGCGTTATACCGAGCTTTCTCAGGTGGATGTAAAAGATCCCATGGCAATCTTCTTAGGCAGTCCCTTGGAATCGAAGATGACTTGCTTCCACACTAAAAGTGAGTTCTCAGGTGACTGATGAGTCCAATGCGGGACCTACAGTCTCTGTCACAGGTGGGTTGAAGGGGCGGGTGAGTGGGGTGCTTGGGTTGACGTGCGCTGTTTCCGCTTGGCTTCCGCTTGCTCCCGGTGAAGAGACTCGAGGTGTTTGGTGCCTTCCCGGATGCTTCTCCTCCACTTTGTGCGGTCTTGGGCCAGGGATTCCCAGGTGTCGGTGGGGATGTTGCACTTTTTCAAGGAGGCTTTGAGGGTGTCCTTGAAGCGTTTTCTCTGCCCACCTGGGGCTCTCTTGCTGTGTTGGAGCTCCGAGTAGAGTGCTTGTTTTGGGAGTCTCATATCGGGCATGCAGACGATGTGGCCCGTCCATTGGAGCTAATTGAGCGTGGTCAAAGCTTCAATGCTGGGGATGTTGGCCTGAGCGAGAACACTGACGTTGGTGCGCCTATCCTGCCAATGGATTTGCAGGATCTTACGGAGGCAGCATTGGTGGTACCTCTCCAGTGCTTTGAGGTGCCTGCTGTACATGGTCCATGCCTCTGAAGCATAGATGAGTGTGGGAATAACTACTGCTCTGTAGACCATGAGCTTGGTGCTGAGTTTGAGGTCCTGGTCTTCAAACACTCTCTTCCTCAGGCAACCGAAGGCTGTACTGGCACACTGAAGGCGGTGTTGGACTTCGTCATCAACGTCTGCCCTTGTTGACAGTAGGCTCCCGAGGTATGAAAAGTGGTCCTCGTTGTCCAAGGCCGCGTCATGGATTTTGATAATCGGGGGGCAGTACCATGTGGCGGGGGCAGGTTGGTAGAGGACCTTTGTCTTACGGATGTTTAGTGTAAGGCCCATGCTCTCGTACGCTTCGGTGAAGGTGTTGACGATGGTTTGGAGTTCGACCTCTGAGTGTGTGCAGATGCAAGCGTCATCTGCATACTGTAATTCGATGACAGAGGATGGGACGACCTTGGATCTGGACTGGAGGCGACGGAGGTTGAACAGTTTCCCGTTTGTTCTGTAGATTAGCTCCACTCCAGCAGGGAGCTTACTGAGGGTGAGATGGAGCATTGCAGCAAAGAAGATCGAGAAGAGCGTTGGTGCGATGGCACAGCCTTGCTTGACCCCGGTCCGTATGTGAATTGGGTCTGTGGTGGATCCATTGGTCAGGATCATGGCTTGCATGTAGTCGTGAATCAGGCGGAGGATGGTGACAAACTTTTGAGGGCAACCGAATTTGAGGAGGACACTCCATAATCCCTCACGGTTGACAGTGTCGAAGGCCTTTGTGAGGTCAAAGAAGGCCATGTACAGCGGTTGGTGCTGTTCCCTGCATTTCTCTTGTATTTGATGCGCGTTGAAGATCATGTCCATTGTGCTCCTTAGTGGGCGGAATCCACATTGTGACTCTGGGAGGAGCTCTTCAGTCACTGGTAGAAGGCGATTGAGAAGGATTCTTGCGATGACTTTCCCTGTGGCAGACAGCAGGGAAACTCTGTAATTACCGCAATCGGACTTGTCACCTTTCTTGAAGATGGTCACGATTACGGCATCTCTGAAATTCCCTGGCATGCTCTCCTCCTTCCAAATAAGAGCAATGAGTTCATGTATTCGCGCCAATAGTGCTTCTCTGCAATGCTTTAGTGCCTCGGCGGGTATTCCATCTGCTCCTGAGGCCTTGTTGTTCTTCAGTTGTCGGATGGCCTTTTCAACCTCATGCCGGGCTGGGGTTGTGCTGAGGTGGTGGCGGTTAGCATGCTGCGGGATGGAGTTGAGGACACTCGCGTCGAAGGCAGAGTCTCGGTTAAGGAGATCTTCAAAGTGCTCCTTCCAGTGGGCACTGACTGCCTCTCTGTCTTTGATGAGTACCTCTCCGTTCTTGGCCCGCAGTGGGGTAGGACCTTGGGTGCTTGGGCCGTAGGTGGTCTTGACTGCGCGAAGGAATCCACGCACATCGTGGTTGTCGGCTAGCTGCTGGATCTCCTGTGCTTTCTCCACCCACCATCTGTTCTTTAGGTCGCAATATTTCGAAGAAGAGCAGAGGAGTTCTCCCCCATGTCCTGGACAAAATTTATCCCTCAAACAACATCACTAAAAACAGATTATCTGGTCATTATCACATTGCTGTTTACGGGAGCTTGCTGTGCGCAAATTGGCTGCTGCATTTCCTACATTCAACAGTGACTACACTTCAAAAAGTACTTCATTGGCTGTAAAGTGCTTTGGGACATCCGGTGGTTGTGAAAGGCGCTATAGAAATGCAAGTCTTTCTTTAGAGCATTAAGTTGCCATGGCCATTTTGAGATTGGTAGGTTTCATAAAATCTTACAGCACAGAAGGAGGCCATTTAGCCCATCGTACCTGTACCGGCTCTTTGAAAGAGCTCTCCTATTAGGCCTACTCCCCCTGCTCTTTCCCCATAGCCCTGCAAATGTTTCCTTTTCAAGTATATATTCAATTCCCTGTTGAAAGTTACTATTGAATCTGCTCCCACCACCCTTTCACAAATGTCAATCATTACAGATATGAATCTGACAGGTTGCTGGTGTAAATGTGCTACATGTTTATGTTTAACACTTTTCTACAGATTTCAGCCAACACTCTGCGCAAAATTCAAATCCTATGGCGATTTCCACTGACTCTGTGCCTGACTAATACTTACCATAGTGACTACAGCTGAACAGAACTTTAGCCAGACACCATTAAATGAAAGAGTCTGTCAGATTATTGAGTGAGCATGGCAGCAGATTCCGGAGTACGAAACCACAGTGCTGATTTCAATCTCATCCAGATCTCATGTGCAATGTAATTCAGCAATGCGCCAGCATTCCAAGCATTTCTTTAATATACACTGTCTTATAATATTTAGCCAATGAAGTACACAGAGTTTGTCATTTCTTTTGCACATATTATAAAAGGGGACAAATATTAAAGTATTACAAAAACAGTTCGATCAGCAGTGAAATAACTTCAACAGTAAATGGCTTAAGCAAGTAAGCTCAAAATGAATAGGTTTGACAATTATGTATAAAAAGTAAATGCACTTCATTTATTGAACTGAAATTTCTGCTAAATTGGGATTGGTCAGAAATACCCTGCTTTGTAACAGCAACTGAAATTATACCTGCCCTTTATAAGCCGACGTGGAATGTATTATACTGAGGCTGCAGTGAGAAAAGGAAGTACAAAGGTATGTTTGGAATCATATCCTCTTTTTTGACATATAATAACCAGTATTTCACTGTTTTCCACATGAACTATGGGTTTTCAGCAAAAAGGAAGTTTATTGTTAATTTTATGTTCAAAGCGGTTTATTATATTTAAGTGTGTGAAAGTGTTGTAGGCAATGGGGAACTTGCTTCAAAGAATTATAATAGAGGATACAATAATGTTACAAAATTTAGTTTAAAAAGAAATTGCCATGTTCTCTCTTTCTCTCCTGAAGGTATCAATTCATATACTGGGTTATTGTTCTGTCAGCACAGGGCACAACCCATTACTTCCACTATGTGCTCTTTCTTCATGTGTGAGGCTAGAATGTGAGTGACAGCAGCCGGTGTGACAATGGGAGACATTGCCACCATGCCCAATGGGGAATATTGCCACCATGTCCACTGGGAGAACATAAGAAATAGGAGCCGGAGTCGGCCATTTGGCCCCTCGAGCCTGCTCCGCCATTCAATAAGTTCTTGGCTGATCTTCTACCTCATCTCCACTTTCCAGAACTATCCCCATATCCCTTGATTCCCTTAATATCCAGAAAGCTATCGATCTCTTTCCTGAATATACTCAACAACTGAGCCTCCACAGCCCTCTGGGGTAGAGAATATCAATGATTCATCACCCTCTGAGTGAAGAAATTTCTCCTCATCTCAGTCCTAAATGGCCCACCCTGTAAGGGATTCTGCCCCTGCGTGTCTCGCAGCCTGTGAGATTCACGCGGCTCTGTGCAGCCTGTGTGTCAGTGCAGGTTTAGGCCTTGTTGCCTGTTCTGGTCTCCAGCCAGTCTGGGAGCACTAGACACACCTGTGAGTGGTTCGAATCACTCGCCCTTACGGTTCTAGACACTGGACTTAGATGCGAGAGCAGTAATGGAGATGAAACTCATGTAGACTCGGTTGAATGGTACGAAATGGAAAATCTTTATTGCATGATATTTAAGATTATGAAATACATGTCA
Organism: Squalus acanthias; assembly: GCA_030390025.1. NCBI lineage: Eukaryota > Metazoa > Chordata > Chondrichthyes > Squaliformes > Squalidae > Squalus > Squalus acanthias. Next base: position 117,039,737 of record CM059429.1, on the reverse strand, counting down.
TAAGCACAGATTAATGACAGTACAATCTTACAAGCAGTTATATAGCTAATCCTAGGGAAACGAGGAACGAACGACACACCGTAAATAGGGGCACACATTACAAGTATCCTTAATACTTAAACCCTCCCCTATCAATATCTGTCCTAGCTAGATTCGTAGGATTTCGAGACTCATGCTCACCACTCGTGATAACTCGGAGAAATTCCGAATAGCTGATCGGATGTTTTTCACCGCAGCACCCACGTGTCGATCAGGAGATCTCCTGGTCCCACTTGTTTACTTGCTTCTGCTCCGGCTAGCAGGCTGGACCGTCTGCTGTGATGAAGATCTGTGTTGGTTGGTTTAACAGGTACTTTCCGAATACAGCCCAGTCAATATCATCGGTGATGATCCGTTCTTGCAAGTTCAAAGAAGTCTTCCTGGCAAGGAAAACTTGGCTATTCGACCTACAGGCGCGGTCGGGATTTACTGACCGTGGCGATGAGTATGGTCTTCCTCTCTTCTCATCTCATCTCATCTCATCTCATCTCATCTCGGGCCTTTGGTTCCGATGCCGGTTACCAACATAGGTCTTCGTTACGCGACACGAGGTAGATCCGAACGGATCAGAAAGTTCAACAGTCTTTTTTTTCAAAGAGGCACCAGGCAAGCAGGAACAAGACTACGAGTCAAAACACAGGAGCAGCCACGAGGTTACGAGTCGATCGGATAAGAGAATAAGAGAGCGATGGACGGTTGGAGCTTGTAATTATAGTACAAAATCTTCCGTTTCCCGCCCAACCAAAAATGTGTGGGTTAGGTTGATTTGGCTATGATAAATTGACCCTTAGTGTTAGGGGGGATTAAATATGTGGGGTTATGGGGATAGGATGGGATATGTTAGGGGGAATTAAATACGTGGGGTTACGGGGGTAGGGTGGGATATGTGTACTGTGGGGATTAAAGCAGGGACAGGGTACTGGATTTGGATGATCAGCCATGATCGTATTGAATGGCGGAGCAGGCTCGATGGGCCGAATGGCCTACTCCTGCTCCTAGATTCTATGTTTCTATGTTTCTATGTCCTTTCTTTTGTTTGGGTTTTGGCGCTCAAATGTCTTGTATGGGTGATCTCCGTTCTTAATGGGTTTCGGGGCTACTCGTAACTGTCTGAGTACCTGTTAATATTTCTCCCATTGTTAAATCGGTCGGTGTTCTCCCTGGAGGGGTCTTGGGGCTTCCAAGTGTTTTGTATAACTACCTGCTAACGGCTCTCTCATCGTAGAGTCGTTGGGATTTTACATATTAATGTCTTTTGGATGGGCCCTTGATTACTCGGTACAATAGCTTTCATTCGTACCTGGGAGACCGATTTCAGTATTTATGTGTATACTGCAAACCCATAATGTCTCGTGTATTATCTTCACTGTGCTGAATCTTAATCGATCTTGCACAAATGTTTATTGGAACGCCATCTTGTCTGCCTGTCGAAAAGTCTAGAATGTTCTGTCACGAGGTGCGGCGGCCATTTTACAGGCTGCTTGTGTCCACTTTGAGAAACCTGACAGCATTCTGCTGAAATAAAAGCTGTTTGAACGAGACTCTGTGTTTTCTCCTTATTAATAAAATCGCGATATATTGCGAATTCTACAGTCCCTCCTGTTGATGCGAATAACTCCGCTTATCGTATCAAAAATCATAGTGGTGAGCAATATTATCTCGATTTCTCTCCGAATCCAGCAAATTAATCCCATAACTTTAACCTAGCTAGGGTCTCTGTGTCGTCCTTATTTCCCAAGAAAATTACATTTTATATCACCGTGGGCCTTTATTTGCCCTTAAACTTACACCACTTGTTTTCCTTCCCGGCGTAACCAGGCCAATGCCTCTCGTATCACCTGTATATTCATCTTTTATTCAGGGAAAGGAAAAACAAAACCCAAAACCAAACAATCATTTTTAACTACAACACCATCACCAAAAATAATCAACACCAACTCTTAACACATGTCGAGTTCCCAAACGTATTTACAATCTTTGAAAATCATGATCGAGTACAAACTTCCGCGGCGCACGTGGCGAGCGGGAATGACGCCATTTTCCGATTACACGGTGCTTTCATCGTGCACGCGCACGTAACGTTCTCGCCACTCTCCCGTGTTTTCATGCTTGGTGAGGCGTTTGTCTCTTTTACAATGTACGACCAATAGGTACACTACAATAAACACTTGACATACGACTAAAATGTGGGAGGCTATTCTGATCCATGAAGGCACTTCAATATTGGTGAACAGATTCCACCACGGTGGAATTACTATATCCAGAATGTCTGTTCCTATTTCGACAGTTTTCTGCTCTAATGTATAAAAATGTTTCTGTGACACCGCGACGGCTTTTAAAAGCTTGGTGAGGTGTTCAGGGAGAGGGGGAATGAGGTATCCGAAATGCGCGACGAATCGTTGCAAGTCGGTGAAATTCTCTTTTACTCTGAGATGAACAGTGGATGGTTCAGGGATTGGGATAATTCGCTGTTGTGCTACTTGAACTTCCGCCCTGGGTTTAAAACAGAAACTGCTGTCACTCACCGGACACCGGCTACGGTTTCCATGCTGGTAGTGTTGCGCTGCAGTGGTAACACAATATGTTCCACCCCCGATGTATGCTACCTGCGGAGGCACATGATCTTGTGCCATTGCCTCCATGGTACAATTCATGGACTTGGCGCCAGTCGTTCTGAACCCGCACTGTGGTGTTAAAAAGGCATTCAAGTGCTGGGGGCACAGTATTATGTGTGCTCCCCTGCCACGACAACCAGAGAGATCTGTACCTGTCATCGTTTGCTCCCAGCGGATGACGTAAGGTGGAACCGCTGCATAACGAATGTGGGCTCCCCCCTGAATGACACCAATGTTCTCTACCCGATACACCGGGGCGGGCTTTGCTGTGTCGCCCAAAACCGGCATGCGTAAAACTATACCCATAATGGTATGGTTTGATCGTCCGCAGTCCACGGGGACTGGGTATGCTTCTGAAGCTAGCCTGAGCTGGCACGGACTTAATGCGTTCTGAAAAGGGTGGAGCGCCCGCAGGTGTTTGTTACTTATCCAGGACGGGACCAAACCTTGTTTTAAATCCTCCAAATTACTGCGGCCCTCGCCCAGTAACCACGCCCCGTAAAGCACGCACACCTCGTTCTGCGCAGCTTGATCGGATGCATTCCGATCTTCCCTAATCAGGGCATTTACCGTCTTTGCATGTTTCTCCAGCTCTGCTATAATTTCCTTTAAATGGAGAGTCATGGCTTGGTCCTCGTGTAGACCCGACCCTACCACTTTATTCTCATCTGTTAGAATGTCTTTTAATTGCGTTTTTAGACCATTAATCTGGGTCTGCAGCTCCACACTGTCTAGAGCGTTGACAACAGATGTACCCGTGTTAAAAGCAGTGAACGCATCGTTCACCAAACCCCTTCTTTGCCTCCCTACTTGATCCAAAACTTCCTGTGGTGCGGTGTACAAACTTGTTTTATCAATTTCCGCGAAATCGAATTCGTAAAATTGTCTGAACATCTTGGTCAACAGGACCTGATACAACTGTTCCGTCTTTTTGGGGCACCACTCTGGTAACCGCACCTCGGTGAGATTTAAAATCACCGAGGCCACCGCGTAATGTACCCCCTGAAATAGTATCTGGTCTGTGGGGACCAGTACCAAACCATTCCCGGGTCCCTTACTAGTTTTAGGGCACCCTTCTTCCTCAGCTAGAACCACCGGAATCGTGGGCGGGGCTTTGCGTGGGCGCGTAATGAGCTCAGTGGCATTTACCGGGATCGAAGAGTATGGGGCTCCGCACCCCCTGGTGCTCGCATCCCACCTCATCCCCTGTCCGTTATCCTGCCACTGATTAATGAAAAATATGGATATGCCTTTGGGGCAAGGGTATTTTGACCCCCACATGCATACATAAATTCCCTCGTCCGGTTCCCACCATTTGTCCCAACAGACTTTCACTTGTCCGTTTGTCCCCGTAATTGTCCGATGGGTATTATTACCCAGTCGTTCCCACTCGACCGACGAGTTCCTCATAGTTTTGCTCAGCTTTTGCAGCCACCACCATCGGCTCAATGGGACATTCCCACTACAAGTCAAACAAATCCGTTTGCCGACGGTGACGCTGATCCTGGGTGCGATGATCATTACTTTGGGGCACATTAAAGAAGTCTCTTTGTAGGCAAACCCCGATGTGCTAGAATACTCCGTTGAGTTCGTTCCCAGCCATCCTGGCCACCTTCCCTTGTGGAAATAGGTGCTGGTCTCCTCTGCCTCCCGTCTTCCGGTCCCATCCACCGCGATGGGGGCCGTGTCCCCGGAACATCCAAACACCACGACATCCTTGGTGCGGCCTCGATAGGCCAATCCACATCCGATTGCCACGAGCAATACTAGAATTCGTTCCATCCTTCCTTGGTTCCTGTGATCAGATAGAATGAGGTAGCCAGCCTCGCAAGAGTCTCTGGCTTTTGTGAAGGGTGAGCGGGTCCCCTGACCTCGCCTCACGTAAACTTCAACGTTCGCTGAATAAACTTTAACTAAACCTATCTTTAAAGCTCCCATCATTTTATCGTTTTCTGTTAAAAACACTACAATCTTAACCTTGTTAAAACTATAAACTTAACCTTGAACTATGAACTTAAAACTTAAAACTTATTACTATACAGTGCCGCCCGTTCTCAGGGCGGCCCCTTTAAATTCTGAGAAGGCTGCTGCGAGCTCTTCCCGACGGTGGGAGGGCACTGACCCTTCCCTTTGATCTGCCGCAGCCTGTTGCTGCACTGATTCCTTCCTCTGATCTGTCGCAGCCTGTTGCTGCTGCGATGGGGCCGGGCTGTATCTGGGTTGCCTTAACCTTAAGTCTACGCCTTGGGGCAGTCTGGGGACATGACCACATCCTCCTGGGCTGGGGTTCTCTACTTGACCTACGGGGAGTTGCCATGGGCGGGGGTTCCGTGACTGACGGACCGGGTTCCGAGACTTCCATCGGGACGACCTGGGGTTCCACCACAGTCGCTGGCTCCGCCTCCGCTGACTCCGCCTCCCTAACCTCGGGGCTCGCAGTTTGTGGCTCCGCCCTGCTCGGCCCAGCAGGCGGCCCTTCACTCGTGATCTCTGCCTCCCCCGAGGACGGGACGTTCAAAGCGGGCGGCTCTGTCCCTGGTGTCCTCACCGTCACTCCCTGTGCTCCCACAGCGGCTGGCCCCGCCTCCCCTAGCTCCTCCCTCCTGTCTTCGGGACCTGCAGCTTGTGTGTCCACCCTGTGTGGATCTCTATCTGCAGCCCGTATCCTCCCTATACCTAAAATGGGACCGTTCCCCAAAAACCACTCGTCTTCATCACTATCCTCATCTGACTCGAGTTCCCGGAATTCTCCCTCATCTGACTCCCAACCCCACAAAAATGCTTCATGATCTCCCAGGATGTCCCCTCCCCTGATGCAAGCTGCTTTGCCTGCCTGTGTGCCTTGTGGTCCTACCTGGGGCTGTGCTTCCCCACTGGCGGGGTTTACCCCTGTGGTTTTCCCTTGCGCACCTGGCTTGTACAGTTTGCATTGGTTTACGTGGAACCACTTAGTGCGCCGAGGTACTTTTACGGCGTATACCATGGGACTCGCCTTGTCTACAATGTTGTAGGGTCCCATATACAGTGGTTCCAGACTCCCTACTCTGGCGTAGTTTCTGACCATGACCTGGTCTCCTACTTCCCACTCCCGCGTTTTGCGGGGTTCCAGCAACAAGCGATTGCCCTGATGCTGCCTTCCCATGTTCCCAGCCGCCTGCTCATAAACCTGCTTCAGGTGCTCCAAGAGAGTCTGGGTGAACTTGTCCCTGCTTATCTCTTGGAGCTGACCCTCAGTGAGCACCAGCGCTAGCACATGGGTGGGGGTTCGCATGAGCCTCCCAGTCATCACCTCGTGCGGGGAGTACCCCGTACTTTTTGACTGACTGGCCCAGACCCCCATGAGGACTAAAGGCAGAACTTCCGCCCATTTTTGGGGCGAGTTCCTAGTCTCTTTCCTCAATTTCTCCTTCAGGGTCCGGTTCATGCGTTCAACAATCCCGGATGACTGGGGATTGTGTGCTACGTGCCACTTCCCTTCAATGCCCAAAAGCATGAGGGTGTTCTGCATCACCTGGCCGGTGAAATGACTCCCTTGGTCTGACTCCACAAAACGGGGAAGTCCCCACCGCGAGAACACTTCCCGGACCAAGATTTTTGCTGTACCCAGTGCCGTAGCTGTTCGACAGGGGAAGGCTTCCACCCACTTGGAAAACACATCCACCAAGACGAGGCAGTATTTATAACCTCCCTGGGTGGTGGGCAGGGGTCCTATATAGTCGATCTGTATCGACTGCCATGGTCCCTCTACCCTTCTTACGTGTCCCATGGGCACCTTCCTTTTCTGGGGGTCTGGGTTGTTTGCAGCGCACACAAGACAGTTTGCACAGAACTCGCGGACTTGTTCCCTGAGCCCTGGCCACCATCCCGCTTGCTCTACCCGTTGCCAGGTAACCTCGGGCCCGGGGTGCCCTGCCCCTGGTCCCTCGTGAGCCAACTGGAGGAATTCCCTCCTGTGCTGCTGCGGCACAACCCACTGCTCCTCGCGGAACAGCATGCCTTCCTTAACTGAGAGGGTTGCCGTACTGTACGGACCTTCTACCTGCCTCCCCTCAGCAATGGTTTTTAGGACTGCTTTTAGGGCGGGATCCTGGGTTTGGACGGTCTTAAGGTCTAGGGGCAATGCTACCCTGGTGTTCCCGGGATTCCCGTCCCTGCCTTGGATCGCTGCTATGGGTCTGGTCCCATAGGGGTCCCAGAAAATGCCGTTGCGGGCACCTTCCCTGGCTAGCGCATCCGCCTGCTGGTTGCCCTCCCCACGGGGCTCTGTGGAGGAGTGAGCTTTCACCTTATGGATGAAAATCTCTCCTTCCTCCCCTACTGCTGCTGCTAAGATCTTTTCCAGCAAGGGCTTCACCGTTAAAGGTCGCCCGTCCGCGGAGGTGTATCCACGGCGGGACCAAATGGCCAGGTATTCCGTACACGAATTGCAGGTGAACATACTGTCCGAGCAAATCGTGTATGGGGTTGGGAAAATGTCTGGGTGGGTAACAACGTACACCACGGCAGACAGCTCAGCCTGCTGCGCGCTCATGGTGCTGGGGAGCTTGATCGCCAGGGCAAGGTTTGCCGCAGGGTCATAAACTCCACACCCCGTGAGTCGTTCGCCAGCAGATACTGTGCTAGACCCATCAACATAAATCTCGCGCCCAGTGGGATGTATCCCGGCCCGTAAACCTATGTTGACGTCCCACACCCCTTCCACCGAACACCGGTGGGCTGTACCGGGGTATACCAAATTGGCCGCAAGCCTGGGCTCGCAAAGACCTTTTACTCTAAGATCCAACTGGGAGAGAAGAAGGGTCCAACGCGCAATGCGCGCGCTGCTTACGGTCCCATCTTTAATCCTCCCATCCAGAAGCATCTTAGTTGGTGTGTGATGTGTGAGGAGAGTGATGGGAGAGAGCCCTGTGAAGATCGCTGATCTTTTCACAGCCCAATGCGTGGCTAAAAGGTGCCTTTCGCAATTGGAGAAACTTCTCTCCACATCCGTTAATACTCTGGATGAATAGACAACCGGCCTCAGCTTGCCGTGACGCTCTTGGAGCAGCACAGCGCTCAAGCTGTCTCCGCTGGCAGCTACCTCCAGGAAAACTCCTTCCCCCCATCTATGGCCCCTAAGGCTGGCGCGGTCTGCAGATCCCTTTTTAACTTCTCGAAGGCTGCTTGGCAGCCCTCGTCCCAAGACCACTCCACCCCCTTATGGAGGAGTCGGAGGAGCGGCGCTGCTGTGGCCGCATAGTCTTCGATAAAGTCCCTGCAGTAACCGGTCAGTCCCAAGAAGGACCTCACACCCCTTATGTTGTTGGGAATCGGTAATTCTTGCACCGACTCCCTCCTCGCTTTGTCTATGGCTCTTTCCCCAGCGCGTATGGTCAGTCCCAGGAATTTTACTTCCCGCTGACCGATACGTGCTTTCTTAGGATTTATTTTAAAACCCTTTCTCGCTAGCAGCTCCAATAACTCGTCCAGTAGTGGTCCATGCTCCTCCCTTGAGTCCGTAAATAGGAGCAAATCATCCACGTACTGCACTATCTGATTGGGCTGACTAAACTCCTTTAAACTTCCTGCCATACACTGATGGAAAATACTGGGGCTATTGTGGAAACCCTGTGGCAGACAGTTCCATGTGTACTGTTGTCCTTTGAAAGTAAAGGCAAACTTGTACTGGTCCTCTCGCCTCAGCGGGATGGACCAAAAACCGTTCGAGATATCCAGCACCGTGAACGTGGTCGCGGACGCTGGGATGCTCCCTATTAGGTCAGCAACTGCTGCTACCGTGGGCGCGCAGGCGGGAATGTTACTGTTAAGGACTCTGTAGTCCACCGTGGCTCTCCACGAATTATCCGGCTTCCTAACCGGCCATAATGGGGAGTTCACGTGTGTGGCTATCGGCCTCAACACGCCCTGCTGCACCAAGGAGGACATTGCTGTCTCCATATCGGGTTCTGCTTCTTTGGGGAAGTTATACTGCTTTTGGGGTCGGGTCATGGGGTCCCCATCTACGCTGACCTCAAACCCGATAACCCTCCCACAATCGTGCTTGTGGGTTGCAAACGCGTGCATATTATCTGACACGTACGTTTGCATGTCCGTTGGGACATCTGCGACCATAAGCCTGAGGTCGTAGCCTCCGGATGGCTGTACGGTACACAGGACCCCTGTTTCTTCCTCCCCCGGAATCACTACTACCTCGCCTTTTTCACCCTTAGCCCCCCAGAGACAGTGATTTCTGAGGTCCACGAGGATCCCGTGTCCCGATAGAAGATCAGACCCGAGAATACCTCTTCCACCCCCCTCCTGCCATTCCATCAGTATACACTTCCACTTAAGGTGAAGTGCTCCCAAACGAATGGATAGCGGAAGGGAGAACGCGCCAGCCTGTTCTTTTCCTGTGAACCCCGCTAACGTGAATGGGACCCTGGTAGATAGCGGCGAGTCAAAAGGGCTATCTGTATGGATTATGGTGCAAGAAGCTCCCGTGTCCAACAAATAACTACCCCTCTGTTTCTCTACCTCCATCTCCACCAAAGGTCGCTTCCACGCATCATAGCTAAGCGGACACAGGTAGACGGGCTGCGCGGGTTCTAGTCATGGGGTACTATTAGACGGTCCTGCGGCACCTACGGGGCCGGTTGCGACCGCCACCTTTCCATGTGCACTCAATAGATTGCGCATGGCTCCTAACACTACTTCGAGGTCGTCGGGAGGGGTGGGTGCATTAGCTTCCCTAGCCGGGACAGGCGCCTGGGCTCGGACCGCGGGATTTTTATCCTTGGAATCTTTCCAAGGGTTCCTGCAATGCTTGCGCCAGTGCCCTGTCTTCCCACACCCGTAACAAGCATTACTTGCCTGTGGGGCGCGATTACCCTCCTGATGCCACTCTCTTTGATACGGGGCTGCGGGTCGTACCTCATGTACTTTTCCCTTAAGGGGACGTGTTGCCATACCCCTTATATTGCGATATCCTAACGTGAGTCGATTCAAGACCGACTCTTCCGTAATGTTGGGGTCATTGGGATCAAACCATGCTTTTGCCTGCTCTCTGACGGCTGGTAAACTGTTGGCTATTATGCACCTAAGCCAATGAGCTAAACCGGCGCCTTCCACATCTTCGCGCTCGGGCGCACCTAGACAGCTGCGCTCATATACTGGCCACAGCCTGTCGGCAAAAACCTTCGGGGGTTCACCCTCCATCTGCACTGTCTGTCCCACTCTAGCAAACGGACCTTCATCGTTCGCCCCCAACACTTCCAGGACCTCATTCTTTAATGCCTCATAAGTCTTGGTTCCCCTCTTGCTCTCGCCTGAGAGACACTGAAGGACCGAGCTGTCTAATGAGAACAGCAGCATTTTTGCTGTTTCCCCATCATCGCAGCCGTTAATGGCTGCGGCTTGCTCAACTTCTCTGAAATGTACGGAAGGGTCGTCTGACTCGGTCAGCTTCCGTACGTGATTTATCATAGCTCTCAGCTGATGTGAACTGTGAGGCAATACAAGCTGTCTGAGGAGATCCCCTGGTTCTTCCCCACCGTTTCTGTTTGGGCCCCTTTTAATACCCGTTACTGGATACAACGGTCCCTTTTCCACTTCTTTCTCAATGGGCTCTTTCGTTTCTTCCATTGCTTCCTCCCTAACCCAGGTTTCCGAATAGCTGGGTGGCGCGGAGGGCGCAGTGGCTACTACTTCCTCTGCTTTACTTGGTGGGGATTTCTTAAACTTCTCACTTACTAGCGGCTGGTGTGCTGACGGACTGATAAGGCACACCATGCCGTGCGCTTTGTTCACGGCCTTTTTGAGGTGCTCTATCTCTTTTTGGCAGGCGCTATGATCGGCTCCCTGAAACTTATCCTCAAGGGCCAACTTATATGCCGCCCTAACCCCCGTTAAGCTCTCTTCCTGAGTTCTTATCTGGGCAGCTTGGCGGGCACATCTTTCCTTTAACCTGCTCTCATTTAACTTTGCCTCAGTGACCTGGCACTCGAGGTAATCTATCCTTGTTTTATGGTGACTGGAGATTTCCTGGCATTCTTGGTGCAACGCACTTAAATTCCTAATGAGCATTTCCCCTCCAGAAACCTTCTCATCCATTTCTCCCTCTAAATGACTGATTCGAGCTGTTAGCGCTGTAATGGTCTGGTTTGAAATCTGGACCTGCCTTTTGTAACACATTAGCCAGACTGCTTTCTCGAGTGTCTTTTTATGTTCTTTACTATCTGTCCACCTTTCGGCTGCCTCTAGCGGGCTTTTATCCGCTAACAATTCACTTATCCATTTCTTAGTTAAATTAACCTTTCCGAACACATAATCTGCTATCTTTTCCTGCATAACATTTCGTACAGTCATTCCAAAGTCTAACACACTACCCTCTCGCTGCCAGTGTCCTGCCGCGGTCGCCATTTTCTGTAAGGGATTCTGCCCCTGCGTGTCTCGCAGCCTGTGAGATTCACGCGGCTCTGTGCAGCCTGTGTGTCAGTGCAGGTTTAGGCCTTGTTGCCTGTTCTGGTCTCCAGCCAGTCTGGGAGCACTAGACACACCTGTGAGTGGTTCGAATCACTCGCCCTTACGGTTCTAGACACTGGACTTAGATGCGAGAGCAGTAATGGAGATGAAACTCATGTAGACTCGGTTGAATGGTACGAAATGGAAAATCTTTATTGCATGATATTTAAGATTATGAAATACATGTCATAAGCACAGATTAATGACAGTACAATCTTACAAGCAGTTATATAGCTAATCCTAGGGAAACGAGGAACGAACGACACACCGTAAATAGGGGCACACATTACAAGTATCCTTAATACTTAAACCCTCCCCTATCAATATCTGTCCTAGCTAGATTCGTAGGATTTCGAGACTCATGCTCACCACTCGTGATAACTCGGAGAAATTCCGAATAGCTGATCGGATGTTTTTCACCGCAGCACCCACGTGTCGATCAGGAGATCTCCTGGTCCCACTTGTTTACTTGCTTCTGCTCCGGCTAGCAGGCTGGACCGTCTGCTGTGATGAAGATCTGTGTTGGTTGGTTTAACAGGTACTTTCCGAATACAGCCCAGTCAATATCATCGGTGATGATCCGTTCTTGCAAGTTCAAAGAAGTCTTCCTGGCAAGGAAAACTTGGCTATTCGACCTACAGGCGCGGTCGGGATTTACTGACCGTGGCGATGAGTATGGTCTTCCTCTCTTCTCATCTCATCTCATCTCATCTCATCTCATCTCGGGCCTTTGGTTCCGATGCCGGTTACCAACATAGGTCTTCGTTACGCGACACGAGGTAGATCCGAACGGATCAGAAAGTTCAACAGTCTTTTTTTTCAAAGAGGCACCAGGCAAGCAGGAACAAGACTACGAGTCAAAACACAGGAGCAGCCACGAGGTTACGAGTCGATCGGATAAGAGAATAAGAGAGCGATGGACGGTTGGAGCTTGTAATTATAGTACAAAATCTTCCGTTTCCCGCCCAACCTTAATGTCCTTTCTTTTGTTTGGGTTTTGGCGCTCAAATGTCTTGTATGGGTGATCTCCGTTCTTAATGGGTTTCGGGGCTACTCGTAACTGTCTGAGTACCTGTTAATATTTCTCCCATTGTTAAATCGGTCGGTGTTCTCCCTGGAGGGGTCTTGGGGCTTCCAAGTGTTTTGTATAACTACCTGCTAACGGCTCTCTCATCGTAGAGTCGTTGGGATTTTACATATTAATGTCTTTTGGATGGGCCCTTGATTACTCGGTACAATAGCTTTCATTCGTACCTGGGAGACCGATTTCAGTATTTATGTGTATACTGCAAACCCATAATGTCTCGTGTATTATCTTCACTGTGCTGAATCTTAATCGATCTTGCACAAATGTTTATTGGAACGCCATCTTGTCTGCCTGTCGAAAAGTCTAGAATGTTCTGTCACGAGGTGCGGCGGCCATTTTACAGGCTGCTTGTGTCCACTTTGAGAAACCTGACAGCATTCTGCTGAAATAAAAGCTGTTTGAACGAGACTCTGTGTTTTCTCCTTATTAATAAAATCGCGATATATTGCGAATTCTACAACCCCTTAATTTAAGACTATGACCCCTGGTTCTAGACTCCCCAGCCAGGGGAAACATCCTTCCTGCATCTACCTTGTCAAGCCCTGTAAGAATTTTGTATGTTTCATTGAGATCACCTCTCATTCTTCTAAACTCTAGAGAATATAGACCTAGTCTACTCAACCTGTCCTCATAGGACAATCTCCCCATCCCAGGAACCAGTCTGGTGAATCTTTGTTGCACTCCCTCTATGGCAAGTATATCCTTCCTTTGGTAAGGAGACCAAAACTGTACACAATACTCCAGGTGTGGTCTTACCAGGGCCCTATATAATTGCAGTAAGACGTCTTTACTGTTATACTCAAATCCTCTTGTAATAAAGGCCAACATACCATTTGCTTTCCTAATTGCTTGCTGTACCTGCATGTTAACTTTCAATGATTCGTGTACAAGGACACCCAGGTCCCTCTGAACACCAACATTTCCAAATCTCTCACCATTTAAAAATTACTCAGGGCTGGATTTTCAATGACCCGTGGAGTCGGGTTTGGAGGCGTGTGGGGGGTTAAAGTTGCAGATTCGGGTGTCCCGACCCCATCCCAACTGCATTCCGCCTCCACGCAATTTTGACAAAATCGGTCACGGGGTTCCCGACTCCGTCCCGCCTTCAAGAGGCGGGAGAGGCCATTAAAGCCCTTAACAAGCCCTAAATTGGCTCTGTAATGCCATTTTGAAACGTTTTAGCTAGTTTAACCCTTTTCCAACGTGAAGTACGCCTGATGTGAAACACGCCAGTGAAACCTGGCGGGAGCACAAGTGGATAGCTGACTATCAGCTGCAGGTCCACTATTACAATGGAGATGTGATGAAGGTAGTAGTAGTATTAGGTCTGAAAGTCACCTCTGATGCTGCTGCATTGAATGTCTTCAGAGACTGCGTGGGAGGACTTGGTTGCAAAAAAAATTCTCTCTCTCTCTCATTCTCATTCTCATTCTCTCATTCTCTCTCATTCTCTCATTCTCTCTCTCTCATTCTCTCTCTCTCTCATTCTCATTCTCTCATTTTGCATCCAGGTCCTCTCACAGCAAAGGCCAGGCAGTCTCTGACCTGCAATGATGATATCATCAGAGGCAACTTTCAGACTGAAACCACTAATTGGTTCATGGGTTCCCACATGCTGGAACTCAATTGCCCAATTAAGTGAAAATTGCATCAATCTCCCACATCCAATTGCAGGCGGGTGGATAACACAAAATGCGGATGACACAACCCCAACCCGCCCCAGTATCAAAATTCAGCCCTCTGCTTTTCTATTTTTCCTACCAAAGTGGATAACTTCACATTTCTCCACATTATATTCCATTTGCCATGTTGTTGCCCACTCACTTAGCCTGTCTATATCCCCTTGAAGCCTCCTTGCATCCTCCTCACAACTTACATTCCCACCCAGCTTTGTATCATCAGCAAACTTGGATATATTACATTTTGGTCCCCTCATCCAAATCATTGATGTAGATTGTGAATAGCTGAGGCCCAAGTACTGATCCTTGCAGTACCCCACTAGTTACAGCCTGCTAACCTGAAAAAAACCCATTTATTCTTACTGTCTGTTTTCTGTCTGTTAACCAATCCTCAATCCATGCTAATATATTACCCCCAATCCCATGAGCCCTAATTTTGTTTAATACCTCTTGTGTGGCACCTTATCGAATGCCTTCTGAAAATCCAAATACACCACATCCACTGGTTCCCCCTTATCTATTCTGCTAGTTACAACCTCAAAAAACTCTGACAGATTTGTCAAACACGATTTCCCTTTCATAAATCCGTGTTGACTCTGCCCAATCCTATTATTATTTTCTAAATGCCCTGTTAATAATAGATTCTAGCATTTTCCCTACTACTGATGTCAGGCTAACTGGTCTGTAGTTCCCCGTTTTCTCTCTCCCGCCTTTCTTAAATAGTGGGGTTACACTTGCTACCTTCCAATCCGCGGGAACCGTTCTAGAATCTATGGAATTTTGGAAAATGACAACCAATGCATCCATTATCTCTACAGTCAACTCTTTCAAAACCCTAGGATATAGGCCATCAGGTCCAGGGGATTTATTGGCTTTCAGTCCCATTAATTTCACCAGTACTACTTTTTTACTAATACTAATATCTTTCAGTTCCTCATTCTCACTAGACCCTTGGTTGTCCACTATTTCTGGGAAGTTTTTTGCGTCTTCTTCCGTGAAGACAGACACTTTGGGCTCGATTTTGCCAAGCACGAGAGGCGAGTTTGGAGGCATGGAGGTGATAAAATCACAAGAAATGGCGGGCGGGCCCAATCCCGCCTCCGAGCAATTTTCCCAAAATGCGTGTTTTCTGATCCCGTTTCCATCCCGCCTCCAAGAGGCGAGATAGGCCCTTATGGCCCTTAACAACCACTTAATTGCCTCTATTATCCCATTTTGAGAGGCCTTTTCGATTTTTATACATTTCCCCCATCCTACACGCCTCCTCTGGAACATGGCAGGTAATCCTGGCGGCCTCATAATTGGATTGCTTCCTAACAGCTGCAGCTCAACCATTACAAAGGAGTTTTTATCGATGATCATTTGCAGGTGGCAGAACTTTGTTGTCTCAGGTCTGGGCGAACTTTTAGCAGGCCTACTCATTGTTGTGGAAGTTTGGAGCCTGACACCCATCTCCAGTGTTACCTCCTGGGAAACCCCTCTCCCCACCTTGATTGAGTGCTTCCTCAACTGAGGCATATACCAGAAGAATGTCGACCAATTAATTCCTTTCATCCTGGACATCAGATTCGGATGAAGACCAACTGCGGCAGCAGCAGAACCATGAACAACAGCAGCACCAACAGCAGGAGCATTAACAGGAGAACCAAGCTGCTGCTCACCCACCTGAAGCTGCAAAGGCCAGAAGGCGCCAGCGCGCAACAACATTGCTGCCCGGGATGCAAGGGACGCACTCATCTTGGCCAGATTTGGTTAGCCTGCTCAATCAAACACTTTTGTCTCGCACCTTCTTACCAGAGCATCGACAATGGACAAGAACCTACGGATTCCTATCACTCTGGCCACCATACTGACAATTGCAAGGCGCCGTAAGCCCTCAATGTGAAAGTCACATTTGTGAAATGACAGAGTCACAACTTCAACAGTTTGCCATCAAATCTGTTTATAATACAATGACAATGATGGCTGGTCCAAATACAAAACATCACAGCACCCAAGTGACTACCCTTGTGACTACTTGTGTTTTATCTTCCTCTTATGCGTGCTGCTACGTGTTGCTTCCTCTGTGGCTTCAGCAGATGTGGTGGCCCCTTGCTCACTTTCTTGCTGCTCCTGTCTCGATGCCTTTGGCGGCCATCCTCTGAGGTGGCGAACTTGTGCGGGCTCGCCAACAGTCTGCTGTTCCTGTGGCCGTGCAAGGGCTGAGACGCCCATCTCAGTTGGGTGAGGACTCTGGTGGGGCTCTGACCGAAAGCTCTGCAGTGGCATGGTCATGTGAGCACTTGGAGAGGAGCCCCTACTTCCTTGTTGTCTGCCACCAACATCCCTCTCATGGGTCAGCCCCACTTCAGAGCTAGCAAGTGGCTTGACAGCACATTGCTGCACTTCAGGGGGGCCATGAGGACCCGTTTCTACACTGGAAGTCCTACTCCAGAGGACTTCCATGAAGGCCTAGTTTGTATGCCCAATAGCTGACCATCGCTCCTCAAGAGATGTCATTCTATTCTGAATCATTACCATGTTTTCCATACCCTGGCAACTAAGCTCCTCCATGGCCATAGCCGTCCTCTCCTCTACCGTAGCCATCCTCTCCTCTACGGTAGCCAGCCTTACCATGGAGATAGCCATCCTTTCCATGGAGGTTGCCATCCTTTCCGCGGTGATGCGTTCATGCGCCAATGCCTCCACAAAGGCTCTGCTCATGTTCGCGATGGACTCCTCCATTCGCTCCACACGCGCAGCGACCCTGGAGACAAAAGCTGCCAGAGACTCCTGCACCTGTTCCTGGAGTTCCAGCACCGCTCTCCTTCTGGATGGACCCAGAGGCACAGGGTCGACATGCAGCTGAGCCGAGCTGGCAGAGTCCTGCGCTCTCCGATGAGGACTCTCCACTGCAGTCCCTGTCTCCACCATCTGCTGATGGTCACTTGTGAGCTGTGATACACCAGTTGCCAACACTACTCTAAAACGCGAAGGTCCCACCGAGGTGTGAGTGTCAGTGCTGGTGCTGGGTGCGCTGAATTCTGCTGACGCTGCGCCCTCAGAGGTTGCAGCTTCCTCTGAGGAGTCTGTCTGCTCAGGCTCTTCCTCCTGGACAGTGGGGACGGGGCTTTCGATGGTCCTGTGGGGGAGTAAAGGAAAGAGTTAGAGATGTGAGGTGAAGGTTACATGCACATTGAATAGTGCAGATGATCAGAAGTCATTTAGAGCATCTGATTGATTATCAGTGACTCATGCAATGTCAATGAGAAAGATGCCAAACTCTTCTGTCACCAGCTTGCTGTGATGCGCCCGTCTGTCCGTCCCCCACTTGCGAATCCTCCTCAATCCAGTTTCCAGAAGAAGCAAGGCTGCTTGCAGGCCTTAAATCCAGCAGCATGGATGACATCATCGGAGGCGACTTTCTGTATGAAAAGACTCATTGGGCCAGGGGTTCCCACATGCTGGAAATCAATTGTCTTATTAGGGGAAAATCGCAATTTTTCAACACTTCACTTCGGAGTCGGGGTCCTGACACGAATCCCATCTGACACGCCCCAGCCCGCCCACACTGGCAAAATCGAGCCCAAAGTATTTGTTTAATTTCTCTGCCATTTCCTTATTCCCCATTATCATTTTTCCTGTCTCAGTCTGTAAGGGACCCACATTTACTTTTGCTAATCTTTTCCTTTTTACATACCTATAGAAGTTTTTACCAAAATTACCACCACGCCCAATGGGGACCTTTGCCACCATGTCCACTGGGGAATATTGTCGACATTCCAATGTAGACATTGCCACCCTGTCCACTGGGGAATATTATCAACATGGCCAATCCTATCCCCATTGGAGAGGGGGCAAAGATATTCTCTCCTCACCTTTTGTCATGAAATCATATGAGTATGTATAAAGAACATTTTTATGATTTCAATACAACAGCAAACACAAGAATATTCCCCTCTACTATCCAAAAAGGCACATTTTCCAGAGGGGTTCACTGGATAGGGCAGCACGGTGGCATAGTGGTTAGCACTGGTGCCTCACAGCGCCAGAGACCCGGGTTCGAATCTGACCTCGGGTGACTGTCTGTGTGGAGTTTGCACATTCTCCCCGTGTCTGCGTGGGTTTCCTCCGGGTGCTCCGGTTTCCTCCCACAGTCCAAAAATGTGCGGGTTAGGTTGATTTGGCTATGATAAATTGACCCTTAGTGTTAGGGGGGGATTAAATATGTGGGGTTATGGGGATAGGATGGGATATGTTAGGGGGAATTAAATACGTGGGGTTACGGGGGTAGGGTGGGATATGTGTACTGTGGGGATTAAAGCAGGGACAGGGTACTGGATTTGGATGATCAGCCATAATCGTATTGAATGGTGGAGCAGGCTCGACGGGCCGAATGGCCTACTCCTGCTCCTGGATTCTATGTTTCTATGATAGCGCTCAGGAGTGGGAACACCAGCTGATTTTTGTCTTCCTTAGAGTGGGGATAGATTACAACAAACTAAAAAGTTTTCAAACATTGATCATAGGTCAGTGAGGACTTATTAATGATTTAATTTCACTTTTGAAATACATATTATCAATTTTTTCAATTTTATCAAATATAACCACATTTTTGATATATTCTGATGCCAAAGTATGAACAAACAAACCTACAAACTTGCATCTCCAAGGTTGTTCTGTATATCCATTGTGTTGAATTAAAAAAAAAATTGTTCCTGTGATGTGGGCGTCGCTGGCAAGGCCAGCATTTATTGCCCAACCCTAATTGCCCTCGAGAAGGTGGTGGTGACCGGCCTTCTTGAACTGCTGCAGTCCGTGTGGTGAAGGTACTCCCACAGTGCTGTTAGGGAGTTCGTTCCAGGATTTTAACCCAACGACGATGAAGGAACAACGATATATTTCCAAGTCAGGATGGTGTGTGGCTTGGAGGGGAACTTGGAGGTGAATTACAAACTATTCATTTGGTCAACATGAACATCAGTGCCTGTTAGGATAAAATTTGGTTTAGGGGATATAAAGGGGTGGGCCTCAATATTTGACCGGTATATGTCTGAAAGGTACCATTCAGTCTTGTTAGGCTGGAAAACAAACGCAAAGCACTGTGGGATACTTGGCTATATTAACCCTTTTTAAACGAAGATAAATTGAGCTGACCAAAGATATTCTGAAGTGTTGCTTGTGGATACACTGAGTAACTGTTTAGAAAGAACCTGTTCTTGGAAGAGATAAGAGTATAAAGGCACGATTAATGCAAGTAAGGCCTTGAAGAGTAGTCCGCAGGCTACATAACTCACTGTGGCTTTGTAGTCATCCAGCCATGTCTCTGCTGAAAAAACCTTCCCATACTGATAACAAGAGTAAGAGATAGCTCAGAAATACAGAAGTTAGAATGAAGCCTCTGCAGTCCATAAGCTTCTTACTGACATATCCAGAGGGTACTCGAGTTCAAAGGACAGGCCTAGTAGTTGATTGGTTAATCATGTAAACCAATGAAGTGTCAATATCATGTATACACCCCCATTAGCAATAAGTGGGTGTTGTCTAATAAACTCTATAAACTAAGCTGTATTGCCACTTTTTCCCTTGAGAACAATGTCTCTAGCTAAAGGTAGCTGAGATAGTTCTCCCATGTGCACTCGTAATAAAGCTATTGATCTGGGTAACACCTGAGTCTGTTAGTTCTATTTTACCTTCCAGATTTTCCTCGCTTACAACTTGGTGTCAGAAGTGGGATGGTTTTCTCCCAGAGATCTCTGAACATTAATAAATTGTTTGCTTTTACCTAGCAACACAGACTGGAGTGAATTAATTTCTCACCAACAGTGCCCAACACCATCCATGACACTGCTAGTGTAGGGGCTTCTTAACTCTGTCTTTACTCTTTAGGGTGATCCAGAGGTAAGGATTAACCGAGACTTTAAACTTTTCTAACAATTGGTTTATTGACATTAATACACAGAAATTTGACAGATAGAGATGTTTACCACCCAATTGGTAGTACCACTCGAAACTCAGAATGGCCAAATTCTTCTGATTCGTTGCTCCCGTTGCTGGGGAAGAGTATCTCTCTGCGGCTCCTCACATCCCCAGCAGCACATCAAGCGAGGCGTCATTAAAGCGGGGCACAGACTTTGATCATCCTGAGTCCATCACAGCACTGCTTCTTCAGTTTGCAGCAACTCCTCCAATTTCCAACCTTGGAATGGCCTTTAAATACTCGAGTTGAGACGATCTTGTGGGTCCTCATCGTGCTCGCTGTCGCAGAATGGACGCCAAACCCAGTATTGCAAGTCCTCTTCCTTCGGTTCGTTCTTCAGCATGCTTCTCCATAGCTGTAAAAATAATCAATATAGCTAAAGGAAAAGCTCACTTTAGCAGTGAAACAAAGGTTAAAATCTTGTAACATTCTTAATGTTAACTAAAGTAAGGCTTATACAAAGGGGATTAAAGCATTACCAGCATTGAAAGGGGCAAAGCCACAGCCAGTGGCACCGAAATATTCACAGAGGCTTTTTAAAGAGACAGTCCACTGAAATCTTGCAGCCTTTCACATTTTTTCCTTTTTTTCTCAAGCCAATTTTCAATTTCTGATGTTTGCTATTTGACCCCATTCTGTACGGATTCAAAGAGCTTGATTTTGCCACTGGGAGCAGGCTGGGGCGTGTCAGGTGGTTTTCGTGTCAGGACCCCGACTCCGATGTGAAGTGGGAAAAAGTGCGATTTTGTCCTAATTGGGCACTTGATTTCCAGTGTGTGGGAACCCCTGGCCCAATGAGTCTTTTCATACAGAAAGTCGCCTCCGATGACGTCATCAATGCTGCTGGATTTAAGGCCTGCAAGCAGCCTTACTTCTTCTGGAGACTGCAAACTTTATGCCCATTGTTGTTATCGCTTCATTCAGCAACTATGTCCAGCAGTAGGCCAAAGTGTGCTCCAAGGTTCGATGAGGCCTCCCTCCAAGCTCTGGTGGAGGGAGCAAGATCAAGTAAGGAGGTGCTCTTCCGTTCCTCCGGGAGGAAAAAGCCTCCCAGCAGACTAAAGCTGTGTGGCTGCAAGTGGCCCAGGAGGTCAACTCAATCTCTATGTGCCGCAGAACCTGGCTGCAGTGCAGGAAGAGGTTTCATGACCTTCTCCGCACAGGAAAAGTGAGGATGACTTTCCCATCACCCTCAATCTGATCCCCATCGCCTCTCCTCACCAGCACTCAGCTTTGCCAACCTCTTCCTCCACATCCCACTTGACACTTACATCCCTGCACCCTTACCCATTCGCTCTCTCTCTATGGTCACATTCACTTAACTATTCGACCATGCAGCCCTCACACTCCCTATCACTGTGATGCAATGACAACAACTTACAACACACAGGGAGGGCCCTTTGTCTCCTTCTAAGCATCTACGCTATGGATTCTCTACACTCACTCCTTCATTCTCACTCAAACTCCACTTGTGTCCCTCATTGCAGGAAAAGAGAGCCCACAATAAGAGGGAAAGAGCGAGGACAGGAGGAGGGCCACCCTCAGTAGCCCAGCTCACCACCTTGGAGGAGGCGGCCCTGGAAATCGCCGGTGTCGAGGAAGATTCGCAAGTGGGGGACGGACAGACGGGCGCATCACAGCAAGCTGGTGACAGAATAGTTTGGCATCTCTCTCATTGACATTGCATGAGTCCCTGATAATGATTCTGATGCTCTAACAGATTGACTTATGATCATCTGTACAATTCAATGTGCATGCAACCTTTACCTCACATCTCTAACTTTTTCCTTTACTCCCCCACAGAACCATCGACAGCCCCCGTCCCCACTGTCCAGGAGGAACAGCCTGAGCTTCAAGACTCCTCAGAGGAAGCTGCAACCTTTGAGGGCGCAGCGTCAGCAGAATTCAGCGCACCCAGCACCAGCGCAGACACTCACACCTCGGTGGGACCTTCGCGAGATAGAGTAGTGTTGGCACCTGGTGTATCACAGCTCACAAGTGAGCATCAGCAGATGGTGGAGACGGGGACAGCAGTGGAGAGTCCTCGTCGGAGGGCGCAGGACTCTGCCAGCTTGGCTCATGTCGACCTAGTGCCTCTGGGTCCATCCAGTGCCTCCGGGTCCATCCAGAAGGAGAGCGGTGCTGGAACTCCAGGAACAGGTGCAGGAGTCTCTGGCAGGTTTTGTCTCCAGGGTCGCTGCAAGTGTGGAGCGAATGGAGGAGACCATCGCGAACATGAGCAGAGCCTTTGTGGAGGCATTGGTGCATGAACGCATCACCACGGAAAGGATGGCAACCTCCGTGGAAAGGATGGCTACGGTAGAGGAGAGGATGGCTATGGCCATGGAGGAGCTAAGTCACCAGAGTGTTGAAAACCTGGTCATTGTTCAGAATAGACTGGCATCTCTTGAGGAGCAATGCTCAGCTGTTGAGCATAGAAACCAGACCTTCATGGAAGTCCTCTGGAGTAGGACTGCACTCTCCAGTGCAGAAACGGGTCCTCATGGCCCCCCTGAAGTGCAGCAAGATGCTGTCAAGCCACTTGCTAGCTCTGAAGTGGGGCTGACCCATGAGAGGGATGTTGGTGGCAGACAACAAGGAAGTGGGGACTCCTCTCCAAGCGCTCACACGACCATGCCACTGCAAAGCCCTCGGTCAGAGCCCCACCAGAGTCCTCACCCAACCGAGATGGTTGTCTCATCCCCTGCACAGCCGCAGGAGCAGCAGACTGTTGCCGAGCCCTCACAGGTTCGCAACCCCAGATGACGGCCGCCAAAGGTGTCGAGACAGAAGCAGCAAGAAAGTGAGCAAGGGGCCTCCACATCTGCTGAAGCCACAGGGGAAGCACCACATAAGAGCACGCGTAAGAGGAAGATAATGCACAAGTAGTCACAAGGGTAGTCACTTGGGTGTTATGTTGTGTTTACTTTTGAAATGCCATCAGTTGCTTGTTGTGATAAAAAATTCTAATGGCAAACTGTTGAAGTTGTGGCCTGTGTCATTTCACAAATGGGACTTCCACACAGGGCTTAGAGCGACTTGCAATTGTCAGTATGGTGGTCAGAGTGATAGGAATCTGCAGGTTCTTGTCCATTGTCGATGCTCTGGTAAGAAGGTGCGAGGCAAAAGTGTTTGATTGAGCAGGCTAAGCAAATCTGGCCAATATGAATGCGTCCCTTGCATCCTGGGCAGCAATGTGGTCGCGTGCTGGCGCCTTCTGGCCTGTGCAGCTTCAGGTGGGTGAGCAGCAGCTTGGTGCTCCTGTTGGTGCTCCTGCTGTTGGTGCTGCTGTTGTTTATGGTTCTGCTGCTGCCACGGCAGGTCTTCGTCTGAATCTGATGTCCAGGAGAAAGGAAATAAATGGTCGCCATGCTTCTGGTATATACCTCAGTTGAGGAAGCGCTTAGTCAAGGTGGGGAGAGGGGTTTCCCAGGAGGTCACACTGGAGATGGGTGTCAGGCTCCAAACTTCCACAACAATGAGTAGGCCTGCTAAAAGCTCCCCCAGACCTGAGACAACAACGTTCTGCCACCTGCAAATGATCATCGGTGGAAAGTCCTTTTTAATGGTGGAGCTGCAGCTGTTAGTAAGCAATCCACTTGTGAGGCCGCCAGGATTACCTGGCATGTTCCAGAGGAGATGTGCAGGATGGGGGAAATGTGTTAAAATCATAAAGGCCTCTCAAAATGGGATTATAGAGGCAATTAACTGGTTGTTAAGGGCCTTAAGAGCCTATCCCGCCTCTTGGAGGCGGGATGGAAATGGGGTCTGAAACCCTGATTCTGGGAAAATGGGTCGGAAGCGGGCTGGAGGCGGGATCGGAGTGGCCCGCCATTTTTTGCGATTTTAACACCTCACACGCCTCCAATCCCACCTCCTCGGGCCTGGCAAAATCGAGCCCAAAGTCTCAAGCTGACCTTCTGTACCCTCACTCAAGCCTGGTGTGGTGAAGGTCTGTGCAATAACCTTGAGGACTTTGACCGCTATTTCCACACCTGGGCAGTGTATTGAATTAGCATATGATGCTTTTACCTCTCCAGATATCCTCGCTCTGCAAATTTCGTTGAATCTCACTCATCACATCGACTCACACATCCACAGTAATGACCACACGTCAATCTCACAAACACAAAATAAAATTCATCACTGAAAAAGCACTCTGACAACTTCCTCAACTGCATTCATCTCTAGATATCCTACCATCATTTTCTGCCCTGGTAAAATACCACGACACACTCGCTGCCCTCTCTACACACTCGCTGCCCTCTCGACACACTGCTTGCTATTTCTACAGATTTGCTACGCTCCCTGCGCACTCGCTGATCTCCCTGCGCACTCGCTGCCCTCGCTGCGCACTCGCTGATCTCCCTGCGCACTCGCTGATCTCCCTGCGCACTCGCTGATCTCTCTGCGCACTCGCTGATCTCTCTGCGCACTCGCTGATCTCTCTGCGCACTCGCTGATCTCTCTGCGCACTCGCTGATCTCTCTGCGCACTCGCTGATCTCTCTGCGCACTCGCTGATCTCTCTGCGCACTCGCTGCCCTCCCTGCGCACTCGCTGCCCTCCCTGCGCACTCGCTGCCCTCCCTGCGCACTCGCTGATCTCCCTGCGCACTCGCTGATCTCTCTGCGCACTCGCTGATCTCTCTGCGCACTCGCTGATCTCCCTGCGCACTCGCTGCCCTCCCTGCGCACTCGCTGATCTCCCTGCGCACTCGCTGATCTCCCTGCGCACTCGCTGATCTCCCTGCGCACTCGCTGATCACTCTGCGCACTCGCTGATCTCTCTGCGCACTCGCCGCACCCTCGCCACCCCTTCAACACGCTTGCTGCCCCTTCTACGCGCTCACTGCCCTCCACACAGTCACAGAATTCTCTACACACTCACTGCGCACTCTACACAATCACTCCCCTCTCTACACATTCACTCCCCTCTCTACACACTCACTCCCCTCTCTACACACAATGGCCCAGAAATTAAACATCAATGGTTGCCGCGGGGGTAAGGATTCCCCGCAATATCGCACTCCACGCCTACCTTTTTGTTTCGGGCCCACACGAACTTCAGTTTGAGGGCCTCTCCCTGTTGCCGGCATGCAGTGCTTGCGTGTCCCAGAGGCACAATTAGTTTGTGCGAGCTCTGGGATCATGTGGGACAGTTAGAGCCAATGGCAGGACACCATCTTTCATTCATAGTTTTGACAGCAAGGGCTGTCAAAGCTATGAATACTACAAACCCCCAAAAGAACAGCTAAACCTCAATTAAATTTTTAAAAAAAGCCATCACATTAATAAAATAACTATAGTTAAATAAATTAACCACTTTAAACAAAAAATTAAATTTTTGAAAAAATTTAAATTCTTTTTAAAAGTTATAAAAATAAACTTACCTTTCTTTAAAGTCTCTAAAAAAGATAAACCTGTTGAAAAAATTTTAAAATAACACTTAATTAACTACTTACCTTGTTAAAAGGGGATCCTACGCCTGCTTTCTTTATGTGTAAAATCTTCACCACTTACCTGCGCGTTCAAACCTGAAAAAAAAACTAAGTGCACTGCGTGCACGCAACCTGTAGCGCGCATGAGGTTCACTTAGGAACCACCCCCTTTGCAATACACGAAGTGCCGGTTTCCCGCGCATGCGCAGTGCATGCAGGAAACCGGCAATTCGGGACCTAATACGCGAGAGTACACAGTGCGTACTCTCGCGTATTAGGTCTAATTTTCGGGCAAATGTCTGCCCTCACCACACAGTCACAGAATTCTTTACACACTCACTGCTCTCTCTGCACACTCACTGCTCATTTTGCATCCAGGTCCTCTGAGCAAAGGCCAGGCAGTCTCTGACTTGCAATGCAGCATCAATGATGACATCATCAGAGGCGACTTTCAGACTGAAACCACTAATTGGTTCATGGGTTCCCACATGCTGGAACTCAATTGCCCAATTAAGTGAAAATTGCATCAATCTCCCACATCCAGTTGCAGTCGGGTGGATAACACGAAATGCGGATGACACGACCCCAATCCGCCCCAGTATCAAAATCCAGCCCTTTGAGTTGGGTGACTGGATGGCACAGATGTTGTGTAAGGTTTCCAAAATTTGCAGATCCCCAAAACCTAAGGAAAAAGGACTTTGGAACTACCTCAGAGTGATAAAAATGCATTTGGGCCTAACATAAGGAATTTAAGACCAAAAACCAAGTTTTGGCATTTTAAAAACATGTCTGGGCCTGTAAAGGAGAAAAGGCTGTGAAGGAAGTTGGGGACACCTCTGTAAAAGCAGTTTTGGGTATTGCAGTTAGTTGCAATGTCTGGGGAATCGGGATGACCTCACTCAAAGCCCCAGCAAGCATTAACATTTCGACAATAGATCCTAGGAGGAGACAGTCCCACCCAAAACAACAGGTCCCATCAAAACCGTTTACAGAACCCATTAAAGACATGCATAAAGCAAATATTCTATAGAAGTCCTAGGCCCAGTCAAGAAACCCAAAACATGAGGACAATTCAAACTCCGATTAAACAACAGATCGACAGGATGGAGCTATCCTGAAACCACTTCACACATTTACAAAACCAGTTAACAAGCTAGTAAAGTCGTTACTGTTAATGAGGTCTTACAATGACCGGGATTTGATTTGGGGTAGATAAGGCCACTTCAATTTAATATAATTGAAGGCCCATCAAGCAGTTACAAGTTCGAGTTCTCCAGTAACAACAGTTCTGGTTTAACAGAAGGCAGTTCTGCAGTTTCGAAGTTCAATTGAAAGCCTGTTCTGCAAGAAGAAAGTTACAGTTCTGCAAGAAGGTAGTTCCACAGCTCAGAAGAAGACAGTTTAAACAGAGGCAGAGTTCAACAGAAACAGTTCAACAAAGAAGGCCAACAGCTCCAGAAGCAGGCCGACACGCAAGAAGAAACCAGAGCGACCGCCTCAGTGACCATCGGACACCTCGCGGCAACAAGGGCCTTACGAAACTTTTTACTCAAAAGACTCTAAACCCTAACTCTCAACTGTCAAGGATTCGTTTGGTGAGCATTATCCCTGGTTCTCCAGAGTCCAACCTAGCTAGTGAAGTGGGATTGGGAGGGGTGAAGTATTCTTCTAATGTTATTTCCCTCGTTTGTACCGAAGTGTTCCCCACCTTTAGAGTGTTAAGAGTGTTTGTGTTGTGTTTTACTTTCTTGAATAAAGATTGAAGTTCTTTTTATCAAACTCCATTGTCTGCTGCACCTTTGTATCACAACCCCCAAATAAGTCCAGGGTCTAGAACCAAGGGAGTGGGAGCGATTCAAACTGCTCAGAAGTCCAAGGTGAAGCTGACACAAAAACACCACCCCCTACAGTTGTGTTGTCCTGATAAACAGCACACTCATCTGTATCTACTCCTGCAAGGGTCCTGCTCTAGGGCAATCTTTCAGAATGTGTAGAAACAGACCCCAGGCCACAACTGAGGATTGAACAGTCTTGCAATAAGCTTCTGCCCAGTGGATCTCCAGCATGGAGAAGACAGCTCTGACAGATTTGTGGACATTGGAGCCCATGGTAACCATGGTTTTATTCAGAACATTCCCAAAAGAGCACCTGGATGTAGTTATGACCCCCCTATAAAAGGAATTTAGTTCCAGATGTGCCTGGAATCGTCATGCACTCCAGGGCAGACTGCAGCTCAGAGAAGTCATCATATATCTCTTCACATAGGAAGCTAATGGACATTAGCCAACATACCTTGCAGAGTGCAGCAGACACCACAAAATGACTCCATGAATCTGCGGTGTTCAGAAGGCAGTATTCTTCTCCATGATGCCGCTGAAAGGTACCAATTCCAAAGCTCGGCAGCTCAGGATTGATTTATATTGACCCCCAGACAGCAAGTTCCTGCTCCTCATCTGTATCTCTACTTGCTCCTCCTCTCTCGTGCTATGTACTTCAGCAAGTGCTGCCTCTTGAACCTCGCCAGCTAACTCCTTTTGAAGTGGATATATCTGGCATGAGGTAGCTCCTGGGCTGAACTGAGCTGGGTTGGGCTGGGCTGAGCTCCCCTCTCTGCTGCTCCTCTCTCTGCTGTCCAGCTGCAAGTCTCTCCACAGCAGGCTGCTGTTGCTACTGATGGTCATCTTGTTCCTCGTCCAAGATCCAATCTAAGACAGCCAAAGCGCCACCCATCCTGCTCTGAGTCTCAGTACATAGCAAGCTCACCAGTGCGTAGCAAGCCCAACCATAGAGGGGGTGGTTCTGGACTTAGTTTTAGGGAATGAAGCTGGGCAGGTGGAAGGGTTATCAATGGGAGAGCATTTTGGTGGTCATGATCAAAATTCAGTTAGATTTAGCGTAGTTATGGAAAAGGACAAAGATAGATCAGGAGTAAAAGTTCTTGATTGGGGAAAGGCCAAGGCCTAAAAATTCGGTTGCTTTGCGCCTCCCGTTAGCGCCCAAAGCAACTAGCGCCTGGGCGTGGCGCCGCCAACGCCTCCTGCAAAATTCAGCGGGAGGTTAGCGGTGGCGGTAACCGTTAGCACCCCACGGCACTGCACCGCCGGTGATGACGTCATTGCTGTGCGCAGCGCGCCGCTCGCACCCCGACCGCGATCTTCGGAAGCGCCCCCTAAGTTACCGGCGGACACTATATCTGACAGGGTTAGGGGGGCCTACCTGCAGCCGGGGTGGCACAAATTAAAGGGGAGGTGCCGGGCAGCCATTTTTGTTGCTGACCGCCTGCCAGCACCTGCCCCCTCTGCCGTCCCCGGTCTCCTCTGCAGCCCCCTCTGCCGTCCCCGGTCTCCTCTGCAGCCCCCCCCGTGGAGTGCCGGCTGCTCTTTTGCCGGCACTCCGATCCCTGGTGGCCCAGCTGAGCCCCGGGTTGCGCTGCGCTAGGCCCCTCCCCTTTAAGAAGGGGAGGAAGGCCTGCAGTGCCGTGACACGATGTGCAGCAGAGCGTGGCGCTGCAGCACGTAGCGCCGCGATATTCACTCGCAGCGCCCCAAGAGGGAGGGGGGGCGCTTCCAGTAGCACCCCGCTTCCCTCTTGGAGCGCTACCAGTAAATTTCGGTCGCGGGGGTGCTAATTTTTTCAGGGCACTAAAAGTAGCACCCCGGCGAAGTTAGCACCCCAAAGGGGGCGCGACTCAATTTTTCCCCCCAATTTTACTAAGCTGAGATGTGATTTGGCAACAGTGGACTGGAAACGATACTTGAAGGTAAATCAGTGTCAGTGCAGTGGGAGGCATTCAAGGAGGAGATAGAGAGGGTTCAGAGCAAATATGTTCCCACAAAGAAAAAGGGTGGGACTCCCAAATCTAGAGCCCCCTGGATGTCAAGGGGCATACAGGGTAGGATAAGGCAAAAAAGGGAAGCTTATGTCAGATACCAAGAGCTAAATACTGCAGAAAGCCTAGAGGAGTATAGCAAGTGCAGGGTTGAAATTAAAAAGGAAATTTGGAAAATAGAGGGCATGAAAAAATATTATCAAGGAAAACCCAAAGATGTTTTATAAATACATAAATATCAAGAGAATAACTAAAAAAAGAGTAGGGCCTATTAGAGACCAAAAAGGTAACCTGTGTGTGGAGGCAGAAGACGTGGGTATGAATACTTTGCGTCTGTTTTCACAAAAGAGAGAGATGATGCAGACATTGTAGTTAAGGAGGCAGGATGTGAAATATTAGATGGGATAAACATAGTGAGAGAGGAAGTATTAAGGGGTTTTGCATCTTTGAAAGTAGATAAATCGACAGGCCCGGATGAAATGTATCCCAGGCAGTTAAGAGAAGCAAGGGAGGAAACAACAGAGGCTCTGACCATCATTTTCCAATCCTCTCTGGCTACAGGTGTGGTGCCAGAGGACTGCTAACGTTGTACCGTTGTTTAAAAAGGGAGAAAGGGATATACCAAGTAATTACAGGCCACTCAGCCAAACCTCGGTGGTGGGAAAATTGTTGGGAAAAATTTTGAGGGACAGTATTAATCGTCATTTAGAAAGGCACAGATTAATCAAGGACAGTCAGCATAGATTTGTTAAGGGAAGGTCGTGTCTGATTAATTTGATTGAATTTTTTGAGGAGGTAACAAGGAGTGTTGATGAAGGGTAGTGCGTTTGATATAATCTACATGGATTTTAGCAAGGCTTTTGACAAGGTCCCACATGGCAGACTGCTCAGAAAATTAAAAGCCCATGGGCTCCAAGGGAAATTGGCAAGTTGGATCCAAAATTGGCTCAGTGGCAGGAAGCAAAGGGTAATGATCGACAGATGTTTTTGTGACTGGAAAGCTGTTTCCAGTGGGGTTCCACAGGGCTCAGTACTAGGTCCCTTGCTTTTTGGATTATATCAATGATTTAGACTTCAATGTAGGGGGCTTGATTAAGAAGTTTGCAGATGATACAAAAATTGGCTGTGTGGTTGATCGTGAGGAAGAAAGCTGTAGATTGCAGGAAGATATCAATGAACTGGTCAGGTGGGCAAAACAGTGGCAAATGGAAATCAATCCAGAGAAGTATGAGGTAATGCATTTGGGGAGGGCTAACAAGCCAAGGGAATACACAATAAATGGTAGGACACTGAGAAGCGTAGAGGAACAGAGTGACCTTGAAGTGCATGTCCACAGATCCCTGAAGGTAGCAGGGCAGGTAGATAAGGTGGTTAAGAAGGCATATGGGATACTTTAAATTCGAATGTAGGTTGAAATAGCGCTCCAATTGAGCAATTAACATCATTAAATTTCTAACCCGCCTGTCTGGAGGGGGTTACGCGCAAACAGCCGAACACGCCCGAGTTAAACCCAGAAGTCGGCCAGGTTGGAACCGGCTTCCGGATGCCAAGCATTTTCAGTCAGTGACGCACATGCTGCTCCCCCATGGGAACAGTATTCAAGTGTTGGATGGAACTGGCCATTATAGAGTTAACATTTATTGAGCAGGAAAAGCTTTTGGCATGAAAGGAAAAAGTTTCTTGGAGTGTGATCTTTGACTTGTATTTTTTAAGTTTAGGGAAGTTGCTTCCCAATATTCAATCACAAATGTAAGTTCTTATTTTTAATTGGCACGTCATTGAATTAAAAAAAATGTGGTCTATACGTCATCCCTAGCTTGCTGTGGCTATCTGCCCCCTTCCAGAGCCACCACTTCCCTCCCTCAGGCTACCATAACTTCCCTTCTTAACACTGCTTCTACTCTGTCTACAACTGTCCAACTGCCCAGCTCCACCTGTTTGCACTACTCCTGGTCATACCAGTATGCTTGCTGTTCTTTACAGTTTCTCTCCGTCTCTCCCTCAGCTCACTTATCTCGTCCATAATGTCCATTACCTACTTTTGTAATCCCCTCCTATCCATCTCTTGACCCTCCAACCTCATCTACTCAGCCCTCGTGCTTGCCAACTTCAATGCATCTCTCGTGTCTAGCACGCATCCCATCTCCTTCAAAACCACTATTACTCCCTTCCTCAAGAAACCCATAAACACATACCATCTCGTCAACTATTGCCCAATCTCAAATCTCTCCTTCCGCCGCATAGTCCTGGAATGTGTTGTTGCCTCACAACATGGCTCCCACCTGTCTCGTCACTCCTTATTAGAGTCCCTTCAATCTGGCTTCCACCCCACCCACTGTGCCAAGATCACATTGGTCAAAGTCACAAACTATATCCTGTGTAACTATGGCTGTGGCCTGCTCTCTCTCCTCATCTTCCTCAACCTCTAGGCCACCTACGACAAGGTCAACTATTCCAGCCTTCTCTACAGTCTGCCTCTGAGTGACTGATCTTTCCTTTTTATACTTGTGTCCCGTGTTCGCCTTCTGAGGAGGTCTATGCGATTTTTCGCTGTGGCCCGTCGGAACTGTCGATCGACGAGTCGAGCGTCATATCCCGTTCTTACGAGGGCGTCTTTCAGCGTCCGTAGGTGTCCATCGCATTCCTCCTCGTCTGAGCAGATCCTATGTATTCGCTCAGATGTGATTTCCAGTTTTTAAAAAAAGTAAAAAGCTTAACTGCAGACTGCAGCATTTGACACGTTGGACCCCCTGTGACCCCACCTCATTGTCTTAGCTGTACTCTGCTGTGTCTTTGATGTAATGCCTCCCTGACGGATTGTATCTCTGCAGACACATTGTTCTCTGTCTATATATACTTTGTAACCGATTTGTATTCCCTCACTGTACCTGACGAAGGAGCAGAGCTCCGAAAGCTCGTAATTTCAAATAAAACTGTTGGACTATAACCTGGTGTTGTGCGACTTCTCATTTTTGTTTCCTGTCAGTTAGCCAATCCTCTATCCATGCTAATATATTACCCCCAACCCCGTGAGCTCTTATCTTGTGCAGTAACCTTTTATGTGACACCTTATTGAATGCCTTCTGGAAATCCAAATACACGACATCTACTGGTTCCCCTTTATCCACCCTGCTCATTACATCCTCAAAGAACTTTAGCAAATTTGTCAAACATGATTTCCCTTTCATAAAACCATGCTGACTCTGCTTGACTATATTATGATTTTCTAAATGTCCTGCTATCACTTCCTTAATGATGGACTCCAGCATTTTCCCAATGACAGATGTTAGGCTAACTGGTCTATAGTGGCCTGCTTTCTGTCTCCCTCCTTTCTTAAATAGGGGCGTTACATTTGCGGTTTTGCAGTCTGCTGGGACCTCTCCAGAATCCAGGGAATTTTGGTAGATTACAACCAATGCATCCACTATCTCTGCAACCACCTCTTTTAAGACTCTAGGATGCAGGCCATCGGGTCCAGGGGACTTGTCCACCTTTAGTCCCATTAGTTTGCCTAGTACTTTTTCTCTAGTGATAGTGATTGTTTTAAGTTCCCCCCACCCTAATAGCCCCTTGATTATCCATTATTGGGATGCTTTTAGTGTCTTCTACCTTGAAAACCAATACAAAATATTTGTTCAAAGTCTCTGCCATTTCCCTGTTTCCCATTATTAATTCCCAGACTCATCCTCGAGGGGACCAATGTTTACTTTAGCTACTCTCTTCCTTTTTATATACCTGTAGAAGCTCTTAATGTCTGTTTTTATATTTCTTGCTAGTTTATACTCATAAGCTATCTTCTCTTTATCATTTTTTTAGTCATCCTTTGCTGGTTTTTAAAAATTTCCCAATCCTCTGGCCTTCCACTATTCTTCGCAACAATGTATGCCTTTTGTAAGAAATAGCTGTTAGATTCAAAGATGGGTTTTAATTCTTAGAACAGAGACTGGCAACATGCAGCCAGGAACAGATAGCAGAAATGCCAGCAAGGTTGAATATCAAGCATCAAAAGACAAATAGAAGTGATAAGGGAATTGTAAACTGCAAAACAACACAGGGTGGGGGATAATAGACAAAAATGGAGCTGAAAAGTCATAAAATGTCCTTAAAGAAACATAACAAAACATTCCTCAGAAAGATAAGAGGGAGGCCTCATCAGTCATGCAGAAAGGGACGGCGAGGGATGCCTTCCCGCTTCACAATTGGACAATAGGATGGGGGATCAAATGATTGACACCAGGTGATTACCAGCCCACCGAAATAACTATAAATATAGACGATCGAGAGAGGAAATCAGGCAGTTAGGGGCGAAGGCTTCCCCGAGGTGGCTACGGCCTAACACCTTGGTCAAGTTTAGCCTCTGAGGTGGCTGATGGCCTAACACCTCCAACAGCTCGAGAGATGACCCAATGGAAGTGACCGCTGCAGCAGACTGCAGGCAATCCACCCAATCCGAGACCACCGTACTGCCTCCCTGTCCATCAGGTCGTGGCATTTTGATTCGGGAGTCGTAGATCGCTCCTACTGTCACGGGTTGTATGTCTATTATACTCGGCTTAAACCATATGTAATACCTGATTGTGCTTTAAAACTGTAGCTCTTTAATAAAAGCCTTACAACTTCTAAAACCCTTTTGGGTAATCTGTGTGCTGTGATCTGGATCTTACAGTGGTGTCAGAAGTGGGATCACAGAGTTAGGAGTTGTAATGTTCCGGTCGGGGTGACTGGAGGGACCGGTCAAATGCACGTGATCGTTGCTTAGACTGAGTATAGTGTTTTATTCTCTCTGAAAGAAGGGAGCGGTAAAGAGTTTGTTGAAAGGTAAAACCAGAAATACAATGGCGTTGGCATATCACCGGGAACAGTTGATAGCCTGAAGGAGGTAAAGCATAAAGTGCAGGAGAGAGAGGGAGAGATAAAGAAGGAAAAAGATCTAATTTGCAGGCTAACCAATCTGAAAACTCAGCAAAGGAAGGGAAAAAACAGGGATTTGGAAAGCCAGGAAAAGCTGCTGAGACACCGATTTCAAAAGAGAAACAAAAGAGAAATTTAAAGCTTTACCGACATGGAAGTTATTAACGTCTGTGCCGAGACAAATAAAACACAAGATTTGCTGAGTGAAAGGAACCTTAAAAAATGCTGGAATTTCAGTTTGTATGAAAATGTGTGTTAAAGTGTGAATGTTTTCCTGACTATGACTGTTTAAGAAGTTACAGTATTTCTTTTGTCTGAAAAGTCTGTCTTTAAAAGAAAGATTCTGTTATGTGTGGTTTAGCTCCACCCACTTCTCTGTGTTAAAAGCGTTTAAAAACTTTTGTCTTGTCTTGGATTTTGGAAGTTTTAAGAATGTGCGAATAAGATTGTGCCACAATAATTGGAAAAGAAAAACTTTGAACTACAATTTAAGTTAAGCTGGTGTGTAAAAACTGAGTAGAGCAACAAAAAGTTTGTTTAACAAAAGATTAAGTTTCAGTCTAACATTTAACCTTGGAGTCGCGGTTGCTATGGTGAAATCTTCCAAAGCAGTTTGATTTGATTTGATTTGCTTAAATGTGAAAAACTAATTTTTCTCCAGTTATATTCAATGTTTTTACAGTATTTTGGAAAGACATCTGAAGAAAGGACAATAAGAAATATGACGTAATTTACTGGTTCTGCAAGCATGTGCTAGTTTGTTTTGTTGTATCTGTTCTGTTCGTGTTTAGTTAAAGTGTGAAAACACAACTGTCTTTTTCGATCTGGAAATTTTTTTTAATTTACGTGAAGTGACGCAATTGCGTGCGCCTGACAATGTTTCGCTCCACCTTCTTAAAAACCTGCAAAGGAGTTAACCCTTTCCACTGACAGCTGTTTAAGTTCACCGAGCAACAACTTTAGTATGAAATTTAAAGATATTGGACATTATTAATTTTAAGTTAATATTTCCCCACAGTGACAGAAGGAAAATTATGATTTGATAAATTAACCCCTTGGGCTCTAAGTAGAGTCACAATGGAGTCTCTTCTTTCTTTTGTTATATGGAAGTTACCTTGTAAACGAATTGCAGCACTTCTGTCTCTAATGTTAAAACACTGTGTAAGCCACCTAGGCTGGAAATCATTTGTTTCTGAAATTGGAAATGGAGGACAAAATGACAGAAATGAAATTGAACATTGACAAAACCTGTCAGTTCAGTAATACTGCTGTTTGGATTTTGGGATAATTTTGTAATAACAAAATGGACTTAGGCACTATATATTGTGTTACTTTTGGGAAAATAAAAGATCCTCTAAAATAATGATAAATAAAAAGTGTTAATAACTTGGACCAAGTGAGAATGTTTGATCTATGTTTTCAATCTTAAATATTGTACTGGACAGTAAAGTTCCTCCAGGGCTCATGAATGAGATATGAATGGTAATTAATAGGATGTGTAAAATGGAGAAAGGAAGTGATTGAGGGTGTGAGATAGAAACAGGAGAATTACACCACCAACTGAGAATTTTCCAAACTTTCTAGTGAAAGTCAGGAAAGTGTAGTTAAGAATAGTAAATTGATAGCTTTCTCTTGGAGACATTTGTGTCCCTGCCTATAATGAACTTTTTAAGAAAACTGAATTTGATAGCCTGGCCACTCCCCAAGACATCAGAACCATGCGGTGGAAGATGAACAAAGACCTCCAGACAATCTTTTGATAAGATCACCTGAAAGCCCGAGAAAGATTTGTATCGGATGGCATATGTGGCATGATATTGAGATACCGGTATGAGTG
Organism: Squalus acanthias; assembly: GCA_030390025.1. NCBI lineage: Eukaryota > Metazoa > Chordata > Chondrichthyes > Squaliformes > Squalidae > Squalus > Squalus acanthias. The sequence continues at coordinate 117,003,843 of CM059429.1, read as the reverse complement.
TGCAAATGTGATTCGTTACGTATGAGGCAATTACCATCCGGGAATGTATGGTGAATCTGCACTGAAGAACGGGTCTCAGTCTGCTCAGTTACTTGACAACAGCAAAACATGAAGTGGTTAATGTGGTTCAGGAGAGCGAGACAACCTTTAAAGCATTGACACATACTCCATCGAGAAACTATCTAATTAATGAAACAATCAGAATAGAGTTAAATACACTGGTACCTGTTAGAGGGATTGAAATTGAAGTTGAAGTGGAGAGTTACATGGAATCTGGATTGGGACAATTGAGGGCTAAGGAGAAATCATGTTTAGTAAGAATTATCCACAAGATGCATATGAGTAAAAGAGAGATCTGGAGAATCTTTTAAGTCCATGATTTGTTGATTAGATGTTAAACTGTAATGTCGCTTGAAATGATGGTAAGACCGAATTTAACTGTGTCTGTAATAATTGTGTTTTGTAGGTAACAGAGCGTGGGAAAAACCAGTGCGAATCCAGTATGAGGTGGTTTTGGTGGTGCATCCTGTGTCACTACTACTGCAATTACCATGCTTTACGGGTCTAACAGGACCTGTCCTATCAGCCAACACAGTTTTAAGTATGAGCTACACAATTATGTGGCACAATTCGGATACTCGGATACGACATTCCCCTGTTGTTTGAGGGTTTCAGTGAGCTCATGATGCGACTGAACTCCTCCCTAAAGCATTTTTATGTTTTGGAGCAAGACAACTCGAGAATAGATATTGAAATTGACAGCATAGGGGACGATTCACACTGGTGGGATATTGGGCTTAATACATCAGCACACCCTTACATTCGTATTATTTCACACGCTCTGGTAGTTCTCCAACTTGTAATGATAGTGTATTTGATATATGTAACGTGTGGAGTAAGACTTTGATACATAAGCCAATTGGGTACTCATGCCCATGACTAACCAGCACCAACAAATTAATTGAGCACACCGAAAGAGAAGATCCAAAGCAATGCAGAGGAGACCCCAGGCGGGGTAACATCAGGAAAGATAGAAGAAACAGAGGATACCCCAGGCGGGGCAGAATTGGAACACCGGAACAGTGAATTGAATTTGAGTAAGGTGTCAGAGGTTGCTCCTTCTCCTCAAAGGAATGGACTGTAAGGAAGGGAGAAATCTTCAAGACTCCCTACTAACTAACGCCCAAGTTGAGAGACCAATAAGAACTAGCTAGATTAGTCAAGAGCCGATTGTGAGAAGTCAATAAGGATATTTCCTTCTCAAAGAAGGGAATTGTAAGAAATAGCTGTTAGATTCAAAGATGGGTTTTAATTCTTAGAACAGAGACTGACAACATGCAGCCGGGAACAGATAGCAGGAATGCCAGCAAGGTCGAATATCAAGTATCAAAAGACAAATAGAAGTGATAAGGGAATCGTAAAATGCAAAACACAGGGTGGGGGATAATCGACAAAAATGGAGCTGAAAAGTCATAAAATGTCCTTAAAGAAACATAACAAAACATTCCTCAGAAAGATAGAGGGAGGCCTCGTCAGCCATGCAGAAAGGGACGGCGAGGGATGCCTTCCCGCTTCACAATTGGACAATACGATGGGGGATCAAATGATTGACACCAGGTGATTACCAGCTCACCGAAATAACTATAAATATAGACGACCGAGAGAGGAAATCAGGCAGTTAGGGGCGAAGGCTTCCCCGAGGTGGCTACGGCCTAACACCTTGGTCAAGTTTAGCCTCTGAGGTGGCTGACGGCCTAACACCTCTAACAGCTCGAGAGATGACCCAACGGAAGTGACCGCTGCAGCAGACTGCAGGAATCCACCCAATCCGAGACCACCGTACTGCCTCCCCGTCCGTCCGGTCGTGGCATTCTGATTCGGGAGTCGTAGATCGCTCTCTACTGTCACGGGTTGTATGTCTATTATACTCGGCTTAAACCATATGTAATACCTGATTGTGCTTTAAAACTGTAGCTCTTTAATAAAAGCCTTACAACTTCTAAAACCCTTTTGGGTAATCTGTGTGTGGCCTGTGTTCCAGATCTTACACTTTGATTTCAATTTGATACCATCCTTTACTTCCTTAGCTAGCCACAGATGGTTCATCCTTCTCTTAGAGTCTTTCTTTCTCACTGGAATATATCTTTCCTGAGAGTTATGAAATATCTCCTTGAATGTTTGCCACTGCTTTTCTACAGTCTTACCCTGTAATATATTTTCCCAGTGCACCTTAACCAAGTCTGCCTTCATACCATTGTAATTACCTTTATTTAAGTTCAGGACACTAGTTTGAGACCTAGCTTTCTCACCCTTAAACTGAATTTGAAATTCTACCATGCTATGATCACTCTTCCCAAGAGGATCCTTCACGACGAGATCATTAATTAATCTAGCCTCGTTACACATTACCAGATCTAAAATAGTCTGCTCCCTGGTTGGTTCCACAGCATATTGTTCCAAGAAACCATCCCGCATACAATCTAAGAACTCTTCCTCAAGTCTACCTTTGCCAATTTGCTTTGTCCAATCAATATGAAGATTAAAATCTCCCATGATTATAGCCATACCTTTCTTACAAGCCTCTATTATTTCTTGATTTATACTCTGTCCTACAGTGTGGCTATTGTTTGGGGGCCTGTAGACCACTCCCACCAGTGACTTCTTACCCTTATTATTTCTTATCTCTACCCAAACTGATTCTACGTCTTGATCTTCTGAGCCAATATCATTTCTCACTACTGCACTGATCTCATCTCTTATTAACAGAGCGACACCAACTCCTTTTCTTTCTGCCTATCCTTACGAAATGGCAAATATCCCTGAATATTCAGTTCCCAGCCTTGGTCACCTTGCAACCACGTCTCTGTAATGGCTATCAGATCATACCCATTTATTTCTATTTGTGCTGTCAACTCATCTATCTTGTCACGAATGCTGCATGCGTTCAGATATAGAGCTTTTAATTTAGTCTTTTTACCATTTTTCCCTACTCTGATGTAAGATAATCACAAATAAACCCCACTGGAAATTCAGGAGAAACTTCTTTACTCAGGGAGTGGTGAGAATGTGAAACTCACTACCACAGGGAGTGGTTGAGGCAAATAGTTTGGATGCATTTAAGGGGAAGCTAGATAAATACGGGAGGAGGCTTGAGTGGAGCATAAACACTGACACGGACCAGTTGGGTCGAATGGCCTGTTTCTGTGCTGTACATTCTATGTAATCTATGTAGTTATGTCCCTGTGTGCACCCTCTGCTGCTCCGACACTGGGCTTCTCCTCACCCTTCTCTCCCTTCATTCCACCATTGGTCGTTGTTCATTCAATTTGACCTAGCTGCCCTTGGAATTCTCTACCCAGTTCCTTCCATCTTGCCATCTCCCTCCCTGCTTGCAAAAACCTTTCTTTTTGACTTTGTCTTTGATTCAACAACAACAACTTGTATTTATATAGCGCCTTTAACATAGTAAAACGTCCCAAGGCGCTGCACAGGAGTATTTTAAGACAAAAAATTTGACACCGATCCACATAAAGATAAATTAGGGCAGGTGACCAAAAGCTTGGTCAAAGAGGTAAGTTTTAAGGAGCGTCTTAAAGGAGGAAAGAGAGGTAGCGAGGAGGACAGGTTTAGGCAGGGAATTCCAGAGCTTAGGGCCCAGGCAACAGAAGGCACGGCTACCAAAGGTTGAGCAATTATAATCAGGGATCCTCAAGAGGGCAGAATTAGAGGAGTGCAGATATCTCGGGGAGTTGTGGGGCTGAAGGAGATTACAGAGATAGGAAGGGGCGAGGCCATGGAGGGATTTGAAAACAAGGATGAGAATTTTGAGATCGAGGCGCTGCTTAACAGGGAGCCAATGTAGGTCAGCGAGCACAGGGGTGATGGGCGAACAGGACTTGGTGCGAGTTAGGACACGGGCAGCCGAGTTTTGGATGACCTCAAGTTTACGTAGGGTGGAATGTGGGAGGCCAGCCAGGAGTGCATTGGAATAGTCAAGTCTAGAGGTAACAAAGGCATGAATGAGGGTTTCAGCAGCAGATGAGCTGAGGCAAGGGCAGAGACGGGCGATGTTATGGAGGTGGAAATAGGCAGTCTTTGTTATGCTGCGGATATGTGGTCGGAAGCTCATTTCTGGGTCAAATATGACACCAAGGTTGCGAACAATGTGGTTCAGCCTCAGATGTTAGGGAGAGGGATGGAGTCAGTGGCTAGGGAATGGAGTTCGTGGTGGGGACCGAAAACAATGGCTTCAGTTTTCCCAATATTTAATTGTTCCCATTATTCAATGACCTAGGCTCTCCATTTCCTCCCCTCTCCCCATGCTTCTTGTCCACCAAATCTCTTTTCTCCTCCTGTAAGGTGCTCCAAGATGTTTCCCTGCATGTGCTATATAAATGCAACTTCTTGTTGATTGTCAGTTATGCAGGATTCAAAATACTTCTCCCTCCAATGAAGCCCATTGGCAGAGCAGCAGAGGGTGCACCAGGGACCTAGATTACACAGTGCTTATCGAGCTTCCCCTTAAGTGTATCTATGCTGTTCGCCTCAACTACACCTTGTGGTAGCGAGTTCCACATTCTAACCATTCTCTGGGTAAAGAAATTTCTCCCTATTGGATTTACTAGCGATTATCTTATATTTATGGTCCCTAGTTTTGGTCTCCCCCACAAGTGGGATCAGTCTCGTTGCTCACCTCTACACTACATCGAAAACTTGACTGGTTCCTTTTTGTCACAGTGACCAGACTGTACATAGTAACCAGAGCATTGGCCGATGTAGCTTTCTGACTACTGCTGAGTATGATTTCTGGATTGCAGCTGCAACGTGACCTGTAGCAGAGCTACAGCAGTCGACGTTTTATGTTTTTGTTAATTATTTAATCTGAGTTCAACAATCAATGGGTAACTGCTGATGCAATGTCCTCTAATAGTCACTCAGTGTGAATAGAACCAGCCCTTTGAACTGTCAATCTCCTTTGCTGCTTGTTTTATGGAAAAGATGATTGTTTGCAGAAGGTAACTTGGTTCAATTGTTCTTTGTTGAATTGATTAGGGATTTGCCCTCAACAATACAAGCAGGAAGCACAGTGTTAACACTCTGCCATGGTTATTCAAGGGTGAGGAGCCCCAGCTTCTTCAAAACATAAAGTTGGATCCATTTTACAATTATATTTAAACAAGGGACACTCCCAACTGACAAACCTGAGCAGTCGTTAGATGGTTTCGTGCTCAATCCAGCCTGTGGTGGGGTTCTAAACCTAGGAACGTTCCGAGTTGGATTCCCAGTCACTGAGCTATTGTCACCTGGAGCAGTGTTTGAGTGACGGGTTAAAATCAGCCACGGTCCCCATTCTGAATGGGACTCCTGTTGGAAGCCCAAATGTTAGGTGAGGACAGCACTGGGCCATAATTTGCGGCCCCTATGGGTGCGTACGTGGAGTGTATGCGCCCGTAATGGCCGCGCAAGTTCCGGGTTTTCGTGCGTGAAGCGCATGCGTGAAAACCTGGAACTTGCGACCTGTCAAGCCTGATCATAGCTATCCCCGGGAAAAGGGCCTCCGCGGGCGGAGAGTTGGGCTATTTGCACAACTACTGCCCAGCCAATGCCAATGAAATTCTTACACCTAGTAAAAGCAGTCTTAAGGCCTGCTTTTACCAGTGTAAGAGTTTACAAAAACAGAAAAATAAAGGGGGAAAAATTCGGTTGCTTAGCGCCTCCCATTAGCACTTCCGGGGGGTGCTAGGAACTTAGCGGCCGAGCGCGCCGATTTTAGCGGCGCTCGCGAAATTGACCAGACATTTTGCGGCGGCGCTAAACACTACCACCACGATCTCCTGCGCCCGCAGATCGTGACGTCAGTTGAGCGTGCAACGCCCTGGTAGCGCCCCGGACTAAATATTGAGTCGCGCCCCCTGCCTTTCTGCTTGCCGCTAGCAATGACAGGTAGCGGGGAACGTTTTGCAGTCGGGAAGGGACTGGGGGAACGCTATTTAAAGGCGGCCGCTTCCTGCCTTTTCTTGTCGGCGAAATTTTTGCACCACGCATTCTGAGAGAGTGAGAGAGACGCCTGGAAAGTTTCAACGCTGTGTGAAGGAGTTTTGGGTCCTGAGCAGCACTTTGCAGGTTCATTTTGATTTCATCTTCATTCCAGCGATTTAGAAGAGACTATGGGGGCTACACTGACTCAGGGCATCGTCCTGCACCTGCAGAATCGGAGGCAGCAGAGGCGCAGAGAGAGAGTGGCAAACATGGCCAGAGGGAGGAGGGCCAACAGGCCTCTGCACAGGAGACCTTACCCTCCGAGGGTATTCAGGGAGCAGTTCTCATACCTTCAATTGTCTGAGGAGCAGTGTTTGCGCAGGCTGCGCTTCAGCAAGGAGGTGGTCACTGAGCTCTGCCATCTGCTGCAACCAGATCTGCAGCCTCAACTGAGGACCAGGACGTCTCTGTCGGTGGCAGTGAAGGTGACAGTAGCTCTGAATTTTTATGCCAGCGGCTCCTTTCAAGCTTCTACGGGGACATCGCCAATATCTCCCAGTTCACTGTCCATTGTTGTATCCGGGAGGTGACAAATGCCCTGTATAAAAGGAGACGCCAGTACATCTCTTTCCCCATGACTCGGGGCAAGCAGCGTGAACGCGTATGTGGCTTTGCTAGGATAGCGGGCTTCCCCATGCTGCAGGGCGCCATTGACTGCACGCATGTGGCATTGCGGGCACCGCATGAGAATGCAGAAGTATTCCGAAACCGCAAGGGCTACCACTCCTTAAATGTGCTGTTGGTCTGTGACCACACACAGCTCATACTCGCTGTCAATGCCCACCATCCTGGCAGCAGCCACGATGCTTTCATCCTGTGCCAGACTGATGTGCCAGACGTTTTCCAGGCACCGCATCAGCCAAGTGGATGGCTCCTCGGGGACAAGGGTTATCCACTCTGCACCTGGCTGATGACACCGCTCCGTAACCCCAACACCCCTGCCGAGCTGCGGTATAATAAGAGCCATATCGCCATCAGGAACATAATTGAGCAGACGATCGGCGTGCTCAAGCAACAGTTCCGCTGTCTGGACCACTCAGGAGGAGCCCTGCAGTACTCTCCTGAGCGGGTCTCCCTGTTCATAGTTGTGTGCTGCATGCTTCACAACCTGGCAATCCTGAGGACCCAGCCAATGCCACCAGGGATTGGTGCACCACCGGAGGAGGAGGAAGAGGGAGAGGAGGAGGAGGAGGAGGAGGAGGAGGAGGAGGAGGATCAGCAGCAGCACCAACGTGGGAGGGAGGCGCACAATGTTGCCAGTGCAAGGTCCCTACTGAGAAGATGGCTTCTGGCATGGAGAACAACATCATGGAAAACAACCCGCACCCCCTATTGCTGGCCAAAGATGGAATGATTCAAAAGACCAAAAATGTAAATTTTGAATCAAAAAACTTATTTATTTTACAAACTCTGTGTGTGCCATTTATTCAGGACAAACAATTAGAAACCAACACAACAAATCATGAACTAACTACTCATTCTCACAAGATGGAGATAAACAGCAAAACAGTGAACAAATGTAATCACACGAACCTCGACCTTTACCACAAACATTCCCACCATTTATTTAGACCTCCTACTGTTGGCCCCTCGAGGGTGATCTCCATCTCCTGCGCACTTCCCCCCTTCCCATCCTACTGCTCCTCCGTAATGGGGCCCCAGTGGCTGCAGCAAGGCTGGTGGAAGGCTGCTGATTGTCAGATCCAGAGACTGCAGATGCCCTTGATGGACGCCCTTGACCAGCTCTGGGCCTGGAAAGCCCGGCTGCAGACTGCACCAACTCTGCATGGGCGGCAGCAGTCTGGGCTGGCTGTGTTGCAGGCCGTGGCAAGTGCAATGGGGAAGTGCCAGTGGTGGGAGCAGGGAGAAAGCAGGTACTAAATTTGGATGATCAGCCATGATCTCATTAAGTGGCGGAACAGGCTCGAGGGGCCGAATGGCCTACTCCTGCTCCTATCTTCTATGTTTCTATGAATGCTGTCCTCCTGAGAGAGGACAGCACCTTCCTGCTCAACCGACACACTGGCACTCCCACGCGGCAGTACCTCAGCATCCGGAGCAATCTGCAGTACTGTGAGATCCCCGAGGGACTGTGGGCGACCCAGCAAGGATGGCAGCAGTCAGTGCTTGCGTGACATCAATCTGAGACTGCATGAGAGCAGTCTGAGACTGGATGGCAGCAGCCAATGACTGAATTGCAGCACTAAGCCATTGCATTGCGTCGGCCTGTGCTGCAGCGGACTGCTCCACACTCCTAGCCAGTCCATCCATGCTTTCGGGCACCCTTGCCATTGCACCCATGAGCTCAGTGTGCATGCTCAAGGCCTGGCTATTCATGGCCGCGATGGTGCGGTCCTCATCCGAGTCCTGTGCAGCAGGACTCGCTTGCCTACTCACCCTCCGGGGAGCTGGCCCCCGAGCTTCCCTACCCCCATGGTGTTGCTGCAGCCTGCTGGGTCCAGGAGCTTCGCCCTCATCACTATCTGAAAGCAGGGAGGTACAAGAGTGGCTTTAGCGTAAGGACAGGGGGGCAGTAAGGGAGCAAGGACTGGAGACATTTAGTAGGTTGGATTGAAAGTGTAAAATGCTGGTGTTGTGAGGGGCAAGTGGCATGAGAGAGGAGAGAAAGCTGATGAACATACCATTGCTGTCCCCAAGGGGGTCGACCTCTCCAGTGGCCACGACACCTATAACCTGGCTGGCAACGATCCTGTGCACTCTCGCCTCCAAATCGGTGAGGGTGTGTAGGTCAGCCGGTCCTCCTCCCGTGCGTTGCTGCTCCAGCCTGTTATGAGAGAGCTTGGCCTGCAAGAAAAAGGACGGCATCTGAGTGAATGTGCAGCCATGTGCTTGCCTGATGTGCTTTCCATAGTTGAATAGCCCTTAATGTATGCAGCCATGTGTTTGCCTGATGTGCCTCCCATAGTTGAATAGCCCTTAATGTATGCAGCCATGTGTTTGCCTGATGTGCCTCCCATAGCTGACTAGCCCTTAATATATGCAGCCATGTGCTTGCCTGATGTGCCTCCCATAGTTGAATAGCCCTTAATGTATGCAAGGTGTGGAATGTGCGTGTGTGTTTTATGAGATGGCCATAGGTCTTGGATGAGTGTTGGGAATTTGGGGTTTTTAAACCCTCTGGGCACAGAGTAAGTTGAGATGGAGGGATGTAGAGATATTGAAAAGCAGCCACTCACCCTGACCACCCGAGTGAGGTCGTTGAACTTCTTCCGACATTGGATGTGGGTCCTCAGCACCAGGCTCCTCGAGGAGACGTGCTGAGCCACCTCCCTCCAGACTCTTCAGTACTCCCGGGGCAATGGCCTCCTGCCACTCTCTGGGTACAGCATTGCCCATCGCCGCTCGACAGCGCCAACCAGAGCCACCAAGGCCTGGTCGCTAAAACGCTGAGCTCTCTCCCTGGGCCTATCCATCACTCCTCTCAGCAGAATGGTGGTAAGTCTTTCCAGCACTAGAGTCAATGCTACAATGAGCAGGGTGTGGCTGGCTAGCAAGATGGACCCTCCCCTTTAAGAACTGGACGGCGCCAGTCTGTCTGTGCTCCATTGCTAACTGACATCACCTGAGCTTCGGTAATGTTCTGAGGTAGCGCCTCGCTCCTCGACGTTAGCACCTTAAGAGAGGTGTGTAGCGTCTGATTTAGCGCTCAAATCACCTCCAGGGGCGATAAAGGCGAATTTTGCAGTTGGAGACGATAATTAGCGGCGGCCGATATTAGCGCCAAAAATGGGCGATATCGAATTTTTCCCCAAAATTGTTTTCAATCATTTAAACATTAAAAAACCTGTACAATAAGGTAAGGTTATTTTTAGCCCCTTTAAAACATTTAAATTTATTTTTCAAAAAATTAAATTTTTATTTTAAATATTTAATTAAATGCGATTTTAATTCATTTTAAATATGTAATTTACTTTTTATTTATTTGATGTGTAGGTGTATTTTTGGGGGTATTCCCATTCATGTTTATAGGGTTTACACACGTGCGGAATCCCCATAAGTATGAATGGGGAATCCCTTCTGTCATTCGTTGGGCCAGCCCACATGATCCCAGGGGTGCTTGCGAACCATGTGCACCCGGAGAGGCCCAGGACCGCGAGTCTCCGTACCTCCCGGATCACCAGGTAGGTGGGCATTTTATTTGCGGATCGGAGGCATTTCCCTCCGACCGCAAATTCAGGGTCAATGTGTTCAGCTGTGATGCCCCCATGGTTGAATACTTCAATAACACTTGGAGGAAGGGACTCTCCTCTGCAATCCTGGCTAAAACCTTTAAGGTCCATTGCCATCTCCACTGGCGTTGCAGGAGGTCCATGATCAGTCGGTCTTTGCATTGGTCCACTTCCTTGCAATGGTGCGAATCCCACTGGGAGCCTGTTGTACATCCAGAGTGAGCCCCGATCCAGGAAGATGGGTTGGCGTTGGGCGGGCACAGAGGTGTGGGTGACAGTAACTCCATCGCGAAAAATCTTGCTGTCCAGCCTACAAATAAAGGATGGCTACCAGTGAGAGGGTCTGGAGCATTTTTCTTTTATTCGTTCATGGGATGTGGGCGTCGCCGGCAAGGCCAGCAATTATTGCCCAGCCCTAATTGCCCTTGAGCAGGTGGTGATGAGCCGCCTTCTTGAAACGCTGCAGTCCGTGTGGTGAAGGTACACCCACAGTGCTGTTAGGGAGGGAGTTCCAGGATTTTGACCCAGCGACGATGATGGAAGGGCGATATATTTCCAAGTCAGGATGGTGTGTGACTTGGAGGGGAACTTGGTGTGTGCTGGTCCATTGGCTTGTAGGAGATAAGCGATAAGGTGAGGAAATTGGAGGAATAAAATTTACAATATATCCTGGGCTTTCTTTTATGGTGCACATTGAAAAATTTTCATTTGCTATTTTGTTGCATTAATAATGACACAGAAAATGCCAAAGAAACCACAATGGGCACAATGTATAAATGTTTAATAGTAGCACGCTATAGGGTGACAGTTGCTTAATTCACAGAAGTGATTCATAGCGTAACTGTTCAAATAACTGCAGAGCGCCACTTGGTTAGTGGCTGTGAATTAGACTTTCACTTGTGTGACTTATCTTTCCCCTGGCCAGTATTCAGATCGTCATTGCAGCATGTCCTATTGCTGTAGGTTATTTTGCATCCCCTTCCCTTCCGCACTTTGGGTATCCCTGAATCCACATGCCATACTCTGGCAAGAGCACAGTGGGCCACGAGCCCCCAGGCCTTGCTCAATGCCACTGTGTAACCCACTGCTAGGGAGTGTACCGGATTGGCCCTGAGTCACTCACCCATTTAGTATTCTCCTTCCCTCTCTGTGGGGAAGCACTTGCTCTCTATTCAGTGCCTCTTCCTAGACTCAGTGACACCAGGTGTTCACTGTATTGTGTAGGCTTCGCAAAATCCCCCAGAAACTCGAACAGAACCCTAAATGAAGTGATTTGAGGTAAAACCCTCAGTTTTGGACATTTTTAAAGATCAGGGAAGAAAACCCTGAGGAAAATGACTTTTCGAATCTTACTGTTGGGAAAGACACCTTGTCGCAGACACCGGCAGGCTGCAGAGGGGCGTGGCCAGGCAGGGTATTAAGCTGTCTGGCAGTGTGTTTACACTGCCTTCCTATCAAGGAGGAAAAGACAAAACCCAAAAGCCTCACAACACATCGAAATATGAATAATCCAAGACATCTTTTGAAATTCCCAGGCCCACATAGGATGCCAGGGGCCTGAAATCAATAAAACATTTAGGGGGAAAAATTAGGTTGCGCCCCATTTGGGGCGCAAATATCGTCTGGACGCAAATATTAGCGCCTGGCGCTAATTATCACCACTGACTGGAAACTTCACTTTTACCGCCCCGGGAGGTGAGTGGAGCACTAAATCAGGTGCTGCACACCTGTCTTAAGGTGCAAAGGCCGAGCAGTGAGGCGCTAACTCAGCGCGCGAGCGCAGCGCAGGTGCTGCCAGTTAGCGAGGGAACACAGACACACTGGCGCCGGCCAGTTCTTAAAGCGGGGGGGGGCCAACTGTTAGGATCAGTAGGCAAAACTACCTCACAAAGCGTTGACTCAATGCAGAAGTCTCTCTTTCTCTCTCTCCGAATCTCTCTCTCTCTCTCAGAACGAGTGGTGCAAAAATGTCAACCACAGAAAAAGACAGGAAGAGGCCCCCTTTAAATAGCGCCCCCCCCCAGCCCCACAGCGATTGATAGCGTTCCAGTCTTCCAGGTCGTTGGATGCGCCAGGCGGTAAGGTAGGGGGCGCCACTCAATTTCCGCTCCGGGGCGCCACAAGGGCGTTGCACCATGGAATGACGTCACAATCTGCGCGCGCAGGTGGTCGCAGCGGTAAAGTTTAGCGCCGCCGCACAATCTCTAGTTAAGTTCCCGAGCGGCGCAAACATCGCTGCGCCCGGGCGTTAGCAGCTTTGCGCCCCATTAGCGCCCTCTTAAGGCGCTAACGGGAGGCACAACCAACTGAATTTTTACCCCTTAGTACTTCATCAAAAACCAATCAACCAGGTATCCACAGGACAGATTTAAAGCCCGCCAAGACCTAGGACAATAGGGACGAGATTTGGCGCATAGATAAAGGCTTTGCCTAAATCGGAAAACGATTAGGACATGTTTAACACCAAGTTAAAGCCATCGGAACTGGCAAGCCCGCCAAAACTAGACAATGGACTAAACAGGGCTCATTTGAAACCTAAAGGAAACCGTTTTAGTAAGGGGTTTTGGGCGCGAAAAGGACAATATAATTGGAGCCTGTCCCAGGGCTCGCTCTCTTTTGGACTCGCTGACAACGCTGGCACAGCTCTCTCGCTCTCTCTCTCTCTCAGCCCTGCTCCAGCAAAAACACCACAAACCACGAGGAGGAAGGAGGAAGGCCAACAACTCCACAAACAGACCATTACACAAGAAGAAACCAGAGCGACTGCCTCAGTGACCATTCGTTTGGTGAGCATTGTCCCTGATCTCCTGAAATCAAAACCTAGCTAGATAGTGGGATCTTTGGGAGGGATAAGGTTTTTGTTTGGTATATTGTCTTTCTCCCTCGCCTGTACCGTGTGTTCCCCAACCTGTGTTTAAGTATTAAGTGTGTTTTAAGTTTGTTACCCTTTTCTTTTAATAAAGTCAAAAATTATTTCATCAGAACCTGTTGTCTACTGCATTTTTTGTTCACAACCCCTAAATAAGTCCAAAGTCTAGGAACCAGGGGCGTGGGAGCGATTCAAACCGCTCACTGAGTCAGAAGGCGAAGGCTGACCCCACTACCACCCCCTACAATTGGGACATGAGGACATATATTGGTCCCAGTTAACTGATACTGATGTTCCACCATCTGGCAACATGTATAATAAATGTAACAGTGCCCTGGGAGGGAGAACATGTAGAATTTGACAAATACACCATGTAATGTGAAAAACAGAAGCATGTCTGTACAATTCTACATTGCTTGTTGCTCTATTGGAGTAGCCTTGAGATTCTCTCGTGTGCTGGAAGAACGTGAAACATCAAAAGTAGAAGACCTCCATCACCTGACATCACAAGCTTTAAATAATCCACCGTAGCACTGAGAGACTGTACGCCTTTCAAAATATAAGAACCGTAGCAGCTACCACCGGTTCCAGATAAAAACAAGGCAATTAAAATCATTCCAAACCCCGTAGCAGTGAGATGCACAGACAGCATTCAGAGAGCACACTTCTGATATGTGGCTCTGGATTCAAAGGCAGGCTCTGAACTTGCTTTCAGACTTCAGTCTTGTGTTATAAGCTTTCACTTAAAACTAATAGTCGAAAGCAATGGTGCGATATGCCACCCACTCAAAATAACAGATTATTCATTTAGAAGAATACTAGATACAGAGTAAAGCTCCTCTACTCTCCCAGGTCAGGTATAGTACAGTTACAGAGTAAAGCTCCTCTACTCTCACAGGTCAGGTATAGTACAGTTACAGAGTAAAGCTCCCTCTACTCTCCCAGGTCAGGTATAGTACAGTTACAGAGTAAAGCTCCCTCTACTCTCACAGGTCAGGTATAGTACAGTTACAGAGTAAAGCTCCTCTACTCTCACAGGTCAGGTATAGTACAGTTACACAGTAAAGCTCCCTTTACTCTCCCAGGTCAGGTATAGTACAGTTACAGAGTAAAGCTCCCTCTACTCTCCCAGGTCAGGTATAGTACAGTTGCAGAGTAAAGCTCCCTCTACTCTCCCAGGTCAGGTATAGTACAGTTACAGAGTAAAGCTCCCTCTACTCTCACAGGTCAGGTATAGCACAGTTACACAGTAAAGCTCCCTCCACTCTCCCAGGTCAGGTATAGCACAGTTACACAGTAAAGCTCCTCTACTCTCACAGGTCAGGTATAGTACAGTTACAGAGTAAAGCTCCCTCCACTCTCCCAGGTCAGGTATAGCACAGTTACACAGTAAAGCTCCTCTACTCTCCCAGGTCAGGTATAGTACAGTTACAGAGTAAAGCTCCCTCTACTCTCCCAGGTCAGGTATAGTACAGTTACAGAGTAAAGCTCCCTCTACTCTCCCAGGTCAGGTATAGTACAGTTACAGAGTAAAGCTCCTCGACTCTCCCAGGTCAGGTATAGTACAGTTACAGAGTAAAGCTCCTCTACTCTCCCAGGTCAGGTATAGCACAGTTACACAGTAAAGCTCCCTCTACTCTCACAGGTCAGGTATAGTACAGTTACAGAGTAAAGCTCCCTTTACATTCCCCTTCCCAATGTCAGATGAGTGCCCCTACTGCGAGAGTGTGGCATTTTTATCCATTCCCCATACCAGCCACTCTGAGTGAGACAGCAATTCGGGACAGTTACCCCACTCCCACTAGAAACTGGATTGAGATGTCCTACAAATATTTCACTCAGGAGCCTTACAGCCAAGGAGAGTAGAGACTTTCATCCCATCAGCCTAGGCGGAATTAAAAAAACAGTGCCCAACCCACTGTGCTGCCTAGTTGCCGTAAGTAGAACTATCTTTATCCACTATCACATTACCAGAAACGCCAATGCTAACTTGGGTAACCTTACTGTTCCACATTCATTCTTACAATACAAGCTCCACCAGTTGTAGTCATTTCCTCATCAGCTGTGAGGTTTTATTCAGCATGGTGTAAGGGGCCAGATTTACATGCTCAAGTTCTGGAGAGCTTTCAGTAACCTTTGTGTGCTCATATTTCTCTGAACTCTTACAAAGTTTAAAATTATTTTTAGATCCAAAAAAAAGACAGAAATAGAAATCATTTACAATGCTATGCGCTACAAGGATGCAAGATCTTTCTGGTTAAATCATTATAACAAGTCCTCACAGGAAGTCATGAAAAAGGTGAACATCCAGAGACAAAACCTTCCCGGTCATTGTTTGTCATCTTCTCGGAGAGGCTGCATATTAAGTAACAGCTGCTTAAAAGTCGGCCGATCTTCCGGTTGCTGTACAAGAAAAAGAAATGGAAATCTGAGGTCCTACGATAAAAGATGAGATTTAGAAGCTTCAACAACACAGGCATCATTCACCAACTGGTGGTGTTGGGTTTAACTGTAATGTAATTGTCCATCTCACCTCATCGAGAAGAACAGCCTCTGCACTGGTTGGAAGCTGCTGGTCTCACTCAGACTAGCATGGAACTACAGTGCTCCTAACAACTTAGTCATAGAGTCATAACGGCACAGAAGGAGGCCCTTCGGCCCATCGAGTCCATGCCGGCTCTCTGTAGAGCAATCCAGTCAGTCCCATTCCCCCGTTCTATCCCCATAGTCCTGCAAGTTTTTTTCCCTCAAGTGCTTATCCAGTCTCCCCTTGAAAACTTTGAGTGTTTCCGCTTCCACCACTTCCGTCAGCAGCGAGTTCCAGGTCATCACCACTTGCTGCGTAAAAAAGTTTTTCCTCACATCCCCCCTGTATCTCTTGCCCAAAACCTTAAATCTGAGTCCCCTTGTCCTTGTACCATCAACTAGTGGGAACAGCCTTTCCCCGTCTAGCCTATCCAAACCCGCCATAATCTTGTACACCTCTATCAAATCACCCCTCAACCTCCTTTGCTCTAATGAAAACAAATCCAGCTTCTCCAACCTGTCCTTGTAGCTAAGATCCCCCATCTCCGGAACCATTCTGGTAAATCTCCTCTGCACCCTCTCAAGGGCCTTCACATCCTTCCTAAAATGTGGTGACCAGATCTGGACGCAATACTCCAGTTGTGGCCTAACCAGCGCTTTATAAA
Source organism: Squalus acanthias (assembly GCA_030390025.1). NCBI lineage: Eukaryota > Metazoa > Chordata > Chondrichthyes > Squaliformes > Squalidae > Squalus > Squalus acanthias. Next base: position 116,987,554 of record CM059429.1, on the reverse strand, counting down.
GGTTCAGCATAACTTCTCTACTTTTGTACTCAATACCTCTATTTATGAAGCCCAAGATCCCATATGCTTTGCTAACCACTCTCTCAATATTTCCTGCCACCTTCAAGGACCTATGCACATTAACTCCCAGGTCCCTCTGTCCCTGCACACTCTTTAAAACTGTGCCAGTAAGCTTATATTGCCTATCCCTGTTCCTTCTGCTAAAATGCATCACTTCACACTTCTCTGTATTAAATTCCATCTGCCACATGTCTGCCCATTCTGCTAGCCTTTCTATGTCCTGTTGCAGTCGATTGATATCATCCTCACTGTTTGCCACACTCCCAAGTTTGGTGTCATCGGCAAATTTAGAAATTCTACTTTGTATTCCAATATCCAGGTCATTTACATATATCAAAAAAAGCAGTGACCCCAGCATTGACCCTTGGGGAACACCACTGTCTACCATCCTCCAGTCAGAAAAACAGCCATTTACCACAACTCGCTGTTTTCTGTCCTTAAGCCAATTCCTATCCAAGCTGCCACTGACCCACCTATTCCGTGAGTCTGAATTTTGTTAACCAGCCTTCGATGTGGTACTTTGTCAAACGCCTTCCTAAAATCCATGTAGACAACATCCATTGCATTCCCTTCATCGATCCTCAATTAGATTAGTCAAACATGATCTGCCTTTTACAAATCCGTGTTGGCTCTCCTTAATTAGCTTAAACCTCTCCAAGTGCCTGTTAATTTTTTCCTTGACTATTGTTTCTAAAACTTTACCCACCACTGATGTTAAACTGACCGGCCTGTATTTACTAGGATTGTCCTTACACCCTTTCATGAACAATGGTGGCACATTTGCAACTTTCCAATCCTCAGGCTCCTCCCCCGCATCTAGGGAAGATTGGAAAATTATGGCAAGCTCTTCCGCTATCTCCTCCACCAATTCCCTTAGCAATCTGGGATGCAAGCCATCTGGACCAGGCGACTTATCCACTCTAAGCATACCCAGCCTTTCTCGTACATCCTGTCTATCAATTTACACACCTTCCATTGCTTCTACCTTTTCCACTGCTACTGATATTTTGTCAGCATTCACCTCCTTAGTAAACACCGAAACAAAGTACTCGTTGAATATTCTAGCCTTGCCCTGCGCCTCGAAGCATATAACACCTTCTTTGTCGCTAATAGGCCCCACCCAGCCTCTTACTACCCACTCATTGTTTACATGCCGGTAGAAGATTTTTGGGTTCCCTTTTGCCAACTTGTTGCCAATTATACCTTTTCTAATGCTACTGTCAAATAGAACCAGCTTCATCTCTGTCAGAGTCCCACTCCAGAAACTTGAGCACAAAACTCTAGGCTGACACTCCAGGGCAGTACTGAGGGAGTGCTGCGCTGTCGGAGGGGCAGTACTGAGGGAACGCTGCACTATCGGAGGCGCAGTACTGAGGGAGTGCTGCACTGTCGGAGGGGCAGTACTGAGGTAACGCTGCACTATCGGAGGGTCAGTACTGAGGGAGCGCTGCACTGTCGGAGGGGCAGTACTGAGGGAGTTTTGCACTGTCGGAGGGGCAGTACTGAGGGAGGGCTGCACTGTCGGAGGTGCAGTACTGAGGGAGCGCAGTACTGTTGGAGGGGAAGTACTGAGGGATGGCTGCACTGTCGGAGGGGCAGTATTGAGGGAGTGCTGCACTGTCGGAGGGGCCGTCTTTCGGATGAGACATTAAACCGAGACCCCATCTGCCCTCTCAGGTGGATGTAAAAGATCCCATGCCACTATTTTGAAGAGCAGGGCAGTTCTCCCCCGGTGTCCTGGCCAATCTTTATCCCTCAATCAACATCATTAAAACAGATTATCTGGTCATTAACACTTTGCTGTTTGTGGGATCTTGCTGTGCACAAATTGGCTGCTGTGTTTCCTAAATTACATAAGTGACTCCACTTCAAAATTAATTCATTGGCTGTAAAGCGCTTTGGACATCCTGAGATCATGCAAGGTGCTGTATAAATGCAAGTCTTTCTTTCATGATAAACATCACACTGCACCACTCTCAAAGTGGAGCACTACCTCCATTCTCAAACTTGAGCCCTATCTCCATTCTCAGACTGGAGCCCTATCTCCATTCTCAGACTGGAGCCCTATCTCCATTCTCAGACGGGAGCCCTATCTCCATTCTCAGACGGGAGCCCTATCTCCATTCTCAGACGGGAGCCCTGTCTCCATTCTCAGACTAGATCCCGATCTCCATTCTCAGTCTTGAGTCCTATCTCCATTCTCAGTCTGGAACCCTATCTCCAATCTCAGTCTGGAGCTCTTTCTCCATTCTCAGTCTGGAGTCCTATCTCCATTCTCAGTCTGTTGCCCTATCTCCATTCTCAGCCTGGAGTCCTATCTCCATTCTCAGTCTGTTGCCCTATCTCCATTCTCAGTCTGTTGCCCTATCTCCATTCTCAGTATGGAACCCTCTCTCCATTCTCAGTCTGGAACCCTATCTCCATTCTCAGTCTGTTGCCCTATCTCCATTCTCAGTCTGTTGCCCTATCTCCATTCTCAGACTGGAGCCCTCTCTCCAATCTCAGTCTGGAACCCTCTCTCCAATCTCAGACTGGAACCCTCTCTCAATTCTCAGTCTGTTGCCCTATCTCCATTCTCAGTCTGTTGCCCTATCTCCATTCTCAGTCTGGAACCCTATCTCCATTCTCAGTCTGTTGCCCTATCTCCATTCTCAGTCTGGAGTCCTATCTCCATTCTCAGTCTGTTGCCCTATCTCCATTCTCAGTCTGGAACCCTATCTCCATTCTCAGTCTGGAGTCCTCTCTCCATTCTCAGCCTGGAGTCCTATCTCCATTCTCAGTCTGTTGCCCTATCTCCATTCTCAGTCTGTTGCCCTATCTCCATTCTCAGTATGGAACCCTCTCTCCATTCTCAGTCTGGAACCCTATCTCCATTCTCAGTCTGGAACCCTCTCTCCATTCTCAGTCTGTTGCCCTATCTCCATTCTCAGTCTGGAACCCTCTCTCCATTCTCAGTCTGGAACCCTATCTCCATTCTCAGTCTGGAACCCTCTCTCCATTCTCAGTCTGTTGCCCTATCTCCATTCTCAGTCTGGAGCCCTCTCTCCATTCTCAGTCTGGAGTCCTATCTCCATTCTCAGTCTGGAGTCCTATCTCCATTCTCAGTCTGTTGCCCTATCTCCATTCTCAGACTGCAGCCCTCTCTCCAATCTCAGTCTGGAACCCTCTCTCAATTCTCAGTCTGTTGCCCTGTCTCAATTCTCAGTCTGTTGCCCTATCTCCATTCTCAGTCTGGAACCCTATCTCCATTCTCAGTCTGTTGCCCTATCTCCATTCTCAGTCTGGAACCCTATCTCCATTCTCAGTCTGTTGCCCTATCTCCATTCTCAGTCTGGAGTCCTATCTCCATTCTCAGTCTGTTGCCCTATCTCCATTCTCAGTCTGGAACCCTATCTCCATTCTCAGTCTGGAGTCCTCTCTCCAATCTCAGTCTGTTACCCTATCTCCATTCTCAGTCTGGAACCCTCTCTCCAATCTCAGTCTGGAACCCTCTCTCCATTCTCAGTCTGGAGTCCTATCTCCATTCTCAGTCTGGAACCCTATCTCCATTCTCAGTCTGGAGTCCTCTCTCCATTCTCAGTCTGTTGCCCTATCTCCATTCTCAGTCTGGAACCCTATCTCCATTCTCAGTCTGGAACCCTATCTCCATTCTCAGTCTGGAACCCTATCTCCATTCTCAGTCTGTTGCCCAATCTCCATTCTCAGTCTGGAGTCCTATCTCCATTCTCAGTCTGGAACCCTATCTCCATTCTCAGTCTGGAGTCCTCTCTCCATTCTCAGTCTGTTGCCCTATCTCCATTCTCAGTCTGGAACCCTATCTCCATTCTCAGTCTGGAACCCTATCTCCATTCTCAGTCTGGAACCCTATCTCCATTCTCAGTCTGTTGCCCAATCTCCATTCTCAGTCTGGAGTCCTATCTCCATTCTCAGTCTGTTGCCCTATCTCCATTCTCAGTCTGGAGTCCTATCTCCATTCTCAGTCTGGAACCCTATCTCCATTCTCAGTCTGGAACCCTATCTCCAATCTCAGCCTGGAACCCTATCTCCATTCTCAGTCTGGAACCCTATCTCCATTCTCAGTCTGGAACCCTATCTCCATTCTCAGTCTGTTGCCCTATCTCCATTCTCAGTCTGTTGCCCTATCTCCATTCTCAGTCTGGAGTCCTATCTCCATTCTCAGTCTGTTGCCCTATCTCCATTCTCAGTCTGGAGTCCTATCTCCATTCTCAGTCTGGAACCCTATCTCCATTCTCAGACTGGAGCCCTATCTCCATTCTCAGTCTGGAACCCTATCTCCGTTCTCAGTCTGGAGCCCTATCTCCATTCTCAGTCTGGAACCCTATCTCCAATCTCAGCCTGGAACCCTATCTCCATTCTCAGTCTGGAACCCTATCTCCATTCTCAGTCTGGAACCCTATCTCCATTCTCAGTCTGTTGCCCTATCTCCATTCTCAGTCTGTTGCCCTATCTCCATTCTCAGTCTGGAGTCCTATCTCCATTCTCAGTCTGTTGCCCTATCTCCATTCTCAGTCTGGAGTCCTATCTCCATTCTCAGTCTGGAACCCTATCTCCATTCTCAGACTGGAGCCCTATCTCCATTCTCAGTCTGGAACCCTATCTCCGTTCTCAGTCTGGAGCCCTATCTCCATTCTCAGTCTGTTGCCCTATCTCCATTCTCAGTCTGGAACCCTATCTCCATTCTCAGACTGGAGCCCTATCTCCATTCTCAGTCTGGAACCCTATCTCCATTCTCAGCCTGGAGCCCTCTCTCCATTCTCAGTCTGGAACCCTCTCTCCATTCTCAGTCTGGAACCCTATCTCCATTCTCAGACTGGAGCCCTATCTCCATTCTCAGTCTGGAACCCTATCTCCATTCTCAGTCTGGAGTCCTATCTCCATTCTCAGTCTGTTGCCCTATGTCCATTTTAAGTCTGGAGCACTATCGCCATTCTCAGTCTGGAGTCCTATCTCCAATCTCAGCCTGGAACCCTGTCTCCATTCTCAGTCTGGAGTCCTATCTCCAATCTCAGCCTGGAGCCCTGTCTCCATTCTCAGTCTGGAGTCCTATCTCCAATCTCAGCCTGGAGCCCTGTCTCCATTCTCAGTCTGGAGTCCTATCTCCAATCTCAGCCTGGAGCCCTGTCTCCATTCTCAGCCTGGAGTCCTATCTCTATTCTCAGTCTGTAGCCCTGTCTCCATTCTCAGCCTGGAGTCCTATCTCTATTCTCAGTCTGGAACCCTCTCTCCATTCTCAGTCTGGAACCCTATCTCCATTCTCAGACTGGAGCCCTATCTCCATTCTCAGTCTGGAACCCTATCTCCATTCTCAGCCTGGAGCCCTCTCTCCATTCTCAGTCTGGAACCCTCTCTCCATTCTCAGTCTGGAACCCTATCTCCATTCTCAGACTGGAGCCCTATCTCCATTCTCAGTCTGGAACCCTATCTCCATTCTCAGTCTGGAGTCCTATCTCCATTCTCAGTCTGTTGCCCTATCTCCATTTTAAGTCTGGAGCACTATCGCCATTCTCAGTCTGGAGTCCTATCTCCAATCTCAGCCTGGAACCCTGTCTCCATTCTCAGTCTGGAGTCCTATCTCCAATCTCAGCCTGGAGCCCTGTCTCCATTCTCAGTCTGGAGTCCTATCTCCAATCTCAGCCTGGAGCCCTGTCTCCATTCTCAGTCTGGAGTCCTATCTCCAATCTCAGCCTGGAGCCCTGTCTCCATTCTCAGCCTGGAGTCCTATCTCTATTCTCAGTCTGGAGCCCTGTCTCCATTCTCAGCCTGGAGTCCTATCTCTATTCTCAGTCTGGAACCCTCTCTCCATTCTCTGTCTGGAACCCTCTCTCCATTCTCAGTCTGGAGCCCTCTCTTCATTCTCTGTCTGGAGTCCTATCTCCATTCTCAGTCTGGAGCCCTATCTCCATTCTCTGTCTGGAGCCCTCTCACCATTCTCAGCCTGGAGCCCTCTCACCATTCTCAGACTGGAGCCCTATCTCTATTCTCAGTCTGGAGTCCAACCTCCTTTCTCAGTCTGGAGCCCAATCTACATTCTGAGACTGGAGCCTGTCGCCATTCACAGACTGGAGCCCTGTCTCCAATCTCAGACTGGAGCCCTCTCTCCATTCTCAGACTTGAGCCCTATTTCCATTGTCAGTCTGGTGTTCTATCTCCAATCTTCATCTGGAGCCCTATCACCATTCTCAGACTGGAGCCTGTCGAAGTTTCGACTTCCGAGTAAGACTCTTTAAACAATATCGTTAAAGAAGGCTTTATTATTATATTTTACTTGCAAGGAGAATGCAATCATAGCCCAATTAGCTACGATGACAGACTGAAGAATCACAGAAAATGGAAGATCTTATACATTGAAAACACAAGCTTCCCATGTCACATGACATGTTGTTTAAGGTAAGCTAAGTTACGAGTTAAAAAAACATAAGAAATGCCTTACAATGAGACTAGCTAATCTCTACAAAATGGAGTCTATCTATCTGTTCTTCTCTCACCAAGCCAAGGCGCCTGGTTTGTTTACTTCACTAGCCCTTGGTTAAATCTCAAGTTGATTAGAAGAAGCCTGTTATGTTCTGTACAATGCAAAACAACAGTCTGCAAGTTTAAATGAGAAACATAACAACGGATTCTTGCTTTCCAAACAAGCCAGAGTCGGCCATTTTGTATCAGTTTAAATTCAAGGAAGCCATTTTGTCCGAGACGAAAACTGCACTTCCACATTCCCCCCTTTTTTTTGTCCTTCTAGGACAAAATAGCTCAATTTAACCCTTTCGGTCTTCTTGTCGGTTCCTGTACCAAATTTGGATTTTGGCCAGGGATGCCAACTTCTTTTCTGTTTTAACCATCCTCGGGATTATACCTGTATTGATGGCTGACCTTATTTAAGATCGTCTCTCCTTCTCTGTCTATTCTCGGTGTTTGGGCGTATGTTCTTGTAGGGGTTTTACTTGTGTTTTGGTGACTGTGGCGTACTTTTGTGGTTCATTAGTCTGCTGTTCTCTTAACTTTTCCTGCAGCTTCTACTAGCCTGCAGTTCGGGTGTCGCTATACACCCTCTAAGGAGATAGGGTACAGCAGCTCATAGAGGAGTTCTAAGTCATGGCCCACACAGTTTATGCCTAACCTGTGGGGTTCTCCTAGGGAACTGCAGCTTATAGAGGAGGACTGATTCATGACCCACACAGTTTATACCTAACCTGTGGGGTTCTCCTAAGCACAAGTGCTTCTACGTGAGCCTCCAGAGTGCGGACCAAGTGGTATACAAGATCGACGTCACCGGTAGTTGAAAGGAGTCCTCTCTCTTTCCCTAGCCTGCAGATTCCATTTGGGTGGAAGAATGTTTACCGAAAGTGGGGAGCATGCAAAAATGTGTATATATATATGTATATTTTGTCTAGGTTGTCTAATCCTTAAAATTGTATTTTATTCAATCGCCTCAGTTCCTCCCCGAAGGGACCACACTTTTCTTCTTCGTCATTTATTTCTTTCTGTATCATCATACTTATATGACATATACAAAAAGGTGTTCATATGTAATTCTCGTTTCTTCTCCCTTGGCAGGCTATACATATCAGTCCGATTAGTAGGTAAAACGTAAATAACAGCTTCATTGTTTAAGTCTTTTCAAATTCAAATGTCCTTATCTGATACTTGCTTGCAATGGGATACGTGGATCCAGGTAGGTCTTTCCTTGACCTTTACAGCTGTATTTGTTGTCAAGAGTACTTGATATGGCCCTTCAAAGCGTGGCTGCAGACCATTCTTCCTCTTAAAGACCTTTCTGTAGACGTCATCTCCTGGTTCCAAATTATGGCACTTTCCTTCGGCCGGTTCCGTTTGAGCCTCCTTTACCTGTTGGTGAAAGCTGGAAATACATCTAGTTAATGCAATGCAATAGTTTAGCATATTTTCATCCATTTTATGAATGTCCATTTGTTTAACCGTAAAGGGTGCTGAGAATGGCAGCCTTTGGGGTCGTCTCATAACAATCTCATGTGGCGACAGTCCAGTTGCCCTGTTAGTTGCTGCTCGCATTATCATCAATGCTAAGGGTAACAGTTCAACCCATTTTAGTCCAGTCTCATTGCAAAGTTTACAAAGTTTATTCTTCAGTACTCCGTTATATCTTTCTACCAGCCCTGCAGATTGTGGATGATAACTGCAGTGAAAATGCTGATTAATCTGCAAGGCTTTACATAGTTCTTTAACGATCATTCCAGTAAAATGTAATCCGTTGTCGCATGAAAGTTGCATAGGTATTCCAAACCTTGGTATGATTTCTTTTAACAAACACTTTGCAACTGTTACAGCATCATTCTTTTTACATGGAAAAGCTTCAATCCATCTTGAATCTAACAGCTATTTCTTACAATTCCCTTCTTTGAGAAGGAAATAACCCTTATTGACTTCTCACAATCGGCTCTTGACTAATCTAGCTAGTTCTTATTGCTCTCTCTCAACTTGGACGTTAGTTAGTAGGGAGTCTTTAAGATTTCTCCCTTCTAATAGTCCATTCCGGTGTTCCAATTCTGCCCCGCCTGGGGTATCCTCTGTTTCTTCTATCTTCCTGATGTTACCCCGCCTGGGGTCTCCTCTGCATTGCTTCGGATCTTCTCTTTCGGTGTGCTCAATTTGTTAGTGCTGGTTAGTCATGGGCATGAGTACCCAATTGGCTTGTGTATCTTACTACATAGGTTACATATATCAAATACACTATCATTACAAGTTGGAGAACTACCAGAGCGTGTGAAATATTACAAATCTAAGTGTGTGCTGATATATTAAGCCCAATTATCCCACCAGTGTGAGTTGACCCCATGCTGTCAATTTCAATATCTATTCTCAAGTTGTCTTGCTCCAGAACATAAAAATGCTTTAGGGAGGAGTTCAGTCGCATCATGAGCTCACAGAAACCCTCAAACAACAGGGGAATGTGGTATCCGAATTGTGCCACATAATTGTGCAGCTCATACTTAAGTACCTCATTTACTGTCAGTTTCACTTGAGCATAGGTTTCGATATTATGTAAAATGTGTTGGTTGATGGGACAGGTCCTGTTAGACCCGTAAAGCATGGTAGTTGCGGTAGTAGTGACACAGGAGGCACCACCAAAACCACCTCATACTGGATTCGCACTGGTTTTTCCCACGCTCTGTTACCTACAAAACACAATTATTACAGTCACAGTTAAATTCAGTCTTACAATCATTTCAAGCAACATTACAGTTTAACATCTAATCAACAAATCATGGACTTAAAAGATTCTCCAGATCGCTCTTTTACTCGTATCCATATTGTGGATAGTTCTTACTGAACATGATTTCTCCTTAGCCCTCAATTGTCCCAAAACTAGATTCCATGTAACTCTCCACTTCAACTTCAATTTCAATCCCTCTAACAGGTACCAGTGTATTTAACTCTATTCTGATTCATTAATTAGATAGTTTCTCGATGGAGTATGTGTCAATGCTTTAAAGGTTGTCTCGCTCTCCTGAGCCACATTAACCATTTCATGTTTTGCTGTTGTCAAGTAACTGAGCAGACTGAGACCCGTTCTTCAGTGCAGATTCACCATACATTTCCAGATGGTAATTGCTTCATATGTAACGAATCACATTTGCACACTCATACCGGTATCTCCATATCGTGCCACACGTGCCATCCGATACAAAGCTTTCTCGGGCTTTCAGGTGATCTTATCAAAAGATTGTCTGGAGGTCTTTGTTCATCTTCCACCGCATGGTTCTGATGTCTTGGGTAGTGGCCAGGCTATCAAATTCAGTTTTCTTAAAAAGTTCATTATAGGCAGGGACACAAATGTCTCCAAGAGAAAGCTATCAATTTACTATTCTTAACTACACTTTCCTGACTTTCACTAGCAAGTTTTTAAAATTCCCATTCAGCAGTGTAATTCTCCTGTTTCAATCTTACACCTTCAATCACGTCCTCTCTCCTTTTTACACATCCCATTAATTGCCATTCATATCTCATTCATGAGCCCTGGAGTAATTTTACTGTCCAGTACAATATTTAAGATTGAAAACATAGATCAAACATTCTCACTTGGTCCAAGTTATTAACACTTTTTATTTATCATTATTTTAGAGGATCTTTTATTTTCCCAAAAGTAACCCAATATATATATAGTGCCTGAGTCCATTTTGTTATTACAAAATTATCCCAAAATCCAAACAGCAGTACTGTTGAACTGATAGGTTTTGTCAATGTTCAATGTCATTTCTATCAATTTATCTTCCATTTCCAATTTCAGAAACAAATGATTTCCAGCCTAGGTGGCTTATACAGTGTTTTAACATTAGAGACAGAAGTGCTGCAATTAGTTTACAAAGTAACTTCCATAACAAAAGAAAGAAGAGAATCCATTCTGACTCTACTTGGAGCCCAAGGGGTTAATTTAGCAAATCATAATTTTCCTTCTGGGAAATGTTAAATTCAATTTAGAAACTTAAATTTAATAATGTCCAATATCTTTAAATTTCATACTAAAGTTGTTGTATGGTGAACTTAAGCAGCTGTCAGTGGAAAGGGTTAACTCCTTTGCAGGTTTTTAAGAAGGTGGAGCGAAACATTGTCAGGCGCACGCAATTGCGTCACTTCACGTAAATTTAAAAACAAACTTTCCCGATCGAAAAAGACAGTTGTGTTTTCACACTTTAACTAAACACGAACAGAACAGATAAAACAAAACAAACTAGCGCATGATTGCAGAAAACAGTAAATTACATCATATTTGTTATTGTCCTTTCTTCAGATGCCTTTCCAAAATACTGTAAAAAAATTGAATATAACTGGAGAAAAATTAGTTTTTCACATTTAAACAAATCAAATCAAACTGCTTTGGAAGATTTCACCATAGCAACCGTGACTCCAAGGTTAAATGTTAGACTGAAACTTAATCTTTTGTTAAACAAACTTTTTGTTGCACTTCTCAGTTTTTACACACCAGCTTAACTTAAATTAGTTTCAAAGTTTTTTTTTCTCTAATTCTTGGGGCACAATGCTTTCCCTGCAAAGTCTGATATAAAATTCCTGTCTATCCCTGACAGTAAAGGCGATTTCTTTTGTGATTCCTCTGCCAATGGTATAGACCAGAACCCGTTCTGTATCCAAGACTGTAAATATTTCAAAATCTGGTTTCAGACCATTAAATATCTTATTCAATGCGGTCTACACAAATTTACACCAACCAGAATTTCACCATGCACAATGAAAGTCTGGTTTTAATAGGTTAATTAACCTCAATAATTCCAATTCAATCCAGATCAATTTTTTTTTAAACTAACCAGTGTCAGTTGGAAAAGAAAGAAACCATAGTCACATTAACAAAGAAACAATTACCCATGCCTTGTAAACATTCAAATTAATTTTCTTTCCAGGCACATTGGCAACTGTGACTTCAAGGCTGAAGCTTATACCTCTTTTGTAAAACAATTAACAAACTTAAACCAACAATGCTTGATTATCATTCAAGACAAGTCTTCAAAGAGTTAAACAGCTTTTAGCTCTCTGTACAAAAGAGTGGGTGGAGCTAAAACATAAACAAAAATGACAAAATAATACTGTAACTTAACAAACTTAAACATTCACAGCCAGAATTCTTTAACACTTTTTACACACACTTTCACTCAACTGAGATCCCAGTATTCCTTTTAAGATTCCTTTCACTCAACAAATCTTGTGTATTAGCTTTTATCTCGGCACAGACATTAATAACTTCCATGCTGGTAAAACTTTTCTCAGCAGCTTTTCCTGGCTTTCCAAATCCCTTCTTTTTTTTTTTGCTTGAGTTTCAGATTTCAATTCTGGTCCGTCGGTGTTGCGGAAGCTGCTTGCTCCATTAAGATGGAAACTTTATTCTTTTGGTCCCTAGTCAGTGGTTCTTTAAGTTCTGTTCTGAGACCATTTACGAGGGCATTGATTAAAGGAATCTGGTAATTTTCTTTGGTCATTCCAGAATGCTGCCCCATAATTGCTTCTATTCTTAAAGTCATTTGTCTAACTTCATCTTGTTTTAGCCAATTTACTCACGGGGTCTTTTCTCTTATTTTTAATGTCAGATCTAATGGCTTGTATACTACGGTCCTTACGTCTTTCTGCTTCCTTTTTCCAGTCTGAAAAGGCTGACCAATTTACTGACTTTTTAGCTCTTCTTTGTGGGTCTCTATTTGCGAGACAGTTCTGGAAGACGTAAAAAGCTGGAGTTCCTTTTTCTGGGTCTTACTCTGTGAAGCTCCCATCTTCGTAAAGTTTTAATTATACTAGGCACTCTTCTTCTAAATCGCAAGTTTCACCCTTTACCCCCTTACGATTATTTCTGACCATCCAAAGTTCTACAAGACAATAACAAGTGCTAACAACAATCAAGACAATTATAAGTAAGATGTAAAAGCCCAAACAGGCAAGCAAATCAAGTAATCAAACATTTAACCTTATACTTTAAACTAAACAAATAGTCAATTCTCAGTTTTGCATTGTTCTCCACTACAAACTGAGTCCTTAACATTTAACTTATACTCTGCCGCGAGATTCTTTTTTTTCCTTTCACGGCTCAAGGGACCCACCCTTGATACTGCAGTTTTAATTTCACGGCTCAAGTACTCACCCTTGATACTGCAGTTTTAATCTCTTAGCGCTTTCTCATAACCTGGTACCTTTTATCAGTCCGGGATACAACCCTGTCGACTTTTTCCCTTGCCTTCTTTGCCCGATAGTTTTGAAACTTGAGCTGTCAGAATCCTCCCTTTTTTTTAATGATAAAATCAAAAGCTACAAGATTAAACTCAAACACAAGTCTTAACAATTGCAGTGCCCCCGTCGGAAGAAACAGACCACACCAATTCATCTAATGAGAAATCCTTTTTTTTGTGATAAAACATCACTGTGGCCATTCAGGATTTGTCACTAGAAATTCATGGTGTCTTTTGTCCGTGACTTACCGAAAGGTAGCAAGCGATCTCGGTGGAACCTCCAAGAAATAGTGTCGAAGTTTTGACTTCCGAGTAAGACTCTTTAAACAATATCGTCAAAGAAGGCTTTATTATTATATTTTACTTGCAAGGAGAATGCAATCATAGCCCAATTAGCTATGATGACAGACTGAAGAATCACAGAAAATGGAAGATCTTATACATTGAAAACACAAGCTTCCCATGTCACATGACATGTTGTTTAAGGTAAGCTAAGTTACGAGTTAAAAAAACGTAAGAAATGCCTTACAATGAGACTAGCTAATCTCTACAAAATGGAGTCTATCTATCTGTTCTTCTCTCACCAAGGCCAAGGCGCCTGGTTTGTTTACTTCACTAGCCCTTGGTTAAATCTCAAGTTGATTAGAAGAAGCCTGTTATGTTCTGTACAATGCAAAACAACATAGTCTGCAAGTTTAAATAAGAAACATAAACAACGAATTCTTGCTTTCCAAACAAGCCAGAGTCGGCCATTTTGTATCCGTTTAAATTCAAGGAAGCCATTTTGTCCGAGCAAAAACTGCACTTCCACAAGCCCTATCTCCATTCTCAGTCTGGAGCCCAATGTATATTCTGAGACTGGAGCCTGTCACCATTCTCAGTCTGGAGCCCTATCTCCATTCTCAGTCGAGAGCCCACTCTCCATTCTCAGACTGGACACCTATCTCCATTCTCAGTCTCAAGTCTTACCTCAATTCTCAGTCTGGAGCCCTGTCTCTATTCTCAGACTGGAGCCCTGACTCCTTTCTCAGTCTGGAGCCCTCTCTCTATTCTCTGTCTGGAACCCTCTCTCCATTCTCTGTCTGGAGTCTTACCTCAATTCTCAGTCTGGACCCCGATCTCCATTCTCAGTCAGAAGTCCTATCTCCATTCTCAGTCTGGAGTCCTTTCTGTATTCTCAGACTGGAGTTCTAACTCTATTCTCAAATGGAGCCCTATCTGCGTTCTCAGTCTGGCGTCCTACCTCCATTCTCAGACTGGCGCTCTCTCACCAATTCTAGACTGGATCCCTGTTGCCATTCTCAGTCTGGAGCACTATCACCATTCTCAGGCTCAAGCTCTATCACCAGTCTCAGACTGGAGCCCTCTCTTCATTCCCAGACTGGATCCCTATCTGTATTCTCAGACTGGAGCCCTCTCTCTATTCTCAGCCTGGAGCCGTATCTACATTCTCAGACTGGAGCCCTATTTACATTCGTAGACTGAAGCCCTGTCTCCATTCTCAGATTAGAGTCCTATCTCTATTCTCAGTCTGGAACCCTATCACCATTCTCACTCTGAAGTCCGATCTCGATTCTCAGTCTGAAGTCCTACCTCAATTCTCAATATGGAGCCCTCTCTCCATTCTCAGTCTGGATCCCTATCTCCATTCTCAGTCTGGAACCCTATCTCCATTCTCAGTCTGGAACCCTCTCTCCATTCTCAGTCTGGAACCCTATCTCCATTCTCAGTCTGGAACCCTATCTCCATTCTCAGTCTGGAACCCTCTCTCCATTCTCAGTCTGGAGCCCTGTCTCCATTCTCAGTCTGGAACCCTATCTCCATTCTCAGTCTGGATCCCTATCTCTATTCTTAGTCTGGAGCCCTCTCATAGAAACATAGAAGATAGGAGCAGGAGCAGGCCATTCGGCCCCTCGAGCCTGCTCCGCCATTCGATGAGATCATGGCTGATCATCCAAATTCAGTACCCTGTCCCTGCCTTCTCCCCATATCCCTTGATACCTTTATCTTTAAGAAATATATCTAACTCATTCTTCAATATATTTAATGACTTGGCTTCAACTACCTTCTGTGGTAGAGAATTCCACAGGTTCACCACTCTCTGGGTGAAGAAATTCTTCCTCATTTCTGTCCTAAATGGCTTACCCCTTATCCTTAGATTATGACCCCTGGTTCTGGAATCTCCGACCATCGGGAACATTCTTCCTGCATCTAGTTTGTCCAGACCTGTCAGAATTTTATATGTTTCGATGAGATCCCCTCTCATTCTTCTATACTCCAGTGAGTATAAGCCCAATCGACCCAATCTCTCCTCATATGTCATTCCTGCCATCCCAGGTATCAGCCTTGTGAATCTTCGCTGAACTCCTTCCATGGCAAGAACATCCTTCCTCAGATAAGGTGACCAAAACTGCACACAGTACTCAAGGTGTGGTCTCACCAAGGCCCTGTACAACTGCAGCAGGACATCCCTGTTCCTATACTCAAACCCTTTCGCTATGAAGGCCAACATACCATTTGCCTTCTTCACCGCCTGCTGCACCTGCATGCTTACCTTTAGCACTCTGGTGCACAAGGACACCCAGGTCTCGTTGCACTTCCCCTTCTCCCAATCTATTGCCATTCAGATAATAGTCTGCCTTTCTGTTTTTGACACCAAAGTGGATAACCTCGCATTTATCCACGTTATATTGCATCTGCCACGCTTCTGCCCACTCACCCAACCTGTCCAAATCATCCTGGAGTTTCTCGGTATCCTCCTCGCAACACACACGCCCACCCAGCTTTGTGTCATCTGCAAACTTGGAGATATTACATTTAGTTCCCTTATCTAGATCATTAATGTATATTGTGAATAGCTGGGGTCCAAGGACCGATCCCTGCAGTACCCCACTAGTCACTGCCTGTCACTCGGAAAAAGACATATTAATTCCTACTCTTTGCTTTCTGTCTGCCAACCAGTTCTCTATCCAAGTCAATACCTTGCCCCCAATCCCATGTGCCTTAACTTTACATGCTAATCTCTTATGCGGGACCTTATCGAAAGCCTTTTGAAAGTCCAAATACACCACATCTACTGGTTCTCCCTTATCTATTTTCCCAGTTACATCCTCAAAAATTTCCAGTAGATTAGTCAAGCACGATTTACCTTTTGTAAATCCATGTTGACTTTGTCCAATCCTGTCACTGTTTTTCAAGTGCTCAGCTATTACATCCTTTTTAATGGACTCAAGCATTTTCCCCACTACCGATGTCAGGCTTACCGGTCTGTAATTCCCTGCTTTCTCTCTACCACCCTTTTTGAATAGTGGGGTAACATTAGCTACCCTCCAATCCATGGGTACAGTTCCAGATTCCATCGAATGTTGGAAGATGATCATCAATGCATCTACTATTTCTAGGGCCACTTCCTTAAGTACCCTAGGATGTAGATTATCAGGCCCTGGGGATTTATCGGCCTTCAATCCCCACAATTTCCCTAACACCATTTCCCTGCAAATACTGATTTCTTTCAGTTCCTCCCTTTCATCAGACTGTATGTTCTCCAACATCTCTGGGAGGTTATTTGTGACCTACTTTGTGAAGACAGAACCAAAATATGCATTTAATTGCTCTGCCATTTCTTTGTTCCCCATTATAACTTCCCCCGCTTCTGACTGCAAGGGACCTACACTTGATTTCACTAATCTTTTTCTCTTCACATATCTATAAAAGCTCTTACTGTCAGTTTCTATGTTCCCTGCAAGCTTACTTTCATATTCTATTTTCCCCTTCTTAATTAATCCCTTTGTCCTCCTTTGTTGAATCCTAAACTGCTCCCAATCCTCAGGGTTACCGCTTTTTCTGGCCAATTTATATGCCCTCTCCTTGGATCTTATGCTATCCCTAATTTCCCTTGTTAGCCACAGTTGAGTCACCCTTTTTGTTTTATTCTTATGCCACACTGGGATGAACAAATTCTGTAGTTCATCCATGCAGTCTTTGAATGTTTGCCATTGCCTATCCACCGTCAACCCTTTGAGTGACATTCCCCAATCAATCCTACCCAATTCGCGCCTCATATCATCGTAGTTTCCTTTATTTAAATTCAGGACCCTAATCTCTGATTCAACTACTTCACTCTCCATCCTAATGAAGAATTCTATCATATTATGATCACTCTGACCCAAGGGGCCTCGTACAACAGGATTGCTAATTAATCCTTTCTCGTTACATAATACCCAGTCTAAGATGGCCGGATCTCTGGTTGGTTCCTCGACATATTGTTCCAGAAAACCATCCCGTAAACATTCTAGGAATTCCTCCTCCACAGTATTTTTACTAATTTGGTTAGCCCAATCTATAAGTAAATTAAAGTCACCCATGATGACTGCTGTGCCCTTACTGCATGCTTCTCTTATTTCCCTTTTAATGCCATCTCCAATCTCCGCATTACTGTTTGGAGGTCTATATACCACTCCCACTAACGTTTTCTGCCCCTTGTTATTTCTCAGTTCTACCCGTACAGATTCCGCATCATCAGAGCTAATATCCTTCCTTTCAATTGTGTTAATCCCCTCTTTAACCAGCAATGCTACCCCACCTCCCTTTCTTTTTTGCCTATCTTTCCTAAATATTGAATACCCCTGGATGTTGAGTTCCCAGCCTTGGCCACCCTGGAGCCATGTTTCTGTAATCCCAATCAAATCGTATTCATTTACCTCTATTTGCGCAGCTAATTCATCCACCTTGTTCCGAATGCTCCTTGCATTAAGACACAAAGGGGTAAAAATTCAGTTGGTTGCGCCTCCCGTTAGCGCCTTAAGAGGGTGCTAATGGGACGCAAAGCCGCTAACGCCCGGGCGCAGTGATGTTTGCGCCGCTCGGGAACTTAACTAGAGATTGTGCGGCGGCGCTAAAACTTACCGCTGCGACCACCTGCGCGCGCAGATTATGACGTCATTCCATGGTGCAACGCCCTTGTGGCGCCCCGGAGCGGAAATTGAGTGGCGCCCCCTGCCTTACCGCCTGGCGCATCCAACGACCAGAAGACTGGAACGCTATCAATCGCTGTGGGGCTGGGGGGGGCGCTATTTAAAGGGGGCCTCTTCCTGTCTTTTATTGTTGGTGGCATTTTTGAACTACGCATTCTGAGAGAGAGAGGGAGAGACTTCTGGAGAGATTCAACGTTGTGTGAAGGAGTTTTGGGTACTGAGCAGCACTTTGCAGGTTCATTTTGATTTGCCATTCCTTGTATCGATTTAGCAGAGACTGTGGGAGCTGCACTCTGAGCTCTTTGCCTGGTACTCTCCATTGTTCTTTCCAGCACATTTGATGTGCAAGTCTCTCCAGGCCGAGATTCAAGGCTGCAATGAACAGGATGTGGATGGAAAGCAAGATTAACCATCCCCTTTAAGAACTGGCCCGTGCCATTGTGTGTGTGTTCCATTGCTGACTGACATTACATGAGCTTCGCCAGCGCTCTGAGTTAGCGCCTCACTCCTTGGCCTTTGCGCCTTAAGACAGGTGTGCAGCGCCTGATTTAGCGCTCCACTCACCTCCCTGGGCGGTAAAAGTGAAGTTTCCAGTCAGTGGCGATAATTAGCGCCAGGCGCTAATATTTGCGTCCAGACGATATTTGCGCCCCAAATGGGGCGCGACCTAATTTTTACCCCAAAGCCTTCAGGCTTGTTTTTTTTAATGCTCTCAGACCTATATGAATTATTATTTACTGTGACCATGTTTGATTTAAACCGTTGAGTTCTTTGCCTTCTACTTTTGTTTTTCTCCTTCCTGTCTTTTGCTTTTATCCTTGTTTCCCTTTCCTCTGTCTCCCTGCTCAGGTTCCCAACCCCCTGCCACTTTAGTTTAAACCCTCCCCAACAGCACCAGCAAACACGCCCCCTAGGACATCGGTCCCGGCCCTGCCCAGGTGCAGACCGTCCCATTTGTACTGGTCCCACCTCCCCCAGAACCGGTTCCAATGTCCAAGGAATTTGAATCCCTCCCCCTTGCACCATTCCTCTAGCCACGTATTCATTTGAAATATCCTCTTATTTCTACTCTGACTAGCACGTGGCACTGGTAGCAATCCTGAGATTACTACCTTTGAGGTCCTATTTTTTAATTTACCTCCTAACTCCCTATATTCTGCTTTTAGGACCTCATCCCGTTTTTTACCTATATCGTTGATGCCTATGTGCACCACGACAACTGGCTGTTCGCCCTCCCCCTCCAAAATGTTCTGTAGCCGCTCCGAGACGTCCTTGACCCTTGCACCAGGGAGGCAACACACCATCCTGGAGTCTTGTTTGCGGCCACAGAAACGCCTATCTATTCCCCTTACAATTGAGTCCCCTATCACTATAGCTCTTCCACACTTTTTCCCCCCAGCCTGTGCAGCAGAGCCACCCATGGTGCCAGGAAGTTGGCTGCTGCTGCCTTCCCCTGATAAGTCATCCCCCCCAACAGTATCCAAAGTGGTATATCTGTTTGAGAGGGGGGTGGCCACTGGGGACCCTTGCACTACCTGCCTGCACCTCTTACTCTGCCTGGTGGTCACCCATTCACTTCCTGCCTGTACACCCTTTACCTGCGGTGTGACCAACTCGCTAAACGTGCTATCCACGACTTTCTCAGCATCGCGAATGCTCCAGTATGCATCCTTCCGCAGCTCCAGCGCCGCAATGCGGTCTATCAGTCGCTGCAGCTGGATACACTTCCCACACACATGGTCGTCAGGGACACAGGAAGCGTCCCTGATTTCCCACATATAGCAGGAGGAGCATATCACGGCGCGGAGCACTCCTGCCATGACTTACCCTTTAATTAATTAATTAAAATTAAATTAAATTAATCCCACCAATTTCACTGCAATTAAATGATATACTCAAGGGCCCTTTCCCGACACTGGCCTCTGTAAAAAGCCTGCGAAAGTGAGTTTAACTACTCACTGTGCTGCTGCTCTCTCCTCTCCCGACACTGGCCTCTGTAAAAAAGCCCACAAAAGTGAGTTTAAATACTCACTGTGCTGCTGCTCTCTCCGCTCCCGACACTGGCCTCTGGAAAAAAGCCCGCGAAAGTGAGTTTAAATACTCACTGTGCTGCTGCTCTCTCCACTCCCGACACTGGCCTCGACACTGTGTAACAGGCACTGGGGACTAAATGGCCTGCTCCTGTTTCCGTGTAACAGGCTCGAGGGACTGAATAGCCTGCTCCTGTTTCCATGTTACAGGCTCGAGGGGCTGAATGGCCTCATCCTGTTACTGTGTAACAGGCCTGAGGGACTGAATAGCCTCCTCCTGTTTCTGTGGAACAGGCTCGGGGGGCTGAATAATGTCCTCCTGTTCCCGTGCAACAGGCTTGAGGGGCTGAAAGGCCTGCTCCTCTTTCTGTGTAACAGGTTCGAGTGGCGGAATGGCCTCCTCCTGTTCCTGTGGAACAGGCTCGAGGGGCTGAATAGTCTGCTCCTGTTTCCATGTAACAGGCTTGAGGGGCTGAATGGCCTGCTCCTGTTTCCATGTAACAGGCTCGAGGGGCTGAATGACGTCCTCCTGTTCCCATGCAACAGGCTGGTGGGGCTGAAAGGCCTGCTCCTCTTTCTGAGTAACAGGCTCGAGGGGCGGAATGGCCTCCTCCTGTTCCTGTGACAGGCTGGAGGGGCTGAATGGCCTGCTCCTCTTTCTGAGTGACAGGCTCGAGGGGCGGAATGTCCTCCTCCTGTTCCTGTGGAACAGGCTCGAGGGGCTGACTGGCCTCCTCCTATTCCTGTGTAACAGGCTCGAGGGACTGAATGGCCTGTTCCTGTTCCTGTGTAACAGGCTCGAGGGATTGAATGGCCTCCTCCTATTCCTGTGTAACAGGCTCGAGGGACTGAATTGCCTGCACCTGTTCCTGTGTAGCAGGCTCGAGCGGCTGAATAGCCTGCTCTTGTTTCCATGTAACAGGTTCGAGGGTCTGAATGGCCTCCTCCTGTTCCAGTGTAACAGGCTCGAGGGGTGGAATGGCCTCCTCCTGTTCCAGTGTAACAGGCTCGAGGGGCTGAATGGCCTGCTCCTGTTCCTGTGTAGCAGACTCGAGGGGCTGAATGGCCTGCTCCTGTTTCCATGTAACAGGCTCGAGGGACTGAATGACCTGCTCCTGTTCCTGTGTAACAGGCTCGAGGCACTGGATGGCCTCCTCCTGTTTCCATGTACCAGGTCCAAGGGACAGAATGGCCTCCTCCTGTTCCAGTGTAACAGGCTCGAGGGGCTGAATGTCCTTCTCCTGTTCCTGTGTAACAGGCTCGAGGGACTGAATTGCCTCCTCCTGTTACTGTGTAACAGGCCGGAGGGACTGAATAGCCTCCTCCTGTTTCCGTGGAACAGGCTCGAGGGATTGAATGGCCTCCTCCTGTTTCCGTGTAACAGGCTCGAGGGGCTGAATGACGTCCTCCTGTTCCCGTGCAACAGGCTCGAGGGGCTGAAAGGCCTGCTCCTCTTTCTGTGTAACAGGCTCGAAGGGCAGAATGGCCTTCTCCTGTTCCTGTGGAACAGGCTCGAGGGGCTGAATGGCCTGCTCCTGTTCCTGTGTAGCAGGCTCGAGGGGCTGAATAGCCTGCTCCTGTTTCCTTGTAACAGGCTTGAGGGGTTGATTGGCCTGCTCCTGTTCCACTGTAACAGGCTCGAGGGACTGAATGGCTACGTCCTGTTCTTGTGTATCCGGCTCAAGGGACTGAAGGGCCTGCTTCTGTTTCCATGTAACAGGCTCGAGGAACTGAATGGCCTGCTCCTGTTCCAGTGTAACAGGCTCGAGGGGCTGAATGGCCTCCTTTATGTAGGGGGTGGTGTGGTAGGGGTCAGCCTCACCTCTGACTCAGTGAGCGGTTCGAATCGCTCCCACGCCCCTGGTTCCAGACCTTGGACTGATTTAGGGGTTGTGAATAAAGATGCAGTAGACAACAGTTTCCGATGAAAGAATTTTGACTTTTATTAAAAGAAAAAGGTAACAAACTTAAAACACACTTAACACTTAAACAGGTTGGGGAACACACGGTACAGGCGAGGGAGAATTACAATATACAAAAACCCTTATCCCTCCCAAAAATCCCACTATCTAGCTAGGTTTCGGTTTCAGGAGATCAGGGATAATGCTCACCAAACAGGGGTTTTGACAGTGCGAAATCCAGCCAGGTAAGTTGATTGCGATTTTGAGGTACTCTCTTTTTGTCCTTTGGGGCCTGCCGTCCACCGGTCTGTGAAATCTGCGATGGTGGTCTGGTCGTCGAGTTTTGTTGCATTGGAGGCTTGTTGGGGCGGTACCTTCTGGGGCTGGACCATGGGTTGAGCGATGCCGACTCACTCCCAGCCTCCAGTGACCTTAGCTAGTGGCTGCTAGTGCTAGACCGTGTGCTGAGCGATGCCGACTTGCTCCCAGTGGCCTCAGCTCCAGCCCTTGCCTGGCCTAGTCTGTCCTTGCCTCCAATCTCGCCCCAGGTCTGCCTCGTGGCCTTGCTGCTTCTCTCCTCCTCCTGCTCATGTTGTGTGGCTGGTAGTGTCTTGCTGGAACTTGCTGGAACTGGAACAGAGCTGAAAGAGAGCTTCTTGGGGGTTTAGGCCCTCAATTATACTGTTCAGACCCTTTGTCTTTTTTGCGCCAAAACCCCTTACTAAATCGGTTTCGTGTCGAAGTGATTTAGGTTTCAGTTGAGGCCTGTTCATTCCATTGTCTTGGTTTTGCGGGCTTGTTAAGTTTTGATGGGTTTAACTTGGTGTTAAATTGTCCTGATGGCTTCCGATGTCTCCCATTTAGGCAGGGCCTTTATCTATGCACCAAATCTTGTCCCTATAGATACCTGGCTGATTGGTTTTTGATGAAGTAATGGCTGTACTAGATGTTTTATTGTTTACAGGCTTCTGGCATCCTGTTTGGGCCTGGGAATATTCAAAAGGTGTCTTGAATTATTCGAATTATGCATGGTTTTGATGGGTCTGCGATAGGTTTTAATGAGGCCTGTGTTTTGGGTGGGGCTGCCTTCTCCCAGGGCCTATTGTCCAAATGTTAAATGCTTGCTGGGGCTTGAGTGAGGTCATCCCAATTCCCAGACAATGCAATACCCAAAACTGTTATTTACAGAAGTTGATCCCATGTCCTGTGCAGCCTTTTCTCCCTTACATGTCCAGACATGTCCTTTTAAAATGCCAAAGCTTGGTTTTAGTCTTAAATTCCTTATGTTAGGCCCAAATGCATTTTTATCACTCTGAGGTAGTTCCAAAGTCCTTTTTCCTTAGGTTTTGGGGATCTGCAAATTTTGGAAACCTTACAGTCCCCCCTTCGATACTTTCAGTTCACTACAGTATCGTCCTGGGTGGACAAAAATTCCTGATCCCCGAAAGCCAACCTTCCCGTGTAATACCTAAACTAAAACCCAAACATACATTCCCCTTTAAATGTGATGTTTTAGGTACATACAGGTAAGAAAATCTTTATTTCACAACCAAGCACGGAGAGGGTCCGACACCCCTGCACTAACAAAAGAACAAAACACAAAAAAACAACAATCTTTATTCAGGAACACAGAATAAAAAAATTCACACAGGTGCATCTCTCTCCACCTCAGCATAATGCTTCTTCCAAGTCCTTTCATTTCGGAACTGTAGTATTCTGCCCTTTCCCTTGCACTGAGTGCACAACAGGTACAACACTATTCCCAGTTGGCAAACCACGAGGATGTGGGAAGCCATTCTGACCCATGAAGGGACCTCTATGTTTGCGAAGATGTCCCACCAGGGTGGGACTGTGATACCTTGAATCTCTCTCTCTATCTTGTGTGTTTTCTGTTCTAAAGTGTAGAAATGTTTTTGAGAGAGCTCTACAGCTTTTAGTAACTTGGTAAGGTGTTCTAGTAGAGGGGGAATTTCGTAGCCAAAATGTGCTACATATTTTTGCAGGTTGGTGAAATTTTGTGTTACAGTGAGGTGAACAGTGGAGGGTTCAGGAATGGGGACAATCCGTTCCTGGGCCACTTGAACTTCTGCCTCGGGTTTAAAGCAGAAACTGCTGTCACTTACCGGACACCAGGTATGCTGTCCATGCTGGTAGTGAGGCGCGCTGGTGGTGACACATTGGCCCGAAAATTAAACCTAATACGCGAGAGTACACACTGTGTACTCTCGCGTATTAGATCCCGAATTGCCGGTTTCCTGCATGCACTGTGCATGCACGGGAAACCGGCACTTCGTGAATTGCAAAGGGGGCGGTTCCAAAGTGAACCGCGTGCGCACTACAGGCTGCGCGCACGCAGTGCACTTAGTTTTTTTTCAGCTTTGAACGCGCAGGTAAGTGGTGAAGATTTTACACATAAAGAAAGCAGGCGTATGACCCCCTTTTAACAAGGTAAGTAGTTAATTAAGTGTTATTTTACATTTTTTTCAACAGGTTATCTTTTTTAGAGACTTTAAAGAAAGGTAAGTTTATTTTTATAACTTTTAAAAAGATGTTAAATATTTTCAAAAATTTAATTTTTTGTTTAAAGTGGTTAATTTATTTAACTATACTTATTTTATTAATGTGATGGCTTTTAAAAAAAAATTAATTGAGGTTTAGCTGTTCTTTTGGGGGTTTGTAGTATTCATAGCTTTGACAGCCCTTGCTGTTAAAACTATGAATGAAAGATGGTGTGCTGCCATTGGCTCTAACTGAATCACGTGATCCCAGAGCTCGCACGAACTAATTGCGCCTCTGGGACACGCAAGCACTGCACGGTTGCAACAGGGAGAGACTTTGAAACTAAAGTTCGTGTGGGCCCCAAACAAAAAGGTAGGCGCGGAGTGCAATATCGCGGGGAATCCTTACCCCCGCGGGAACCATCGATGTTTAATTTCTGGGCCAATATGTCCCACCTCCTATATATGCTACCTGTGGGGGAACATGGTCTTGTGCCATTACCTCCATGGTACAGTTTATAGGTCTTGCACCAGCAGCTTTAAACCCGCACTGTGGTTTAGAATAGGCGTTCAAGTGCTGGGGACACTGTATTATGTGAGCTCCCCGGCTCCGGCACCCAGAGAGGTCTGTACCTGTCATAGCGTGCTCCCACTTTATGACATCAGGTGGGACCGCTGTGAAACGGATGTGTGCACCCCCTTGAATGATCCCGATGTTCTCCACCCTGTATACCGGTGCGGGTCGGGCTGTCCCACCCATGACCGGCATCCTCACCACTATCCCCATGTTAGTGTGATTGGAACACCCACAATCTACTGGTACAGGGTAGGCTTCAGAGGCTAGACGGAGCTGACACGGGCTTAGTGAATTCTCAAATGGGTGGAGGGCTGCGAGGTGCTTGTTGCTGATCCAGGAGGGGACTAAACCTTGCTTTAAATCCTCCAGGTTACTCCGGCCCTCGCCTAGCAACCATGCCCCGTACAGTACGCACACCTCGTTCTGTGCAGCCTGGTCTGATGCATTCCTGTCCTCCCGTATGAGTGCATTCACTGTCTTTGCGTGCCTTTCCAGCTCAGCAATGATTTCTTTTAAATGGACCGTCATAGCTTGGTCCTCGTGTAACTCTGAGCCCACTACTGTATTTTAATCCATTAAGATTTTGCGTAATTGTGTTTTTAAACCGTTTATTTGTGTCTGCAATTCTATGTCATCCAGACTGTTGATGACAGAGGATCCTGTATTAAATGCTGTGAAAACATTCCAGGTTCCCCTCCTTTGTCTCCCCGTATTGCTAAAATACTCAGTGGGTGCAGTGTACTGTAATGGTCCGATGGGTGTCGTTCCCCAGTCGCTCCCAGTCAGCTGTACGGTCCCCCATGTCTCCGCTCAGCTTCCTGAGCCACCACCACCTTCCTAGGGGAATCTGTCCTCTGCAGCTCAGGCACACGCGTTTCCTCTCAGTGACCCCGACCCAAGTGGCTACAACCTGTATGCTGGGGCAGGGGAGGGAGGCCTCCCTGTAGGTGAGCCCGGTCTGACTGGAGTATCAGGTGGAGTTAGAGCCCAGCCACCCTGGCCATCTTCCCACATGGGAATAGGTAGCGAGCTCCTCCACGCCTCGCATGCTGCCCCCCGCAGTCACAACCGGTGCTCTCTCTCCTGAGCACCCAAAAATGTGGGAGTCCTCCACGTCACCTCGCCTCCCAGCGCTCATTCCTATCAGAGCGAGTAGGAGTATGCCCCCCTTCATATCGAAATCCCTTCTGTAAGGAGACACAAGAGCATATAGCCAGGTCCCGAGTAGATTCTCTGGCTTGGGTGAAGCATAGTTGGGTCTTGCGACCTTGACTCAATACAAACACTCTTGAAACTATAATATTTAAAACTACCAACCACCTTACTTAAAATTTAACTAAAAACACCCAAACTTGACAATCTCAACATTTAACAACAAAAGCTATGTACATTCACTGCCCGTCTCCGAGCGGCCAGACTAAATCCTGTACGGGCTGCAGCCCACTACTCCCTTTGGTGTGGCCGCTCTGTCCTGTACCTTTGATCCCTTGCAGCCTGCGGCTGCTGGCTGGGGACCTCTGTCCTCAGATCGATCCCTGACTTGAGGGGCGGCCCTTTTAAATTGGGGAGCCGGTGACCACGGTTTCTTTGGCTGTGGCGTTCGTGGGGACCTTCTAGGGGCTCTGGCTGGTGGGGGTTTTCTGGCTGGTGGGTCTTTAACACGAGCCACTGCCCCCTGTTGTGTGGTCTGTGAATCTTCCACTGCCACTGGCTGGGGATTTCTATCCTCAGGCTGTACCTCTTCTAAACCTGTGTCAGAGTCAGGTGACTCTTCGCAGCCCGGTGCTGCAGGTTGAGGGTCCTCGCCCTCAGGTCCCACCTCCTCTAAATCCCAGAGGAGTGGGGGAATGTCCCAAACGGTGGGTGGGGTGGCCCCTCCCTTGAGACAGGCCACTGCGCCTGCTTGTGCAGTCTGTGAATTTGCTCCTGCTGCAGGCTGAGGATTTTTATCCTCAGACCTTGGCTCAACTGGCTGTCCCCTTCTCTCGGATTTAAACAATTTACATTGGTTAACGTGGAACCATTTGGTGCGCCGAGGCATTTTTATGGTGTATACCATGGGGCTTGCCTTATCTACAATGCTGTAGGGCCCCATGTATAATAGTTCTAGACTGCCTACCCGAGCAAAATTCCTCACCATAACCTGATCCCCTATCTCCCACTCGTGGCGTTTCTGGGGTTCTAACAGCAATCGGTTGCTCCGATGCTGCCTTCCCATGTTCCCTGCCGCCTGCTCATGGACCCAATTAAGGTGCTCGAAGAGGTTCCCGGCGAACTTGTCCCGGTTCACCTCCCTGAGCTGACCTTCTGTGAGCACCGGGGCTAGTACATGGGTGGGGGTCCGCATAACTCTGCCAGTCATCAGCTCGTGTGGGGAATACCCCGTGCTTTTTGATTGGCTGGCTCGGATCCCCATTAGGACCAATGGTAGGACCTCGGCCCACTTTCTAGGTGAGTCCACCGTGTCTTTCCTCAGCCTTTCTTTCAAGGTTCTATTCATCCTCTCTACAATCCCTGAGGAATGTGGATTGTGTGCAGCGTGCCATTTCCCCTCTATGCCGAGTACCATAAGGGTATTCTGCATGACCTGCCCGGTAAAGTGGCTCCCTTGGTCGGACTCCACGTACTGTGGTAGCCCCCATCGTGAGAACACCTCCCTGACCAGGACCCTGGCTGTACTAAGGGCTGTGGCTGTTCTGCAGGGGAAGGCTTCTACCCACTTTGTGAACACATCCACCAGGACTAGGCAGTACCTATAGCCTCCCTGTGTGGTGGGTAGGGGCCCGATGTAGTCGACTTGGATCGACTGCCATGGTCCCTCTACCCTCCTGATGTGTCCCATGGGTACCTTTCTTTTGTGGGGGTCAGGGTTGATAGCAGCACACACCAGACAGCTGGCACAGAACTCGCGGACATCTTCCCTTAGTCCTGGCCACCATCCTGCCTGTTCCACCCGCTGCCAGGTGGTCTCAAGCCCGGGATTCCCCGCTCCTGGACCCTCATGGGCCAGTTGAAGGAATTCCCTCCTGTGCTGCTGCGGTACTACCCATTGCTCTCCTTTAAACAGCATGCCTTCCTTTTCGGAGAGGGCTGCTGTGCTGTAAGGGCCCTCTATCCTTTTCCCTTCTGCCACTGCCCTGAGGACTGCCTTGAGGACGGGGTCTTGGGTTTGGACCATCTTAAGGTCGAGGGTTAAAGCTACCCTTGCATTCCCTTGTGTCCCATTCCTACCCCTGACTGCTGCTATGGGACTGGACCCATATGGGTCCCAGAAAGTGCCTGTGCGGGCACCCTCCTTAGCCAGCACGTCGGCCTGCCGTTTGCCCTCACTACGGGGTTCTGTGGAGGAATGGACTTTCACCTTATGGATGAAAATCTCCCTTTCCTCCCCCACTGCTGCTAAGGTTCTCTCCAGCAAGGGTTTCACTGTGAGGGGTCTCCCGTCAGCGGAGGTGTATCCGCGGCAGAACCAGATGGCCAGGTACACCGTACACGAATTGCATGTGAACATACGATAGCAAAATACTGCGGATGCTGGAAATCCGAAATAACAACAGAAAACGCTGGAAAAACTCAGCAGGCCAGGCAGCATCCGTGGAGAGAGAAAGAGGGTTAACGTTTCAGGTTCTGATGAAAGGTCATCGACCTGAAACGTTAACCCTCTTTCTCTCTCCACGGATGCTGCCTAGCCTGCTGAGTTTTTCCAGCGTTTTCTGTTGTTATTTTGCATGTGAACATGCTGTCCGAGCAAATCGTGTATGGGGTGGGGAAGATCTCGGGGTGTGTAACCACATACACTACCGCGGACAGTTCAGCCTGCTGGGCGCTCATGGTGCTGGGGAGCTTGATTGCCAGGGCAAGGTCTGTCGCTGGGTCATAAACTCCACACCCTGTGAGTCGCTCGCCAGCAGATACTGTGCTGGAGCCATCCACATAGATTTCACGGCCTGTGAGGTGTATCCCGGCCCGTAAATCTATGTCTACTTCCCAAACCCCTTCTATGGAACACCGGTGGGCTTTACCAGGATATACCAGATTAGCTGCGAGCTTTGGCTCGCAGAGCCCTTTTACTTTCAGGTCCATCTGTGAGAGAAGCAGGGACCAGCGAGCAATGCGGGCACTGCTCACTGTCCCATCCTTGATTCTCCCATCCAAGAGCATCTGGGTGGGCGTGTGATGGGTGAGGAGGGCGATGGGAGAGGTGCCTGTGAAGATCAACGATCTTTTCACAGCCCAATGTGTGGCCAAGAGGTGCCTTTTACAATTGGAAGGGCTGAAAGGCCTGCTCCGCTTTCTGTGTAACAGGCTCGAGGGGCGGAATGGCCTCCTCCTGTTCCTGTGTAACAGGCTCGAGGGACTGAATAGCCTGCTCCTGTTCCTGTGTAACAGGCTCGAGGGACTGAATGGCCTGCTCCTGTTCCTGTGTAACAGGCTCGAGGGGCTGAATGGCCTGCTCCTGTTCCTATGTAAGAGGCTCAAGGGACTGAATGGCCTGCTCCTGTTTCCGTGGAACAGGCTCGAGAGACTTAATTGCCTGCTCCTGTTCCTATGTAAGAGGCTGGAGGGGCTGAATGGCCTGCTCCTGTTTCCGTGGAACAGGCTCGAGAGACTGAATGGCCTGCTCCTGTTCCTGTGTAAGAAGCTAGAGGGGCTGAATGGCCTGCTCCTGCTCCGTGTAATTGGCTCGAGGGGCTGACTAGCCTGCTCCTGTTCCTGTGTTCCTCTGATGTAGAGATACATTATCTGGGAAGTGGATTGATACTTTTAGACCGGGGGTTAAAGGAGACTTCATCCCATCAACCTGGAATATTAATGCATCCAACAACGCTATCTTTTATTAAATCCAGCTACCATAGTTACTTTTACCAGGTCACCTAACTCGCTCGTGCAATGACCAAGAAAGGTTACACACCTAGGATCAGGGCTCAAATACGTAGAATAGAACATGAACACAACTGACCTACTTGGGAATATTTTTGCCGGGGATTTCCTAGGGTTTCTCTTGATCGGCCACCATTACGTTGGCAGATGATCAGTGGAAGCCCTATTTGTGCATGTGTCCGTGCTTTCCACCGAAACTCCTCTGAAATTACGCCAATCAGAGAACCCGTGAGGAAACTCCTGGTGGATTAATTCAGCATCTTCCAGCTAAACCACTAATGGTCCATCTGAGAATTTCTGATGGAAAAATCATAAACAGAAATAGAAAAGCAAAGCCTTACCCTTGCATATCTTTTACTTTCCACCGATGCTGATCCCTATCATCAATGATGTAGTACTTTTCACCCTTCACTAAGGATATATCAATTTGTTCATTGGCATTATACTTGTACAAAGTTTCTGCCATTTTTAAAGATGATATTGCTGGTTCAGGAAGACAGGTGTGTTCTCTCTGTTTACAATCATAAAAAATATACCATATAAGTGACAGGCAGATGGGAAATCCTAATCTTTCATATTAATTAGTCATCTGTTCTATAAAACATATATTTTAAATTAATATTTAAATTGTTTATCTTTCAAATATTATTATATTGCCCCCTCCTCTTTCTGTGCTTAACACCATTTCTCGGCAGTGGAAAGTGAAAGAATAAAGAAAGAACAGCTGGTGTTCTTTGCCCATAAAGGCAAATCGTGTCTGACTAACTTGATCGAGTTCTTTGATGAATTAACGGAGAGGGTTGATGAGGATAGTGCGGTTGATGTTGTGTATATGGACTTTAAAGGTGTTTGATAAAGTACCACATATAGACTTGCTCGCAAAATTGAAGCCCATGGGATTAAATGGATGGTGGCAGCGTGGATACAAAATTGGCTCAAGGACAGAAAGCAGAGAGTAGTGGTGAACGGTTGTTTTTCAGACTGGAGGGAAGTGTATAGTGGTGTCCCCAGAGGTCAGTATTAGGACTACTGCATTTTTTGATATATATTATTGACCTGGACTTGGGTATGCAGAGCATAATTTCAAACTTTTCATACCACACAAAGCTTGGAAATGCAGTAAACAGTGAGGATAGTAGCAGATTTCAGGAGGACATAGGCAGACTGGTGAAATGGGCAGACACATGGCAGATGAAATTTAACACAGAGAAGTGTGAAGTGATATATTTTGGTAGGAAGAATGAGGAGAGGCAATATGAATTAAATGGTACAATTTTAAAGGGGTGCAGGAACAGAGAGACCGGGGGGTTCACATACACAAATCCTTGAAGGTGGCAGGAAAAGTTGATAAAACATATGGAATCCTTGGCAGCGGGGCGAGGCGGGGCGGGCCATGGTGGTATGGGTTATGGGCGGGGTGGGACATGGTGGTATGGGGTGGGGCGGGGTGGAGTAGGGTGGGGTATGGGGTGGGGCGGAGTAGGGTGGGGTGGGGTGGAGTAGGGTGGAGTAGGGTGGGGTGGGTTAGAGTAGGGTGGTATGGGGTGGGGTGGAGTGGGGTGGAGTAGGGTGGGGTGGGGTGGAGTAGGGTGGGGTGGGGTCGGGCGGGAGGAGTAGGGTGGGGTGGGGTGGGGTGGGGTGGAGTAGGGTGGGGTGGGTTAGAGTAGGGTGGGGTAGGGTGAGGTGGGGTGGGGTGGAGTAGGGTGGGGTGGGTTAGAGTAGGCTGGGGTAGGGTGGGGTGGAGTGGGGTGGAGTAGGGTGGGGTGGGGTGGAATAGGGTGGGGTGGTGTGGGGTGGGGTGGAGTAGGGTGGGGTGGGGTGGGGCGGGGGGGAGTAGGGAGGGGTGGGGTGGAGTAGGTTGGGGTGGAGTAGGGTGGGGTGGGGTATGGGTGGGGTGGAGTAGGGTGGGGTGGGGTATGGGGTGGGGTGGGGTATGGGCGGGGTGGAGTAGGTTGGGGTGGAGTAGGGTGGGGTGGGGTATGGGGCGGGGTGGAGTAGGGTGGGGTGGGGTATGGGTGGGGTGGAGTAGGGTGGGGTGGGGTATGGGGTGGGGTGGGGTATGGGCGGGGTGGAGTAGGGTGGGGTATGGGGTGGGGTGGGGTATGGGCGGGGTGGAGTGGGGTGGGGTGGAGTAGGGTGGGGTGGAGTAGGGTGGGGTGGAGTAGGGTGGGGTATGGGGTGGGGTGGGGTATGGGCGGGGTGGAGTGGGGTGGGGTGGAGTAGGGTGGGGGGGAGTAGGGTGGGGTGGAGTAGGGTGGGGTATGGGGTGGGGTGGGGTATGGGCGGGGTGGAGTGGGGTGGGGTGGAGTAGGGTGGGAGGGAGTAGGGTGGGGTGGAGTAGGGTGGGGTATGGGGTGGGGTGGGGTATGGGCGGGGTGGAGTAGGGTGGGGTGGAGTAGGTTGGGGTGGAGTATGGGTGGGGTGGATTAGGGTGGGGTGGAGTAGGGTGGGGTGGGGTATGGGCGGGGTGGAGTAGGGTGGGGTGGAGTAGGGTGGGGTGGGGTATGGGCAGGGTGGAGTAGGGTGGGGTGGAGTAGGGTGGGGTGGATTAGGGTGGGGTGGGGTATGGGCGGGGTGGATTAGGGTGGGGTGGGGTATGGGCGGGGTGGATTAGGGTGGGGTGGGGTATGGGCGGGGTGGATTAGGGTGGGGTGGGGTATGGGCGGGGTGGAGTAGGTTGGGGTGGAGTATGGGCGGGGTGGATTGGGGGGGGTGGGCTATGGGCGGGGTGGAGTAGGTTGGGTTGGAGTATGGGCGGGGTGGATTAGGGGGGGGTGGCGGTCTGGACCCACAGTGTGAGAACAGTTACCTTATTTTAACAGCAAAGATATCTGAGTATTTATTACCTGTTCACCAGGGAAGGAGGGAGTGGTAAGGAGCATCTGGGATTTCTGGCTCCTCCTTTTAATACATCTTAAAACACGAAAAGACGGCACAGTTAATTTCAACAACATTCCTATTTCGAAAGTATGCAAATTTAGCTCATATGTATTAATAATGTACTATGGTTTATAAACTTTATAATAATTAAAAAGGTGATGTCAACTCTGCAAATTGTATATTAAGAAACTTTACCATATCTAAATTTAAACATAAACTGATATTGGCCAAATGCGCACATGAATGATCAACCATAGACTGGATCTAATGGGGTTCATCATTTTAGGTTCTCAAATACTTTAATTTCCGTGGCTCTTCCATTGAGCAACATAATGTTCCATCTTGTGAGTACACCCTGGGCTTGTGGTGCTCGTAACGTTTAGACAATGGCTGCAATGCCAAAGAATGTTAAGCACTGCTCTCAGAAACCCAGTATAAGATTTATTGTTAACAGCAACATTTGTGGTCAAAATACACATACTCGAATCGAATATACCAACAGTAGTCCAAAAACATCAAATTATGAAGGCAGTTATTTAATATCGTCATACACGAGCATTTAAAACTAACTGCAATATGGCCACACACTTCCACTTCCCCTCAAAGGCAACCACTCGCTTCCTGCCTCTTCCCCAGACAACCCACTAACTTCATGAAACCGAGAGCCGCCTGCTTTTGCAAAAATCTGAAAGGGGGAGATTGTTCCTGTTAAAAAAATCAGACGGTGGACGGCTATTTCTTGCGGGGAAGTGACAGGCCAACTTGAATCATTCCTCTGCTGAATGGGACACAACGCACATGAATTAACTCAAAACTGACCCATCCAGCTCAGTTCACATTCAGAATTTTCTTTGATTCTCCTCCCTAGTGCGCAGGAACAAAAAATAATTGACAAGGTTGGCTTTTACCTCAACAGGGCTGGAATACAAAGGAGAGGAAGTGATGTTTCAGTTGCACAGAGCCTTGGTTAGACCACACCGAGAGCACTGGGTTCAGTTCTGGGCACCGCACTTCAAGAAGGATATATTGGCCTTGGAGGGGGTACAGCGCAGATTCACCAGAATGATACCGGGGCTAAAAGGGTTGAATTATGAGGACAGGTTGCATAGACTAGGCTTGTATTCCCTCGAGTATAGAAGATTGAGGGGTGATCTAATTGAGGTGTTTAAAATGTTAAAAGTTTCGATGAGATAGAGAGAGAGAAACTATTTCCTCTGGTGGGGGAGTCCAGAACAAGGAGGCATAACCTTAAAATTAGAGCTAGGCCGTTCAGGAGTGATGTCAGGAAGCACTTCTTCACACAAAGGGTAGTGGAAATCTGGAACTCTCTTCCCCAAAAGGCTGTGGATGCTGGGGGTCAATTGGAGCTTTCAAGACTGAGATTGATAGATTTTAGTTGGTTAAGGTTATTAAGGGTCACGGAACCAAGGCAGGTAGATGGAGTTAAGATACAGATCAGTCGTGATCTAATTGAATGACGGAGCAGGCTCGAGGGACTGTATGGCCTCCTCCTGTTCCTATGCAAAATATTAATAAAAAAATATATATGTGCATATCTTTCATTAAATATACATCAGAACCCCAGCATTTAGATTTAAAATATGTTCACACTCTCTTGATATTGTTTTTTATTTTTTCACCTATAATTTTTGAAAATACCATCAATAGTTTTAACATCTTAATTCAATGTAAGTGATGTACATATTAAAATATAAATACCTGTGCTAACTGACAATTCTTAAACACAACGGGCTGGATTTTCAATGACCCGGGGAGTCGGGTTTGGAGGCGTGTGGGGGGTTAAAGTTGCAGATTCGGGGGTCCCGACCCCATCCCGACTCCAACACGCCTCCATGCAATTTTGACAAAATCGGTCGCGGGGTTTCCGACTCGGTCCCGCCTCCAAGAGGCGGGAGAGGCCATTAAAGCCCTTAACAATCCCTAAAGTGGCTCAGTAATGCCATTTTGAAGCATTTTAGGTAGTTTAACCCTTTTCCCACGTGAAGCACGCCTGATGTGAAACACGCCAGTGAAACCTGGCGGGAGCACAAGTGCATTGCTGACTCTCAGCTGCAGCTCAACCTTTAAAATGGAGATTTAATCAGCCATCAATTGCAGGTGGCAGGACTTTGTTGTCACAGGTCTGGGTGTAAGGGGGCGTGTCTCAGACGATGCTGGTGCGAGGTTAGGCCTTCATTGCCTAATACTATTGCTTGCTCTGGTCTCCGGCCAGCCTTTTTGCAATAAGCACCTGTGAGTGGTTTGACCCACTCGCCCTTACGGTTCTAACACTGGACTTAGGTGCAAGGAGTAGTAATGCAGAGAAAAACTCAAATAGACCCGGTTGAATAGTACGAAATGGAAATCTTTATTGCATGGCGTCTAAAATCATGAAGTACATGTCATAGGCGCAAATCAATGAGAGTACAAGTATACATACATTCATAAAGCTTGGTCTATGGAAATGGAGAACACACGGCACATCGTAAAAAGGGGAACACATTATACCTTAACCTTATTAAAAACCACCCTCCCTCACAATACCTACACTACGTCTAGATTTGTAGGATCGGAAAAACATGCTCACCACTCGTGTTACTTCGGAGATTTTTAAAGTGAGGCACTCAGCTCGTTTCGCTGCAGCGCCTGACTGTCACGTGTTTGGAAGGGTCTCTGCACCCCACTTGTTTACTTTCGCTGCTGCGAAAAGCAGGCCAGACTCTCTGTTGTCATGAAGAACTCGACGGAACTTGGATAAAATTCAAAGAAGAGTCTTCCTGTGTCCGGTACAGGTTGTAGTCGGTAGAACTCAAAGAAGAGTCATTTATTTATATTTTCGGGCGCGGTCGGGGTTTACTGATCGTGGCAGCACGTGGAATTTCTTCTCGTCTTCTTCTCGTCTCGTCTCTTCGGGCCTCCGGGTCCAGACACCGTTTACCGACACTCGGGATGGTGTACCCTGTTACTTGCCCTTGTCGGGGCGGCTCGTACCGATTGAGCTCCACCCAACACTCGAATAACCGACCAGTACGGCTAAGAGTCAAGAGTCAACAAAGTCCAGAGAGAAAGTCAAAAGCCCACAAGTCAAGCGAGTCCATGAAGAGGCAAGCGAATAAGAGAGTAAGCCCCCGATGGACATTTGTTCTGTATAGTTATAGTGCTGTGTTCGCTTATCTCCCGCTCAAATCTTAATGTTTGTCCTTTGTGTAATATTGGCGCTCAAAACTCCCAGCATGGGGCGATTATCTTCTTTAACGGGTCTCGGTAGCACCTGAAACTGGCCAACTATCCGTTAATGTTTTTCCCATTGTTGAACCAGCCAGGATGTGTCTGAATCGTCTCCCTTACTGGTTTTGGGGCCTCCCCAAATACTGACTTAATCACCCGTCAATGTCTCTCTCATTGTAGAGCCGTGGGGGTATTTGTGTATTGGTGTGTCTGGATGGGCCTTCAATTGCCCAGTACAATGATCCTTACTGTGCATAGGAAAACGATTCCAGCACTTATATCTTTGCTATTGTTCCAAATGCAAACGGGTTGCATCCTGTCTTTATCAGTGTTTACCGAGTATGATCCAATCTTATATTGAATGTTTATTCGACGCCATCTTGTCTGCCCACAGTGTTTCTGGAAGCTTCTGCCACGATGCACGGTGGCCATTTTACAGGCTTCTGTGTCCTTTATTATCAGGACAGCATTTCGTTTAATAAAACTTATCAAATGAATCTGCTTCTGTTATGTTATTTCGAATCGCGATAATTGCGAAACTTTACAGGGGGAATTTTTAGAAGGCATAACCACAGCTCTGGAAGTTTGGAGCCTGACACCCATCTGCAGTGTGACCTCCTGGGAACCCCCTCTCGTCACCCTCATTGAGCGCTTCCTCAACTGAGACATATACCAGAGGCATGGGAGCCATTTATTTCTTTCCCTCCTGGGCATCTGATGAGGACGAACAACAGCCGCGGCACCAGCAGAACCATGAACAACAGCAGCACCAACAGCAGCAGCAACAGCAGGAGCGCCAAGCTGCTGCTCACCCACCTGAAGCTGCACAGGACAGAAGGGGCCAGCGCATGGAAGGCCGTCGGTGCAGGAGATACCCCCCAAACAGGGTCTACAGACAGAGGGCCAGCTACATCAACATGTCTGAGCAGCAGTGCCAAAGGCGGCTCCGACTTTCGCGAGAGGTAGTGGGTGACATCTGCGCAATGCTGCAACAAGACCTGGAGCCCAGAGGACCAGGTGGACGCCCCTTACCAGTGGCCGTCAAAGTCACCACCGCACTCAACTTTTTTGCCTCAGGCTCATTCCAGG
The DNA here is from genome assembly GCA_030390025.1 of Squalus acanthias. Lineage (NCBI taxonomy): Eukaryota > Metazoa > Chordata > Chondrichthyes > Squaliformes > Squalidae > Squalus > Squalus acanthias. Next base: position 116,950,718 of record CM059429.1, on the reverse strand, counting down.
GATCAGCAGCAGACATCAGCGGCATCTCCCAGGCGGCCGCACACACCTGCATCACGCAGGTAACCGATGCCCTATTTGCCATCGCGCACAATTACATCCATTTCACCAAGGATCGAGCAAGTGTCACGGCGCGTGCGGTTGGATTAGCTAATCTGGCAGGCTTTCCAAGGGTGCAGGGCGTCGTTGACTGCACACATGTGGCCCTTAAGGCACCCCATCGCAATCCAGGTATTTTTGTCAACCGCAAGGGCTTCCACTCCCTCAACGTTCAGCTGGTGTGTGACCACAACAAGGAAGTTCTGCATGTTTGTGCCAAGTACCCTGGCAGTTGCCATGACTCCTTCATACGGCGCCAGTCTAGTGTGCCTCCGCTATACAGTCCGCCAGACCAACTTCACGGATGGCTACTTGGAGACAAGGGCTATCCCCTGAAGACGTGGCTAATGACGCCATTGAGGAGCCCATCCAACGCAGCTGAGGAAAGCTACAACTCCAGCCACATTTCCACCAGAGCCATAATCGAGCAAACCATCGGTATGCTGAAGATGCGTTCAGATGCCTGGATAGATCAGGTGGAGCCCTGCAATACTCAGCAGCCAGGGTCTCCAGAATCGTCGTGGTTTGCTGTGCACTTCACAACATGGCACAGCGTCATGGCTTGCAGATACCGGAGGACCAAGTGACTCCTCACATAGCCTCCTCAGATGAGGAGGAGGAGGAGGAGGAGAGAGAGAACGAACAACTTGCAGAGGCCCCTCAACCAGCGGCAGCATTACGCGAGACCATAGCTGCCCGGAATGCAAGGAATGCACTCATCTTGGCCAGATTTGCTTAGCCTAGACAAGAAAGCACTTTTGCCTCGCAGCTTCTTACCAGAGCTACGACAGTGGCCCAACCCAGCGGATCCCTAACAATGTGACCACCATACTGACAATTGTAAGTTATCCTAAGGCCTCATTGTGGAAGTCCCATTAGCGAAATGACAGACGCCACAACTGCAGCTGTAGCCATCAGAGTTTTTATTTAAACTTTACACCTGATGGCTTTTTCACAATAAACATCAAAATTCACCCAAGTGACTACCCTTGTGACTATTTGTGCAGTTTCTTTCTCTTACACGTGCTCCTACGTGGTGCTTCCCCTGTGGCTTCAGCAGAAGTGGAGGCCCCCTGCTCACTTTGTTGCTGCTCCTGTCTCGACTCCTTTGGCGGGCGTCCTCTGGGGTTGAGAACCTGAGAGGGCTCGGCAACAGTCTGCTGCTCCTACGGCTGGGCAGGGGTTGAGACGCCGATCTCACTTGGGTGCGGACTCTGGTGGGGCTCTGACCGAGGACTTGTCAGTGGCATGGAAGTGTGAGCGCTTGGAGAGGAGCCCCCACCTCCTTGTTGTGTGCCACCAACATCCCTCTCATGGGTCAGGTCCACCTCAGCGCTTGCAAGTGGCTTGAGAGCACCTTGCTGCACATCAGGGGGGCCATGGGGACCCGTATCTGCACTGGAAGTCCTACTCAGAAGGACTTCCATGAAGGTCTGGTTTCTCTGTTCAATAGATGACCATCGCTCCTCAAGAGATGCCAGTCTATTCTGAACAATGACCAGGTTTTCTGCACTCTGGCGACTTATCTCCTCCATAGCCGCAGCCATCCTCTCATCTACTGTAGCCATTCTTTCCACGGAGGTTGCCATCCTTTCCATGGTGATGTGTTCATGCGCCAATGACTCCACAAAGGCTCTGCTGATGTTCGCTATGGACTCCTCCATTCGCTCCACACTCACAGCGACCCTGGAGACCAAACCTGTCAGAGACTCCTGCACCTGTTCCTGGAGTCCCAGCACCGCTGATCTTATGGATGGACCCAAAGGCAGAGGGTCGACATGTAGCTGAGCCGAGCTAGGACAGTCCTGCGCCCTCCGACTAGGACTCTCCACTGCTGTCCCTGTCTCCACCATCTGCTGATGCTCACTTGTGAGCTGTGATACACCAGGTGACAACACTACTCTATGTCCTGAGGGTCCCACCAAGGTGTGAGTGTCTGCGCTGGTGCTGGGTGCACTGAGTTCTGCTGATGCTGCGCCCTCAGAGGTTGCAGCTTCCTCTGAGGAGTCTGTCTGTTCAGGCTCTTCCTCCTGGCTAGTGGGGATGGGTGCTTGCGATGGTCCTGTGGGGGAGTAAAGGAAAGAGTCAGAGATGTGATGCCAAGGTTACATGCACATTGCATATTGCAGATGATCATAAATCCATCTGTTAGAGCTTCAGATTCATTATCAGCGACTCATGCAATGTCAGTGAGAGAGATGGAACACTATTCAGTCACCAGCTTGCTCTGATGCACCCGTCTGTCCGTCCCCCACTTGCGTTTCCTCCTCTACGCCCACGATCTCCAGGACCGCATCCTCCCAGGGGGTGAGATGGGCCAATGAGGGTAGCCCTCCTCCTGTCCTGGCGCTTTCCCTTTTATTGTGAGCACTCTTTTCCTGCAATGAGGGAGACAAGTGGAGTTTGAGTGAGATTGAAGGAGTGAGTGTAGAGAATCCATAGCATAGATGCTAAGAAGGAGACAAAGATGGATTGAGGTGACGAGACTAAGGGCCCTCCCTGTGTGTTGTAAGTTGTTTTCAAAGCATGACAGTGATAGGGAGTGTGAGTGCTGCATAGTGGAATAGTAAGGTGAATGTGACCATAGAGGGAGAGGGAATGGGTAAGGGTGCATGAATGTCAGTGTCAAGTGGGATATGGAGGAAGAGGTTGCTAAAGCTGAGTGCTGGTGAGGAGAGGCAATGGGGATCAGATTGAGGGTGAAGGGAAAGTCATACTCACTTTAGCAGTACGTAGAAGGTCATGAAACCTCTTCCTGCACTGGATCCAGGTTCTGCAGGTGAATGATAAAGAGGTGACCTCCTGGGCGATCTGGACCCACACAGCCTTTGTCTGCTGGGGTGGCTTCTTCCTCCCTGAGGAGGGGAAGAGCACCTCCCTGTTGGCTCTTGCTCCATCCACCAAAGCCTGCAGGGCAACGTCATGGAACCTGGGAGCAGCCCTGGGCCGTTGGCTGGCCATTCCTGCTGCAGGTGCCTTTAGATTAGAGGTCCAAAAGCTTGGCAGCCTGCAGAGGAAGCAAGGCTTGTTGCAGACCTTAAATGCAGCAGCAATGATGACGTCATCAGAGGCGACTTTCAGACTGGAATAACTCATTGGCCATGGGTTCCCACATGTTGGAACTCAATTGGCCAATTAAGTTAAAATCGCATCATTCATCCACATTAATCTGGAGTCGGGGGGGGGCAACACGAAATGCGGGTAACACGACCCCAACCCGACCCCAAGACAAAATCCAGCCCAACGTCTCTGTATTAGAAGCTGCGTGTTTAATGTCAGCACTGGGATTTTGTGGCCACTAGATTTACCGAGTATGAAAATGAAGTGATTGCATTACCAGTGTTGCAGGTAACAAAGGCCCTGGACATCACCAACCTGTGTGTGTTATTACTGTACAGCCCGGGGCTGCTCTGCACTTGTGTGTACAGCAAAGCCATTTCCCATCTGCCCAAAATCCACAGTGGTATTTCAGTGCTAGATGTTGATTATTTCTGATTGCTAAAAGATACAATTGAAAATTAATGGTTACCTCAGCACTAAAAACATAAACTAAACAATTACTGTTGTGTCAAACATTTACATGAATGTTTTACTTGTATTTTCTAGAACCTCGACTCAAATTGAAAAGTACTACCCATTTAAACTACTAATGACAGAATCATCATGTGTGGGGTGATGTCCCAACTTTACTCTGCTACAGATATCTTCGTGCGAATTACCACAAGTCTACATTTTCCACATGAGCTTCAATCCACACAAACCACCAGTGGTTCCTCATCTTGGATGAGCTGTCAGCAGAAAGTGGAAAAAGTTGAAGTCAGATCTTTCACCCACTGAAAGAAGAGAAAGTGAGTGGCAGTCACTGCGAGCCAGTGTGTGTCTCCCGCCGTGCCAGAGCTGCCAAGAGAGGCCGGGAGCACTTGAGCTGCCCCAGGGGACCTGCTGTGCGGTGTGGGAAAACCTGGGCCACAGAGCAAAATAGCACCAAGCAAAACGTGGAGCAATTTCTTAAAAGCTGCATTATTATAAAATGAATGTTGGTGTCTGTCTATAATGCAACTTTTGCATGTGTATTAGATTATGATTATAAGATTGTAATTTTGTAGAGAGCCTCTAATATTGCTAATTGATCCCGGGTAGCAATACGACATCACTCACCAATCAGAACATTGTGGTAAAAATGTAACCTATTTACAGCCACCAGGAGAGTTCCCCGCACATTATTCATTCCTTTCCATCCCAGGCATTTCAGTTACTTTGCCAGACCTCTGCTTCCTCCAGGACCATCACTCAGGCCGCAAAGCTCCACCCTCCCTGTCCGGGTCTGAGTGACCCAGCTCCACTCTGTCCCTCCCTCCCTCCCTCCCTTCAGGGCCCAGCCCACCGCTACCCCACAAATGGCAGCCCCTCAACTGACCCCCCTCTACTCACTGGGCCTCGATTGACCCCCCTCTACTCACTGGACATCGAGTGACCCTCCTCTACTCACTGGGCCATCGAGTGACCCTCCTCTACTCACTGGGCCCTCGAGTGACCCTCCTCTACTCACTGGTCCCTCGAGTGACCCTCCTGTACTCACTGGGCCTCGAGTGACCCTCCTCTACTCACTGGGCCCTCGAGTGACCCTCCTGTACTCACTGGGCCTCGAGTGACCCTCCTCTACTCACTGGACATCGAGTGACCCTCCTCTACTCACTGGACATCGAGTGACCCTCCTCTACTCACTGGACATCGAATGACCCTCCTCTACTCACTGGGCCTCGAGTGACCCTCCTCTACTCACTGGACATCGAGTGACCCTCCTCTACTCACTGGACATCGAGTGACCCTCCTCTACTCACTGGGCCCTCGAGTGACCCTCCTCTACTCACTGGACATCGAGTGACCCTCCTCTACTCACTGGGCTCTCGAGTGACCCTCCTCTACTCACTGGACATCGAGTGACCCTCCTCTACTCACTGGGCTCTCGAGTGACCCTCCTCTACTCACTGGACATCGAGTGACCCTCCTCTACTCACTGGACATCGAATGACCCTCCTCTACTCACTGGACATCGAGTGACCCTCCTCTACTCACTGGACATCGAGTGACCCTCCTCTACTCACTGGACATCGAGTGACCCTCCTCTACTCACTGGACATCGAGTGACCCTCCTCTACTCACTGGACATCGAATGACCCTCCTCTACTCACTGGACATCGAGTGACCCTCCTCTACTCACTGGACATCGAGTGACCCTCCTCTACTCACTGGGCCCTCGAGTGACCCCCCTCTACTCACTGGACATCGAGTGACCCTCCTCTACTCACTGGACATCGAATGACCCTCCTCTACTCACTGGACATCGAGTGACCCTCCTCTACTCACTGGACATCGAGTGACCCTCCTCTACTCACTGGGCCCTCGAGTGACCCTCCCTCTACTCACTGGACATCGAGTGACCCTCCTCTACTCACTGGGCCCTCGAGTGACCCTCCTCTACTCACTGGGCCCTCGAATGACCCTCCTCTACTCACTGGGCCCTCAAGTGACCCTCCTCTACTCACTGGGCCCTCGAGTGACCCTCCTCTACTCACTGGACATCGAGTGACCCTCCTCTACTCACTGGACATCGAGTGACCCTCCTCTACTCACTGGACATCGAGTGACCCTCCTCTACTCACTGGACATCGAGTGACCCTCCTCTACTCACTGGACATCGAGTGACCCTCCTCTACTCACTGGACATCGAGTGACCCTCCTCTACTCACTGGACATCGAGTGACCCTCCTCTACTCACTGGACATCGAGTGACCCTCCTCCACTCACTGGACATCGAGTGACCCTCCTCTACTCACTGGGCCCTCGAGTGACCCTCCTCTACTCACTGGGCCCTCGAGTGACCCTCCTCTACTCACTGGGCCCTCGAGTGACCCTCCTCTACTCACTGGACATCAAGTGACCCTCCTCTACTCACTGGGCCCTCGAGTGACCCTCCTCTACTCACTGGACATCAAGTGACCCTCCTGTACTCACTGGGCCTCGAGTGACCCTCCTGTACTCACTAGCCCTCGAGTGACCCTCCTCTACTCACTGGGCCTCGAGTGACCCTCCTCTACTCACTGGGCCCTCGAGTGACCCTCCTCTACTCACTGGGTCCTCGAGTGACCCTCCTCTACTCACTGGACATCGAGTGACCCCCCTCTACTCACTGGGCCCTCGAGTGACCCTCCTCTACTCACTGGGCCCTCGAGTGACCCTCCTCTACTCACTGGGCCCTCGAGTGACCCTCTTCTACTCACTGGGCCCTCGAGTGACCCTCCTCTACTCACTGGACATTGAGTGACCCTCCTCTACTCACTGGGCCCTCGAGTGACCCTCTTCTACTCACTGGGCCCTCGAGTGACCCTCCTCTACTCACTGGGCCCTCGAGTGACCCTCCTCTACTCACTGGACATTGAGTGACCATCCTCTGCTGATTATCTCATATTTATATTTCCTATTTCTAGGCTCCCTGCCAAGTTGAAACATTTTCGCTGCCTCTACTCTATTAAACCCTCTCAGAATTTTAAAGACCACCATCAGGGCACCCCTCCGTCTTCACTTTTGTAGAGGAAAGAGCCCCAGCCTCTTTAATCTTTCCCGATGGAAAAATGACACAATATTTCAATCTGAGGGCCCTTGGTAGATATTTTTTTGAATTATTGCATCAATGCGCTAGGGAATATTAAATTGTTTTTAACTGAACCCTATGGACAAATATGTTTATTTACCATATTTTAATGCTTCCAACCAGTTCTTTCGGCTTTGTTCACTATTAGCATGCACATACAGCGTATCCTCATTATATAAAATCTGTAAATATGAAATAATTAGTTAAAATAATAAAACCAACCAGTTCAGTGACCCGGATTTTAATGGGGGGATGGGGGTACTGGGGAGCGGGGCGTGTGAGCCCGGAACTGGGTGGGGAACCCAGGATTCCGGGGACATGGAGGCTCGGCCAGTCTGAACGACAGGACCTCAGTTACATAAACCTTCCTGGAATCCTGAGCGAACCCAACCAATACAGTAACTGGCCGGCGAGTAGGAGAGGGAGCAGGAAGCTGGCGACAGGAAGCCGCGGCCTGGGACCCCAAAGGAGACACTCATTTCCCTCAGGAGGAGCAGACCCAGGGCTGCATTCCCCGATCGATGATTGCCCTCACTGAGCAGACCCGGGGCTGCATTCCCCGATCGATGATTGCCCTCACTGAGCAGACCCGGGGCTGCATTCCCCGATTGATGATTGCCCTCACTGAGCAGACCCAGGGCTGCATTCCCCGATCAATGATTGCCATCTATGCAGCTTTCAACTGGGCTTTTACACATGGGTTCCCTTCCTCCGCCTTTGCTGCCCCTCCTGCAACACTTCGAAAAGTTCATCAGTAAAGGCCAGAGTCTTCAGCAGCTTCATCATCACACTCATGATGATCTCAAATCTGGTGCTCCTCCTAGAAGAACGAGTGTGGGAACACCCTTTAAGTAGCCCTTTATGAACCAACTGTTGGTTTCAGCCTGCTACCATGCAGCCTGCCAGCCTGCGCACATTTTCCATGCGCAGGTAGTCGACTGAAATGAAGGGAAGCAGCTTACCTCACAAAATAGGTGAGTCCAGCCTTACCTGGAGATGGTGCAGGTGCTTGCGAGCCATGGCCAGGCCTGGCCTTCCCTGGAGATGGTGCAGGTCCTAACCATGGTCAGGCCTGGCCTTCCCTGGAGATGGTGCGGGTCCTAGCCATGGTCAGACATGGCCTTCCCTGGAGATGGTGCGGGTCCTAGCCATGGTCAGGCCTGGCCTTCCCTGGAGATGGTGCGGGTCCTAGCCATGGTCAGGCCTGGCCTTCCCTGGAGATGGTGCGGGTCCTAGCCATGGTCAGGCCTGGCCTTCCCTGGAGATGGTGCGGGTCCTAGCCATGGTCAGGCCTGGCCTTCCCTGGAGATGGTGCGGGTCCTAGCCATGGTCAGGCCTGGCCTTCCCTGGAGATAGTGTGGGGCTAGCTAGCAATGGTCAGGTCTGGCCCTTATTCTGCTAAACTTGGAAAATGAGGGCTTAAGCCCTTAAGCTGGCTGCCTTCAGGTTACTTGAATATACCCATACCCTCGCTCTGATAACTGTCTGTATAGAGTCATAGATAGATAGAGTCATAGAGTTATACTGCACAGAAAGAGGCCCTTCAGCCCATCGTGTCCGCACCGGCCATCGAGCCCTGTCTATTCTAATCCCATTTTCCAGCACTTGGTCCGTAGCCTTGCATGCTATGGCGTTTCAAGTGCTCATATAAATGCTTCTTGAATGTTGTGAGGGTTCCTGCCTCTACCACCCTTTCAGGCAGTGAGTTCCAGATTCCAACCACCCTCTGGGTGAAAATGCTTTTCCTCAAATCCCCTCTAAACCTCCTGCCCCTTACCTTGAAACTATGCCCCCTGGTTATTGACCCCTCTACTAAGGGGAAAAGTTCCTTTCTATCTACCCTATCTATGCCCCTCATAATTTTGTACACCTCAATCAGGTCACCCCTCAGCCTTCTCTGCTCTAAGGAAAACAACCCCAGCCTGTCCAGTCTCTCTTCATAGCTGAAGCGCTCCAGCCCAGGTAACATCCTGGTGAATCTCCTCTGCACCCTCTCCAATGCAATCACATCCTTCCTATAGTGTGGCGACCAGAACTGCACACAGTATTCCAGCTGTGGTCTAACCAGCGTTTTGTACAACTCCATCATAACCTCCCTGCTCTTATATTCTATGCCTCGGCTAATGAAGGCAAGTATCCCATATGCCTTTTTAACCACCTTATCTACCTGTCCTGCTGCCTTCAGGGATCTATATACATGCACACCAAGGTCCCTCTGATCCTCTGTCCTTCCTAGGGTCCTACCATTCATTGTGTATTCCCTTGCCTTGTTAGTCCTCCCAAAATGCATCACCTCACACTTTTCAGGGTTAAATTCCATTTGCCACTGTTCTGCCCATCTGACCAACCCATCTATATCGTCCTGTAGCCTGAGGCTTCCCTCCTCACTATTTACCACCCCACCAATTTTCGTGTCATCTGCGAACTTACTGATCATACCTCCTACATTCATATCTAAATCATTAATGTACACTACAAACAGCAAAGGACCCAGCACCGATCCCTGCGGTACACCACTGGACACAGGCTTCCAGTCACAAAAACAACCTTCGACCATCACCCTCTGCCTCCTGCCACTAAGCCAATTTTGGATCCAATGTGCCAAGTTGCCCTGGATCCCATGGGCTCTTACCTTCTTGACCAGTCTCCCATTCGGGACTTTGTCAAAAGCCTTACTGAAGTCCATGTAGACCACATCAACTGCACTACCCTCATCCACACACCTAGTCACCCCCTCGAAAAATTCAATCAAATTGGTCAGACATGATCTCCCCCTGACAAAGCCATGCTGACTATTCTTGATTAATCCTTGCCTCTCCAAGTGGAGACTAATTCTGTCCCTCAGAATTTTTCCAATAATTTCCCTACCACTGATGTTAGGCTCACTGGCCTGTAATTCCCTGGTTTATCCCTACTACCCATCTTGAATAATGGTACTACGTTAGCTGTTCTCCAGTCCTCTGGCACCTCCCCTGTGGCCAGAGAGGTTCTGAAAATTTGTGTCAGAGCCCCTGCAATCTCCTCCCTTGCCTCACACAGCAGCCTGGGATACATCTCATCTGGGCCTGGGGATTTATCCACTTTTATGCCCGCTAAAACCGCTAGTACCTCCTCCCTCTCAATGCTAATTTGTTCAAGTATATCACAATCCTCCTGCCTGATTTCTATACCTACATCGTCCTTCTCCATAGTGAACACAGATGCAAAATATTCATTTAAAACCCCACCTACACCTTCTGGCTCTACACACAGATTGCCACTTTGGTCCTTAATGGGCCCTACTCTTTCCCTGGTTATCCTCTTGCCCTTAATATACTTATAAAACACCTTGGGATTTTCCTTTATTTTGCCCGCCAGTGTTATTTCATGCCCCCTCTTCGTTCTCCTAATTTATTTTTTAAGTACCCCCCTGCACTTTCTATACTCCTCTCGGGCTTCCATTGTTTTTAGTCCTTTGTATCTGCCAAAAGCCTCCCTTTTTTTCCTAATCCATTCTCGTATATCCCTTGACATCCAGGGTTCCCTGGGCTTGTTGGTCCCACCCTTGACCTTTACGGGAACATGTTGGCGTTGTACTCTCTCTATTTCCTTTCTGAAAGACTCCCACTGCTCTGATGTGGATTTTCCTACAAGTAGCTGATCCCAGTCCACTTTGGCCAGATCCTGCCTTATCATATTAAAATCGGCCTTCCCCCAATTTAGAACCTTTATTTCTGGTCCATCTTTGTCCTTTTCCATGACTACCTTAAATCTCACCGAATTATGGTCACTGTCACCAAAATGCTCTTCTTCTAATACTTCTACCACTTGCCCAGCTACATTCCACAGAATTAGGTCCAGTACCGCCCCCTCTCTTGTAGGACTTTCTACATGCTGGCTCAAAAACCTCTCCTGGATGCACTTTAAGGATTCCGCACCCTCTAAGCCTTTCACACTCTTACTATCCCAGTTAATATTGGGGAAGTTGAAATCCCCTACTATTATTACCCTAATATTTCTACACTTCTCTGAGATTTGCCTACTTATCTGTTCCTCTATCTCCCCCTGACTGTTTGGGGGCCTATAGTACACTCCCAGCAAAGTGCTTGCCCCCTTTTTGTTTTTAAGTTCTACCCATATGGCCTCATTAGAGAAACCTGCTAAGATATCATCCCTCCTTACAGCAGTAACTGACTCCTTGATTAATATTGCGACACCCCCTCCTCTTTTCAACCCACCTCTGTCTCGCCTGAAGATTCTATACCCCGGAATATTGAGCTGCCAGTCCTGCCCCTCCCTCAGCCATGTCTCTGTGATAGCAACAATATCATACTCCCATGTGTTCAGCAACACCTTCAATTCATCTGCCTTACTCGCAAAACTCCTTGCATTAAATTAAATGCCATCCAGCCTTGCCATACTCCCTTGTGCCGTTACATATTTGCTCTGCCTTCCAGGCTGACTTGTTTTTTCCTCTCTATTTAGCTGTGCATCACCCCCTACTATAGCTCCACTCTGTATCCCATCCCCCAACCAAGTTAGTTTATCCCCCCCTAACAGTACTAGCAAACCTCCCCGCAAGGATGTTGGTCCCGTTCCAGTTCAGGTGCAACCCGTCTGACTTGTACAGGTCCCACCTTCCCCAGAAGCAGACCCAGTGATGCAGGAAACTAAAGCCCTCCCTCCTGCACCAACTCTTTAGCCATGCATTCATCTGCTCTATACTCCTATTCCTATATTCACTAGCACGTGGCACTGGGAGTAATCCAGAGATTACAACCTTTGAGGTCCTGCTTTTTAATCTGTTACCTCGCTCCCTAAATTCTTGTTGCAGGACCTCATCCCTCTTTCTACCCATGTTGTTGGTACCAATGTGAACCACGACCTCTGACTGTTCGCCCTCCCCCTTCAGAATGCCCTGCAGCCGTTCAGTGGCATCCTTGACCCTGGCACCAGGGAGGTAACATACCATCCTGGAGTCACGTCTGCGGCCACAGAAACGTCTATCTGTTCCCCTTACGATAGAATCCCCTATCACTATTGCTCTCACACTCTTTACCCTCCCCTCCTGTGCAGCTGAGCTACTCATAGTGCCACGGACTTGGCTCTTGCTGCATTCCCCTGAGAAACTATCTCCCCCATCAGTATCCAAAATGGAAAATCTGTCGGAGAGGGAGATTGACCCAGGGGACTTCTGCACTACCTTCCTAGTTCTTTTACTCTGTCTGGTGGTCATCCATTCCCTGTCTGCCTGTGCACTCTTTACCTGTGGTGTGACCACCTTGTTAAACGTGCTATCCATGAAGATCTCAGCTTCGCGGATGCTCCACAGTGACTCCAGTCGCAGCTCCAGCTCCGAAACGTGGATTTCGAGTAGCTGCAGCTGGAGACACTTCCTGCACATGTGTTTGCCCTGGGCACCTAAAGTGTCCCTGACTTCCAACATAGCACAGGAGGAGCACTCCACGCTGCCGAGCTGCCCTGCCATGCCCTACATTTAATTTACTCCTTTTAAATTAAAGAATATTAAATACACAAGGGACCTTACTTCCCTTTGAACACTACTTACTCTAAACTGGAGACCTTACTTTTACTTTAATGACTGGAATGTAGAAAGACTGTAGAAATACTCACCGCTGGTTCTCTGTCCCCTCTTGTGCAGCTTTTTAGCTCCTGCTCTGCTGGAAGCTGACAAAGATGGAAAAAGAAAGGAACACCTCCCTCCCCGAACTCCCTCACTCATCAAACTCGTAGCTTAACACTCTGTTCTGATCTGCACACAGTTTTCAAAGTGAAGATGTTTTTTTACAACATTACAATATTGTTGGTCAGATGGCTGTATTATATTCAAACATTTCTTACTGTATTTAATTGTAAAATTTGCAAACAATAAACATTAGAGTTTGAGGAGACACCTCTGGCCACCTTGAATGTACTGTGGAATGCAATGATTGCTTTCATTATCTGTCTAGTTTGTGATTCCGTTTTCCGGGTGACTGGAGTTCACATTGTGTTTCAATCTTACCTGAATCGGATACTGTCTGTCCACAGGCGTTGGTTCATTCAGATTTACAGTCTCAACACATTTAATTGTTTCAAGGTCAATCACTCCCTTTCTTTTTCCTTGTTTCTACCAAATAAAATAATTGATTTTATTGACTGTCATTTTTAAGATATTTTAAAATACACAGTGATCGCAATACCATAGGTAGACAGTAGACTAATGCCATGTTTGAATGTAACAACTCTATGATTGAAATGTGACACTGTGTGGTGTGGTACTGATCCACACAGACACGCAAGGTCCTGACTTCTCTCTGGACAGGGCTGGGCTGGGTTAGCTGCAGCTGCCGTGAGGGCAGGCGATAGATAGCCTCAGAGACCTCGAGTGAGGGAGGAGTAAATCAGCCAGCGATCCAGCTCTCGCTTGTTATCCAGTTAGAATCTGAAAGCATATGGATTTTAGCAGAGAGCTGCCAATATAAATATACCACAACATGAGTTCCATTTCCAAGAGAGCCTGAAAACTGGGGATGAGCATGGGAAACTGTCATTTCAATGCCAAAGGTGTCCAGTGGGGCAAATTAAACTAAACTAATAGTTTGGGGATTATTATGTTTGGGTCTGTATTTGACATCACAATAGTAAGCTTTACAGATTAATCGAGATATGTTTATAGTTGTTGTGAGATACAAAAGATCTATGTGAAGACCTAGGAGAATATTTCTATCTATTATATTAACGATGGGGGGAGAATTACTGTGTGCAGTGAAATCATAAACACTGTGGGGGTAAAATTCAGCTTCAGTGGGGGTGTGAAACAGGCGGCAGGGGATGAGCTGTCTGTTGTTCACCCCGCCCCATTTCCCGTTCTATTCAAGTCATTGGCCCTTCCCCATTCAGTGTAGGAGCTGGTCGGGTTGCTGCCCTCCCACAACCAGCAGAGCAGCAGTTTGTTGCTTGCATTCCACTTAGTCATGAACCTAAAAATGGTCTCAGTGTCCCCCCGCCAGCTTCGGCAGGGCAGCATGCAGGCAGGAAGTGGGAAATTGTCACAATTTATAGGCAAGGAGTCAGGAAAGACAGAAATAAAGAATTTGCATTTATATAGCGTCTTTCACAACCTCAGGATATCCCAAAGCAATTTACCGCCAATGAAAATGTTTGAGGCGTAGTCACTGTTGTAATGCAGGAAAAGTGACAGCCAATTTGCATCTAGCAAGATCCCACAAACAGCAATGTGACAATGACCAGATAATCTGTTTTTAGATATGGGTAGAGAGATAAATATTGGCCTAGACACTGGGGACAACTGCCCTGCTCTTCTTCGAAATAGTTACATAGAATTACATAGTATAACATAGAAATTACAGCACAGAAACAGGCCATTCGGCCCAACTGGTCTATGCTGGTTTATGCTCCACATGACCCTCCTCCCACCCTACTATCTATGCGCCTATACTATTCGCCTCAACCACTCCCTGTGGTAGCGAGTTCCACATTCTCACTATTCTCTGGGTAAAGAAGTTTCTCTTATATTCTTTATTGGATTTATTAGTGACTCTCTTATATTTATGGCCCTGGTTCTGGTCTCTCCACAAGGGGAAACATTGGCCCAGAAATTGATCTCGCTCTGTTCCCGCGGGGGTAAGCCTTCCCCGCGATGTCTCACCTCGCTTATGCTTTTTCTGATCCAGCTCGCACGAACTTGATGTTCCAGACATCAGCTGTGCTGGGCTTGCGTATCCCAGCGGCGTAGTTAATTCGTGCGAGCTGTGGGATCACGTGACTCAGTTAGAGCCAATGGCAGCACACCATCTTCCATTCATAAGTCTCACAGCATGGCTGTGAGACTTATGAATCTTACACCCCCCCAAAATAACAGCTAAACCTCAATTAAATTTAAAAAAAAAACCATCACATTAATAAAATAAGTATAGTTAATTAAATTAACCATTTTAAATAAAAAATTAAATTTTTGAAAAAATTTAAAATCTTTTAAAAAGTTATAAAAATAAACTTACCTGTCTTTAAAGTCTATAAAAAAGATATACCTGTAAAAAAAAATTCAAAAAAATACTTAATTCACTACTTACCTTCTTAAAAGCGGGTCTTACTCCTCCTTTTTACATTTCCAAAATCTTCCCTACTTACCTGCGCGTCCAAAGCATGAAGTGCACAGCGTGCGCGCAGCCTGTAGCGCGCACGCGATGCACCCAGGCCCCGCCCCCTTTTCGGAAGAGCAATTGCCGGTTTTCAGCGCATGCGCAGGGCATGCAGAAAACCGGCAATTGGAGTGGGAATACGCGAGAGTATGCAGTGCGTACTCTCGCGTCCCGGGATCAATTTTCGGCCCATTTTCTTTACATCTACCCTATCGAACCTATTTTTAAAGACCTCTATCAGGTCACATCTCAGTCTTCTCTTTTCTAGAGAAAAGAGCTCCAGCCTGTTCAATCTTTCCTGATAGGTATATCCTCTCAGTTCTGGTATCATCCTTGTAAATCTCTTTTGCACCTTCTCCAGTGTCTCCATATCCTTTTTATAATATGGAGTCCAGAACTGTGCACAATACTCTAAGTGTGGTTTAACCAAGGTTCTATACAAGTTTAACATATCCCTCCAGAAATGAACCACAGTGCTTGGTTTGCTTTTTTAATGGCCTTGTAACTTGCGTTGCTACTTTTAATAATTGGTGAATCTGTTCCCCTAGATCCCTTTGCACCTTTACCCCATTTAAACTCTTAGGGGGAAAAATTCGTTAGTGATCATTTTGGGTCGCTAACATCACCTGGGCGCTAAATTTAGCGCCCGGCAAAAAATAGCACCGGCGATCGATCGCTAACTTCAGTTTTAGCGCCTCAAGAGGGAGGTGGAGTGCTAATTCAAGCGCTCCACTTCCTTCTTAGAGCGCTAACCCCGAATATCATCCTTGTAAATTTATTTTGCTCCAGTGTCTCCATATCCTTTGTGCAATATACATTCTGCAGCGCTACACACTGGGCCACGTAGCACTGCCGCATGGAAGGGCTCCTCCCCGCATTAAAGGGGCAACTCTGCGGGGCTGTACCTGGACCATCGGGGAGCGGGGTGCCGTGCCAGCAGCCCAGCACTCAAGAGGAGTGCCGGGCTGCCAGATCGCGGCACGGAGCCCCCGTTCAAAAAGACGCAAACAGGCAGTATCTTTTTCCCCTCACCCGCCACCTCCCCTTTACTTACCGCCCCATGAGCCTCCTGCCGCTCCGTTCCCACCCCCTGAATCAGTCGCTGTCATCGCCCGGCGCAGATTCAGAGGGCGCGAGCCAATTTTGCCGTCGGGGGAAAACGGGGCGCTGCGCACGGTGATGACGTTGCCATCGCCTGCGCAGCGGAGCGGGGTGCTACCGGTTACCACTGCCGCTAAACTCCCGCTGAATTTAGCAGGAGGCGTTAGTGGCGCTGTGCCCGGGCGAAAAGTTGTTTGCGTCCCGTTAGCGCCTCCGGGAGGCGCAAATGCACCAAATTTCTAGCCCTTATTTTCCAAGGATTATGTGGCCTCCTTATTTCTCCTACCAAAATGCACCACCTGACACTTACCTATATTGAAATTCATTTGCCAATTACACACCCACTCTGCGAGTTTATTAGCATCTTGTATTTTGCCACAAGGTTCCTTTGTATGAATTACACCCTCCAATTTGGTGCAATCCAGAAATAGCATTGTAAAATCATTTACCTTCACCTGAGAGGGCAGATGAGGCCTTGGCTTAACGTCTTGTCTGAAAGACAGCACCTCCAACAGTGCAGCACTCCCTCAGCACTGCACTGGGAGTGTCACCTTGGATTATATGCTCAAATCTCTGGAGTGGGACTTGAACCCACAACCTGCTGGAGGCGAGTGGATGCAACAACACCTGATATGGTTGGTGGCAGCTTGGCAGCTGTGGCCAAGCAGATATGTTGGTTGTTGCTCACCCTGGTATGGCCTCTTTCATGCAATCTCACTGAAAGAATGTGGCATACTGTGACAGCCAAAGACACCTCCAAGACTTGGTTTAAAACTGAAGAATCAATTTACAACTAAGCTTTTAAATCAACTGATGTTCACAGTGTATTGGCGAACAATGCAGGGCATGCGTCATTTGGAATCAACATTCTTGCAAGCTGGAACACTGGGGAATGGTATGCAGAATGACCGTGTCCTTCATGAATATTCAATGACGTCTCCACCTGAGGGAAGCAGGCACTCACTGTCAGCGTGCATCAGACACACCTGCCTCAAACACAAAGTGGGCGGAGATCTGCTGTAACGGTACTCTGACCAATTTTACAATTTGGTCCGATTGATTTACACCTGTAAATCAGTTGAACCTGATCAGAAAATCATGGCCTTTGGCTTCAGTACTGATGAAATACATAATTAATCTGCAAAATTCATAGGGACATAGGAACAGGAGGAGGCCATTCAATCCCTCAAGCCTGTTCTGCCATTCAATGAGATCATGGCTGATCTGTATCTTAACTCCATCTACCCGCCTTGGTTCCATACCCTTACCATAGAATCATATGATACAGTACAGAAGGAGGCCATTTGACCCATCATGCCTGTGCCGGCTCTTTGGTAGAGCTATCCAATTAGTCCCACTCCTCCGCCCTTTCCCCATATCCCTGCAATTTTTTTTCCTTCAAGTATTTATCCAATTCCCTTTTGAAAGTTACTATTGAATATACTTCTACCACCCTTTCAGACATTGCATTCCAGATCATAACCACTCGCTGTATAAAAAAATGTTTCCTCATCTCGTCTCTAGTTCTTTTGCCAATTACCTTAAATCTTTGTCCTCTGGTTATCGACCCTTCTGCCACTGGAAACAGTTTCTCCTTATTTATTCTATCAAAACCATTCATGATTTTGAACGCATCTATTAAATCTCCTCTTAACCTTCTCTGCTCTAAGGAGAACAAACCCAGCTTCTCCATTCTTTCCACATAACTGAAGTCCCTCATCCCTGGTACCATTCTAGTAAATCTCTTCTGCACCCTCTCCAAGGCCTTGACATCCTTCCTAAAGCGTGGTGCCCAGAATTGGACACAATTCTCCAGCTGAGGCCTAACCAATGTTTTATAAAGGTTTAGTATAGCTTCCTTTCTTTTGTACTCTATTCCTCTATTAATAAAGCTAAGGATCCCGTATGCTTTTTTAACAGCCTTCTCAACTTGTCCTGCCACCTTCAAAGATTTGTGTACATACACACCCATGTCTCTCTGTTCCTGAAGCCCCTTTAAAATTGTATAATTTGATGTATATTGCCTCTCCTTATTCTTCCTACCAAAATATATCACTTCACACTTTTGTCTCTTCCGGTCCTCTGTGCACCTACATCTGCCATGTGTCTGCCCATTTCACCAGTCTGTCTATGTCCTCCTGAAGCCTGTTACTATCCACCCCACTGTTTACTACATTTCTGTGTCATCTGTCGGCTTCGCAAAATCCCCCAGAAACTCGAACAGAACCCTAAAGGGGGTGATTTTTGGATTTTTTATACGAATTTGGAATGATGGAACCTAAATGAAGTGATTTGAGGTCAAAACCTCAGTTTTGGACATTTTTAAGGATCAGGGAAGAAAAACCCTGAGGAAAATGACTTTGGATGTTACTATTGGGAAAAACCTCACAGTCACAGAGACAAGACAGGCTGCAGAGGGGTGTGGCGAGGCAGTGGACAGGTTTCGGGTATTGGGGCCCAGTCAAGCTGTCTGGGAAATGTTTGCACTGCAATCCAACCAGAGAGGAAGAGCCTCACCCAAAACCTCACATACACATCCAAAAATGAATAATCCAAGACCCCTTTTGAAATCCCCAGGCCCAAACAGGATGCTAGAAGCCTGAAAACAATAAAACATCCAGTACACCCATTACCCCATCAAAAACCAATCAGCCAAGTATCTACAGGGACAGATTGACAAGCCCGCCAAAAACCTAAGACAAAAGGGACGAGATTTGGCACGTAGATAAAGGCCTTGCCTAAATGGGAGACATCGGAAGCCATCAGGACAAATTAACACCAAGTTAAAATCATCAAAACTTAACGAGCCCGCCAAAACCTAAGACAATGGAATGAACAGGCCTCAACTGAAACCTAAATCACTTCAACACGAAACCGGTTTAGTAAAGCGGTTTTGGCGCGAAAAATACAATGGGCCTTAACAGTATAATTGAGGGCCTATTCCCCCAGCAAGACACAGCAAGTTACTCACCACTACAGGAGCCACACGACACGAGCAGGAGGAGGAGAGAAGCAGCAAGGAGTTCCACAGTTCTGCAAGAAGGCAGTTCCACAGCTCGGAAGAAGACAGTTTAAACAGAGGCAGAGTTCAACAGAAAGAAGTACAACAAAGAAGGCCAGCAGTTCAAGAGACCAGAGCGACCGCCTCAGTGACCATCGGACACCTCGCGGCAACAAGGGCCTTACGAAACCTTTTACTCAAAAGACTCTAAACCCTAACTCTCAACTGCCAAGGATTTGTTTGGTGAGCATTATCCCTGGTTCTCCAGAGTCCAACCTAGCTAGTGAAGTGGGATTGGGAGGGATAAGGGTTTTTGTATATTGTAATTCTCCCTCGCCTGTACCGTGTGTTCCCCAACCTGTGTTTAAGCATTAATAGTGTTTTAAGTTTGTTACCTTTTTCTTTTAATAAAGTCAAAATTCTTTCATCAGAACCTGTTGTCTACTGCATCTTTGTTCACAACCCCTAAATAAGTCCAAGGTCTAGAACCAGGGGCGTGGGAGCGATTCGAACCGCTCACTGAGTCAGAGGTGAGGCTGACCCTACCACTCCACCCCCTACACATCTGCAAACTTTGAAATTATGCCCTCTATACCCAAGTCCAGGTCATTAACATATATCAAAAAGAGCAGTGGTCCTAATACCGACCCCTGGGGGACACCACTGTATATCTCCCTCCAGTCTGAAAAACAACCATTCACCACTACTCTTTGCTTTCTGTCCTTGAGCCAATATTGTATCCACGCTGCCATTGTCCCTTTAATCCTATAGGCTTCAAATTTGTTAGAAAGTCTATTATGTGTTACCATGTCAAACGCCTTTTGAACATCCATATACACAACATTAACTGCACTATCCTCATCAATGATCTCCATTACTTCATCAAAGATCTCAATCACGTTAGTTAAACACGATTTGCCTTTACAAATCTGCACTGACTTTCATTTATTAACCCATACTTTTCCAAGTGGCAATTAATTTTGTGTCGTATTATTGACTCGAGAAGTTTCGCCACCACCGACGTTAGTCTGACTGGCTTGTAGTTGCCGGGTTTATCCCTCTCCCCTTTTTTAAACAGGGTGTAACATTTGCTATCCTCCAGTCTGCTGTCTTTTGACACCAGTGCTACCATTTTCAAATGCCACGCTCCAGCCAACAGCCTGTCTTAACCTCGCATAGCTGAACACAACGTTAAACTGCATGAAGGACCCCCCACCAGCGCGACTTAATGGGATCATGAACTACTTACAGGTTAGTTGCTGGATTATTTTTTCTGGCTGCTGGTGCAATTGTACGTGTTTTTGGAGCTTTCCTATTCTCGCCCAAAGTTTGAATAGTCTACAGGGAGTGGTCTGGCTGGTGCTGAAGTACTTTATTGTTGATTTAAAAGCTTGTGCTGAAACAAGTTGCTTCCAGGTATGGGTGACCATTGTTCATTGTGTCACTGCCCAGACTGACTTTTCAAAACACTCCCACCACTTCTTGCAGCCACGATGCACCTCCCATTTAAGAGGTGCAGGTTGCCTTTAAGTAGCGCCAGCCACTCGCGATATTGGACCCCCTGCTGATGCGTGCAGCCAATGAACAGCACAGGGAGCTGGCTGCATGCAGCAATCCTGTATAACAGCAGGTAGCACCAGTTTACCTTGCTGCTGGCATCGCAATGAACGGGCATGGGTTAATCATGCATTGCGATCCCCGTGCCCGTTTTCAGGGGTTAGTCAATTTAACCCTCCATAATCTTTTGTCATCCAGGGAGCTCTAGCTTTGGATGCCCTTCCTTTCCCCATTGTGGGCCTGTGCTTATTCTGTACCCGAACCATAGCCACAGTGAAGGCCCTGCATTGTTCAATGACTGTTTTGTCTGCCAATTTTTGATTCCAATCCACCTGGCCCCGATCCTTTTTCAACTCACTGAAGTTAGCCCTCCTCCAGTTAAGTATTTTTATGGTTGATTGTTCCTTGTCCTTTTCCATAACTATTCTAAAGCGGATGATATAGTGATCACTGTTCCACAAATGTTCTCCCACTGAAACATGCTCCACTTGTCCCACTTCATTCCCCAGATCTAGATCCAGCACTGCTTCCTTCCTCATTGGGCCGGAAACACACTGATCAAGAAAGTTCGCTTGTACACATTTCAGCAATTCCTCCCCCTCTTTGCCCTTTGCACTGTTACTATCCCTGTCTATATTAGGATAATTGAGATCCCCCTTTATCACTACTCTGTAGTTCTTGCATCTTTCTGTAATTTGCCTGCAAATTTGCTCCTCTATCCCCTTCCCACTATTTGGTGGCCTATAGTATACACCCAGTAGAATAAAAGCTCCTCTATTGGTCCTTAATTCTAACTAAATAGATTCTGTCTTTGGCTCCTCAACTACATCAGCCCTCTCCAGTGCTATAATAGTTACTTTGATCAATGCTGCCAACCCACCCCTCTCCTTCCCCCCCCCCCCCCCCCGCCCCCCCATCTTTCCTGAATACCTTGTAGCCAGGAATATTAAGTTCCCAATCCTCCCCTTCTTTGAGCCAGGTCTCTGTTATTGCCCCTATCTCATAGTACCATGTGGTGACTTGTGCCTGCAGCTCACCAACATTATTTACCATGCTCCGTGCATTTACGTACATGCACTCCAAACCCACCTTAGACTGCCTCACAATTCCCCCCGTCTGATCCCTCCTATTCTGAACTACTCTTTACTCTATTGCTATTTGTCTCTCCCAGCCCTCTGTGCACCTTGTTTCTCCTCTCTGATGCTTCATCCTGGTGCCCCTCCCCCTGCCAAATTAGTTTAAACCCTCCCCCACAGGACTAGTTAACCTTCCTGTGAGCACATTGGTCCCAGCTCTGTTGAGGTGCGTCTTGTACAGGTCTCTCCTGCCCCAGAACTGGTCCCAAATCCTCAGGAATCTGAAATCATGCCTCCTGCACCATTTCTCCAGCCACGCATTAACCTGCTTTATTTTACCATTCCTATACTCACTAGCGCATGGCACTGGGAGTAATCCAGAGATTACTACCTTGGAGGTCCTGCTTTTTAAGTTCCTCTCCAGCTCCTGAAACTCTGACTGCACCTTCCTACGTCATTGGTTCCCATTTGGACCACGACTTCTGGATGTTCCACATCTCCCCTAAATATGTCTGCACCCATTCAGTGATGTCCTTTACCCTGGCACCAGGGGGGCAACACACCATGCGAGACTCACGTCGCCGGTTGCAGAAACGCCTGTCTATCCCACTGACTGTCGAATCCCCTATGACCACTGCATTGCTACACTTCGCTGTGCCCCCCTGTTCAGTCATTTGCCCCACAGTGCCGTGATGTGCGCCAGACTGCACTCCCTCAAGATGTCATCACCAAATCTGGCATTCAGCGCTGTAAACCGGTTTGAGAGTGCCACTCTCCCGGACGATTCCTGCACTGTCTGTCTCTTCCTAACCTGCTGGATGGCCACCCACTTACTGTCCTCCTGAACTCTCAGTAGCTGCATGATGACCACCTCCTGGAATGTGCGCTCCAGGAAACTTTCAGCCTCCCGTCTGCCCTGCAGTGACTCCAGCTGCTCCTCAAGCTCAGAAACCCTGAGCTCGAGTTTGAGCAACTAGAGGCACTTCCTGCACACATGTTTATCCAGGATACATGAAGCGTCCTGGAGGTCCCTCATAGCAGAGGAACTGCAGGCAACGGGTCTCAGCTGTCCCATCATTTTGCTTAAAAGCCTATCTCCTTATTTATGTATGCCAGATTTTAATTAATGCAATTTGAATCCCTTTAATGTTGGTATCCTCTACTTAGTTAATTTTAATTTTACCCCCTTAGATCTAATTAATTACTCTGATTATTTACTTATTTACTTTTGCCCCTTGGTTTAAATTACTGAGCACCTCCTTCACCACCCTCCCGCACCTAATTCCCACTCTCACCAAATTCTCGTTGCTACTCTGTTTAGCAGATTCACCTCTCACACAGCTCTATGCTCACAGCTCTTTATACCTTTGCCTAAAAAAATCTATCAATTCTACAGGGCAACTCCTATTTAACTGTGGAGGGATGCGCAAGAGGCCAGAATTGGATGAGCGAGACATCTCAAAGGGTTATAGGGCTGGAGGAGGTTGCAGAGATAGGGAGGGGCGAGGCCATGGAGGGATTTAAAAACAAGGATGAGAATGTTAAAATCAAGGTGTTACCGGACCGGAGCCAATGTAGCTCAAAAGGGAATTGGATAAATACTTGAAGGGGAAAAATTTGCAGGGCTATGGGGAAAGAGCAGGGGATTGGGATTAATTGGATAGCTCTTTCAAAGAGCCGGCACAGACATAATGGGCCAAATGGCCTCTTTCTGCACTGTATGATAATATAGGGGTAATGTTAACACCTAAAAATGGATGGGTTTGGGTCGGGTGCAATGTCAAAATTTTTAAAATCTCAAACTCGAACCCAACCTGCCTCAAACCTGCCCACTTCCGGTTTAACAGACGCGGGACTAGGGGAGGTCCTTTAAATATTATAATGAGGCTGCGTGCCTCAGATTTTTTCTCTTTTCCAGTTTTAACCGTGGGCAGACGGGCCTCCCAGGCCTCAGGAAACCCGGCAGCTAAAGGGAGGCACGGACTGCTGCATGGAACAGGTAAGTGCTTTTCCAGCACTGCTTGAAGCCAGGAGGAGCAGGAATGCTTTCTCCCAGCCCCCCAAACTAACCTGCTTCACTCCCCGCAATCGGTTGTGCCCCCTCCCCCGAGATCGAACCCCCTCCGTGATCACCGACCCCCCCTCCATGATCACCAACCACCCCCGTGATCACCGACCCCCCCTCCATGATCACCAACCACCCCCCCGTGAATACCCCCCCGTGATCACTGACCCCCCCGTGATCACACCCCCCATGATCACTGACCCCCCCTGTGATCACCCCACCCGTGATCACCCCCCTGTGATCACCCCCCCCGTGATCACCCCCCCGTGATCACCCCCCCCCGTGATCACCCCCCCTCGTGATCTCCCCCCCTGTGATCACTGACCCCACCCCGTGATCACCCCCCCTGTGATCACCGACCCCCCCGTGATCTCCCCCCCTGTGATCACTGACCCCACCCCGTGATCACCCCCTGTGATCACCGACCCCCCCGTGATCTCCCCCCCTGTGATCACCGACCCCCCCGTGATCTCCCCCCCGTGATCACCACCCCGTGATCACCCCCCCTCCGTGATCTCCACCCCGTGATCACCGACCCCCACCCCGTGATCACCGACACTCCCCCATGATCACCGACCCCACCCCGTGATCACCGACACTCCCCCGTGATCACCGACCCCACCCCGTGATCACCGACCCCACCCCGTGATCACCGACCCCACCCCGTGATCACCGACCACCCCCGTGATCACCGACCCCACCCCGTGATCACCGACACCCCCCCGTGATCACCGCCCCCCTCGTGATCACCAACCCCCCGCGTGATCACCAACCCCCCCCGTGATCACCGACACCCCCCCCGTGATCACTGACACCCCCCCGTGATCACCGACCCCCCTCGTGATCACCCACCCCCGTGATCACCCCGCCCCCCCACCCGTGATCACCGACCCCACCCCGTGATCACCGACACCACCCCGTGATCACCGACCCCCCCCCGTGATCACCGACCCCCCCCCGTGATCACCCACCCCCGTGATCACCCCGCCCCCCCACCCGTGATCACCGACTCCACCCCGTGATCACCGACACCCCCCCCGTGATCACCGACACCCCCCCCGTGATCACTGACACCCCCCGTGATCACCGACCCCCCCCGTGATCACCCACCCCCGTGATCACCCCGCCCCCCCACCCGTGATCACCGACCCCACCCCGTGATCACCGACCCCCCCCCGTGATCACCGCCCCCCCCGTGATCACCAACCCCCCCCGTGATCACCAACCCCCCCCGTGATCACCGACACCCCCCCGTGATCACTGACACCCCCCGTGATCACCGACCCCCCCCCGTGATCACCCACCCCCGTGATCACCCCGCCCCCCCACCCGTGATCACCGACACTCCCCCGTGATCACCGACCCCACCCCGTGATCACCGACCCCACCCCGTGATCACCGACCCCACCCCGTGATCACCGACCACCCCCGTGATCACCGACCCCACCCCGTGATCACCGACCCCCCCCCGTGATCACCGCCCCCCCCCCCGTGATCACCAACCCCCCCCGTGATCACCGACCCCACCCCGTGATCACCGACCACCCCCATGATCACCGACCCCACCCCGTGATCACCGACCCCCCCCCCGTGATCACCGCCCCCCCCCCGTGATCACCAACCCCCCCCGTGATCACTAACACCCCCCGTGATCACCGACCCCCCCGTGATCACCCACCCCCGTGATCACCCCGCCCCCCCACCCGTGATCACCGACCCCACCCCGTGATCACCGACACCCCCCCGTGATCACCGACCCCCCCCCGTGATCACCGACCCCCCCCCGTGATCACCCCCCCCGTGATCACCCCCCCCTCCGTGATCTCACCCCCTGTGATCACTGACCCCACCCCGTGATCACCGACACCCCCCCCCCGTGATCACTGACACCCCCCGTGACCACCGACCCCCCCCGTGATCACCCACCCCCGTGATCACCCCGCCCCCCCCACCCGTGATCACCGACCCCACCCCGTGATCACCGACCCCCCCCGTGATCACCGCCCCCCCCTGATCACCAACCCCCCCCGTGATCACCAACCCCCCCCGTGATCACTGACACCCCCCCCGTGATCACTGACACCCCCGTGATCACCGACCCCCCCCCGTGATCACCCCCCCCGTGATCACCCCCCCTCCGTGATCTCACCCCCTGTGATCACTGACCCCACCCTGTGATCACCCCCCCCGTGATCACCGACCCCCCCCGTGATCTCCCCCCCGTGATCACCCCCCCCGTGATCACCCCCCCTCCGTGATCTCCACCCCGTGATCACCGACCCCCCCCGTGATCACCGACCCCCCCCGTGATCACCGACCCCCCCCGTGATCACCAACCCCCCCCGTGATCACCGACACCCCCCCCGTGATCACCGACATCCCCCCGTGATCACCGACCCCCCCCGTGATCACCCACCCCCGTGATCACCCCGCCCCCCCACCCGTGATCACCGACCCCACCCCGTGATCACCGACACCCCCCGTGATCACCGACCCCCCCCGTGATCACCGACCCCCCCCCCGTGATCACCCCCCCCCGTGATCACCGACCCCCCCCGTGATCACCGACCCCCCCCGTGATCACCCCCCCCGTGATCACCGACACCCCCCCGTGATCACCGACCCCCCCCGTGATCACCCCCCCGTGATCACCGACCCCCCTCCATGATCACCGACCCCCCCCCCGTGATCGGACCCCTCCTGCGATCACCGACACCCTGACCCCCCATCTATGCCCCTGATCAAAGTTCCCTATAATCCGTGCCACTGCGCAGCGCTCTGCTGCTCTCATGCAGCACGGGACCGGCTTATTCAACGTTAAGTTTTGCGCATGCGCAAAACTATGAATGGGCCACACAGCCCTTTAAAGGGGTCGCACACCCAAAAAAGAGGGAACTTTGCCCCTGATCTGTCTCCGATCCCCTGCGATCACCCCCCGACCCTTCAAACCACGCTGTACCTGCCCAACAGCCTGACCAAAACACCTCCCCGTCACTTGGAAATCCCGCCCCAGTAAATATCGGGGCCTATGATTCTATGAAAGGTCCTGATGGACGAGGAGCGATAATTTACCATGATCACAGTCACATAGGATGTCATCTGACACTTCGATAAACGTCGTTTCAGTGCTGTGGTAGGGCGGAAACCTGAATGGAGGGGTTCAAACATGTTGGGAGGCAACAATACGTTCAAGGTCTTGAGAGGAAAAGGAAGTTTGGAGATGAGGCGGTGGTTTGCAAGGACAGAGGGATTAAGCTAACAAGCATTGCAAATATTTGCAAATAGATCCTTCTGTAATACTGGTGACAGGATCAAAGGCTAATTGTGTGTTTATTTTAATGAAATGACACTATAGGAAATTAGGCCAATGCTTACAATGATAATATTAGGGACACCACATTCATTGTTCTTCAGTCCTATCTTAAATACACATAAAAATTTGATTACCAAAGGATCCAGTTCAAGTAGATTCAAAAGAAAACCAGATCATGTAATAATCAGTAATTGAGCTAATAATTCCTACACTTCAAAGCACACAAACAAAACCTGCAAAAAGAAAAGATAGAAACTGCCAAAAATATAATTGCCGACTCCACTCCCACTCCCATTATGTTCTTAATGCAAACCGAGTAACCGCTTTTATCTCAAAAATGTTCAAAAGGAGCTTTAGAGAACTCACGCCACAAAATGGACATTGTGAAGCGCTGGGACTCTTCACTGTGAACACAACCACATAAAGAGAAGTTTAATAAAGAGATGTCTGTATTACCCTGTGTTTGTAACTGTAGTATGCCAGGCTTGTCCTTGTTAAAACAAACATGCGTTGTTTATAATTGATCGATGACATTCTGTTCGGTGGCGACTGTTTGAAAAGGACTTCTTCCAGTAACGGTGTTTCGATTTGACTGCCCCGGGAGTAAGAACAAAAACGGCGATTACTTGTAGATTGTTGCACTGCTCTAAGATCAAGATTTCATCTCTCCTGTGCAGCTCACTGAATAGTTTTACACAGTAGCAGCACATTAATGAAACCAAGGTTAACTAAACATTACAACCAGTAGCTTACCTAATGTTATTTTGATGTAATAATATATCGTAGGTGTTCAGTGAGTGAATGCACTGTAAGTCATAGCACTGAGGGTTCTAGCCTAGGAAGGTCTCAAGTTCAATCGTCGTCGTCATCGTCGTGTCGCGACACCTTCCCTCACCACTGTTCCACGCAGGCTCTGGCGCGAGAGTTGAAGTCCCTCATATCTTTACATCTGCATGGCTCTAGTAGTAGAGGGCATTCTAGGAGATGCTCCATTGTTTGAGATGCCTCTCCGCAGTCACAGTCGGTGGTATCAGTTTGGCTGTATCCCCACTTCTGCCTGAGGGCTCTGCAGTGGCTGACACCAGTCCTGAGGCGATTGAGACAGCCAAGTAGGCCAAGTCTCACTGGCTCCTGTTGGAAGAGATTCCTCTGGATCAAAAGATAGCTTGTGTGGCTTTGTCTGCAGATCCTTTGACCAAGCATCTAGTCTACAGCTGTGGGGATTACATTCCAAGGGCTGGACAGCAGGCAAGAAACAGTTCCTGGACTTGAGCCTCTGAGTTGCTGGCTTGTGTTGAAAAAGAGGATGATGGGGATCACTTGTCTGCTTTGACCTTTCCACTCTTGATGAAACTCACCTTCTTATGAAAGGTGGGGCAATACCAGCCAGCAGGTAAAGATTATCCACCTTCGTAGGTTTCAGGCAGCCAGAAATAGCTCTGCAGGCTGCGTTGAGGACTGGATCCATCTTCTTGGCATGCGAGAAGCGTTCCCAGACTGGACAGGCATAATCAGCTGCTGAATAACACAGGGCAAGGGCAGTAGTTTGTAAGGTCCTCGAAGGGGCCATAGAAGGAGCGTTCACGTCGTGGCCCCGTCAGGTTTTTCGCCTGCGAATCCTTCTACAACGTTACACTCAACTTTCTCAAGTTCAATGAACATAGGCCTTGATATCCTTGGTTTAGGGAGGGAGAAATCAGCTAGAATGTCCCATCAGTGACCCCGCTAGAAAATGTGCATGTGTAGATATTGATAAGATAGGATCGGGCACAGCCACACACGTTTAGTGTTGAATAACCTTCCAACACTCACTGTCCAGGCTGAAATGCAAAGAATGGCCAGTTGAATGCAATACCATGGAATGATAGCCAAATAGCAGTCTCCAAACCCTGGAATGACCAATAGCAGTCTCCATACCCTGGAATGACCAATAACATTCTCCATACCCTGGAATGACCAATAGCAGTCTCCAAACCCTGGAATGACCAATAACAGTCTCCAACCCTGGAATGACCAATAACAGTCTCCGCCATTATTTATGCGTAATTCGCACAGCAACTTCAGCCGAGGGGCAGATGCACGGTTAAATGCGGAAATCTAAAGTTGCTGTCCGAGTTGCGCCACTCCATCGATAGCTTCACAAAAATAGTATCTTGCTGTCTGCCTGACCATTGACATGCATTGAATGACATGAAGTTGCTGCACTTGCCTGGTCGATACAAACTAAACTTGCCACAGATAGTTAAGTCAAGTCATTTTAGTCTAAATACCCTTTTAACAACACGATAAGTGTTAATTACTGCCAGTCAACCTCACTGGCACTGAAAATTAATGATTGCAATTTAATTTCTTCAGATTTCAATTGTTGTTGGAGACTTAAAAATGTAAAATTTTAAATTAAAATTTTTTGAATTTACTTTTCCTTTCTGTCTATGTTCTCTCCCATTTAATCCAATCTTTCTTTCCCTCTCTTTATTTCTCTTTCTGTACCTGATTGTATTCACCCACTCTAATTTACACTTCCCTCTCATTCCTTGCGCTGTTTATTTCACAATTATTCATTCTGATTGGTTAAGGTGATACCCAGTTGCTTGGCCTGCTCACTCAGGTCCCAGATGCCCGGTTTCCCTCACTGCAACGTTATCAGCTCGCACTTTCAGCAACTTGCCAGGCAGAAAAATGTAAAAATTTAAAAACCTCAATGTGCAAAGGCAAGTCTAACTAACGGCAGACACCCTTCGATATCCTGATACAGCAAAATCTGGGCCAATATGTAAACGCACCCAATATGGTGCAATTAAACCGCATCAGCTTCAACACATCAGCTTTTGGGTGGTTTGCCTCTGCTGTGGGTAATGATCAACAATGCAATACCGAGATTTCTATTGTGCCAGAACCAAAGGCTGTGTCAAATTGTTGCCGCCATTATGGAGGGAAAATGTCCTTTTGTAGCTGTTGTTGGCGTTGTAAACGTAACATTAACACTTCATCTGATTACAGGAATAGTACATTAGTACTTTAAACATCCTTTCTCTGTGATGTTTAAAGTACTAATGTAAATGAGGTCACGATCAGTATTGCTTTACACTGGCCATGTTTAGCAAAATCTTGGACAGCCTGTTTACGACCATGCCATATTCTACTGGCGGGGGCACTAACGGGGCGGTAAGGGGTTATCATCCGGGCATGGCGAATGCAGCGATGTCTGCAAACTTCAGTGCCGGTTTAGCACTGGCACTAACTCTTAGCGCCTGGGCCTCTGGCACCTCGCAGATTGTGACGTCATAAAGCGTGCAGCGCCCCGTTATCACCCCGGATGGAAAATTGACTC
Source organism: Squalus acanthias (assembly GCA_030390025.1). Lineage (NCBI taxonomy): Eukaryota > Metazoa > Chordata > Chondrichthyes > Squaliformes > Squalidae > Squalus > Squalus acanthias. Next base: position 116,920,382 of record CM059429.1, on the reverse strand, counting down.
TCACCCCCTGCTGTATCGCCTCGCGCTGACAACGCCAGCAAGAGGAGGCGTTGTGAACTCGGCTGGCCACTTCAGGAGCGGTAATTAAAGGGAATGCTTTTCAGCTAGCGCAACCTTTATTATTTGCACCAGTCTGGTGCCTGCAAAGTTTTTAATGTTTCATTGGTGCAAGATGTCCAAGCCCTCCACTTTGTGAGACTGTTTGGGGCTGTAATGGCAGTCGCCCAGGTCGCCTTGCAAAACAGGACTGACGACAACTAGCTTGTGCAGCATCATTGGCCCTTCCCTTTAAGTGAGGGAAGCAGCCTCTGTGATGAAAGAGTGCTGTTTACAATGCACTCGAAATTGTTTAGCGCTCTGCCACTACTGCCCCGCTCTCGGACTTTAGCGCCCTAAGAGAAGTGGTTAGCGCGTGACTTAGCGCAACACTTCCCTCTTGCAGCGCTAAAAGTGAATTTCGCGGGAGGCGAGAATGATTAGCGCCTGGCGCTAATTCTTCAACTTTTAGGGGTAAAAATTCACTTGGTTGCGCCTCCCGTTAGCGCCTTAAGAGGGCGCTAATGGGGCGTTAAGCCGCTAACGCCCGGGCGCAGCGCTGTTTGCGCCGCTCGAGAACTTAACTTGAGATTGTGCGGCGGCGCTAAAACTTACCGCTGCGACCACCTGCGCGCGCAGATTGTGACGTCATTCCATGGTGCAACGCCCTTGGGGCGCCCCGGAGCGGAAATTGAGTGGCGCCCCCTGCCTTACCGCCTGGCGCTTCCAACGACCGGAAGACTGGAACGTTATCAATCAGTGTGGGGCTGGGGGGGGCGCTATTTAAAGGGGGCCTCTTCCTGTCTTTTTCTGTGGTCGACATTTATGCACCACTCGTTCTGAGAGAGAGAGAGAGATTCGGAGAGAGAGAGAGAGACTTCTACATTGACTCAACGCTTTGTGAGGTAGTTTTGCCTAGTTCATCCTAACTTTGTTGCTACTTTAGTTGCTGTACCTCATTACTTTTCTGGCAAAGAGAATATGGGGGCTGCAATGATTGGGGGCGTCGTCCTGCTCCAGCTGAATCGGAGGATACCGAGACGCAGACAGAGAGTAGCAATGATGGCCAGACGGAGGAGGGCCATCAGGCGCATGTACAGGAGAGCTTACCCTCCCAGGGTATATCGTGAACAGCTCTCCTACATCCATATGTCCGAGGAGCTGTGTTTGCGAAGGCTGCGATTCAGCAAGGAGGTGGTCACTGAGCTCTGCCACCTGCTGCAGCCAGATCTGCAGCCTCAGCTGAGGTCCAGGACGTCTCTGTCGGTGGCAGTGAAGGTCACAGTGGCTTTGAACTTCTACGCCACTGGCTCATTCCAAGCTACTGTTGGGGACCTCGCCAATATCTCCCAGTTTGCGGTGCATCGCTGCATCCGGCAGGTCACCAATGCCCTCTTCAGAAGGAGACGAGACTTCATCTCTTTCCCTATGACCCCAGACAAGCAGCGTGACCGTGCTCTGGGCTTTGCGAGGGTAGCGGGCTTCCCCATGGTGCAGGGCGCCATTGACTGCACGCATGTGGCTTTGCGTGCTCCGCGAGAGAATGCAGAGGAATTCAGGAACAGAAAGGGGTTCCATTCCTTGAATGTGCAGTTGGTCTGTGACCACACACAGGTGATACTCGCTGTCAATGCCCACTATCCGGGCAGCTGCCACGATGCTTTCATCCTGCGCCAGACTACTGTGGCAGAAGTTTTCGAGGCACCGCATCAGCCAGTTGGTTGGCTTCTGGGGGACAAGGGGTACGCATTGAGCACCTGGCTGATGACACCGCTCCGTACGCCAAACACCCCTGCTGAGCTGCGGTACAATGAAAGCCATCAAGCAACCAGGAACATTATTGAGCGCACAATCGGCGTGCTGAAACAACGGTTCCGCTGTCTGGACCATTCCGGAGGAGCCCTGCAGTACTCGCCTGAGCAAGTTTCGAACTTCGTAGTCGTGTGCTGCATGTTGCACAACATGGCAATCCTCAGGACCCAGCCAATGCCACCAGGCCTTGTAGCACCACCAGAGGAGGAGGAAGAGGAGGAAGAGGACGAGGACGATGATCATCAGCAGCACCAAGGCAGGAGGGCGGCCCACAATGGTCAAACTGCAAGGGCCGTCCGTCAACGACTAATAGCAAGCCGCTTCTAGGGCCCCTGCCATTGCTACAAACACTAATCAACCCAGCACGCAACCCCTAAGCCGGCCAAGGCACCAATAATTCCAACCACCAGCCATGTATATTTTGAATACAGAAACTTATTTATTTTACAAACTCTGTGTGTGTCAATTCCTCATGACAAACTCATAGAAATAAACACAAAAAAACAGTCAATAACATAACTGGTTCTCACAACCTGGAGATAATGTCCAAAACACTAAACAAAAGTTGGACCATGAACCTCGGCCTTTAATAAAAAACTGACCAGCATTTTGGCACACCTCCTACTTTTTGCCCTTCGAGGGTGATCTCCTTCCCTTGCGCACTTCCCCCCTTCTAACCCTACTGCTCCTCCGTAATGGGACCTCAGTGGCTGCAGCAAGGCTGGTGGAAGGCTGCTGCTCGTCAGACCCTGACACTGCAGATGCCCCTGAAGGACGGCCTCAACCACTTCTGGGCCTGGAGGGCCCGGCTGCAGACTGCACCAACTCTGCATGGGCGGCAGCAGTCTGTCCTACAGGCGGTGGCAAGTGCAGTGGAGAAGTGACAGTGTTGGCAGCAGGAATGCTGTCATCGTGAGAGAGGACAGCAACTCCCTGCTCGCCCGACACACTGGCACTCCCACGGGGCAGCACTTCAGCATCCGGAGCAATCTGCCGGAGAACAGATTGCTGGCCTGCTGCGGCGCGGTGACAGCCCCGGGGACATGTGCACGAACCATCGAGGTTGGCAGCAGTCTGTACTCGCGTGGCCTCCATCTGAGTCTGTATGAGAGCAGTCAGAGGTGGGATCACGGCAGCCAGTGACTGAATTGCAGCACTAAGCGTTAGTGTGGCATCCGCCTGTGCTACAGCGAAGTGCTCCACACTCCTTGCCAGTGACTCAATGCATTCGGGCACCCTTCCCACTGCACCCATGAGCTCAGTGTGCATGCCCACCGCCTGGGTGTTCATTTCTGCAATCAGCCGCTCCTCCTCTGCGTCCATTGCAGTAGGAGTGTCTGGCATACTCTCCCTCTGGGGAGAAGGCCCCCGTTCTTCCCTACACCCCCCATGGCGTTGCTGCAGCCCGCTGGGTCCTGGAGCTTCACCATCATCAGCCCCTTCCCCCCTGCTCCCCTCCGGGGAAGGCGTGTTCCCAGTGTGGGCATGGGCTTCCTCGGGAGAGGGTGGCACTGATGCTCTGGCTTCCTCTTCCTCCTCAGCTGCAGCATCACTCCCAGTGGCAGCTTCAGGGCCCGTCTCCTCAGCTGGTGAATCACCATCTGAAAGCAGGGAGGTACAAGAGTGGCTTTAGCGTGAGGACAGGGTGGCAGTAAGGGAGGAATAAGTGCAGCGAGTTAGCAAGTTGGATTGAAAGTGTCAAAGGCTGGTATTGTGAGGGACAAGTGGAAGGACAGAGGACAAAAAGGTGATGACCTTACCATTGCTGTCCACAACGGGGTCGGCGTCTCCAGTGGCGACGGGACCGATCACCCGGCTTGCCACAATCCTGTGGACGCGCTCCTCCAGATCGCTGAGGGGTTGCAGCTGAAGCCGCCCTCCACCCGTCCGTTGCTGCTGTCTCCGATTATGAGCCAGCTTAGCCTGCAAGAAAAAGGACAGCATCTGAGTAAATATACAGCCATGGTCTTGCCTGATGTGCCTCCCATAGGTGAATAGCCCTTACAATATACAGCCATGGTCTTGCCTGATGTGCCTCCCATAGGTGAATAGCCCTTACAATATACAGCCATGGTCTTGCCTGATGTGCCTCCCATAGGTGAATAGCCCTTACAATATACAGCCATGGTCTTGCCTGATGTGCCTCCCATAGGTGAATAGCCCTTACAATATACAGCCATGGTCTTGCCTGATGTGCCTCCCATAGGTGAATAGCCCTTACAATATACAGCCATGGTCTTGCCTGATGTGCCTCCCATAGGTGAATAGCCCTTACAATATACAGCCATGGTCTTGCCTGATGTGCCTCCCATAGGTGAATAGCCCTTACAATATACAGCCATGGTCTTGCCTGATGTGCCTCCCATAGGTGAATAGCCCTTACAATATACAGCCATGGTCTTGCCTGATGTGCCTCCCATAGGTGAATAGCCCTTACAATATACAGCCATGGTCTTGCCTGATGTGCCTCCCATAGGTGAATAGCCCTTACAATATACAGCCATGGTCTTGCCTGATGTGCCTCCCATAGATGAATAGCCCTTACTGTATGCAAAGTGTAGAATGTGTGTGTGTGTTTGATGAAAGGGCCATAGGTGTTGCATGAGTGTTGTGCATTGGGGTTTTAAGACCCTCTGGCCATAGAGTGAGGTTGAGATGGAGGGATGGAGAGGTATTGAGAAAAAGCCACTCACCCTGACGACCCGAGTGAGGTCGTTGAACTTTTTGCGGCATTGAACATGGGTCCTGGGCACCATGCTCCTGGAGGAGACGCTCTGAGCCACCTCCCTCCACACTCTTCTGAACTCGCGTGGCAAAGGCCTCCTGCCACTCTCCGGGAACAGCATGCATCGTCTGCGCTCCACTGCGTCAACCAGAGCATCCAAGGCCCGCTCGGTGAAGCGATGAGCGCGTTCTCTCACCCTCTCCATGCTTGGCAGCAAAATGGATTACAGGTCTCTCCAGGCTGAGATTCAAGGCTGCAATGAGCAGGGTGTGGCTGGGGAGCAAGTGGCCCCCCCCGCTTTAAGAAGTGTCCGGCGCCAGTGTGTCTGTGTTCCCTCGCTAACTGGCAGCAGCTGCGCTGCGCTCGTGCGCTGAGTTAGCGCCTCACTCCTTGGCCTTTGCGCCTTAAGACAGGTGTGCCGCGCCTGCTTTAGCGCTCCACTCACCTCCCGGGGCGGTAAAAGTGAAGTTTCCTGTCAGTGCCGATAATTAGCGCCAGGCGCTAATATTTGCGTCCAGATGATATTTGCGCCCCAAGTGGGGCGCGACCTAATTTTTACCCCTTAAAGTTTTAGCTGCCCCAACGGGACGATACCAAATTTCTCCCCCTAGATGCTCTTCTATTTTCTCCTTTAGTTGGGATTCCATTATTTTTCCTACCACCGATGTTAAGCTCACTGGCCTATCGTTCCCTGCGCATGTTCTAGCTCCCTTCTTAAATATAGGTATTACGTTAGCTATCCGCCAGTCCTCTGGCACTATACCTTTTTCTAATGAATTATTAAATATCTGTAATAGTGCATAGGAAGGAGGATAGGAACACAAGAACAGGAGTAGCCCCTCGAGCCTGCTATCTCTTCCTTAGATTCTTTTAAAATGCGTGGATGCAATCCGTCCGGACCAGAGGTTTGATCCACTTTTGAGTTTGATTAGTTTATTTAATATTTCTCTTTTTATTTCAAATGCGGTTATATCATTTCTAATCTCATCTTCCGATGTCATGTCCACCTAATGTCCCTGGTAAATACTGAAGCAAAACAATTATTTAATGGTCCAAAAATTCGAGTCTCCAGCTTGCCGCGGGGGTAAGGATCGCGCGCGCTTACCTACTGCGCCTGCCGTTGTGTTTTGGGCCCACGGGAACTTCGGGTCCTGGGCCTCTCCCAACTGCCGGCGCGCAGTGCTTGCGTGTTCCAGGGGCGCAGTTAGTGCGATGCGACCCCTGGGATCACGTGGGCCATGGAGAGCCAATGGCAGCAGACCATCTTTCATTCATAGATTTGACAGGCCTGTCAAATCTGTGAATTGAAATTGGCCCCAAAAGAGCAGCTAAACTTAAAATAATTTTTTTTTAAAAACCATCACATTTATAAAATAACTATAGTTAAATAAATTAACCACTTTAAACAAAAATTAAAATTTTTGAAAAAATTAAAATACTTTTTAAAAGTGATAAAAATAAACTTACCTTTCTTTAAAGTATCTAAAAAAGATAAACCTGTTGAAAAAAAATTAAAATTATACTTAATTAACCACTTACCTTGTTCAAAAGGGGTCTTGCGCCTCCTTTTTATTAGCGTAGTATCTTCAATACTTACCCTCGCATAGAAACCTGAAAAAAGTCTAAGTGTGCTGCGTGTGCGCAGCCTCTAGCGCGCACGCGGTTCACCTAGGAACCGCCCCCTTCACCATACCGGAAGTTCCGGTTTCCCGCGCATGCGCAGTGCATGCAGGAAACCGGCACTTCGGGAAGCAATACGGGTGAGTACACAGTCCGTACTCACCCGGGAAGGGCCGAATTTTTGGGCCAATATTTCTGCCATTTTGCTGTTGCTGCCTGTGACTTTATCCTGTCCATCCCTTAGTGGCCCTATTCCCATCCCAACCTTCTTTTGATTGAAAGAGAGCTCAAAGGGATAGATTTTGAGGAGGCTATTGAAGGGCAAGATGGAGGGATTTAAGGAGACATATTTTCAGTCTGGTCCTCAGTTGAATCACTAATTGATATTATGAGCCTGATTAGAAAGTTATAAGTACATCTGCTTTGGACGATGTAATTGTTCAGATGCCTTTAAGATCATTGTAACTCAGGCTTGTTGTGATCTCTTATTTGCCAATAAGCAATGTGGCCAACAAAGGAAGATTAGAACTCAGTAAGTATGGTGCATTTTCTGAATAATTTGTTGTTTGATAAAGATGATACTATGTGGGGCAAGGTATATTTAACAAGCTGTTTCAAACTAGATATCTTATGCAAATATCAGCGTGCTGTCACCGTTGATGATTATTCAGAATTGTGATATTAATATTGAGGGCTTCATATTTCCCCAGACCTCAATGTACTTTCTAAAATGACAGGAGCTCGATAGCAGATCATTAATGGGAATGGAAACCCAAAGGTAGAAACTCATCTGGGCTCATTTCAGCCCAGACTCAATGTTCCACAGGCAGCGGGCACCCCAACCAAGAGGCCCAAGGCCGATCCCCAAATTGGGCCTCAGGCCTCATTCCCAGTTTATGGGTGAGCTGCAGGGGCCTGTTGTAGCACCACAGGCAGCTCGCCCATTTGAAAAGCACGAATGTCGGGCCTCAGTATCAGTAACCTGAAGGAAAGTCCCAGGAGGGGTTTGGAGCAGGGCAATCGCACCGACTGCGGAGTGGGGGAAACAGTCCTGTTCCTCCTGGCTCCAGTTACCTTCGACTGGCTGCGCAGAGGCTTCAGAGTGTCCTGATCGGGGTAGGCCTGATGCCTGTCCCGCTTATCGCTGCCAAATTTCTGTGAGGGGTCCTAACAGGTGTTCGGCCTTTTATTTAACACCTGTTTCAGACAGCCAACAGGGACACCTGAAAAATAGTCCTATTAAATTGGGTCAGAGGTTTTTCAGGCGTGCTTGGGGCACAGGATGTTGGTCTGCAGAATTGGGCCTCTTTGCACCTGTTTTACTTCCCGATAAACAAGGGAAACAAGGTCCACATTCTAACCTCTGTGTTTTTCTATAATTCCCATTCATTGAACAATGACTGAGGGAAGTTAAGGTACAGAAAGTTTACAAAGCACAACTTCTATGTAGATGGAAGTTCTTGTTAGATCTGTAGTATACAAGAATGAGAATCGGGATTGCATATTGTGCCATCCGTAACTTCTTCAAGGATAGCAGCATGTATTGAAGTAAGAGAGATCGGGGGAGAAATTCAGTTGGTTAGCGCCTCCTGTTAGTGCCTGGGCGGGGGGGGGGGTGCTAACAGGGCGCTAAGAGGTTAGTGACCGGGCCCAGTGAATGCAGCAACACCCGTGTTCTTCAGTGCCGGTACCGCCTGGGCCTCTAGCACCTCACAGATCGTGACGTCATAAAGTGCGCAGCGCCCCGTTATCGCCCTGGATGTGAAATTGCCTCCCGCCTCCTGCTGTATCACCGGGTGTGAACAACAGCAGGAAGAGGAGGCGTTGTCAACTCGGCTGGCCGCTTGGGGCGCGCTAATTAAAGGGAATGGTTTTCAGGTAGGCCTCCCTTTATTATTTGCGCCAGTCTGGTGCCTGCTCAAAGTTTTTGATGTTTCATTGCTGCAAGATGTCTAAGCCCTCCACTTTGTGAGAGTGTTTGGGGCTGTAATGGCAGTCGCGCAGGTAGCCTTGCAATGCAGAACTGATGACAAGTAGGTTGTGTACCATCATTGGCCCTTCCCTTTAAGCGAGGGAAGCAGCCTCTGATGCCATTAGCAATGCGCTCCAAATTGTTCAGCGCTCTGCCGCTACTGCCCCGCTCTCGGACTTTAGCGCCCTAAGAGAAGTGGTTAGTGCTTGATTTAGCGCAACACTTCCCTCTTGGAGTGCTAAAGCTGAATTTCCCAGCATTATTGAACTACTTCCACTGCCCTTTCAGGCAGCGCATTCCAAATCATAACAACTCGCTGTGTAAAAAAAATTCTCATCATCTCCCCCTCTGGTTCTTTTGCCAATTGCCTTAAATCTGTGTCCTCTGGTTACTGACCCTTCTTCCACTGGAAACAGTTTCTTTCTATCTACTCTATCAAAACCTCTCATAATTTTGAACACCTCTATTAAATCTCGCCTTAACCTTTTCTGCTCTAAGGAGAACAACCCCAGCTTCTCCAGTCTCTCCACATAACTGAAGTCCCTCACCCCTGGTACCATTCTAATAAATCTCTTCTGCACCCTCTCCAAGGCCTTGACATCCTTCCTAAAGTGTGGTGCCCAGAATTGGACACAATACTCCAGCTGAGGCCTAACCAATGACTTATAAAAGTTTACCATAACAGTCTTGAATTTATACTCAATGCACCCGATAATAACTGTGAGGTGGGAAGGGAGTGGGTGAAGTACTTGCGGACCAGGAGACCTGGAAGTACGGGTTTTCTCCAGGTTCTGCCGAATTTAACATCGCGGGGGCGGGGCAGAAGAGTTGGACGTGGGGGGGGTGGTGGGGGGGGGGATTCCATCTCCTCAATTTTCCTTCCAAAATGCATCACTTCACACTTCACTGTGTTAAATTTAATCTGCCATGTGTCCGCCCATTTCACCAGTCTGTCTCTGTTCTCCTGAAGTCTATTGCTATCTTCTTCATTATTTACTACATTTCAGAGTTTCGTGTCACCTGCAAACTTTGAAATTATGCCCAAATCCACGTCATTAATGTCTATCAAAAGAGCAGTGGTCCGAATACCGACCCCTGAGGACACCACTGCAGACTTGCCTCCATTAAAAAGAGCAGGAACTCTGAGCACCAGGGATTGAAGAGGAGCCGCGGCAGAGAGCAACAGCTGATTAAAGAGCGGGAACCCAAGGCCCAGGGATGTGAGGAGGATGCAAGGGGGCTTCAAGGGGATATAGACAGGCTAAGTGAATGGGCACGAACATGGCAAATGGAATATAATGTGGAGAAATGTGAAGTTATCCACTTTGGTAGGAAAAATAGAAAAGCAGAGTATTTTTTAAATGGTGAGAGATTGGGAAATGTTGGTGTTCAGAGGGACCTGGGTGTCCTTGTACACGAATCACTGAAAGTTACTATGCAGGTACAGCAAGCAATTAGGAAAGCAAATGGTATGTTGGCCTTTATTACAAGAGGATTTGAGTATAAGAGTAAAGACGTCTTACTGCAATTATATAGGGCCCTGGTGAGACCACACCTGGAGTATTGTGTACAGTTTTGGTCTCCTTACCTAAGGAAGGATATACTTGCCATAGAGAGACTGGTTCCTGGGATGGGGAGATTGTCCTATGAGGACAGGTTGAGTAGACTAGGTCTATATTCTCTAGAGTTGGATATTAAGCAAGATTCCTCAATGAAGAGTTATTTTATTCCTCAACAAGTTTGCTTTTTGCAACATAACCAAGTTTGGTGGGACAATTTCAAATACGAGGTAAAAGGTTTTTCGGTATGTGATGGGAAAGAGAGAGCGGCAGCTAACTGGCATCGAGAAGAGAATATAAACAAAAGGTTTACGGATGTCTATAAAGCAGTTGACGGAGGGGATAAGGGAGCTGAGACTTAGTTCCGGGTTTTAAAGGAAGAGTGGGAATTATTGCAAGCTGAAAAATGCAAGGGGGCCATTCTCCGTGCAAAGGCTAAAGATGCATTGGAGGGCGAAAGAAGCACTAGATATTTTCTAGAGCAAGAGAAGCTGCGACAGAGATTATCATTAATTGGAGAGTTGAAGGTTGGGGAGAAGATCATTAATGAAAGTGGAGAGATTTTAGAGGTGGCTAGCAGCTTTTATCAAGAGTTATATATAAAAGAAGACATTTCCAATTTGACGATGGAGAAGGTTAGTGCTTTTATTGAAGAGGGTTTAAAGGAGGATGAGAGAAGCATGTGTGACAAAGAAGTAGGATCAGTGGAAATAAAAGTCGCAATAAGTGGAATGAAGGGGGGGAAAACCCAGGGTCTGATGGACTAAGTGCAGAATTTTATAAAGAATTTTTGCGATTTTAAGTCCATTGTTCTTAGAGGTTTTTAAGGAGATTAAAATTGAGGGAAGCCTGGCCCCATCTATGAGGAGAGGTGTCATAAGCTTAGTTTATAAAAATAAAGGGGATAGAAGGGATCTGAAGAATTGGAGGCCCATCACATTATTAAATGTGGATTATAAGATCTTGGCGAGGGTTATGGCAAATCGTATGAAGGAGGTGTTGCCGCAGATAGTTTTGCCATCTCAGTCCTATGGAGTCATAGGCTGGGACATCGCAGACTCTGTGGTCCCAATCCGAGATGCGATAGAGCTCATGGAAGAGAGTGGGAGGGAGGCTTATGTATTAAAGATAGATCAAGAGAAAGCCTTTGATAGGGTCACTCATGAGGTTTTTATTGATGGTTTTGGAAGCATTTGGTTTCGGAGAAAATTTCATTGAGTGGATAAGGATTTTTTATTCAAACATATTTAGCTGCGTTAAATGTAATGGTTTTTTATCCAAGTATTTTCCGATACAGAGGTCAGTGAGACAGGGTTGTCCCCTGTCTCCATTGTTGTACACATTGGTAGCAGAACCATTAGGTTACATGATGCGAAAGAAACAAGGTGTAGTTGGGATTGCGGTTCCCAGTTCCGGGCTGGTGTCGGTGATATGCAGATAACACAACCTTAACATTGAGAAATGGGGAGTCAGTGAGGAAAGCTATGGGCGTAGTGGAGGAGTATTGTAGAGCTTCAGGAGCCAGAGTGAATTAAAGTAAGTCCCAATGCCTGGTTGCAGGAAGGGGTAGGGGGGAATAGTTGGAGGAAAGTCCCTTTAAGGTGGTGGAGGTTTTGGAAGTTCTGGGAGTGCATATGGGGTGCAAGAAAGACAGGGATGAAGTGGATCGATTAAATTGGAAAACAAAGGTTATGAAAATTAAAAAGATTTTGGAAAGATGGGAAAGAAGGTGGCTGAAAGTGCAAGGAAGAGCGACAGTGGTGTCCGCTCTCCTGCTATCTAAACTATGGTACTTATAGACAGTGGAGGATATTCCTGAGTGGGCGGAAAAGTCCATTCGAGAGGCTTGTGTGAGGTTTTTATGGGAAGGGAAACCAGCCTTGGTTGCTTACAATACAATAATTGGATGGAGAAATCAGGGAGGACTCAATTTCCCAGATATTGATTTGAAGAAAAAATCCTTTAGAATCAAATGGGTGAAGAGATTTCTTCAGAAGTCAAATACAAGTTTTTGGAAGAGTTGTTTTGATCATTTTTTAACACGAAGTGGGATAGGAGGGCAGGGGATATTGTATATGGAATACAATAATGGGCCAGAAATTCGGCTGTTGTCGGGTGAGTACGCGCTGTGTACTCACCCGTAAGGCCACCTGAAGTGCCGGTTTCCTGCATGCACTGCGCACGCGCGGGAAACCGGAACTTCCGTTCCCCTGAAGGGAGGGGTTCAGAAGTCAAACGCATGCGTGGGAGAGGCTGCGCGCACGCAGCGAACTTCAGTTTTTTTTTCAGATTTCTCCGGGAGGGTAAGCATGGAGAAGCTGCACTTTTAAAAAGGAGGCGCAAGGCCTGTTTTTAACAAGGTAAGTGGTTAATTAATTACAATTTAAACATTTTTTCAACAGGTTTATCTTTTTTAGATACTTTAAAGAAAGGTAAGTTTATTTTTAGCACCGTTAAAAAGTATAATTAATTTTTTCAAAAATTTAAATTTTTGTTTAAAGTAGTTAACTTATGTAACTTATAGTTATTTTAAAAATGTGATTAAAAAAAAAATGTATTTGAAGTTTAAGTGTGGTTTTGGGGCCGATCTCTATTCATAGATTTGACAGGTCTTCCTGTCAAATCTATGAATGAAAATGCCCTGCTAGAATTGGCTCTCCATGGCCCACGTGATCCCAGGGGACGCTTCGAACTAACTGCGCCCCTGGGATACGCAAGCACTGCGCGCCGGCAGCTGGAGGAGGCCCAGGACCTGAAGTCCTCGTGGGCCCAAAGCACAACTGCAGGTGCGGTAGGTAAGTACACGCGCGATGCTTGCACCTGCAGGAAGCCGGAAAACCGAATTTCTGGCCCAATTTTTGAAATCGATTAAACCTCTCCCTAGGTTTTATAAAGGGGTTGTAGAGACTTGGGCCCAATTTTTAAAAAGTGTGCAGTTTATGCCTAAGGGTGCTGAGGAATTTTTAGAAGAGCCCTTATTTTTGAACAGGTGGGTCAACATTAAAGGAGAGGTGTTATTTAATCAAGCTTTTATAAAAGCTGGTATTATATGTGTGAAAGATGTATTATATGAGGTAATTCCAGGTTGGTTGCCGGAAGCGATAGTGAGGGACATGGTGTGGGAGGAGGAGGATCAGGAGGTAGAGGAAAAAGCAATTATGATCATGTATGAGAAGATTGTGAGGGCAATGCCACAGGATTGGATGGAAGAAATAAATGCGGAAATCTCCAAAGAAAGTAAAATGCGTCCTGCTTTTCCAAGCTTTCTGCTGGAGAAAGGGGGAGAGTTGGTCCAATTTGACAACTGTAATACTCGAGATTTCTATGAGGCATTTAGAGAATGGAGATTCAAGACACCGGCTGGTCAGGAGTTTTGGCAGAGTATATACCCACAGCTGGACTTCAACAGGATTTGGAAGGGAGTGTGAGCGAATTTTAAATGTCCAGAGTGGTTTGAACTGGATTTCAAATTGGCTCATAACCGGATATTTACCATAACTGTCTTGTGTAAGATTGGACGAGTGGAGGGGGCAATTTGCCCAGTGTGTGGGACACGGGATGAGACTCTGTCCCATTTACTGATGTTATGTCAGCAGTTAAATGATTTTAAGTACTATGTTCGACAGTTGTGTGAGGTTTTTTTGCTGGGTGGGGACCGAAAAGCGAGAATGGGAATCCCGTGGGACTCAATTTTGAGATGGGGATTGCAGGAGAGTCTGCCCGAGTCTAGCAGAGTGGCAATTCATTTAATGTTCAGTTTGGCTAGATTCGTGATTGTGCAAAGAAGGAATGCTCTGGTTTTTAAGGGGAGGAGAATCAATCTAAAAGAGTATTTTAAATATAAGCTAAAAGATCATTATCAGGCTTTATTCAGAAAAGAATTTAAAGATAGTATTTTATGATCAATTTTTAAAGTACAATCGATTAATATATGTTACGGGAGACAAATGAAACTTCAGGTTTTGATGCTAATATGTGGTGGAGGAATGGCTGTGCAGAGTGGCGGAATGGATTTGTATGATACAATGGAATGATCACGATGTTGTAAATGTTCTTAATGTTCAATAAATTATATCATTAAAAAAAAGTGGGTAGTACACTCGCCTCTGAATCAGAAGGTTGTGGGTTCAAGCCCCACTCCAGGGACTTGAGCACATAAAGCTAGGCTGACACTCCAGTGTAGTGCAGAGGGAGTGTTGCACTGTCGGATGTGCCGAGGCCCCGTCTGCTCTCTCAGATGGATGTAAAAGATCCCATGGCACTATTTTGAAGAAGAGTAGAGGAGTTATCCCCGGTGTCCTGGCCAATACTTCTGCCTCAACCAACATAACAAAAACAGATCATCTGGTCATTATCACATTGCTGTTTGTGGGAGCTTGCTGTGCGCAAATTGGCTGCCGCATTTCCCACAATACAACAGTGACTACACTTCAGAAGTACTTCATTGGCTGTAAAGCGCTTTGAGACGCCCAGTGGTCGTGAAATGCAAATCTTTCTTTCTTTTCTTTTATTGAATGGTGGAGCAGGCTCGAAGGGCCAAATGGCCTACTCCTGCTCCAATTTATGTTCTTATGAACAGGAGCCACAGCAGAGAGCAGCAGCTGATACCAGACAAACGAAGGGAAAAATTCAATAAGTGACATCATAGTCAGGATAGACCGAGGAGAGGCTGGAACCGAGGAATCAGAGCTAAGTGTTTAATTTATCATTTATCTAAGTATTAAGAGCATAGCATCCTTTAGACAAACAAATAGATCTAAGATCTAAGGAGAGGACTAGGCCGAGAGTGGAGCGAGAGAAAAGGGCGAGGCCGAGAGCGCAGCGGGAGAAAAGGGCGAGGCCGAGAGCGGAGCGAGAGAAAAGGGCGAGGCCGAGAGCGCAGCGGGAGAAAAGGGCGAGGCCGAGAGCGGAGCGAGAGAAAAGGGCGAGGCCGAGAGCGGAGCGAGAGAAAAGGGCGAGGCCGAGAGCGGAGCGAGAGAAAAGGGCGAGGCCGAGAGTGGAGCGAGAGAAAAGGGCGAGGTCGAGAGCGGAGCGAGAGAAAAGGGCGAGGCCGAGAGCGGAGCGAGAGAAAAGGGCGAGGCCGAGAGCGGAGCGAGAGAAAAGGGCGAGGCCGAGAGCGGAGCGAGAGAAAAGGGCGAGGCCGAGAGCGGAGCGAGAGAAAAGGGCGAGGCCGAGAGCGGAGCGAGAGAAAAGGGCGAGGCCGAGAGCGGAGCGAGAGAAAAGGGCGAGGCCGAGAGCGGAGCGAGAGAAAAGGGCGAGGCCGAGAGCGGAGCGGGAGAAAAGGGCGAGGCCGAGAGCGGAGCGGGAGAAAAGGGCGAGGCCGAGAGCGGAGCGGGAGAAAAGGGCGAGGCCGAGAGCGGAGCGGAGAAAAGGGCGAGGCCGAGAGCGGAGCGAGAGAAAAGGGCGAGGCCGAGAGCGGAGCGAGAGAAAAGGGCGAGGCCGAGAGCGGAGCGAGAGAAAAGGGCGAGGCCGAGAGCGCAGCACAGGTTACAGGTAAATATTTAATTTAATCTATCGATAACTTAAACTAGATCAAGTAATTAGTTAAGAGATGACAGTGCAGGTGGTGTGCCGCAACTGCAGCATGTGGGAGTTTGTGGAATGCATTACGATCCTGGACGATAACGTCTGCAGGAAGTGTCTGCATCTCGAAGAACTTCAGCACAGAGTTGCTGAGCTGGAGTCCGAGGTGCAGACATTGCGGGGTTTCAGGGAGGGGGAGAGTTACCTGGACACTTTGATCCAGGAGGCAGTCACACCCCCCTTAGGTTTGGTAGTGGTAGAGGAATTCTACTCCAGCCTCGAACAATTCCTGTCCCGAGTCCCAATGGGCGACAATCTGATCCTCCTTGGCGACTTCAACGCCAGAGTTGGAAAGGACACAGACCTCTGGGGAGATGTGATCGGCAGAGAGGGGGTAGGGAAAGCCAGCTCCAACGGTACCCTCCTTCTGACGAAATGCTTAGAACATGGCCTTGTCATAACCAACACCTTGTTCCGTCAGAGAGACAAGTACAAGGCTTCATGGCAACACCCTCGCTCCAAGCACTGGCATCTGCTGGACTACGTCATCGTCCGAGCGAGGGACCGCAAGGACGTCCACATCACCCACGCCATGACAGGAGATGACGACTGCTGGACAGACCACCGCCTAATCCGCTCTGTCATCTCCATTAACGTAACCCCAAAACAGCAGTGGCAACAGAAGCAATGCCACAGGAAAATCAACGCTGGAGCACTCAAAGACCCTGCTAAGAAAGCCCTATTCAGCCTGCGCCTCACAACCAACCTGACGACTCCCAGTGAACCAGAGACACAGAGTGTCCACAGCGCCTGGTCTGCACTCATGGTCTCCATAATCAGCACCTGTGAAGAGACACTCGGTCACTCGACCAGGAAACACCAAGACAGGTTCAACGGGAAAATGCTAGAGTCCATTATAAAAGATGTAATAGCAGAGCACTTGGAAAACAGTGACAGGATCGGACAAAGTCAACATGGATTTACAAAAGGTAAATCATGCTTGACTAATCTACTGGAATTTTTTGAGGATGTAACTGGCAGAATAGATAAGGGAGAACCAGTGGATGTGGTGTATTTGGAATTTCAGAAGGCTTTCGATAAGGTCCCACATAAGAGATTAGCATGCAAAGTTAAAGCACATGGGATTGGGGATAAGGTACTGACTTGGATAGAGAACTGGTTGGCAGACAGGAAGCAAAGAGTTGGAATAAACGGGTCTTTTTGCGAGTGGCAGGCAGTGACTAGTGGGGTACCTCAGGGATCGGTGCTAGGACCCCAGTTATTCACAATATATATCAGTGATCTAGACGAGGGAACTAGATGTAATATCTCCAAGTTTGCAGACGACACAAAGCTGGGTGGGCGTGTGTGTTGTGAGGAGGATGCAGAGAAACTCCAGTATGATTTGGACAAGTTGGGTGATTGGGCAGATGCATGGCAGATGCAGTATAATGTGAATAAATGTGAGGTTATCCACTTTGGTGGCAAAAACAGGAAGGCACATTATTATCTGAACGGCAATAGATTGGGAAAAGGGGAAGTGCAACGAGACCTGGGAGTCCTTGTGCACCAGTCGTTGAAGGTAAGCATGCAGGTGCAGCAGGTGGTTAAGAAGGCAAATGGTATGTTGGCCTTCATAGTGAGAGGATTCGAGTACAGGAGCAAGGATGTCTTGCTGCAGTTGTACAGGGCCTTGGTGAGACCACACCTTGAGTATTGTGTGCAGTTTTGGTCGCTTTATCTGAGGAAGGATGTTCTTGCCATGGAGGGAGTGCAGCGAAGATTCACCAGACTGATACCTGAGATGGCAGGAATGACGTATGAAGAGAGATTGGGACGATTGGGCTTGTATTCGCTAGAGTTTGGAAGAATGAGAAGGGATCTCATTGAAACTTATAAAATTCTAACAGGACTAGACAGACTAGATGCAGGAAGGATGTTCCTGATGGTGGGGGAGTTCAGAACCAGGGGTCACAGTCTAAGGATAAGGGGTAAGCCATTTAGGACTGAGATGAGGAGGAATTTCTTCACCCAGAGAGTGGTGAGCCTGTGGAATTCTCTGCCACAGAAGGCAGTTGAGGCCAATTCATTAAATATATTCAAGAAGGAGTTAGATATATTTCTTATGGCTAAAGGGATCAAGGGATATGAGGAGAAAGTAGGGACAGGGTACTGAATTTGGATGATCAGCTATGATCGCATTGAATGGCGGAGCAGGCTCGAGGGGCCGAATGGCCTACTCCTGCTCCTATCTTCTATGTTTCTATGTTTCTATGACCAGGAGATCCACGAGCTAATAAGTCGCAAGCGCAAGGCATTCCTGATCTGGAAACAGCAACAGAACTTGAGAGCAAGAAAGCAGCTCCACAGACGCCTGAAGGATGGGGTCCAACAAAAAGCTCGTGACCTAAAGAACAGATGGTGGGTGGAGAAAGTGCAGGAGATCCAGCAGCTTGCCGACAACCACAAAGTGCATGGATTCTTTAACGCAGTCAAGACCACCTACGGCCTAAGCACCCAAGGTCCTACCCCACTGCGGGCCAAGAATGGAGAGGTACTCATCAAGGACAGAGAGGGAGTCAGTGCCCGCTGGAAGGAGCACTTCGAAGATCTCCTTAACCGAGACTCTGTCTTCGACGCGAGTGCCCTCAACTCCATCCCGCAGCATGCTACCCACCACCACCTCAGCACAACCCCAGCCCAGCATGAGGTTGAAAAGGCCATCCAACAACTGAAGAACAACGAGGCCTCAGGAGCAGATGGAATCCCCGCTGAGGTGCTAAAACATGGCGGAGAAGCACTATTGGTGCGAATACATGAACTCATTTCTCTTATTTGGAAGGAGCAGAGCATGCCAGGGGATCTCAGAGATGCTGTAACCGTGACCATCTTCAAGAAAGGTGACAAGTCCGATTGCGGTAATTACAGAGGAGTCTCCCTGCTGTCTGCCACAGGGAAAGTCATCGCAAGAATCCTCCTCAATCGCCTTCTCCCAGTGGCTGAAGAGCTCCTCCCAGAGTCGCAATGCGGATTCCGCCCACTAAGGGGCACAATGGACATGATCTTCACCGCGCGTCAACTACAAGAGAAATGCAGGGAACAGCTCCAACCGCTGTACATGGCCTTCTTTGACCTCACAAAGGCCTTCGACACTGTCAACCATGAGGGATTATGGAGTGTCCTCCTCAAATTCGGCTGCCCTCAAAAGTTTGTCACCATCCTCCGCCTGCTTCACGACGACATGGGGTCAAGCAAGGCTGTGTCATCGCACCAAAGCTCTTTTCGATCTTCCTGGCTGCAATGCTCCAGCTCACCCTCAGTAAGCTCCCCGCTGGAGTGGAGCTAATCTACAGAACAAACGGGAAACTTTTCAACCTCCCCCGCCTCCAGTCCAGATCCAAGGTCGTCCCATCCTCTGTCATTGAATTACAGTATGCAGACGACGCTTACGTCTGCGCACACTCTGAGGCCGAACTCCAAACCATCGTCAACACCTTCACACTAAACATCCGTAAGACAAAGGTCCTCTACCAACCTGCCCCCGCCACAGAGTACAGCTCCCTGTTTATCAAAATCCATGACGAGGCCTTGGACAACGTGGACCACTTTCCATACCTCGGGAAGCGACTGTCAACAAGGGCAGACGTCGATGACGAAGTCCAACACCACCTTCAGTGTGCCAGTGCAGCCTTCGGTCACCTGAGGAAGAGTGTTTGAAGACCAGGACCTCAAACCCAGCACCCAGACGATATAGACGGGTTGGTCAAATGGGCAGAACAGTGGCAAATGGAATTTAACCCTGAAAAGTGTGAGGTGATGCATTTTGGGAGGACTAACAAGGCAAGGGAATACACAATGAATGGGAGGACCCGAGGAAGGACAGAGGATCAGAGGGACCTTGGTGTGCATGTACATAGATCCCTGAAGGCAGCAGGACAGGTAGATAAGGTGGTTAAGAAGGCATATCTGATTCTTGCCTTCATTAGCCGAGGCATAGAATATAAGAGCAGGGAGGTTATGATGGAGCTGTACAAAACGCTAGTTAGGCCACAGCTGGAATACTGTGTGCAGTTCTGGTCGCCACACTGTAGGAAGGATGTGATTGCATTGGAGAGGGTGCAGAGGAGATTCACCAGGATGTTACCTGGGCTGCAGCACTTCAGCTATGAAGAGAGACTAGACAGGCTGGGGTTGTTTTCCTTAGAGCAGAGAAGGCTGAGGGGGGACCTGATTGAGGTGTACAAAATTATGAGGGGCATAGATAGGGTAGATAGAAAGGAACTTTTCCCCTTAGCAGAGGGGTCAATAACCATGGGGCATAGTTTCAAGGTAAGGGGCAGGAGGTTTAGAGGGGATTTGAGGAAAAACATTTTCACCCAGAGGGTGGTTGGAATCTGGAACTCACTGCCTGAAAGGGTGGTAGAGGCAGGAACCCTCATAACATTCAAGAAGCATTTAGATGAGCACTTGAAGCACCAAAGCATACAAGGCTACGGACCAAGTGCTGGAAAATGGGATTAGAATAGACAGGGCTTGATGGCCGGTGCAGACATGATGGGCCAAAGGCCTCTTTCTGTGCTGTATAACTCTATGGGCTGGATTTTGTCTTGGGGTCGGGTTGGGGTCATGTAATCCGCATTTCGTGTTTCCCCCCCGACTCCAGATTAATGTGGATGAATGATGCAATTTTCACTTAATTGGGCAATTGAGTTCCAGCATGTGGGAACCCATGAACCAATTAGTGGTTTCAGTCTGAAAGTCGCCTCTGATGATGTCATCATTGCTGACTGCCTAGTCTCAGAGACTGTTGGTGAGAGAGGACCTGCCTGGTTGCTTTTGATGTGAGTGGACCTGGATGCAAAATATGGGGGGGGGGGAGAAGGGGAGAGAGAGAGAGAGAGAGAGATAATTTTTTTTGCATCCAAGTCCTCTCACAGCAAAGGCCAGGCAGTCTCTGAACACATTCAATGCAGCAGCGGTGACTTTCAGACCTAATACTACTACTACCTTCATCACATCTCCGTTGTAATAGTGGACCTGCAGCTGATAGTCAGCTATCCACTTGTGCTCCCGCCAGGTTTCACTGGAGTGTTTCACACCAGGCGTACTTCACGTCAGAAAAGCGTTTAACTAGCTAAAACGTTTCAAAATGGCATTACAGAGCCAATTTAGGGCTTGTTAAGGGCTTTAATGGCCTCTCCCGCCTCTTGGAGGTGGGATGGAGTCGGGAACCCCGCGACTGATTTTGTCAAAATTGCGTGGAGGCGGGATGGAGTCGGGATGGGGTCGGAAACCCCGACCCCGCAAATTTAACCCCCCACACGCCTCCAAACCCGACTCCATGGGTCATTCAAAATCCAGCCATATGACTCTATGGGAGAGGCCATTAAGGCCCTTAACAAGCTCTAAATTGGCTCTGTAATGCCATTTTGAAACGTTTTAGCTAGTTTAACCCTTTTCTGACGTGAAGTACGCCTGGTGTGAAACACTCCAGTGAAACCTGGCGGGAGCACAAGTGGACAGCTGACTATCAGCTGCAGGTCCACTATTACAACGGAGATGTGATGAAGGTAGTAGTAGTATTAGGTCTGAAAGTCGCCGCTGCTGCATTGAATGTGTTCAGAGACTGCCTGGCCTTTGCTGTGAGAGGACTTGGATGCAAAAAAAATTCTCTTTCTCTCTCTCTCTCTCTCTCCCCTTCTCCTCCCCCCCCCCCCCCATATTTTGCATCCAGGTCCACTCACATCAAAAGCAAGCCAGGCAGGTCCTCTCTCACCAACAGTCTCTGAGACTAGGCAGTCAGCAATGATGACATCATCAGAGGCGACTTTCAGACTGAAACCACTAATTGGTTCATGGGTTCCCACATGCTGGAACTCAATTGCCCAATTAAGTGAAAATTGCATCATTCATCCACATTAATCTGGAGTCGGGGGGGAAACACGAAATGCGGATTACACGACCCCAACCCGACCCCAAGACAAAATCCAGCCCTTAATGCGGATTACACGACCCCAACCCGACCCCAAGACAAAATCCAGCCCATATGACTCTATGACAAGCTCATGGTCTGCAGAGCAGTAGTGATACCCACTCTCCTGTATGTTTCAGAGACATGGACCATGCACAGCAGGCACCTCAAAACACTGGAGCGGTACCACCAACACTGCCTTCGCAAGATCCTGAAAATCCATTGCAGGATAGGCGCACCAATGTCAGTGTTCTCGCTCAGGCCAACATCCCCACGCTCGATCAGCTCTGATGGATGGGCCACATCGTCCGCATGCCCAATACAAGACTCTCAAAACAAGCGCTCTGCTTGGAGCTCCGACACGGCAAGAGAGCCCCAAGTGGGCAGAGGAAATGCTTCAAGGACACCCTCAAAGCCTCTTCGAAAAAGTGCAACATCCCCACCGACACCTGGGAATCCCTGGCCCAAGACCGCACAAAGTGGAGGAGAAGCATCCGAGAAGGCGCCGAACACCTCGAGTCTCTTCGCCGGGAGCAAGCGGAAGCCAAGCCCAAACAGCAGAAGGAGCGCACGTCAACCCAAGCACCCCACCTACCCGTCCCTTCAACCACCATCTGCCCCACCTGTGACAGAGACTGTATTGGACTCATCAGTCACCTGAGAACTCATTTTTAATGTGGAAGCAAGCCATCCTCAGTTCCGAGGGTTTGCCTAAGAAGGTAATGGTACAGGTCTGGTTAGTGGTCAGGGACAGGAGGGGTGTGACTACAATTCAGGCAGGTAAAGGGACTCCAGGTGCAGTGCTGGAGGAGCCTCAGCCTTTGCCCTTGTCCAACAGGTATGAGGTTCTTGCTGCCTGTGTGGATGAGGGCAATGTCTGCAGAGTGGATGAGCAAACTGACCATGGCACCATGGTACAGGAGGCCATTCAGGAGGGGTGAGTGAAAGGGAATGTAGTTGTGGTAGGGGACCGTATAGTCAAGGAGATAGATACTGTTCTCTGCAGCCACGACCGAGAGTTCCAAAAGTTGTGTTGCCCGCGTGGTGCCGGGGTTAAAGACATCTCCTCGTGGCTGGAGAAGAACTTTGAGTGGGAGGGGGAGGATCCAGTTGCCGTGGTCCACGTAGGAACCAACGACATCGGTAGAACTAGGAATGAGGTTCTGCTGAGGGTGTTTGAGGAGCTAGGATCCAAATTAAAAAGCAGTACTTCGAAGGTAATAATCTTTGGATTGTTAGTTGAGCCACGTGCAAATTGGCACAGGGACAAACAGATTAGAGGTTTAAATGTGTTGCTCAAAGAGTGGTGTGGGAGGAAGGGGTTTCAGTTCATGGGGCACTGGCACCAGTACTGGGGAAAGAAGGAGCTGTTCCGTTGGGACGGGCTCCACTTAAACTGGGCTGGTGACCAGTGTCCTGCCGAATCGAATAACTAGGGCGGTAGACAGGGCTTTAAATTAATGAAGAGGGGGCGGGAAGATTCAGGAAAGGATAACTGGTCCATAGTTCCCTGTTTTCTCTCTCCCTCCTTCCTTGTCCAGCAGGGTTACATTTGCTACCTTCCAATCCATGGGGACTGTTCTAGAATGTAAGGAATTCTGGAAGATCAAAACCAATGGGCTGGATTTTCATTGACCCGTGGAGGCGGGTTTGGAGGCATGTGGGGGGTTAAAATTGCGAAAACTGGCGGGCGGGCACAAGTCCGCCTCCATCCCGCCTCCACGCAATTTTCATTAAATCGTGTCTGCTGGTCCCAACTCCGTCCCGCCTTTAAGAGATGGGATAGGCTGTTAAGGCCCTTAACAAGCACTAAATTGGCTCTATAATGCCATTTTGAAAGGCCTTTGTGATTTTAACCCTTGATCTACGTGAAGCACGCCTGTTCTGAACCACGATTGTGAAACCTGGTGGGAGCACATTTGGATAGCTGACTATCAGCTGCAGGTCCACTATTACAACGGAGATGTGATGAAGGTAGTAGTAGTATTAGGTCTGAAAGTCACCTCTGATGCTGCTGCATTGAAGGTGTTCAGAGACCGCCTGGCCTTTGCTGTGAGAGGACCTGGATGGAAAAAACTCTCTCTCTCTCTCTCTCTCTCTCGAGCTGCTGTTGCTCATTTTGCATCCAGGTCCTCTCACAGCAAAGGCCAAGCAGTCTCTGACCTGCAATGCAGCAGCAATGATGACATCATCAGAGGCGACTTTCAGACCGAAACCACTAATTGGTTCATGGGTTCCCACATGCTGGAACTCAATTGCCCAATTAGGTGAAAGTTGCATCAATCTCCCACATCCAATTGCAGGCGGGTGGATAACACGAAATGCGGATGACACGACCCCAACCCGCCCCAGTATCAAAATCCAGCCCAATGCCTCCACTATCTCTGGAGCCACCTTTTTTAAAACCCTAGGATGTAGGCCATCTGGCCCAAGGGATTTGTTGGATTTTAGTCCCATTAATTTCTCCTGCACTATTTCTTTACTGACACTAATTTCTTTAAGTTCCTCATTCTCACAAGACCCCTGGTTCCCCAGTATTTCCAGAATGTTATTTGTGTCTTCTACTGTGAAGACAGAGACAAAGGGCTGGTTTTGTCAGTGTGGGTGGGCTGGGGTGTATCAGGTGGAAATCATGTCAGGACCCCGACTCCGAAGTGAAGTGCTGAAAAAGTGGGATTTTCCCCTAATTGGGCAATTGATTTCCTGCGTGTTGGAACCCCTGGCCCAATGAGACTTTTCATACAGAAAGTCGCCTCCGATGACGTCATAAATGCTGCTGGATTTAAGGCCTGCAAGCAGCCTTACTTCTTCTGGAGACTGCAAAGGCTCTGCAATTTGTATGAAGGAGTTGATTTCCTGACAATGTAAGTGATCAAGCAAAAGTGTGCACCTCGGTTTGATGAGCCCTCCCTCCAAGCTCTGGTGCACGGAGCCAGATGTTATAAGGAGGTGCTGTTCCCTTCCTCAAGGAGAAAAAAGCCACCCCAGCAGACAAAAGCTGTGTGGCTGCAAGTAGCCCAGGAGGTCAACTCCATATCAATGAGCCGCAGAACCTGGCTGCAATGCAGGAAGAGGTTTCATGACCTTCTCGGCACAGGAAAAGTGAGTATGACTTTCCCATCACCCTCAATCTGATCCCCATTGACTCTCCTCACCAGCACTCTGCTTTGCCAACCTCTTCCTCCACATCCCACTTGACACTTACATCCCTGCACCCTTACCCATTCCCTCTCTCTCCATGGTCACATTCACTTAACTATTCGACCATGCAGCCCTCACACTCCCTATCACTGTGATACAACAACAACAACAACTTACAACACACAAAGAGGGCCCTTTGTCTCCTTCTAAGCATCTATGCTATGAATTCTCGACACTCACTCCTTCATTCTCACTCAAACTTCACTTGTGTCCCTCATTGCAGGAAAAGAGAGCCCACAATAAGAGGGAAAGAGCGAGGACAGGAGGAGGGCCACCCTCAGTAGCCCAGCTCACCACCTCGGAGGAGGCAGCCCTGGAAATCGCCGGTGTCGAGGAAGATTCGCAAGTGGGGGACGGACAGACGTGCGCATCACAGCAAGCTGGTGATAGAATAGTTTGGCATCTCTCTCATTGACATTGCATGACTGACTGATAATGATTCTGATGCTCTAGCAGATTGACTTATGATCACCTGCACAATTCAATGTGCATGCAATCTTTACCTCACATCTCTAACTCTTTCCTTTACTCCCCCATAGGACCATCGACAACCCCCATCCCCACTGTCCAGGAGGAACAGCCTGAGCTTCAAGACTCCTCAGAGGAAGCTGCAACCTCTGAGGGCGCAGCATCAGCAGAATTCAGCGCACCCAGCACCAGCGCAGACACTCACACCTCGGTGGGACCTTCGCGAGATAGAGTAGTGTTGTCACCTGGTGTATCACAGCTCACAAGTGAGCATCAGCAGATGGTGGAGACAGGGAAAGCAGTGGAGAGTCCTCGTCGGAGGGCGCAGGACTCTGCCAGCTCGGCTCAGCTGCATGTCGACCCTGTGCCTCCGGGTCCATCGAGAAGGAGAGTGGTGCTGGAACTCCACACTGCCCCAGACTGACCCACACTGACCACACTACCCAACACTGCCCCACACTGACCACACTGCCCCAGACTGACCACACTGCCCAAAACTGCCCCACACTGCCCCACACTGCCCAAAACTGCCCCACACTGCCCAAAACTGCCCCACACTGCCCAACACTGACCCACACTGCCCAACACTGACCAACATTGACCAACACTGACCAAAACTGACCAACACAGCCACACACAGCCCACACTGACCGACACTGCCCCAAACTGCCCCACACTGTGCCAAAATGCCCAACACTGCCCCACACTGCCTCACACTGCCACAAAATGCCCGACACTGCCCCACACTTCCCCACATGCCCAACACTGCCCCACACTGCCCAACACTGCCTCACACTGCCCCACACTGGCCAACACTGCCCCACACTGCCCCACACTGACCAACACTGCCTCACACTGCCCCACACTGGCCAACACTGCCCCACACTGCCCCACACTGACCAACACTGCCTCACACTGCCCCACACTGGCCAACACTGCCCCACACTGCCCCACACTGGCCAACACTGCCCCACACTGCACCACACTGCCCCACACTGCCCAAAACTGCCGCACACTGCCCAGCACTGCCCCACACTGCACCACACTGCCCCACTCTGGCCAACACTGCCCCACACTGCCCAACACGGCCCCGCACTGGCCAACACTGCCCCACACTGCCCAACACGGCCCCGCACTGGCCAACACTTCCCCACATGCCCAACACTGCCCAACACTGCCCCAACACTGCCCAACACTGCCCCACACGGCCCCACACTGCCCCACACTGCCCCACACTGCCCAACAATGCCCAACACTGCCCCACACTGCCCAACACTGCCCCACACTGCCCAACACGGCCCCGCACTGGCCAACACTGCCCCACACTGCCCAACACTGCCCAACACTGCCCCACACTGCCCAACACTGCCCCACACTGCCCAACACGGCCCCGCATTGGCCAACACTGCCCCGCACTGGCCAACACTGCCCCACACTGCCCAACACTGCCCCACACTGCCCAACACTGCCCAACACTGCCCCACACTGCCCAACACGGCCCCGCACTGGCCAACACTGCCCCACACTGCCACACACAGCCACACACAGCCCCACACTGCCGCAAAATGCCCAACACTGCCCCAAGATTGCCCCACACTGCCCAGCACTGCCCCACACTGCCTCACATTGACCAACACAGACCCACACTGCTTAACACTGCCCAACACTGCCCCAAAATGCCCAAAACTGCCCCACACTGCCCCACACTGCCAAACACTGCCCCAACCACCCAACACTGCCCCAAACTGCCCAACACTGCCCACACTGCCCAAACTGCCCCACACTGCCCCACACTGCCCCACACTGCCCCACACTGCCCAACACTGCCCCACACTGGTCTACACTGCCCCACACTGTCCCACACTGCCCCACACTGCCCCAAACTGCCCGACACTGCCCACACTGCCCAAACTGCCCCACACAGCCCTACACTGTCCAACACTTCCCCACACTGACCCACACTGCCCAACACTGCCCAACACTGTCCAACATTGCCCAACACTGACCCACACTGCCCCGCACAGCCCTACACTGTCCAACACTTCCCCACACTGACCCACACTGTCCCAACACAGCCCCACACTGCTCAACACTGTCCAACACTGCCCAACACTGCCCAGCACTGCCCAACACTGCCCCACACTGCCCCACACTGCCCAACACTGTCCCACACTGCCCCACACTGCTCAACACTGTCCAACACTGCCCAGCACTGCCCAACACTGCCCAAAACTGCCCCACACTGCCCCACACTGTCCCAAACTGCCCCAAACTGCCCCACACTGCCCCAAACTGCCCAACACTGCCCCACTCTGGCGAACACTGTCCAACACTGCCCCACACTGTCCCATACTGCCCCACACTGCCCCACACAGCCCCACACAGCCCAACACTGCATAACACTGCCCCAAACTGCCCAACACTGCCCCACTCTGGCCAACACTGCCCCACACTGCCCAACACGGCCCGGCACTGGCCAACACTGCCCCACACTGCCCAACACAGCCCCGCACTGGCCAACACTGCCCCACACTTCCCCACATGCCCAATACTGCCCCACACTGCCCCACACTGCCCCACACTGGCCAACACTGTCCCACACTGCCACACACAGCCACACACAGCCCCACACTGCCGCAAAATGCCCAACACTGCCCCAAGATTGCCCCACACTGCCCAGCACTGCCCCACACTGCCTCACATTGACCAACACGGACCCACACTGCTTAACACTGCCCAACACTGCCCCAAAATGCCCAAAACTGCCCCACACTGCTCCACACTGCCAAACACTGCCCCAAACCACCCAACACTGCCCCAAACTGCCCGACACAGCCCACACTGCCCAAACTGCCCCACACTGCCCCACACTGCCCCACACTGCCCCACACTGCCCACACTGCCCCACACTGGTCTACACTGCCCCACACTGTCCCACACTGCCCCACACTGCCCCAAACTGGTCACCACTGCCCCACACTGTCCCACACTGCCCCACACTGGTCTTCACTGCCCCACACTGCCCAACATTGCCCAGCACTGCCCCGCACTGCCCCGCACTGACCCACACTGCCCCACACTGCCCAACATTGCCCAGCACCGCCCCGCACTGCCCCGCTCTGACCCACACTGCCCCACACTGCCCAACATTGCCCAGCACTGCCCCGCACTGCCCCGCACTGGCGCACACTGTCCCACACTGCCCAACACTGCCCAACACTGACCCACACTGCCCCACACAGCCCTACACTGTCCAACACTTCCCCACACTGACCCACACTGACCCACACTGTCCCAACACTGCCCCACACTGCTCAACACTGTCCAACACTGCCCAACATTGCCCAACGCTGACCCACACTGCCCAACACTGCCCAACACTGTCCAACATTGCCCCACACTGCCCCACACTGCTCAACACTGTCCAACACTGCCCAGCACTGCCCAACACTGCTCAAAACTGCCCCACACTGCCCCACACTGTCCCAAACTGCCCCAAACTGCCCCACACTGCCCCAAACTGCCCCACACTGCCCCACTCTGGCGAACACTGTCCAACACTGCCCCACACTGTCCCATACTGCCCCACACTGCCCCACACAGCCCCACACAGCCCAACACTGCCTAACACTGCCCCAAACTGCCCAACACTGCCCCACTCTGGCCAACACTGCCCCACACTGCCCAACACGGCCCTGCACTGGCCAACACTGCCCCACACTGCACAACACGGCCCCGCACTGGTCAACACTGCCCCACACTGCCCAACACGGCCCCGCACTGCCCCACATGCCCAATACTGCCCCACACTGCCCCACACTGCCCCACACTGCCTAACACTGCCCCACACTGCCCCACACTGCCCCACACTGCCCAACACGGGCCCGCACTGCCGCACACAGCCACACACAGCCCCCACACTGCCCAGCACTGTCCAACACTGCCCCAACATTGCCCCACACTGCCCCAACACTGCCCCACACTGGCCCACACTGACCCACACTGCCCCACACTGCACTACACTGCCCAGCACTGCCCCACACTGACCCACACTGACCCACACTGCCCCGCATTGACCAACACGGACCCACACTGCCCCACACTGCTCAACACTATCCAACACTGCCCAACACTGCCCCACAATGCCCCAAACTGCCCAAAACTGCCCCACACTGTCCCAAACTGCCAAACAATGCCCCACACAGCCCAGCACTGTCCAACACTGTCCCACAATGCCCCACACAACCCCACACAGCCCCAACACTGACCAACACTGCCTCACACTGCCCTAAAATGCCCCACACTGCCCCACACTTCCCCACATGCCCAACACTGCCCCACACTGCCCCACACGGCCCCACACTGCCCAACACTGCCCCACACTGTCCCACACTGCCCCACACTTCCCAACATGCCCAACACTGCCCCACACTTCCCCACATGCCCAACACTGCCCCACACTGCCCCACACTTCCCCACATGCCCAACACTGCCCCACACTGCCCCACACTTCCCCACATGCCCAACACTGCCCAACACTGCCCCAACACTGCCCAACACTGCCCCACACGGCCCCACACTGCCCCACACTGCCCCACACTGCCCAACACTGCCCAACACTGCCCCACACTGCCCAACACAGCCCCACACTGCCCAACATGGCCCCGCACTGGCCAACACTGCCCCACACTGCCCAACACTGCCCAACACTGCCCCACACTGCCCAACACGGCCCCGCACTGGCCAACACTGCCCTACACTGCCCAACACGGCCCCGCACTGCCCAACACTGCCCCACACTGCCCAACACTGCCCCACACTGCCCAACACGGCCCCGCACTGGCCAACACTGCCCCACAATGCCCAACACTGCCCCACACTGCCCCACACTGCCCCACACTGCCCAACACGGCCCCGCACTGGCCAACACTGCCCCACACTGCCACACACAGCCACACACAGCCCCACACTGCCGCAAAATGCCCAACACTGCCCCAAGATTGCCCCACACTGCCCAGCACTGCCCCACACTGCCTCACATTGACCAACACGGACCCACACTGCCCCACACTGCTTAACACTGCCCAACACTGCCCCAAAATGCCCAAAACTGCCCCACACTGCCCCACACTGCCAAACACTGCCCCAAACCACCCAACACTGCCCCAAACTGCCCGACACTGCCCACACTGCCCAAACTGCCCCACACTGCCCCACACTGCCCCACACTGCCCCACACTGCCCACACTGCCCCACACTGGTCTACACTGCCCCACACTGTCCCACACTGCCCCACACTGCCCTAAACTGGTCACCACTGCCCCACACTGTCCAACACTGCCCCACACTGGTCTCCACTGCCCCACACTGCCCAACATTGCCCAGCACTGCCCCGCACTGACCCACACTGCCCCACACTGCCCAACATTGCCCAGCACTGCCCCGCACTGCCCCGCACTGGCCCACACTGTCCCACGCTGCCCAACACTGCCCAACACTGCCCAACACTGTCCAACATTGCCCAACACTGACCCACACTGCCCCACACAGCCCTACAATGTCCAACACTTCCCCACACTGACCCACACTGACCCACACTGTCCCAACACTGCCCCACACTGCTTAACACTGTCCAACACTGCCCAACACTGCCCAGCACTGCCCAACACTGCCCCACACTGCCCCACACTGCCCAACACTGTCCCACACTGCTCAACACTGTCCAACACTGCCCAGCACTGCCCAACACTGCCCAAAACTGCCCCTCACTGCCCCACACTGTCCCAAACTGCCCCAAACTGCCCCACACTGCCCCAAACTGCCCAACACTGCCCCACTCTGGCGAACACTGTCCAACACTGCCCCACACTGTCCCATACTGCCCCACACTGCCCCACACAGCCCCACACAGCCCAACACTGCCTAACACTGCCCCAAACTGCCCAACACTTCCCCACACTGTCCCAACACTGCCCCACTCTGGCCAACACTGCCCCACACTGCCCAACACGGCCCCGCACTGGCCAACACTGCCCCACACTTCCCCACATGCCCAATACTGCCCCACACTGCCCCACACTGCCCCACACTGCCCAACACTGCCCCACACTGCCCCACACTGCCCCACACTGCCCCACACTGCCCAACACGGGCCCGCACTGGCCAACACTGCCCCACACTGCCGCACACAGCCACACACAACCCCACACTGCCCAAAACTGCCCCACACTGCCCCACACTGTCCCAAACTGCCCCAAACTGCCCCACACTGCCCCAAACTGCCCAACACTGCCCCACTCTGGCGAACACTGTCCAACACTGCCCCACACTGTCCCATACTGCCCCACACTGCCCCACACAGCCCCACACAGCCCAACACTGCCTAACACTGCCCCAAACTGCCCAACACTTCCCCACACTGACCCACACTGTCCCAACACTGCCCCACTCTGGCCAACACTGCCCCACACTGCCCAACACGGCCCCGCACTGGCCAACACTGCCCCACACTTCCCCACATGCCCAATACTGCCCCACACTGCCCCACACTGCCCCACACTGCCCAACACTGCCCCACACTGCCCCACACTGCCCCACACTGCCCCACACTGCCCAACACGGGCCCGCACTGGCCAACACTGCCCCACACTGCCGCACACAGCCACACACAACCCCACACTGCCCAACACTGCCCCACACTGCCCCAAAATGCCCAACACTGCCCCACACTGCCGCACACAGCCACACACAGCCCCCACACTGCCCAACACTGCCCCAACATTGCCCCTCACTGCCCCAACACTGCCCCACACTGGCCCACACTGACCCACACTGCCCCACACTGCCCTACACTGCCCCACTCTGGCGAACACTGTCCAACACTGCCCCACACTGTCCAATACTGCTCCACACTGCCCCACACAGCCCCATACTGCCCCACACTGTGCCAAAATGCCCAACACTGCCCCACACAGCCCCACACAGCCCAACACTGCCTAACACAGCCCAGCACTGGCCAACACTACCCCACACAGCCCCACACAGCCCCCACACTGCCCAACACTGCCCCATACTGCCCCACACTGTGCCAAAATGCCCAACACTGCCCCACACTGCCAAAAACTGCCCAATATTGACCCACACTGCCCCCCACTGGCCCACACTGCCCCACACTACCCACACTGCCCCAAAATGCCCAACACTGCCCCACACTGCCCCACACTGCCCAACACGGGCCCACACTGGCCAACACTGCCCCACACTGCCCAACATTGCCCAGCACTGCCCCGCACTGCCCCGCACTGGCCCACACTGTCCCACACTGCCCAACACTGCCCAACACTGTCCAACATTGCCCAACACTGACCCACACTGCCCCACACAGCCGTACACTGTCCAA
Source organism: Squalus acanthias (assembly GCA_030390025.1). NCBI lineage: Eukaryota > Metazoa > Chordata > Chondrichthyes > Squaliformes > Squalidae > Squalus > Squalus acanthias. The sequence continues at coordinate 116,888,096 of CM059429.1, read as the reverse complement.
CACTTCCCCACACTGACCCACACTGACATACACTGTCCCAACACTGCCCCACACTGCTCAACACTGTCCAACACTGCCCAACACTGCCCAGCACTGCCCAACACTGCCCCACACTGCCCCACACTGCCCAACACTGCCCCACACGGCCCCACACTGCCCCACACTGCCCACACTGCCCCACACTGCCCCACACTGCCCAACACTGCCCCACACTGCCCAACACTGTCCACACTGCCCAACACTGCCCAACACTGCCCAACACTGCCCCACACTGCCCAACACTGCCCCGCACTGCCCAACACAGCCCCGCACTGGCCAACACGGCCCCGCACTGGCCAACACTGCCGCTCACTGCCCAACACTGCCCCACACTGTCCAACACTGCCCCACACTGCCCAACACTGCCCCACACTGCCCAACACTGCCCCACACTGCCCAACACGTGCCCGCACTGCCCAACACTGCCCAACACTGCCCCACACTGCCCAACACTGCCCCACACTGCCCAACACTGCCCCATACTGCCACACACTGCACCACACTGCCCAACACTGCCCCAAAATGCCCAACACTGCCCAACACTGGCCCACACTAGCCCACACTGCCCAAAACTGCCCCACACTGCCCAACACTGCCCCACACTGCCCAACACTGACCAACACTGCCCCACACTGCCCCACACTACCCCACACTGTCCCATACTACCCCACACTGACCAACACTGCCCCACACTGCCCCACACAGCCCAACACTGCCCAACACAGCCCCACACTGACCAACACTGCCCCACACTGCCCCACACTGCCCCAAAATGCCCAACACTGCCCCACACTGCCCCACACTGCCTCAATATGCCCAACACTGCCCCACAATTCCCCACATGCCCCACACTGCCCCACACTGTCCCACACTGCCCCAACATTGCCCCACACTGCCCCAACACTGCCCCACACTGCCCCACACCGACCCACACTGCCCCACACTGACCCACACTGCCCCGCACTGCCCAACATTGCCCCACACTGCCCCACACTGACCAACACGGCCCCACACTGCCCCACACTGCTCATCACTGTTCAACTCTGCCCAACACAGCCACACACTGCATCACACAGCCCCACACTGCCCAAGACTGCTCCGCACTGCCCTGCACTGTCCCACACTGCCCAACACTGTCCCACACTGTCGCACACTGCCCCACAATGCCCCACACTGTCCCACACTGGCCCACACTGTCCCACACTGCCCAACACTGCGCCACACTGTCCCATACTGCCCGAAACTGCCCCACACTGCCCCACACTGCCTCACACTGCCCCACACTGCCTCACACTGTCTCACACTGTCCAACACTGCCTCACACTGCCCCACACTGTCCCACACTGTCCAACACTGCCCCACACTGCCTCACACTGCCCCACACTGCCTCACACTGTCCCACACTGTCCCACACTGTCCAACACTGCCTCACACTGCCCCACACTGCCCCACACTGCCTCACACTGCCCCACACTGCCTCACACTGTCCCACACTGTCCAACACTGCCGGAAACAGCCCAACACTGCCCTACCCTGCCCAACACAGGCCGACACTGCTCCACACAGCAAACACACTGCACAACACTGCTCCACACTGCCCCATACAGCCCGAAACTGCCCCACACTGCCTCACACTGCCCAACACTGTCCCATACTGCCCGAAACTGCCCCACACTGCCTCACACTGCCCCACACTGCCTCACACTGCCCCACACTGCCTCACACTGCCCCACACTGTCCCACACTGCCCAACACTGCCCCACACTGCCCAACACTGCCCCACACTGCCCAACACTGCCCCACACTGCCCAACACTGCCCCACACTGCCCAATACTGTCCCACACTGACCACATTGCCCAACACTGCCCAATACTGCCCCACACTGACCACACTGCCCAACACTGCCCCAGACTGACCCACACTGCACCACACTACCCAACACTGTCCAACACTGCCCAACACTGCCACACACTGCCCAACACTGTCCCACACTGACCACACTGCCCCAGACTGACCCACACTGCCCAACACTGACCGACACTGCACCACACTGCCCAACACTGCCCCACACTGCCCCACACTACACCACACTGCCCAAAACTGCCCCACACTGACCAACATTGACCAACACTGACCAAAGCTGACCAACACAGCCACACACAGCCCACACTGACCGACACTGCCCCGCACTGCCCCACACTGCCCCACACTGCCCCACACTGACCAACATTGACCAACACTGACCAAAACTGACCAACACAGCCACACACAGCCCACACTGACCGACACTGCCCCGCACTGCCCCAAACTGCCCAACACTGCCCCACTCTGGCGAACACTGTCCAACACTGCCCCACACTGTCCCATACTGCCCCACACTGTCCCACACTGCCCCATACTGCCCCACACTGCCCCACACTGCCCAACACTGCCCCACTCTGGCGAACACTGTCCAACACTGCCCCACACTGCCCCATACTGACCAACACTGCCCCAAAATGCCCAACTCTGCCCCACACTTCCCCACATGCCCAACACTGCCCCACACTGCCCCACACGGCCCAACACTGCCCCACACTGCCCCACACAGCCCAACACGGGCCCGCACTGGCCAACACTGCCCCACACAGCCCCCACACTGCCCAACACTGCTGCACTCTGCCCCACACTGCCCCAAAATGCCCAACACTGCCCCAACATTGCCCCACACTGACCCACACTGACCCACACTGCCCCACACTGCCCAGCACTGCCCCACACTGACCCACACTGCCCCGCATTGACCAACACGGACCCACACTGCCCCACACTGCTCAACACTGCCGCACACTGCCCCACACAGCCCAACACTGCCCAACACGGGCCCGCACTGGCCAACACTGCCCCAAATTGACCAACATGGACCCACACTGTCCAACACTGTCCCACACTGCCCCACACTGCCCCACACTGCCCCACACTGCCCCAAAATGCCCAACACTGCCCCACACTTCCCCAGATGCCCAACACTGCCCCACACGGCCCCACACTGCCCCACACTGTCCAACACTGCCCCACACTGCCCCACACTGGCCAACACTGCCCCACAATTCCCCACACTTCCCCACATGTCCAAAACTGCCCCACACTGTCCCACACTGCCCAACACGGCCCCGCACTGGTCAACACTGCCCCAACATTGCCCCAACACTGCCCCAACACTGCCCCACCACTGCCCCACACTGACCCACACTGACCCACACTGACCCACACTGACCCACACTGCCCCGCATTGACCAACACGGACCCACACTGCCCCACACTGCTCAACACTGTCCAACATTGTCAAACACTGCCCAACACTGCCCCACAATGCCCCAAACTGCCAAACACTGCCGCACACTGCCCAGCACTGTCCAACACTGTCCAAAACTGTCCCACAATGCCTGACACAACCCCACACTGTCCAACACTGCCCAACACTGGCCAACACTGCCCCACACTTCCCCACATGCCCAACACTGCCCCACACTGCCCCACACTTCCCCACATGCCCAACACTGCCCCACGCTGCCCAACACTGCCCAACACTGCCCAACACTGGCCCACACTGCCCCACATGCCCAACACTGCCCCACACTGCCTCACACTTCCCCACATGCCCAAAACTGCCCCACACTGCCGCACACTGCCCAGCACTGTCCAACACTGTCCAACACTGTCCCACAATGCCCCACACTGCCCAACACTGCCCCACACTGCCCAACACTGCCCCACACTGCCCAACACGGCCCCGCACTGCCCAACACTGCCCCACACTGCCCAACACTGCCACACGCTGTGCAACACTGCCCCACACTGCCCAACACGGCCCCGCACTGCCCAACACTGCCCCACACTGCCCAACACTGCCCCACACTGTCCAACACTGCCCCACACTGCCCAACACGGCCCCGCACTGCCCAACACTGCCCAACAATGCCCAACACTGCCCCACACTGCCCAACACTGCCCCACACTGCCCAACACGGCCCCACACTGCCCAACACTGCCCCACACTGCCCAACACTACCCCGCACTGCTCAACACTGCCCCACACTGCCCCACACTGCCCAACACTGCCCCACACTGACCCACACTGACCCACACTGACCCACACTGCCCCACACTGACCCACACTGCCCCGCATTGACCAACACGGACCCACACTGCCCCACACTGCTCAACACTGTCCAACATTGTCAAACACTGCCCAACACTGCCCCACAATGCCCCAAACTGCCAAACACTGCCCCACACTGCCCAAAACTGCCCCACACTGCCGCACACTGCCCAGCACTGTCCAACACTGTCCAACACTGTCCCACAATGCCTGACACAACCCCACACTGTCCAACACTGCCCAACACTGGCCAACACTGCCCCACACTTCCCCACATGCCCAACACTTCCCCACACTGCCCCACACTTCCCCACATGCCCAACACTGCCCCACGCTGCCCAACACTGCCCAACACTGCCCAACACTGGCCCACACTGCCCCACATGCCCAACACTGCCCCACACTGCCCCACACTTCCCCACATGCCCAAAACTGCCCCACACTGCCGCACACTGCCCAGCACTGTCCAACACTGTCCAACACTGTCCCACAATGCCCCACACTGCCCAACACTGCCCCACACTGCCCAACACTGCCCCACACTGCCCAACACTGCCCCACACTGCCCAACACTGCCACACGCTGTGCAACACTGCCCCACACTGCCCAACACGGCCCCGCACTGCCCAACACTGCTCCACACTGCCCAACACTGCCCCACACTGTCCAACACTGCCCCACACTGCCCAACACGGCCCCGCACTGCCCAACACTGCCCAACAATGCCCAACACTGCCCCACACTGCCCAACACTGCCCCACACTGCCCAACACGGCCCCACACTGCCCAACACTGCCCCACACTGCCCAACACTACCCCGCACTGCCCAACACTGCCCCACACTGCCCCACACTGCCCAACACTGCCCCACACTGCCCCACACTGCCCAACGCGGCCCCGCACTGGCACACACAGCCACACACAGCCCCACACTGCCGCAAAATGCCCAACACTGCCCCAAGATTGCCCCATACTGCCCCACACTGCCCAGCACTGCCCCGCACTGACTCACATTGACCAACACGGACCCACACTGCCCCACACTGCTTAACACTGCCCAACACTGCCCCACACTGCCCCACACTGCCCCAAAATGCCCAACACTGCCCAACACTGCCAAACACTGCCCCACACTGCCCCACACTGCCCAAAACTGCCCCACACTGCCCAAAACTGCCCCACACTGGCCCACACTGCTCAAAACTGCCCCACACTGCCCCACACTGCCAAACACTGCCCCACACTGGCCCACACTGCCCAAAACTGCCCCACACTGCCCGACAATGCCCCACTCTGGCAAACGCTGGTCCCCACAGACCCACACTGCCCCGCACTGCCCCGCACTGGTCTACACTGCCCCACACTGCCCCACACTGACCCACACTGCCCCAAACTGGTCACCACTGCCCTACACTGTCCCACACTGCCACACACTGGTCTCCACTGCCCCACACTGCCCCACACTGTCCCACACTGCCCCAAACTGGTCACCACTGCCCCACACTGTCCCACACTGCCCCACACTGCCCCACACTGCCCCGCACTGTCCCACACTGTCCCACACTGTCCCACACTGCCCCACACTGCCCAAAACTGTCCAACATTGCCCAACACTGCCCCACACTGCCCCACACAGCCCTACACTTCCCCACACTGCCCCACACTGCCCCACACTGACCCACACTGTCCCCACACTTCCCCACACTGCCCCACACTGACCCACACTGTCCCCACACTTCCCCACACTGCCCCACACTGCCCCACTCTGGCCCACACTGGCCCACACTGACCCACACTGACCCACACTGTCCCAACACTGCCCCACACTGCCCCACACTGCCCACACTGCCCCACACAGCCCACACTGCCCCACACTGCCCACACTGCCCCACACAGCCCACACTGCCCACACTGCCCCACACAGCCCAACACTGCCCCACACTGCCCCAAACTGGTCACCACTGCCCCGCACTGGTCTACACTGCCCCACACTGCCCCACACTGCCCCACACTGCCCCAAACTGGTCACCACTGCCCCACACTGGTCTCCACTGCCCCACACTGCCCAACACGGGCCCACACTGGCCAACACTGCCCCACACTGTCCCACAATGGCCCAACACAGCCGGAAACAGCCCAACACTGCCCAACACTGCCCAACACTGCTCCACACTGTCCCGCACTGCCCCACACTGCCCAATACTGCCCCACACTGCCCACACTGCCCCACACAGCCCAACACTGCCCCACACTGCCCCAAACTGGTCATCACTGCCGCGCACTGGTCTACACTGCCCCACACTGCCCCACACTGCCCCACACTGCCCCAAACTGGTCACCACTGCCCCACACTGGTCTCCACTGCCCCACACTGCCCAACATTGCCCAGCACTGCCCCGCACTGCCCCGCACTGGCCCACACTGGCCAACACGGGCCCACACTGGCCCAACACAGCCGGAAACAGCCCAACACTGCCCAACACTGCCCAACACTGCTCCACACTGTCCCGCACAGCCCCACACTGCCCAATACTGCCCCACACTGCCCAACACTGCCCAACACTGCCCAACACTGCCCAATACTGCCCAACACTGCCCAATACTGCCCAATACTGCCCCACACTGCCCAACACTGCCCAACACTGCCCAATACTGCCCAACACTGCCCAATACTGCACCACACTGTCCCACACTGCCCAACACTGCCCCACACTGCCCCACACTGCCCAACACGAGCCCGCACTGGCCAGCACTGCCCCACACCGCCGCACACAGCCACACACAACCCCCACACTGCCCAGCACTGTCCAACACTGCCCCAACATTGCCCCACACTGCCCCAACACTGCTCCACACTGACCCACACTGACCCACACTGCCCTGCATTGACCAATACGGACCCACACTGCCCCACACTGCCCAAAACTGCCTCACACTGACCCACACTGTCCCCACACTTCCCCACACTGCCCCACACTGCCTCACACTGCCCCACACTGCCCCACACTTCCCCAAAATGCCCAACAGTGCCCAACACTGCCCAAAACTGCCCAATATTGACCCACACTGCCCAATACTGCCCCACACTGACCCACACTGTGCCAACACTGCCCCAAAATGCCCAACACTGCCCAATATTGACCCACACTGTCCCAACACTGCCCAACACGGGCCCACACTGGCCAACACTGTCCCACACTGTCCCACACTGCCCAACACAGCCGGAAACAGCCCAACACTGCCCTGCCCAACACAGGCCGACACTGCTCCACACTGCCCCACACTGCCCAACACTGCTCCACACTGCCCAACACTGCTCCACACTGACGCTCACTGCCCCACACTGCCCCACACTTCCCCACACTTCCCCACATGTCCAACACTACCCCACACTGCCCCACACTGCCCAACACTGCCTAACACTGCCTAACACTGCCCCACACTGCCCCACACTGCCCAACACGGCCCCGCACTGGTCAACACTGCCCCACACTGCCACACACAGCCACACACAGCCCCACACTGCCCCAAAATGCCCAACACTGCCCCAACATTGCCCCACACTGACCCACACTGGCCCACACTGGCCCACACTGCCGCACACTGACCCACACTGCCCCACACTGCCACACATTGACCAACACGGACCCACACTGCCCCACACTGCCTCACACTTCCCCACACTGCTTAACACTGCCCAACACTGCCCCACAATGCCCCACACTGACCAACACTGCCCATCACTGCCCATCACTGCCCTGCACTGGCCCACACTGGCCCACACTGCCCCACACTGCCCCACACTGGCCCACACTGCCCCAAACTGCCCACACTGCCCCACACAGCCCCGCACTGCCCCAAACTGGTCACCACTGCCCCACACTGTCCCACACTGCCCCAAACTGGTCACCACTGCCCCACACTGTCCCACACTGCCCCAAACTGGTCACCACTGCCCCACACTGTCCCACACTGCCCCACACTGCCCCAAACTGGTCACCACTGCCCCACACTGTCCCACACTGCCCCACACTGCCCCAAACTGGTCACCACTGCCCCACACTGTCCCACACTGCCCCACACTGCCCAACATTGCCCAGCACTGCCCCGCACTGCCCTGCACTGGCCCACACTGCCCCACACTGCCCAACACGGGCCCACACTGGCCAACACTGCCGGAAACAGCCCAACACTGCCCAACACAGGCCGACACTGCTCCACACTGTCCCGCACTACCCCACACTGCCCCACACTGCCCAATACTGCCCCACACTGCCCCACACTGCCCAATACTGCCCCACACTGCCCCACACTGCCCAATACTGCCCCACACTGCCCAATACTGCCCCACACTGCCCAACACTGCCCAACACTGCCCAATACTGCCCAACACTGCCCAATACTGCACCACACTGTCCCACACTGCCCAACACTGCCCCACACTGCCCCACACTGCCCCACACTGTCCCACACTGCCGCACACAGCCACACACAACCCCCACACTGCCCAGCACTGTCCAACACTGCCCCAACATTGCCCCAACATTGACCCACACTGCCCCACACTGACCCACACTGACCCACACTGACCCACACTGCCCCACACTGACCCACACTGCCCTGCGTTGACCAACACGGACGCACACTGCCCCACACTGCTCAACACTATCCAACACTGCCCAACACTGCCCCACAATGCCCCAAACTGCCAAACACTGCCCCACACTGCCCAGCACTGTCCAACACTGTCCAACACTGTCCCACAATGCCCCAAACTGCCAAACACTGCCCCTCACAACCCCACACTGTCCAACACTGTCCCACACTGCCCCACACTGCCCAACACTGTCCAACATTGCCCAACACTGACCCACACTGCCCCACACAGCCCTACACTGTCCAACACTTCCCCACACAGCCCCACACTGACCCACACTGTCCCCACACTTCCCCACACTGCCCCACACTGTCCAACACTGCCCAACACTGCCCTACACTGCCCTACACTGCCCCACACTGCCCCACACTGGCCCACACTGCCCCACACTGACCCACACTGTCCCAACACTGCCCCACACTGCCCTACTCTGCCCAACACTGCCCAACACTGCCCAACACTGACCCACACTGCCCCACACTGCCCCACACTGCTCAACACTGTCCAACACTGCCCAACACTGCCCCACATTGACCAACATGGACCCACACTGCATCACACTGCTCAACACTATCCAAAACTGCCCAGCGCTGCCCAGCACTGTCCAACACTGTCCCATACTGCCCGAAACTGCCCCAAACTGTCCTACACTGCACCAAAATGCCCAACACTGCCCAACACTGCCCAACACTGCCCAAAACTGCCCAAAACTGCCCCAAACTGTCCCACACTGCACCAAAATGCCCAACACTGCCCAACACTGCCCAACACTGCCCAAAACTGCCCAACACTGCCCAAAACTGCCCAACACTGCCCGACACTGACCGACACTGCCCCACACTGCCCCAAACTGCCCCAAACTGCCCAACACTGCCCCACTCTGGCAAACACAGTCCAACACTGCCCCACACTGTCCCATACTGCCCCACACTGACCAACACTGCCCCACACTGCCCCAAACTGCCCAACACTGCCCCACACTGACCAACACTGCTCCATACGGCCCCACACAGCCCAACACTGCCTCACACAGCCCAACACTGCCCCACACTGACCCACACTGTCCCCACACTTCCCCACACTGCCCAACATGTCCCACACTGCCCCACACTGACCAACACTGCCCAACACTGCCCCACATTGACCAACACGGACCCACACTGCATCACACTGCTCAACACTATCCAAAACTGCCCAGCGCTGCCCAGCACTGTCCAACACTGTCCCATACTGCCCGAAACTGCCCCAAACTGTCCTACACTGCACCAAAATGCCCAACACTGCCCAACACTGCCCAACACTGCCCAAAACTGCCCAAAACTGCCCCAAACTGTCCCACACTGCACAAAAATGCCCAACACTGCCCAACACTGCCCAAAACTGCCCAACACTGCCCGACACTGACCGACACTGCCCCACACTGCCCCAAACTGCCCCAAACTGCCCAACACTGCCCCACACTGTCCCATACTGCCCCACACTGACCAACACTGCCCCACACTGCCCCAAACTGCCCAACACTGCCCCACACTGACCAACACTGCTCCATACGGCCCCACACAGCCCAACACTGCCTCACACAGCCCAACACTGGCCCACACTGACCCACACTGTCCCCACACTTCCCCACACTGCCCCACACTGCCTCACACTGACCCACACTGTCCCCACACTTCCCCACACTGCCCCACACTGCCTCACACTGCCCCACACTGCCCCACACTTCCCCAAAATGCCCAACAGTGCCCAACACTGCCCAAAACTGCCCAATATTGACCCACACTGCCCAATACTGCCCCACACTGACCCACACTGTGCCAACACTGCCCCAAAATGCCCAACACTGCCCAATATTGACCCACACTGTCCCAACACTGCCCAACACGGGCCCACACTGGCCAACACTGTCCCACACTGTCCCACACTGCCCAACACAGCCGGAAACAGCCCAACACTGCCCTGCCCAACACAGGCCGACACTGCTCCACACTGCCCCACACTGCCCAACACTGCTCCACACTGCCCAACACTGCTCCACACTGACGCTCACTGCCCCACACTGCCCCACACTTCCCCACACTTCCCCACATGTCCAACACTACCCCACACTGCCCCACACTGCCCAACACTGCCTAACACTGCCCCACACTGCCCCACACTGTCCAACACGGCCCCGCACTGGTCAACACTGCCCCACACTGCCACACACAGCCACACACAGCCCCACACTGCCCCAAAATGCCCAACACTGCCCCAACATTGCCCCACACTGACCCACACTGGCCCACACTGGCCCACACTGCCGCACACTGACCCACACTGCCCCACACTGCCACACATTGACCAACACGGACCCACACTGCCCCACACTGCCTCACACTTCCCCACACTGCTTAACACTGCCCAACACTGCCCCACAATGCCCCACACTGACCAACACTGCCCATCACTGCCCATCACTGCCCTGCACTGGCCCACACTGGCCCACACTGCCCCACACTGCCCCACACTGGCCCACACTGCCCCAAACTGCCCACACTGCCCCACACAGCCCCGCACTGCCCCAAACTGGTCACCACTGCCCCACACTGTCCCACACTCCCCCAAACTGGTCACCACTGCCCCACACTGTCCCACACTGCCCCAAACTGGTCACCACTGCCCCACACTGTCCCACACTGCCCCACACTGCCCCAAACTGGTCACCACTGCCCCACACTGTCCCACACTGCCCCACACTGCCCCAAACTGGTCATCACTGCCCCACACTGTCCCACACTGCCCCACACTGCCCAACATTGCCCAGCACTGCCCCGCACTGCCCTGGACTGGCCCACACTGCCCCACACTGCCCAACACGGGCCCACACTGGCCAACACTGCCGGAAACAGCCCAACACTGCCCAACACAGGCCGACACTGCTCCACACTGTCCCGCACTGCCCCACACTGCCCCACACTGCCCAATACTGCCCCACACTGCCCCACACTGCCCAATACTGCCCCACACTGCCCCACACTGCCCCACACTGCCCAATACTGCCCCACACTGCCCCACACTGCCCAATACTGCCCCACACTGCCCAACACTGCCCAACACTGCCCCACACTGCCCAATACTGCCCAATACTGCCCCACACTGCCCCACACTGCCCAATACTGCCCCACACTGCCCAACACTGCCCAACACTGCCCAATACTGCCCAACATTGCCCAATACTGCACCACACTGTCCCACACTGCCCAACACTGCCCCACACTGCCCCACACTGCCCCACACTGTCCCACACTGCCGCACACAGCCACACACAACCCCCACACTGCCCAGCACTGTCCAACACTGCCCCAACATTGCCCCACACTGCCCCAACACTGCCCCACACTGACCCACACTGACCCACACTGACCCACACTGCCCCACACTGACCCACACTGCCCTGCGTTGACCAACACGGACCCACACTGCCCCACACTGCTCAACACTATCCAACACTGCCCAACACTGCCCCACACTGCCCCAAACTGCCCCAAACTGCCCAACACTGCCCCACTCTGGCAAACACAGTCCAACACTGCCCCACACTGTCCCATACTGCCCCACACTGACCAACACTGCCCCACACTGCCCCAAACTGCCCAACACTGCCCCACACTGACCAACACTGCTCCATACGGCCCCACACAGCCCAACACTGCCTCACACAGCCCAACACTGCCCCACACTGACCCACACTGTCCCCACACTTCCCCACACTGCCCAACATGTCCCACACTGCCCCACACTGACCAACACTGCCCAACACTGCCCCACATTGACCAACACGGACCCACACTGCATCACACTGCTCAACACTATCCAAAACTGCCCAGCGCTGCCCAGCACTGTCCAACACTGTCCCATACTGCCCGAAACTGCCCCAAACTGTCCTACACTGCACCAAAATGCCCAACACTGCCCAACACTGCCCAACACTGCCCAAAACTGCCCAAAACTGCCCCAAACTGTCCCACACTGCACCAAAATGCCCAACACTGCCCAACACTGCCCAACACTGCCCAAAACTGCCCAACACTGCCCGACACTGACCGACACTGCCCCACACTGCCCCAAACTGCCCCAAACTGCCCAACACTGCCCCACACTGTCCCATACTGCCCCACACTGACCAACACTGCCCCACACTGCCCCAAACTGCCCAACACTGCCCCACACTGACCAACACTGCTCCATACGGCCCCACACAGCCCAACACTGCCTCACACAGCCCAACACTGGCCCACACTGACCCACACTGTCCCCACACTTCCCCACACTGCCCCACACTGCCTCACACTGACCCACACTGTCCCCACACTTCCCCACACTGCCCCACACTGCCTCACACTGCCCCACACTGCCCCACACTTCCCCAAAATGCCCAACAGTGCCCAACACTGCCCAAAACTGCCCAATATTGACCCACACTGCCCAATACTGCCCCACACTGACCCACACTGTGCCAACACTGCCCCAAAATGCCCAACACTGCCCAATATTGACCCACACTGTCCCAACACTGCCCAACACGGGCCCACACTGGCCAACACTGTCCCACACTGTCCCACACTGCCCAACACAGCCGGAAACAGCCCAACACTGCCCTGCCCAACACAGGCCGACACTGCTCCACACTGCCCCACACTGCCCAACACTGCTCCACACTGCCCAACACTGCTCCACACTGACGCTCACTGCCCCACACTGCCCCACACTTCCCCACACTTCCCCACATGTCCAACACTACCCCACACTGCCCCACACTGCCCAACACTGCCTAACACTGCCCCACACTGCCCCACACTGTCCAACACGGCCCCGCACTGGTCAACACTGCCCCACACTGCCACACACAGCCACACACAGCCCCACACTGCCCCAAAATGCCCAACACTGCCCCAACATTGCCCCACACTGACCCACACTGGCCCACACTGGCCCACACTGCCGCACACTGACCCACACTGCCCCACACTGCCACACATTGACCAACACGGACCCACACTGCCCCACACTGCCTCACACTTCCCCACACTGCTTAACACTGCCCAACACTGCCCCACAATGCCCCACACTGACCAACACTGCCCATCACTGCCCATCACTGCCCTGCACTGGCCCACACTGGCCCACACTGCCCCACACTGCCCCACACTGGCCCACACTGCCCCAAACTGCCCACACTGCCCCACACAGCCCCGCACTGCCCCAAACTGGTCACCACTGCCCCACACTGTCCCACACTCCCCCAAACTGGTCACCACTGCCCCACACTGTCCCACACTGCCCCAAACTGGTCACCACTGCCCCACACTGTCCCACACTGCCCCACACTGCCCCAAACTGGTCACCACTGCCCCACACTGTCCCACACTGCCCCACACTGCCCCAAACTGGTCATCACTGCCCCACACTGTCCCACACTGCCCCACACTGCCCAACATTGCCCAGCACTGCCCCGCACTGCCCTGGACTGGCCCACACTGCCCCACACTGCCCAACACGGGCCCACACTGGCCAACACTGCCGGAAACAGCCCAACACTGCCCAACACAGGCCGACACTGCTCCACACTGTCCCGCACTGCCCCACACTGCCCCACACTGCCCAATACTGCCCCACACTGCCCCACACTGCCCAATACTGCCCCACACTGCCCCACACTGCCCCACACTGCCCAATACTGCCCCACACTGCCCCACACTGCCCAATACTGCCCCACACTGCCCAACACTGCCCAACACTGCCCCACACTGCCCAATACTGCCCAATACTGCCCCACACTGCCCCACACTGCCCAATACTGCCCCACACTGCCCAACACTGCCCAACACTGCCCAATACTGCCCAACATTGCCCAATACTGCACCACACTGTCCCACACTGCCCAACACTGCCCCACACTGCCCCACACTGCCCCACACTGTCCCACACTGCCGCACACAGCCACACACAACCCCCACACTGCCCAGCACTGTCCAACACTGCCCCAACATTGCCCCACACTGCCCCAACACTGCCCCACACTGACCCACACTGACCCACACTGACCCACACTGCCCCACACTGACCCACACTGCCCTGCGTTGACCAACACGGACCCACACTGCCCCACACTGCTCAACACTATCCAACACTGCCCAACACTGCCCCACACTGCCCCAAACTGCCCCAAACTGCCCAACACTGCCCCACTCTGGCAAACACAGTCCAACACTGCCCCACACTGTCCCATACTGCCCCACACTGACCAACACTGCCCCACACTGCCCCAAACTGCCCAACACTGCCCCACACTGACCAACACTGCTCCATACGGCCCCACACAGCCCAACACTGCCTCACACAGCCCAACACTGCCCCACACTGACCCACACTGTCCCCACACTTCCCCACACTGCCCAACATGTCCCACACTGCCCCACACTGACCAACACTGCCCAACACTGCCCCACATTGACCAACACGGACCCACACTGCATCACACTGCTCAACACTATCCAAAACTGCCCAGCGCTGCCCAGCACTGTCCAACACTGTCCCATACTGCCCGAAACTGCCCCAAACTGTCCTACACTGCACCAAAATGCCCAACACTGCCCAACACTGCCCAACACTGCCCAAAACTGCCCAAAACTGCCCCAAACTGTCCCACACTGCACCAAAATGCCCAACACTGCCCAACACTGCCCAACACTGCCCAAAACTGCCCAACACTGCCCGACACTGACCGACACTGCCCCACACTGCCCCAAACTGCCCCAAACTGCCCAACACTGCCCCACACTGTCCCATACTGCCCCACACTGACCAACACTGCCCCACACTGCCCCAAACTGCCCAACACTGCCCCACACTGACCAACACTGCTCCATACGGCCCCACACAGCCCAACACTGCCTCACACAGCCCAACACTGGCCCACACTGACCCACACTGTCCCCACACTTCCCCACACTGCCCCACACTGCCTCACACTGACCCACACTGTCCCCACACTTCCCCACACTGCCCCACACTGCCTCACACTGCCCCACACTGCCCCACACTTCCCCAAAATGCCCAACAGTGCCCAACACTGCCCAAAACTGCCCAATATTGACCCACACTGCCCAATACTGCCCCACACTGACCCACACTGTGCCAACACTGCCCCAAAATGCCCAACACTGCCCAATATTGACCCACACTGTCCCAACACTGCCCAACACGGGCCCACACTGGCCAACACTGTCCCACACTGTCCCACACTGCCCAACACAGCCGGAAACAGCCCAACACTGCCCTGCCCAACACAGGCCGACACTGCTCCACACTGCCCCACACTGCCCAACACTGCTCCACACTGCCCAACACTGCTCCACACTGACGCTCACTGCCCCACACTGCCCCACACTTCCCCACACTTCCCCACATGTCCAACACTACCCCACACTGCCCCACACTGCCCAACACTGCCTAACACTGCCCCACACTGCCCCACACTGTCCAACACGGCCCCGCACTGGTCAACACTGCCCCACACTGCCACACACAGCCACACACAGCCCCACACTGCCCCAAAATGCCCAACACTGCCCCAACATTGCCCCACACTGACCCACACTGGCCCACACTGGCCCACACTGCCGCACACTGACCCACACTGCCCCACACTGCCACACATTGACCAACACGGACCCACACTGCCCCACACTGCCTCACACTTCCCCACACTGCTTAACACTGCCCAACACTGCCCCACAATGCCCCACACTGACCAACACTGCCCATCACTGCCCATCACTGCCCTGCACTGGCCCACACTGGCCCACACTGCCCCACACTGCCCCACACTGGCCCACACTGCCCCAAACTGCCCACACTGCCCCACACAGCCCCGCACTGCCCCAAACTGGTCACCACTGCCCCACACTGTCCCACACTGCCCCAAACTGGTCACCACTGCCCCACACTGTCCCACACTGCCCCAAACTGGTCACCACTGCCCCACACTGTCCCACACTGCCCCACACTGCCCCAAACTGGTCACCACTGCCCCACACTGTCCCACACTGCCCCACACTGCCCCAAACTGGTCATCACTGCCCCACACTGTCCCACACTGCCCCACACTGCCCAACATTGCCCAGCACTGCCCCGCACTGCCCTGGACTGGCCCACACTGCCCCACACTGCCCAACACGGGCCCACACTGGCCAACACTGCCGGAAACAGCCCAACACTGCCCAACACAGGCCGACACTGCTCCACACTGTCCCGCACTGCCCCACACTGCCCCACACTGCCCAATACTGCCCCACACTGCCCCACACTGCCCAATACTGCCCCACACTGCCCCACACTGCCCCACACTGCCCAATACTGCCCCACACTGCCCCACACTGCCCAATACTGCCCCACACTGCCCAACACTGCCCAACACTGCCCCACACTGCCCAATACTGCCCAATACTGCCCCACACTGCCCCACACTGCCCAATACTGCCCCACACTGCCCAACACTGCCCAACACTGCCCAATACTGCCCAACATTGCCCAATACTGCACCACACTGTCCCACACTGCCCAACACTGCCCCACACTGCCCCACACTGCCCCACACTGCCCCACACTGTCCCACACTGCCGCACACAGCCACACACAACCCCCACACTGCCCAGCACTGTCCAACACTGCCCCAACATTGCCCCACACTGCCCCAACACTGCCCCACACTGACCCACACTGACCCACACTGACCCACACTGCCCCACACTGACCCACACTGCCCTGCGTTGACCAACACGGACCCACACTGCCCCACACTGCTCAACACTATCCAACACTGCCCAACACTGCCCCACAATGCCCCAAACTGCCAAACACTGCCCCACACTGCCCAGCACTGTCCAACACTGTCCAACACTGTCCCACAATGCCCCAAACTGCCAAACACTGCCCCTCACAACCCCACACTGTCCAACACTGTCCCACACTGCCCCACACTGCCCAACACTGTCCAACATTGCCCAACACTGACCCACACTGCCCCACACAGCCCTACACTGTCCAACACTTCCCCACACAGCCCCACACTGACCCACACTGTCCCCACACTTCCCCACACTGCCCCACACTGTCCAACACTGCCCAATACTGCCCTACACTGCCCTACACTGCCCCACACTGCCCCACACTGGCCCACACTGCCCCACACTGCCCCACACTGACCCACACTGTCCCAACACTGCCCCACACTGCCCTACTCTGCCCAACACTGCCCAACACTGCCCAACACTGACCCACACTGCCCCACACTGCCCCACACTGCTCAACACTGTCCAACACTGCCCAACACTGCCCCACATTGACCAACACGGACCCACACTGCATCACACTGCTCAACACTATCCAAAACTGCCCAGCGCTGCCCAGCACTGTCCAACACTGTCCCATACTGCCCGAAACTGCCCCACCTTGCCCCACACTGTCCCAATACAGCCCAACACTGCCCAACACTGCCCAAAACTGCCCCAAACTGTCCCACACTGCACCAAAATGCCTAACACTGCCCAACACTGCCCAACACTGTCCAACACTATCCCACAATGCCCCAAACTGCCAAACACTGCCCCTCACAACCCCACACTGTCCAACACTGTCCCACACTGCCCCACACTGCCCAACACTGTCCAACATTGCCCAACACTGCCCCACACTGCCCCACACAGCCCTACACTGTCCAACACTTCCCCACACTGCCCCACACTGACCCACACTGTCCCCACACTTCCCCACACTGCCCCACACTGTCCAACACTGCCCAACACTGCCCTACACTGCCCCACACTGCCCCACACTGGCCCACACTGCCCCACACTGCCCCACACTGACCCACACTGTCCCAACACTGCCCCACACTGCCCTACTCTGCCCAACACTGCCCAACACTGCCCAACACTGACCCACACTGCCCCACACTGCCCCACACTGCTCAACACTGTCCAACACTGCCCAACACTGCCCCACATTGACCAACACGGACCCACACTGCATCACACTGCTCAACACTATCCAAAACTGCCCAGCGCTGCCCAGCACTGTCCAACACTGTCCCATACTGCCCGAAACTGCCCCACCTTGCCCCACACTGTCCCAATACAGCCCAACACTGCCCAACACTGCCCAAAACTGCCCCAAACTGTCCCACACTGCACCAAAATGCCTAACACTGCCCAACACTGCCCAACACTGCCCAAAACTGCCCCACACTGCCCCACACTGCACCAAAATGCCCCACACTGCGCCAAACTGTCCCAACACTGCCCCAAAATGCCCAACACTGCCCAATATTGACCCACACTGTCCCAACACTGCCCAACACGGGCCCACACTGGCCCACACTGCCCCAAACTGGTCACCACTGCCCCACACTGTCCCACACTGTCCCACACTGCCCCACACTGCCCCGCACTGTCCCACACTGACCCACACTGCCCCGCACTGCCCAACACGGGCCCACACTGGCCAACACTGCCCAACACAGCCGGAAACAGCCCAACACTGCCCCACACTGCCCAACACTGCCCACACTGCTCTACACTGACCCTCACTGCCCCACACTGTCCAACAGTGCCCAACACTGCCCCACACTGTCCCACACTGCCCAACACAGCCGGAAACAGCCCAACACTGCCCTGCCCAACACAGGCCGACACTGCCCCACACTGCCCCACACTGCCCAACACTGCTCCACACTGCTCCACACTGCCCAACACTGCTCTACACTGACGCTCACTGCCCCACACTGCCCCACACAGCCCCACACTGCCCCACACTGCCCCACACTGCCCAATACTGCCCCACACTGCCCAACACTGCCCAACACTGCCCAATACTGCACCACACTGTCCCACACTGTCCTACAATGCTCCACACTGCCCAACACTGCCTAACACTGCTCTACACTGACCCCCACTGCCCCACACTGCCCAACAGTGCCCAACACTGCCCCACACTGCCCCACACTGCCCAATACTGCCCCACACTGCCCCACACTGCCCCACATTGACCAACACTGCCCCACACTGCCCCACACTGCTCAACACTGTCCAACACTGCCCAGCACTACCCAGCACTGCCCAACACTGCCTCACATTGACCAACACGGACCCACACTGTCCCACACTGTCCCACACTGACCAACACTGCCCCACACTGCCCCACACTGCCTCACACTGACCACACTGCCCAACACTGCCCCACACTGACCCACACTGTCCCAACACTGCCCAAAACTGGCCCACACTGCCCCACACTGTCCCAGACTGACCTACACTGCCCCACACTGCCCAACACTGCCCCAAAATGACCAACACTGCCCAATACTGGCCCACACTAGCCCACACTGCCCAAAACTGCCCCACTCTGGCGAACACTGTCCAACACTGCCCCACACTGTCCCATACTGCCCCACACTGCCCAACACTGGTCTCCACTGCCCCAAACTGCCCAACACTGCCACACTCTGGCGAACACTGTCCAACACTGCCCCGCACTGTCCCATACTGCCCCACACTGTCCAACACTGCCCCACACTGCCCCACACTGACCAACACTGCCCCACACTGCGCAACACTGCCCCACACTGCACCACACTGCCCAACACTGCCCCAAAATGCCCAACACTGCCCAATATTGACCCACACTGTCCCAACACTGCTCCGCACTGCCCAACACGGGCCCACACTGGCCAACACTGCCCAACACAGCCGGAAACAGCCCAACACTGCCCCACACTGCCCAACAGTGCCCAACACTGCCCCACACTGTCCCACACTGCCCAACACAGCCGGAAA
Organism: Squalus acanthias; assembly: GCA_030390025.1. Lineage (NCBI taxonomy): Eukaryota > Metazoa > Chordata > Chondrichthyes > Squaliformes > Squalidae > Squalus > Squalus acanthias. Next base: position 116,867,382 of record CM059429.1, on the reverse strand, counting down.
CAGCCCAACACTACCCTGCCCAACACAGGCCGACACTGCCCCACACTGCCCCACACTGCCCAACACTGCTCTACACTGACGCTCACTGCCCCACACTGCCCCACACTGCCCCACACTGCCCAACACTGCTCCACACTGACGCTCACTGCCCCACACTGCCCCACACTGCCCAATACTGCCCCACACTGCCCAACACTGCCCAACACTGCCCAATACTGCACCACACTGTCCCACACTGTCCTACAATGCTCCACACTGCCCAACACTGCCTAACACTGCTCTACACTGACCCTCACTGCCCCACACTGCCCAACAGTGCCCAACACTGCCCCACACTGCCCCACACTGCCCAATACTGCCCAATACTGCCCAATACTGCCCCACACTGCCCCACACTGCCCCACATTGACCAACACTGCCCCACACTGCCCCACACTGCCCAATACTGCCCCACACTGCCCAATACTGCCCCACACTGCCCAACACTGCCCAACACTGCCCAATACTGCCCAACACTGCCCAATACTGCACCACACTGTCCCACACTGCCCAACACTGCCCCACACTGCCCCACACTGCCCCACACTGTCCCACACTGCCGCACACAGCCACACACAACCCCCACACTGCCCAGCACTGTCCAACACTGCCCCAACATTGCCCCACACTGCCCCAACACTGCCCCACACTGACCCACACTGACCCACACTGACCCACACTGCCCCACACTGACCCACACTGCCCTGCGTTGACCAACACGGACCCACACTGCCCCACAGTGCTCAACACTATCCAACACTGCCCAACACTGCCCCACAATGCCCCAAACTGCCAAACACTGCCCCACACTGCCCAGCACTGTCCAACACTGTCCCACAATGCCCCAAACTGCCAAACACTGCCCTTCACAACCCCACACTGTCCAACACTGTCCCACACTGCCCCACACTGCCCAACACTGTCCAACATTGCCCAACACTGCCCCACACTGCCCCACACAGCCCTACACTGTCCAACACTTCCCCACACTGCCCCACACTGACCCACACTGTCCCCACACTTCCCCACACTGCCCCACACTGTCCAACACTGCCCAACACTGCCCTACACTGCCCCACACTGCCCCACACTGGCCCACACTGCCCCACACTGCCCCACACTGACCCACACTGTCCCAACACTGCCCCACACTGCCCCACACTGCTCAACACTGTCCAACACTGCCCAACACTGCCCCACATTGACCAACACGGACCCACACTGCATCACACTGCTCAACACTATCCAAAACTGCCCAGTGCTGCCCAGCACTGTCCAACACTGTCCCATACTGCCCGAAACTGCCCCACCTTGCCCCACACTGTCCCAATACAGCCCAACACTGCCCAACACTGCCCAAAACTGCCCCAAACTGTCCCACACTGCACCAAAATGCCTAACACTGCCCAACACTGCCCAACACTGTCCAACACTGTCCCACAATGCCCCACACTGCACCAAAATGCCCCACACTGCGCCAAACTGTCCCAACACTGCCCCAAAATGCCCAACACTGCCCAATATTGACCCACACTGTCCCAACACTGCCCAACACGGGCCCACACTGGCCCACACTGCCCCAAACTGGTCACCACTGCCCCACACTGTCCCACACTGTCCCACACTGCCCCACACTGCCCCGCACTGTCCCACACTGACCCACACTGTCCCACACTGCCCCGCACTGCCCAACACGGGCCCACACTGGCCAACACTGCCCAACACAGCCGGAAACAGCCCAACACTGCCCCACACTGCCCAACACTGCCTAACACTGCTCTACACTGCCCCTCACTGCCCCACACTGCCCAACAGTGCCCAACACTGCCCCACACTGTCCCACACTGCCCAACACAGCCGGAAACAGCCCAACACTGCCCTGCCCAACACAGGCCGACACTGCCCCACACTGCCCCACACTGCCCAACACTGCTCCACACTGCTCCACACTGCCCAACACTGCTCTACACTGACGCTCACTGCCCCACACTGCCCCACACAGCCCCACACTGCCCCACACTGCCCCACACTGCCCAATACTGCCCCACACTGCCCAACACTGCCCAACACTGCCCAATACTGCACCACACTGTCCTACAATGCTCCACACTGCCCAACACTGCCTAACACTGCTCTACACTGACCCCCACTGCCCCACACTGCCCAACAGTGCCCAACACTGCCCCACACTGCCCAATACTGCCCCACACTGCCCCACATTGACCAACACTGCCCCACACTGCCCCACACTGCTCAACACTGTCCAACACTGCCCAGCACTACCCAGCACTGCCCAACACTGCCTCACATTGACCAACACGGACCCACACTGTCCCACACTGTCCCACACTGACCAACACTGCCCCACACTGCCCCACACTGCCTCACACTGACCACACTGCCCAACACTGCCCCACACTGACCCACACTGTCCCAACACTGCCCAAAACTGGCCCACACTGCCCCACACTGTCCCAGACTGACCTACACTGCCCCACACTGCCCAACACTGCCCCAAAATGACCAACACTGCCCAATACTGGCCCACACTAGCCCACACTGCCCAAAACTGCCCCACTCTGGCGAACACTGTCCAACACTGCCCCACACTGTCCCATACTGCCCCACACTGCCCAACACTGGTCTCCACTGCCCCAAACTGCCCAACACTGCCACACTCTGGCGAACACTGTCCAACACTGCCCCGCACTGTCCCATACTGCCCCACACTGTCCAACACTGCCCCACACTGCCCCACACTGACCAACACTGCCCCACACTGCGCAACACTGCCCCACACTGCACCACACTGCCCAACACTGCCCCAAAATGCCCAACACTGCCCAATATTGACCCACACTGTCCCAACACTGCCCCGCACTGCCCAACACGGGCCCACACTGGCCAACACTGCCCAACACAGCCGGAAACAGCCCAACACTGCCCCACACTGCCCAACACTGCCTAACACTGCTCTACACTGACCCTCACTGCCCCACACTGCCCAACAGTGCCCAACACTGCCCCACACTGTCCCACACTGCCCAACACAGCCGGAAACAGCCCAACACTACCCTGCCCAACACAGGCCGACACTGCCCCACACTGCCCAACACTGCTCGACACTGCTCCACACTGCCCAACACTGCTCTACACTGACGCTCACTGCCCCACACTGCCCCACACTGCCCCACACTGCCCAACACTGCTCCACACTGACGCTCACTGCCCCACACTGCCCCACACTGCCCAATACTGCCCCACACTGCCCAACACTGCCCAACACTGCCCAATACTGCACCACACTGTCCCACACTGTCCTACAATGCTCCACACTGCCCAACACTGCCTAACACTGCTCTACACTGACCCTCACTGCCCCACACTGCCCAACAGTGCCCAACACTGCCCCACACTGCCCCACACTGCCCCACACTGCCCAATACTGCCCAATACTGCCCAATACTGCCCCACACTGCCCAATACTGCCCCACACTGCCCCACACTGCCCCACATTGACCAACACTGCCCCACACTGCCCCACACTGCTCAACACTGTCCAACACTGCCCAGCACTACCCAGCACTGCCCAACACTGCCTCACATTGATCAACACGGACCCACACTGGCCAACACTGCCCCACACTGACCATCACTGCTCCGCACTGCTCCGCAATGCCCCGCACTGCCCCACACTGCCCCACACTGTCCCACACTGATCAACACTGCCCCACACTGCCCCACACTGCCCCACACTGCCTCACACTGACCACACTGCCCAACACTGCCCCACACTGACCCACACTGTCCCAACACTGCCCAAAACTGGCCCACACTGCCCCACACTGTCCCAGACTGACCTACACTGCCCCACACTGCCCAACACTGCCCCAAAATGACCAACACTGCCCAACACTGGCCCACACTAGCCCACACTGCCCAAAACTGCCCCACTCTGGCGAACACTGTCCAACGCTGCCCCACACTGTCCCATACTGCCCCACACTGCCCAACACTGGTCCCCACTGCCCCAAACTGCCCAACACTGCCACACTCTGGCGAACACTGTCCAACACTGCCCCACACTGCCCCACACTGACCAACACTGTCCCATACTGCCCCACACTGACCAACACAGCCCCATACTGCCCCACACTGCACCACACTGCCCAACACTGCCCCAAAATGCCCAACACTGCCCAACACTGGCCCACACTAGCCCACACTGCCCAAAACTGCTCCACACTGCCCAACACTGCCCAACACTGCCCCACACTGCCCCACACTGTCCCATACTACCCCACACTGACCAACACTGCCCCACACTGCCCCACACAACCCAACACTGCCCAACACAGCCCCACACTGCCCAAGACTGCTCCGCACTGCCCTGCACTGTCCCACACTGCCCAACACTGCGCCACAATGCCCCACACTGTCCCACACTGTCCCACACTGTACCACACTGCCCAAAACTGCGCCACACTGTCCCATACAGCCTGAAACTGCCCCACACTGCCCCACACTGCCCCACACTGCCTCACACTGCCTCACACTGTCCCACACTGTCCCACACTGTCCAACACTGCCGGAAACAGCCCAACACTGCCCTACCCTGCCCAACACAGGCCGACACTGCTCCACACCGCCCCACACTGCACAACACTGTCCAACACTGCCCCATACTGCCCGAAACTGCCCCACACTGCCTCACATTGCCCCACACTGCCCCACATTGTCCCATACTGCCCCACACTGTCCCACACTGCCACACACTGGTCAACACTGCCCTATACTGGCCCACACTGCCCCACACTTCCCCACACTGCCCAACACTGCCCCACACTGTCCAACACTGTCCCACACTGACCACACTGCCCCAGACTGACCCACACTGCCCAACACTGCCCAACACTGACCACACTGCCCCAGACTGACCCACACTGCACCACACTGCCCAACACTGCCCAATACTGCCCCACACTGACCACACTGCCCCAGACTGACCCACACTGCCAAACACTGCCCAACACTGACCACACTGCCCCAGACTGACCCACACTGACCACATTACCCAACACTGCCCAATACTGCCCCACACTGACCACACTGCCCAACACTGCCCAACACTGACCACACTGCCCCAGACTGACCCACACTGCACCACACTGTCCAACACTGCCCAACACTGCCCAACATTGACCGACACTGCCCCACACTGCCCAACACTGCCCAACACTGACCCACACTGCCCCACACTGCCCAACACTGCCACACACTGCCCAACACTGCCCCACACTGCCCCAGACTGCACCACACTGCCCAACACTGCCCCACACTGCCCCACACTACACCACACTGCCCAAAACTGCCCCACACTGCCCAGCACTGCCATGCACTGACCAACATTGACCAACACTGACCGACACTGCCCCACACTGCCCCAAACTGCCCCATACTGCCCCACACTGCCCCAAACTGCACCACACTGCCCAACACTGCCCCACTCTGGCGAACACTGTCCAACTCTGCCCCACACTGTCCCATACTGCCCCACACTGCCCCACACAGCCCCATACTGCCCCATACTGCCCCATACTGCCCCACACTGCCCCACACTGCCCCATACTGCCCCACACTGCCCCACACTGCCCCATACTGCCCAACACTGACTAACACTGCCCCACTCTGGCGAACACTGTCCAACATTGCCCCAAAATGCCCAACACTGCCCCAAAATGCCCACTCTGCCCAACACTGCCCCACACTGCCCAACACTGCCCCACACTGCCCCACACAGCCCAACACAGCCCCACACAGCCCAACACAGCCCAACACGGACCGCACTGGCCAACACTGCCCCACACAGCCCAACACAGCCCAACACGGCCCGCACTGGCCAACACTGCCCCACACAGCCCCCACTGCCCCAAAATGCCCAACACAGCCCCAACATTGCCCCACACTGACCCACACTGACCCACACTGCCCCAAAATGCCCAACACAGCCCCAACATTGCCCCACACTGACCCACACTGACCCACAATGACCCACACTGCCCTACACTGCCCAGCACTGCCCTACACTGACCCACACTGACCCACACTGCCCCGCATTGACCAACACGTTCCCACACGGCCCCACGCTGCCCCACACTGCCCCGCATTGACCAACACGGACCCACACTGCCCCACACTGCCCCACACGGCCCCACATGCCCCACACTGCCCAACACTGCCCAGCACTGGCCAACACTGCCCCACACTTCCCCACACTTCCCCAGATGTCCCACACTGCCCAACACGGCCCCGCACTGGTCAACACTGCCCCACACTGCCCCACACTGCCCCAAAATGCCCAACACTGCCCCAACATTGCCCCACACTGCTCCAACACTGCCCTAACACTGCCCCAATACTGACCCACACTGGCCCACACTGCCGCATACTGCCCCACACTGCCCAGCACTGCCCAGCACTGTCCCACACTGCCACACATTGACCAACACGGACCCACACTGTCCCACACTGCCTCACACTGCCCAAAAATGCCCCACACTGCCCCACACTGACCAACACTGCCCATCACTGCCCTTCACTGCCCCACACTGCCCCACACTGCCCAACACTGCCCAACACTGCCCAGCACTGCCCCGCACTGCCCTGCAATGGCCAACACTGTCCTACACTGCCCCATACTGCCCCACACTGCCCCAAACTGACCAACACTGCACCACTCTGGCGAACACGGTCCAACACTGTCCCAGACTGTCCCATACTGCCCGAAAGTGCTCAAGACTGGTCCCCACTGCCCCACACAGCCCCGCACAGCCCCGCACAGGCCCACACTGCCCAACACTGTCCCGCACTGCCCCGCACAGCCCCACACAACCCCACACAGCCCCGCACTGCCCCGCACTGGCCTACACTGCCCGACACTGCCCCACACTGCCCGAAACTGGTCCCCACTGCCCCACACTGCCCCACACTGGTCTCCACTGTCCCACGCTACCCCACACTGCCCCACACTTCCCCACACTGCCCCACACTGCCCAACATTGCCCCGCACTGCCCCGCACTGCCCCGCACTGCCTCACACTGTCCCACACTGCCCCACACTGCCCCACACTGTCCCACACTGTCCCACACTGCCCCACACTGCCCAACACTGCCCCGCACAGCCCCACACTGCCCCAGACTGACCCACACTGACCACATTGCCCAACACTGCCCAATACTGCTCCACACTGACCACACTGCCCAACACTGCCCAACACTGACCACACTGCCTTAGACTGACCCACACTGCCCCACACTGCCCAGCACTGCCCTGCACTGCCCAACACTGACCCACACTACCCCACACTGACCAACACTGCCCCAGACTGCACCACACTGCCCAAAACTGCCCCACACTGCCCAACACTGCCCCACACTGCCCCACACTGCCCCACACTACACCACACTGCCCAACATTGACCAACACTGACCGACACTGCCCCACACTGCCCCAAACTGCCCCATACTGCCACACACTGCCCCAAACTGCACCACACTGCCCCAAACTGCCCAACACTGCCCCACTCTGGCGAACACTGTCCAACACTGCCCCACACTGTCCCACACTGTCCCACACTGCCCCATACTGCCCCACACTGCCCAACACTGCCCCACTCTGGCGAACACTGTCCAACACTGCCCCACACTGTCCCACACTGTCCCACACTGCCCCACACTGACCAACATTGCCCCAAAATGCCCAACATTGCCCCAAAATGCCCAACACTGCCCCACACTGCCCCACACTGCCCAACACTGCCCCACACTGCCCCACACTGCCCCACACAGCCCAACACAGCCCAACACGGGCCCGCACAGGCCAACACTGCCCCACACAGCCCCCACACTGCCCAACACTGCTGCACTCTGCCCCACACTTTCCCAAAATGCCCAACACAGCCCCAACATTGCCCCACACTGACCCACACTGACCCACACTGCCCTACACTGCCCAGCACTGCCCCACACTGACCCACACTGACCCACACTGCCCCGCATTGACCAACACGGACCCACACGGCCCCACACTGCCCCACACTGCCCCGCATTGACCAACACGGACCCACACTGCCCCACACTGCCCCACACGGCCCCACATGCCCAACACTGCCCCACACGGCCCCACACTGCCCCACACTGCCCAACACTGCCCAACACTGGCCAACACTGCCCCACACTTCCCCACACTTCCCCACATGTCCCACACTGCCCCACACTGTCCCACACTGCCCAACACGGCCCCGCACTGGTCAACACTGCCCCACACTGCCCCACACTGCCCCAAAATGCCCAACACTGCCCCAACATTGCCCCACACTGCTCCAACACTGCCCCAACACTGCCCCAACACTGACCCACACTGGCCCACACTGTCGCACACTGCCCCACACTGCCCAGCACTGCCCAGCACTGCCCCACACTGTCCAACACTGCCCCATACTGCCACACATTGACCAACACGGACCCACACTGCCCCACACTGCCAAACACTGCCCCACACTGACCCACACTGCCCAAAACTGCCCCACACTGTCCCACACTGCCCAACACTGCCCCACACTGCCCAACACTGCCCAACACTGCCCATCACTGCTCTGCACTGCCCCACACTGCCCCACACTGCCCAACGCTGCCCAACACTGCACCACTCTGGCGAACACGGTCCAACACTGTCCCAGACTGTCCCATACTGCCCGAAAGTGCCCAAGACTGGTCCCCACTGCCCCACACAGCCCCGCACAGCCCCGCACAGGCCCACACTGCCCAACACTGCCCCGCACTGCCCCGCACAGCCCCACACAGCCCCACACTGCCCCGCACTGCCCCGCACTGCCCCACACTGCCCGAAACTGGTCCCCACTGCCCCACACTGCCCCACACTAGTCTCCACTGCCCCACACTACCCCACACTGCCCCACACTTCCCCACACTGCCCCACACTGCCCAACATTGCCCAGCACTGCCCCGCACTGCCCCGCACTGTTGTAAGGGATTCTGACCGTGCGTGTCTCGCAGCCTGTGAGATTCACGCGGCTCTGTGCAGCCTGTATGTCAGTGCGGGTTTAGGCCTTGTTGCCTGTTCTGTTCTCCAGCCAGTCTGGGAGCACTAGACACACCTGTGAGTGGTTCGAATCACTCGCCCTTACGGTTCTAGACACTGGACTTAGATGCGAGAGCAGTAATGGAGATGAAACTCATGTAGACTCGGTTGAATGGTACGAAATGGAAAATCTTTATTGCATGATATTTAAGATTACGAAATACATGTCATAAGCACAGATTAATGACAGTACAATCTTACAAGCAGTTATATAGCTAATCCTCGGGAAACGAGGAACGAACGACACACCGTAAATAGGGGCACACATTACAAGTATCCTTAATACTTAAACCCTCCCCTATCAATATCTGTCCTAGCTAGATTCGTAGGATTTCGAGACTCATGCTCACCACTCGTGATAACTCGGAGAAATTCCGAATAGCTGATCGGATGTTTTTCACCGCAGCACCCACGTGTCGATCAGGAGATCTCCTGGTCCCACTTGTTTACTTGCTTCTGCTCCGGCTAGCAGGCTGGACCGTCTGCTGTGATGAAGATCTGTGTTGGTTGGTTTAACAGGTACTTTCCGAATACAGACCAGTCAATATCATCTTTGACGATCCGTTCTTGCAAGTTCAAAGAAGTCTTCCTGGCAAGGAAAACTTGGCTGTTCGACCTACAGGCACGGTCGGGATTTACTGACCGTGGCGATGAGTATGGTCTTCCTCTCTTCTCATCTCATCTCATCTCATCTCATCTCGGGCCTTTGGTTCCGATGCCAGCTACCAACATAGGTCTTCGTTACGCGACACGAGGTAGATCCGAACGGATCAGAAAGTTCAACAGTCTTTTTCAAAGAGGCACCAGGCAAGCAGGAACAAGACTACGAGTCAAAACACAGGAGCAGCCACGAGGTTACGAGTCGATCGGATAAGAGAATAAGAGAAAGATGGACGGTTGGAGCTTGTAATTATAGTACAAAATCTTCCGTTTCCCGCCCAACCTTAATGTCCTTTCTTTTGTTAGGGTTTGGCGCTCAAATGTCTTGTATGGGTGATCTCCGTTCTTAATGGGTTTCGGGGCTACTCGTAAATGTCTGAGTACCTGTTAATATTTCTCCCATTGTTAAATCGGTCGGTGTTCTCCCTGGAGGGGTTTTGGGGCTTCCAAGTGTTTTGTATAACTACCCGCTAACGGCTCTCTCATCGTAGAGTCGTTGGGATTTTACATATTAATGTCTTTGGATGGGCCCTTGATTACTCGGTACAATAGCTTTCATTCGTACCTGGGAGACCGATTTCAGTATTTATGTGTATACTGTAAACCCATAATGTCTCGTGTATTATCTTCAATGTGCTGAATCTTAATCGATCTTGCACAAATGTTTATTGGAACGCCATCTTGTCTGCCTGTCGAAAAGTCTAGAATGTTCTGTCACGAGGTGCGGCGGCCATTTTACAGGCTGCTTGTGTCCACTTTGAGAAACCTGACAGCATTCTGCTGAAATAAAAGCTGTTTGAACGACACTCTGTGTTTTCTCCTTATTAAATAAAATCGCGATATATTGCGAATTCTACAGTCCCTCCTGTTGATGCGAATAACTCCGCTTATCGTATCAAAAATCATAGTGGTGAGCAATATTATCTCGATTTTTCTCCGAATCCAGCAAATTAATCCCATAACTTTAACCTAGCTAGGGTCTCTGTGTCGTCCTTATTTCCCAAGAAAATTACATTTTATATCACCGTGGGCCTTTATTTGCCCTTAAACTTACACCACTTGTTTTCCTTCCCGGCGTAACCAGGCCGATGCCTCTCGTATCACCTGTATATTCATCTTTTATTCAGGGAAAGGAAAAAACAAAACCCAAAACCAAACAATCATTTTTAACTGTAACACCATCACCAAAATAATCAACACCAACTCTTAAAACATGTCGAGTTCCCAACGCAACGTATTTACAGTCTTTGAAAAACATGATCGAGTACAAACTTCCGCGGCGCACGTGGCGAGCGGGAGTGACGCCATTTTCCGATCACACGGTACTTTCATCGTGCACGCGCACGTAACGTTCTCGCCACTCTCCCGTGTTTTCATGCTTAGTGAGGCGTTTGTCTCTTTTACAATGTACGACCAATAGGTACACTACAATAAACACTTGACATACGACTAAAATGTGGGAGGCTATTCTGATCCATGAAGGCACTTCAATATTGGTGAACAGATTCCACCACGGCGGAACTACTATATCCAGAATGTCTGTCCCTATTTCGACAGTTTTCTGTTCTAATGTGTAAAAATGTTTCTGTGACACCGCGACGGCTTTCAAAAGCTTGGTGAGGTGTTCCGGGAGAGGGGGAATGAGGTATCCAAAATGCGCGACGAATCGCTGCAAGTCGGTGAAATTCTCTTTTACTGTAAGATGAACAGTGGATGGTTCAGGGATTGGGACAATTCGCTGTTGTGCTACTTGAACTTCCGCCCTGGGTTTGAAACAGAAACTGCTGTCACTCACCGGACACCGGCTACGGTTTCCATGCTGGTAGTGTTGCGCTGCAGTGGTAACACAATATGTTCCACCCCCGATGTATGCTACCTGCGGAGGCACATGATCTTGTGCCATTGCCTCCATGGTGCAATTCATGGACTTGGCGCCAGTCGTTCTGAACCCGCACTGTGGTGTTGAAAAGGCATTCAAGTGCTGGGGACACAGGATTATGTGTGCTCCCCTGCCACGACAACCAGAGAGATCTGTACCTGTCATCGTTTGCTCCCAGCGGATGACGTAGGGTGGAACCGCTGCATAGCGAATGTGGGCTCCCCCCTGAATGACACCAATGTTCTCTACCCGATACACCGGGGCGGGCTTTGTTGTGTCGCCCAAAACCGGCATGCGTAATACTATACCCATGATAGTATGGTTTGATCGTCCGCAGTCCACGGGGACTGGGTAAGCTTCTGAAGCTAGCCTGAGCTGGCACGGGCTTAATGCGTTCTGAAAAGGGTGGAGCGCCCGCAGGTGTTTGTTACTTATCCAGGATGGGACCAAACCTTGTTTTAAATCCTCCAAATTACTGCGGCCCTCGCCCAGTAACCACGCCCCGTAAAGCACGCACACCTCGTTCTGCGCAGCTTGATCGGATGCATTCCGATCCTCCCTAATCAGGGCATTTACCGTCTTTGCATGTTTCTCCAGCTCTGCTATAATTTCCTTTAAATGGAGAGTCATGGCTTGGTCCTTGTGTAGACCCGACCCTACCACTTTATTCTCATCTGTTAGAATGTCTTTTAATTGTGTCTTTAAACCATTAATCTGGGTCTGCAGCTCCACACTGATTAGAGCGTTGACCACAGATGTACCCGTGTTAAAAGCAGTGAACGCATCGTTCACTAAACCCCTTCTTTGCCTCCCTACTTGATCCAAAACTTCATGTGGTGCGGTGTACAAACTTGTTTTATCAATTTCCGCAAAATCGAATTCGTAAAATTGTCTGAACATCTTGGTCAACAGGACCTGATACAACTGTTCCGTCTTTTTGGGGCACCACTCTGGTAACCGTACCTCAGTGAGATTTAAAATCACCGAGGCCACCGCGTAATGTACCCCCTGAAATAGTATCTCGTCTGTGGGGACCAGTACCAAACCATTCCCGGGTCCCTTACTAGTTTTAGGGCACCCTTCTTCCTCAGCTAGAACCACCGGAATCGTGGGCGGGGCTTTGCGTGGGCGCGTAATCAGTTCAGTGGCGTTTACCGGGATCGAAGAGTATGGGGCTCCGCACCCCCTGGTGCTCGCATCCCACCTCATCCCCTGTCCGTTATCCTGCCACTGATTAATGAAAAATATGGAGATGCCTTTGGGGCAAGGGTATTTTGACCCCCACATGCATACATAAATTCCCTCGTCCGGTTCCCACCATTTGTCCCAACAGACTTTCACTTGTCCGTTTGTCCCCGTAATTGTCCGATGGGTATTATTACCCAGTCGTTCCCACTCGACCGAAGAGTTCCTCATAGTTTTGCTCAGCTTTCGCAGCCACCACCATCGGCTCAATGGGACCTTCCCACTACAAGTCAAACAAATCCGTTTGCCGACGGTGACGCTGATCCTGGGTGCGATGATCCTTACTTTGGGGCACATTAAAGAAGTCTCTTGGTAGGCAAACCCCGATGTGCTGGAATACTCCGTCGAGTTCGTTCCCAGCCATCCTGGCCACCTTCCCTTGTGGAAATAGGTGCTTGTCTCCTCAGCCTCCCGTCTTCCGGTCCCATCCACCGCGATGGGGGCCGTGTCCCCGGAGCATCCAAACACCACGACATCCTTGGTGCGGCCTCGATAGGCCAATCCACATCCGATTGCCGCGAGCAATACTAGAATTCGTTCCATCCTTCCTTGGTTCCTGTGATCAGATAGAATGAGGTAGCCAGCCTCGCAAGAGTCTCTGGCTTTTGTGAAGGGTGAGCGGGTCCCCTGACCTCGCCTCACGTAAACTTCAACGTTCGCTGAATAAACTTCAACTAAACCTATCTCTAAAGCTCCCACCATTTTGCCATTTTCTGTTACAATTAAAACTGCAAACTTAACCTTATTTAAAACTATGAACTTATTCTTAACCTTAAACTATAACTTAAACTTGAACTAATGAACTTAAAACTTAAAACTTATTACTGTACAGCGCCGCCCGTTCTCAGGGCGGCCCCTTTAAATTCTGAGAAAACTGCTGCGAGCTCTTACCGACTTTGGGAGGGCTCTGACCTTTTCCTCTGATCTGCCGCAGCCTGTTTCTGCGCTGGCCCCTCCCTCTGATCTGCCGCAGCCTGTTGCTGCACTGACCCCTTCCTCTGATCTGCCGCAGCCTGTTGCTGCTGCGATGGGGCCGGGCTGTACCTGGGCTGCCTTAACCTTGAGTCTGCGCCTTGGGACAGACTGGGGCAATACCCATATCTTCTTGGGCTGGGGTTCTCTACCTGACCTACGGGGAGTTGTCAGGGGCGGGGATTCCGTGACTGACGGACCGTGTTCCGAGACTTCCATCGGGACGACCTGTGGTTCCACCACAGTCGCTGGCTCCGCCTCCGCTGACTCCGCCTCCCTAACCTCGGGGCTCGCATTTTGTGGCTCCGCCCTGCTCGGCCCAGCAGGCGGCCCTTCACTCGCGATCTCTGCCTCCCCCGAGGGCGGGACGTTCAAAGCGGGCGGCTCTGTCTCTGGGGTCCTCACCGTCACTCCCTGTGCTCCCACAGCGGCTGGCTCTGCCTCCCCTAGCTCCTCCCTCCTGTCTTCGGGACCTGCAGCTTGTGTGTCCACCCTGTGTGGATCTCTATCTGCAGCCCGTATCCTCCCTATACCTAAAATGGGAACGTTCCTTAGGTTCCCCAAAAACCACTCGCCTTCATCACCATCCTCATCTGACTCCCATCCCCACAAAAATGCTTCATGATCTTCCAGGATGTCTCCTCCCCTGATGCAAGCTGCTTTACCTGCCTGTGTGCCTTGTGGTCCTACCTGGGGCTGTGCTTCCCCACTGGCGTGGTTTACCCCGGTGGTTTTCCCTTGCGCACCTGGCTTGTACAGTTTGCATTGGTTTACGTGGAACCACTTAGTGCGCCGAGGTACTTTTACGGCGTATACCATGGGACTCGCCTTGTCTACAATGTTGTAGGGTCCCATATACAGTGGTTCCAGACTCCCTACTCTGGCGTAGTTTCTGACCATGACCTGGTCTCCTACTTCCCACTCCTGCGTTTTGCGGGGTTCCAGCAACAGACGATTGCCCTGATGCTGCCTTCCCATGTTCCCAGCCGCCTGCTCATAAACCTGCTTCAGGCGCTCCAAGAGGGTCTGGGCGAACTTGTCCCTGCTTATCTCTTGGAGCTGACCCTCAGTGAGCACCGGCGCTAGCACATGGGTGGGGGTTCGCATGAGCCTCCCAGTCATCACCTCGTGCGGGGAGTACCCCGTACTTTTTGACTGACTGGTGTAGAATTCGCAATATATCGCGATTTTTATTAATAAGGAGAAAACACAGAGTTTCGTTCAAACAGCTTTTATTTCAGCAGAATGCTGACAGGTTTAAAGTGGACACAAGCAGCCTGTAAAATGGCCGCCGCACCTCGTGACAGAACATTCTAGACTTTTCAACAGGCAGACAAGATGGCGTTCCAATAAACATTTGTGCAAGATCGATTAAGATTCAGCACAGTGAAGATAATACACGAGACATTATGGGTTTGCAGTATACACATAGATACTGAAATCGGTCTCCCAGGTACAAAGGAAAGCCATTGTACCGAGTAATCAAGGGCCCATCCAAAGGACATTAATATGTAAAATCCCAACGACTCTACGATGAGAGAGCCGTTAGCAGGTAGTTATACAGGACACTTGGAAGCCCCAAAACCCCTCCAGGGAGAACGCCGACCGATTTAACAATGGGAGAAATATTAACAGGTACTCAGACACTTACGAGTAGCCCCGAAACCCATTAAGAACGGAGATCACCCATACAAGACATTTGAGCGCCAGACCCTAAACAAAAGAATGGACATTATAGTTGGGCGGGAAACGGAAGATTTTGCACTATAATTGCAGGCTCCAAACCGTCCATCTTTCTCTTATCATCGTGGCTGCTCCTGTGCTCTTATCCGATCGATTCGTAACCTCGTGGCTGCTCCTGTGTACTCGTAGTTGGGCTCGCTCCTGCTTGCCTGTTGCCTCTTTTGAAAAGGACTGTTGAACTTTCTGATCCGTTCGGATCTACCTCGTGTCGCGTAACGAAGACCTATATTGGTAACCGGTATCGGAACCAAAAGGCCCGAGAAGAGATGAGATGAGATGAGATGAGATGAGAAGAGAGGAAGACCATATCCATCGCCACGGTCAGTAAATCCCGACCGCGCCTGTAGGTCGATTAGCCAAGTTTTCCTTGCCAGGAAGACTTCTTCGAACTTGTAACGAAACATATCGCATCGATGATATAACTGGACTGTGCCCAAAAGTACCTGTTAAACCAACCAACACAGGTCTTCATCACAGCAGACGTTCCAGCCTGCTAGCCGGAGCAGCAGAAGCAAGTAAACAAGTGGGACCAGGAGATCTCCTGACCGACACGTGGGTGCTGCGGTGAAAAACATCCGATCAGCTATTCGGAATTTCTCCGAGTTATCACGAGTGGTGAGCATGAGTCTCGAAATCCTACGAATCTAGTTTAGGATAGATATTGATAGGGGAGGGCTTAAGGATTAAGGATATCTGTAATGTGTGCCCCTATTTACTATGTGCCGTTCGTTCCTCGTTTCCCTAAGATCGACTATATAACTGTTTGTAAGATTGTACTGTCATTAATCTGTGCTTATGACATGTATTTCATAATCTTAAGTATCATGCAATAAAGATTTTCCATTTCGTACCATTCAAACTGAGTCTACATGAGTTTCATCTCCATTACTGCTCTCGCATCTAAGTCCAGTGTCTAGAACCGTAAGGGAGAGTGATTCGAACCACTCACAGGTGTGTCTAGTGTTCCCAGACTGGCTGGAGACCAGAACAGGCAACAAGGCCTAGACCCGCACTGACATACAGGCTGCACAGAGCCGCGTGAATCTCACAGGCTGCGAGACACGCAGGGTCAGAATCCCTAACAGAAAATGGCGACCGCGGCAGGACACTGGCAGCGAGAGGGTAGTGTGTTAGATTTTGGAATGACTGTACGAAATGTTATGCAGGAAAAGATAGCGGATTATGTGTTTGGAAAGGTTAATCTAACTAAGAAATGGATAAGTGAATTGTTAGTGGATAAAAGCCCGCTAGAGGCAGCCGAAAGGTGGACAGATAGTAAAGAACATAGAAAGACACTTGAGAAAGCAGTCTGGCTTATGTGTTACAAAAGGCAGGTTCAGATTTCAAACCAGACCATTACAGCGCTAGTAGCTCGAATCAGTCATTTAGAGGGAGAAATGGATGAGAAGGTTTCTGGAGGGGAAGTGCTCATTAAGAATTTAAATGAGTTGAACCAAGAAAGCCAGGAAGTCTCCAGTCACCTTAAAACAAGGATAGATTATCTCGAGTGCCAGGTCACGGAGGCGAAGTTGAATGAGAGCAGGTTAAAGGAAAGATGTAACCGCCAAGCTGCCCAGATAAGAACTCAAGAAGAGAGCTTAACGGGGGTTAGGGCGGCATATAAGTTGGCCCTTGAGTATAAGTTTCAGGGAGCCGATCATAGCGCCTGCCAAAGGGAGATAGAGCACCTCAAAAAGGCCGTGAACAATGCGAACGGCATGGTGTGCCTTATCAATCCGTCGGCACACCAGCCGCTAGTAAGTGAGAGATTTAAAAAATCCCCACCAAGTAAAGCAGAAGAAGTAGTAGCCACTGCGCCCTCCGCGCCACCCAGCTATTCGGAAACCTGGGTTAGGGAGGAAGCAATGGAAGAAACAAAAGAGCCCATGGAAAAAGAAGTAGGAAAGGGACAGTTGTATCCAGTAACGGGTATTAAAAGGGGCCCAAGCAGAAACGGTGGGGAAGAACCGGGGGATCTCCTCGGACAGCTGGTGTTGCCTCACAGTTCACATCAGCTGAGAGCTATGATAAATCACATACGGAAGCTGACCGAGGCAGACGACCCTTCCGTACATTTCAGAGAAGTTGAGCAAGCCGCAGCCATTAACGGCTGCGATGATGGGGAAACAGCAAAAATGCTGCTGTTCTCATTAGACAGCTCGGTCCTTCAGTGTCTCTCAGGCGAGAGCAAGAGGGGAACCAAGAGTTATGAGGAATTAAAGAATGAGGTCCTGGAAGTGTTGGGGGCGAACGACGAAGGTCCGTTTGCTAGAGTGGGACAGACAGTGCAGATGGAGGGAGAACCCCCGAAGGTTTTTGCCGACAGGCTGTGGCCAGTATATGAGCGCAGCTGTCTAGGTGCGCCCGAGCGCGAAGATGTGGAAGGTTTAGCTTTAACTCATTGGCTTAGGTGCATAATAGCCAACAGTTTACCAGCCGTCAGAGAGCAGGCAAAAGCATGGTTTGATCCCAATGACCCCAACATTACGGAAGAGTCGGTCTTGAATCGACTCACGTTAGGTTATCGCAATATAAGGGGTATGGCAACACGTCCCCTTAAGGGAAGAGTACATGAGGTACGACCCGCAGCCCCGTATCAAAGAGAGTGGCATCAGGAGGGTAATCGCGCCCCACAGGCAAGTAATGCTTGTTACGGGTGTGGGAAGACAGGGCACTGGCGCAAGCATTGCAGGAACCCTTGGAAGGATTCCAAGGATAAAAATCCCGCGGTCCGAGCCCAGGCGCCTGTCCCGGCTAAGGAAGCTAAGGCACCCACCCCTCCCGACGACATCGAAGTAGTGTTAGGAGCCATGCGCAATCTAATCTTGAGTGCACGTGGACAGGTGGCGGTCGCAACCGGCCCCGTAGGTGCCGCAGGACCGTCTAATAGTCCCCAATGACTAGAGCCCACGCAGCCTGCCTACCTGTGTCCTTTTAAAAGACACGCACAGGAGGGGGTCTGCGGTGAGGAGGCCAGGTTAAAAGAGCAGGCCTTGCGGGAGGAGAACGCCCGCTTAATAGGGAAAATAGATGGGCTGGAAGGGCAGCTTAGAGAGCAGGCCCTGCGGGAGGAGAACGCCCGATCAATGGGAAAGTTAGACGTGCTCAGGCTAGAAGCGCAGCTTAGTGAGATAAAAGCAGCCTACAGGGTAGCCAAAAGCCGGGAGTATGAGGATGTAAACCAATGCAAACTGTACCAGCCAGGTGCGCAAGGGAAAACTACAGGGGTAAACCCCGCCAGTGGGAAAGCACAGCCCCAGGTAGGACCACAAGGCACACAGGCAGGCATAGCAGCTTGCATCAGGGGAAGGGACATCCCGGACGATCATGCAGCGTTTTTCTGGAATTGGGGGTTAGATGAGGAAGAATTCAGGGTACCCGGGTCAGATGAGGACAGTGCAGATGAGGATAGTGAAGACGACGGGTGGTTTCTGAGGAACGGTCTGGAGGGAACGGGGGCTGCAGATAGAGATCCACACAGGGTGGACACACAAGCTGCAGGTCCCGAAGACAGGAGGGAGGAGCTAGGGGAGGCAGGGCCAGCCGCTATGGGAGCACAGAGAGTACCGGTATGGCTCCCAGAGATGTGGCCGCCCGCTTTGAACGTCCCGCCCTCGGGGGAGGCAGAGATCACGAGTGAAGGGCCGCCTGCTGGGCCAAGCAGGGCGGGGCCACAAACTGCAAGCCCCGAGGTTAGGGAGGCGGAGTCAGCGGAGGCGGAGCCAGCGACTGTGATGGAACCCCAGGTCATCCCGATGGAAGTCTCGGAACCCGGTCCGTCCGTCACGGAACCCCCGCCCATAGCAACTCCCCGTAGGTCAAGTAGAGAACCCCAGCCCAGGAGGATGTGGTCATGTCCCCAGACTGCCCCAAGGCGTAAATTTAAGGTTAAGATAACCCAGATACAGGCCGGCCACATCGCAGCAGCAACAGGCTGCGGCAGATCAGAGGGAAGGGTCAGTGCCCTCCCACCGTCGGGAAGAGCTCGCAGCAGCCTTTTCAGAATTTAAAGGGGCCGCCCTGAGAACGGGCGGCACTGTAAAGTTATAAGTTTTAAGTCTTAAGTTTATAGTTCAAGGTTAAGTTTATAGTTTTTTTTATAAGGTTAAGATTGTAGTGTTTTAACAGAAAACGATAAAATGATGGGAGCTTTAAAGATAGGTTTAGTTAAAGTTTATTCAGCGAACGTTGAAGTTTACGTGAGGCGAGGTCAGGGGACCCGCTCGCCCTTCACAAAAGCCAGAGACTCTTGCGAGGCTGGCTACCTCATTCTATCTGATCACAGGAACCAAGGAAGGATGGAACGAATTCTAGTATTGCTCGCGGCAATCGGATGTGGATTGGCCTATCGAGGCCGCACCAAGGATGTCGTGGTGTTTGGATGTTCCGGGGACACGGCCCCCATCGCGGTGGATGGGACCGGAAGACGGGAGGCAGAGGAGACCAGCACCTATTTCCACAAGGGAAGGTGGCCAGGATGGCTGGGAACGAACTCAACGGAGTATTCTAGCACATCGGGGTTTGCCTACAAAGAGACTTCTTTACTGTGCCCCAAAGTAAGGATCATCGCACCCAGGATCAGCGTCACCGTCGGCAAACGGATTTGTTTGACTTGTAGTGGGAATGTCCCATTGAGCCGATGGTGGTGGCTGCGAAAGCTGAGCAAAACTATGAGGAACTCTTCGGTCGAGTGGGAACGACTGGGTAATAATACCCATCGGACTATTACGGGGACAAACGGACAAGTGAAAGTCTGTTGGGACAAATGGTGGGAACCGGACGAGGGAATTTATGTATGTATGTGGGGGTCAAAGTACGTTTCCCCCAAAGGCATCTCCATATTTTTCATTAATCAATGGCAGGATAACGGACAGGGGATGAGGTGGGATGCGAGCACCAGGGGGTGCGGAGCCCCATTCTCCCCGATCCCAGTAAATGCCACTGAGCTCATTACGCGCCCACGCAAAGCCCCGCCCACGATTCCGGTAGTTCTAGCTGAGGAAGAAGGGTGCCCTAAAACTAGTAAGGGACCCGGGAATGGTTTGGTACTGGTCCCCACAGACCAGATACTATTTCAGGGAGTACATTACACGGTGGCCTCGGTGATTTTAAATCTCACCGAGGTGCGGTTACCAGAGTGGTGCCCCAAAAAGACGGAACAGTTGTATCAGGTCCTGTTGACCAAGATGTTCAGACAATTTTACGAATTCGATTTCGCGGAAATTGATAAAACAAGTTTGTACACCGCACCACAGGAAGTTTTGGATCAAGTAGGGAGGCAAAGAAGGGGTTTGGTGAACGATGCGTTCACTGCTTTTAACACGGGTACATCTGTGGTCAACGCTCTAGACAGTGTGGAGCTGCAGACCCAGATTAAGAGGACCAAGCCATGACTCTCCATTTAAAGGAAATTATAGCAGAGTTGGAGAAACATGCAAAGACGGTAAATGCCCTGATTAGGGAAGATCGGAATGCATCCGATCAAGCTGCGCAGAACGAGGTGTGCGTGCTTTATGGGGCGTGGTTACTGGGCGAGGGCCGCAGTAATTTGGAGGATTTAAAACAAGGTTTGGTTCCGTCCTAGATAAGTAACAAACACCTGCGGGCGCTCCACCCTTTTCAGAACGCATTAAGTCCGTGCCAGCTCAGGCTAGCTTCAGAAGCTTACCCAGTCCCCGTGGACTGCGGACGTTCAAACCATACTATTATGGGAATAGTATTACGTATGCCGGTTTTGGGCGACACAGCAAAGCCCGCCCCGGTGTATCGGGTAGAGAACATTGGTGTCATTCAGGGGGGAGCCCACATTCGCTATGCAGCGGTTCCACCCTACGTCATCCGCTGGGAGCAAACGATGACAGGTACAGATCTCTCTGGTTGTCGTGGCAGGGGAGCACACATAATACTGTGTCCCCAGCACTTGAATGCCTTTTTAACACCACAGTGCGGGTTCAGAACGGCTGGCGCCAAGTCCATGAATTGCACCATGGAGGCAATGGCACAAGATCATGTGCCTCCGCAGGTAGCATACATCGGGGGTGGAACATATTGTGTTACCACTGCAGCGCAACACTACCAGCATGGAAACCGTAGCCGGTGTCCGGTGAGTGACAGCAGTTTCTGTTTTAAACCCAGGGCGGAAGTTCAAGTAGCACAACAGCGAATTATCCCAATCCCTGAACCATCCACTGTTCATCTCACAGTAAAAGAGAATTTCACCGACTTGCAACGATTCGTCGCGCATTTCGGATACCTCATTCCCCCTCTCCCTGAACACCTCACCAAACTTTTAAAAGCCGTCGCGGTGTCACAGAAACATTTTTACACATTAGAGCAGAAAACTGTCGAAATAGGAACAGACATTTTGGATATAGTAGTTCCACCGTGGTGGAATCTGTTCACTAATATTGAAGTGCCTTCATGGATCAGAATAGCCTCCCACATTTTAGTCGTATGCCAAGTTTTCATTGTAGTGTACCTATTGGTCGTACATTGTAAAAGAGACAAACGCCTCACCAAGCATGAAAACACGGGAGAGTGGCGAGAACGTTACGTGCGCGTGCACGATGAAAGCACCGTGTAATCGGAAAATGGCGTCACTCCCGCTCGCCACGTGCGCCGCGGAAGTTTGTACTCGATCATGATTTTTCAGAGATTGTAAATACGTTGGGAACTCGACATGTTTTAAGAGTTGGTGTTGATTATTTTGGTGATGGTGTTACAGTTAGAATTGATTGTTTGGTTTTGAGTTTTGTTTTTCCTTTCCCTGAATAAAAAAATGAATATACAGGTGATACGAGAGGCATCGGCCTGGTTACGCCGGGAAGGAAAACAAGTGGTGTAAGTTTAAGGGCAAATAATGCCTACGGTGATATAAAATGTAATTTTCTTGGGAAATAAGGACGACACAGAGACCCTAGCTAGGTTAAAGTTATGGGATTAATTTTGCTGGATTCGGAGAGAAATCGAGATAATATTGCTCACCACTATGATTTTTGATACGATAAGCGGAGTTATTCGCATCAACAGGAGGGACTGTAGAATTCGCAATATATCGCGATTTTTATTAATAAGGAGAAAACACAGAGTTTCGTTCAAACAGCTTTTATTTCAGCAGAATGCTGACAGGTTTAAAGTGGACACAAGCAGCCTGTAAAATGGCCGCCGCACCTCGTGACAGAACATTCTAGACTTTTCAACAGGCAGACAAGATGGCGTTCCAATAAACATTTGTGCAAGATCGATTAAGATTCAGCACAGTGAAGATAATACACGAGACATTATGGGTTTGCAGTATACACATAGATACTGAAATCGGTCTCCCAGGTACAAAGGAAAGCCATTGTACCGAGTAATCAAGGGCCCATCCAAAGGACATTAATATGTAAAATCCCAACGACTCTACGATGAGAGAGCCGTTAGCAGGTAGTTATACAGGACACTTGGAAGCCCCAAAACCCCTCCAGGGAGAACGCCGACCGATTTAACAATGGGAGAAATATTAACAGGTACTCAGACACTTACGAGTAGCCCCGAAACCCATTAAGAACGGAGATCACCCATACAAGACATTTGAGCGCCAGACCCTAAACAAAAGAATGGACATTATAGTTGGGCGGGAAACGGAAGATTTTGCACTATAATTGCAGGCTCCAAACCGTCCATCTTTCTCTTATCATCGTGGCTGCTCCTGTGCTCTTATCCGATCGATTCGTAACCTCGTGGCTGCTCCTGTGTACTCGTAGTTGGGCTCGCTCCTGCTTGCCTGTTGCCTCTTTTGAAAAGGACTGTTGAACTTTCTGATCCGTTCGGATCTACCTCGTGTCGCGTAACGAAGACCTATATTGGTAACCGGTATCGGAACCAAAAGGCCCGAGAAGAGATGAGATGAGATGAGATGAGATGAGAAGAGAGGAAGACCATATCCATCGCCACGGTCAGTAAATCCCGACCGCGCCTGTAGGTCGATTAGCCAAGTTTTCCTTGCCAGGAAGACTTCTTCGAACTTGTAACGAAACATATCGCATCGATGATATAACTGGACTGTGCCCAAAAGTACCTGTTAAACCAACCAACACAGGTCTTCATCACAGCAGACGTTCCAGCCTGCTAGCCGGAGCAGCAGAAGCAAGTAAACAAGTGGGACCAGGAGATCTCCTGACCGACACGTGGGTGCTGCGGTGAAAAACATCCGATCAGCTATTCGGAATTTCTCCGAGTTATCACGAGTGGTGAGCATGAGTCTCGAAATCCTACGAATCTAGTTTAGGATAGATATTGATAGGGGAGGGCTTAAGGATTAAGGATATCTGTAATGTGTGCCCCTATTTACTATGTGCCGTTCGTTCCTCGTTTCCCTAAGATCGACTATATAACTGTTTGTAAGATTGTACTGTCATTAATCTGTGCTTATGACATGTATTTCATAATCTTAAGTATCATGCAATAAAGATTTTCCATTTCGTACCATTCAAACCGAGTCTACATGAGTTTCATCTCCATTACTGCTCTCGCATCTAAGTCCAGTGTCTAGAACCGTAAGGGAGAGTGATTCGAACCACTCACAGGTGTGTCTAGTGTTCCCAGACTGGCTGGAGACCAGAACAGGCAACAAGGCCTAGACCCGCACTGACATACAGGCTGCACAGAGCCGCGTGAATCTCACAGGCTGCGAGACACGCAGGGTCAGAATCCCTTACGCTGGCCCGGACCCCCATGAGGACTAAAGGCAGAACTTCCGCCCATTTTGGGGCGAGTTCCCAGTCTCTTTCCTCAATTTCTCCTTCAGGGTCCGGTTCATGCGTTCAACAATCCCGGATGACTGGGGATTGTGTGCTACGTGCCACTTCCCTTCAATGCCCAAAAGCATGAGGGTGTTCTGCATCACCTGGCCGGTGAAATGACTCCCTTGGTCTGACTCCACAAAACGGGGAAGTCCCCACCGCGAGAACACTTCCCGGACCAAGATTTTTGCTGTACCCAGTGCCGTAGCTGTTCGACAGGGGAAGGCTTCCACCCACTTGGAAAACACATCCACCAAGACGAGGCAGTATTTATAGCCTCCCTGGGTGGTGGGCAGGGGTCCTATATAGTCGATCTGTATCGACTGCCATGGTCCCTCTACCCTTCTTACGTGTCCCATGGGCACCTTCCTTTTCTGGGGGTCTGGGTTGTTTGCAGCACACACAAGACAGTTTGCACAGAACTCGCGGACTTGCTCCCTGAGCCCTGGCCACCATCCCGCTTGCTCTACCCGTTGCCAGGTAACCTCGGGCCCGGGGTGCCCTGCCCCTGGTCCCTCGTGAGCCAACTGGAGGAATTCCCTCCTGTGCTGCTGCGGCACAACCCACTGCTCCTCGCGGAACAGCATGCCTTCCTTAACTGAGAGGGTTGCCGTACTGTACGGACCTTCCACCTGCCTCCCCTCAGCAATGGTTTTTAGGACTGCTTTTAGGGCGGGATCCTGGGCTTGGACGGTCTTAAGGTCTAGGGGCAATGCTACCCTGGTGTTCCCGGGATTCCCATCCCTGCCTTGGATCGCTGCTATGGGTCTGGTCCCATAGGGGTCCCAGAAAATGCCGTTGCGGGCACCTTCCCTGGCTAGCGCATCTGCCTGCTGGTTGCCCTCCCCACGGGGCTCTGTGGAGGAGTGAGCTTTCACCTTATGGATGAAAATCTCTCCTTCCTCCCCTACTGCTGCTGCTAAGATCTTTTCCAGCAAGGGCTTCACCGTTAAAGGTCGCCCGTCCGCGGAGGTGTATCCACGGCGGGACCAAATGGCCAGGTATTCCGTACACGAATTGCAGGTGAACATACTGTCCGAGCAAATCGTGTATGGGGTTGGGAAAATGTCTGGGTGTGTAACAACGTACACCACGGCAGACAGCTCAGCCTGCTGTGCGCTCATGGTGCTAGGGAGCTTGATCGCCAGGGCAAAGTCTGCCGCAGGGTCATAAACTCCACACCCTGTGAGTCGCTCGCCAGCAGATACTGTGCTAGACCCATCAACATAAATCTCGCGCCCAGTGGGATGTATCCCGGCCCGTAAACCTATGTTGACGTCCCACACCCCTTCCACCGAACATCGGTGGGCTGTACCGGGGTATACCGAATTGGCCGCAAGCCTGGGCTCGCAAAGACCTTTTACTCTAAGATCCAACTGGGAGAGAAGAAGGGTCCAACGCGCAATACGCGCGCTGCTTACGGTCCCATCTTTAATCCTCCCATCTAGAAGCATCTTAGTTGGTGTGTGATGTGTGAGGAGAGTGATGGGAGAGAGCCCTGTGAAGATCGCTGATCTTTTCACAGCCCAATGCGTGGCTAAAAGGTGCCTTTCGCAATTGGAGAAACTTCTCTCCACATCCGTTAATACTCTGGATGAATAGGCAACCGGCCTCAGCTTGCCGTGACGCTCTTGGAGCAGCACAGCGCTCAAACTGTCCCCGCTGGCAGCTACCTCCAGGAAAAACTCCTTCCCCCCATCTATGGCCCCTAAGGCTGGCGCGGTCTGCAGATCCCTTTTTAACTTCTCGAAGGCTGCTTGGCAGCCCTCGTCCCAAGACCACTCCACTCCCTTATGGAGGAGTCGGAGGAGCGGCGCCGCTGTGGCCGCATAGTCTTCGATAAAATCCCTGCAGTAACCGGTCAGTCCCAAGAAGGACCTCACACCCCTTATGTTGTTAGGAATCGGTAACTCTTGCACCGACTCCCTCCTAGCCTCATCTATGGCTCTTTCCCCAGCGCGAATGGTCAGCCCCAGGAATTTTACTTCCCGCTGACCGATACGTGCTTTCTTAGGATTTATTTTAAAACCCTTTCTCGCTAGCAGCTCCAATAACTCGTCCAGCAGTGGTCCATGCTCCTCCCTTGAGTCCGTAAATAGGAGCAAATCATCCACGTACTGTACTATCTGATTGGGCTGACTAAACTCCCTTAAACTTCCTGCCATACACTGATGGAAAATACTGGGGCTATTGTGGAAACCCTGTGGCAGACAGTTCCATGTGTACTGTTGCCCTTTGAAAGTAAAGGCAAACTTGTACTGGTCCTCTCACCGCAGCGGGATGGACCAAAAACCGTTCGAGATATCCAGCACCGTGAACGTGGTCGCGGACGCTGGGATGCTCCCTATTAGGTCAGCAACTGCTGCTACCGTGGGCGCGCAGGCGGGAATGTTACTGTTGAGGACTCTGTAGTCCACCGTGGCTCTCCACGAATTATCCGGCTTCCTAACCGGCCATAATGGGGAGTTCACGTGTGTGGCTATCGGCCTCAACACGCCCTGCTGCACCAAGGAGGACATTGCTGTCTCCATATCGGGTTCTGCTTCTTTGGGGAAGTTATACTGTTTTTGGGGCCGGGTCATGGGGTCCCCATCTACGCTGACCTCAAACCCGGTAACCCTCCCACAATCGTGCTTGTGGGTTGCAAACGCGTGCATATTATCTGACACGTACGTTTGCATGTCCGTTGGGACATCTGCGACCATAAGCCTGAGGTCGTAGCCTCCGGATGGCTGTACGGTACACAGGACCCCTGTTTCTTCCTCCCCCGGAATCACTACTGTGGTAACACAATACAGCTTCCTGTGACTCGAACTTTATTGCATCACTTCCTGTGATTAGTCCAGGATAAATACTGGACTGAGCAGTTGGATCCTGGAGAGGCATAGAGTAAGACCTCTTTTGTATGTAGCACTTTTTTAGTTGATTAAAGCTTACTTTAAGTTCACCACGCGTAAGGCTCATTCTTACGACAATTTAATCAACTTTGAAAAACTTCGCACTCAAACTTTTTGGACGAACTCGGAACTAAGGATCCAGGGAATCACCCATCATGGAAAACATCCTTAAACCATAGCGTCTTGACTTGGACCCAAACACCCCAGCAGCCGGTAAGGTGTGGAAACACTGGTATCGCACGTTTGACAATTTTCTCGAATATTGCAAGGCTGATGATGACACAAAGTTGCGGATACTCATCAACTGTGTCACTCCGAATGTATTTCAGTATGTTGAGGAATGGGGCAGTTACGAGGAGGCAATTCGGACGCTTAAAAGACTATATACTAAGACACCGAATGAGGTCTTTGCCAGACATCTACTAGCTACAGCCCAACAAGGGCCGGAGGAATCCATTGATAAATTCCTCCAAGAGCTTCGCAGACTTAGTATGGACTGTAACTTTCAGGCGGCCTCAGCTGAGCTGTACCGTGAAGAAATGATCCGTGATGCTTTCATCTGCGGGCTTGCCTCCCCATTTATACGCCAGCGTCTACTGGAAAGTAAGACACTTGAGCTTCAGAGAGCTTATGATATGGCTTGCTCTCTAGATCTGGCAAAAAGAAATGCAGACCTTTATACAGTGCCCAGACCTCGGTCTGCTGCCTTAACTACAGTCAGGCAATTTAAGAGGCCACAGGTGAACTCTATTAGGGAGGACTTTATCCCTGACGATCAATCTGATGACTTCATTGATGAAGAGGATGATGACCCCACTGTGGCAGCCTCTTGGCAATCTAAGAAATGCTTCTTTTGTGGTGATGAGTTTCACCCTCGGAAATTCTGCCCTGCTCGCAATGCGTTTTGCAGTCATTGCAACAAAAGGGTCATTTTGCAAAGGTTTGCCTATCAAGAGCCTCTACGAGGGCTTATCAAGCTAAGTCCTACCGAACTGCCCCGGTAAGGGCCTATCAAGATGTTCCGGCTAAAATCTATCGTGCTTCCTCTCGGGTTTTCTCTCGAAGAAACACACCTAGAGTTTCAGCCACTCTTTGTGCAACGACACCAATTACAGCTGCTTGTCCTCAGAACCTATTCCATGCAGCTACAAAAGCATCAATTAATGGACATACTTTAGATGCCTTAATTGACTCAGGTAGCACTGATAGTTTCATTAGGGAACAGATTGTTGCAGAGTTAAAGCTACATGTTTTCCCATCGGACCAGGCAATTGCGATGGCTCAGTCATCACTTAATACCAGAATTTCTGGCTTTTGTATGGTTGAAATAACACTTAATGGTCACCGGTATCCCTCCACCCGGCTTTCGGTGCTCAAGGACTTATGTAGTGATCTTATCTTAGGGCTGGATTTTCAAAAGCAGCATAAGAAGCTCACCATTGAGTTCGGCGGATCCAAACCTGAACTCACTATTTCTAATATACGACCTCGATTACCGTTCTGTGCATTGTCAGCAGCTTCACTGGATGAACCCTCACTGTTTACCAGTATCCCTCCTCGATGCAAACCGATTATAACAAAGTCACGACGTTTCAGTCAGGAAGACCAGTCTTTTATTGCGGCTGAGATTTCTCGGCTTTTAGCAGAGGATATCATCGAGCCTTGTTCGTCGCCATGGCGCGCCCAGGTCGTTATTGTTAAGAACCCTCTACAACCTCACAAGAAACGGCTGTGCATTGACTATTCACAGACCATCAATCAATATACGGACTTGGACGCATACCCATTGCCGCGCATCGATGATATGGTTAATAAACTGGCTGAGTACACGGTGTTCTCAACATATGATCTGAAAAGTGCCTATCATCAGGTACCCTTGAAGGTCTCAGACAAGCAGTATACGGCCTTTGAAGCCAATGGACGGCTGTATCAATTTCGTCGCCTCCCCTTTGGGGTCACTAATGGAGTGGCTGTCTTCCAGCGAGCAATGGATGACCTGGTCAAACAGGAAGACTTGAAGGATACGTTTCCTTATCTGGACAATATTACTGTCGCAGGTCGCAATCAGCGGGAACATGACGCCAATCTCCATCGATTTTGGGATGCACTCCAGCACCGTAATTTGACATTAAATGCGGCTAAATCCATTGAGTCACAACCAACCATCAACATCCTTGGCTATTGTGTGGGCAATGGCATCATTAAACCTGACCCTGAAAGGCTTCGCCCACTCCAAGAGCTCCCGCCACCTAAGAATCCGGCCTCCTTGCGCCGGGCCCTCGGCCTGTTTGCATACTATGCTAAATGGATTCCTAACTTCTCAGACCGAATCCAACCGCTACTGAAGGCCAGCACATTCCCACTAGACACAGCGGCTGTTGCAGCCTTTAACCTCCTGAAAAAACAGTTGGAGAAAGCGGCTCTTCACTCCATCGATGAGAGTCTTCCTTTTGTTGTTGAGTGTGATGCCTCGGAGGTGGCGATCTCGGCCACTCTGAATCAGGAAGGTCGTCCGGTGGCATTTTTGTCCAGGACTTTTCAAGGGGCTGAGCTACATTATCCTCCAGTCGAGAAAGAAGCTACAGCCATCATAGAGGCAGTACGGAAGTGGACTCATCTCCTAGCTCGCCAGCACTTTACCTTAATCACGGACCAGCGATCGGTCGCCTTCATGCTCGATAATCGAAAACGGACCAAAATTAAAAATAATAAAATCCAGCTTTGGCGGCTGGAATTGGCCTCTTTTGGTTACACCATCCACTATCGACCTGGCAAGGAGAATGTGGCTCCGGATACCCTCACACGAGCATTCTGCTCCGCCATGGCACCCTCTACGCTCTTAGACATCCATGATGGGTTGTGTCATCCAGGCGTTACTCGCATGCTACACTTCGTGCGGTCCCGAAATCTCCCATTCTCTACCGGGGATGTAAAGAAGATGTGCTCGGACTGCAGAGTCTGTGCGGAATTGAAACCTCAGTTTTTCCGCCCCTCGGGTGGTATACTCATACATGCGACCCAGCCAATGCAACGGCTTAGCATCGATTTTAAGGGGCCGTTGCCCTCTTCAACTCGCAACACTTATCTATTGACCATGGTCGATGAGTATTCCCGTTTTCCGTTTGCCTTTCCCTGCCCCAATATGCTGACGACCACGGTTATCAGCTGCCTTGAGCAGGTATTTGCTTTCTGTGGCATGGCATCCTATGTTCATTCAGATCGGGGCCCTTCTTTTATGTCAGGAGAACTCAAGGCCTATCTCTCGGAACGGGGTATTGCTGCCAGCAGAACGACGCCTTATCATCCGGTCGGGAATGGGCAAGTCGAGCGTTTTAACGCTATCATCTGGAATGCGGTACGTCTGGCTTTGAGATCTCGGGGCCTACCCAACCAGCAATGGGAAGCAGTACTTCCAGATGCATTACACTCCACACGGTCCGTCCTTTCAACCGCCACAAATACGACGCCTCATGAACGGTTCTTCCGATTTCAGCGTCGCTCATCCTATGGGATATCTCTCCCATCGTGGCTGACTGCACCGGGACCAGTGCTACTCCGAAGATATGTCCGGGCGTCTAAGAATGACCCCCTGGTAGATGAGGTTGAGCTCACTGACGTCAACCCTACCTATGCCTATATTCGGTATCCTGACGGTCGGGAATCTACCGTGTCATTGCGGGATCTGGCTCCCTGCCCGCCGAAACATAGAGGGACACCAGGGGATGATATTGTACCAGGCACATCTCTGGGCTCGCCAGGTGCCTCTCATCACGATCTGGATCTGACGCCGGCTGGTACCTCACTCCAGCGTGCCGACCTGGGGCAGACTGACTATGAGCCCATCGGGGCTCGCACGCGCAGCCACGATCCACCCCGTACCATACGCTCGGAAACGGATCTGCCACAGCCCTGCCCGACACCCGTTCGGGCACCAGTACACAGTCAGGATCGTCCTGACCCCTCACAGAGCGGGCTGGATCACTCGGACTCTGGTCCATGGCCCGCGGCGGGTAAACGGGCTAGGGGCCCTCTACCGCTACGAGAACCCAAACGGGTGCGGCTCTCCCTCGTCCGGCGGCTACGAAATGGAGGGAGCATCCCGGCCTCCTAATCTTTTGGGGGGGAGAATGTGGTAACACAATACAGCTTCCTGTGACTCGAACTTTATTGCATCACTTCCTGTGATTAGTCCAGGATAAATACTGGACTGAGCAGTTGGATCCTGGAGAGGCATAGAGTAAGACCTCTTTTGTATGTAGCACCTTTTTAGTTGATTAAAGCTTACTTTAAGTTCACCACGCGTAAGGCTCATTCTTACGACAATTACTACCTCGCCTTTTTCACCCTTAGCCCCCCAGAGACAGTGATTTCTGAGGTCCACGAGGATCCCGTGTCCTGATAGAAGATCGGACCCGAGAATACCTCTTCCACCCCCCTCCTGCCATTCCATCAATATGCACTTCCACTTAAGGTGAAGTGCTCCCAAACGAATGGATAGCGGAAGGGAGAACGCGCCAGCCTGTTCTTTTCCTGTGAACCCCGCTAACGTGAATGGGACCCTGGTAGATAGTGGCGAGTCAAAAGGGCTATCTGTATGGATTATGGTGCAAGAAGCTCCCGTGTCCAACAAATAACTACCCCTCTGTTTCTCTACCTCCATCTCCACTAAAGGTCGCTTCCACGCATCATAGCTAAGCGGACACAGGTAGACGGGCTGCGCGGGTTCTAGTCATGGGGTACTATTAGACGGTCCTGCGGCACCTACGGGGCCGGTTGCAACCGCCACCTTTCCATGTGCACTCAATAAACTGCGCATGGCTCCTAACACTACTTCGAGGTCGTCGGGAGGGGTGGGTGCACCAGCTTCCCTAGCCGGGACAGGCTCCTGGGCGCGGGCTGTGGGATTTTTATCCTTGGAATCCTTCCAAGGGTTCCTGCAATGCTTGCGCCAGTGCCCTGTCTTCCCACACCCGTAACAAGCATTACTTGCCTGTGGGGCGCGATTACCCTCCTGATGCCACTCTCTTTGATACGGGGCTGCGGGTCGTACCTCATGTACTTTTCCCTTAAGGGGACGTGTTGCCATACCCCTTATATTGCGATATCCTAACGTGAGTCGATTCAAGACCGACTCTTCCGTAATGTTGGGGTCATTGGGATCAAACCATGCTTTTGCCTGCTCTCTGACGGCTGGTAAACTGTTGGCTATTATGCACCTAAGCCAATGAGCTAAACCGGCGCCTTCCACATCTTCGCGCTCTGGCGCACCTAGACAGCTGCGCTGATATACTGGCCACAGCCTGTCGGCAAAAACCTTCGGGGGTTCTCCCTCCATCTGCACTGTCTGTCCCACTCTAGCAAACGGATTCATCGTCCGCCCCCAACACTTCCAGGACCTCATTCTTTAATGCCTCATAAGTCTTGGTTCCCCTCTTGCTCTCGCCTGAGAGACACTGAAGGATTGTACTGCCTAACGAAAACAACAGCATTTTTGCTGTTTCCCCATCATCGCAGCCGTTAATGGCTGCGGTTTGCTCAACTTCTCTGAAATGTACGGAAGGGTCGTCTGCCTCGGTTAGCTTCCGTACGTGATTTATCATAACTCTCAACTGATGTGAACTGTGAGGCAATACAAGCTGTCCGAGGAGATCCCCTGGTTCCTCCCCACCGTTTCTGTTTGGGCCCCTTTTTATACCCGTTACTGGATACAACGGTCCCTTTTCCACTTCTTTCTCAATGGGCTCTTTCGTTTCTTCCATTGCTTCCTCCCTAACCCAGGTTTCCGAATAGCTGGGTGGCGCGGAGGGCGCAGTGGCTACTACTTCCTCTGCTTTACTTGGTGGGGATTTCTTAAACTTCTCACTTATTAGCGGCTGGTGTGCTGACGGACTGATAAGGCACACCATGCCATGCGCTTTGTTCACGGCCCTTTTGAGGTGCTCTATCTCCCTTTTGCAAGCGCTATGATCAGCTCCCTGAAACTTATCCTCAAGGGCCAACTTATATGCCGCCCTAACCCCCGTTAAGCTCTCTTCCTGAGTTCTTATCTGGGCAGCTTGGCGGGCACATCGTTCCTTTAACCTGCTCTCATTTAACTTTGCCGCAGTGACCTGGCACTCGAGGTAATCTATCCTTGTTTTATGGTGACTGGAGATTTCCTGGCGTTCTTGGTGCAACGCACTTAAATTCCTAATGAGCATTTCCCCTCCAGAAACCTTCTCATCCATTTCTCCCTCTAAATGACTGATTCGAGCTGTTAGCGCTGTAATGGTCTGGTTTGAAATCTGGACCTGCCTTTTGTAACACATTAGCCAGACTGCTTTCTCGAGTGTCTTTTTATGTTCTTTACTATCTGTCCACCTTTCGGCTGCCTCTAATGGGCTTTTATCCGCTAACAATTCACTTATCCATTTCTTAGTTAGATTAACCTTTCCGAACACATAATCTGCTATCTTTTCCTGCATAACATTTCGTACAGTCATTCCAAAGTCTAACACACTACCCTCTCGCTGCCAGTGTCCTGCCGCGGTCGCCATTTTCTGTAAGGGATTCTGACCGTGCGTGTCTCGCAGCCTGTGAGATTCACGCGGCTCTGTGCAGCCTGTATGTCAGTGCGGGTTTAGGCCTTGTTGCCTGTTCTGGTCTCCAGCCAGTCTGGGAGCACTAGACACACCTGTGAGTGGTTCGAATCACTCGCCCTTACGGTTCTAGACACTGGACTTAGATGCGAGAGCAGTAATGGAGATGAAACTCATGTAGACTCGGTTGAATGGTACGAAATGGAAAATCTTTATTGCATGATATTTAAGATTACGAAATACATGTCATAAGCACAGATTAATGACAGTACAATCTTACAAGCAGTTATATAGCTAATCCTAGGGAAACGAGGAACGAACGACACACCGTAAATAGGGGCACACATTACAAGTATCCTTAATACTTAAACCCTCCCCTATCAATATCTGTCCTAGCTAGATTCGTAGGATTTCGAGACTCATGCTCACCACTCGTGATAACTCGGAGAAATTCCGAATAGCTGATCGGATGTTTTTCACCGCAGCACCCACGTGTCGATCAGGAGATCTCCTGGTCCCACTTGTTTACTTGCTTCTGCTCCGGCTAGCAGGCTGGACCGTCTGCTGTGATGAAGATCTGTGTTGGTTGGTTTAACAGGTACTTTCCGAATACAGACCAGTCAATATCATCTTTGACGATCCGTTCTTGCAAGTTCAAAGAAGTCTTCCTGGCAAGGAAAACTTGGCTGTTCGACCTACAGGCACGGTCGGGATTTACTGACCGTGGCGATGAGTATGGTCTTCCTCTCTTCTCATCTCATCTCATCTCATCTCATCTCATCTCGGGCCTTTGGTTCCGATGCCAGCTACCAACATAGGTCTTCGTTACGCGACACGAGGTAGATCCGAACGGATCAGAAAGTTCAACAGTCTTTTTCAAAGAGGCACCAGGCAAGCAGGAACAAGACTACGAGTCAAAACACAGGAGCAGCCACGAGGTTACGAGTCGATCGGATAAGAGAATAAGAGAAAGATGGACGGTTGGAGCTTGTAATTATAGTACAAAATCTTCCGTTTCCCGCCCAACCTTAATGTCCTTTCTTTTGTTAGGGTTTGGCGCTCAAATGTCTTGTATGGGTGATCTCCGTTCTTAATGGGTTTCGGGGCTACTCGTAAATGTCTGAGTACCTGTTAATATTTCTCCCATTGTTAAATCGGTCGGTGTTCTCCCTGGAGGGGTTTTGGGGCTTCCAAGTGTTTTGTATAACTACCCGCTAACGGCTCTCTCATCGTAGAGTCGTTGGGATTTTACATATTAATGTCTTTGGATGGGCCCTTGATTACTCGGTACAATAGCTTTCATTCGTACCTGGGAGACCGATTTCAGTATTTATGTGTATACTGTAAACCCATAATGTCTCGTGTATTATCTTCAATGTGCTGAATCTTAATCGATCTTGCACAAATGTTTATTGGAACGCCATCTTGTCTGCCTGTCGAAAAGTCCAGAATGTTCTGTCACGAGGTGCGGCGGCCATTTTACAGGCTGCTTGTGTCCACTTTGAGAAACCTGACAGCATTCTGCTGAAATAAAAGCTGTTTGAACGACACTCTGTGTTTTCTCCTTATTAAATAAAATCGCGATATATTGCGAATTCTACACTGTCTCACACTGCCCCACACTGCCCAACACTGCCCCGCACAGCCCCACACTGCCCCAGACTGACCCACACTGACCACATTGCCCAACACTGCCCAATACTGCCCCACACTGACCACACTGCCCAACACTGCCCAACACTGACCACACTGTCCCAGACTGACCCACACTGCACCACACTGCCCAACACTGCCCAACACTGCCCAACACTGACCGACACTGCCCCACACTGCCCAGCACTGCCCCACACTGTCCCATACTGCCCCACACTGCTCAACACTGCCCCACACTGTTCCATACTGCCCCACACTTCCCCACACTGCCCAACACTGCCCCACACTGCCCCACACAGCCCAACATGGGCCCGCACTGGCCAACACTGCCCCACACTGCCCAACACTGCCGCACTCTGCCCCACACTGCCCCAAAATGCCCAACACAGCCCCAACATTGACCCACACTGACCCACACTGCCCCACACTGCCCTACACTGCCCAGCACTGCCCCACACTGACCCACACTGCCCCGCATTGACCAACATGGACCCACACGGCCCCACACT
Organism: Squalus acanthias; assembly: GCA_030390025.1. Lineage (NCBI taxonomy): Eukaryota > Metazoa > Chordata > Chondrichthyes > Squaliformes > Squalidae > Squalus > Squalus acanthias. The sequence goes on along the minus strand of CM059429.1, from coordinate 116,831,264 downwards.
GCCCCACACTGCCCCGCATTGCCCAACACGGACCCACACTGCCCCACACTGCCCCACATGGCCCCACATACCCAACACGGACCCACACTGGCCCACACTGCCCCACATGCCCAACACTGCCCCACACGGCCCCACACTGCCCCACACTGCCTAACACTGCCCAACACTTCCCCTCATGTCCCACACTGCCCCACACAGCCCCGCACTGCCCAACACGGCCGAACACTGCCCCACACTGCCCCACACTGCCCCACACTGCCCCACACTGCCCCACACTGCCCCAAAATGCCCAACACTGCCCCAACATTGCCCCACACTGCTCCAACACTGCCCCAACACTGCCCCACACTGACCCACACTGGCCCGCACTGCCCCACACTGTACAACACTGCCCCACACTGCCACACATTGACCAACACGGACCCACACGGCCCCACACTGCCTCACACTGCCCCAAACTGCCAAACACTGCCCCACACTGACCCACACTGCCCAAAACTGCCCCACACTGCCCAACACTGCCCAGCACTGCCCCGCACTGCCCTGCAATGGCCAACACTGTCCCACACTGCCCCACACTGCCCCAAACTGACCAACACTGCACCACTCTGGCGAACACGGTCCAACACTGTCCCAGACTGTCCCATACTGCCCGAAAGTGCCCAAGACTGGTCCCCACTGCCCCACACAGCCCCGCACAGCCCCGCACAGGCCCACACTGCCCAACACTGCCCCGCACAGCCCCACACAGCCCCGCACAGGCCCACACTGCCCCACACTGCCACACACTGCCCGAAACTGGTCCCCACTGCCCCACACTGCCCCACACTGGTCTCCACTGCCCCACATTACCCCACACTGCCCCACACTTCCCCACACTGCCCCACACTGCCTCACACTGCCTCACACTGCCCCACACTTCCCCACACTGCCCCACACTGCCCAACATTGCCCAGCACTGCCCCGCACTGCCCCACACTGCCCCACACTGCCTCACACTGACCCACACTGACCCATACTGCCCCACACTGGCCCACACTGACCCACACTGCCCCACACTGTCCCACACTGCCCCACACTGCCCAACACTGCCTCACACTGCCCCTCACTGCCCCACACAGCCCAACACTGCCCCACATTGTCCCATACTGCCCCACACTGCCCCACACAGCCCAACACTGCCCCACATTGTCCCACACTGCCCCACATTGCCCAACTCTGCTCCGCACTGACCCACACTGCCCCACACTGCCCACACTGCCCAACACTGCCATACACTGCCCACACTGCCCCACACTGTCCCACACTGTCCCACACTGTCCCACACTGCCCCACATTGCCCCAAACTGACCAACACTGCACCACTCTGGCGAACACGGTCCAACACTGTCCCCACACTGTCCCATACTGCCCGAAAGTGCCCAACACTGGTCCCCACTGTCCCACACTGCCCCACACTGACCCACACTGACCCACACTGCCCCACACTGCCCAACACTGCCCCGCACTGCCCCGCACAGCCCCACACTGCCTCGCACTGCCCCACACTGACCCACACTGGCCCACACTGCCCCACACTGCCCAACACTGCCCCACACTGCCCCACACTGCCCCACACTGGCCCAACTCTGCCCCACACTGCCACACACTGCCCCACACTGCCCCACACTGCCCCACACTGCCCCACAATGCCCCACATTGCCCAACACTGCCCAACACTGCCCAACACAGCCCAATACTGACCAACACGGTCCCACACTGCCCCACACTGGCCCAACTCTGCCCCACACTGGCCCAACTCTGCCCCACACTGCCACACACTGCCCCACACTGCCCCACACTGCCCCACATTGCCCAACACTACCCAACACTGCCCAACACAGCCCAATACTGACCAACACGGTCCCACACTGACCCACACTGCCAAACACTGCCCCACACTTCCCCACACTGCCCCACACTGCCCAACATTGCCCAGCACTGCCCCGCACTGCCCCGCACTGCCTCACACTGCCCCACACTGCCCCACACTGTCCCACACTGTCCCACACTGCCCCACACTGCCCAACACTGCCCCGCACAGCCCCACGCTGCCCCAGACTGACCCACAGTGACCACATTGCCCAACACTGCCCAATACTGCTCCACACTGAACACACTGCCCAACACTGCCCAACACTGACCACACTGCCCCAGACTGACCCACACTGCCCCACACTGCCCAGCACTGCCCTGCACTGCCCAACACTGACCCACACTACCCCACACTGACCAACACTGCCCCAGACTGCACCACACTGCCCAAAACTGCCCAACACTGCCCCACACTGCCCCACACTGCCCCACACTACACCACACTGCCCAACATTGACCAACACTGACCCACACTGCCCCACACTGCCCCAAACTGCCCCATACTGCCCCACACTGCCCCAAACTGCACCACACTGCCCCAAACTGCCCAACACTGCCCCACTCTGGCGAACACTGTCCAACACTGCCCCACACTGTCCCACACTGTCCCACACTGCCCCATACTGCCCCACACTGCCCAACACTGCCCCACTCTGGCGAACACTGTCCAACACTGCCCCACACTGTCCCACACTGTCCCACACTGCCCCACACTGACCAACATTGCCCCAAAATGCCCAACATTGCCCCAAAATGCCCAACACTGCCCCACACTGCCCCACACTGCCCCACACTGCCCCACACAGCCCAACACAGCCCAACACGGGCCCGCAAAGGCCAACACTGCCCCACACAGCCCCCACACTGCCCAACACTGCTGCACTCTGCCCCACACTGCCCCAAAATGCCCAACACAGCCCCAACATTGCCCCACACTGACCCACACTGACCCACACTGCCCTACACTGCCCAGCACTGCCCCACACTGACCCACACTGACCCACACTGCCCCGCATTGACCAACACGGACCCACACGGCCCCACACTGCCCCACACTGCCCCGCATTGACCAACACGGACCCACACTGCCCCACACTGCCAAACACTGCCCCACACTGACCCACACTGCCCAAAACTGCCCCACACTGTCCCACACTGCCCAACACTGCCCCACACTGCCCAACACTGGCCAACACTGCCCCACACTTCCCCACACTTCCCCACATGTCCCACACTGCCCCACACTGTCCCACACTGCCCAACACGGCCCCGCACTGGTCAACACTGCCCCACACTGCCCCACACTGCCCCAAAATGCCCAACACTGCCCCAACATTGCCCCACACTGCTCCAACACTGCCCCAACACTGCCCCAACACTGACCCACACTGGCCCACACTGTCACACACTGCCCCACACTGCCCAGCACTGCCCAGCACTGCCCCACACTGTCCAACACTGCCCCATACTGCCACACATTGACCAACACGGACCCACACTGCCCCACACTGCCAAACACTGCCCCACACTGACCCACACTGCCCAAAACTGCCCCACACTGTCCCACACTGCCCAACACTGCCCCACACTGCCCAACACTGCCCAACACAGCCCATCACTGCCCTGCACTGCCCCACACTGCCCCACACTGCCCAACACTGCCCAACACTGCACCACTCTGGCGAACACGGTCCAACACTGTCCCAGACTGTCCCATACTGCCCGAAAGTGCCCAAGACTGGTCCCCACTGCCCCACACAGCCCCGCACAGCCCCGCACAGGCCCACACTGCCCAACACTGCCCCGCACTGCCCCGCACAGCCCCACACAGCCCCACACTGCCCCGCACTGCCCCGCACTGCCCCACACTGCCCGAAACTGGTCCCCACTGCCCCACACTGCCCCACACTGGTCTCCACTGCCCCACACTTCCCCACACTGCCCCACACTGCCCAACATTGCCCAGCACTGCCCTGCACTGCCCCGCACTGTCTCACACTGCCCCACACTGCCCAACACTGCCCCGCACAGCCCCACACTGCCCCAGACTGACCCACACTGACCACATTGCCCAACACTGCCCAATACTGCCCCACACTGACCACACTGCCCAACACTGCCCAGCACTGACCACACTGTCCCAGACTGACCCACACTGCACCACACTGTCCAACACTGCCCAACACTGCCCAACACTGACCGACACTGCTCCACACTGCCCAGCACTGCCCCACACTGTCCCATACTGCCCCACACTGCTCAACACTGCCCCACACTGTTCCATACTGCCCCACACTTCCCCACACTGCCCAACACTGCCCCACACTGCCCCACACAGCCCAACATGGGCCCGCACTGGCCAACATTGCCCCACACAGCCCCCTGTAAGGGATTCTGACCCTGCGTGTCTCGCAGCCTGTGAGATTCACGCGGCTCTGTGCAGCCTGTATGTCAGTGCGGGTTTAGGCCTTGTTGCCTGTTCTGGTCTCCAGCCAGTCTGGGAGCACTGGACACACCTGTGAGTGGTTCGAATCACTCGCCCTTACGGTTCTAGACACTGGACTTAGATGCGAGAGCAGTAATGGAGATGAAACTCATGTAGACTCGGTTGAATGGTACGAAATGGAAAATCTTTATTGCATGATATTTAAGATTACGAAATACATGTCATAAGCACAGATTAATGACAGTACAATCTTACAAGCAGTTATATAGCTGATCCTAGGGAAACGAGGAACGAACGACACACCGTAAATAGGGGCACACATTACAAGTATCCTTAATACTTAAACCCTCCCCTATCAATATCTGTCCTAGCTAGATTCGTAGGATTTCGAGACTCATGCTCACCACTCGTGATAACTCGGAGAAATTCCGAATAGCTGATCGGATGTTTTCACCGCAGCACCCACGTGTCGATCAGGGGGTCTCCTGGCCCCACTTGTTTACTTGCTTCTGCTCCGGCTAGCAGGCTGGACCGTCTGCTGTGATGAAGATCTGTGTTGGTTGGTTTAACAGGTACTTTCCGAATACAGACCAGTCAATATCATCGGTGATAATCCGTTCTTGCAAGTTCAAAGAAGTCTTCCTGGCAAGGAAAACTTGGCTATTCGACCTACGGGCGCGGTCGGGATTTACTGACCGTGGCGATGAGTATGGTCTTCCTCTCTTCTCATCTCATCTCATCTCATCTCATCTCGGGCCTTTGGTTCCGATGCCAGTTACCAACATAGGTCTTCGTTACGCGACACGAGGTAGATCCGAACGGATCAGAAAGTTCAACAGTCTTTTTCAAAGAGGCACCAGGCAAGCAGGAACAAGACTATGAGTCAAAACACAGGAGCAGCCAAGAGGTTACGAGTCGATCGGATAAGAGAATAAGAGAGCGATGGACGGTTGGAGCTTGTAATTATAGTACAAAATCTTCCGTTTCCCGCCCAACCTTAATGTCCTTTCTTTTGTTTGGGTTTGGCGCTCAAATGTCTTGTATGGGTGATCTCCGTTCTTAATGGGTTTCGGGGCTACTCGTAACTGTCTGAGTACCTGTTAATATTTCTCCCATTGTTAAATCGGTCGGTGTTCTCCCTGGAGGGGTCTTGGGGCTTCCAATTGTTTTGTATAACTACCTGCTAACGGCTCTCTCATCGTAGAGTCGTTGGGATTTTACATATTAATGTCTTTTGGATGGGCCCTTGATTACTCGGTACAATAGCTTTCATTCGTACCTGGGAGACCGATTTCAGTATTTATGTGTATACTGCAAACCCATAATGTCTCGTGTATTATCTTCACTGTGCTGAATCTTAATCGATCTTGCACAAATGTTTATTGGAACGCCATCTTGTCTGCCTGTCGAAAAGTCTAGAATGTTCTGTCATGAGGTGCGGCGGCCATTTTACAGGCTGCTTGTGTCCACTTTGAGAAACCTGACAGCATTCTGCTGAAATAAAAGCTGTTTGAACGAGACTCTGTGTTTTCTCCTTATTAATAAAATCGCGATATATTGCGAATTCTACAGTCCCTCCTGTTGATGCGAATAACTCCGCTTATCGTATCAAAAATCATAGTGGTGAGCAATATTATCTCGATTTCTCTCCGAATCCAGCAAATTAATCCCATAACTTTAACCTAGCTAGGGTCTCTGTGTCGTCCTTATTTCCCAAGAAAATTACATTTTATATCACTGTAGGCATTATTTGCCCTTAAACTTACACCACTTGTTTTCCTTCCCGGCGTAACCAGGCCGATGCCTCTCGTATCACCTGTATATTCATCTTTTATTCAGGGAAAGGAAAAACAAAACCCAAAACCAAACAATCATTTTTAACTGTAACACCATCACCAAAATAATCAACACCAACTCTTAAAACATGTCGAGTTCCCAAACGTATTTACAATCTTTGAAAATCATGATCGAGTACAAACTTCCGCGGCGCACGTGGCGAGCGGGAATGACGCCATTTTCCGATTACACGGTGCTTTCATCGTGCACGCGCACGTAACGTTCTCGCCACTCTCCCGTGTTTTCATGCTTGGTGAGGCGTTTGTCTCTTTTACAATGTACGACCAATAGGTACACTACAATAAACACTTGACATACGTCTAAAATGTGGGAGGCTGTTCTGATCCATGAAGGCACTTCAATATTGGTGAACAGATTCCACCACGGTGGAATTACTATATCCAGAATGTCTGTTCCTATTTTGACAGTTTTCTGCTCTAATGTATAAAAATGTTTCTGTGACACCGCGACGGCTTTTAAAAGCTTGGTGAGGTGTTCAGGGAGAGGGGGAATGAGGTATCCGAAATGCGCGACGAATCGTTGCAAGTCGGTGAAATTCTCTTTTACTGTGAGATGAACAGTGGATGGTTCAGGGATTGGGATAATTCGCTGTTGTGCTACTTGAACTTCCGCCCTGGGTTTAAAACAGAAACTGCTGTCACTCACCGGACACCGGCTACGGTTTCCATGCTGGTAGTGTTGCGCTGCAGTGGTAACACAATATGTTCCACCCCCGATGTATGCTACCTGCGGAGGCACATGATCTTGTGCCATTGCCTCCATGGTACAATTCATGGACTTGGCGCCAGTCGTTCTGAACCCGCACTGTGGTGTTAAAAAGGCATTCAAGTGCTGGGGGCACAGTATTATGTGTGCTCCCCTGCCACGACAACCAGAGAGATCTGTACCTGTCATCGTTTGCTCCCAGCGGATGACGTAAGGTGGAACCGCTGCATAACGAATGTGGGCTCCCCCCTGAATGACACCAATGTTCTCTACCCGATACACCGGGGCGGGCTTTGCTGTGTCGCCCAAAACCGGCATGCGTAAAACTATACCCATAATGGTATGGTTTGATCGTCCGCAGTCCACGGGGACTGGGTATGCTTCTGAAGCTAGCCTGAGCTGGCACGGACTTAATGCGTTCTGAAAAGGGTGGAGCGCCCGCAGGTGTTTGTTACTTATCCAGGACGGGACCAAACCTTGTTTTAAATCCTCCAAATTACTGCGGCCCTCGCCCAGTAACCACGCCCCGTAAAGCACGCACACCTCGTTCTGCGCAGCTTGATCGGATGCATTCCGATCTTCCCTAATCAGGGCATTTACCGTCTTTGCATGTTTCTCCAGCTCTGCTATAATTTCCTTTAAATGGAGAGTCATGGCTTGGTCCTCGTGTAGACCCGACCCTACCACTTTATTCTCATCTGTTAGAATGTCTTTTAATTGCGTTTTTAGACCATTAATCTGGGTCTGCAGCTCCACACTGTCTAGAGCGTTGACCACAGATGTACCCGTGTTAAAAGCAGTGAACGCATCGTTCACCAAACCCCTTCTTTGCCTCCCTACTTGATCCAAAACTTCCTGTGGTGCGGTGTACAAACTTGTTTTATCAATTTCTGCGAAATCGAATTCGTAAAATTGTCTGAACATCTTGGTCAACAGGACCTGATACAACTGTTCCGTCTTTTTGGGGCACCACTCTGGTAACCGCACCTCGGTGAGATTTAAAATCACCGAGGCCACCGCGTAATGTACCCCCTGAAATAGTATCTGGTCTGTGGGGACCAGTACCAAACCATTCCCGGGTCCCTTACTAGTTTTAGGGCACCCTTCCTCTTCAGCTAGAACCACCGGAATCGTGGGCGGGGCTTTGCGTGGGCGCGTAATGAGCTCAGTGGCATTTACCGGGATCGAAGAGTATGGGGCTCCGCACCCCCTGGTGCTCGCATCCCACCTCATCCCCTGTCCGTTATCCTGCCACTGATTAATGAAAAATATGGATATGCCTTTGGGGCAAGGGTATTTTGACCCCCACATGCATACATAAATTCCCTCGTCCGGTTCCCACCATTTGTCCCAACAGACTTTCACTTGTCCGTTTGTCCCCGTAATTGTCCGATGGGTATTATTACCCAGTCGTTCCCACTCGACCGACGAGTTCCTCATAGTTTTGCTCAGCTTTCGCAGCCACCACCATCGGCTCAATGGGACATTCCCACTACAAGTCAAACAAATCCGTTTGCCGACGGTGACGCTGATCCTGGGTGCGATGATCCTTACTTTGGGGCACATTAAAGAAGTCTCTTTGTAGGCAAACCCCGATGTGCTAGAATACTCCGTTGAGTTCGTTCCCAGCCATCCTGGCCACCTTCCCTTGTGGAAATAGGTGCTGGTCTCCTCTGCCTCCCGTCTTCCGGTCCCATCCACCGCGATGGGGGCCGTGTCCCCGGAACATCCAAACACCACGACATCCTTGGTGCGGCCTCGATAGGCCAATCCACATCCGATTGCCACGAGCAATACTAGAATTCGTTCCATCCTTCCTTGGTTCCTGTGATCAGATAGAATGAGGTAGCCAGCCTCGCAAGAGTCTCTGGCTTTTGTGAAGGGTGAGCGGGTCCCCTGACCTCGCCTCACGTAAACTTCAACGTTCGCTGAATAAACTTTAACTAAACCTATCTTTAAAGCTCCCATCATTTTATCGTTTTCTGTTAAAAACACTACAATCTTAACCTTATTAAAACTATAAACTTAACCTTGAACTATGAACTTAAAACTTAAAACTTATTACTATACAGTGCCGCCCGTTCTCAGGGCGGCCCCTTTAAATTCTGAGAAGGCTGCTGCGAGCTCTTCCCGACGGTGGGAGGGCACTGACCCTTCCCTTTGATCTGCCGCAGCCTGTTGCTGCACTGATTCCATCCTCTGATCTGCCGCAGCCTGTTGCTGCTGCGATGGGGCCGGGCTGTCCAGCAACAAGCGATTGCCCTGATGCTGCCTTCCCATGTTCCCAGCCGCCTGCTCATAAACCTGCTTCAGGCGCTCCAAGAGAGTCTGGGCGAACTTGTCCCTGCTTATCTCTTGGAGCTGACCCTCAGTGAGCACCGGCGCTAGCACATGGGTGGGGGTTCGCATGAGCCTCCCAGTCATCACCTCGTGCGGGGAGTACCCCGTACTTTTTGACTGATTGGCCCGGACCCCCATGAGGACTAAAGGCAGAACTTCCGCCCATTTTTGGGGCGAGTTCCTCGTCTCTTTCCTCAATTTCTCCTTCAGGGTCCGGTTCATGCGTTCAACAATCCCGGATGACTGGGGATTGTGTGCTACGTGCCACTTCCCTTCAATGCCCAAAAGCATGAGGGTGTTCTGCATCACCTGGCCGGTGAAATGACTCCCTTGGTCTGACTCCACAAAACGGGGAAGTCCCCACCGCGAGAACACTTCCCGGACCAAGATTTTTGCTGTACCCAGTGCCGTAGCTGTTCGACAGGGGAAGGCTTCCACCCACTTGGAAAACACATCCACCAAGACGAGGCAGTATTTATAACCTCCCTGGGTGGTGGGCAGGGGTCCTATATAGTCGATCTGTATCGACTGCCATGGTCCCTCTACCCTTCTTACGTGTCCCATGGGCACCTTCCTTTTCTGGGGGTCTGGGTTGTTTGCAGCGCACACAAGACAGTTTGCACAGAACTCGCGGACTTGTTCCCTGAGCCCTGGCCACCATCCCGCTTGCTCTACCCGTTGCCAGGTAACCTCGGGCCCGGGGTGCCCTGCCCCTGGTCCCTCATGAGCCAACTGGAGGAATTCCCTCCTGTGCTGCTGCGGCACAACCCACTGCTCCTCGCGGAACAGCATGCCTTCCTTAACTGAGAGGGTTGCCGTACTGTACGGACCTTCTACCTGCCTCCCCTCAGCAATGGTTTTTAGGACTGCTTTTAGGGCGGGATCCTGGGTTTGGACGGTCTTAAGGTCTAGGGGCAATGCTACCCTGGTGTTCCCGGGATTCCCGTCCCTGCCTTGGATCGCTGCTACGGGTCTGGTCCCATAGGGGTCCCAGAAAATGCCGTTGCGGGCACCTTCCCTGGCTAGCGCATCCGCCTGCTGGTTGCCCTCCCCACAGGGCTCTGTGGAGGAGTGAGCTTTCACCTTATGGATGAAAATCTCTCCTTCCTCCCCTACTGCTGCTGCTAAGATCTTTTCCAGCAAGGGCTTCACCGTTAAAGGTCGCCCGTCCGCGGAGGTGTATCCACGGCGGGACCAAATGGCCAGGTATTCCGTACACGAATTGCAGGTGAACATACTGTCCGAGCAAATCGTGTATGGGGTTGGGAAAATGTCTGGGTGGGTAACAACGTACACCACGGAAGACAGCTCAGCCTGCTGCGCGCTCATGGTGCTGGGGAGCTTGATCGCCAGGGCAAGGTTTGCCGCAGGGTCATAAACTCCACACCCCGTGAGTCGTTCGCCAGCAGATACTGCGCTAGACCCATCAACATAAATCTCGCGCCCAGTGGGATGTATCCCGGCCCGTAAACCTATGTTGACGTCCCACACCCCTTCCACCGAACACCGGTGGGCTGTACCGGGGTATACCAAATTGGCAGCAAGCCTGGGCTCGCAAAGACCTTTTACTCTAAGATCCAACTGGGAGAGAAGAAGGGTCCAGCGCGCAATGCGCACGCTGCTTACGGTCCCATCTTTAATCCTCCCATCCAGAAGCATCTTAGTTGGTGTGTGATGTGTGAGGAGAGTGATGGGAGAGAGCCCTGTGAAGATCGCTGATCTTTTCACAGCCCAATGCGTGGCTAAAAGGTGCCTTTCGCAATTGGAGAAACTTCTCTCCACATCCGTTAACACCCTGGATGAATAGACAACCGGCCTCAGCTTGCCGTGACGCTCTTGGAGCAGCACAGCGCTCAAGCTGTCTCCGCTGGCAGCTACCTCCAGGAAAAACTCCTTCCCCCCATCTATGGCCCCTAAGGCTGGCGCGGTCTGCAGATCCCTTTTTAACTTCTCGAAGGCTGCTTGGCAGCCCTCGTCCCAAGACCACTCCACCCCCTTATGGAGGAGTCGGAGGAGCGGCGCTGCTGTGGCCGCATAGTCTTCGATAAAGTCCCTGCAGTAACCGGTCAGTCCCAAGAAGGACCTCACACCCCTTATGTTGTTGGGAATCGGTAATTCTTGCACCGACTCCCTCCTTGCTTTGTCTATGGCTCTTTCCCCAGCGCGTATGGTCAGTCCCAGGAATTTTACTTCCCGCTGACCGATACGTGCTTTCTTAGGATTTATTTTAAAACCCTTTCTCGCTAGCAGCTCCAATAACTCGTCCAGTAGTGGTCCATGCTCCTCCCTTGAGTCCGTAAATAGGAGCAAATCATCCACGTACTGCACTATCTGATTGGGCTGACTAAACTCCTTTAAACTTCCTGCCATACACTGATGGAAAATACTGGGGCTATTGTGGAAACCCTGTGGCAGACAGTTCCATGTGTACTGTTGTCCTTTGAAAGTAAAGGCAAACTTGTACTGGTCCTCTCGCCTCAGCGGGATGGACCAAAAACCGTTCGAGATATCCAGCACCGTGAACGTGGTCGCGGACGCTGGGATGCTCCCTATTAGGTCAGCAACTGCTGCTACCGTGGGCGCGCAGGCGGGAATGTTACTGTTAAGGACTCTGTAGTCCACCGTGGCTCTCCACGAATTATCCGGCTTCCTAACCGGCCATAATGGGGAGTTCACGTGTGTGGCTATCGGCCTCAACACGCCCTGCTGCACCAAAGAGGACATTGCTGTCTCCATATCGGGTTCTGCTTCTTTGGGGAAGTTATACTGCTTTTGGGGTCGGGTCATGGGGTCCCCATCTACGCTGACCTCAAACCCGATAACCCTCCCACAATCGTGCTGGTGGGTTGCAAACGCGTGCATATTATCTGACACGTACGTTTGCATGTCCGTTGGGACATCTGCGACCATAAGCCTGAGGTCGTAGCCTCCGGATGGCTGTACGGTACACAGGACCCCTGTTTCTTCCTCCCCCGGAATCACTACTACCTCGCCTTTTTCACCCTTAGCCCCCCAGAGACAGTGATTTCTGAGGTCCACGAGGATCCCGTGTCCCGATAGAAGATCAGACCCGACAATACCTCTTCCACCCCCCTCCTGCCATTCCATCAGTATACACTTCCACTTAAGGTGAAGTGCTCCCAAACGAATGGATAGCGGAAGGGAGAACGCGCCAGCCTGTTCTTTTCCTGTGAACCCCGCTAACGTGAATGGGACCCTGGTAGATAGCGGCGAGTCAAAAGGGCTATCTGTATGGATTATGGTGCAAGAAACTCCCGTGTCCAACAAATAACTACCCCTCTGTTTCTCTACCTCCATCTCCACCAAAGGTCGCTTCCACGCATCATAGCTAAGCGGACACAGGTAGACGGGCTGCGCGGGTTCTAGTCATGGGGTACTATTAGACGGTCCTGCGGCACCTATGGGGCCGGTTGCGACCGCCACCTTTCCATGTGCACTCAATAGATTGCGCATGGCTCCTAACACTACTTCGAGGTCGTCGGGAGGGGTGGGTGCATTAGCTTCCCTAGCCGGGACAGGCGCCTGGGCTCGGACCGCAGGATTTTTATCCTTGGAATCTTTCCAAGGGTTCCTGCAATGCTTGCGCCAGTGCCCTGTCTTCCCACACCCGTAACAAGCATTACTTGCCTGTGGGGCGCGATTACCCTCCTGATGCCACTCTCTTTGATACGGGGCTGCGGGTCGTACCTCATGTACTTTTCCCTTAAGGGGACGTGTTGCCATACCCCTTATATTGCGATATCCTAACGTGAGTCGATTCAAGACCGACTCTTCCGTAATGTTGGGGTCATTGGGATCAAACCATGCTTTTGCCTGCTCTCTGACGGCTGGTAAACTGTTGGCTATTATGCACCTAAGCCAATGAGCTAAACCGGCGCCTTCCACATCTTCGCGCTCGGGCGCACCTAGACAGCTGCGCTCATATACTGGCCACAGCCTGTCTGCAAAAACCTTCGGGGGTTCTCCCTCCATCTGCACTGTCTGTCCCACTCTAGCAAACGGACCTTCATCGTTCGCCCCCAACACTTCCAGGACCTCATTCTTTAATGCCTCATAAGTCTTGGTTCCCCTCTTGCTCTCGCCTGAGAGAACTGAAGGACCGAGCTGTCTAATGAGAACAGCAGCATTTTTGCTGTTTCCCCATCATCGCAGCTGTTAATGGCTGCGGCTTGCTCAACTTCTCTGAAATGTACGGAAGGGTCGTCTGACTCGGTCAGCTTCCGTACGTGATTTATCATAGCTCTCAGCTGATGTGAACTGTGAGGCAATACAAGCTGTCCGAGGAGATCCCCTGGTTCTTCCCCACCGTTTCTGTTTGGGCCCCTTTTAATACCCGTTACTGGATACAACGGTCCCTTTTCCACTTCTTTCTCAATGGGCTCTTTCGTTTCTTCCATTGCTTCCTCCCTAACCCAGGTTTCCGAATAGCTGGGTGGCGCGGAGGGCGCAGTGGCTACTACTTCCTCTGCTTTACTTGGTGGGGATTTCTTAAACTTCTCACTTACTAGCGGCTGGTGTGCTGACGGACTGATAAGGCACACCATGCCGTGCGCTTTGTTCACGGCCTTTTTGAGGTGCTCTATCTCTTTTTGGCAGGCGCTATGATCGGCTCCCTGAAACTTATCCTCAAGGGCCAACTTATATGCCGCCCTAACCCCCGTTAAGCTCTCTTCCTGAGTTCTTATCTGGGCAGCTTGGCGGGCACATCTTTCTTTTAACCTGCTCTCATTTAACTTTGCCTCAGTGACCTGGCACTCGAGGTAATCTATCCTTGTTTTATGGTGACTGGAGATTTCCTGGCGTTCTTGGTGCAACGCACTTAAATTCCTAATGAGCATTTCCCCTCCAGAAACCTTCTCATCCATTTCTCCCTCTAAATGACTGATTCGAGCTGTTAGCGCTGTAATGGTCTGGTTTGAAATCTGGACCTGCCTTTTGTAACACATTAGCCAGACTGCTTTCTCGAGTGTCTTTTTATGTTCTTTACTATCTGTCCACCTTTCGGCTGCCTCTAGCGGGCTTTTATCCGCTAACAATTCACTTATCCATTTCTTAGTTAAATTAACCTTTCCGAACACATAATCTGCTATCTTTTCCTGCATAACATTTCGTACAGTCATTCCAAAGTCTAACACACTACCCTCTCGCTGCCAGTGTCCTGCCGCGGTCGCCATTTTCTGTTAGGGATTCTGACCCTGCGTGTCTCGCAGCCTGTGAGATTCACGCGGCTCTGTGCAGCCTGTATGTCAGTGCGGGTTTAGGCCTTGTTGCCTGTTCTGGTCTCCAGCCAGTCTGGGAGCACTAGACACACCTGTGAGTGGTTCGAATCACTCGCCCTTACGGTTCTAGACACTGGACTTAGATGCGAGAGCAGTAATGGAGATGAAACTCATGTAGACTCGGTTGAATGGTACGAAATGGAAAATCTTTATTGCATGATATTTAAGATTACGAAATACATGTCATAAGCACAGATTAATGACAGTACAATCTTACAAGCAGTTATATAGCTGATCCTAGGGAAACGAGGAACGAACGACACACCGTAAATAGGGGCACACATTACAAGTATCCTTAATACTTAAACCCTCCCCTATCAATATCTGTCCTATCTAGATTCGTAGGATTTTGAGACTCATGCTCACCACTCGTGATAACTCGGAGAAATTCCGAATAGCTGATCGGATGTTTTCACCGCAGCACCCACGTGTCGATCAGGGGGTCTCCTGGCCCCACTTGTTTACTTGCTTCTGCTCCGGCTAGCAGGCTGGACCGTCTGCTGTGATGAAGATCTGTGTTGGTTGGTTTAACAGGTACTTTCCGAATCCAGACCAGTCAATATCATCGGTGATAATCCGTTCTTGCAAGTTCAAAGAAGTCTTCCTGGCAAGGAAAACTTGGCTATTCGACCTACGGGCGCGGTCGGGATTTACTGACCGTGGCGATGAGTATGGTCTTCCTCTCTTCTCATCTCATCTCATCTCATCTCATCTCATCTCGGGCCTTTGGTTCCGATGCCAGTTACCAACATAGGTCTTCGTTACGCGACACGAGGTAGATCCGAACGGATCAGAAAGTTCAACAGTCTTTTTCAAAGAGGCACCAGGCAAGCAGGAACAAGACTACGAGTCAAAACACAGGAGCAGCCACGAGGTTACGAGTCGATCGGATAAGAGAATAAGAGAGCGATGGACGGTTGGAGCTTGTAATTATAGTACAAAATCTTCCGTTTCCCGCCCAACCTTAATGTCCTTTCTTTTGTTTGGGTTTGGCGCTCAAATGTCTTGTATGGGTGATCTCCGTTCTTAATGGGTTTCGGGGCTACTCGTAACTGTCTGAGTACCTGTTAATATTTCTCCCATTGTTAAATCGGTCGGTGTTCTCCCTGGAGGGGTCTTGGGGCTTCCAATTGTTTTGTATAACTACCTGCTAACGGCTCTCTCATCGTAGAGTCGTTGGGATTTTACATATTAATGTCTTTTGGATGGGCCCTTGATTACTCGGTACAATAGCTTTCATTCGTACCTGGGAGACCGATTTCAGTATTTATGTGTATACTGCAAACCCATAATGTCTCGTGTATTATCTTCACTGTGCTGAATCTTAATCGATCTTGCACAAATGTTTATTGGAACGCCATCTTGTCTGCCTGTCGAAAAGTCTAGAATGTTCTGTCACGAGGTGCGGCGGCCATTTTACAGGCTGCTTGTGTCCACTTTGAGAAACCTGACAGCATTCTGCTGAAATAAAAGCTGTTTGAACGAGACTCTGTGTTTTCTCCTTATTAATAAAATCGCGATATATTGCGAATTCTACAGCCCACACTGCCCAACACTGCCGCACTCTGCCCCACACTGCCCCAAAATGCCCAACACAGCCCCAACATTGCCCCACACTGACCCACACTGCCCCACACTGCCCTACACTGCCCAGCACTGCCCCACACTGACCCACACTGACCCACACTGCCCCGCATTGACCAACATGGACCCACACGGCCCCACACTGCCCCACACTGCCCCGCATTGCCCAACACGGACCCACACTGCCCCACACTGCCCCACACGGCCCCACATACCCAACACGGACCCACACTGGCCCACACTGCCCCACATGCCCAACACTGCCCCACACGGCCCCACACTGCCCCACACTGCCTAACACTGCCCAACACTTCCCCTCATGTCCCATACTGCCCCACACAGCCCCGCACTGCCCAACACGGCCTAACACTGCCCCACACTGCCCCACACTGCCCCACACAGCCCCGCACTGCCCAACACGGCCCCGCACTGGTCAACACTGCCCCACACTGCCCCACACTGCCCCAAAATGCCCAACACTGCCCCAACATTGCCCCACACTGCTCCAACACTGCCCCAACACTGCCCCACACTGACCCACACTGGCCCGCACTGGCCCACACTGCCGCACACTGCCCCACACTGCCCAGCACTGCCCAGCACTGCCCCACACTGTACAACACTGCCCCACACTGCCACACATTGACCAACACGGACCCACACTGCCCCACACTGCCTCACACTGCCCCAAACTGCCAAACACTGCCCCACACTGACCCACACTGCCCAAAACTGCCCCACACTGCCCCACACTGCCCAACACTGCCCAGCACTGCCCCGCACTGCCCTGCAATGGCCAACACTGTCCCACACTGCCCCACACTGACCCAAACTGACCAACACTGCACCACTCTGGCGAACACGGTCCAACACTGTCCCAGACTGTCCCATACTGCCCGAAAGTGCCCAAGACTGGTCCCCACTGCCCCACACAGCCCCGCACAGCCCCGCACAGGCCCACACTGCCCCACACTGCCCCGCACAGCCCCACACAGCCCCGCACTGCCCCACACTGCCCGAAACTGGTCCCCACTGCCCCACACTGCCCCACACTGGTCTCCACTGCCCCACACTACCCCACACTGCCCCACACTTCCCCACACTGCCCCACACTGCCCAACATTGCCCAGCACTGCCCCGCACTGCCCCACACTGCCCCACACTGCCTCACACTGACCCACACTGACCCACACTGCCCCACACTGGCCCACACTGACCCACACTGCCCCACACTGTCCCACACTGCCCCACACTGCCCCACACTTCCCCACACTGCCCCACACTGCCCAACATTGCCCAGCACTGCCCCGCACTGCCCCGCACTGTCTCACACTGCCCCACACTGCCCAACACTGCCCCGCACAGCCCCACACTGCCCCAGACTGACCCACACTGACCACATTGCCCAACACTGCCCAATACTGCCCCACACTGACCACACTGCCCAACACTGCCCAACACTGACCACACTGTCCCAGACTGACCCACACTGCACCACACTGTCCAACACTGCCCAACACTGCCCAACACTGACCGACACTGCCCCACACTGCCCAGCACTGCCCCACACTGTCCCATACTGCCCCACACTGCTCAACACTGCCCCACACTGTTCCATACTGCCCCACACTGCCCCACACAGCCCAACATGGGCCCGCACTGGCCAACACTGCCCCACACAGCCCCCACACTGCCCAACACTGCCGCACTCTGCCCCACACTGCCCCAAAATGCCCAAAACAGCCCCAACATTGCCCCACACTGACCCACACTGCCCCACACTGCCCTACACTGCCCAGCACTGCCCCACACTGACCCACACTGACCCACACTGCCCCGCATTGACCAACATGGACCCACACGGCCCCACACTGCCCCACACTGCCCCACATTGCCCAACACGGACCCACACTGCCCCACACTGCCCCACATGGCCCCACATACCCAACACGGACCCACACTGGCCCACACTGCCCCACATGCCCAACACTGCCCCACACGGCCCCACACTGCCTAACACTGCCCAACACTTCCCCTCATGTCCCACACTGCCCCACACAGCCCCGCACTGCCCAACACGGCCTAACACTGCCCCACACTGCCCCACACTGCCCCACACAGCCCCGCACTGCCCAACACGGCCCCGCACTGGTCAACACTGCCCCACACTGCCCCACACTGCCCCAAAATATACAACACTGCCCCAACATTGCCCCACACTGCTCCAACACTGCCCCAACACTGCCCCACACTGACCCACACTGGCCCGCACTGGCCCACACTGCCGCACACTGCCCCACACTGCCCAGCACTGCCCAGCACTGCCCCACACTGTACAACACTGCCCCACACTGCCACACACTGACCCAAACTGACCAACACTGCACCACTCTGGCGAACACGGTCCAACACTGTCCCAGACTGTCCCATACTGCCCAAAAGTGCCCAAGACTGGTCCCCACTGCCCCACACAGCCCCGCACAGCCCCGCACAGGCCCACACTGCCCCACACTGCCACACACTGCCCGAAACTGGTCCCCACTGCCCCACACTGCCCCACACTGGTCTCCACTGCCCCACACTACCCCACACTGCCCCACACTTCCCCACACTGCCCCACACTGCCCAACATTGCCCAGCACTGCCCCGCACTGCCCCACACTGCCCCACACTGCCTCACACTGACCCACACTGACCCACACTGCCCCACACTGGCCCACACTGACCCACACTGCCCCACACTGCCCAACACTGCCTCACACTGCCCCTCACTGCCCCACACAGCCCAACACTGCCCCACATTGTCCCATACTGCCCCACACTGCCCCACACAGCCCAACACTGCCCCACATTGTCCCACACTGCCCCACACTGCCCCACATTGCCCAACTCTGCTCCGCACTGACCCACACTGCCCCACACTGCCCACACTGCCCACACTGCCCAACACTGCCATACACTGCCCACACTGCCCCACACTGTCCCACACTGTCCCACACTGTCCTACACTGCCCCACATTGCCCCAAACTGACCAACACTGCACCACTCTGGCGAACACGGTCCAACACTGTCCCCACACTGTCCCATACTGCCCGAAAGTGCCCAACACTGGTCCCCACTGTCCCACACTGCCCCACACTGACCCACACTGCCCCACACTGACCCACACTGCCCCACACTGCCCAACACTGCCCCGCACTGCCCCGCACAGCCCCACACTGCCTCGCACTGCCCCACACTGGCCCACACTGCCCCACACTGCCCCACACTGCCCAACACTGCCCCACACTGCCCCACACTGCCCCACACTGGCCCAACTCTGCCCCACACTGCCACACACTGCCCCACACTGCCCCACACTGCCCCACACTGCCCCACAATGCCCCACATTGCCCAACACTGCCCAACACTGCCCAACACTGCCCAACACAGCCCAATACTGACCAACATGGTCCCACACTGCCCCACACTGGCCCAACTCTGCCCCACACTGGCCCAACTCTGCACCACACTGCCACACACTGCCCCACACTGCCCCACACTGCCCCACACTGCCCCACATTGCCCAACACTACCCAACACTGCCCAACACAGCCCAATACTGACCAACACGGTCCCACACTGACCCACACTGCCAAACACTGCCCCACACTGCCCAATACTACCCCAATCTGCCCAATACTGCCCCACACTACCCCAATCTGCCCCACACAGCCCCACACTGCCCCACACTGCCAAACACTGCCCCACACTGCCCAACACTGCCCCACACTGCCCAACACTGCCCAACACGGGCAACACGGTGGCATAGTGGTTAGCACTGTTGCCTCACAGCGCCAGGGACCCGGCTTCGAATCTGGCCTCTGGTGACTGTCTGTGTGGAGTTTGCACATTCTCCCCGTGTCTGCGTGGGTTTCCTCTGGGTGCTCCGGTTTCCTCCCACAGTCCAAAGATGTGCAGGTTAGGTTGATTTGGCTATGATAAATTGACCCTTAGTGTTAGGGGGGATTAAATACGTGGGGTTACAGGGATAGGGTGGGATATGTGTCGGTGCAGGCTCGATGGGCCGAAATGGCCTCTATCTGCACTGTGGGGATTCTGTGAACACTGCCCCACACTGCCCAACACAGCCCCATACGGTACAACACTGTCCCGCACTGCCCCGCACTGCCCCACACTGTCCCACACTGCCCCGCACTGCCCAACACTGTCCCACACTGTCCCACACTTCCACACACTTTCCAACACTGCCCCACCCTGACCCAAACTGACCAACACTGCCCCACAATGCCCAATACTGACCCACACTGTCCCACACTGTCCAACACTGCCCCACACTGACCCACACTGTCCCACACTGTCCCACACTGCCCCACACTGACCCACACTGTCCCACACTGACCCACACTGACCCACACTGACCAACATTGCCCCACACTGACCCACACTGTCCCACACTGTCCCACACTGCCCCACACTGACCCACACTGTCCCACACTGACCCACACTGACCCACACTGACCAACATTGCCCCACACTGACCCACACTGTCCCACACTGCCCCACACTGACCCACATTGCCCAACACTGCCCAACACAGCCCAATACTGACCAACACTGCCCCGCACTGCTCCACACTGTTCCACACTGCCCCACACTGCTCCACACTGCTCCACACTGTCCCACACTGCCCCACACTGACAAACACTGCCCAATACTGCCCCACACTGCCCCAAACTGTCCCACTCTGGCCCACACTGTCCCACTCTGGCCCACACTGCCCCACACTGTCCCACTCTGACCCACTCCATCCCACACTGCCCCACACTGTCCCACACTGTCCCACACTGTCCCACTCTGGCCCACACTGCCCCACACTGTCCCACACTGTCCCACTCTGACCCACTCCGTCCCACACTGCCCCAAGTTGTAAAGGCAGAAAACAGGCCAAAAAACACTCAGATGTAAACCAGCAGCCTAAAGAATAAACCAGCAACTAATCTTTATGGAGCCCTTTCAATAGCTCTGCTGCAGGGTCCTTGCTGCTTGTTGGCACCATGATTTACTGAGCAAGTTTATCGAGGGCAAGTCAGGCGCTGGGACAGCTCAATTTCACTAAAGGGGCCAACGCCCCTTTACATGCTCCGGCACTCGCCCTGGACACCTATGGAGGACATAATTCAATATGGCAGGTGGCGCACTTCTGGCGCGGAATGAGCGTGCACTCACCACCCGCCATATTGGACCCTTACACCTGTAAAACAGGCGCAGTGCATCAGATTTCAAGGCCCAGAAGAAGTCTCAGTTAATATTACAGAACTGCCTCTTGAAGCATTTTTGTAACAAAAATGGAGCGTAAAATTCCTCTTTAAATACATGGGGGGAAAAATTCAGTATCGCCCCGTTTGGGGCGCAATTATCGGCCGGGCGCAAAGATTAGCGCCTGGCGCTAATTATCGCCTCCGACTGCAAACTTGACTTTTATTGCCCCTGGAGGTGATTGGAGCGCTAAATCAGGCGCTACACATCTGTCTTAAGGCGCAAAGGCCGAGGAGCGAGGCGCTACCTCAGAGCGCTGGCGAAGCTCATGTGATGTCAGTCAGCAATAGAACACAGACACAATGGCCCCGGCCAGTTCTTAAAGGGGAGGGTTGCTCTTGCTCTCCATCCACATCCTGCTCATTGCAGCCTTGAATCTCGGCCTGGAGAGACCTGTACATTAAATCTGCTGGAAAGAACAATGGAGAGGCCCAGGGAAAGAGCTCAGAGTGCAGCCCCCACAGTCTCTTCTAAATCGATACAAGGAAGGGCAAATCAAAATGAACCTGCAAAGTGCTGCTCAGTACCCAAAACTCCTTCACACAGCGTTGAATCTCTCCAGAAGTCTCTCTCTCTCTCTTTCAGAATGCGTGGTTCAAAAATGTCGCGAACAGAAAAAGGCAGGAAGCGGTCGCCTTTAAATAGCGCTCCCCCAGTCCTTTCCTGACTGCAAAACGCTCCCCTCAACCTGTCATTGCTAGCAGCAGGCGGTAAGGCAGGGGGCGCCACTCAATATCCACTCCGGGGCGCTACCGGGGCGTTGCACACTCGACTGACGTCACGATCTGCCGGTGCAGGTGATCGTGGCGGTAGTGTTTAGCGCCGCCGCAAAATGTCTAGTTAATTTCGCGAGCGGCGCAAACATCGCCACGCCCGGGCGCTAGTTGCTTTGCGCCCCATTAGCGCCCTCTTAAGGCGCTAGCGGGAGGCACAACCAACTGAATTTTTCCCCCATGCACTCTATACCACTAATTCAACAAAGTGAAGATATAAGTAAGTGAAATATTGAATCTATGATGGAGTTGCTGTGTTAAATTGCTGGTGGTCCCGTTAGCCAGATGTGGAGTGTGTAAACAGGATCTATGATGGAGTTGCTGTGTTAAATTGCTGGATGTCCGGTTGGCCAGATGTGGAGTGTGTAAACAGGATCTATGATAGAGTTGCTGTGTTAAATTACTGGCGGTCCGGTTGGCCAGATATGGAGTGTGTAAACAGGATCTATGATGGAGTTGCTGTGTTAAATTGCTGGTGGTCCCTTTGGCCAGATGTGGAGTGTGTAAACAGGATCTATGATGGAGTTGCTGTGTTAAATTACTGGTGGTCCCTTTGGCCAGATGTGGAGTGTGTAAACAGGATCTATGATGGAGTTGTTGTGTTAAATTACCGGTGGTCCCTTTGGCCAGATGTGGTATGTGTAAACAGGATCTATGATGAGAAGTAGCTGCCCACCAGACAGGAAGCCACTAATCGATGTCAGCCTCAATGTTCGTGAGCTCAATGTGCTGGCAATGTACAGGTCCAGTAACCTGTGAAAGGACAAAGCAAGCTTCACAGTTCTAGAATAAACCTTGTGCCATTATCCCGCCTCCTCCTGCATCTGGACGCCTCACCCTCCATGGCCTTTGCTGATTTCCGGGCATTAAGCAGGAAGACAACTCCTCGCACTTTAAAGTCCAGAGACCAGGGTCCCTGCTCACTCTCTGGGAAAAAGGGGAGAGAAGGAGACAGAGGAGGATGGGGAGGAGAATGAGAGGGGTGATACAGAGGGATAGGGATAGGGGAGAGGGATCGGGAGATGGGTGGCAGAGAGGGATAGAGTGAGAGGGGGAGGGAGGGGATTGGGATAGTCATGGGAGAGAGGGATGGGGTGAGGGATAGGGGAGAGGGATATGGAGAGGAATAAGGTTGGGGTGGGAGAGAGGGAGAGGCAGGGGGATAGGGATGGGGTGGGGGAGGGGGATAGAGATGGGGTGGGGGAGAGGGATAGGGATGGGGAGAGGGATGGTGGGGAGAAGGAGAGGGGCAGAGGGATAAGAGTGGAGAGAGAGGCAGAGGGAGGATGATAGGATAAGGGTGGGGGAGAGGGAGAGAGATAAGATAGGAATAGGGGTGGGGAGAGGGAGAGAGATAGGGGTGGGGAGAGGGAGAGTCAGGGAGATAAAGATAGGGATGGGGTGGGGGAGAGGGACAGAGAGAGGGATAGGGGAGAGGGACAGAAAGAGGGATAGGGCAGAGGAAGAGGGGGAGTTAGTGCTGTGAGTTCCTTGCTTTGCCGATTCTGAAATTAATTGAAAATCCTAGTAATTACTGCCTCATCATTGTTGAATGCAGAAGTGAATAAAAAGCTTTTTGTATGATTTTAAAATTCTCATCCATGTTTTCAAATCCCTCCATGGTCTCGTCCCTTCCTATCTCTGTAATCTCCTCCAGCCCCACAACCCCCCCGAGATATCTGCATTCCTCGAATTCTGCTCTCTTGAGCATCCCTGATTATAATCACTCAACCATTGATGGCCGTGCCTTCTGTTGTCTAAGTCCTAAGCTCTGGAATTCCCTGCCTAAACCTCTCTGCCTCTCTACCTCTCGTTCCTCCATTAAGACATTTCTTAAAACCTACCTCTTATCTGCCCAAATGGCTCCTTATGTGGCTCAGTGTCACATTTTGTTTGATAACGCTTCTGTGAAGCGCCTTGGGACGTTTTGCTATGTTAAAGGCGCTATATAAATACAAGTTGTTGTTGTTTTACATTTCAGGCACTCAAAGTAAGCTTCCCTGCCCACCCTAGGTGGAGTACGGTTCAGAACTTTGAGAGATCAAGTTCCACTAACGGACATGTCTTCCATTAGTATTCCTTTTAAAAATTCAAACACTTGAAAGAGAATGAGAATGAAACATCCTTTTTTCTTATCTGGCGTCTCATGACTTTTGGCTAGTTTTGTTTAACATGAATGCTGGTTGCACATCTTTGGGAACTTGCTTAGCTGAGTAACTGCACCCAGCTATCAGTTCAAAACACCCTGTACAAAACTATTAACAAAGACATTTGCAAAGCTTTCAACCATTTCTCATCAATGGATTAATGTACCTGTTAAAAGTGCAGATAAAGAATATCCATGTGAATACCTTTTTATTAATATTATATTTTGCATTGCCAACCCCGATGTGAGTGATAGCAATAAGAAGCAGTCACTGGCCCAGGAGCTTATCATTTCCATCCTGTACACTAAAGTACAAATACACAACCAGTAAAAGTTGCAACGCATGTTAATAAGCCCATAAAAAGCAAACCAAGCACTGGGGTTTATTTCCAGAGGGATAGTATTGAGAAGTAGAGAAATTATGCTAAACTTGTATCGAACCTTGGTTAGGCCACACTTGGAGTACTGTGTACAATTCTGGTCGCCATTTTATAAAGAGGATATAGAGGCACTGGAGAGGGTTCCGAGAAGATTTACAAGGGTGGTACCAGAAATGTGAGGGTTATACATATCAGGAAAGGATGAACAGGCTGGGTCTAAGGCTGAGGGGTGACCTAATCGAGATCTTCAAAATTATGAAAGATTTTGATAGTGTAGACATAGAGAGTGTTTGTGGGGAGGAACAAAACTAGCAGCCATCAATATAAGATAGTCACCAAGAAATCAAATAGGGAATTCAGAAGAAACTTCTTTACCCCAAGAGTGGTGAGAATGTGGAACTCGCTCCCACAGGGAGTGGTTGAGGCAAATAGTATAGATGCATTTAAGGGGAGGCTGGATAAGCATATGAGGGAGAAGGGAATAGAGGGTTATGCTGATAGAGTTAGATGAGGAAAGACGGGAGGAGGCTCGAGTGGAGCATAAAGGCCGGCATGGATTGGTTGGGCTGAATGGCCTGTTTCTGTGCTGTATATCCTAGGTAATTCTATGCAAAGAAAGACTTGCATTTATACAGCACCTTTCACAACCTCAGGATATCCCATAGCGCTTTACAGCCAATTAAGTATTTTTGAAGTGTACAAAAGCAAAATACTGCGGATGCTGGAAATCTGAAATAAAAACAGAAAATGCTGGAAATACTCAGCAGATCAGGCAGCATCTGTGGAGAGAGAAACAGAGTTAACGTTTCAGGTCGATGACGAAGGGTCAGTCCAGGGATCTGAAAGGTGAACCACTTAGACCCAAATGTTTCTACAGTGGAACAGGAGTGGGCTAGTTCTCGTGGGCTATATCTAGCCTGTGGAATTCACTTCCAGGGTTAGTAACTGAGGCAGGAAGTATGTCAACATTGAAGGCTGGATTGGAGAGTTAGATGAAGGAAAAGGGATTGAAGGGCTACAGGAACAGGGCAGGTAAATGTGATTGGAACTGTTTGCTCATGTGGAAGTTAAATGTCCATATGGATTGGTCATCTGAAAGGTGTGTTTTTGTGTTGTAATTTCTGTGTTTATCTCTTCTCAGTGTGTATGTATAGTTGAAGTATCAATGGTAATGTGATCTAACTTTATTCCTTGCTGCAAATTTTCTTGAAACCAAAACTTTTTTAAATTGGAGATTTTAAAATAAAGCCTTTAGTGCCAAGAGAATATCATAGTTCCCATTTCTGTAGTGGATTGTATAAGGTGATATAAGGGAGACTGTCATGGACTGTAAGGGTGATATGAGAAAGAAAGACTTGCATTTCTATAATGCTTTTCACAACCACTGGACATCCCAAAGCGTTTACAGAATCTGAAGTACTTTTGAAGTGTAGTCAATGTTGTAATGTAGGAAATGTGGCAGCCAATTTGCACACAGCAAGCTCCCACAAACAGCAAATGTGATAATGACCAGATAATCTGTTTTTGTGAGGTTGATTGAGGGATAAATATTGGCCAGGACACCGGGGATAACTCCCCTGCTCTTCTTCGAAATACTGCACTGGAGTGTCTGCCTAGATTTTGCGCTCAAGTCTCTTGAATGGAACTATGAACCCACGACCTTCAGACTCAGAGGCGAGAATGTTACCAACTGAACCTCGGCTGACACAGAAGGGAGACTGTGGTGGGTTGTAAGGTAGGTTGATATAAGGATAAACTCGGCAACTACAGGCCAGTCGGTTTAACCTTGGTGGTGGGGAAGCTTTTAGAAACGATAATCCGGGACAAAATTAACAGTCACTTGGACAAGTGTGGATTCATTAAGGAAAGCCAGCACGGATTTGTTAAAGGCAAATCGTGTTTAACTAACTTGATTTAATTTTTTGATGAGGTAACAGAGAGGGTTGATGAGGGCAATGCGGTTGATGTGGTCTACATGGGCTTCCAAAAGGTGTTTGATAAAGTGCCACATAACAGGCTTGCCAGCAATATTGAAGCCCATGGAATAAAAGGGACAGTGGCAGCATGGATACAGAATTGGCTAAGTGACAGGAAACAGAGAGTACTGGTGAACGGTTGTTTTTTGGACTAGAGGAAGGTATACAGTGGTGTTCCCCAGGGGTCGGTTCTAGGACCACTGCATTTCTTGATATATATATTAATGACTTGGACTTGGGTGTAAAGGGCACAATTCAAAATTTGCAGATGGAAGTATAGTGAACAGTGAGGAGGACAGTGATAGACTTCAAGAGGGCAAAGACAGACTGGTGGAATGGGCGGACACGTGGCAGATGATATTTAACGCAGAAATGTGCGAAGTGATACATTTTGGTAGGAAGAATGAGGAGAGTCAATATAAACAAAAGGGTACAATTCTAAAGGGGGTGCAGGAACAGAGAGACCTGGGGTTATATGTGCACAAATCGTTGAAGGTGGCAAGGTAGGTTGAGAAAGCGGTTAAAAAAGCATATGGGATCCTGGGCTTTATAAATAGAGGTATAGAGTACAAAAGCAAGAAAGTTATGATGAACCTATATAAAACACTGGTTCGGCCTCAACTGAACTATTGTGCCCAATTCTGGGCACCGCACTTTAGGAAGGATGTGAAGACTTTGGAGAGGGTGCAGAAAAGATTTACAAGAATGATTCCAGGGATGAGGGACTTCAGCTACGTGGATAGACTGGAGAAGCTGCGGTTGTTCTCCAGAACAGAGAAGGTTAAGAGGAGATTTGATAGAGGTCTTCAAAATCATGAGGGATCTGGACAGAGTAGATAGAGAGAAACTGTTCCTTTTGGCAGAAGGGTCAAGAACCAGAGGACACAGATTTAAGGTGATTGGCGGAAGAACCAAAGGTGACATGAGGAAAAACTGATTTATGCTGCAAGTAGTTATGATCTGGAATGCACTGCCTGAAAGGGTGGTGGAGGCAGATTCAATCGTGGCTTTCAAAAGTGAGTTGGATAAGTACCTGAAGGAAAAATTTGCAGTGCTACGGGGAAAGGGCGGGGGAGTGGAATTAGCTCAAGTGCTCTTGAAGAGAGCCGGCATGGGCTCGACGGGCCGAAAGGTCTCCTTCTGTGCTGTACCCATTCTATGATTCTATGATAAGGGAGACTGTAGTGGATTGTAAGATAGGGTGATATAAGGGAGACTGTAGCACCTTAAAGTTTAGAAGTTTCTATTTGTTAAATTGACACCAGTCCTTTGCTTTCAAGGATATATTGCAGCATTCCTATATGTTTCAGGATTAGCATCATGGGATAAATTAGATAATCATGATTATGTGTTCTTTTGTTCATGGCTCTTTGAAATCATCAGTATAAAATACATGGAGACATATTTGGGGCAAAATTGGGCTCGGTAGCACCCATTTTTTTAAATGGTGAGAGATGTCGACATACACAGACCCTTAATTCTTCATTTTTAATTTTGATATATATTGAAATGCTTTGCCAGGCCAAAAGGTTTTTTCAAAGTGAAATATAAAGTCGTCACTGATAAGGCGACATAGGATTTGCTTTGATAGACAACAGAGATAAACAAACCCCCTTAGTTTTGCAGACAGCATGTCTCTAATGACTTCTTGGAGGTTAAAGGGGAGAAATCAAACCTTTGAACTTTTGAAATGCAGAATACGACATAACCCATGAACCTAACCAAGTGGTTTTCTGCCACTTTTGTAAACTTTAGGAGTGAATGAACAATTTTGGGCTGTGATAAAGACAACTAATGGATAGCGACACAGGATGTGTTAATGTGAATGTTTGACTGCTCAAACAGCTCAGACCGAACATTAGAGGAACATTTCACTATCTCTGAATGATTGATTTACTGCAAAAGGCAAGGAAAACTGTATAAAACACAGTGGCTAAAGAATATTGGCACTGCAGTCGGAAGAAGGTGGTTTGGCCATGGAATAGGTGGGTCAGTGGCAGCTTGGATAAGGAATTGGCTTAAGGACAGAAAACAGCGAGTTGTGGTAAATGGCTGTTTTTCAGACTGGAGGATGGCAGACAGTGGTGTTCCCCAAGGGTCAGTGCTGGGGCCACTTTTTTTGATACATATAAATGACCTGGATATTGGAATACAGAGTAGAATTTCCAAATTTGCTGATGACACCAAACTTAGGGGTGTGGCAAACAGTGATGATGATACCAATCGACTGCAACAGGACATAGAAAGGTTAGCAGAATGGGCAGACAAGTTGCAGATGGAATTTAATACAGAGAAGTGTGAGGTGATGCATTTTGGCAGAAGGAACAGGGAGAGGCAATATACCCTTAATGGCACAGTTTTAAAGAGTGTGCAGGGACAGAGGGACCTGGGAGTTAATGTGCATAGGTCCCTGAAGGTGGCTGGACATATTGAGAGATGGTTAGCAAAGCATTAGGGATCTTGGGCTTCATAAATAGAGGTATTGAATACAAAAGTAGAAATGTTATGCTGAACCTTTATAAAGTGCTGGTTAGGCCACAACTGGAGTATTGCGTCCAGTTCTGGTCACCACATTTTCGGAAGGATGTGAAGGCACTTGAGAGGGTGCAGAAGAGATTTACCAGAATGGTTCCGGGGATGAGGGATCTTAGCTACAAGGACAGGTTGGAGAAGCTGGATTTGTTTTCATTAGAGCAAAGGAGGTTGCGGGGTGATTTGATAGAGGTGTACAAGATTATGACGGGTTTGGATAGGCTAGACGGGGAAAGGCTGTTCCCACTAGTTGATGGTACAAGGACTAGGGGATACAGATTTAAGGTTTTGGGCAAGAGATACAGGGGGGACGTGAGGAAAAACTTTTTTCCGCAGCGAGTGGTGAGGACCTGGATCTCGCTGCCGATGGAAGTGGTGGAAGCGGAGACACTCAATGTTTTCAAGGGGAGACTGGATAGGCACTTGAGGGAAATAAACTTGCAGGGCTACAGGGATAGAGCGGGGGAATGGGACTGACTGGATTGCTCTACAGAGAGCCGGCATGGACTCGATGGGCCAAATGGCCTCCTTCTTTGCTGTTATGACTCTATGACTATGACTCTATGACTATCTCGCCTACAAGGATCAGGCTGCAGTCGGAAGGAGGGGCCTGGCCAGTCTTTTCGCTTACGAGGACCTATAATCAACGCTGGACTGATCATCGGCGGGTGGTTGTATGTATGATTTCTTGTAATATTATCGGTGGACTGCTTGAATAGTGCTTGGGGTTTTGAATCTGTCTTAGGAACAATAAAAGGTTAAAGACAGAACCCGTGTGTCTGGTGTAATTTCTCATAAGTCTCAAGTCCGAACTCTATAACGTGTTGGACGGGGCGAGGGGTAATTCCGCACTTCTTACAGAGATTGGGAAATATTGATGTTCAGAGGGACCTGGGTGTCCTTGTACACAAATCACAGAAAGTTAACATGCAGGTACAGCAAGCAATTAGAAAAGCAAATGTTAGTCTTTATTACAAAAGGATTGGAGTATAAGAGGAAAGAAGTCTTACTGCAATTATATAGGGCCCTGGTGAGACTACAACTGGAGGATTGTGTACAGTTTTGGTCTCCTTACCTAAGGAAGGATATACAGAGGGAGTGCAATGAAGGTTCCCCAGACTGATTCATGGGATGGGGGGATTTTCCTATGAGGAGAGATTGAGTATTCTAGACCTATAGGAGGGATCTACAAGAAATGTAATCAGCCTAAATATAAACAAAACAGGAAAAGAGAGCACAGGAAAGAATAAAGTAAGGGAGGATATTCATAGCAAGGGAATAAATAGAGTTATAGAACAGAAATCTAAAAAGATGGTTAAACATAAAGTGAGAGGAAATCCTATTAAAAATGAGTTAAACTGTCTGTACAGCAATGCACACAGTGTCCGTAATAAAACAGGGGAGCTGGAGGCAATCATGCGTTGCGAGGAACCAGACATAGTAGGGATTACTGAGACATGGCTACAGAAAAATCAGGACTGGGAATTAAACACTGCAGGGTATAACATATTTAGAAAAGATAGGGAGGGCAAAAGGGGAGGTGGAGTAGCAGTACTTATTAGGGATAACATAATGGCAGTAGAAAAAGTGATGCAGATATCAGCAAGACAAAAATAGAATCCATATGGATAGAGATAAAAGACAATAAAGGATCAATCACACTAATAGGCTAGTCTACAGACCACCTAATAGTGGAAGGGGTGGAGGAAGAAATATGCAGACAAATTAGGGAAATGAGTTAAAAAACATAGAATAATAATCATTGGGTGTGGTAACACAATACAGCTTCCTGTGACTCGAACTTTATTACATCACTTCCTGTGATTAGTCCAGGATAAATACTGGGCTGATCAGTTGGATCCTGGAGAGGGATAGAGTAAGACCTCTTTTGTATGTAGCACCTTTTTAGTTGATTAAAGCTTACTTTAAGTTCACCACGCGTAAGGCTCATTCTTACGACAATTTAATCAACTTTGAAAAACTTCGCACTCAAAGTTTTTGGACGAACTCGGAACTAAGGATCCAGGGAATCACCCATCATGGAAAACATCCTTAAACCATCGCGTCTTGACTTGGACCCAAACACCCCAGCAGCCGGTAAGGTGTGGAAACACTGGTATCGCACGTTTGACAATTTTCTCGAATATTGCAAGGCTGATGATGACTCAAAATTGCGGATACTCATAAACTGTGTCACCCCGAATGTATTTCAGTATGTCGAGGAATGGGGCAGTTACGAGGAGGCAATTCGGACGCTTAAAAGACTATATACTAAGACACCGAATGAGGTCTATGCCAGACATCTACCAGCTACAGCCCAACAAGGGCCGGAGGAATCCATTGATAAATTCCTCCAAGAGCTTCGCAGACTTAGTATGGACTGTAACTTTCAGGCGGCCTCAGCTGAGCTGTACCGTGAAGAAATGATCTGTGATGCTTTCATCTGCGGGCTTGCCTCCCCATTTATACGCCAGCGTCTACTGGAAAGTAAGACACTTGAGCTTCAGAGAGCTTATGACATGGCTTGCTCTCTAGATCTGGCAAAAAGAAATGCAGACCTTTATACAGTGCCCAGACCTCGGTCTGCTGCCTTAACTACAGTCAGGCAATTTAAGAGGCCACAGGTGAACTCTATTAGGGAGGACTTTATCCCTGACGATCAATCTGATGACTTCACTGATGAAGAGGATGATGACCCCACTGTGGCAGCCTCTTGGCAATCTAAGAAATGCTTCTTTTGTGGTGATGAGTTTCACCCTCGGAAATTCTGCCCTGCTCGCAATGCGTTTTGCAGTCATTGCAACAAAAAGGGTCATTTTGCAAAGGTTTGCCTATCAAGAGCCTCTACGAGGGCTTATCAAGCTAAGTCCTACCGAACTGCCCCGGTAAGGGCCTATCAAGATGTTCCGGCTAAAATCTATCGTGCTTCCTCTCGGGTTTTCTCTCGAAGAAACACACCTAGAGTTTCAGCCACTCTTTGTGCAACGACACCAATTACAGCTGCTTGTCCTCAGAACCTATTCCATGCAGCTACAAAAGCATCAATTAATGGACATACTTTAGATGCCTTAATTGACTCAGGTAGCACTGATAGTTTCATTAGGGAACAGATTGTTGCAGAGTTAAAGCTACATGTTTTCCCATCGGACCAGGCAATTGCGATGGCTCAGTCATCACTTAATACCAGAATTTCTGGCTTTTGTATGGTTGAAATAACACTTAATGGTCACAGGTATCCCTCCACCCGGCTTTCGGTGCTCAAGGACTTATGTAGTGATCTTATCTTAGGGCTAGATTTTCAAAAGCAGCATAAGAAGCTCACCATTGAGTTCGGCGGATCCAAACCTGAACTCACTATTTCTAATATACGACCTCGATTACCGTTCTGTGCATTGTCAGCAGCTTCACTGGATGAACCCTCACTGTTTACCAGTATCCGTCCTCGATGCAAACCGATTATAACAAAGTCACGACGTTTCAGTCAGGAAGACCAGTCTTTTATTGCGGCTGAGATTTCTCGGCTTTTAGCAGAGGATATCATCGAGCCTTGTTCGTCGCCATGGCACGCCCAGGTCGTTATTGTTAAGAACCCTCTACAACCTCACAAGAAACGGCTGTGCATTGACTATTCACAGACCATCAATCAATATACGGACTTGGACGCATACCCATTGCCGCGCATCGATGATATGGTTAATAAACTGGCTGAGTACACGGTGTTCTCAACATATGATCTGAAAAGTGCCTATCATCAGGTACCCTTGAAGGTCTCAGACAAGCAGTATACGGCCTTTGAAGCCAATGGACGGCTGTATCAATTTCGTCGCCTCCCCTTTGGGGTCACTAATGGAGTGGCTGTCTTCCAGCGAGCAATGGATGACCTGGTCAAACAGGAAGACTTAAAGGATACGTTTCCTTATCTGGACAATATTACTGTCACAGGTCGCAATCAGCGGGAACATGACGCCAATCTCCAACGATTTTGGGATGCACTCCAGCACCGTAATTTGACATTGAATGCGGCTAAATCCATTGAGTCACAACCAACCATCAACATCCTTGGCTATTGTGTGGGCAATGGCATCATTAAACCTGACCCTGAAAGGCTTCACCCACTCCAAGAACTCCCGCCACCTAAGAATCCGGCCTCCTTGCGCCGGGCCCTCGGCCTGTTTGCATACTATGCTAAATGGATTCCTAACTTCTCGGACCGAATCCAACCTCTACTGAAGGCCAGCACATTCCCACTAGACACAGCGGCTGTTGCAGCCTTTAACCTCCTGAAAAAACAGTTGGAGAAAGCGGCTCTTCACTCCATCGATGAGAGTCTTCCTTTTGTTGTTGAGTGTGATGCCTCGGAGGTGGCGATCTCGGCCACTCTGAATCAGGAAGGTCGTCCGGTGGCATTTTTGTCCAGGACTTTTCAAGGGGCTGAGCTACATTATCCTCCAGTCGAGAAAGAAGCTACAGCCATCATAGAGGCAGTACGGAAGTGGACTCATCTCCTAGCTCGCCAGCACTTTACCTTAATCACGGACCAGCGATTGGTCGCCTTCATGCTCAATAATCGAAAACGGACCAAAATTAAAAATAATAAAATCCAGCTTTGGCGGCTGGAATTGGCCTCTTTTGGTTACACCATCCACTATCGACCTGGCAAGGAGAATGTGGCTCCGGATACCCTCACACGAGCATTCTGCTCCGCCATGGCACCCTCTACGCTCGTAGACATCCATGATGGGTTGTGTCATCCGGGCGCTACTCGCATGCTACACTTCGTGCGGTCCCGAAATCTCCCATTCTCTACCGGGGATGTAAAGAAGATGTGCTCGGACTGCAGAGTCTGTGCGGAATTGAAACCTCAGTTTTTCCGCCCCTCGGGTGGTATACTCATACATGCAACCCAGCCAATGCAACAGCTTAGCATCGATTTTAAGGGGCCGTTGCCCTCTTCAACTCGCAACACTTATCTATTGACCATGGTCGATGAGTATTCCCATTTTCCGTTTGCCTTTCCCTGCCCCAATATGCTGACGACCACGGTTATCAGCTGCCTTGAGCAGGTATTTGCTTTCTGTGGCATGGCATCCTATGTTCATTCGGATCGGGGCCCTTCTTTTATGTCAGGAGAACTCAAGGCCTATCTCTCGGAACGGGGTATTGCTGCCAGCAGAACGACGCCTTATCATCCGGTCGGGAATGGGCAAGTCGAGCGTTTTAACGCTATCATCTGGAATGCGGTACGTCTGGCTTTGAGATCTCGGGGCCTACCCAACCAGCAATGGGAAGCAGTACTTCCAGACGCATTACACTCCACACGGTCCCTCCTTTCGACCGCCACAAATACGACGCCTCATGAACGGTTCTTCCGATTTCAGCGTCGCTCATCCTATGGGATATCTCTCCCGTCGTGGCTGACTGCACCGGGACCAGTGCTACTCCGAAGATATGTTCGGGCGTCTAAGAATGACCCCCTGGTAGATGAGGTTGAGCTCACTGACGTCAACCCTACCTACGCCTATATTCGGTATCCTGACGGTCGGGAATCTACTGTGTCATTGCGGGATCTGGCTCCCTGCCCGCCGAAACATAGAGGGACACCAGGGGATGATATTGTACCAGGCACATCTCTGGGCTCGCCAGGTGCCTCTCATCACGATCTGGATCTGACGCCGGCTGGTACCTCACTCCAGCGTGCCGACCTGGGGCAGACTGACTATGAGCCCGTCGGGGCTCGCACGCGCAGCCACGATCCACCCCGTACCATACGCTCGGAAACGGATCTGCCACAGCCCTGCCCGACACCCGTTCGGGCAGCAGTACACAGTCAGGATCGTCCTGACCCCTCACAGAGCAGGCTGGATCACTCGGACTCTGGTCCACGGCCCGCGGCGGGTAAACGGGCTAGGGGCCCTCTACCGCTACGAGAACCCAAACGGGTGCGGCTCTCCCTCGTCCAGCGGCTACGAAATGGAGGGAGAATGTGGTAACACAATACAGCTTCCTGTGACTCGAACTTCATCCCGGCCTCCTAATCTTTTGGGGGGGGAGAATGTGGTAACACAATACAGCTTCCTGTGACTCGAACTTTATTACATCACTTCCTGTGATTAGTCCAGGATAAATACTGGGCTGATCAGTTGGATCCTGGAGAGGCATAGAGTAAGACCTCTTTTGTATGTAGCACCTTTTTAGTTGATTAAAGCTTACTTTAAGTTCACCACGCGTAAGGCTCATTCTTACGACATTGGGGATTTCAAATACCCCGATATTAATTGGACAGAAGAGGTAAGTAAAAGGGATAAGGGAATGGAGATCCTACAATGTACACAGGACTCCTTTCTAACCCAATATGTAAGAAGCCCAACAAGGGGGGATTCGATATTGGATCTAGTAATGGGGAATGAACCAGAGCAGATAAGAGAAGTAAAGGTTGGGGAACATATCGGCAATAGTGACCATAATATAATACGCTTTCAGATGATAATTGAGGAGGACATAAGTATGACGATTGGAGAAAAGCTGATTTTGAGGGGCTGAGAATAGAACTTGGGAAACAAAAATGGGCAACAATATTGGCAAACAACAATGTAGAAAAGCAATGGGAAACATTTAAAACGGTGTTCAACGAAGTCCAGGAAAAATATATTCCGCTAAAAGGAAAGAACAAACTAAACAATAATGAGACTCGATGGATGAATAAAGCCATAAGGGAACAATTGAGGGGAAGGAAAGAGGCATACATTAAGTACACAGTAAGCAGGGGAGTGCATGATTAGAGAGAATACAAAAAGATTAGGACAGAAGTCAAAAAAACAATTAGGGAGGCAAATAGGAACTATGAAATTAAATTAATAAGGTACAGAAAACAAAATAGTAAAATATTTTATAGGCACATGAATAAAAAAAAGGAAGGTTGGGATGGGAATAGGGCCATGAAAGAATAGTCAGGACAATACCAACAGGTAACAATAGAGAGATGGCAGAAATATTAAATAATTATTTTGCTTCAGTATTTACCAGGGAAATAGAACAGGTGGACATGACATTGGATGATGAGATTAACAATGAGATAAGTGCATTTAAAATAAAAAAGGGATACATTAAATAAATTAATCAAACTCAAAGAGGATAAAACCCCTGGTCTGGATGGATTGAATCCACGCGTTTTAAAATAATCTAGGGAAGAGATAGCAGAGGCGACGGACCTGGGTGGAGCAACAGCGGCGAGGTGGCGGCCATAAAAGGCGGAAGCGACCAGGTAGGCCCACAGAGGCGGCGGACCTGGGTGGAGCGACAGCGGCGAGGCGGCGGCCATAAAAGGCAGCAGCGACCAGGTAGGCCCACAGAGGCGGCGGACCTAGGTGGAGCGACAGCGGCGAGGCGGCAGCAATAAAAGGCGGCAGCGACCAGGTAGGCTTACCAATCTGAGCCCCGAGAGCGGGAGAGAGAGAAGTAAAAAATAATCAAAGTGTGACGTCACCAGAAAGCAGGTAAGTGATTGGTTGGCGAGTATTTCTCTTTTTCTCCTTTTTCCAAACTTAAATTTTGTGGTTTAAAGTTTCTAGGGTCTCTGTGGTGTAGCGGGGAAAGTTGGTAAACAAGGGCCCTATATCATTCAATTGTAGTATAATTGGTAGGATTGATTTGATTTAATTTAAGTTCAATTAATTAAAGCGGAGAGCAGCTGGAGAGCGCCAAACCTCGGGAGATTTCAAAGGTGAGCGAGAGCGGCTGGAGAGCGCCAAACCTCGGGAGATTTCAAAGGTGAGCGAGAGCGGCTGGAGAGCGCCAAACCTCGGGAGATTTCAAAGGTGAGCGACAGCGGCTGGAGAGCGCCAAACCTCGGGAGATTTCAAAGGTGAGCTACAACGGACCGGTGAGTGTAAAGAAGTAAAAAGTAATCGAAGTGTGACATCACCAGAAAGCAGGTAAGTGATTGGTTGGTGAGTATTTCTCTCTTTCTGCTTTTTTCCATACTTAAATTCTGTGGTTTATAGTTTCTAGAGTCTCTGTGGTGTAGCGGGGACTGATGTTAAGCAAGGGCCCTTGAGCATATCATTTAATTGAAGTGAAATTGGTGGGATTCAATTCGTTTAATTTTAATTAATTAATTAAAGGGTAAGTCATGGCAGGAGAGCTCCACCCCGTGATATGCGGGAAATCAGGGACGCTTCCTGTGTACCTAACGACCATGTGTGTGAGAAATGTATCCAGCTACAGCTACTGACGGACCGCAGTGCGGCGCTGGAGCTGCAGATGGATGCATATTGGAGCATTCGCGATGCTGAGAACGTCGTGGATAACACGTTTAGCGAGTTGGTCACACCACGGGTAAAGGGTGTACAGGCAGGAAGTGAATGGGTGACCACCAGGCAGAGTAAGAGGTGCAGGCAGGTAGTGCAGGGGTCCCCTGTGGCCATCCCCCTCTCAAACAGATATACCACTTTGGATGCTGTTGGGGGGGATGACTTATCAGGGGAAGGCGGCAGCAGCCAACTTCCTGGCACCATGGGTGGCTCTGCTGCACAGGCTGGGAGGAAAAAGTGTGGAAGAGCTATAGTGATAGGGGATTCAATTGTAAGGGGAATAGATAGGCGTTTCTGCGGCCGCAAATGAGACTCCAGGATGGTGTGTTGCCTCCCTGGTGCAAGGGTCAAGGACGTCTCGGAGCGGCTACAGAACATTTTGGAGGGGGAGGGCGAACAGCCAGTTGTCGTGGTGCACATAGGCATCAACGATATAGGTAAAAAACGGGATGAGGTCCTAAAGCAGAATATAGGGAGTTAGGAGGTAAATTAAAAAATAGGACCTCAAAGGTAGTAATCTCAGGATTGCTACCAGTGCCACGTGCTAGTCAGAGTAGAAATAGGAGGATATTTCAAATGAATACGTGGCTAGAGGAATGGTGCAAGGGGGAGGGATTCAAATTCCTTGGACATTGGAACCAGTTCTGGGGGAGGTGGGACCAGTACAAACGGGACGGGCTGCACCTGGGCAGGGCCGGGACCGATGTCCTAGAGGGAGTGTTTGCTAGTGCTGTTGGGGAGGGTTTAAACTAAAGTGGCAGGAGGTTGGGGACCTGAGCAGGGAGACAGAGGAAAGGGAAACAAGGATAAAAGCTAAAGACAGGAAGGAGAAAAACAAAAGTAGAAGGCAAAGAACTCAACGGTTTAAATCAAACATGGTCACAGTAAATAATAATTCATATAGGTCTGAGAGCGTTAAAAAAACAAGCCTGAAGGCTTTGTGTCTTAATGCAAGGAGCATTCGGAACAAGGTGGATGAATTAGCTGCACAAATAGAGGTAAATGAATACGATTTGATTGGGATTACAGAAACATGGCTCCAGGGTGGCCAAGGCTGGGAACTCAGCATCCAGGGGTATTCAATATTTAGGAAAGATAGGCAAAAAAGAAAGGGAGGTGGGGTAGCATTGCTGGTTAAAGAGGGGATTAACACAATTGAAAGGAAGGATATTAGCTCTGATGATGCGGAATCTGTATGGGTAGAACTGAGAAATAACAAGGGGCAGAAAACGTTAGTGGGAGTGGTATATAGACCTCCAAACAGTAATACGGAGGTTGGGGACGGCATTAAAAGGGAAATTAGAGAAGCATGCAGTAAGGGCACAGCAGTCATCATGGGTGACTTTAATTTACATATAGATTGGGCTAACCAAATTAGTAAAAATACTGTGGAGGAGGAATTCCTAGAATGTTTACGGGATGGTTTTCTGGAACAATATGTCGAGGAACCAACCAGAGATCAGTTCATCTTAGACTGGGTATTATGTAACGAGAAAGGATTAATTAGCAATCTTGTTGTATGAGGCCCCTTGGGTCAGAGTGATCATAATATGATAGAATTCTTCATTAGGATGGAGAGTGAAGTAGTTGAATCAGAGACTAGGGTCCTGAATTTAAATAAAGGAAACTATGATGGTATGAGGCGCGAATTGGGTAGGATTGATTGGGGAATGTCACTCAAGGGGTTGACGGTGGACAGGCAATGGCAAACATTCAAAGACTGCATGGATGAACTACAGAATTTGTTCATCCCAGTGTGGCATAAGAATAAAACAAAAAGGGTGACTCAACCGTGGCTAACAAGGGAAATTAGGGATAGCATAAGATTCAAGGAGAGGGCATATAAATTGGCCAGAAAAAGCGGTAACCCTGAGGATTGGGAGCAGTTTAGGATTCAACAAAGGAGGACGAAGGGATTAATTAAGAAGGGGAAAATAGAATATGAAAGTAAGCTTGCTGGGAACATAAAAACTGACTGTAAGAGCTTTTATAGATATGTGACGAGAAAAAGATTAGTGAAATCAAGTGTAGGTCCCTTGCAGTCAGAGGTGGAGGAAGTTATAATGGGGAACAAAGAAATGGCAGACCAATTAAATGCATATTTTGGTTCTGTCTTCACAAAGGAGGACACAAATAACCTCCCAGAGATGTTGGAGAACATACGGTCTGATGAAAGGGAGGTACTGAAAGAAATCAGTATTTGCAGGGAAATGGTGTTTGGGAAATTGATGGGATTGAAGGCCGATAAATCCCCAGGGCCTGATAATCTACATCCTAGGGTACTTAAGGAAGTGGCCCTAGAAATAGTAGATGCATTGCTGATCATCTTCCAACATTCGATGGAATCTGGAACTGTACCCTTGGATTGGAGGGTAGCTAATGTTACCCCACTATTCAAAAAGGGTGGTAAAGAGAAAGCAGGGAATTACAGACCGGTAAGCCTGACATCGGTAGTGGGGAAAATGCTAGAATCCATTATAAAAGATGTAATAGCAGAGCACTTGGAAAACAGTGACAGGATCGGACAAAGTCAACATGGATTTACAAAAGGTAAATCGTGCTTGACTAATCTACTGGAATTTTTTGAGGATGTAACTGGGAAAATAGATAAGGGAGAACCAGTAGATGTGGTGTATTTGGACTTTCAAAAGGCTTTCGATAAGGTCCCGCATAAGAGATTAGCGTGTAAAGTTAAGGCACATGGGATTGGGGGCAAGGTACTGACTTGGATAGAGAACTGGTTGGCGGACAGAAAGCAGAGAGTAGGAATCAATGGGTCTTTTTCCGAGTAGCAAGCAGTGACTAGTGGGGTACTGCAGGGATCGGTCCTTGGACCCCAGCTATTCACAATATACATTAATGATCTAGATAAGGGAACTAAATGTAATATCTCCAAGTTTGCAGATGACACAAAGCTGGGTGGGAGTGTGTGCTGCGAGGAGGATACCGAGAAACTCCAGGATGATTTGGACAGGTTGGGTGAGTGGGCAGAAGCGTGGCAGATGCAATATAACGTGGATAAATGCGAGGTTATCCACTTTGGTGTCAAAAACAGAAAGGCAGACTATTATCTGAATGGCAGTAGATTGGGAAAAGGGGAAGTGCAACGAGACCTGGGTGTCCTTGTGCACCAGTCGCTGAAAGTAAGCATGCAGGTGCAGCAGGCGGTGAAGAAGGCAAATGGTATGTTGGCCTTCATAGCGAAAGGGTTTGAGTATAGGAACAGGGATGTCCTGCTGCAGTTGTGCAGGGCCTTGGTGAGACCACACCTTGAGTACTGTGTGCAGTTTTGGTTGCCTTATCTGAGGAAGGATGTTCTTGCCATGGAAGGAGTTCAGCGAAGATTCACAAGGCTGATACCTGGGATGGCAGGAATGACATATGAGGAGAGATTGGGTCGATTGGGCTTATACTCGCTGGAGTATAGAAGAATGAGAGGGGATCTCATCGAAACATATAAAATTCTGACAGGTCTGGACAAACTAGATGCAGGAAGAATGTTCCCGATGGTCGGAGAGTCCAGAACCAGGGGTCATAATCTAAGGATAACGGGTAAGCCATTTAGGACAGAAATGAGGAAGAATTTCTTCACCCAGAGCGTGGTGAACCTGTGGAATTCTCTACCACAGAAGGTAGTTGAGGCCAAGTCATTAAATATATTCAAGAATGAGTTAGATATATTTCTTAAAGCTAAAGGTATCAAGGGATATGGGGAGAAGGCAGGTACAGGGTACTGAGTTTGGATGATCAGCCATGATCTCATCGAATGGCGGAGCAGGCTCGAGGGGCCAAATGGCCTACTCCTGCTCCTATCTTCTATGTTTCTATCTTCTATTACTACGCATATTTAATAATTCGTTAGAAAAAGGTATAGTGCCAGAGGACTGGCAGATAGCTAATGTCATACCGATATTTAAGAAGGGGGATAGAACATGTCCAGGGAATTATAGACCAGTCAGCTTAACATCAGTGGTAGGAAAAATAATGGAATCCCTACTAAAGGAGAAAATAGAAGAACATCTAGAAACCAAAAATATAATAATGAATAGTCAACTTAGATTTCAAAACGGAAAGTCTTGCTTGACCAACCTTATTGAATTTTTTGAAGAGGTAACAGAGAGAGTAGACAATGGTAATGCAGTAGATGTAATTTATCTGGATTTTCAAAAGGCCTTCGATAAGGTACCCCATAATAGACTGATGAACAAGGTCAGAGAATGCGGAGTCAGGGGAAAAGTAGCAGAATGGATTGCTGGCTGGCTTCAGGACAGAAAGCAGAGAGTAGGATTTAAAGGTAGCTATTCACAGCAGCAGAAGGTGGGTAGTGGTGTTCCACAAGGATCAGTGCTGGGACCACTGCTGTTCACAATTTACATTAACGATGTAGACTTAAGAATCAAAAACACAGGCTCGAAGGGCTGAATGGTCTACTTCAACTATTATTTCTTATGTTGTTATGTTCTTAAGCCCAAACTGGCTTCCAATGGGACGTGCACCAGACGCCAAATTTATAAAGGCGTTAACGTGCGCGCACCTAACGTCCGCCAGAAGTTTATCATAGAGTCATAGAGTTATACAGCACCAAAAGAGGCCCTTTGGCCCATCGTGTCCGCGCCGCCCATCAAGCCCTGTCTATTCTAATCCCATTTTCCAGCACTTGGTCCGTAGCCTTGTATGCTATGGCGTTTCAAGTGCTCATCTAGATGCTTCTTGAATGTTGTGAGTGTTCCTGCCTCTACCACCCTTTCAGGCAGTGAGTTCCAGATTCCAACCACCCTCTGGGTGAAAAAGTTTTTCCTCAAATCCCCTCTAAACCTCCCGCCCCTTACCTTGAAACTATGCCCCCTGGTTATTGACCCCCCTACTAAGGGGAAAAGTTCCTTTCTATGTACCCTATCTATGCCCCTTATAATTTTGTACACCTCAATCAGGTCCCCCCTCAGCCTTCTCTGCTCTAAGGAAAACAACCCCAGCCTGTCCAGTCTCTCTTCATAGCTGAAGCGCTCCAGCCCAGGTAACATCCTGGTGAATCTCCTCTGCACCCTCTCCAATGCAATCACATCCCTCCTATAGTGAGGTGACCAGAACTGCACACAGTATTGCAGCTGTGGCCTAACTAACGTTTTGTACAGCTCCATCATAACCTCCCTGCTCTTATATTCTATACCTCGGCTAATGAAGGCAAGTATCCCATATGCATTTTTAACCACCTTATCTATCTGTCCTGCTGCCTTCAGGGATCTATGTACATGCACACCAAGGTCCCTCTGATCCTCTGTCCTTCCTAGGATCCTACCATTCATTGTGTATTCCCTTGCCTTGTTTGTCCTCCCAAAATTCATCACCTCACACTTTTCAGGGTTAAATTCCATTTGCCACTGTTCTGCCCATCTAACCATCCCGTCTATATCGTCCTGTACCCTGAGGCTTCCCTCCTCGCTATTTACCACTCCACCAATTTTCATGTCATCTGCGAACTTACTGATCATACCTCCTACATTCATATCTAAATCATTAATGTACACTACAAACAACAAAGGACCCAGCACAGATCCCTGCGGTACACCACTGGACACAGGCTTCCAGTCACAAAAACAACCTTCGACCATCACCCTCTGTGTCCTGCCACTAAGCCAATTTTGGATCCAATGTGCCAAATTGCCCTGGATCCCATGGGCTCTTACCTTCTTGATCAGTCTCCCATGTGGGACTTTGTCAAAAGCCTTACTGAAGTCCATGTAGACTACATCAACTGCACTACCCTCATCCACACACCTAGTCACCCCCTCGAAAAATTCAATCAAATTGGTCAGACATGATCTCCCCCTGACAAAGCCATGCTGACTGTTCCTGATTAATCCCTGCCTCTCCAAGTTGAGACTAATTCTGTTCCT
Organism: Squalus acanthias; assembly: GCA_030390025.1. Taxonomy (NCBI): domain Eukaryota; kingdom Metazoa; phylum Chordata; class Chondrichthyes; order Squaliformes; family Squalidae; genus Squalus; species Squalus acanthias. The sequence continues at coordinate 116,787,788 of CM059429.1, read as the reverse complement.
CAGAATTTTTTCCAATAATTTCCCTACCACTGATGTTAGGCTCACTGGCCTGCAATTCCCTGGTTTATCCCTACTACCCTTCTTGAACAATGGTACTACGTTAGCTGTTCTCCAGTCCTCTGGCACCTCCCCTGTGGACAGAGAGGTTCTGAAAATCTGTGTCAGAGTCCCTGCAATCTCCTCCCTTGCCTCACACAGCAGCCTGGGATACATCCCATCAGGGCTTGGGGATTTATCCACTTTTAAGCCCGCTAAAACCGCTAGTACCTCCTCCCTCTCAATGCTAATTTGTTCAAGTATTTGTTCAACAATCCCCCTGCCTGATTTCTTTGCCTACATCAGCCTTCTCCATAGTGAACACAGATGCAAAATATTCATTTAAAACCTCACCTACATCTTCCGGCCCTACTCTTTTCCTGGTTATCCTCTTGCCCTTAATATACTTATAAAACACCTTGGGATTTTCCTTTATTTTGCCCGCCAGTATTTTTTCATGCCCCCTCTTCGCTCTCCTCATTTCTTTTTTAAGTACTCCCCTGCACTTTCTATACTCCTCTAGGGCTTCCACTGTTTTTAGTCCTTTGTATCTGCCAAAAGCCTCCCTTTTTTTCCTAATCCATTCTTGTATATCCCTTGACATCCAGGGTTCCCTGGGCTTGTTGGTCCCACCCTTGACCTTTACGGGAATATGTTGGTGTTGCACTCTCTCTATTTCCTTTCTGAAAGACTCCCATTGCTCTAATGTGGATTTTCCTACAAGTAGCTGATCCCAGTCTATTTTGGCCAGACCCTGCCTTATCATATTAAAATCGGCCTTCCCCCAATTTAGAACCTTTATTTCGGGTCCATCTTTGTCCTTTTCCATGACTACCTTAAATCTCACCAAAATGCTCTCCTATTGACACATCTACCACTTGCATTCCCTAGAATTAGGTCCAGTACCGCCCCCTCTCTTGTCGGACTTTCTACATGCTGGCTCAAAAAGCTCTCCTGGATGCACTTTAAGAATTCCGCACCCTCTAAGCCTTTCACACTCTGACTATCCCAGTTAATATTGGGTAAGTTGAAATCCCCTACTATTATTACCCTATTATTTCTACACTTCTCTGAGATTTGCCTGCATATCTGTTCCTCTATCTCCCCCTGACTGTTTGGGGGCCTATAGTACACTCCCAGCAAAGTGCTTGCCCTCTTTTTGTTTTTGAGTTCTACCCATATGGCCTGATTAGAGGAACCTGCTAAGATATCATCCCTCCTTACAGCAGTAATTGACTCCTTGATTAATATTGCGACACCCCCTCCTCTTTTACACCCACCTCTGTCTCGCCTGAAGATTCTATACCCCGGAATATTGAGCTGCCAGTCCTGCCCCTCCCTCAACCATGTCTCTGTGACAGCAACAATATCATACTCCCATGTGTTCATCAATACCTTCAATTCATCTGCCTTACTCGCAAGTCTCCTTGCATTAAAATAAATGCCATCCAGCCTTGCCATACTCCCTTGTGCCGTTACATATTTGCTCTGCCTTCCAGGCTGACTTGTTTTTTCCTCTATATTTGGCTGTGCATCACCCGCTACTATAGCTCCACTCCGTATCCCATCCCCCTGCCAAGTTAGTTTAAACCCCCCCGCAACAGTACTAGCAAACCTCCCCGCAAGGATGTTGGTCCTGTTCCGGTTGAGGTGCAACCCGTCCGACTTGTACAGGTCCCACCTTCCCCAGAAGCAGACCCAGTGATCCAGGAAACTAAAGTCCTCCCTCCTGCACCAACTCTTTAGCAGATTGCTGAAGTGCTATGATGCCCTGGAAGCCCCTTTAGACTTTGCACACTGGTATCCAGAGCCATGATGGCAGCAGTCTGAGCTTCCACTGCAGCACTCAGACATTGTGTGGAAGCTGCTTGTGCTGCAATGGAAGCTGAGACATCGGCCATCAACGCTGCATCATGGTGGGTTCCACAGGTGTGCTGATGGAGCTGACCATCCATTCCATGTTGGAAAGGATGGGTTCCAAGCTCTGCGCAAAGCCCTGTGTCCAGTTAGTGCTCGACTCCTCCATGCTCCTTGACATTGTGCGCAGGCTTTCTGGCAGGCTTTCCAGTGCCCCAAACAGCTGGGTGTGTACATCGAGCAGCCTTTCTCTGTAGCCTGGCCCATCAAAGTCCTCATCTGAGTCCTTTGCAGCAGAACTAGTGTGCGACCTCACCCTCCGACGAGCTGGCACATGCACTATCCTTTTCCCCTCCCACGTGCAGATCCCGTCTCTATCCTATCCTCTAAATTAGTGTCATTATCTGAACTGGTGGCTCTGCTTGCGAAATCGAGAGACGGTGTGTCTTCATCGTCACTGTCTTCTTGCTCTTCCTTCACTACCTGGGCAGGTTGCAGTTCTTGGGTATCTGAAATGAAAAAGGGACAAGGGTTGGGTTGTGGTGAGGGGAGCGAGAAAGTAGGAAGTATATGCTTACACCATCAGCAACTTCTCTGTCAGAAGAGATTGTGGTATGAGGGAGAAGTGGGATGAGAGAAGGAGGATTAGGTTTACGAACACACTCATCTTCAATGGATTCAGCCCCGCCGGTGGCCACAGCCTCACCAATGGCCCTTCCAATAATGGCCAGCACCGTCTCCTCCATGGTGGTTAGAACATGCAGGCGTGCCTCTCCCCCTCCGGTTAGTTCCTGCTGCCTCCGGCTGTATACCACCTTCTCCTGCAAGAGAGAGGGAACTGTGTCAGTGAGTGTGATGCAATCTGTGTGGGTGATGTGGCTGTCATGGTTGAATAGCTGGCAGTGTGTGCAAACTGTGAGATGTAGGTTTGAGGCTTGCAGCAGTGCTAAGTGTGTGAGGGTGGGGTGAAGCATATGAATGTGAGGTATGAGTCCGGATTGATAGAGATTGTTGGTAGGTGGGTGATGGGGGTGTGGCGAATTGAGCAGTGGATGAGGCCCGTGGTGCAGTTGGTAGGATATGGCATTTGAAGATGCATTCACTGACCTTGACCATTCGTGTGAGGTTGTTAAACTTCTTCCTGCACTGCATCCAAGTTCTTGCAACTGTACTCCTGCCATTGACCTCCTCCGCTATCACTTGCCACTACCTTCTGAGCATGTGTCTGGAGGGTTTCCGGCCCCCCTGAGGATGCAGGACATCTCTCCTCCATTCCACCTCTTCAACCAAGACCTCCGGTGTAGAGTCTAATAACTCCCATGATCAGTCATTCTTCACTCATTCCCAGGTCAGATTCACTTGTAGAATGACTCTCAACACTTGCTGTACCTCCCCTTTAAGCAGTGCAGGCTAGCTTCAAGCAGTGCAGGCTAGCTTTAAGCAGTGCTAGGCACTCATGATATCGGGCCCCCTGGCGTGTAGCCAATGAATAGCGCGGGGAACGCTGGCTGCACGCAGCAATCATGATAATGAGCAGGCAGCACCAAGTTGGGCTATCCTATCCTGTCCTATCCTATCTTTGAATAAGGAAATGGTAGAGTCTTTAAACAGATATTTTGTATCTGTCTTCACAGTAGAAGACACAAAAAGTATGCCAAAATAGTGGGGAACCAAGGGGCTAATGAGAGTGAGGAACTTAAAGTAATTAAGATCAATAGAGAAAAAGTACTTGAGAAACTAATGGGACTAAAAGCCAACAAATCCCCTGGACCTGATGGCTTACATCCTAGGGTTTCAAAAGAGGTAGCTGCAGAAATAGTGGATACATTGGTTGTGATCTTCCAAAATTCCCAAGAATGGTCCCAGCGGATTGGAAGATAGCAAATGTAACCCCGCTATTCAAGAAAGGAGGGAGAGAGAAAACAGGGAACTACAGGCCAGTTAGGCTGACATCTGGAATCTATTATTAAGGAAGTGGCAACAGGGCACTTAGAAAATCATAATATGATTAGCCAGAGTCAACACTGTTTTATGAAAGGGAAATCATGTTTAACAAATTTATTAGAGTTTTTTGAGGATGTAACTAGCAGGGTAGATAACAGGGAACCAGTGGATGTAGTATATTTGGATTTCCAAAAGGCTTTCAATAAGGGGCCACATAAAAGGTTGCTCCGGAAGATAAGAGCTCATGGGATTGGGGGTAATATAATAGCATGGATAGAGGATTGGTAAATGGACAGAAAACAAAGAGCAGGGATAAACGGGTTATTTTCAGGTTGGCAGGCTGTAACTAGTGGGATGCCACAAGGATCAGTGATTGGGCCTCTGCTATTTACAATCTATATTAATGACTTAGATGAAGGGACCGAGTGTAATGTATCCAAATTTGCTGAGGATACAAAGCTAGGTGGGAAAGTAAGCTGTGAGGAGGATACAAAGAGTCTGCAAAGAGATATAGACAGGTTAAGTGAGTGGGCAATAAGGTGGCAGATGGAGTATAATGTGGGGAAATGTGAGGTTATTCACTTTGGTAGGAAGAATAGAAAAACAGAATATTTTTTAAATGGCGAGAAACTATTAAAAGTTGGTGTTCAGAGAGATTTAGGTGTCCTTGTAGGGTTAGCATGCAGCAATTAGGAAGACAAATGGCATGTTGGCCTTTATTGCAAGGGGGTTGGAGTACAAAAGTAAGGAAGTCTTTCTACAATTGTACAGGGCTTTGGTGAGACCACACCTAGAGTACTGTGCACAGTTTGTTCTCCTTATCTGAGGAAGGACATACATGCCTTAGAGGCGGTGCAACGAAGGTTCACTAGATTGATTCCTGGGATGAGAGTGTTGTCCTGTGAGGAGAGATTGAGTAGATTTGGCATATACTCTCTGGAGTTTAGAAGAATGAGAGGTGATCTCATTGAAACATATAAGATTCTGAGGGGGATTGACAGGGTAGATGCTGAGAGGTTGTTTCCCCTGGAGAGTCTAGAAATAAGGGGCATAGTCTCAGGATAAGGGGTCGGCCACGTAAGACTGAGATGAAGAGGAATTTCTTCGCTTAGAGGGTTGTGAATCTTTGGAATTCTCTAGCAGTGTCAGCTGTGGCTCAGTTGGTAGCACATTTGCCTCTGAGCTCATGAAGGTTGTGGGTTCAAGACCCACTCCAGGGACTTCAGCACATAAAGCTAGGCTGACACTCCAGTGCAGTGCTGAGGGAGTGCTGCACTGTTGGAGGTGTCGTCTTTCAGGTGGATGTAAAAGATCCCATGGCACTATTTCGAAGAAGAGTAAGGGAGTTATCCCCGGTGTCCTGGCCAATACTTCTCCCTCAACCAACATAACCAAAACAGATTATCTGGTCATTATCACATTTCTGTTTGTGGGAGCCTGTTGTGTGCAAATTGGCTGCTGTATTTCCCACATTACAACAGTGACTCCACTTCAAAAGTACTTCATTGGCTGTAAAGCGCTTTGAGACATCTGGTGGTCATGAAAGGCGCTATATAAATGCAAGTCTTTCTTTACCCCAAAGGGCTGTGGATGCTGAGTCTTTGAGTATATTCAAGGCTGAAATAGATAGATTTTTGGACTCTAAGAGAATCAAGGGATATGGAGATCAGGTGGGAAAGTGGAGTTGAGGTCGAAGATCAGCCATGGTCTTATTGAATGGCGGAGCAGGCTCGAGGGGCCGTATGGCCTACTCCTGCTCCTAATTCTTCTGTTCCTATCCTATCCAGAAGGAGGTCATTCGGCCCATCGAGTCTGCGCTGGCTCTTTCGAAGAGCAATCCAGTTAGTCCCACTCTCCGCTTTTTCCCCATATCCCTGAAATTTTTTATCCTCCAAGTATTTATCTAATTCCATTTTGAAGGCTACTATTGAATCTGTATCCAGCACCCTATCAAGCAGTGCATTCCAAATCCTAACCACTCGTGTAAAAAGGTTTTTTTCTCATGTTGCCTCTGGTTCTTTTGCCGATCACCATAAATATGTTTCTCTTTATTTACTCTATCTAAATCCTTCATGATTTTAAACACCTCTATCAAATCTCCTCTTAGCCTTCTCTGCTCCAAGGAGAGCAACCCCAGCTACTCCAGTCTTTCCACATAACCGTAATCCCACATCCCTGGACCCAGTCTAGTAAATCTCTTCTGTACCCTCTCCAAAGCCTTCACGCCCTTCCTAAAGTGTGGTGCCCAGAATTGGACACAATACTCCAGCTGGGCGAACTAGTGTTTCATGTAGGTTTAGCATAACTTCCTGGCTTTTGTACTCTGTGTCTCTATTTATAAAGCCCAGGGTCCCATATTCTTTATTGACTGCTTGTTAACCTGTCCTGCCACCTTCAAAGATTTGTGCACAAACACCCCCAGGTTTCTCTGTTCTTCCACCCCCTTTAAAATTGTACCATTTAGTTTGTATTGTCTCTCCTCATTCTTCCTAACAAAATGTATTACCTCATACTTCTCTGTGTTGAATTTCATCTGCCATGTCTGTGTCCTCTTGAAATCTTTTATTATCTTCCTCACTGTTTTCTACACTTCCAAGTTTCGTGTCATCTGCAAATTTCAAAATTGTGCCCTGTACCCCCAAGTCCAAGTTATTACTATATATCAAAAAAAGCAGTGGTCCTAGTACTGACCCCTGGGGAACGCCACTGAATTCTTCCCTGCTGTTACTCTCACAATAAAGAGATAATCTGATTTAACATTGTGAAACTATACTTAAAGTAAACCACAGCCGCTGCACAGGTTAGTAAGCCAGCAACTCTGAGCTATTTAGGCATTCAGCCCTGTCTTGTGACCTGATCATTGAGCAGATTCTGCTCAGTGGGAGCTCAGCAAAGGGCTGTGGGCGGGGCGTCAGTGAGTTATTATCATCAAATAATGAAAGCCACACCTTTGCACCTGATGCAGTTTGGAAAACTGGTTTGCCTGGCTGGCCTCCCTCTGCTGAGTCACGCTCAGTGTTTACATTCTTTCTCAGCCCTTCCTGTCGCTCGTCTGAACATTCTGTGAGAAGTTACTGACACGGGGGCAGCAGTGCAAGCTTTCCTGATAATATTACCAGAAACAGGTAAGGTGCGAAACATAGTAACTTAATGGAAGTAATGCATGAACTGGGGCAGAGTGCTGAATAATAGAGGCTTGAAGCTCTGGTGAGTAGAGGAGAGATGAGCAGTCAGGCCACATACATTTATGTTTGTCATCATTTTATATGTATAATTTTTGAACTGAGGAATGTAAGGTATTAGACATATATTAAAAATTGATTTAATTTTCACGGAAAATTCTTTTTGCCTAATTTTTAAAGCCTGCATCCATTCTTTGTAGGAGTATCCTTTATTTTGTTTAAAACGCTCCCATAATTAGTAAATATGAAGAAGTGCTGTATGGCACTTTTAGAAACAGCAATCGTTTCTTCTGGCATCAGTTGGCGTTTGACTTTGGAGAATCAGGCCCACAGTGGCCCCTGCTCTCCTGGCCAGCCTCCCAACTTTCACCCTCTGTAAACTCAAGCTCACCCAAAAACTCTGCTGCCCGTGTCCTAACTCGCACCAAGTCCCGTTCACCCATCACCCCTGTGCTCGCTGACCCCGATTTACATCGATCCACCATTGGCGGCCGTGCCTTCAGCTGCCTGGGCCCCAAGTTCTGGAATTCCTTCCTTAATCCTCTCCGCCTCTCCACCTCTGTTTCCTCCTTTAAGACGCTCCTTAAAACCTACCTCTTTGACCAAGCTTTTGGCCACCTGTCCTAATTCCTCCTTATCTGGCTCGGTGTTAGATTTTGTCTGATAATTGCTCCTGTGAAGCACCTTGGGATGTTTTTCTACATTAAAGGTGCCATATAAATACAAGTTGTTGTTGCAGTAAATAGTAAACCACACTTGGAGCAGTAGAAGGGATTTGGGTAAGGGCGATCAGGCAGTGGAAACGCTATTGGTAAAGGATGGAAGACTCTAGTAGGAGTTGATTGCAGTCCTCCTGATAGTAATGAGAAGTCGCACAACACCAGGTTATAGTCCAACAGTCAAATAAATCTGTTGGACTATAACCTGGTGTTGTGCGACTTCTCATTTTTGTCCACCCCAGTCCAACGCCGGCATCTCCACATCATGACCTCTCCTGATAGTAGTGATCTGGTGAGGGATGTATAAACACAGGGCTCATGGAAACTTGGAGCAAAAATAATGTGGTTATCATGGGAGATTTGAATTTTCACACAGACTGGAAGAAACAGGCTGAGTAGCAGTTTCTGGCAGAGAATTACACAATCATGTCATCCTGTGTAAAGAGATTTCTTCAGTCAGGGTGATGTGAGGTATACTGCAGTCAGGGAGATGAGAGGTATACTGCAGTCAGGGAGATGAGAAGTATACTGCAGTCAGGGAGATGTGAGGTACACTGCAGTCAGGGAGATGAGAGGTATACTGCAGTCAGGGAGATGTGAGGAATACCGTAGTCAGGGTGATGAGAGTTATACTGCAGTCAGGGTGATGTGAGGTATACTGCAGTCAGGGTGATGTGAGGTATACTGCAGTCAGGGTGATGTGAGGTACACTGCAGTCAGGGTGATGTGAGGTATACTGCAGTCAGGGCGATTTGAGGTACACTGCAGTCAGGGTGATGTGAGGATACTGCAGTCAGGGTGATGTGATGTATACTGCAGTCAGGGTGTCATGAGGTATACTGCAGTCAGGGTGATGTGAGGTATACTGCAGTCAGGGTGATGTGAGGTATACTGCAGTCAGGGTGATGTGCGGTTACTGCAGTCAGGGTGATGTGAGTTATACTGCAGTCAGCATGATGTGAGGTATACTGCAGTCAGAGTGATGTGAGGTATACTGCAGTGAAGGTGATGTGAGGTATACTGCAATCAGAGTGATGTGAGATATACTGCAGTCAGGATAATGTGAAGTATACTGCAGTCAGGTTGATGTGAGGTATACTGCAGTCAGGCTGATGTGAGGTGGCGAGCAGTCAGGGAGATGTGAGGTATACTGCAGTCAGGGTGATGTGAGGTATACTGCAGTCAGGGTGATGTGCGCTATACTGCAGTCAGGGTGATGTGAGGCATACTGCAGTCAGGGTGATGTGAGGTATACTGCAGTCAGGGTGATGTGAAATATACTGAAGTCAGGGTGATGTGAGGTATACTGCACATCTTTGGGAACTTGCTTAGCTGAGTAACTGCACCCAGCTATCAGTTCAAAACACCCTGTACAAAATTATTAACAAATACATTTGCAAAGCTTTCAACCATTTCTCATCAATGGATTCATGTACCTGTTAAAAGTGCAGATAAAGAATATCCATGTGAATACCTTTTTATTAATATATTTTGCATTGCCAACCCCGATGTGAGTGATAGCAATAAGAAGCAGTCACTGGCCCAGGAGCTTATCATTTCCATCCTGTACACTAAAGTACAAATACACAACCAGTAAAAGTTGCAACGTATGTTAATAAGCCCATAAAAAGCAAACCAAGCACTGGGGTTTATTTCCAGAGGGATAGTATTGAGAAGTAGAGAAATTATGCTAAACTTGTATCGAACCTTGGTTAGGCCACACTTGGAGTACTGTGTACAATTCTGGTCGCCATTTTATAAAGAGCATATAGAGGCACTGGAGAGGGTTCCGAGAAGATTTACAAGGGTGGTACCAGAAATGTGAGGGTTATACATATCAGGAAAGGATAAACAGGCTGGGTTTAAGGCTGAGGGGTGACCTAATCGAGATCTTCAAAATTATGAAAGATTTTGATAGAGTAGACACAGAGAGTGTTTGTGGGGAGGAACAAAACTAGCAGCCGTCAATATAAGATAGTCACCAAGAAATCAAATAGGGAATTCAGAAGAAACTTCTTTACCCCAAGAGTGGTGAGAATGTGGAACTCACTACCACAGGGAGTGGTTGAGGCAAATAGTTTAGATGCATTTAAGGGGAGGCTGGACAAGCATATGAGGGAGAAGGGAATAGAGGGTTATGCTGATAGAGTTAGCTGAGGAAAGACGGGAGGAGGCTCGAGTGGAGCATAAAGGCCGGCATGGACTGGTTGGGCTGAATGGCCTGTTTCTGTGCTGTATATCCTAGGTAATTCTATGCAAAGAAAGACTTGCATTTATACAGCACCTTTCACAACCTCAGGATATCCCACAGCGCTTTACAGCCAATTAAGTATTTTTGAAGTGTACAAAAGCAAAATACTGCAGATGCTGGAAATCTGAAATAAAAACAGAAAATGCTGGAAATACTCAGCAGATCAGGCAGCATCTGTGGAGAGAGAAACAGAGTTAACGTTTCAGGTCGATGACGAAGGGTCAGTCCAGGGATCTGAAAGGTGAACCACTTAGACCCAAATGTTTCTACAGTGTAACAGGAGTGGGCTAGTTCTCGTGGGCTATATCTAGCCTGTGGAATTCACTTCCAGGGTTAGTGACTGAGGCAGGAAGTATGTCAACATTGAAGGCTGGATTGGAGAGTTGGATGAAGGAAAAGGGATTGAAGGGAAACAGGAACAGGGCAAGTAAATGTGATTGGAACTGTTTGCTCATGTGGAGGTTAAATGTCCACATGGATTGGTCATCTGAAAGGTGTGTTTTTGTGTTGTAATTTTTGTGTATATCTCTTCTCAGTGTGTATGTATAGAAGAAGTATCAATGGTAATGTGATCTAACTTTATTCCTTACTGCAAATTTTCTTGAAACCAAAACTTTTTTAAATTGGAGATTTTAAAATAAAGCCTTTAGTGCCAAGAGAATATCATAGTACCCATTTCTGTAGTGGATTGTATAAGGTGATATAAGGGAGACTGTCGTGGACTGTAAGGGTGATATGAGAAAGAAAGACTTGCATTTCTATAACGCTTTTCACAACCACTGGACATCCCAAAGCGTTTACAGAATCTGAAGTACTTTTGAAGTGTAGTCAATGTTGTAATGTAGGAAACGTGGCAGCCAATTTGCGCACAGCAAGCTTACACAAACAGCAATGTGATAATGACCAGATAATCTGTTTTTGTGAGGTTGATTGAGGGATAAATATTGGCCAGGACACCGGGGATAACTCCCCTGCTCTTCTTCGAAATACTGCACTGGAGTGTCTGCCTAGATTTTGCGCTCAAGTCTCTGGAATGGAACTATGAACCCACGACCTTCAGACTCAAAGGCGAGAATGTTACCAACTGAACCTCGGCTGACACAGAAGGGAGACTGTGGTGGGTTGTAAGGTAGGGTGATATAAGGATATACTCAGCAACTACAGGCCAGTCGGTTTAACCTTGGTGGTGGGGAAGCTTTTAGAAACGATAATCCGGGACAAAATTAACAGTCACTTGGACAAGTGAGGATTAATTAAGGAAAGCCAGAACGGATTTGTTAAAGGCAAATCGTGTTTAACTAACTTGATTTAATTTTTTGATGAGGTAACAGAGAGGGTTGATGAGGGCAATGCGGTTGATGTGGTGTACATGGGCTTCCAAAAGGCATTTGACAAAGTACCACATAGAAGGTTGGTTAACAAAATTGAGGCTCATGGAATAGGTGGGTCAGTGGTAGCTTGGATAATTAATTGGCTTAAGGACAGAAAACAGCGAGTTGTGGTAAATGGCTGTTTTTCAGACTGGAGGATGGCAGACAGTGGTGTTCCCCAAGGGTCAGTGCTGGGGCCACTGCTTTTTTTGATACATATAAATGACCTGGATATTGAAATACAGAGTAGAATTTCTAAATTTGCCGATGACACCAAACTTAGGGGTGTGGCAAACAGTGAGGATGATACCAATCGACTGCAACAGGACATAGAAAGGCTAGCAGAATGGGCAGACATGTGGCAGATGGAATTTAATACAGAGAAGTGTGAGGTGATGCATTTTGGCAGAAGGAACAGGGAGAGGCAATATACACTTAATGGCACAGTTTTAAAGAGTGTGCAGGGACAGAGGGGCCTGGGAGTTAATGTGCATAGGTCCCTGAAGGTGGCTGGACATATTGAGAGATGGTTAGCAAAGCATTAGGGATCTTGGGCTTCATAAATAGAGGTCATGATGTGGAGATGCCGGTGTTGGACTGGGGTGGACAAAAATGAGAAGTCGCACAACACCAGGTTATAGTCCAACAGATTTATTTAATTTTACAAGCTTTCGGAGCAGTTCGCTCCTTCGTCAGGTAAGTTTAGCAGTGAGAGAATCTCCCAGAATTCACAATTTAAACACAGACAAAATATATTCAAACATTTCCCTACATCAAAGAGCATAGCCAAGACAATGAGATGTGTCCCAGGGGGTCCAACGTGTCAAACCACCTGCTGGCTGCATATCCTGTCAATCTGTGTAGGTTCTTGTGTTAGCCTTTTTTTAAAAAAAAACACCTGGGAAGACCGGCCATGATGTCAAGTCACGTTCTGTATCGTGACATGAACCCGATATCGCGATTGAGGCCATCCTCATGAGTGCGGAACCTGGCTATCAGTTTTTGCTCTATGATTTTGCGCTGTCGTGTATCTCGAAGGCCGCCTTGGAGAACGCTTACCCGCATATCCGAGGCTGAATGCCCCTGGCTGCTGAAGTGTTCCCCGACTGGGAGGCAACCCTCCTGCCTGGCGATTGTTGCACAGTGTCCGTTCATACGTTGTCTCAGTGTCTGCATGGTCTCGCCGATGTACCATGCTCTGGAGCATTCTTTACTGCAATGTATCAGGTAGACAACGTTGGCCGAGTCACATGAGTATGTACCGTGTACCTGGTGGGTAGTGTCCTCACGTGTGATGATGGTATCTGTGTCCATGATTTGGCATGTCTTGCAGAGGTTGCCGTGGCAGGGTTGTGTGGTGTCTTCGCAGCAGATTACCCATCTTTCAGGCGAACAGCAACCAAGACACCAAACAACCCTGCCACGGCAACCTCTGCAAGACATGCCAAATCATGGACACAGATACCATCATCACACGTGAGGACACTACCCACCAGGTACACGGTACATACTCATGTGACTCGGCCAACGTTGTCTACCTGATACATTGCAGTAAAGAATGCTCCAGAGCATGGTACATCGGCGAGACCATGCAGACACTGAGACAACGTATGAACGGACACTGTGCAACAATCGCCAGGCAGGAGGGTTGCCTCCCAGTCGGGGAACACTTCAGCAGCCAGGGGCATTCAGCCTCGGATATGCGGGTAAGCGTTCTCCAAGGCGGCCTTCGAGATACACGACAGCGCAAAATCATAGAGCAAAAACTGATAGCCAGGTTCCGCACTCATGAGGATGGCCTCAATCGCGATATCGGGTTCATGTCACGATACAGAACGTGACTTGACATCATGGCCGGTCTTCCCAGGTGTTTTTTTTTTTTAAAAGGCTAACACAAGAACCTACACAGATTGACAGGATATGCAGCCAGCAGGTGGTTTGACACGTTGGACCCCCTGGGACACATCTCATTGTCTTGGCTATGCTCTTTGATGTAGGGAAATGTTTGAATATATTTTGTCTGTGTTTAAATTGTGAATTCTGGGAGATTCTCTCACTGCTAAACTTACCTGACGAAGGAGCGAACTGCTCCGAAAGCTTGTAAAATTAAATAAATCTGTTGGACTATAACCTGGTGTTGTGCGACTTCTCATTTTCATAAATAGAGGTATTGAATACAAAAGTAGAGATGTTATGCTGAACCTTTACAAAACGCTGGTTAGGCCACAACTGGAGTATTGCGTCCAGTTCTGGTCACCACACTTTAGGAAGGATGTGAAGGCACTTGAGAGGGTGCAGAAGAGATTTACCAGAATGGTTCCGGGGATGAGGGATCTTAGCTACAAGGACAGGTTGGAGAAGCTGGATTCGTTTTCATTAGAGCAAAGGAGGTTGCGGGGTGATTTGATAGAGGTGTACAAGATTATGACGGGTTTGGATAGGCTAGACGGGGAAAGGCTGTTCCCACTAGTTGATGGTACAAGGACTAGGGGATACAGATTTAAGGTTTTGGGCAAGAGATACAGGGGGGATGTGAGGAAAACTTTTTTACGCAGCGAGTGGTGATGACCTGGAACTCGCTGCCGATGGAAGTGGTGGAAGCGGACACACTCAATGTTTTCAAGGAGAGACTGGATAGGCACTTGAGGGAAATAAACTTGCAGGGCTACAGGGATAGAGCGGGGGAATGGGACTGACTGGATTGCTCTACAGAGAGCCGGCACGGACTCGATGGGCCGAATGGCCTCCTTCTTTGCCGTTATGACTCTATGACTATGACTCTATGACTATCTCGCCTACAAGGATCAGGCTGCAGTCGGAAGGAGGGGCCTGGCCAGTCTTTTCGCTTATGAGAACCTACAATCAACGCTGGACTGATCATCGGCGGGTGGCTGTATGTATGATTTCTTGTAATATTATCGGTGAACTGCTCGAATAGTGGTTGGGGTTTTGAATCTGTCTTAGGAACAATAAAAGTTTAAAGACAGAACCCGTGTGTCTGGTGTAATTTCTCAGAAGTCTCAAGTCCGAACTCTATAACATGTTGGACGGGGCGAGGGGTAATTCTGCACTTCTTACAGAGATTGGGAAATATTGATGTTCAGAGGGACCTGGGTGTCCTTGTACACAAATCACAGAAAGTTAACATGCAGGTACAGCAAGCAATTAGAAAACCAAATGTTAGTCTTTATTACAAAAGGATTGGAGTATAAGAGGAAAGAAGTCTTACTGCAATTATATAGGGCCCTGGTGAGACTACAACTGGAGGATTGTGTACAGTTTTGGTCTCCTTACCTAAGGAAGGATATACAGAGGGAGTGCAATGAAGGTTCCCCAGACTGATTCATGGGATGGGGGGATTTTCCTATGAGGAGAGATTGAGTATTCTAGACCTATAGGAGGGATCTACAAGAAATGTAACCAGCCTAAATATAAACAAAACAGGAAAAGAGAGCACAGGAAAGAATAAAGTAAGGGAGGATATTCATAGCAAGGGAATAAATAGAGTTATAGAACAGAAATCTAAAAAGATGGTTAAACATAAAGTGAGAGGAAATCCTATTAAAAATGAGTTAAACTGTCTGTACAGCAATGCACACAGTGTCCGTAATAAAACAGGGGAGCTGGAGGCAATCATGCGTTGCGAGGAACCAGACATAGTAGGGATTACTGAGACATGGCTACAGAAAAATCAGGACTGGGAATTAAACACTGCAGGGTATAGGGAGGGAAAAAGGGGAGGTGGAGTAGCTGTACTTATTAGGGATAACATAATGGCAGTAGAAAAAGTGACGCAGATATCAACAAGACAAAAATAGAATCCATATGGATAGAGATAAAAGACAATAAAGGATCAATCACACTAATAGGCTAGTCTACAGACCACCTAATAGTGGAAGGGGTGGAGGAAGAAATATGCAGACAAATTAGGGAAATGAGTTAAAAAACATAGAATAATGATCATTGGGGATTTCAAATACCCCGATATTAATTGGACAGAAGAGGTAAGTAAAAGGGATAAGGGAATGGAGATCCTACAATGTGTACAGGACTCCTTTCTAACCCAATATGTAAGAAGCCCAACAAGGGAGGATTCGATATTGGATCTAGTAATGGGGAATGAACCAGAGCAGATAAGAGAAGTAAAGGTAGGGGAACATATAGGCAATAGTGACCATAATATAATACGCTTTAAGATGATAATTGAGGAGGACATAAGTATGACGATTGGAGAAAAGCTGATTTTGAGGGGCTGAGAATAGAACTTGGGAAACAAAAATGGGCAACAATATTGGCAAACAACAATGTAGAACAGCAATGGGAAACATTTAAAACAGTGTTCAACGGAGTCCAGGAAAAATATATTCCGCTAAAAGGAAAGAACAAACTAAACAACAATGAGACTCGATGGATGAATAAAGCCATAAGGGAACAATTGAGGGTAAGGAAAGAGGCATACATTAAGTACACAGAAAGCAGGGGAGTGCATGATAAGAGAGAATACAAAAAGATTAGGAGAGAAGTCAAAAAAACAATTAGGGAGGCAAATAGGAACTATGAACTTAAATTAATAAGGAACAGAAAACAAAATAGTAAAATATTTTATAGGCACATCAATAAAAAAAGGAAGGTTGGGATGGGAATAGGGCCATGAAAGGATAGTCAGGACAATACCACAGGGAACAATAGAGAGATTGCAGAAATATTAAATAATTATTTTGTTTCAGTATTTACCAGGGAGATAGAAAAGGTGGACATGATATTGGATGATGAGATTAGCAATGAGATAAGTGCATTTAAAATTAAAAAAAAGGGATATATTAAATAAATTAATCAAACTCTTGGGCCAGGGATTCCCAGGTGTCAGTGGGGATGTTGCACTTTTTCAAGGAGGCTTTGAGGGTGTCCTTGAAGCGTTTCCTCTGCCCACCTGGGGCTCTCTTGCCGTGTCAGAGCTCCAAGTAGAGTGCTTGTTTTGGGAGTCTCGTATCGAGCATGCGGACGATGTGGCCTGTCCATCGGAGCTGATCGAGCGTGGTCAAAGCTTCGATGCTGGGGATGTTAGCCTGAGCGAGAACACTGACGTTGGTGCGCCTATCCTTCCAATGGATTTGCAGGATCTTGCGGAGGCAGCATTGGTGGTACCTCTCCAGTGCTTTGAGGTGCCTGCTGTACATGGTCCATGTCTCTGAAGCATACAGGAGGGCGGGTATCACTCCTGCTCTGTAGACCATGAGCTTGGTGCTGGGTTTCAGGTCCTGGCCTTCAAACACTCTCTTCCTCAGGCGACTGAAGGCTGCACTGGCAGACTGGAGACGCACCTAACGTCCGCCGGAAGTTTGCAGAGCAGGCAGATTATGATGTCAACCAGTGTAAAATGCTGATTTGATGTCAGTGCTACCATTTTGGAGCTCCACGCTCCAGCCAATGCCCTCTCTTAACCTCGCACAGCTGGACATGACATTAAAGAAGCATGAAGGAACCCCCACCAGCACTATTTAAAGGGATCATCAACTACTTACAGGTTAGTCATAGAGTCATAGAGTTATACAGCACAGAAAGAGGCCCTTTGGCCCATCATGTCCGCGCCGCCCATCAAGCCCTGTCTATTCTAATCCCATTTTCCAGCACTTGGTCCGTAGCCTTGTATGCTATGGCGTTTCAAGTGCTCATCTAAATGCTTCTTGAATGTTGTGAGGGTTCCTGCCTCTACCTTCCTTTCAGGCAGTGAGTTCCAGATTCCAATCACCCTCTGGGTGAAAAAGTTTTTCCTCAAATGCTCTCTAAACCTTCTGCCCCTTACCTTGAAACTATGCCCCCTGGTTATTGACCCCCCTACTAAGGGGAAAAGTTCCTTTCTATCTACCCTATCTATGCCGGTGCGAAGTGCTTGCGTATCCCAGGGGCGTAGTTAGTGCGATGCGTCCCCTGGGATCAGGAAGACCTGTCAAATCTATGAATACAGATCGGCCACAAAACATCCGTAAAACTACAAATAATTTTTTTTTAAAACATAAATAACTATAAATTACATTAATTAACTATTTTAAACAAAAATTTAAATTTTTGAAAAAATTCATTACACTTTTTAACAGGGTTAAAACTGAACTTGCCTTTCTTTAAAGTAATTAAAAAAGATAAATCTGTTAAAAAAATGTTTAAATTTTAATAAAATCAACAATTACCTTGTTAAAAGAAGGCCTTGCGCCTCCTTTTTCAATGTGTATCTTCTCCGTGCTTAGCCTCACGGAGGAACCTGTAAAAAAAAACGAAGTGCGAGGCGAACGCGCTGACCCTTCGGCGTGCGCGTTCGACCTCTGAACCCCTTCCTTCAGGGGAACGGAAGTGCCGGTTTCCCGCGCATGCGCAGTGCATGCAAGAACTCGGAACTTTCGTTCCGTCCACGGGTGAGTACACAGTGCGTACTCACCCGTGGCGAACCTAATTTCTGCCCCATCGTTTTGTACAGCTCCATCATAAACTCCTTGCTCTTATATTCTATGCCTCGGCTAATGAAGGCAAGTATCCCACATGCATTTTTAACCACCTTATCTACCTGTCCTGCTGCCTTCAGGGATGTACATGCACACCAAGGTCCCTCTGATCCTCTGTCCTTCCTAGGATCCTACCATTCATTGTGTATTCCCTTGCCTTGTTAGTCCTCCCAAAATTCATCACCTCACACTTTTCAGGGTTAAATTCCATTTGCCACTGTTCTGCCCATCTAACCAACCCGTCTATATCGTCCTGTACCCTGAGGCTTCCCTCCTCGCTTTTTACCACTCCACCAAATTTCATGTCATCTGCGAACTTACTGATCATACCTCCTACATTCATATCTAAATCATTAATGTACACTACAAACAGCAAAGGACCCAGCACCGATCCCTGCGGTACACCACTGAACACAGGCTTCCAGTCACAAAAACAACCTTCGACCATCACCCTCTGCGTCCTGCCACTAAGCCAATTTTGGATCCAATGTGCCAAATTGCCCTGGATCCCATGGGCTCTTACCTTCTTGATCAGTCTCCCAGGCGGGACTTTGTCAACCGCCTTACTGAAGTCCATGTAGACTACATCAACTGCACTACCCTCATCCACACATCTAGTCACCCCCTCGAAAAATTCAATCAAATTGGTCAGACATGATCTCCCCCTGACAAAGCCAGGTTGACTGTCCCTTATTAATCCCTGCCTCTCCAAGTGGAGACTAATTCCGTTCCTCAGAATTTTTTCCAATAATTTCCCTACCACTGATGTTAGGCTCACTGGCCTGCAATTCCCTGGTTTATCCCTACTACCCTTCTTGAACAATGGTACTATGTTAGCTGTTCTCCAGTCCTCTGGCACCTCCCCTGTGGCCAGAGAGGTTCTGAAAATTTGTGTAAGAGCCCCTGCAATCTCCTCCCTTGCCTCACACAGCAGCCTGGGATACATCCCGTCAGGGCTTGGGGATTTATCCACTTTTAAGCCCGCTAAAACCGTTAGTACCTCCTCCCTCTCAATACTAATTTGTTCAAGTATTTGTTCAACAATCCCCCTGCCTGATTTCTATGCCTACATCAGCCTTCTCCATAGTGAACACAGATGCAAAATATTCATTTAAAACCTCACCTACATCTTCCGGCCCTAATCTTTCCCTGGTTATCCTCTTGCCCTTAATATACTTATAAAACACCTTGGGATTTTCCTTTATTTTGCCCGCCAGTGTTTTTTCATGCCCCCTCTTCGCTCTCCTCATTTCTTTTTTAAGTACCCCCCTGCACTTTCTATACTCCTCTAGGGCTTCCACTGTTTTTAGTCCTTTGTATCTGCCAAAAGCTTCCCTTTTTTTCCTAATCCATTCTTGTATATCCCTTGACATCCAGGGTTCCCTGGGCTTGTTGGTCCCACCCTTGACCTTTACGGGAACATGTTGGTGTTGCACTCTCTCTATTTCCTTTCTGAAAGACTCCCATTGCTCTGATGTGGATTTTCCTACAAGTAGCTGATCCCAGTCCATTTTGGCCAGATCCTGCCTTATCATATTAAAATCAGCCTTCCCCCAATTTAGAACCTTTATTTCCGGTCCATCTTTGTCCTTTTCCATGACTACCTTAAATCTCACCGAATTATGGTCACTGTCACCAAAATGCTCTCCGACTGAGACATCTACCAATTGCCCGGCTATATTCCCGAGAATTAGGTCCAGTACCGCCCCCTCTCTTATCGGACTTTCTACATGCTGGCTCTAAAAGCTCTCCTGGATGCACTTTAAGAATTCCGCACCCTCTAAGCCTTTCACACTCTGACTATCCCAGTTAATATTGGGGAAGTTGAAATCCCCTACTGTGATTACCCTATTATTTCTACATTTCTCTGAGATTTGCCTACATATCTGTTCCTCTATCTCCCCCTGACTGTTTGGGAGCCTATAGTACACTCCCAGCAAAGCGCTTGCCCCCTTTTTTTTTTAAGTTCTACCCATATGGCCTGATTAGAGGAACCTGCTAAGATATCATCCCTCCTTACAGCAGTAATTGACTCCTTGATTAATATTGCAACACCCCCTCCTCTTTTACACCCCCCTCTGTCTCGCCTGAAGATTCTATACCCCGGAATATTGAGCTGCCAGTCCTGCCGCTCCCTCAACCATGTCTCTGTGCTAGCAACAATATCATACTCCCATGTGTTCATCAACACCTTCAATTCATCTGCCTTACTCGCAAGACTCCTTGCATTAAAATAAATGCCATCCAGCCTTGCCATACTCCCTTGTGCCATTATATATTTGCTCTGCCTTCCAGGCTGACTTGTTTTTCCCTCTATATTTGGCTGTGCATCACCCCCTACTATAGCTCCACTCCGTATCCCATCCCCCTGCCAAGTTAGTTTAAACCCCCCCCAACAGTACTAGCAAACCTCTCCGCAAGGATGTTGGTCCCATTCCGGTTCAGGTGCAACCCGTCCAACTTGTACAGGTCCCACCTTCCCCAGAAGCAGACCCAGTGATCCAGGAAATTAAAGCCCTCCCTCCTGCACCAACTCTTTAGCCACGCATTCATCTGCTCTATCCTCCTATTCCTATACTCACTAGCACATGGCACCGGGAGTAATCCAGAGATTACAACCTTTGAGGTCCTGCTTTTTAATCTGCTACCTAGCTCCCCAAATTCTTGTTGCAGGACCTCATCCCTCTTTCTACCCATGTCATTGGCACCAATGTGAACCACAACCTCTGACTGTTCGCCCTCCCCCTTCAGAATGCCCTGCAGCCGTTCAGTGGCATCCTTGACCCTGGCATTAGGGAGGCAACATACCATCCTGGAGTCATGTCTGCGGCCACAGAAACGTCTATCTGTTCCCCTTACGATAGAATCCCCTATCACTATTGCTCTCCCACTCTTTTTCCTCCCCTCCTGTGCAGCTGAGCCACTCATAGTGATACGGACTTGGCTCTTGCTGCATCCCCTAAGAAACCATCTCCCCCAGCAGCATCCAAAATGGAAAATCTGTTGGAGAGGGAGATGGACCCAGGGGACTCCTGCACTACCTTCCTAGATCTTTTACTCTGTCTGGCGATCACCCATTTCCCGTCTGCCTATGCACTCTCTACCTGCGGTGTGACCACCTCGTTAAACGTGCTATGCACGAAGATCTCAGCTTCGCAGATGCTCCACAGTGACTCCAGCCGCAGCTCCAGCTCCGAAACGCGGATTTTGAGAAGCTGCAGCTGGAGACACTTCCTGCACATGTGTTCGCCCTGGACACCTAAAGTGTCCCTGACTTCCCACATAGCACATGAGGAGCACTCCACGCTGACGAGCTGCCCTGCCATGCCCTACCCTTAATTTACTCCTTTTAAATTAAAGAATATTAAATACACTAGGGACCTTACTTCCCTTTAAACACTACTTACTCTAAACTGGAGACCTTACTTTGACTTTAACGACTGGACTGTAGAAATACTCACCAGGTCCTACTTACCAATCAGCTCCTTCCCTGGTTGTGACGTCATTTTAACGGTTTTGCAGTTGTTGTTTGACTGCTCCTGCTCTCGGACTCTTTCCTTGGTGTACAGTAAGAACCAATTCCTACAGGGTGAAAAGTTAGGAAAAACAAAGGCGAAGCAAGGGAGCTCCTCCTTCCAATCCTCACCTAACTCCCTGACTCACCCAACTCACAGCACTCTGCTTAAACCGCACTCAGTCTCTGCGCTCAGTCTCCACCCAGGGCCGCTCTCGCTGCCTCTGCCGCTGGTGCGTCTTGGCTGCTCTCTCTCTCTCCCCGCTCTTTAAATCCTCGGTCTCTGTGCTCAGTCTCCACCCAGGGCCGCTCTCGCTGCCTCTGCTGCTGGTGCGTCTTGGCTGCTCTCTCTCTCTCCCCGCTCTTTAAATCCTCGGTCTCTGCGCTCAGTCTCCACCCACGGCCGCTCTTGCTGCTGCCGCCGGTTAGTTCCTGGATTGCTTGTTCTGGCTGTTGCTGCAATTCTATGAGTTCATGGTGCTTTCTGTAGTTGATTAAAGTTTTACTATTCTGCAGGGAGGATGAGGCAGGTGCTGAAGGACTTTTTTGGTGACTTAAAGGCTTCTGCACAATCCAGTTGCTTCCAGACATGGATGGCGTGGAATTCCTCTTGGCATTGAGCATGACTGGGAGAATGATGAGAGGCCACGCAGAGCAGGAGAAGCTGCTAGAAGAGGGAGGAGAGGAGGGCTTTCAGCAGAAGGCCATATCCGCCCAGGGTCTTCAGGGAGAAATTCTCTTACCTCAACTATAACAAGGAACAATGCTTGCAACATCTTCGCTTCACTCAAGAGGTTGTGAGAGAAATCTGCCAACTGCTGCAGCCATAACTGCAACCTCAAAGTAGGGCGAGGACAGCATTGCCAGTGGCTGTGAAGGTGACCGTGGCTCTTAACTTTTATGCGTCTGGCTCCTTCCAGGCTGCTGCTGGAGATATAAGCAACATCTCGCAGTTAGCAATACACTGCTGCATAAGAGAGGTCACTGAGGCTCTCTATAGACAGAGAGACAGCTTCATCTCATTCCCTCTTGCCGGAGACAAGCAGGGGGAGCGAGCACAAGGGTTTGCTCAGATTGGAGGCTTCCCCATGGTACAGGGTGCCATTGACTGCAGGGACATCGCTTTGTGAACGCCTCATGTCAACTCTGCCATGTACCTGAAGCAAAAGGGATTCCACTCCCTCAAAGTGCAGCTGGTTTGCGACCAAAGGCAACGTATCATGCAAGTCAATGCCTGGTATCCTGGCAGCAGTCATGATGCCTTCATTCTGTGGCAGTCCGCTGTGCCAGCTGCATTTAAACCACCACAGTAAACCCAAGGGTGGCTACTGGGCGATTAGGGCTATCCGCTGACGACATGGCTCATGACTCCGGTTCACAACCCATGCACACATGCGCAGCACGCTTACAATGACAGCCATGATAGCCATGATAGCCACAGGAACTGTGATAGAGCAGACCATTGGTGTGCTGAAGCAACAATTCAACTGCCTAGACCGCTCTAGAGGAGCCCTGCAGTACTCGGCTGAGCGGGTCTGAAGATTTGTGGTGTTATGCTGCATGCTGCACAACCTTGCCATCATGAGGGGACAGCCCTTGCCACCAGCTATCAGGTGAGAAGCTGAGGAGCAGGAGCACGAGGAGCAGGAGGAGGAGGAGGAAGAGGAGGTGGAGGAAGAGGAAGGGGGCGGAAGAGGAGGAAGGGGGAGGAAGAACCAGGTAGGCTGCAACCTAGACAGCCCTTTTCTGCCTGGGCTCTATGTGAACAAATAATTATTGAGCAATACCAGTAACCTCAACCCCAATTACCCATTCACCAACCGTCTCACACTCCTTACCTTCCCTCTGTCACTGACCATCACAACGCAAAAATAAGAGCCAACACAAAATACACATTCCAATCCAGATTTATAAATTAAACCATGCCATAGTGTATACAAAAATAAAGCCATCACCTTTGTGCATTCATTCCCTTAGTGCCTATCTTCCGTGTGCCTTTGCCTGTCCTAGTGCTCCTACGAGGTGCTACCCCAATGGCTGCAGCATGGGTGGTGGAAAGCTGCTGACCTTCAATTGAGGAGACTGCAGATGGCCTTGGAGGACAACCTCGAACAGCTCTGGGCCTAGAAGACCCGGCTTCAGACTGCACCATCTTGGCATGGGTGGCAGCAGTCTGGGCTGACTGGCTGACGGGCAACAGCGAGGGAGCTGACCACCCATTCCATGTTGGAAAGGATGGGTTCCAAGCTCTGCGCAAAGCCCTGTGTCCAGTTAGTGCTCGACTCCTCCATGCTCCTTGACATTGTGCGCAGGCTTTCTGGCAGGCTTTCCAGTGCACCAAGCAGTTGGGTGTGTCCACCTAGCAGCCTTTCTCTGTAGCCTGGCCCATCAAAGTCCTCATCTGAGTCCTTTGCAGCAGAACTAGTGTGCGACCTCACCCTCCGACGAGCTGGCACATGCGCTATCCTTTCCCCCGCCCACGTGCAGATCCCGTCTCTATCCTATCCTCTAAATTAGTGTCATTATCTGAACTGGTGGCTCTGCTTGTGAAATCGAGAGACAGTGTGTCTTCATCATCACTGTCTTCTTGCTCTTCCTTCACTACCTGGGCAGGTTGCAGTTCTTGGGTATCTGAAATGAAAAAGGGACAAGGGTTGGGTTGTGGTGAGGGGAGACGAGAAAGTCAGAAGTATATGCTTACACCATCAGCAACTTCTCTGTCAGAAGAGATTGTGGGATGAGGGAGAAGTGGGATGAGAGAAGGAGGATTAGGTTTACGAACACCCTCATCTTCAATGGATTCAGCCCCGCTGGTGGCCACAGCCTCACCAATGGCCCTTCCAATAATGGCCAGCACCGTCTCCTCCATGGTGGTTAGAACATGCAGGCGTGCCTCTCCCCCTCCGGTTAGTTCCTGCTGCCTCCGGCTGTACACCACCTTCTCCTGCAAGAGAGAGGGAACTGTGTCAGTGAGTGTGATGCAATCTGTGTGGGTGATGTGGCTGTCATGGTTGAATAGCTGGCAGTGTGTGCAAACTGTGAGATGTGAGTTTGAGGCTTGCAGCAGTGCCTAGTGTGTGAGGGTGGGGTGAAGCATATGAATGTGAGGTATGAGTCCGGATTGATAGAGATTGTTGGTAGGTGGGTGATGGGGGTGTGGCGAATTGAGCAGTGGATGAGGCCCGTGGTGCAGTTGGTAGGATATGGCATTTGAAGATGCATTCACTGACCTTAACCACTCGTGTGAGGTTGTTAAACTTCTTCCTGCACTGAATCCAAGTTCTTGCAACTGTACTCCCGCCATTGACCTCCTCCGCTATCACTTGCCACTACCTTCTGAACATGTGTCTGGAGGGTTTCCGGCCCCCCTGAGGATATTGGACATCTCTCCTCCATTCCACCTCTTCAACCAAGACCTCCGGTGTAGAGTCTAATAACCTTGGTGCCCGCTCACTCCCATGATCAGTCATTCTTCACTCATTCCCAGGTCAGATTCACTTGTAGAATGACTCTCAACACTTGCTGTACCTCCCCTTTAAGCAGTGCAGGCTAGCTTTAAGCAGTGCAGGCTAGCTTTAAGCAGTGCTAGGCACTCATGATATCGGGCCCCCTGCCGGTGCGTGTAGCCAATGAATAGCGCGGGGAACGCTGGCTGCACGCAGCAATCATGATAATGAGCAGGCAGCACCAAGTTGGGCTATCCTATCCTGTCCTATCCTATCTTTGAATAAGGAAATGGTAGAGTCTTTAAACAGTTATTTTGTATCTGTCTTCACAGTAGAAGACACAAAAAGTATGCCACAATAGTGGGGAACCAAGGGGCTAATGAGAGTGAGGAACTTAAAGTAATTAAGATCAGTAGAGAAAAAGTACTTGAGAAACTAATGGGACTAAAAGCCAACAAATCCCCTGGACCTGATGGCTTACATCCTAGAGTTTCAAAAGAGGTAGCTGCAGAAATAGTGGATACATTGGTTGTGATCTTCCAAAATTCCCAAGAATGGTCCCAGCGGATTGGAAGATAGCAAATGTAACCCCGCTATTCAAGAAAGGAGGGAGAGAGAAAACAGGGAACTACAGGCCAGTTAGGCTGACATCTGGAATCTATTATTAAGGAAGTGGCAACAGGGCACTTAGAAAATCATAATATGATTAGCCAGAGTCAACACTGTTTTATGAAAGGGAAATCATGTTTAACAAATTTATTAGAGTTTTTTGAGGATGTAACTAGCAGGGTAGATAACAGGGAACCAGTGGATGTAGTATATTTGGATTTCCAAAAGGCTTTCAATAAGGTGCCACATAAAAGGTTGTTCCGGAAGATAAGAGTTCATGGGATTGGGGGTAATATAATAGCATGGATAGAGGATTGGTAAATGGACAGAAAACAAAGAGCAGGGATAAACGGGTTATTTTCAGGTTGGCAGGCTGTAACTAGTGGGATGCCACAAGGATCAGTGATTGGGCCTCTGCTATTTACAATCTATATTAATGACTTAGATGAAGGGACCGAGTGTAATGTATCCAAATTTGCTGAGGATACAAAGCTAGGTGGGAAAGTAAGCTATGAGGAGGATACAAAGAGTCTGCAAAGAGATATAGACAGGTTAAGTGAGTGGGCAATAAGGTGGCAGATGGAGTATAATGTGGGGAAATGTGAGGTTATTCACTTTGGTAGGAAGAATAGAGAAACAGAATATTTTTTAAATGGCGAGAAACTATTAAAAGTTGGTGTTCAGAGAGATTTAGGTGTCCTTGTACAGGAAACAAAGAGAGTTAGCATGCAGCAATTAGGAAGACAAATGGCATGTTGGCCTTTATTGCAAGGGGGTTGGAGTACAAAAGTAAGGAAGTCTTTCTACAATTGTACAGGGCTTTGGTGAGACCACACCTAGAGTACTGTGCACAGTTTGTTCTCCTTATCTGAGGAAGGACATACATGCCTTAGAGGCGGTGCAACGAAGGTTCACTAGATTGATTCCTGGGATGAGAGTGTTGTCCTGTGAGGAGAGATTGAGTAGATTTGGCCTATATTCTCTGGAGTTTAGAAGAATGAGAGGTGATCTCATTGAAACATATAAGATTCTGAGGGGGATTGACAGGGTAGATGCTGAGAGGTTGTTTCCCCTGGAGAGTCTAGAAATAAGGGGCATAGTCTCAGGATAAGGGGTCGGCCACGTAAGACTGAGATGAAGAGGAATTTCTTCGCTTAGAGGGTTGTGAATCTTTGGAATTCTCTAGCAGTGTCAGCTGTGGCTCAGTTGGTAGCACATTTGCCTCTGAGCTCATGAAGGTTGTGGGTTCAAGACCCACTCCAGGGACTTCAGCACATAAAGCTAGGCTGACACTCCAGTGCAGTGCTGAGGGAGTGCTGCACTGTTGGAGGTGTCGTCTTTCAGGTGGATGTAAAAGATCCCATGGCACTATTTCGAAGAAGAGTAAGGGAGTTATCCCCGGTGTCCTGGCCAATACTTCTCCCTCAACCAACATAACCAAAACAGATTATCTGGTCATTATCACATTTCTGTTTGTGGGAGCCTGTTGTGTGCAAATTGGCTGCTGCATTTCCCACATTACAACAGTGACTCCACTTCAAAAGTACTTCATTGGCTGTAAAACGCTTTGAGACATCTGGTGGTCATGAAAGGCGCTATATAAATGCAAGTCTTTCTTTACCCCAAAGGGCTGTGGATGCTGAGTCTTTGAGTATATCCAAGGCTGAAATAGATAGAT
Organism: Squalus acanthias; assembly: GCA_030390025.1. Lineage (NCBI taxonomy): Eukaryota > Metazoa > Chordata > Chondrichthyes > Squaliformes > Squalidae > Squalus > Squalus acanthias. Next base: position 116,760,688 of record CM059429.1, on the reverse strand, counting down.
TTTTGGACTCTAGGGGAATCAAGGGATATGGAGATCAGGTGGGAAAGTGGAGTTGAGGTCGAAGATCAGCCATGGTCTTATTGAATGGCGAAGCATGCTCACGGGGCCGTATGGCCTACTCCTGCTCCTAATTCTTCTGTTCCTATCCTATCCAGAAGGAGGTCATTCGGCCCATCGAGTCTGCGCTGGCTCTTTCGAAGAGCAATCCAGTTAGTCCCACTCTCCGCTCTTTCCCCATATCCCTGAAATTTTTTATCCTCCAAGTATTTATCTAATTCCATTTTGAAGGCTACTATTGAATCTGTATCCAGCACCCTATCAGGCAGTGCATTCCAAATCCTAACCACTCGTTGTGTAAAAAGTTTTTTTTCTCATGTTGCCTCTGGTTCTTTTGCCGATCACCATAAATATGTTTCTCTTTATTTACTCTATCTAAATCCTTCATGATTTTAAACACCTCTATCAAATCTCCTCTTAGCCTTCTCTGCTCCAAGGAGAGCAACCCCAGCTTCTCCAGTCTTTCCACGTAACCGTAATCCCACATCCCTGGACCCAGTCTAGTAAATCTCTTCTGTACCCTCTCCAAAGCCTTCACGCCCTTCCTAAAGTGTGATGCCCAGAATTGGACACAATACTCCAGCTGGGTGAACTAGTATTTTATGTAGGTTTCGCATAACTTCCTGGCTTTTGTACTCTATGCCTCTATTTATAAAATTGAGAGGTCGCACAACACCAGGTTATAGTCCAACAGTTTTATTTGAAATCACAAGCTTTCGGAGCTATCGATTTGCTCCTTCCTCAGGTGAAGTAAATTAGATACAGAATCTCCAAAGCATATATAGATGGAAAACAAAGAATGTGTACTTTACAATTGCAGACCAATAAATTAAATCATCCTGACTATCTGCCGAGGTGTGATAAAGTTAATTAAGTCAGCCAGGAAGGTACCACATCAAAGACATAGCAAGATACAACTGAGACAATGAGGTGTAGTCGCAGGGGTTCTAACATGTCAAAAGCTGCCGTCTGTATGTAAAACGAAAAGCTTTAACATTTTTTTACTTTTTTACTGGGAAAATTTTTACTTTTTTTACTGGGAATCACATCTGTGAACAAGCTAACGACGACTCGAGTCCGGATCACGTCATGTATCGTGACATAAACCCAAGATCCCGATTGAGACCGTCTTCATGAGTGCGGAACTTGGCTATCAGTTTCTGCTCGATGATTTTGCGTTGTCGTGTGTTTCTAAGGTTGCCTTGGAGAACGCTTACCCGCAGATCCGAGGCTGAATGTCCTTGACTGCTGAAGTGTTCCCCGACTGGGAGGTAACAATCCTGCCTGGCGATTGTTGCGCGGTGCTCGTTCATACGTTGTCTCAGTGTCTGCATGGTCTCGCCGATGTACCATGCCGCGGTGCATTCTTTCCTGCAACGTATGAGGTAGACAACGTTGGCCGAGTCACATGAGTATGTACCATGTACCTGGTGGGTAGTGTCCTCACGTGTGATGGTGGTATCTGTGTTGATGATCTGGCATGTCTTGCAGAGTTTGCCATGGCAGGGTTGTGTGGTGTCGTGGTCGCTGTTATCCTGAAAGCTGGGTAATTTGCTGCGAACGATGGTACTTCTGAGGTTAGGCGGCTGTTTGAAGGCAAGTAGTGGAGGCGTGGGGATGGCCTTAGCGAGGTGTTTGTCGTCATCGATGACATGTTGAAGGCTGCGAAGAACATGGCGTAGTTTCTCCGCTCCGGGGAAGTACTGGACGACGTAGGGTACCCTGTTGGTTGTGTCCCGTGTTTGCCTTCTGAGGAGGTCTATGCGATTTTTCGCTGTGGCCCGTCGGAACTGTCGATCGATGAGTCGAGCATCATATCCCGTTCTTACGAGGGCGTTTTTCAGCGTCCGTAGGTGTCCATCGCGTTCCTACTCGTCTGAGCAGATCCTGTGTATTCGCAGGGCTTGTCCATAGGGGATGGCTTCTTTAACATGGTTAGGGTGGAAGCTGGAGAAGTGGAGCATCGTGAGGTTGTCCGTGGGCTTGCGGTAGAGTGAAGTGCTGAGGTGTCCGTCTTTGATGGAGATTCGTGTGTCCAGGAATGAGACTGATTCTGAGGAGTAGTCCATGGTGAGTTTGATGGTGGGATGGAACATGTTTATGTTATCGTGTAGTCTTTTCAGTGATCCTTCGCCATGGGTCCAAAGGAAGAAAATGTCGTCGATGTATCTGGTATACAGCGTTGGCTGGAGGTCCTGTGCAGCGAAGAAGTCTTGCTCGAACTTGTGCATGAAGATGTTGGCGTATTGGGGTGCGAATTTGGTCCCCATGGCTGTTCCGTGTGTTTGGGTAAAAAAATGGTTGTCGAAGGTGAAGACATTGTGGTCAAGGATGAAGCGGATGAGTTGTAGGATGGCGTCTGGAGATTGGCTGTTGTTGATGTTGAGTACTGAGGCTGTTGCAGCGATGCCGTCATCGTGGGGGATACTGGTGTAGAGTGCCGATACGTCCATCGTGGCAAGGAGTGTTCCTGGTTCAACTGGTCCGTGGGTGCTGAGTTTCTGTAAGAAGTCTGTAGTGTCGCGACAGAAGCTGGGGGTTCCCTGTACGATGGGTTTCAGAATGCCCTCGACGTATCCAGAGAGGTTCTCACACAGGGTTCCATTGCCTGATACGATAGGACGTCCGGGTGTGTTGGCTTTGTGTATCTTTGGGAGGCAGTAGAAGTCTCCCACGCGGGGATTACGTGGGATGAGAGCGCGTAGGATGTTTTGAAGGTCTGGATCGAAGGTCTTGATCAGTCTATTGAGTTGGCGGTTGTGTTCTTTGGTCGGATCTGCGGGTAGCTGTCTGTAGTGTTCCTGGTTGTCCAGTTGTCGGTATGCTTCTTTACAATAGTCCGTTCTGTTCTGTATGACGATGGCTCCTCCTTTGTCCGCTGGTTTGATGACAATGTTGCGGTTGGTCTTGAGAGCGTGGATGGCGTTGCGTTGTGCTCGGGTGACATTCTGGACTGTCTTGTGAGTGCGGCTGATGAATCTGGCGTTGATGCATCTCCTGACAGCTTGAGCATACATGTCAAGCTTGGGGCAGCGACCCTCCGGAGGGGTCCAGTTTGACTCTTTTTTCTTCGGTTGCTGCACTGCGAGTCCCTCTGTCTGCTGTTCTGGATCATTGATTGTCTCATTGGGTTTGTTGCTGACATCTTGGGATTTGTGGAAGTATTCCCGGAGCCTCATTCTCCTGATGAATTCCTCCGTGTCTGCCGCGAGGCCGATGGGGTCCATTTTGGTGGTTGGGCAGAACTTGAGCCCTAGGGCGAGAACTTCGATTTCGTCTGGTTGAAGGGTATGGTCGGACAAGTTGACGATGGACTTCCCTGTGGTTGCAGCCGTGGTACCGGGGGAGGCTTGGTTGCTGCTGGTGGTGATGCCGAGTTTCTCAAGCTTCCTGTTCTTGATGCGCATGTAGGCAGCGTAGTTCCGTTGCCTCGTCTGTTTGGTGGTGTCTCGTAACTGGTCTGCTGTGTCCTGAGCACAGGCTGAGAGCATGGACTCTATCTTGGTTTCGAGGTTGTGGCGTTTGCTGTAGAGCTGGTGTACGAGATGGTTGAGGAGTGTGCGAGAGGTACGACGGCAGAGTCTCTCAGCGTAGTCTGTGTTGTATGTCGACTTGAGTGGGTTCGTGATCTGTAGTCCTTTCGGGATCTTGTCTGCTTTCTTGCATCTCTGTAGATACTTGATGTCGGTGTCGATATGCGCGATCTTCTTGGCGATTCTCTCCACTTTGAGCCGGCAGTTTGTGGTGTCGATAGTGGTCATGATGCGGAGATGCCGGTGTTGGACTGGGGTGGACAAAATTGAGAGGTCGCACAACACCAGGGTCCCATATGCTTTATTAACTGCTTGTTAACCTGTCCTGCCACCTTCAAAGATTTGTGCACAAACACCCCCAGGTTTCTCTGTTCTTCCACCCCCTTTAAACTTGTACCATTTAGTATGTATTGTCTCTCCTCATTCTTCCTAACAAAATGTATTACCTCATACTTCTCTGTGTTGAATTTCATCTGCCATGTGCCTGCCCATTCCACCGGACTGTCTGTGTCCTCTTGAAATCTTTTATTATCTTCCTCACTGTTTTCTACACTTCCAAGTTTCGTGTCATCTGCAAATTTCAAAATTGTGCCCTGTACCCGCAAGTCCAAGTTATTACTATATGTCAAAAAAAGCAGCGGTCCTAGTACTGACCCCTGGGGAACGCCACTGAATACCTCCCTGCTGTTACTTTCACAATAAAGAGATAATCTGATTTAACATTGTGAAACTATACTTAAAGTAAACCACAGCCGCTGCACAGGTTAGTAAGCCAGCAACTCTGAGCTATTTAGGCATTCAGCCCTGTCTTGTGACCTGATCATTGAGCAGATTCTGCTCAGTGGGAGCTCAGCAAAGGGCTGTGAGCGGGGCGTCAGTGAGTTATCATCAAATAATGAAAGCCACACCTTTGCACCTGATGCAGTTTGGAAAACTGGTTTGCCTGGCTGGCCTCCCTCTGCTGAGTCACGCTCAGTGTTTACATTCTTTCTCAGCCCTTCCTGTCGCTCGTCTGAACATTCTGTGAGAAGTTACTGACACGGGGGCAGCAGTGCAAGCTTTCCTGATAATATTACCAGAAACAGGTAAGGTGCGAAACATAGTAACTTAATGGAAGTAATGCATGAACTGGGGCAGAGTGCTGAATAATAGAGGCCTCAAGCTCTGGTGAGTAGAGGAGAGATGAGCAGTCAGGCCACATACATTTATGTTTGCCATCATTTTATATGTATAATTTTTGAACTGAGGAATGTAAGGTATTAGATATATATTAAAAATTGATTTAATTTTCACGGAAAATTCTTTTTGCCTAATTTTTAAAGCCTGCATCCATTCTTTGTAGGAGTATCCTTTATTTTGTTTAAAACGCTCCAATAATTAGTAAATATGAAGAAGTGCTGTATGGCACTTTTAGAAACAGCAATCGTTTCTTCTGGCATCAGTTGACGTTTGACTTTGGAGAATCAGGCCCACAGTGGCCCCTGCTCTCCTGGCCAGCCTCCCAACTTTCACCCTCTGTAAACTCAAGCTCACCGAAAAACTCTGCTGCCCGTGTCCTAACTCGCACCAAGTCCCGTTCACCCATCACCCCTGTGCTCGCTGACCCCGTGATTTACATCGATCCACCATAGGCGGCCGTGCCTTCAGCAGCCTGGGCCCCAAGTTCTATAATTCCTTCCTTAATCCTCTCCGCCTCTCCACCTCTGTTTCCTCCTTTAAGACGCTCCTTAAAACCTATCTCTTTGACCAAGCTTTTGGCCACCTGTCCTAATTCCTCCTTATCTGGCTCGGTGTCAGATTTTGTCTGATAATCGCTCCTGTGAAGCACCTTGGGATGTTTTTCTACATTAAAGGTGCCATATAAATACAAGTTGTTGTTGCAGTAAATAGTAAACCACACTTGGAGCAGTAGAAGGGATTTGGGTAAGGGCGATCAGGCAGTGGAAATGCTATTGGTAAAGGATGGAAGACTCTAGTAGGAGTTGATTGCAGTCCTCCTGATAGTAGTGATATGGTGAGGGATGTATAAACACAGGGCTCACGGAAACTTGGATCAAAAATAACGTGGTTATCATGGGAGATTTGAATTTTCACACAGACTGGAAGAAACAGGCTGAGTAGCAATTTCTGGCAGAGAATTACACAATCATGTGTAAAGAGATTTCTTCAGTCAGGGTGATGTGAGGTATACTGCAGTCAGGGTGATGTGAGGTATACTGCAGTCAGGGAGATGAGAGGTATACTGTAGTCAGGGTGATGTGAGGAATACCGTAGTCAGGGTGATGAGAGTTATACTGCAGTCAGGGTGATGTGAGGTATACTGCAGTCAGGGTGATGTGAGCAAGCAAGCAGTAAGGGTAATATGAGGTATACTGCAGTGAGGGTGATGTGAGGTATACTGCAGTCAGGGTGATGTGAGGTATACTGCAGTCAGGGTGATGCGAGGTAAACTGCAGTCAGGGTGATGTGAGGTATACTGCAGTCAGGGTGATGTGAGGTATGCTGCAGTCAGGGTGATGTGAGGTATACTGCAGTCAGGGTGATGTGAGGTATACTGCAGTGAGGGTGATGTGAGGTATACTGCAGTGAGGGTGATGTGAGGTATACTGCAGTCAGGGTGATGCGAGGTATACTGCAGTCAGGGTGATGTGAGGTATACTGCAGTCAGGGTGATGTGAGGTATGCTGCAGTCAGGGTGATGTGAAGTATACTGCAGTCAGGGTGATGTGAGGTATACTGCAGTCAGGGTGAAGTGAGGTATACTGCAGTCAGGGTGATGTGAGGGAGCGAGCAGTCAGAGTGATTTGAGGTATACTGCAGTCAGGGTGATGTGAGGTATGCTGCAGTCAGGGTGATGTGAGGTATACTGCAGTCAGGGTGATGTGAGTTATACTGCAGTCAGGGTGATGTGAGGTAAAGTGCAGTCAGGTTGATGTGAGTTATACTGTAGTCAGGGTGATGTGAGTTATACTGCAGTCAGGATAATGTGAGTTATACTGCAGTCAGGATGATGTGAGGTATACTGCAGTCAGGCTGATGTGAGGTGGCGAGCAGTCAGGGAGATGTGAGGATACTGCAGTCAGGGTGATGTGAGTTATACTGCAGTCAGGGTGATGTGAGTTATACTGCAGTCAGGGTGATGTGAGGTATACTGCAGTCAGGGTGATGTGCGCTATACTGCAGTCAGGGTGATGTGAAATATACTGAAGTCAGGGTGATGTGAGATATACTGCACATCTTTGGGAATTTGCTTAGCTGAGCAACTGCACCCAGCTATCTGTTCAAAACACCCTGTACAAACCTATTAACAAATACATTAGCAAAGCTTTCAACCATTTCTCATCAATGGATTAATGTACCTGTTAAAAGTGCAGATAAAGAATATCCATGTGAATCCCTTTTTATTAATATATTTTGCATTGCCAACCCCGATGTGAGTGATAGCAATAAGAAGCGGTCACTGGCCCAGGAGCTTATCATTTCCATCCTGTACACTAAAGTACAAATACACAACCAGTAAAAGTTGCAACGCATGTTAATAAGCCCATAAAAAGCAAACCAAGCACTGGGGTTTATTTCCAGAGGGATAGTATTGAGAAGTAGAGAAATTATGCTAAACTTGTATCGAACCTTGGTTAGGCCACACTTGGAGTACTGTGTACAATTCTGGTCGCCATTTTATAAAGAGGATATAGAGGCACTGGAGAGGGTTCCGAGAAGATTTACAAGGGTGGTACCAGAAATGTGAGGGTTATACATATCATAGAAACATAGAAACTAGGAGCAGGAGTAGGCCATTCGGCCCGTCGAGCCTGCTCCACCATTCAATACGATCATGGCTGATCATCCAAATCCAGTACCCTGTCACTGCTTTCTCACACAGAATCCCCATCGAGCCTGCACCGACACATATCCCACCCTATCCCTGTAACCCCACGTATTTAATTCCCCCTAACATATCCCATCCTATCCCTGTAACCCTACATATTTAATCCCCCCCTAACACTAAGGGTCAATTTATCATAGCCAAATCAACCTAACCCGCACATTTTTGGAAAAGGATGAACAGGCTGGGTCTAAGGCTGAGGGGTGACCTAATCGAGATCTTCAAAATTATGAAAGATTTTGATAGAGTAGACACAGAGAGTGTTTGTGGGGAGGAACAAAACTAGCAGCCATCAATATAAGATAGTCACCAAGAAATCAAATAGGGAATTCAGAAGAAACTTCTTTACCCTAAGAGTGGTGAGAATGTGGAACTCACTACCACAGGGAGCGGTTGAGGCAAATAGTATAGATGCAGTTAAGGGGAGGCTGGACAAGCATATGAGGGAGAAGGGAATAGAGGGTTATGCTGATAGAGTTAGCTGAGGAAAGACGGGAGGAGGCTCGAGTGGCGCATAAAAGCCGGCATGGATTGGTTGGGCTGAATGGCCTGTTTCTGTGCTGTATATCCTAGGTAATTCTATGCAAAGAAAGACTTGCATTTATACAGCACCTTTCACAACCTCAGGATATCCCACAGCGCTTTACAGCCAATTAAGTATTTTTGAAGTGTACAAAAGCAAAATACTGCGGATGCTGGAAATCTGAAATAAAAACAGAAAATGCTGGAAATACTCAGCAGATCAGGCAGTATCTGTGGAGAGAGAAACAGAGTTAACGTTTCAGGTCGATGACGAAGGGTCAGTCCGGGGATCTGAAAGGTGAACCACTTAGACCCAAATGTTTCTACAGTGTAACAGGAGTGGGCTAGTTCTCGTGGGCTATATCTAGCCTGTGGAATTCACTTCCAGGGTTAGTAACTGAGGCAGGAAGTATGTCAACATTGAAGGCTGGATTGGAGAGTTGGATGAAGGAAAAGGGATTGAAGGGTACAGGAACAGGGCAGGTAAATGTGATTGGAACTGTTTGCTCATGTGGAAGTTAAATGTCCATATGGATTGGTCATCTGAAAGGTGTGTTTTTGTGTTGTAATTTCTGTGTTTATCTCTTCTCAGTGTGTATGTATAGTTGAAGTATCAATGGTAATGTGATCTAACTTTATTCCTTACTGCAAATTTTCTTGAAACCAAAACTTTTTTAAATTGGAGATTTTAAAATAAAGCCTTTAGTGCCAAGAGAATATCATAGTTCCCATTTATGTAGTGGATTGTATAAGGTGATATAAGGGAGACTGTCATGGACTGTAAGGGTGATATGAGAAAGAAAGACTTGCATTTCTATAACGCTTTTCACAACCACTGGACATCCCAAAGCGTTTACAGAATCTGAAGTACTTTTGAAGTGTAGTCAATGTTGTAATGTAGGAAACGTGGCAGCCAATTTGCACACAGCAGCTCCCACAAACAGCAATGTGATAATGACCAGATAATCTGTTTTTGTGAGGTTGATTGAGGGATAAATATTGGCCAGGACACCGGGGATAACTCCCCTGCTCTTCTTCGAAATACTGCACTGGAGTGTCTGCCTAGATTTTGCGCTCAAGTCTCTGGAATGGAACTATGAACCCACGACCTTCAGACTCAGAGGCGAGAATGTTACCAACTGAACCTCGGCTGACACAGAAGGGAGACTGTGGTGGGTTGTAAGGTAGGTTGATATAAGGATAAACTCAGCAACTACAGGCCAGTCGGTTTAACCTTGGTGGTGGGGAAGCTTTTAGAAACGATAATCCGGGACAAAATTAACAGTCACTTGGACAAGTGTGGATTAATTAAGGAAAGCCAGCACGGATTTGTTAAAGGCAAATCGTGTTTAACTAACTTGATTTAATTTTTTGATGAGGTAACAGAGAGGGTTGATGAGGGCAATGCGGTTGATGTGGTGTACATGGGCTTCCAAAAGGCGTTTGATAAAGTGCCACATAACAGGCTTGCCAGCAAAATTGAAGCCCATGGAATAAAAGGGACAGTGGCAGCATGATTACGGAATTGGCTAAGTGACAGGAAACAGAGAGTACTGGTGAACGGTTGTTTTTCGGACTGGAGGAACGTATACAGTGGTGTTCCCCAGGGGTCGGTTCTAGGACCATTGCATTTCTTGATATATATATTAATGACTTGGACTTGGGTGTAAAGGGCACAATTCAAAATTTGCAGATGGAAGTATAGTGAACAGTGAGGAGGACAGTGATAGACTTCAAAAGGGCAAAGTCAGACTGGTGGAATGGGCGGACACGTGGCAGATGATATTTAACGCAGAAATGTGCGAAGTGATACATTTTGGTAGGAAGAATGTGGAGAGTCAATATAAACAAAAGGGTACAATTCTAAAGGGGGTGCAGGAACAGAGAGACCTGGGGTTATATGTGCACAAATCGTTGAAGGTGGCAGGGCAGGTTGAGAAAGCAGTTAAAAAAGCATACGGGATCCTGGGCTTTATAAATAGAGGTATAGAGTACAAAAGCAAGAAAGTTATGATGAACCTATATAAAACACTGGTTCGGCCTCAACGGAACTATTGTGCCCAATTCTGGGCACCGCACTTTAGGAAGAATGTGAAGACTTTAGAGAGGGTGCAGAAAAGATTTACAAGAATGATTCCAGGGATGAGGGACTTCAGCTACGTGGATAGACTGGAGAAGCTGCGGTTGTTCTCCAGAGCAGAGAAGGTTGAGAGGAGATTTGATAGAGGTCTTCAAAATCATGAGGGATCTGGACAGAGTAGATAGAGAGAAACTGTTCCTATTGGCAGAAGGGTCGAGAACCAGAGGACACAGATTCAAGGTGATTGGCGGAAGAACCAAAGGTGACATGAGGAAAAACTGATTTATGCTGCAAGTAGTTATGATCTGGAATGCACTGCCTGAAAGGGTGGTGGAGGCAGATTCAATCGTGGCTTTCAAAAGTGAGTTGGATAAGTACCTGAAGGAAAAAATTTGCAGTGCTACGGGGAAAGGGCAGGGGAGTGGGATTAGCTGACGTGCTCTTGAAGAGAGTCGGCACGGGCTCGACGGGCCGAAAGGTCTCCTTCCGTGCTGTAACCATTCTATGATTCTATGATAAGGGAGACTGTAGTGGATTGTAAGATAGGGTGATATAAGGGAGACTGTAGCGCCTTCAAGTTTAGAAGTTTCTATTTGTTAAATTGACACCAGTCCTTTGCTTTCAAGGATATAATGCAGCATTCCTATATGTTTCAGGATTAGCATCATGGGATAAATTAGATAATCATGATTATTTGTTCTTTTGATCATGGCTCTTTGAAATCATTAGTATAAAATACATGGAGACATATTTGGGGCAAAATTGGGCTCGGTAGCACCCATTTTTTTAAATGGTGAGAGATGTAGACATACACAGACCTTTAATTCTTCATTTTTAATTTCAATATATATATTGAAATGCTTTGCCAGGCCAAAAGGTTTTTTCAAAGTGAAATATAAAGTTGTCACTGATAAGGCGACATAGGATTTGCTTTGATAGACAACAGAGATAAACAAACCCCCTTAGTTTTGCAGACAGCATGTCTCTAATGACTTCTTGGAGGTTAAAGGGGAGAAATCAAACCTTTGAAGTTTTGAAATGCAGAATACGACGTAACCCATGAACCTAACCAAGTGGTTTTCTGCCACTTTTGTAAACTTTAGGAGTGAATGAACAATTTTGGGCTGTGATAAAGACACAGGATGTGTTAATGTGAACGTTTGACTGCTCAAACAGCTCAGACCGAACATTAGAGGAACATTTCACTATCTCTGAATGATTGATTTACTGCAAAAGGCAAGGAAAACTGTATAAAAAACAGTAGCTAAAGAATATTGGCACTGCAGTCGGAAGAAGGTGGTTTGGCCATGGAATAGGTGGGTCAGTGGCAGCTTGGATAAGGAATTGGCTTAAGGACAGAAAACAGCGAGTTGTGGTAAATGGCTGTTTTTCAGACTGGAGGATGGCAGACAGTGGTGTTCCCCAAGGGTCAGTGCTGGGGCCACTGCTTTTTTTGATACATATAAATGACCTGAATATCGGAATACAGAGTAGAATTTCTAAATTTGCCGATGACACCAAACTTAGGGGTGTGGCAAACAATGAGGATGATACCAATCGACTGCAACAGGACATAGAAAGGCTAGCAGAATGGGCAGACAAGTGGCAGATGGAATTTAATACAGAGAAGTGTGAGGTGATGCATTTTGGCAGAAGGAACAGGGAGAGGCAATATACCCTTAATGGCACAGTTTTAAAGAGTGTGCAGGGACAGAGGGACCTGGGAGTTAATGTGCATAGGTCCCTGAAGGTGAAGGACATATTGAGAGAGTGGTTAGCAAAGTATATGGGATCTTGGGCTTCATAAATAGAGGTATTGAATACAAAAGTAGAGATGTTATGCTGAACTTTTATAAAGCTGGTTAGGCCACAACTGGAGTATTGCGTCCAGTTCTGGTCACCACACTTTCGGAAGGATGTGAAGGCACTTGAGAGGGTGCAGAAGAGATTTACCAGAATGGTTCCGGGGATGAGGGATCTTAGCTACAAGGACAGGTTGGAGAAGCTGGATTTGTTTTCATTAGAGCAAAGGAGGTTGTGGGGTGATTTGATAGAGGTGTACAAGATTATGACGGGTTTGGATAGGCTAGACGGGGAAAGGCTGTTTCCACTAGTTGATGGTACAAGGACTAGGGGATACAGATTTAAGGTTTTGGGCAAGAGATACAGGGGGGACGTGAGGAAAACCTTTTTTCCGCAGCGAGTGGTGATGACCTGGAACTCGCTGTCGATGGAAGTGGTGGATGCGGAGACACTCAATGTTTTCAAGGGGAGACTGGATAGGCACTTGAGGGAAATAAACTTGCAGGGCTACAGGGATAGAGCGGGGGAATGGGACTGACTGGATTGCTCTACAGAGAGCCGGCATGGACTCGATGGGCCGAATGGCCTCCTTCTGTGCTGTTATGACTCCTGCACTTGCTTAAAAATCTATTCCATCTCCAAATTTTTCCAGTTCTGACGAAGGGTCATCAACCTGAAACGTTAACTCTGTTTCTCTCTCCACAGATGCTGCCCGACCTGCTGAGTATTTCCAGCATTTTCTGTTTTTATTTCAGCTTTCCAGCATCCGCAGTATTTTGCTTTTGTATGAGGTATGCTGCAGTCAGGGTGATGTGAGGTATACTGCAGTCAGGGTGATGTGAGGTATACTGCAGTCAGGGTGATGTGAGGTATACTGCAGTCAGGGTGATGTGAGGTATACTGCAGTCAGGGTGATGTGAGGTATGCTGCAGTCAGGGTGATGTGAGGTATGCTGCAGTCAGGGTAATGTGAGGTATACTGCAGTCAGGGTGATGTGAGGTATACTGCAGTCAGGGTGATGTGAGGTAGTGAGCAGTAAGGAAAATTCCCGGTCGGATGGCGCCGCCAGGAAGTGGAAGACAAAGTTGGAGCAGTCACGGTTGGAGCTGTGTCTCTTTCCATTCTGAATCCTGTCTAACTTTAAACGACCTCTAATTGAACAACACCTCTGGGGCGGGGGCTTGTGAAGAATAGGTTCCTATGAATATAACCCACCATTGATTGTCACTTCACTTGTGTTCTCTCAGTTTACACAAGGTAAGGTGTACGGCTGGTCAACACGCCCTCCAGCCGGCCTCGACCTACCTTGTTGCTACGGCGATCTCCCCTTTGCAGTCTGGTCTTTCACAGTGTGTCCAGAACCTAAGCGAGCTAAGTCCACGTACTCGTGCCGATTTAACAACAGCTTTTGTTTATCCGATGAATGTTCACTACTCCTATTTTGTATTTATTGTATTGTAAGCAGAATTTCTTTTAAATGTATTTTAATGGTTCCTGCATATTTTAAGAGTGAGCGGTTAATTAAGTGTTTTCTCCCTTATTGTAGATTGAACCAATATCATTACAAAGGCTGCGATGTCAATTAGAAGAATAGTTCAGATAGTCGTGGCTGTGGAGCAGTCTGAAGGTGTTGGTGCACGAGTTCGGCGCAGTATTGGGAGACGGGAGGTAAATTCCAGTCTTTATTCCCTCTTGTAGTACATCGAAGGACAATCTCAGCTAACAGTCAGAGCTTAACTTTTATCAAATATCTCATTTAAAAAAAATCAATCGTTGTTCTTTCTACCTGATTTAATAATACAGATTTGATTAAAGTTAAAGATAACTTGGTGATGATGTGATACACTGTCCTTTCACCCTGAGGGGACCTGACTTTGAATCCAGCCAGCTTGATGGGATTAAAGTCTCTGCCTTTACAGCTGTTCATAGAATCATAGAAATTTACAGCACAGAAAGTGGCCATTTAACCCATCGTGTCTGTGCCAGCCGTAAAAGAGCTATCCACCCTAATCACACTTTCCAGCTCTTCATTCGTAGCCCTGTAAGTTACGGCACTTCAAGTGCATATCCAAATACTTTTTAAATGTGATGAGGGTTTCTGCCTCTACCACCCTTTCAGGCAGTGAGTTCCAAACCCCCACCACCCTCTGGGTGAAAAAAGTCCTCCTCAAATCCCTGCTAATCCTTTATTACTTTACTTCAAATTACTTTAAATCTATGTCCCCTGGTTATTGACCTCACTGCCAAGGGAAATAGGTCCTTCCTATCCACTCTATCTAGGCCCCTCATAATTTTATACACCTCAATCAAGTCTCCCCTCAGCCTCCTCTGTTCCAAAGAAAACAACCCCAGCCTATCCAATCTTTCCTCATAGCTAAAATTCTCCAGTCCTGGCAACATCCTCGTAAATCTCCTCTGTACCCTCTCTAGTGCAATCACATCTAATGTGGTGACCAGAACTGTATGCAGAACTCTAGCTGAGGCCTAACTAATGTTTTCTATAGTTCAAGCATAACCTCCCTGCCCTTATATTCTATGCCTCGGCTAATAAAGGAGAGTATCCCGTATGCCTTCTTAACCACCTTATCTACCTGTCCTGCTACCTCCAGGGATCTGTGAACATGCACTCCAAGGTCCTTCTGTTCCTCTACACTTCTCAGTATTCTACCATTTATTGTGTATTCCCTTGCCTTGTTAGCCCTCCCCAAATGCATTACCTCAGACTTCTCTGGATTGATATCCATTTGCCACTTTTCTGCACACCTGACCAGTCCATTGATACCTTCCTGCAGTCTACAGCTTTCTTCCACACTATCAACCACAGGGACAATTTTTCTATCAACTGCAAACAACTTAATCACGCCCCCTACATTGAAGTCTAAATCATTGATATGTACGACAAAAAGCAAGGGACCCAGTACTGAGCCCTGCGGAACCCCACTGGAAACGGCTTTCCAGTCACAAAAACACCCGTCGACTGTTTTCCTTTGCTTCCTGCCACTGAGCTATTTTTGGATTCAACATGCCACTTTCCCTTGGATCCCATGGACTTTTATGTTTCTGAACAGTCTGCCATGTGGGACCTTGTCAAAAGCTTTGCGAAAATCCACGTAGACTACATCAAACGCACTACCCTAATCACATTACATCTGAGCCCTCTCGTCGTTGATGCTTCAGCCATTGGAAAAAGTTTCTTTTTATTTACTCACACTGAACTGTTCATGATTTTAAACACCCCTATCAAATTTCCTCTTAGCCTTCCTGCTCCAAGGAGATCAACCCCAGCTTCTCCAGTCTATCCACGTAACTGTAATCCCTCATCACATGAACCATTCCAGTAAATCACATCCCAGGAACTATTCCAGTAAATCACATCCCAGGAACCATTCCAGTAAATCACATCCCAGGAACCATTCCAGTAAATCACATCCCAGGAACCATTCCAGTAAATCACATCCCAGGAACCATTCCAGTAAATCACATCCCAGGAACCATTCCAGTAAATCACATCCCAGGAACCATTCCAGTAAATCACATCCCAGGAACCATTCCAGTAAATCACATCCCAGGAACCATTCCAGTAAATCACATCCCAGGAACAATTCCAGTAAATCACATCCCAGGAACCATTCCAGTAAATCACATCCCAGGAACCATTCCAGTAAATCACATCCCAGGAACCATTCCAGGAAATCACATCCCAGGAACATTCCAGTAAATCACATCCCAGGAACCATTCCAGTAAATCACATCCCAGGAACCATTCCAGTAAATCACATCCCAGGAACCATTCCAGTAAATCACATCCCAGGAACCATTCCAGTAAATCACATCCCAGGAACCATTCCAGGAAATCACATCCCAGGAACATTCCAGTAAATCACATCCCAGGAACCATTCCAGGAAATCACATCCCAGGAACATTCCAGTAAATCACATCCCAGGAACCATTCCAGTAAATCACATCCCAGAAACCATTCCAGTAAATCACATCCCAGGAACCATTCAAGTAAATCACATCCCAGGAACCATTCCAGTAAATCACATCCCAGGAACCATTCTAGGAAATCACGTCCCAGGAACCATTTCAGTAAATCACATCCCAGGAACCATTCTAGTAAATCACGTCCCAGGAACCATTCCAGTAAATCACATCCCAGGAACCATTCCAGTAAATCACATCCCAGGAACCATTCTAGGAACTCACGTCCCAGGAACCATTCCAGTAAATCACATCCCAGGAACCATTCCAGTAAATCACATCCCAGGAACCATTCTAGTAAATCACATCCCAGGAACCATTCTAGTAAATCACATCCCAGGAACCATTCTAGTAAATCACATCCCTGGAACCATTCCAGTAAATCACATCCCTGGAACCATTCTAGTAAATCACATCCCAGGAAGTATTCTAGTAAATCACATCCCTGGAACCATTCCAGTAAATCACATCCCAGGAACCATTCCAGTAAATCACATCCCAGGAACCATTCTAGTAAATCACATCCCTGGAACCATTCTAGTAAATCACATCCCTGGAACCATTCCAGTAAATCACATCCCTGGAACCATTCTAGTAAATCACATCCCAGGAACCATTCTAGTAAATCACATCCCTGGAACCATTCTAGGAAATCACATCCCAGGAACCATTCCAGTAAATCACATCCCAGGAACCATTCCAGTAAATCACATCCCAGGAACCATTCTAGTAAATCACATCCCAGGAACCATTCTAGTAAATCACATCCCTGGAACCATTCTAGGAAATCACATCCCAGGAACCATTCTAGGAAATCACATCCCAGGAACCATTCTAGTAAATCACATCCCAGGAACCATTCTAGGAAATCACATCCCAGGAATCATTCCAGTAAATCACATCCCAGGAACCATTCTAGTAAATCACATCCCAGGAACCATTTTAGTAAATCACATCCCAGGAACCATTCTAGTAAATCACATCCCAGGAACCATTCCAGTAAATCACATCCCTGGAACCATTCCAGTAAATAACATCCCAGGAACCATTCTAGGAAATCACATCCCATAACCATTCCAGTAAATCACATCCCAGGAACCATTCCAGTAAATCACATCCCTGCAACCATTCCAGTAAATCACATCCCTGGAACCATTCTAGTAAATCACATCCCAGGAACCATTCTAGTAAATCACATCCCAGGAACCATTCTAGGAAATCACATCCCAGGAACCATTCCAGTAAATCACATCCCAGGAACCATTCTAGGAAATCACGTCCCAGGAACCATTCCAGTAAATCACGTCCCAGGAACCATTCTAGTAAATCACATCCCAGGAACCATTCAAGTAAATCGCTGTACTTCCTGCAATTTAGTATACTGTATTCGCTGCTCACGATGTGGACTCCTCTACATTGGGGAGACCAAACGCAGATTGGGTGACCGCTTTGCGGAACACCTCCGTTCAGTCCGTAAGGGGGACCCCGAGCTCCCGGTGGCCTGTCACTTTAATTCACCGCTTCACTCCCACTCTGACCTCACCGTCCTCGGCCTATTACACTGTTCCACGGAAGCTCAGCGTAAGCTCGAGGAACAGCACCTCATCTTTCGTTTAGGCACGCTACAGCCCTCTGGACTCAATATCGAGTTCAACAATTTTAGATCATAACCTCAGCTCCAATCACATTTATATTTTATTTTATCCACCCTTTTATTTGTCCCCCCCACCTTTTTTTTCCTCCTAGAAGCTGGCAGCTGTCCTTCATTCTGCCAGTGGATTTCACACTTCATTCAGCCTTAATCTGTCACATTAACACCACCTCTAGCCTTGCATATCTCTTAATGTCTCTTAATGTCTCTTCATCTCCTCCTTTGTTCCTTTATCCCCTCCCCCTTTTCCCAGCTTTACCCTGGCCTTAAATCTATTTGATTTCCAGCTCTTCCCAGTTCTGATGAAAGGTCATCGACCTGAAACGTCAACTCTCTTTCTCTCTCTACGGATGCTGCCTGGCCTCCTGAGTTTTTCCAGCGTTTTCTGTTGTTATTTCGGATTTCCAGCATCTGCAGTATTTTGCTATCGTAAATCACAGCTTGTTACTCAATTTGCTAAAACCTGTCCCCACTTCTGTCATTACCTCTAAAGCTCAAGACTGTGTTCGATGGCCCTGTTTTGGAAGTGGAGGAAATCTTAATCCCAATATTAGTAAAGCACCCTTTACTCTACCCAGTATGCATATCTCTCACACCAGCCATTGTTGAGAAGAAACCAGTTTAGAGCCAGATTATGGCAGTGTTATGCTGCTCCTGTGCTAACTAGGAGCAGGATTGAGATTGCCCAAACTCATTTGACGCAAAATTTAACAGCAAACAAAAGATGAAATGCCCATCCCATCATCCTTTTCTGGGCTTGAAGCCAATTAGCGGACCGCCCATGGCACTGCTCACCCAAGAGGGGCGAAGATTTCTCACTTACCTGGCTGCTGTGTTTGTGTTGTTTTATCTCCCTCACTTTCTGCATTCCACTCTCTCCTGCTTGTTCTTGTTGCTCTCTCTCTGAACTGCTGTAACTTTCTTTGTCTCTATGTCCTTGCTGTCGGGCGGTGGAGAATATTGGTGCTGAGGGCCGCGTGTCTCACTTCCTGATAGAGAGAATGTGCCTCTGGAACTCGGAGACTCCCTTCACCTAGCTCGTCACTTCACCCGGTCCCCATTGCCCCCACTCACTGCTTCCACTGCCTTCCCCACCACACCTTGACTCATTGCACATCCCAGACTCCTGTTCCTTCACACTGTGTCATTACGTTGTGGGTCCTCAGTGATCTGAAGCTGCCCTCTCTGTTGTCATGCTGCTGACCCACCCCACCGCCCATCATCTCGTCAGTCCCCTACCATGCAGTTCCCTTTGCCCTGTCTCCCTCCTTCTCCGACCCTCTGAGCTGGAGGGGCAGTAATGAGCAGCAGGTTCATGTTGTTGGGCTGGGCGGATGGTTGAGCGGCCTGAAGCTGGACAGGCCCAAGAAGTACATCATCAGGAGACTGCGGGCGTGCACTGGAGATCGGGTTGTGCGGTTGAAAGGGGAGGCAGGGCGACCATTAATGGGAACATGGAAGGAAGGATCAGGACTCGATGGACAAATGCCTATGGAGGCAGCTGAAAGAAAGCCCAGTAAATAAATTACAATAGACTTAAAATAAAAGTTTAGCATAAGCTTAAATAATAATCAAATCTAATTTAAAATGACCTAAAGATTACAGCAGCAACTATTGAACTGGGAAGGGTAGTAGTGCCCCCTTGTGTTGGGAGGCCTGAAAGGCCATCACTATGGTCAGTCCAGGTATTTACAGGGAGCACTGACTGGGCCAGGACAGAGGCATGGGAAAAATAGTCAATCAGGAAGTAAATATGACAACAGAAGTGCAGACAGTTACATATATATAAAATCCAGAAGTGACATCTGGGAATAATTATCACGCGTTACACAGCAGCAATTCCATTTGCTGTTTCGGTGATTCCATAAACTACAAGAGCAAAGTTCAAGCGGCTTATAAAAGCCGGCTTTGACAAACACCGAAGCAAAATGCTGGATTTCCAGAAGCGAGTGCTGGGGAAGTAGGCTTGGTCCTGGGCCTACTCAGCAGCCCCCCTCAGTAACTCTGCCAAGTTCATTCGCATGTTGCTGACAGTGCTCCGAGCCCCATGTGTCTGGAGCCAGCAACAACAGCACCTCACCCCAGCAGCTCACCGCAGCACGTCACCCCAGCAGCTCACCCCAGCAGCTCACCGCAGCACGTCACCCCAGCACATCACACCAGCACCTCACCCCAGCACATCACCCCAGCACATCACCGCAGCACATTACACCAGCACCTCACCCCAGCACATCACACCAGCACCTCACCCCAGCACATCACCCCAGCACATCACTCCAGCACATCACACCAGCACCTCACCCCAACACATCACCCCAGCACATCACCCCAGCACATCACTCCAACACATCACACCAGCACCTCACCCCAGCACATCACCCCAGCACATCACCGCAGCACCTCACCCCAGCACATCACCCCAGCACATCACTCCAACACATCACACCAGCACCTCACCCCAGCACATCACCGCAGCACCTCACCCCAGCACATCACCCCAGCACATCACTCCAGCACATCACACCAGCACCTCACCCCAACACATCACCCCAGCACATCACCGCAGCACATCACCCCAGCACATCACCGCATCACATCACCCCAGCACAATACCCAGCACCTCACCCCAGCACAATACCCAGCACCTCACACCAGCATCTCACCCCAGCACATCACCCCAGCACATCAGCCCAGCACATCATACCAGCACAGTACCCAGCACATCACAGCAGCACATCACCCCAGCACATCAAACCAGCACATCACACCAGCACATCAGCCCAGCACAGTACCCAGCACATCACTCCAGCACATCACACAAGCACATCAGCCCAGCACATCACACCAGCACAGTACCCAGCACAACAGCCCAGAACATCACTCCAGCACATCACACCAGCACACCACACCAGCACAGTACCCAGCACATCACACCAGCACATCACACCAGCTCACCACACCAGTACATCACCCCAGCACAGTACCCAGCACATCACACCAGCTCACCACACCAGCACAGTACTCCAGCACATCACACCAGCTCACCACACCAGCACAGTACTCCAGCACATCACACCAGCTCACCACACCAGCACATCACTCCAGCACATCAGACCAGCACAGTACTCCAGCTCACCACACCAGCACAGTAATCAGCGCATCACACCAACACATCACACCAGCACATCACACCAGCTCACCACTCCAGCACAGTACTCAGCGCATCACACCAACACATCACACCAGCACAGTACCCAGCGCATCACACCAACACATCACACCAGCACAGTACTCAGCGCATCACACCAACACATCACACCAGCACAGTACCCAGCGCATCACACCAACACATCACACCAGCACAGTACTCAGCGCATCACACCAACACATCACACCAGCTCACCACTCCAGCACAGTACGCAGCACATCACACCAGCACCAATCAGACTCTCAGACCCTGCTTATCTTGGTTTGGGCACCTGTAAATAGATGCACCTTTGGTTGCTGCTGTAATGTTTATGAGTCTAGAGAGCTCAGAATGTGGGTTTCTTTCAGCCTCTTTTAGCAGTCCACAAACTGGTGTAAGACTGGCTGCTGTATGTACAAGACTGGTGTGGAACAGAGCAGAAGCTGCTAATTATTTAGCAATTCAGTTCTGGATTTACTACTCAATGATTTTAATCATCACGTATCATCACACCCGCTGCATTGTTTGCTGGTACAGCCCAACCTGTTTAAACATTTGCCTCACATGCATCTACTTCAAGTTGTTCCACTCAAGAATTCTCACTATTGACAGCTGGAACATTTGGACCCCTTCTTGATGCTGGATGAATTTAAAGTTTCCAAACCGGCAGGATTCCCTGACCACCCGCACAGGGGGTTTGAAACTGTAAGTAAACCGTTCTTTTTCTATTTACTATTTTTTATGTAGAATCATAGAATCATTGAATGATACAGCAAGGAAGGAGGCCATTCAGCCCATCCTTCCTCCACTCCTCTGGCACCACTCCATATCCAGGGAGGATTGGAAGATTGTGGCCAGAGCCTCCGCAATTTCCACCCTTACTTTCCTCAGTAACCCAGGATGCATCCCATCCGGACCAGGTGACTTTTCTACTTTGATCGCTGCCAACCTTTTAAGTACATCCTCTTTATTTTGATCCAATATCGTTCGAACCTCCTCCTTTACTGTGAGATTGGCAGCATCCTCTTCTGTAGTGAAGACAGATGGAAAGTACTCATTTAGTACCACAGCCATAAGTAATTTTAGCAAATGTTGAGATTAAGGTATGGTTGTTCCGGAGTGCTGGGAACTTGATCTTCTTGTCATTGGCTTCCTGAAGTGGGGAACGGTGCTTGCGGAATATCCAACAATTTGGTGCTGCTGTTTTAGCACCAGACTAAAGGAAAATGTGCTGGTCCGAGTCAGCCAATACTGTACCATCATCAGCACACATGGCAACCAGTAACATTTCACCCTGACACTCAGCGATTTGGCTCGGACTCAGTGTGCCAGCATCTGCTGGCAGAATCAATGCAAAGTGAGCCCCTCTCCCTCCACTGACGCTTCTGTCCGACTCTGAATATACTGTGAATATACTGGAATGGGCTCCCCTCTGCTATCGACCAGGTCTCTCTCCAGTACAGAGGTAGGAACTCTCGTGCGAACAGGAGGTCCCTCGTACAGTATACAGAGGCTGCAATCTCTGCTGGAGACAGAGGGACCTGGCTTGCTACTTTAGCAGCTAGACTCAGCGAGGAGTGGAATTGAGCAGGGATGGGTCACAGATGTGAATTGAATGGAGCAAATGGATGGCAATCGAAGGAGATTGGTTAACAACAAAAGGGGAAATTAATGTCAATGACAGGGATGTATGGATGATGTTGTGGAAAGAAACCACTCGGAGTCACGGGTAGGCTGTGATATGAGAGAAACTTTATTACAAGCATGCAGGGGAGAGCCTTCAGTGCACCAAAGTCTCTCAAATTTACAATGGTGGTGGCAGTTTATTTATACATAATCAAGCTACTACCGATAATTGTTCAACCGTTAATTACTGGTTCCGTAGGCTTTGGCAGATGCTTCCCGCTATCTCAACTGTCCCGGACCCAAGGTCCTTACTTCTGCCTTTCTGCAGTTTTGTTTATCTTCTCTGGCCTCCAGTTCCCATTATCTTTGTTCATTGTTCCTGATTCAAGGTTTTGTGGAGAAACTTTATTACAACTACTGCTACTGTTAAATGCTGACATCACGCTCTGGTCTGATTTTGGTCAAGCTTCCCATCATGCCTTGTAGTTATGGTAACATTTTAATAGCATGGCTTCTAACGCAACTATAATATACATGTAAAGGTTATCCAAACCTACAGGTTACCCTATCAGCCCCTCCTGTTGGCCCCTGGACAGACCTCGTCTGATCCAGGTAGGACATACCTAAATCCCCGAATTCTCGACCTGCTGGATTGTCCAGGGATCCAACTGGACTCCCGCAAGTGTCAAATCCATAAATTACATGGTCCTCTTACAGCCTCACCGATGTCCTAGTGACATTGGCTGTGCTTGGGACCCAGTCGGCCAGATTTATATAGCATATGCGTCCCACTTTTCCCCAGTCTCTGAGAGTGGCATCTTGGCTACTGACACCGGGGCGTATCCCCTATTTGACATCATCACCATTTGCACCGCTTGGGATATCATCCGTTTTTGACAGTTTTTAACAGATGCATATACTGATAAGGACGAGCGCGGAGGCGATGGCGGCTGCCATTCTACCTATGTCCCACCAGTCAGGCTGTCTTTGGCCCTCTCCTACTGGGCCTATGGCTGAAGCTCCCTGCCTTCTAGCTCCCAGCCTTCTAGCCGTTCTTTTGGTCAAGTCCACCTCCACTCTTCCCCGTGAGGGTCTGTTTACACCGAGCAATGTATTCCATTGTGGCATTCAAGGCCTGTTCCACCGCCACCCGAGCGGCCCTCCCTGGTGTATCATCCACACTCAACTCGCCATCCCACCATGGGCTGAAGACCAGGCCAGCGAGGGTTCTGCCTGGTAGATGGAAATCTCTCAAGGTGAGAGAGTCTGAAACTTGAAGGCAAAACGTATGATTATTTGCACATACCAATCCTCCGTAGAGGTAGTTCTTCTCGTTGCTCAGAAAACACCACTGAGTCAGAGATGCCTGAATCGCCCTAAAGGCACCTTCCAGAGACTCTACCATCACCACCACTGCTGAGCCCTCATCTATCGGTTTCAGGGTGTTACAGGTACACACTATGTAGTGCTCCGACTCAGCACAGCACTCATCCGTGGTCATCAGGAGGGTGCCATTCTTGCCAGGTGCTATGTATCCACGGGTACCCACCCGGTACACCGATTCGCCTCTGACCACTCCCAGAGACTCTACTTTACATCCCCCTGATATATCCCATTCTTGTGCCCCTGTGGCATCATCATTAGAAATCTAAATGCATCCGCTGGCCCCCCGCCTGCTGGTCGGGTTACCAAGAGCTCCTGTCTATCTTCCTCCCAGTTAATCAGATTAAGACTGCTGACTTCCTTCTGCGCATGACGGGACACCATCCCAATCCTGATGTCTTCAATGTCTGATTCAACACTTTCAATCAAGTCCCGAGCCAGCATGTCACATGCTCGCCCTTGGACTGTAAATCACTCGCCTTTATTACGACTTTCCCTCGGTCCTCTATACCTCTCTGTAACCCGGTTCCCTGCACTTCTACTGCCGGAAGTTCATACTCCACTTCCCTGAGCTGTGAGCCGCAGGCCCTTGGCGTTTTCCTGCACCACCCAGGAGGCATAGCTATCCAGGCCCGTAATTTCCCATGAATTTAGGACCGAGTTGGCACTTCCCCTAACATACTCTGTCACCGCCACCCCTTGGGGCTCCTACTTCGGGGGCTATGCGCTCCTTATAATCACTAAGTAAACGCTGCAATTTATGCTTCGCCCAAGTAATTGATGCTGGGTGATCACCACAATTGGCCTCCAACGCCAGCACTATACTGCTCAGGTTATAGGTTACCTCTAAAGTGACTATAGATACATCATGTAAGAGTGCCTTCAGGCCCCCGACCCTGATCATGCCATCCGTTGGAGGTGGCACCATGGTGGGACATCGTGACGGCTTTTGATATCCACATGTTGTTAAATCAAAGCATCTTATATCAGTATCCCAACCGCTTAAGAACATCGCTACACAATTCTTGGCAATATTGTCCCTCAAGTCCTGGTTCCCAAATGAATGGGGGTAATTTAGTCCACCCTGCTATAATGTTGATGGTACTGATGACCACACCCATTGTTTTTCCACGCTGCCCCTTGTGCAGCGAGCAGGAGTATAACCAACATTCCAGTCCTGTGGCATCATCATATATTGAGAGGTCGCACAACACCAGGTTATAGTCCAACAGTTTTATTTGAAATCACAAGCCACCCCAGTCCAACACCGGCATCTCCGCATCATGATCATCATATATGCCAGTGACCGTTATATCTCCATCAGTATCCACGTTAGTTTGTATGAAGGGATAATTACTAGTCCTAGCCCTTTTTGGGCTACCCCAGACCAGACGTATTCCCCAGACGTTCACCTTCAACTAAAGTTAGAGATAGCTGAATCCTATAATACACTTAATTGGGTCTGAAGGTTCAGACTATCTCTCCCTAAAGGAAAGGAACAACTTGAAGATGTTACCGTCCTCCAGATAGCACTTTAATAAGTTTAACAAGAATGTAACCTTCCGGATATTATAAGGGTCCGGAAAACTCCCCCAGAATTCTGCAACTCCTCACCAAAGAGTGTACAGAGATTGAGTTCGCGAGTTTGATACAGAAGTACTATGTGAGACAATTCTAAAAATATATAGATTTATTAAAGAACCGACATGTAGTTAACAGCTGGTGATTCAACCACAACATTAACAGTTCAAAATACAAATAGCTTACAATTCTTATTATCAGAGATCCTTATTCTCAAATCTTAACTTCGTTACATTTTTACTTTTCTTACTTAGTCTTAATCCAGGATATCCACCAAAGTCGAATACCTTTGATTACCTGAGACTGAAAGATTTGTAGCCTTACAGAGCCTGTCTCTGAAGCTGAGAATCGCTTGCCCCTTCCCGCGAATTCTGTCTTCCTATTTGAAAGTTCTATATTTTATACCCTTTTTGCAGTGGTATATCCTTTGAAGTTTTCTGCTGATGTAAGCTAATTATCTCTCGTCATATTTCTGTTGACTTCTTTCTATTCTTACTGTCAGTTCAGCTGTTAGCTTGCAGACTTGTGTCTCTACCTTTAGGTGTTCAAAACTTATCATAAAAAACGGTTATAACAGATGTATCTATTTGATGCCATTCTTACGAAGGTCTTCTATTCAATTCTTAAATCACCTCAGCTGGTTGTATGCAGACTTCGTGTCTCCTAGTTGTTCCAAGTTCAAGACAAACACAATGTGATTGCTTGGTGTATCTATTGATGTCATATTTACAAAGTCTTCTGTTTGTATCTTTTACAACATGTAAATTAAAAACACTTCAACCGAGTACATGATTGTCTTCCTAGCTACTTCAACTGGTTGTATTACAGACTTCGTGTCTCCTTGTTTCATTTGATGTCATATTTATGAAGGCATATGTTTCTTTAATGTTCTGTGTTTCTGTTTCCCGAAGTGTTGGTTTAAAACAATTTAACTGGGTATTCTTATTGTGTTCTTCCGTCTGCTTCAATGGGGCTATTGTTTTTGTGTCAACAACTGATTCTTATCTCAAAAGCCTGTATGGTGTTTACAGCTTTGTGTTGTTGAGGCTTTTAGATTTTTAAACCCAGTTTGTCGTGTTTTAATAAAGTCAGAATTCTGTTCATAGGATGGTGTATTTTTCTGAATATGGCTATTCCTTTACATGTAGTTGTGTATAATTGTCACTTCTGGGTCCGATAACAGGGATCCAGACTGAGTTGAAGGGATCTGCTTGCGTGGTGCCGGGACGGACCTCAAGTTCATATGACCAACCACCCGGGGCGCCATACCCTGGTCTTTCCCTTTGTGATGGGCAGGGAGGCCGTTCCAATCGGACTGGTTGTCCAGGGGCGGACAGTTCATGGTTGCTGCCACAGATAGGGTCCCAGTATCCTTGTCCCATATTACATTTGGGATTTATTTTCCATACCTTGATCGTATGGGTGCGTGCGATGACCCGGTCCGTGATCCATATATTGGGTTTCTTTACCCATTCCCCTTTTCCCCCCTGTGCCAGTTGCATGTATTGTCCTGGATGCAAACAAATACATTTATTGATGTGCACGGTGGGCGCCTCCCACGCTACCGTAATTGTCAGGAGGGTGATCGCCATCATGGCCGTCCACCAGGCCGCCATTGTGAGATAGGTTTATCTGAAACAAAGTAATTAAGAGATCTGCTGCTAGCTTTCCTGTTGGTAGAAACAGAATATATGAGTCATACGGCTTAACCTAGGACCAATGTTTCCACCTACCCCCCTTTTGGATGTCCAAACACTCACATGTATCGCTGGTCATTAGGACCGTGTAAGGCCCAGACCACCGAGGCGCCAATCCTGGTTTGGACAGCACCCCTTTTACCATTACCCTGTCTCCCACTTTTGGGAACCCCGATGACTCGGGTTCAGGCCCACGCCCGTGTCGATCTGCCGCTTCTTGCTGCTGCTTTACTTCCACTTTCACCCTTGAAGCTGTTTACATAGCTCCGCTACATACCGTGTAATTCTATCCCTCAGCGGCCCTGTTTCACTACACCCTTCTATCACCCTTTCTGGTAATCTCATAGCCCTCCCAGTCATTAATTCAGACCGAGTCAGTCCTATTGTCCGGTTGGGGGTTGCCCACAACCTCATTAATATGGTCGGGAGGACATCCACCCAGTTCTTACCCGTGCTCGCAATCGCTTTTGCTATAGCCGTTTTCAGGGTTCTATTCATACGCTCCACCATTCCGGAACTCTGAGGGTGGTAAGGTATGTGGAACCTCTGCTTTACCCCCAATAACTGACATGCCGTCTTCATGACCCTACCCGTAAAGTGGGTCCCCTGGCCTGAATCTATTTGTAGGGGGAGCCCCCACCGGGGTATCACCCACCTCCTCTGCCAAGATTCTTGCGGCCGTATTGGCGGTGCAATTTCGTGCTGGGAAGGCCTCTACCCAGCGAGTGAAGTGATCCATTATCACCAGGCAGTAGGTCTTTCCCCTACTCTTTGGAAGGGGACTGGTGAAATCGATTTGTAGGTTTTCCCATGGTCCCTTCGGTCTCGGTTGATTTCCCATACGAACCTTTATCCCCTTTCCTGGGTTATGCTGCGCACAGATCAGGCACCTCTGGCAGTGCTTTGCCACGTCCCTGATGTATATCCCCGTGATAGATTTCTGGTAAATTCTGCCTGATACACTCGGGGGCTACCACCTGGTCTGCCCCTTCCAACTTCCATACCCCAGTCACATCTTCCTTTGCCCCGTGACTCTCCCATACCTCTCTCACTTCCGTTGACGTATCTTTGTGCATTTGCACCATATTTACTTCCTCTGGTCCGATGGCGCAAGCTGCCACCTGGGCCGGAGAAGGGGGCATATTTTCGGCGGCCTCTTTAGCCGCCATATCAGCCCATTAATTTCCTTTCTGTATCCAATCGTCCCCCTTCTGATGTGCTTTTACCTTGACTACTGCTCCCTCCAGTGGGAGCCCTGCAGCCTCCACCAGAGCCTTTACTAGCACTTCATGTTTAAAGTGATCCCCTGAGGATGTTATAAACCCCCTTCGGGCCCATGAGGCCATATAATCGTGGACTACGCCAAACGCGTACCGACTATCGGTGTAAATATTCACTCGTTTCCCTGGACAAGCCCGTAATGCTTCGATAAGAGCCACCAGTTCTGCTACCTGGGTCCCCTCCTTCCAGAGTCCCTTGTCGGACCACCCAACCATCCTTCCTCACGACTGCCCATCCCGTATGGGGTGTACCACTTCTAAATTTCCTAGAACTATCGACAAACATTCCCTCACATTCCCCTTCAAGTGGACTATCTTTTACCTCACAACTTTCCTCATCCTCTACCGCTAGTTCACACTGATGTTCTTCTCCTTCCGTTAATATGCCGTCTGCAGGGTTTAATCCACCGTCTTTAACAATCTGTACAGACTTATCCTTTGGGATAAGTACCGCTTCCCACGCTGCTCTTCGGCTATCTGATACTGCTCTTAACCTTCCAGTATTAAGTAGGATATTATTTATGTGGTTTGTGGGTTTCCCTCTTGATCATGACGGGTGTCATATCGACCCTACCGCAATCCTGTTTGTGTCTAGCCCATACCTCCGGAAGTTGGGAACTCACAAGCCCAAAGACGCCCTCAGCCGTCCAATCCAAATTCCATGTAACTCTTCACTTAAACTTCAATTTCAATTCCTCTAACAGGTACCAGTATGTTTAACTCTATTCTGATTGTTTCATTAATTAGATAGTTTCTCGGTGGAGTATGTGTCAATGCAGGGACACAAATGTCTCCAATAGAAAGCTATCAATTTACTATTCGTAACTGCACTTTTCTGATTTTCACTCGAAAGCTAGGAAAATTCTCATTTGGTAGTGTAATTTTCCTGCTTCTATTTTACACCCTCAATCACTTCCTCTTTCCATTTTACACATCTCATTAATTACCATTCATATCTCATTCATGAGCCCTGGAGGAACTTTACTGTCTAGTACAATATTTAAGCTAGAAAAGATAGATCAAACGTTCTCACTTGGCCCAAGTTATTAACACTTTTTATTTATCATTATTTTAGAGGATCTTTTATTTTCCCAAAAGTAACCCAATATATAGTGCCTGAGTCCATTTTGTCATTTCAAAATTATCCCAAAATCCAAACAGCAGTACTGTTGAACTGACAGGTTTTGTCAATGTTCAATTTCATTTCTATCAATTTATTTTATCAATTCCAATTTCAGAAACAAGTGATTCCCAGGCTAGGTGGTTTACACAGTATTTTAACATTAGAGACAGAAGTGCTACAATTAGTTTACAAGGTAACTTCCATCTAACAAAAGAAAGCAGGGAATCCATTGTGGCTCTGCTTAAGAACCCAAGGGGTAATTTATCAAATCATAATTCTCCTTCCGTCACTGTGGGGAAATATTAACTTAAAACTAAGAAACTTACATTTAATAATGTCCAATATCTTTAAATTTCATTCAGCAATACTAAAGTTGTTGCTTGGTGAACTTAAACAGCTGTCAGTGGAAAGGGTTAACTCCTTTGCAGGTTTTTTTTTAAGAAGGCAGAGTGAAACATTGTCAGGCGCATGCAATTGCGTTACTTCACATAAATTTAAAAAAACATTCCCGATCGAAAAAGTCAGTTGTGTTTTCACACTTTAGCTAAACACGAACAGAACAGATAAAACAAAACAAAATAGCACATGCTTGCAGAAAACAGTACATTACATCATATTTCTTATTGTCCTTTCTTCAGATGTCTTTCCAAATGACTGTAAAAACATTGAATACAACTGGAGAAAAATTAGTTTTTCACATTTAAACAAATCAAATCAAACTGCTTTGGAAGATTTCACCATAACAACCGCAACCCCAAGGTTAAATCTTAGACTGAAACGTTCTTTTGTTAAATAAACTTTTTGTTTTCCTCAGTTTTTCCACACCAGCTTAACTTAAATTGTAGTTCAAAGTTTTTTTTTCAATTCTGGGTGCACAATCTTATTCGCACATTCTTAAAACTTCCAAAATCCAAGACAAGACAAAAGGGTTAAACGTTTTTTTTTTAACAGAGAAGTGGGTGGAGCTAAAACACACAACAGACATTTTCTTTTTTTTAAAGACAGACTTTCAGACAAAAGGAATACTGTAACTTCTTAAACATTCACAGTCAGGAAAATTTTACACTTTAACTCACACTTTCACACAAACTGAAATTCCAGCATTTTTTAAGGTTCCTTTCACTCGGCAATCTTGTGTTTTCCCAGCATTATACAGGAAACTTTCGTTTATCCGGCACCCAAATATCCGGAATTCTCGCTTAACCGGCAAAAATCAGGTAAGTTTTATTATACAGACAAGACCCCGATTCTGACCTTTCGCCCCCACGAAAGGGGGGTCAACGTTCTTCCGACTCGGACCTGTCGCCGCCACGGAGGAAAAAGCCGGAGTCTCGTTTACTTTCCCTCTCCGGGTCCCAATTGTTAAACCTGTGGCCGTGTACGGGGCTCTCGTACCTTGGTAAGTATACCTCTCTGTAATCCGGCACTTTCGATCAACCGGCACCACGCCGGTCCCGTCGGTGCCGGATAAACGAAAGTTTCCTGTACTTGCTTTAAATCTATTTCATTTTCTGCTTTTTTTCCAGTTCTGACGAAGGGTCTTCGACCTGAAACGTTAACTCTGTTTCTCTCTCCACGGATGCTGCCTGGCCTGCTGAGTTTTTCCAGCATTTTCTGTTGTATTTTATTTGTCTCGGCACAGACATTAATAACTTCCATGTCGGTAAAACTTTAAGTTTATCTCTCTTATTTTCTTTTTTTTTAATTGGCGTCTCAGCAGCTTTCCCTGGCTTTCCAAATCCCTGTTTTTTTTTCCTTCCTTTGCTGAT
Source organism: Squalus acanthias (assembly GCA_030390025.1). Lineage (NCBI taxonomy): Eukaryota > Metazoa > Chordata > Chondrichthyes > Squaliformes > Squalidae > Squalus > Squalus acanthias. Next base: position 116,729,528 of record CM059429.1, on the reverse strand, counting down.
TTTTCAGATTGGTTAGCCTGCAAATTAGATCTTTTGTTAGGGTGGCTATCTGACACCTGGCTTCCTCAAGATTCTGCAGTGCGGAGCCTGCCTGAACCACGTTTACTCTCTGCTGCTGCATGATCGCAGCAGATGAGACAACTTGACACGGCAGAAGCTCGGTCTGATTTTGTTGTTCTAACATTTTATCATCCTGCGTGAGGATAACATCATCATCTCGCTCCTGTTCTGCTGCCTCTCTTTCTAAATCATCCCAATCAGCCTCCTCACTATCATTCCTTCCACTTTGCACTGACCTTGCCTTCATTACAGCGGCACACTGGGCACCTACCTTTTTTAACTGTTCCACGAACTCCACTTTTTCCTTCTCCCGTGTGGCTCCAATCTTACACATTTTTCAGGTGGACCTGACAAAGAACCTCTACAATCACAGGGAACATTGGTGAGAAGCGGAGTAATATTTGGGTTCAGGAGGAAGCAAAATGCTAGCATTAACAGAGTGAGCGAGAAGAGAGAGTGCCAACATGAACACTGAGAGGGAAGAAAGTGTGCCAGCATTAACTTGGGGGGGTGGGGTGAGGGGTGTGTGGAAAGGGAAGAAAGGAATCCTTGTGAACAAGGGGAGTGGAAAAAGGGGGAAAGGGTAGCTCGGGGGCCAGCTCCCTGGAGGGCGAGTTCGTGCGCGAGGTCTGCTACACAGGACTCAGCTGAGGACCTCGATGGGGAGGCGTTTAGAAGAAGGGTGATGGGCATGCGCATGGAGATGATAGGTGCAATGGCAAGGGTGCCCGAGAACTTCTCTGCAATGATAAGGAACATGGGGGAGTCTGCCTCCAACATTGCACAGAGCTCTGTGCACACCAGTTTTCAAAGGATGGTAGACTCCCAGAGAGACCGTGGCGACCCAGACCTGATGCCTCGTGTGATGGGCGATCTGGCAGCTTCCATTGCAGCACAGGCGGAAGCGACGCAACATCTTAGTGCTGTAATGCACTCTATGGTTGGTGACATCCAATCTCAGACTGCTCTCTTGCAGTCTCAGCTTGATGCCACGCAAGCTCTGACTGCTGCCATCGCGGCTGGGTCTACCACCGTCGACTGGGGCTTTCACAGTGTCGCAGCAGGCCAGCAATCTGTGCTCCAACAGATTGCAAGGAATGCTGAGGTGCTGCCCCGGGGGAGTGGCAGTGGGTCAGTAGAGCAGGAAGCTGCTGTCCTCTTTCAGGATGATAGCATTCCTGCTCCCACCACTGCCACTCCGCCATTGTCCTTGTCGCTGCCTGTCATCCAGCCAGCCCAGACTGCTGCCGCCCATGCTGAGGTGGTGCAGTCAACAGCTGGGCCTTCCAGGCCTAGAGCTGGTCGAGGGCATCCTGCAAGGCCATCTGAAGTCTCCCGCAAGGATACTCAGTAGCCTTCCACCAGCCTTGCTGCAGCCACTGGGCCAACACTTCGTAGGAGCACTAGAGTAGGCAAAGGCACAATAACGAGAGGCACTAAGGGATTGCACAAGGGTGAATAGTTAATATTGTTGTTGTAAATATGAGTTCACTGATTATTGATGAATTTATTAATTCAATTTGGATTCTTTTGTGGTGTCTCTCATTTCAACTTTGCGCTGAGATATGGCCTGCGACAGGGATGGAATGATAGGGATGTGGTGAGCAACGGGGATCTGGGGTTTAATTTATTGGAACCGCAGTATGATAAGACGGACACGGACTGCCCTTCCAGAAGGCTGATTGAGTGGCTGCCTCCTCCCTCGCTCATGTTCCTCCTCTTCATCTTCCTCTTCCTCCTCATCCTCCTTCTCCTCTCCCTCTTCCTCCTCCTGAGGTGGTCCCACAATCCCTGGTAGCAAGGGCTGGGCCCTCATGATGGCCAAGTTGTGGAGCATGCAGCAGACCACCACGAAATGGGACACCGGCTCAGCCGAGTACTGCAGGGCTCCTCCCGAGCGATCAAGATAGCGGAACCATTGCTTGAGCATCCCGATGGTCTACTCAATGATGTTCCTGGTGGCAGCATGGCTCTCATTATATGAGTGCTGAGCAGGAGAGTTGGGGTTGCGGAGGGGAGTTATGAGCCAGGTGGAGAGCGGATAGCCCTTGTCTCCCAGCAGCCAACCAACAAACCCCACCACACCCCTTTCACACACACTGTGGTTGGGGTTCAGTTTGTGTGTGTGAAAGGGTGGGTGTTTGATGGGGTATAGTGTGTGTGAGTGTCGGGAGTTGGATGGGGTACAGTGTGTGTGTGAGTGTGGGGAGTTGGATGGGGTACAGTGTGTGTGAAAGGGTGGGGGGTTGGATGGGGTACAGTATGTGAGTGAAAGGTAGGGAGTTGCATGGGGTACAGTGTGTGTGAAAGGGTGGGGAGTTGGATGGGGTACACTGTGCTGAAAGGGTGGGGAGTTGGATGGGGTACAGTATGTGAGTGAAAGGGTGGGGAGTTGGATGGGGTACAGTGTGTGTATAAAAGGGTGGGGAGTTAGATGGGGTACAGTGTCTGTGACAGGGTGGGGAGTTGGATGGGGTACAGTGTGTGTATAAAAGGGTGGGGAGTTAGATGGGGTACAGTGTCTGTGACAGGGTGGGGAGTTGGATGGGGTACAGTGTGTGTATAAAAGGGTGGGGAGTTAGATGGGGTACAGTGTCTGTGACAGGGTGGGGAGTTGGATGGGGTACAGTGTGAGAGGGTGGCGAGGGGTCGGTTGCGGTACAGTGTGTGAGAGAGGGTGGGAGTTGGATGAGGTTCAGTGTATGTGTGAAAGGGTGTGGGGTGTTGGATGGGGTACAGGGTGTGTGTGAGAGGGTGGGGAGTTGGACGGGGTACAGGGTGTGTGTGAGAGGGTGGGGAGTTGGACGGGGTACAGTGTGTGTATGAAAGAGTGGGTAGTTGGACGGGGTACAGTGTGTGTGAAAGGGTGGGGATTGGTTGGTTGGGGTACAGTGTGTGAGAGGGTGGGGAGTTGGTTGGTTAGAGTACAGTGTTTGAGAGGGTGGGGGGGGTTGGTTGGGGTACAGTGTCTAAGGGTGTCGGGAGTTGGATGGTGTACAGTGTGTGTGTGAGTGTGGGGAGTTGGATGGGGTACAGTATGTGTGTGAGTGTGGGGAGTTGGATGGGGTACAGCGTGTGTGAAAGGGTGGGGAGTTGGATGGGGTACAGTGTGTGTGAAAGGGTGGGGAGTTGGATGGGGTACACTGTGTGAAAGGGTGGGGAGTTGGATGGGGTACAGTGTCTGTGAAAGGGTGGGAAGTTGAATGGGGTACAGTGTGTGTGTGAAAGGGTGGGGAGTTGGATGGGGTACAGTGTCTGTGAAAGGGTGGGAAGTTGGATGGGGTACAGTGTGTGTGTGAAAGGGTGGGGAGTTGGATGGGGTACAGTGTCTGTGAAAGGGTGGGAAGTTGGATGGGGTACAGTGTGTGAGAGGGTGGGGAGGGTTTGGTTGGGGTACAGTGTGTGAGAGGGTGGAGAGGGGTTGGTTGGGGTACAGTGTGTGAGAGGGTGGGGACGGGTTGGTTGGGGTACAGTGTGTGAGGGTGAATGGGTTGGTTGGGGTACCGAGTGTGAGAGGGTGGAGAGGGGTTGGTTGGGGTACAGTGTGTGAGAGGGTGGGGAGGGGTTGGTTGGGGTACCGAGTGTGAGAGGGTGGGGACGGGTTGGTTGGGGTACAGTGTGTGAGAGGGTGGGGAGGGGTTGGTTGGGGTACAGTGTGTGAGAGGGTGGGGAGGGGTTGGTTGGGGGACAGTGTGTGAGAGGGTGGGGAGGGGTTGGTTGGGGAGAGTGTGAGAGGGTGGAGAGGGGTTGGTTGGGGTACCGAGTGTGAGAGGGTGGAGAGGGGTTGGTTGGGGTACAGTGTGTGTGAGGGTGGGGAGGGGTTGGTTGGGGTACAGTGTGTGAGAGGGTGGGGAGGGGTTGGTTGGGGTACCGAGTGTGAGAGGGTGGAGAGGGGTTGGTTGGGGAGAGTGTGTGAGGGTGGAGAGGGGTTGGTTGGGGTACAGTGTGTGAGAGGGTGGGGAGGGGTTGGTTGGGGAGAGTGTGAGAGGGTGGGGAGGGGTTGGTTGGGGTACAGTGTGTGAGAGGGTGGAGAGGGGTTGGTTGGGGTACAGTGTGAGAGGGTGGAGAGGGGTTGGTTGGGGAGAGTGTGAGAGGGTGGGGAGGGGTTGGTTGGGGTACCGAGTGTGAGAGGGTGGAGAGGGGTTGGTTGGGGTACCGAGTGTGAGAGGGTGGAGAGGGGTTGGTTGGGGTACAGTGTGTGAGAGGGTGGGGAGGGGTTGGTTGGGGTACAGTGTGTGAGAGGGTGGAGAGGGGTTGGTTGGGGAGAGTGTGTGAGGGTGGGGAGGGGTTGGTTGGGGTACAGTGTGTGAGAGGGTGGGGAGGGGTTGGTTGGGGTACAGTGTGTGAGAGGGTGGGGAGGGGTTGGTTGGGGTACAGTGTGTGAGAGGGTGGGGAGGGGTTGGTTGGGGTACCGAGTGTGAGAGGGTGGAGAGGGGTTAGTTGGGGTACAGTGTGTGAGAGGGTGGGGAGGGGTTGGTTGGGGTACAGTGTGTGAGAGGGTGGGGAGGGGTTGGTTGGGGTACCGAGTGTGAGAGGGTGAATGGGTTGGTTGGGGTACAGTGTGAGAGGGTAGAGAGGGGTTGGTTGGGGTACAGTGTGTGAGAGGGTGGGGAGGGGTTGGTTGGGGTACAGTGTGAGAGGGTGAATGGGTTGGTTGGGGTACAGTGTGTGAGAGGGTAGAGAGGGGTTGGTTGGGGTACCGAGTGTGAGAGGGTGGAGAGGGGTTAGTTGGGGTACAGTGTGTGAGAGGGTGGGAGGGGTTGGTTGTGGTACCGAATGTGAGAGGGTGGAGAGGGGTTGGTTGGGGTACAGTGTGAGAGGGTGAATGGGTTGGTTGGGGTACAGTGTGTGAGAGGGTGTATGGGTTGGTTGGGATGCAGTGAGAGTTTAGTTAGCTTTGTGTGAATAACAATCTCGTTGTTCTGTTGAAGTTCCAAATGCATTTACTTTTTAAATTATAATTCTATTAACAGAGACCTATCAATTGCTTAAACTCAACCAGACTACATAATTTTTATTGTAACATTTGCTGGGAAGCATGTTCTCTTAGAAACTGCCCAGGAATTCTGTGTGTTCGAGCTGGATTCAGAGCTGAGATGCTGCCAACGGATGGTGTATGGAAACTTGGCTCTCTGTGTTGCAGATTGTTGCTAAATAGTATGTTACTGAGTTGCCTGGGTTCTTCAGACTTCCAGATTCTAGTCTGGGGGATTAGATCTTGCATTTTGCGGTGTGTGATGTCCATTGCTGCCATTGTCTCAGCCCTTCTCTTGTTTTCAGATTGTATCAGAGCTGTAAAACCTCACTAAAAATCACTGCCAAATTCAGAATCTGTGCATACTCTAACATTTCAGGTTCGTAGGCACAGAAAACAACGGGCAGTGCAATAATGGTCACAGTGCTCTACTATTAAATTTCCCTCTGTAGAATAATGCTGTTGCATCCCTTAAAAACATTACAAGAAAATCTGCTACTCTCATGTGCCCTAGAGGTGGCACTGTAACCTTCCTAAGCCCTTACTACAAGCACATTAAAGACATACCATTTCAGCTAAATATCCTTCAGCAAAGCTTCTCATAAGAGACCCCATTAGCCAGCTGAGCTGATTGGCCTATGGTCTGTGTTCAGTGGGCTGATTGGCCAGTGTGTGTGCCTGCAGTGAGCTGATTGGCCTATTGCCTGTGTTCAGTGGGCTGATTGGCCAGTGTGTGTGCCTGCAGTGAGCTGATTGGCCTGTGGTCTGTGTTCAGTGAGCTGATTGGCCTGTGGTCTGTGTTCAGTGAGCTGATTGGCCTGTGGTCTGTATTCAGCAGGCTGTTTGGCCTGTGGTCTGTGTTCAGTGGGCTGATTGGCCAGCGTGTGTGCCTGCAGTGAGCTGATTGGCCTGTGGTCTGAGTTCAGTGGGCTGATTGGCCTGTGGTCTATGTTCAGTGGGCTGATTGGCCTGTGGTCTGTGTTCAGTGAGCTGATTGGCCTGTGGGCTGAGCCTCTGTTAGCAGTGAGCTGACTGGTCTGACTCTAGCTTATAAAAATGAGAAGTCGCACAACACCAGGTTATAGTCCAACAGATTTATTTAATTTTACAAGCTTTCGGAGCAGTTCGCTCCTTCGTCAGGTAAGTTAGCAGTGAGAGAATCTCCCAGAATTCACAATTTAAACACAGACAAAATCTATTCACATCTTATAAGGCACAGGCCTCAAGTTGTTCACTCCCTCCCAGCCTGCAGTTCAGGCAACTCTGTTATCTTCTGACTTCTCGGGTTCTCTCGACCTGGATTCTACTTAAAAAGGATATTAGGAAAGCAAAGAGAGAGCATGAAAAATTATTGGCAAGTAAAATCAAGGAAAACCCAAAGATGTTTTATAAATATATTACGAGAGATCATGAGGGTAATCTGTGTGTGGAGGCGGGAGACGTCGGTAGGGTTCTTAATGAATACTTTGCGTCTGTTTTCACAAAGGAGAGGGGCGAAGCAGACATTGCTATCGGGGAGGAGGAGTGTGAAATATGAGATGAAATAAACATAGTGAGAGAAGAAGTATTAAGGGGTTTAGCAGCTTTAAAAGTGGATAATTCCCCAGGCCCGGATGAAAGCGAAGCAAATGAGGAAATAGCAGAGGCCCTGACCATCATTTTTCAATCCTCTCTGGCTTCAGGTATGGTGCCGGAGGACTGGAGGACTGCTAATGTGGTACCCTTGTTCAAAAAGGGAGAAAAGGATAGACCGAGTAATTACAGGCCAGTCAGCCTAACCTTGGTGGTGGTAAAATTATTGGAAAGAATTCTGAAGGACAGGATAAATCTTCATTTAGAAAGACACGGATTAATCAAGGATAGTCAGCACGGATTTATTAAGGGAAGGTCGTTTCTGACAAACTTAATTGAATTTTTTGAGGAGCTAACGAGGGTAGATGAGGGTAGTGCGTTTGATGTAGTGTATATGGACTTTAGCAAGGGTTTTGATAAGGTTCCACATGGCAGACTGGTCCCGAAATTAAAAGCCAATGGGATCCAGGGCAAAGTTTCAAGTTGGATTCAAAACTGGCTCGGAGGCAGGAAGCAGAGGGTTATGGTTGATGGGTGTTTTTGTGACTGGAAGGCTGTTTCCAATGGGGTACCGCAGGGCTCAGTACTAGGACCCTTGCTTTTTGTGGTATATAGCAATGATCTTGACTTGAATATAGGGGGTATGATTAAGAAGTTTGCAGATGATACTAAAATCGGCTGTGTGGTTGATACTGAAGAAGGAAGCTGTAGACTGCAGGAAGATATCAATAAATTGGTCAGGTGGGCAGAACAGTGGCAAATGGAATTCAATCTGGAGAAATGTGAGGTAATGCATTTGGGGAGGGCTAACAAGGAAAGGGATTACACATTAAATGGTAGGGCACTGAGTAGTGTAGAGGAAAAAAGGGACCTTGGAGTGCATGTCCACAGATCCCTGAAGGTAGCAGGCCAGGTAGATAACGTGGTTAAGAAGGCATACAGAATGCTTGCCTTTATAAGCCGTGGCATTGAATACAAGAGCAGGGGGGTTATGCTTCAACTGTATAAAACACTAGTTAGGCCACAGCTAAAGTACTGCGTGCAGTTCTGGTCACCACATTACAGGAAAGATGTGATTGCACTGGAGAGGGTACAGAGGAGATTCACAAGGATGTTGCCAGGAGTAGAGAATTTTAGCTATGAGAAAAGACTGGATAGGCTGGGTTTGTTTTGCTTGGAACAGAGGAGGCTGAGGGGAGACCTTATTGAGGTGTATAAAATTATGAGGAGCCTAGATAAAGTGGATAGAAAGGACCTATTTCCCTTGGCAGAGGGGTCAAAAACCAGGGGACACAGATTTAAAGTAATTGGTGGAAGGTTTAGAGGGGATTTGAGGGGAAATTTCTTCACCCAGAGGGTTGTGGGGGTCTGGAACTCACTGCCTGAAAGGGTGGTAGAGGCAGCCATCCTAACCACATTTAAAAAGTACGTGCACTTGGGATGCTGCAACCTGCAGGGCTACGGACCAAGAGCTGAGAAGTGGGATTAGGCTGGATAGCTCTTTGTTGGCCTGCGCGGACACGATGGGCCGAAATGGCCTCCTTCCGTGCTGTAACTTTCTACGATTCTATGACTTCCCCTTTCCCTCCAGGCTCAGGCAGTCGAGTCACATCTTCCCTGTTTCTGCACCGTCTACAGCCCAGGACCTCCCTCCCCAGCATCCCAGCCCTTCCTCACCTTGCCGTTCCTACTCTGGGATGCCTGGAGCTCCTACCAGGGCTAAAACAGCTCTTCAGGCCTGGATCTGAGACAGCAGATGTGGGTTGAGCCCCCAAAAGTGGGTGCAAAGGAGCAGCTGATGTGCTCACTCTGTCCTGGACAGGTTCCCGTGGATGCCCAGCCATTATAGTCCCCAAAAGAGTGACAACAACTGTGAAACTATCAGTTCGAAAGAGAAAAAATATGTTTTGGGCTACAAATGGTTCAATGCTTAAACTGGGTGCAGGAACAGGGGATTCACATACACAAATCTTTGAAGTTGAGAAGACTTTAAAAACATCTGGGATCCTTGGCTTTATTAATAGAGCAATAGTATAAAAAATCACAGCAGTTATGCTTAACCTGTATAAATCACTGGGTAGACCTCAGCTGGAGTATTGTGTCCAATTCTGGGCACCACACTTTAGGAAGGATGTGAAGGCCTTCGAGAGGCTGCCGAGGAGATTTACCAGAATGGTACCAGGGATGAGGGACTTCGGTTATGTGGAGAGACTGGAGAAGCTGGGGTTGTTCTCCTCAGAGCAGAGAATGTTAAGGGGAGATTTAATAGAGGTGTTCAAAATCATGAATGGTTTTGATAGAGTAAATAAGGAGAAACTGATTCCAGTGGCAGAAGGGTCGGTAACCAGAGGGCACAGATTTAAGGTGATTGGCAAAAGAACCAGAGGGGTGATGAGAAGTTTTTTGATGTAGCGAGTTGTTATGATCTGGAATGCACTGCCTGAAGAGCGGTGGAAGCAGATTCAATATTAACTTTCAAACGGGAATCGAATAAATACTTGATGGGGAAAAAGTTACAGGGCAATGGGGAAAGAGCAGGGGAGTGGAACTAACTGGATTGCTCTTTCAAAGAGCCGGCACAGGCACAGTGGGCCGAGTGGCCTCCTGTGCTATATCATTCTATGAATGCATCACAGAGCAGGAAAAATCAAATATATATTTCTGATCTGGGACACTATCTCCCCCTGTAAAGGAAAGAAAAAACTTGCATTTGTATAGCGCCTTTCACATCCTCAGAACGTCCTAAAGCATTTTAAAACCAAGTACTTTTTGAAGAATAGTTACTGTTGTAATGTTGTAATGTAGGAAACATGGCAGCCAATTTGTACACAGCAAGCTCCCACAAAGAACAATTACCAAATCAGTTTTGGGTGTGGTTTGAGGGATAAATATTGGCCAGAACACCGGGGATAGCCGCCTTGTTCTTCTTCAAATAGTGCCATGGGATCTTTTACATCCACCTGAGAGGGCAGACTCAGTTTAACGCCTCGTCCGAAAGATGGCACCTCCGACAGTGCAGCACTCCCTCAGCACTGCACTGGGAGTGTCACCTTGGATTATATGTCTCAAGTCTCTGGAGTGAGAATTGAACCCACAACCTCTGACTCAGAGGTGAGAGTGCTGCTCACTGAGCCCCGGCTGACTCTGTAATGCAGTGTTTTACTTTAATTTAAACTATTTTTTCCAATTGCAAAGAGAGTGGATTTCATGTTTGATTCTGCAGTAGAATCTGTGTACATAAATTGGTGTGTGGGTAATTTCACTTATCCAGGATAGACCATGTTAGTCATGGGGATTCTTGTAAATATACGTAAGAAGGAGGTTCTCGACCCAGTGTGGTGCCTTGTTTTATTCAATGACCCCAAGATGTGGAAGCTGGGACTGGTAAGTCTGGGAATCAGAACATGCACTGACTCATTCTTTTTACAAAAACAGCAAGCAGAGTGTTGACAAGTTGTCTTAATTGGATCCTACTCCAATTAGAGAGGAGTATTTCCAGTTATAGTAATGAATCCAACTTTAAAACATTTAAATGTGGGTTTTGCTGGCAAGGCCAGCATTTATTGCCCATCTCTCATTGCCCTGAGAAGGTGGGGGAGGGTGTTCCCCTTGAACCGCTTGTGGTGAAGGTGCTCCCACGATGCTGTTAGAACAACAACTATTTATATAGCCCCTTTAACATGGTAAAATGTCCCAAGGTACTTCACAGGAGCGTAATCAAACAAAATTTGACACCGGGCCACATAAGGAGATATTAGGGCAGGTGACCAAAAGCTTGGTCGAAGAGGAAGGTTTGAAGGAGCATCTTAAAGGAGGAAAGAGAGGTAGCGAGGCGGAGAGGTTTAGGCAGGGAATTCCAGAGTTTAGGGCACGGCCACCAGTGGTTGAGCGATAAGAATCAAGGATGCTCAAGAGGGCAGAATTAGAGGAGCGCAGATATCTCAGGGGGTTGTGGGGCTGAAGGAGATTACAGAGATAGGGAGGGGCGAGGCCATGGAGGGAATTGAAAACAAGGATGAGAATTTTGAAATCGAGGCTTTGCTTAACCGGGAGCCAATGTAGGTCAGCGAGCACAGGGGTGATGGGTGAACAGGACTTGGTGCAAGTTAGGACACGGCAGCCGAGTTTTGGATGACCTCAAGTTTATGGAGGGTAGAATGTGGGAGGCCAGCCAGGAGTGCGTTGGAATAGTCAAGTCTAGAGGTAACAAAGACATGGATGAGGGTTTCAGCAGCAGATGAACTGAGGAAGTGGGGAGTCGGGCAATGTTCCGGGGGTGGAAATAGGCGGTCTTAGTGATGGCGCGGATATGTGGTCGAAAGCTCATTTCAGGGTCAAATATAACACCAAGTTTGTGAACAGTCTGGTTCAGTCTCAGACAGATGCTCGGGAGAGGGATGGAATCGGTGGCTGGGGAACGGAGTTTGTGGCAGGGATCAAAGACAATGGCTTCGGTCTTCCCAATATTTAGTTGGAGGAAATTTCTGCTCACCCAGTACTGGATGTCGGACAAGCAGTCTGACAATTTAGAGACCGTGGAGGGTTCGAGAGAAGTGGTGATGAGGTAGAGCTGGGTATCGTCAGCGTACAGGTGGAAACTGACACTGAGTTTTCAGATGATGTCGCTGAGGGGCAGCATGTAGATGAGAAATAGGAGGGGGCCAAGGATAGATCCTTGGGGGACACCAGAGGTAATGATGCGGGAGCGGGAAGAGAAAGCATTGCAGGTGATTCTCTGGGTATGATTAGATAGATAAGAATGGAACCAGGTGAGTGCAGTCCCACCCAGCTGGACGACGGTGGAGAGACGTTGGAGGAGGATGGAGTGGTCAACCGTGTCAAAGGCTGCAGACAGGTCGAGAAGGATGAGAGGGATAGTTTACCTTTGCCAAAGTCATATAGGATGTAATTTGTGACTTTGATGAGAGCCGTTTCGGTACTGTGACGGGGCGGAAACCTGATTGGAGGGATTCAAACATGGAGTTGCAGGAAAGATGGGCACGGATTTGGGAGGCGACAACACATTCAAGGACTTCGGAGAGGAAAGGAAGGTTGGAGATGGGGCGGTAGTTTGCAAGACAGAGGGGTCCAGAGTTGTTTTTTTGAGGAGAGGAGTGATGACGGCAGATTTGAAGGAGTGGGGCAGTACCTAAGGAGAGTGAACCGTTAACAATTTCAGCTAACATGGGAGCCAGGAAAGGAAGTTGGGTGGTCAGCAGTTTAGTGGGAATAGGGTCGAGGAAGCAGGAAGTGGGTCTCATGGACAAGGTGAGCTCGGAGAGGGCATGAGAGGAGATCGGAGAAAAACTGGAGAAAGATGTGAGTTCAGGGCTAGGGCGGGGGGAACCTTAGAGGAAGTTTGGCCCGGTGGGCTAGGGGAAGGAAGGGAAGTGGCAGAGTCAGCTGATCGAATGGTCTCAATCTTAGTGACAAAGAAGTCCATGAGCTCCTCACACTTGTTGTTGGAGGTGAAGGAGACAGGGGAGAGGGGTTTAAGAAGACAATTTGCAGTAGAGAAAAGAAGCTGGGGGTTATTTTAGCAGTCCAGAATGATTCTGGAGTAGCAAGCTGTTTTGGCAGATGAGAGCAGGACCCGATAGTGCTTTACGTGGTTCAGCCAGGCCTGTTAGGTAGGGAGTTTGTGTATTGACCCAGCAACAGTGAAGGAACAGTGATGTATGTTGAAGTGAGTATGGTATGTGACTTGGGGGACTTGGAGCGGTTCCCATGACCTTGCTGCTCTTGTTCTTCTTGGTGGTAAAGGTCATGGGGCTGGGGGCTGGTGTAAGTTTGGTGAGTTGCTGTAGAGCATCCTGTAGATGGTACAGGAAACTCTTTATTAACCGGCACCGACGGGACCGGCATGGTGCCGGTTTATCGAAAGTACCGGATAACGGAGAGTTATATCTACCGAGGCTATTTTTAACAAAGAAAAATAAATAAATCAAGAAATGTGCAGTATACTTCCGACAGCGCCAGGAGGCCAAGTAGTGGCACTTTTGAAAACTACCCCTACTGACTAAATCGGCGTTCGCGGACTTGGACTCGGACTCGGGATCGGCAACATTGCCGTTTATTTGAGAGGAGTTTTCGGAGTACTCGGCGTTCGCGGAGACTCGACTGTGACTCGGCAACATTGCCGGTTATTTGAGAGTAGTTTTCGGAGAATGATTTTTGCCGGTTAAGCGAGAATTCCGGATATTTGGGTGCTGGATAAACAAAAGTTTCCTGTATATACTGCAGCCACTGTGCAGTGGGGAGCGGGGGACGGGGGGTAACGGTGAATATTAAGTCCTGTGGCCGTGGTGACAATCAAGTGGACTTCTCTGTACTCGATGTCGAGCTTCTTGAGTGTAGTGGCTGCTCCACTCATCCAGGTGGGTGGTGAATATGCCTCACTCACACTGCTGAATTTTGTAGATTGTGGCGAAGTTTTGAGAGGTCAGGAGGTGAGCCGCTCGCCAGAGAATCCCCAGCCTCTGGCCGACTGTTGTCGCTCCATTGTTGATATGACTGATCCAGTGGAGCTTCTGGTCAGTGGTGACCCCCAGAGTGTTGTTGGTGGGGGTCTCGGCAAGGGTGGTGCCACTGAGGGTCACAGGGAGGAGCTGGAGTCCTTTCCTGTTGGAGATGGTCATTGCCCAGCACTTATTTGGCATGAATGTTACCTTCCAGTTGTCAGCCCAAGCCTGCATGTTGTTGAGGTCCTGCCTGTCGTGGACTGCTTCTTATCCTGCCATTTCCAACACAATTACAGCGATAGAAACATCATCGACTGTTCTGCAAAAATTTAACCTCTTTCTGTATGTCTCAGTCTCTCTCTGACCCTGTCTCTGTCTATGTCTCTGTGTGTGTGTGTCTCTCTCTCTCTATTTCCCTCTCTATTTCCCTCTCTGTTTCTCTCTCTGTCTCTCTGTCTCTGTCACATAGGAACAGGAGGAGGCCATTCAACCCCTCGAGCCTGTTGCTCCATTCAATGAGATCATGGCTGATCTGTGACCTAACTCCATATAGCTGCCTTTGCCCCATATCCCTTAATACCTTTAGTTAACAAAAATCTATCAATCTCAGATTTAAAATTAGCAATTGATCTAGCATCAATTGCCGTTTGTGGAAGAAAGTTCCAAACTCCTACCACCCTTTGTGTGTAGAAGTGTTTCCTAATTTCACTCCTGAAAGGTCTGGCTCTAATTTTTAGACTTTGCCCCCTAGTCCGAGAATCCCCAACCAGCGGAAATAGTTTCTCTCTATCTACCCTATCTGTTCCCCTTAACTTTCTAAATTCTACGGAATACAACCTTAATTTGTGTAATCTCTCCTCATACCCGGACTCCAAGAGTTAGGTTATCATCTGGTAAACCTACGCTGCACTCCCTCCAAAGCCAATGGCCCAGAAATTGATCTCGCTCTGTTCCCGCAGGAGTAAGCCTTCCCCGCGATCTCTCACCTCGCTTGTGCTTTTTCAGATCCAGCTCGCACGAACTTGATGTTCCAGACATCAGCCGGGCAGTGCTTGTGTATCCCACCGGCGTAGTGAATTCGTGCGAGCTGTGGGATCACGTGACTCAGTTAGAGCCAATGGCAGCACACCATCTTCCATTCATAAGTTTCACAGACGTGCTGTGAAATCTATGAATCTTACACCCCCCAAAATAACAGCTAAACCTCAATTAAATTAAAAAAAAAACATCACATTAATAAAATAAGTATAGTTAAATAAATTAACCATTTTAAATAAAAAATTAAATTTTTGAAAAAATTTAAAATCTTTTAAAAAGTTATAAAAATAAAGTCTCTAAAAAAGATATACCTGTAAAAAAATTCAAAAAAATACTTAATTCACTACTTACCTTGTTAAAAGTGGGTCTTACTCCTCCTTTTTACATTTCTAAAATCCAAAGCATGAAGTGCACAGCGTGCGCGCAGCCTGTAGCGCGCACGCGATGCACCGAGGAACCGCCCCCTTTTCAAAAGAGCAATTGCCGGTTTTCAGCGCATGCGCAGGGCATGCAGAAAACCGGCAATTGCAGAGGGAATACGCGATCGCGCACCGGGATGAATTTTTGGGCCATTATATCCTTCCTAAGGTGTGGTGCCCAGAACGGCTCTCAGTGCTCCAGGTGTGGTCTAACCAGGGCTTTGTATAGCTGCAGTCTCGGTGTCTCTCTCTTCCTGTTTCTCTCTCTCTCTCTCTCTCTGACTCTCTCTCTCTCTCTCTCTCTCTGTCTCTGTGTGAGTGTCTCTCTCTGTGTCACTCTGTCTCTCTCTCTCTGTCTCTGTGTCTCACGCGCCCTATTTCTCTCTCTGTCTCTGTGTGTCTGTCTCTCTCTCTGTTTCTCTCTGTGTCTCTGTATCTGTGCCTCTCTGTGTCTCTCCTCTCTGTCTGTCCCTCTGTCTCTCTCTCTCTCTCTCTCTCTGTCTCTCCTCTCTGTCTGTCTCTCTGTCTGTCTCTCTCTCTGTGTGTCTCTCTCTCTCTGCCTCTCTCTGTCTCTTTGTGTGTCTGTGTCTCTCTGTCTGTCTCTGTGTGCCTCTGTCTGTCTCCCTGCATTAAATGAATGGATTTGCTACATATGCAATCATGACTTGCAGTAGCCGAGCTGGCAAGTGAATAGTGACAAAATAAATAGTCAAGGCATTTGTGTGGAAGCAATATTAATGGCCTGGTCTGTACTCAGCGTCCATGAAAATATGAAAAGAAAATTGACCAGTAGCTTTATTCTGAGGAAATACTAAATTCAGTGCAAATTATTTTTACAAAGAGTGGCTATTTTGTGGCTTGTTAGCCCATTTAGTGAGTGCCATCATCAGCAAAATCTATGGTTACCGAAAGTGCAGCAGATTGCAAAAACAATGTATGTTTTTAAAAATGCTACAGATCAATACAGATTGTATTTTTAAATCAAAATGAGTGCATGCCACCTCGAGTGAACATTCTGGGGCAGCACCAAGTCATGTGTTGCATTATGTATCCAGGCATGTTGGAATATTGTTTGCTGTAATATATTGCTGCTGTTGAACAACCTGACAAGTGACATGGGGTGTCTTTGATCTAGACAGTGGCAATAGATAAAATTATAAGAGCATAGAAGAAGGAGGGCCTTACAACTGCTCAAGTGTGCTCCTTTCACAGACCGTGTAATACCTCCTGCATCGTGGACTCTGTCCTTCCACAGACCAACAACCCCATTCGCAAACACGGACTCACTATGTACTGCTCCCTGTGACCAACAACCCCATTCGCAAACACGGACTCAGTATGTACTGCTCCCTGTGACCAACAATCCCATTCTCAAACGTATCCAGTTTCTTTGCAAAGAAGTGAATTGTCTTGAACTGAATTAGTTGTGTGTGGAATTGAGAAGCGATTGCTGATTTTGAGTCTGTTGCATCACCTTTTGGTGGCGGCACTGGATGGAAGAGGGCACAGCAGTGAGCGGCTCTTTCTACCGAAGCTTCTGATACTATCTGTCTCACACCATTGGCAGTGGCTGCTGTTGGAGAGGAAGTGATACTCAGGCCTGTGAAGTCTGCAGATTCGATCTTTGTGTTCTCACAGCTGGAGAAGGATTCAAGGCCCCTCGAGGAAATAAACTTGACCCTGAACTGCTGCACAATCTGTCAATGCACTCATTGTATCAATAGCTCAGAATGTACAACTGCAGCAATATATAAACCAGCCTAATATTCAGAGAGAAAATAAAGTCCATCATGAGACCTTGAGACTAAAATAATCTAATAATTATAATAATTACTGCTTTCTTGTTTGTGTTATGTTTTAAATAATATCAGTCATGTGTGCCAGATGCTTTGTGCGTGTGAAGTCAGTTAAGTGTCTGTGGAGATATATATGCAGCGGTTAGTGATTAATGTACTTCAAAAATGACCTGTCTGCAGCCATTGACACGGTTGACCACACCATCCTCCTCCAACGCCTCTCCACCGTTGTCCGGCTGAGTAGCCAGTGAATCGCCTGCAATGGCTTCTCTTCCCGCACCGTTACCTCTGGTATCCCCCAAGGATCTATCCTTGGCCCCCTCCTATTTCTCATCTACATGCTGCTCCTCGGTGACATCATCCGAAAACAGCGTCAGTTTTCACATGTACGCTGACGACACCCAGCTCCACCTCATCACCACTTCTCTCGACCCCTCCGCTGTCTCTGAATTGTCACACTGCTTCTCTGACATCCATTATGCGACGAACAGAAATTTGCTCCAATTAAATATTGGGAAGGCCGAAGACATTGTCTTCAGTCCCCACCACAAACTCCGTTCCCTCGCCACCAACTGCATCCCTCTCCCTGACCACTGTCTGAGGCTGAACCAGACCGTTCGCAACCTTGACGTCCTATTTGACCCTGAGCTGAGCTTCCGACCCCATATCCTCTCCATCACCAAGACCGCCTGCTTCCACTTCGAATCAGAAAATGCTACAGTGCAGAAGGAGGCCATTTGGCCCATCGTGCCTGTGCCCTTTTTTTGGTAGAGCTATACAATTAATCCCACTCCCTTGCTCTTTTCCCATAGCCCTGTATTTTTTTTCCCTTCAAGTATTTATCCAATTCCCTTTTGAATGTTACTATTGAATCTGCCTCCACCACCCTTTCAGGCAGTGCATTCCAGATCATAACAACTCGCTGCATAAAAAAATGTTTCATCATGTCGCCTCTAGTTCTTTTGCCAATCACCTTAAATCTGTGTCCTCTGGTTCTCGACCCTTCCGCCAATGGGAACAGTTTCTCTCTATCTACTCTGTCCAGACCCCTCATGATTTTGAACACCTCTATCAAATCTCCTTTCAAACTTCTCTGCTCTAAGGAGAACAACCCCAGCTTCTCCAGTCTATCCACATAACTGAAGTCCCTCATCCCTGGAATCATTCTCGGAAATCTTTTCTACACCCTCTCTAAGGCCTCACATCCTTCCTAAAGTGTGGTGCCCAGAATTGGACACAGTACTCCAGTTGGTTTATACAATAACCAGTGTTATATAAAGGTTCATCATAACTTCCTTGCTTTTGTACTCTATGCCTCTATTTATAAAGCCCAGGATCCCGTAAGCTTTTTTAACCGCTTTCTCAACCTGCCCTGCCACCTTCAACGATTTGTGCACATATACCCTCGGGTCTCTCTGTTCATGCACACCCTTTAGAATTGTACCCTTTATTTTATATTGCCTCTCCTCCTTCTTCCTGCCAGAATGTATCACTTCGCACTTTTCTCCATTAAATTTCATCTGCCACATGTCTGCCCATTTCACCAGCCTGTGTCATCTGCAAATTTTGAAATTGTGCCCTGTGCACCCACGTCCAAGTCATTAATATATATCAAGAAAAGCAGTGGTCCTGGTATCGACCCCTGGGGAACACCACTGTACACCTTCCTCCAGTCTGAAAAACAACCGTTCACCACTACTCTCTGTTTCCCTGTCACTTAGCCAATTTTGTATCCATGCGGCAACTGTTCCTTTTATTCCATTGGCTTCAACTTTGCTGACAAGTCTATTATGTGGCACTTTATCGAATGCCTTTTGGAAGTCCATGTCAACCGCATTGCCCTCATCAACCCTCTCTGTTACCTCATCAAAAAACTCGATCAAGTTAGTTAAACACGATTTGCCTTTAACAAATCCGTGCTGGCTTTCCTGAATTAATCCACACTTGTCTAAGTGACTGTTAACTTTGTCCCCGATTATCGTTTCTAAAAGCTTCCCCACTACCGAGGTTAAACTGACTGGCCTGCAGTTGGAGAGTTTATCCTTACACCCTTTTTTGAACAAGGGTGTAACATTTGCAATTCTCCAGTCCCTCTGGCACCATCCCCGTATCTAAGGAGGATTGGAAGATTATGGCCAGTACCTCCGCAATTTTCCTTCAGCATCCTAGGATGCATCCCATCCGGTCCTGGTGACTTACCAACTTTAAGTACAGACAACCTTTCTAGTACCTCCTCTTTATCAATTTTTATCTCATCCAGTATCTCCAGTACCTCCTCTTTCACTATGACTTTGGCAGCATCTTCTTCCTTGGTGAAGACAGATTGAAAGTACTTATTTAGTACCTCAGCCATGCCCTCTGCCTCCATGCGTAGGTCTCCTTTTTGGTTCCTAATCACCCCACCCCTCCTCTTACTACCCATTTATTATTTATATGCCTACAGAAGACTTTTGAATTCCCTTTTATGTTAGCTGCCATTCTATTCTCATACCCTCTCTTTGCCCATCTTATTTCCTTTTTCACTTTCCTTCTGAACTTTCTGTATTCAGCCTGATTCTCACTTGTATTCTCAACCTGACATCTGTCATACGTGCTCTTTTTCTGCTTCATCTTACTGTTATCTCTTTCATCATCCAGGGAGCTCTGGCTTTGGTTGCCCTACCTTTCCCCCTCGTGGGAATGTACCTCGACTGTACCCGAACCATATCCTCTTTAAAGGCAGCCCGTTGTTCGATTACAGTTTTGCCTGCCAATCTTTCATTCCAATTTACCTGGGACAGATCCGTTCTCAACCCACTGAAATTTGCCTTCCTCCAATTAAGTATTTTTACTCTAGGTTGCTCCTTGTCCTTTTCCATAGCTAATCTAAATCTTTTGATACTATGATCACTGTTCCCTAAATGTTCCCCTACTGACACTTGCTCCACTTGACCCACCTCATTCTTCAGAACCAGATCCAGCAATGCCTCCTTCCTCATTGGGCCGGAAACATACTGATCATGAAAGTTCTCCTGAACACAGTTCAGAAATTCTTCCCCCTCTCTGCCCTTTACACTCTTACTATCCCAGTCTGTATTAGGATAATTGAAGTCCCCCATTATCACTACTCTATAGTTCTTGCACCTCTCTGAAATTTGCTCCTCTACATCCTTCCCACTAGTTGGTGGCCTGTAGAACAGACCTAGTAGTGTAACGGCACCTCTGTTATTTCTTAACTCTAACCAAATAGATTTTGTCCTTGACCCCTCCAGGACATCCTCTCTCTCCAGCTCTGTAATAGTCTCCTTAACCAATACTGCCACACCACCTCCTTTCTTTCCTTCCCTATCTTTCCTGAACACCATATATCCAGGAATATTTAAAACCTAATCCTGCCCTTTGAGCCAGGTCTCAGTTATCACCATGACATCATATTCCCATGTGGCAATTTGCACCTGCAGCTCACCAACCTTATTTACCACATGCACTGTAAACCTATCTTAGACCTTCTTGTATTCTCTCTTAGTCTGACCCCACCTTACTATATCTTACTCTAGTGCTATCTGTCTCTCCCCATCCTTTGTGCACTTTGTTTCTCCTTTCTAATGCTACATCCTGGTGCCCATCCCCTTGCTCTGCCCTTTACACGATTACTGGTTAATGGACAGAAAACAGAGAGGAGTGGACCAGACAGCCTGTAACTAGTGGGGTGCTGTAAGGATCAGTGCTTGGGCCTCAGCCATTTAAAATTTATATTAATGACTTAGATGAAGGGACCGAGTGTAATGTATCCAATTGCTGATGATACAAAGCTGTGAGGAGAACACAAAGAGCCTGCAAAGGGATACAGACAGTTTAAGTGAGAGGGCAGTAAGGTGGCAGATGGAGTATAATGTGGGGAAATGTGAGGTTATTCATTTTGGTCGGAGAATAGAAAAACAGAATATTTTTTAAATGGGGAGAAACTATAAAATGTTGGTGTTCAGAGAGATTTAGATGTTCTCGTACAGGAAACACAGAAAGTTATTATGCAGGTACAACAAGCAATTAGGAAGGCAAATGGCATGTTGGCAGTGATTGCAAGTGGCGAGTTGCTGCAGTGCATCTTGTAGATGGTACACACTGCAGCCACGGTACGCCAGTGGTGGAGGGAGTGAATGTTTAAGGTGGTAGATGGGATGCCCATCAAGCGGGCTGCTTTTTTCTGGATGGTGTCGAGCTTCTTTAGTGTTGTTGGAGCTGCACTCATCCAGGCGGCAATGGAACTGAGCTGCGTATAACGGGCGGCACATCCAATACCGTCCGCTTTACACCACCACCGGAGACGAATTTCTCAGCCACAGTCTATTTGGTTAGAATAGGGAACAATAGAGAAGCTATTAAGCTACTGGGTGTATACTGTAGGCCAACAAATAGTGGGAAGGCGAGAGAGCAGCAAATTTGCAAATAAATTACAGAAAGATGTAATAACAGAGTAGTGATAATAGGGAACTTCAATTATCCTAATACAGACTGGGATAGTAACAGTGCAAAGGAACATAAGAACATAAGAATTATGAGCAGGAGTAGGCCATATGGCCCCTCGAGCCTGCTCCGCCATTCAATAAGATCATGACTGATCATCGACTTCAACTCCACTTTCCCGCCTGATCCCCATATCCCTTGATTCCCCTAGAGTCCAAAAATCTATCTATCTCAGCCTTGAATATACTCAAAGACTCAGCATTCACAGCCCTCTGGGGCAGAGAATTCCAAAGATTCACAACCCTCTGAGTGAAGAAATTCCTCCTCATCTCAGTCTTAATGGCCGACCCCTTATCCTGAGACTGTGGCCCCTAGTTCTAGACTCTCCAGCCAGGGGAAACATCCTCTCAGCATCTACCCTGTCAATCCCCTTCAGAATCTTGTATGTTTCAATGAGATCACCTCTCATTCTTCTAAACTCCAGAGAGTATAGGCCCAATCTACTAAATCTCTCCTCATAGGACAACCCTCTCATCCCAGGGATCAATCTAGTGAACCTTCGTTTCACCACCTCTAAGGCAAGTATGTCGTTCTGCAGATCAGGAGACCAAAACTGTGCTCAGTACTCCAGGTGTGGTCTCACCAAAGCCCTGTACAATTGTAGCAAGACTTCCTTACCCTTGTACTCCAACCCACTTGCAATCACTGCCAACATGCCATTTGGCTTCCTAATTGCTTGCTGTACCTGCATGCTAACTTTCTGTGTTTCCTGTACGAGAACATCTAAATCTCTCTGAACACCAACATTTTATAGTTTCTCCCCATTTAAAAAATATTCTGTTTTTCTATTCTCCTACCAAAGTGAATAACCAAGGCTTCTTCGACAGCACCTCCCAAGGCCACGACCTCTTCCACCTAGAAGGACAAGGGCAGCAGGTGCATGGGAACACCACCACCTCCAAGTTCTGCTCCAAGATACACACCATCCTGACTTAGAAGTATATCACTGATCCTTCATCGTCGCTGGGTCAAAATCCTGGAACTCCCTCCCTAACAGCACTGTGGGAGTACCTTCACCACACGGACTGCAGCGGTTCAAGAAGGCGGCTCATCACCACCTTCTCAAGGGCAATTAGGGATGGGCAATAAATGCTGGCTTTGCCAGTGACGCCCACATCCCATGAATGAATACATTTATAAAAAGCTAGGGGCGCCATAATTCCACTTATTTCCAGCGCCTCCTGCACTGCAGTTGTGAGCTGCATGATCTGTGGTGGGCCCCCTCTGGTTCTTTCCTTCTCCCTGGTGTTCTGTGCTCTCTTCTCCTGCAAGGAGGGAAAAAAGAAACCTACGAGTGAGTGTAATGGCGTGTGTTCATCCGATGGATGGAATTCATTTGTTCAGGGTGACTATGAGGGAGAGGCATGACATTGCATAAGGGTATATATAAATGACCTGGATATTGGAATACAGAGTAGAATTTCTAAAGTTGCCAATGACACCAAACTTGGGGGGGTGGCAAACAGTGATGATGATATCAATCGACTGCAACAGGACATAGAAAGGCTAGCAGAATGGGCAGACAAGTGGAAGATGGAATTTAATACAGAGAAGTGTGAGGTGATGCATTTTGGCAGAGGGAACAGGGAGAGGCAATATACACTTAATGGCACAGTTTTAAAGAGTGTGCAGGGACAGAGGGACCTGGGAGTTAATGTGCATAGGTCCCTGAAGGTGAAGGACATATTGAGAGAGTGGTTAACAAAGCATCTGGAATCTTGTGCTTCATAAATAGAGATATTGAGTACAAAAGTAGAGAAGTTATGCTGAACCTTTATAAAGCGTTGGTTAGGCCACAACTGGAGTATTGCGTCCAGTTCTGGTCACCACACTTTAGGAAGGATGTGAAGGCCCTTGAGAGGGTGCAGAGGAGATTTACCAGAATGGTTCCGGGGATGGGGGTCTTAGCTACAAGAACAGGTTGGAGAAGCTGGATTTGTTTTCATTAGCGCAAAGGAGGTTGAGGGGTGATTTGATAGAGGTGTACAAGATTATGACGGGTTTGGATAGGCTAGACGAGGAAGGATGTTCCCACTAGTTTTTGGTACAAGGACTAGAGGACACAGATTTAAGGTTTTGGGCAAGAAATACAAGGGGGATGTGAGGGAAAACTTTTTTACGCAGCGAGTGGTGATGACCTGGAACTCGCTGCCGACGGAAGTGGTGGAAGCGGAGACACTCAATGTTTTCAAGGGGAGACTGGATAGGCACTTGAGGGAAATAAACTTGCAGGGCTACGGGGATCGAGCGGGGGAATGGGACTGACTGGATTGCTCTACAGAGAGCCGGCACGGACTCGATGGGCCGAATGGCCTCCTTCTGTGCTGTTATGACTATGATTCTGAGGGTGAGTGGAATGGTGGATCGATAGATAGAGAAGGATATGTGCACCTGCAAGGTAAGTGGGTGTGAGGACTGATACACTGGAGTAGCTTGACAAGGCAGAGTGAGGGGGTGGGGTTATGCACACAGCAGGATGTAGGTAAATGTGCAACTGTACTCACCTTTCCTGAGCTGCTTAAGTCATTAAAACGGTTCTGGCAGTATATCTAGGAGCGTGGCACCAGGCTCCTGCTGCTGACCTCTGCTATCTCCAACCACGCCTTCTTTGTGTCAGCAGCAGGTTTCTTCCTCTCGTTGCTGAGGAAGATTATCTCTCTCCAGCTTCTCACAGCTCCCACAAGTATATCAAGCGATTTATTAAAGCGGGACACAGCCTTTGCCTGTCTGGAATCCATGTGGAACATTCTTTGTTGCAGGCCTACTCAGGTCCCCTCCCTCACCTCTTTTTCTGGTACATTGATGACTGTCGGGGCCGTTTCCTGCTTTCGCTCTGAACTAGAAAATTGGAACTTTGCTTCCAATTGCCACCCTTCCCTCATCTGCACATGGTCCATCTCTGACTCTTCCCTTCTTTTCCTCGACTTCTCTGTCTCCATTTCTGGGGATAGGCAATTGACAAAGATTCACTATAAGCCCACTGACTCCCACAGCTACCTGGACTACTCTTCCTCTCACCCCGCTTCCTGTAAGGACTCTATTCCATTCTCCCAGTTTCTCCATCTCCGTCGCATCTGTTCTGATGATGCCACCTTCCATACCAGTGCTTCCGATATGTCTTCCTTTTTCCTCAACTGAGGATTCCCCTCTACTGTGGTTGACACGGCCCTTGACTGTGTTCGTTCCATTTCCCACACTTCTACCCTCACCCCTTCCCCTCCCTCCCAGAACCACGATAGGGTTCCCCTTGTCCTCACCTTTCACCCCATCAGTCTCCACATTCAACGGATCATCCCTCGTCATTTCCGTCATCTCCAGCGTGATCCCACCACCAAACACATCTTCCCCTCCCCTCCCCTTTCACCATTCCTAAGGGACCGCTCCCTCCGTGACACCCTAGTCCACTCCTCTACCACCCCCAGCACCCCTTCCCCTTCCCACGGCACCTTCCTGTGCAAGCGCAGGAGATGCAACACCTGCCCTTTTACCTCCTCCCTTCCGACTGTCCAGGGCCCCAAACACCCCTTCCAGGTGAAACAGCGATTTATTTGTACTTCTTGCAATTTAGTATACTGTATTCGCTGCTCACGATGCGGTCTCCTCTACATTTGAACGATAAGGGAGTCAAGGGTTATGGGGAGCGGACAGGAAGTGGAGTTGAGGCTAAGATCAGATCAGCCATGATCTTATTGAATGGTGGAGCAGGCTCGAGGGGCCAAATGACCTACTCCTGCTTCTACATCTTATGTTCTTATGTTCTATTGGGGAGACCAAATGCAGATTGGCCGACCACTTTGCGGAACACCTCCGTTCAGTCTGTAAGGGTGACCCCGAGCTTCCGGTTGCCTGTCACTTTAATTCCCCACTCCACTCCCACTCTGATCTCTCTGTCCTCGGCCTCCTACACTGTTCCAATGAAGCTCAACGTAAGCTCGAGGAACAGCACCTCATCTTTCAATTAGGCACTTTACAGCCTTCTGGACTCAACATTGAGTTAACAATTTCAGACCATAACCTCTGACCCTATTTTTTCACATGACAGCTGTTGATGATTCTGCCATTCCCATTCATACCTCTTCTAGACCCATCTTTTGTTTCTTAATTTGTCCCATTACCATCTCCTTTTGCCTTGCACCATCATCCCTTTTGTCATTTAATCTCTCCTCTATCACAGACCTTCCTTTTTGTTCTTTCCTCCCCTCCCCCCCTGTCCCAGCCTCTGCACTTGCTTAAAACCTGTTACATCTCTAACTTTTTCCAGTTCTGATGAAAGGTCATCGACCTGAAACGTTAACTCTGTTTCTCACTCCACAGATGCTGCCTGACCCGCTGAGTATTTCCAGCATTCTCTGTTTTTATTCCAAACATCTCCAACTTACATTTTTGGAGTGTCCCTTTAAACACTGGAGTTGCGATCGCATCATGTGGGTCCTCATCATGATACCACTGTCTGACGTGCTGCACTTATTTTTGGGTTTCCCGCACGCAATCGGCCCCCCCGCCCCCACCCTGCTCCCAACGCATCGCAAGCTTAAAATCAGGGCCTTAGTATTTGGCTAAATTCAGGTCATCAATCATATTCAACACATTCCTGAATTAGCTTACTAAATGTTTGAGAGCAAAACTATTAAACCAATCCCATCCTAGTCTGATCCGTATTACGAGATCACAGAATTGCAGTTACCCCAGAATAAATCTGTTGATGTTATGTTTCTGTATTAAAGGTAACCTACATGTTGAATGGAAGTTTTCATCATGAAGACTTTTGTGGCCACAAAGGAACCATTAATCCTGGCGATTTGCAGGTAAATGAATGATTTGGCACGTGTTTCACTGTTACATGAGTGAGGATTAATATCTAATGCACAACACCAAGGGTGCAGTCTGCAAGTGTTGATGTGGGTTCACAAAAATAGTGCAAATCTGTTGAATTACAAACTTGCTTACTCCAGCAGAGAAAAATGTTTTAAAAGCATAAATAAAATGCATTTTAATCTTGCATTTGAAGTCATGATTTTTCTTCTGATGCTTACTTATTTTTGTTATTCTTTGAAAGTCCGTGTGGCCAAATTGAATTGCTGCCGTTTTGTCTGTCATCATTTCCATAGAAATCTCAAAGTTAGTGGATCAGAATTCTGCTGAGAACAGTTAGTAGCACACTAGTTAACATAGCATGTCAAATTCTGGATCAGTAACACACTGGTTAACATAGCATGTCAAATTCTGGATCAGTAACACACTGGTTAACATATGCGTGTCAAATTGTGACAGAGTTTGCATGCTGAGGCACAATAAGATTTTAGTTCCTGGGCCTCATTTACATATGCAAGATGCCCAAACATGCACTATTTTAACAAAGTTGTTAATCCATTTTAAATGAATCGCTCTGGGCTTCCAGTGATGGTACAACCTGGAAAGCAGCCTAATTCAAGAGCTACCGGGCCCAGGATCAATTTCTACAAGCCTATTTCCCCACACAACTCAAACAAAATCAACGCGAGCAACATTAACCTCCCCAAAAACAGGCATTCGATGTGACGACCAGCCTTCAGGACTAACCCCAATCCATTTCCTCACCAACTGACACCCAGAGACCAATAACAAACTGCTCAAACCTTTAAACAGACATTGCACCCAGCACAGCTGCAGCCAAGCCCAGAAGCTTTAGTGGATCAAGTACTGTGGAATTAAAATGTACAGTCGATTCATCAAATATTTAGGTGTGGGTGTAAACTCTATAGAAATCAATAGTAAAAATTAATAAAATAAAAACTAATAGTATTTCCTTCTCCAAAGATTATCTAGAAAAAACTGAAACGGTCTATAATTCAAATTGCATTCCACCAAAAATGTCAAGACAATAACCGGGTAAATTAGATGAGGCTGCACTGTCGGAATGGAGCAGAGCATGGCAGAATGGGAGTGTGACTTATCGTTCGGACTATAACGCCATACCCGCTTTCCCTACCTATGCTCCTGTCTCAACTTGCTTTGCCCTGTCCACAGATATTGGAGAAGAATAACAGTCAACCAATGGAAATCAGTAAAATAGTTTGTATCTCAACGGCAAACCTGCCAAGGATGAGCCTTGGAATCAGTCACTTTGTAGCATCGGGCTGGCTACCGGAGAGTGCGCAGCGAGGAATCAGCTAATTTAGTAATGTTGTTGTGCAATGTTTGATTGTTTGACAGTGGATGACTGCTGGTCGAGGTGTGGTCCACTGTGAGATGCCATCATCTGATGATCTTGTGCATGGACTTCAGCTTTGGGTCAACTTGAAAAGTTCAAAGAAAATGGTGGCACCGCAGTACCAGGAATTGCTGAGTAAAACCATTCCCAAATCCAGCAAGGATGGCGTAACTGTGGTTGTTATCTCAGGTGAAGCCCTTGGAGCCAAGGTAAATTTTTAACCTGAATTAAAGCTAACAGACGCTGAGATTAACGGACAAGGCATGACATTGTATGACATTAACGCAAACATTGATGTATGTTAAAGCAAGATATTTCCCGATTTCCCATTCTTCCCCTTCTCTTAAGTCTTAAGAAAGGCTGGGTATGCTTAGAGTGGACAAGTCGCCTGGTCCAGATGGCTTGCATCCCAGGTTGTTAAGGGAATTGGGGGAGGAGATAGCGGAAGCGCTTGCCATAATTTTCCAATCGTCCCTAGATGAGGGGGAGGTGCCTGAGGATTGGAAAGTGGCAAATGTGACACCATTGTTCAAGAAAGGGTGTAAGGACAATCCTAGTAACTACAGGCCGGTCAGTTTAGCATCAGTGGTGGGTAAAGTTTTAAAAACAATAATCAAGGAAAAAATTAACGGGCACTTGGAGAGGTTTAAGCTAATTAAGGAGAGCCAACATGAAATTGTAAAAGGCAGGTCATGTTTGACTAATCTAATTGAATTTTTTGATGAAGTAACAGAGAGGATTGATGAAGGAAATGCAATGGATGTTGTCTACATGGATTTTCGGAAGGCGTTTGACAAAGTACCACATAGAAGGTTGGTTAACAAAATTGAGGCTCATGGAATAGGTGGGTCAGTGGTAGCTTGGATAAGGAATTGGCTTAAGGACAGAAAACAGCGAGTTGTGGTAAATGGCTGTTTTTCAGAGTGGAGGATGGTAGACGGTGGTGCTCCCCAAGGGTCAGTGCTGGGGCCACTGCTTTTTTTAATATATATATATATATATATAATGACCTGGATATTGGAATACAGAGTAGAATTTCTAAATTTGCTGATGACACCAAACTTGAGGGTGTGGCAAACAGTGATGATGATACCAAGCGACTGCAACAGGACATAGAAAGGCTAGCAGAATGGGCAGACAAGTGGCAGATGGAATTTAAGACAGAGAAGTGTGAGGTGATGCATTTTGGCAGAAGCAACAGGGAGAGGCAATATACACTTAATGGCACAGTTTTAAAGAGTGTGCAGGGACAGGGGGACCTGGGAGTTAATGTGCATAGATCCCTGAAGGTGGCAGGACATATTGAGAGTGTGGTTAACAAAGCATCTGGGATCTTGGGCTTCATAAATAGAGGTATTGAGTACAAAAGTAGAGAAGTTATGTTGAACCTTTATAAAGCACTGGTTAGGCCACAACTGGAGTATTGTGTCCAGTTCTGGTCACCACACTTTAGGAAGGATGTGAAGGCCCTTGAGAGGGTGCAGAGGAGATTTACCAGAATGGTTCCGGGGATGGGGATCTTGGCTACAGGGACAGGTTGGAGAAGCTGGATTTGTTTTCATTAGAGCAAAGGAGGTTCAGGGGTTTTTTGATAGAGGTGTACAAGATTATGACGGGTTTGGATAGGCTAGACGGGGAAAGGCTGTTCCCACTAGTTGATGGTACAAGGACAAGGGGACACAGATTTAAGGTTTTGGGCAAGAGATACAGGGGGGATGTGAGGAAAACCTTTTTTCCGCAGCGAGTGGTGATGACCTGGAATTCGCTGCCGACAGAAGTGGTGGAAGTGGAGACACTCAGGGCTCAATTTTCACCAGCCCGTGGAGGCGGGTTTGGAGGCGTGTGGGGTGGGAAAATAGCAGATTCGGGGGTCCCGAACCCATCCTGCCCCCAACCCGCCTCCATGCCAGTTTCACAGGAGGCGGGTACCCGACCTGTGCTGGGACCCACCTCCCCGAGGCGGGAAGGGGATTAGTGCCAATAAACTGCCTGAACAGGTAGTTAACAGGCAGTTTTTTGCCTAATCCCTATTTTTAGCCCTGAAGTGTGGGCTTCCCGACAGGTCCGAACCACGCCGATTTAGCGAGGCGGACTGTCGGTCTGGAGGGCTTGGAGGGGTCGAGATGTCCGGTGTGCAGGTGAGTGATGGGTGCATGAGTGCAGAGGTAAGTGTGTTTGGTGTGTGTAAAGTGTTTTAAGAACTTGTACTTACCTTAACTTTGTCCTGCAGGCTTCCTTCCTTCAGTTCTCGGGAGTCCCTCAGCTCACCGGCACAGAAAGCAGAATGGCCGCGGAGCTGTCAAAAGCTGCAGTCTCTGCTTTCTGTGCTGGATTGATTTCTAACTGAGTCTAAGTACAGGGACTCACGTTAGAAATCATATTGTCAGTGTTTGACAGCTTCACAGAGCTGTCAAACGCTGAAATTTCATCTGTCAAAAGCTCTTGACAGATGAAATTTCAATGGCTGACATCACCTGTATCCAAGGGACCCTTGATTGGCCTGCTAAGCCCGCTGGCCGGGCTTAACAAGGTCAATCAAGGGAAAATACAGTGGGTTGGCCACAAGTCGATGGAGGTGGGACTACAACCCAAAAAGTGGGAGTCCCGCCTCCATCACGTCCCCATTGACAAAATCCAGCCCTCAATGTTTTCAAGGGGAGACTTGATAGGCACTTGAGGGAAATAAACTTGCAGGGCTACGGGGATAGAGCAGGGGAATGGGACTGACTGGATTGCTCTACAGAGAGCCGGCACAGACTTGATGGGCCGAATGGCCTCCTTCTGTGCCGTTATGACTCTATGGGGGAAAAATTCAGTTCGTTGCGCCTCCCGTTAGCGCCTTAAGAGGGCGCTAATGGGGCGCAAAGCAGCTAGCGCCCGGGCGCAGCGATGTTTGCGCCGCTCACGAACTTAACTAGACATTTTGCGGCGGCGCTAAACTTTATCGCCGCGATCTCCTGCACCGGCAGATCATGACGTCACTCGAGTGCGCAACGCCCCGGTATCGCCCCGGAGCGGATATTGAGTGGCGCCCCCTGCCTTACCGCCTGACGCTAGCAACGACAGGTTGAGGGGAGCGTTCTGCAGTCATGAAGGGAAAGGGGGAGCGCTATTTAAAGGTGTCCGCTTCCTGCCTTTTATTGTTGGTGCCATTTTTGAACTACGCATTCTGAGAGAGAGAGGGAGAGACTTCTGGAGAGATTCAACGTTGTGTGAAGGAGTTTTGGGTACTGAGCAGCACTTTGCAGGTTCATTTTGATTTGTCATTCCTTGTATCGATTTAGCAGAGACTGTGGGGGCTGCACTCTGAGCTCTTTGCCTGGCACTCTCCATTGTTCTTTCCAGCACATTTGATGTGCAAGTCTCTCCAGGCCGAGATTCAAGGCTGCAATGAGCAGGATGTGGATGGAGAGCAAGATTAACCATCCCCTTTAAGAACTGGCCCGTGCCATTGTGTGTGTGTTCCATTGCTGACTGACATTACATGAGCTTCGCCAGCGCTCTGAGGTAGCGCCTCGCTCCTCGGCCTTTGCGCCTTAAGACAGGTGTGAAGCGCCTGATTTAGCGCTGCAATCACCTCCAGGGGCGATAAAAGTCAAGTTTGCAGTCGGTGGCGATAATTAGTGCCAGGCGCTAATCTTTACGCCCGGCCGATATTTGTGCCCCAAACGGGGCGCGACTGAATTTTTCCCCCTATGACTGTCTATTATTGGTCAACACCATGCATATCAAAGTTACCATGAAAGATGGCTTTACCCTCTTGATATTATGCTGCCTGAAAAGCATTGCCAAAATACAGAAACTTGCATTTACCAGTCATTAAAACATACTCTTCATTCCCATTTTCATCGAGTGTCTTGGAATCATTGAATCTTATAGCACAGAAGGAGGCCATTCAGCCCATCGTGCCTGTGCCGGCTCTTTGAAAGAACTATCCCAATTAGTCCCACTCTCCTGCTCTTTCCCCATAGTCCTGCAATTTTTTCCTTTTCAAGTATTTATTCAATTCCCTTTTGAAAGTTACGATTGAATCTGCTTCCACTGCCCTTTCATTCCAGATCATAACAACTCGCTGCATTAAAAAAATCTCCTGATCTCTCCCCTGGTTCTTTTGCCAATTATCTTAAATCTGTGTCATCCGGTTACCGACCCTCCTGCCACTGGAAACATTCTCCTTATTTACTCTATCAAATTTCTTAATAATTTTGAACACCTCTATTAAATCTCCCTTTAACTTTCTCTGCTCTATAGGGAACAATCCCAGCTTCTCTAATCTTTCCAACTGAAGTCCCTCATCCCTGGTACCATTCCAGTAAATCTCCTCTGCACCCTCTCCAAGGCCTTGACATCCTTCCTAAAGTGTGGTGCCCAGAATTGGACACAATTCTCCAGCTGGGACCTAACCAGTGTTTCATAAAGGCTTAGTATAACTTCCTTGCTTTTGTACTCTATGACTCTGTTTATAAAGCCAAGGATCCCGTATGCTTTTTTAACAGCTTTCTCAACTTGTCCTGCCACCTTCAAAGATTTGTGTACATTCACCCCCAGGTCTCTCTGTTCCTGAAGCCCCTTTAACATTGTACCATTTAGTTAATATTGCCTCTCCTCATTCTTCCTACCAAAGTACTCTATATGTATATAAAGTACACTATAAACAGTGCAGAGTCCTTACTTTTCCAACTCCCCAATAAGAAATTCAACATCTTGAAAATACAAAGGCAGCCTCCATGGGGATCGAGCGAATGAATACAGCACAGAGGAAGTGAATCCACCCAAAGGCTGGCCAGCTGCCAAATTCCCCTGATGTTCCTGCCTAAACATCTGGAACACGCAAACCTCTCCAGCATTTAACAATTAATCCATTTTATCTGAACAGAAAACCATTTCTCCCATATTGTCAGGGTCAGATGATGTTTTCAGTGAAATGGAATCCAGAAAGTATTTCCCCGTAATATCTTCCAGCCCAACTAGAGTCACAGCAAACCTCTCGGGGACACTATTGACGCTTATTCCCAAGGAACCTCTCGAGGACACTATTCACGCTTACTCCCAAAGAACCTCACGGGGACACTATTGACGCTTACTCCCAAGGAACCTCACGGGGACACTATTGACGCTTACTCCCAAGGAACCTCTCGAGGACACTATTCACGCTTACTCCCAAGGAACCTCTCGAGGACACTATTGACGCTTACTCCCAAGGAACCTCTCGAGGACACTATTGACGCTTACTCCCAAGGAACCTCTCGAGGACACTATTCACGCTTACTCCCAAGGAACCTCTCGAGGACACTATTCACGCTTACTCCCAAGGAACCTCTTGGGAGTGACTGGGTATATCTGGCAGTTTCTGGCAGTGTCTGGGGGTGTCTGGCAGTGTCTGGGGCTGTCCGGCAGTATCTGGGGTGTCTGGCCGTGTTTTGGAGCGTCTGGGTGTGTTTGGTGGTGTCTGGGGGTGTTAGGCAGTGTCTGGGGGTGTCTGGCAGTGTCTGGGGGGTCTGGCAGTGTCTGGGGGTGTCAGGCAGTGTCTAGGGGTGTCAGGCAGTGTCTAGGGGTGTCAGGCAGTGTTTGGGGTTGTCAGGCAGTGTCGGTCAGTGTCTGGGGGTGTCGGTCAGTGTCTGGGGTTGTCGGCCAGTGTCTGGGGTTGTCGGCCAGTGTCTGGGGTTGTCGGCCAGTGTCTGGGGTTGTCGGTCAGTGTCTGGGGTTGTCGGTCAGTGTCTGGGGTTGTCGGTCAGTGTCTGGGGGTGTCGGTCAGTGTCTGGGGTTGTCTAGGGGGGTCAGGCAGTGTCTGGGGGGGGTCAGGCAGTGTCTGGGGGTGTAGACAGTGTGTGGCAGTGTCTTGGGGTAACTGGCAGTGTCTGTGGGTGTCTGGCAGTGTCTGGGGGTGTCTGGCAGTGTCTGGGGGTGTCAGGCAGTGTCAGGCAGTGTCTGGGGTTGTCTGGGTGTGTCAGGCAGCGTCGGGGGTGTCTGGCAATGCCTGGGGTTGTCTGGCAGAGTCTGGGGGTATCTGGGGATGTCTGGGGGTATGTGGCAGTGTCTGTGGGTGCCTGGCAGTGTCTGTGGGTGCCTGGCAGTGTCTGTGGGTATCTGACAGTGTCTGGGGGTGTCTGGCAGTGTCTGGGGGTGTCTGGCAGTGTCTGGGGGTGTCTGGCGGTGTCTGTGGGTGCCTGGCGGTATCTGGCGGTGTCTGGGGGTATCTGACGGTGTCTGGGGGTATCTGACGGTGTCTGGGGGTATCTGACGGTGTCTGGGGGTGTCGGGCGGTGTGTCTGGGGGTGTCTGGTAGTGTCTTGGGGTAACTGGCAGTGTATTTGGGTATCTGGCAGTGTCCTTGGGTATCTGGCAGTGTCTGGGGGTGTGTGGCAATGTCTGGGGGTGTATCGGGGTGTCTGGAGGTGTCGGGCAGTGTCTGGGGGTGTCGGGCAGTGTCTGGGTGTGTATGGGGTTGTCTGGGTGTGTCAGGCGGTGTCTGGCAGTGTCTGGGGGTATCTGGGTGTGTCTGGCAGTGTCGGGTTTTCAGGCAGTGTCTGGGGGTATCTGGCAGTGTCTATGTGTAGTCAGTCAGTGTCACGCATGTCTGGGGGTGTAGGCAGTGTGTGGCAGTGTCTGGGGGTGTTTCGGGGTGTTTTGGGGTGTCAGGCAGTGTCTGGAGGTGTCTGGCTGCGTCTGAGGGAGTCAGGCAATGTATGGGGTTGTCAGGCAGTGTCTGGGGGTGTCGGGCAGTTTCTGTGGGATGTCTGGGGGTGTCGGGCAGTGTCTGGGCATGCCTGGCAGTGTCTGGGGGTGTTTGGGTGTTTCTGGGATTGTCAGGCAGTTTCTGGGGGTGTCTAGCACTGTCTTGGTGTGTCAGGCAGTGTCTGGGGGTGTCTGGCCATGTCTGCAGGTGTTGGGCAGTGTCTGGGGGGCGGGTGTGGGGTTGTCAGACAGTGTCTGGGAGCGTCAGGCAGTGTCTGGGGATGTCATACCGTGTCTGGGGGTGTTTGGGGTTGTCTGAGGGTGTCGGGCAGTGTCTGAGAGTCTCTGCCGATGTCTGGGTGTGTCTGGCAGTGTCTGGGTGTGTCTGGCAGTGTATTTGGGTATCTGGCAGTGTCTTTGGGCATCTGGCAGTGTCTGGGTGTGTGTGGCAATGTCTGGGGGTGTCAGGCAGTGTCTGGGGGTGTCAGGCAGTGTCTGGGGATGTTTGGCAGTGTCACAGAATCACAGAATCCCCACAGTGCAGATAGAGGCCATTTCGGCCCATCGAGCCTGCACCGACACATATCCCACCCTATCCCCGTAACCCCACGTATTTAATCCCCCTAACACTAAGGGTCAATTTTATCATAGCCAAATCAACCTAACCCGCACATCTTTGGACTGTGGGAGGAAACCGGAGCACCCGGAGGAAACCCACGCAGACACGGGGAGAATGTGCAAACTCCACACAGACAGTCAACCGAGGTCGGATTCGATTCTGGATCCCTGGCGCTGTGAGGCAACAGTGCTAACCACTATGCCACCGTGTTGCATGTCTGGGATTGTCTGGGTGTGTCAGGCAGTGTCTGGTATTGTCTGGGGGTATCTGGGTGTGTCTGGCAGTGTCGGGTTTTCAGGCAGTGTCTGGGGGTATCTGGCAGTGTCTGAGGGTGTCTGGCAGTGTCTATGTGTATCTGGCAGTGTCTGGGGGTGTCAGGCAGTGTCTGGGGGTGTCAGGCATGTCTGGGGGTGTAGGCAGTGTGTGGCAGTGTCTGGGGGTGTGTGGCAATGTTTGGGGGTATCTGGGGGTGTCTGGGCGTGTCAGGCAGTGTCTGGGCATGTCAGGCAGTGTCTGGGCATGTCAGGCAGTGTCTGGGGGTGTCAGGCAGTGTCTGGAGGTGTCTGGCTGCGTCTGAGGGAGTCAGGCAATGTATGGGGTTGTCAGGCAGTGTCTGGGGGTGTCAGGCAGTGTCTGGCAGTGTCTGGGGGTGTCAGGCAGTGTCTCGGGGGTGCCGGGCAGTTTCTGTGGGATGTCTGGGGGTGTCGGGCAGTGTCTGGTGGTGTCAGGCAGTGTCTGGGTGTGCCTGGCAGTGTTTGGGTGTGTTCTGGGGTGTCCGGGATTGTCAGGCAGTTTCTGGGGGTGTCTAGCACTGTCTTGGTGTGTCAGGCAGTGGCTGGGGGTGTCTGGCCATGTCTGCGGGTGTTGGGCAGTGTCTGGGGGCGGGTGTGGGGTTGTCAGACAGTGTCTGGGAGCGTCAGGCAGTGTCTGGGGATGTCATACCGTGTCTGGGGGTGTTTGGGGTTGTCTGAGGGTGTCGGGCAGTGTCTGAGAGTCTCTGGCAGTGTCTGGGGGTGTCTGGCAATGTCTGGGTGTGTCTGGCAGTGTCTGGGGGTGTCTGGTAGTGTCTGGGTGTGTCTGGTAGTGTCTTGGGGTATCTGGCAGTGTCCTTGGGTATCTGGCAGTGTCTGGGTGTGTCTGGCAGTGTCTGGGTGTGTCTGGCAGTGTCTGGGTGTGTCTGGCAGTGTCTGGGTGTGTCTGGCAGTGTCTGGGGGTGTCAGGCAGTGTCTGGGGGTGTTTGGCAGTGTCTGGGGATGTTTGGCAGTGTCTGGGTGTGTATGGGGTTGTCTGGGTGTGTCTGGGGTTGTCGGGGGGTATCTGGGAGTGTCTGGCAGTGTCGGATTTTCAGGCAGTGTCTGGGGGTGTCTGAGGGTGTCTGGCAGTGTCTGGCAGTGTCTGAGTGTGTCTGGCAGTGTCTGGGGGTGTCTGGCAGTGTCTGGGGGTGTCTGGCAGTGTCTGGGGGTGTAGGCAGTGTGTGGCAGTGTCTTGGGGTAACTGGTAGTGTCTGGGGGTGTCAGGCAGTGTATGGGGGTGTGTGGCAATGTCTGGGGTTGTTTGGGGGTATCTGGGGGTGTCAGGCAGTGTCTGGGCATGTCAGGTAGTTTCTGGGGGTGTCAGGCAGTGTCTGGGCATGCCTGGCAGTATCTGGGGGTGTTTGGGTGTTTCTGAGATGTCTGGGATTGTCAGGCAGTTTCTGGGGGTGTCTAGCACTGTCTTGGTGTGTCAGGCAGTGTCTGGGAGTGTCTGGCCATGTCTGCGGGTGTTGGGCAGTGTCTGGGGGCGGATGTGGGGTTGTCAGGCAGTGTCTGGGAGCATCAGGCAGAGTCTGGGGATGTCATACCGTGTCTGGGGATGTCATACCGTGTATGGGGATGTCATACCGTGTCTGGGGGTGTTTGGGGTTGCCTGAGGGTGTTGAGCAATGTCTGAGAGTCTCTGGAAGTTTCTGGGGGTGTCTGGCAGTATCTGGGATGTCTGGCAGTGTCTGGGGGTGTCAGGCAGTGTCTGGGGGGTGTCGGGCAGTGTCTGTGGGTGTCTGGCAGTGTCTGGGTGTGTCTGGCAGTGTTTGGGGGTGTCTGGCAGTGTCTGGGGGTGTCTGGGAGTGTATGCAATTGTTGGGGTGTCGGGCCGTGTCTGGGGGTGTTGGGTAGTGTCTGGGGGTGTCTGGGGTTGTCAGGCAGTGCCTGGGGGTTTCAGGAAGTGTCTGGGGGTGTTAGGCAGTGTCTGGTGGAGTCTGGCAGTGTCTGGAGGTATCTGGCACTGTGTGGGGGTGTCTGGCAGTGTCTGGGGCTGTCTGGCAGTGTCTGGGGCTGTCTGGCAGTGTCTGGGGCTGTCTGGCAGTGTCTGGGGCTGTCTGGCAGTGTCTGGGGCTGTCTGGCAGTGTCTGGGGCTGTCTGGCAGTGTCTGGGGTTGTCTGGCAGTGTCTGCGGTTGTCTGGCAGTGTCTGGTGCTGTCTGGCAGTGTCTGGGGCTGTCTGGCAGTGTCTGGGGCTGTCTGGCAGTGTCTGGGGCTGTCTGGCAGTGTCTGGGGCTGTCTGGCAGTGTCTGGGGCTGTCTGGCAGTGTCTGGGGCTGTCAGGCAGTGTCTTGGGGTGTCTGGGGTTGTCTTGCCGTGTCTTGGGTTGTCTTGCCGTGTCTGGGGTTGTCTTGCCATGTCTGGGGGTGTCAGGCAGTGTCTGGGGGAGTCGGGCAGTGTCTGGGGGTGTCTGGAGGTGTCTGGCCGTGCCTGGGGGTGTCGGGCAGTGTCTGGGGGTGTGTGGCAATGTCTTGGGGTATCTGGTAGTTTCTGGGGGTGTCTGGCAGTGCCTGGGGTGTCTGGCAGTTTTTGGGGGTGTTTGGGGGTTTCTGGGGGTGTTAGGCAGCGTCTGGGGTTGTCCGGCAGTGTTTGGGGATGTCTGGCATTGTCTGGGTTTGTCTGGCAGTGTCTTGGGGTGTCAGGCAGTGTGTGGGGGTGTCTGCAGGTGTCTGGCAGTGTGCCTGGCAGTGTCTGGGTGTGTCTGGCAGTTTCTGGGTGTGTCTGGCAGTTTCTGGGGGTGTGTTGGAGTGTCTGGGGGTGTCAGGCAGTGTCTGGGGGTGTCGGGCAGTGTCTTGGGGTGTCAGGCAGTGTGTGGGGGTGTCTGGCAGTGTCTGGGGGTGTGTGGCAGTGTCTGGGCGTGTCAGGCAGTGTCTGGGGGTGTCAGGCAGTGTCTGGGGGTGTCAGGCAGTGTCTCGGGGTGTCTGTTGTTGTCCGGCGGTGTCGGGCAGTGTGCGGGGGTGTCGGGCAGTGTGCGGGGGTGTCGGGCAGTGTGCGGGGGTGTCGGGCAGTGTGCGGGGGTGTCGGGCAGTGTGCGGGGGTGTCGGGCAGTGTGCGGGGGTGTCGGGCAGTGTGCGGGGGTGTCGGCCAGTGTGCGGGGGTGTCGGCCAGTGTGCGGGGGTGTCGGCCAGTGTGCGGGGGTGTCGGCCAGTGTGCGGGGGTGTCGGCCAGTGTGCGGGGGTGTCGGCCAGTGTGCGGGGGTGTCGGCCAGTGTGCGGGGGTGTCGGCCAGTGTGCGGGGGTGTCGGCCAGTGTGCGGGGGTGTCGGCCAGTGTGCGGGGGTGTCGGCCAGTGTGCGGGGGTGTCGGCCAGTGTCTGGGGGTTTCGGCCAGTGTCTGGGGGTGTCGGGCAGCGTCTGGGGGTGTCGGCCAGCGTCTGGGGGTGTCGGCCAGCGTCTGGGGGTGCCGGCCAGCGTCTGGGGGTTTCGGCCAGCGTCTGGGGGTGTCGGGCAGCGTCTGGAGGTGTCGGGCAGCGTCTGGGGGTGTCGGGCAGCGTCTGGGGGTGTCGGGCAGCGTCTGGGGGTGTCGGGCAGCCTCTGGGGGTGTCGGGCAGTCTCTGGGCGTGTCGGGCAGTCTCTGGGGGTGTCGGGCAGTCTCTGGGGGTGTCAGGCAGTGTCTGGGGGTGTCAGGCAGTGTCTGGGGGTGTCAGGCAGTGTCTGGGGTTGTCTGGCAGTGTCTGCGGTTGTCTGGCAGTGTCTGGTGCTGTCTGGCAGTGTCTGGGGCTGTCTGGCAGTGTCTGGGGCTGTCTGGCAGTGTCTGGGGCTGTCTGGCAGTGTCTGGGGCTGTCTGGCAGTGTCTGGGGCTGTCTGGCAGTGTCTGGGGCTGTCAGGCAGTGTCTTGGGGTGTCTGGGGTTGTCTTGCCGTGTCTTGGGTTGTCTTGCCGTGTCTGGGGTTGTCTTGCCATGTCTGGGGGTGTCAGGCAGTGTCTGGGGGAGTCGGGCAGTGTCTGGGGGTGTCTGGAGGTGTCTGGCCGTGCCTGGGGGTGTCGGGCAGTGTCTGGGGGTGTGTGGCAATGTCTTGGGGTATCTGGTAGTTTCTGGGGGTGTCTGGCAGTGCCTGGGGTGTCTGGCAGTTTTTGGGGGTGTTTGGGGGTTTCTGGGGGTGTTAGGCAGCGTCTGGGGTTGTCCGGCAGTGTTTGGGGATGTCTGGCATTGTCTGGGTTTGTCTGGCAGTGTCTTGGGGTGTCAGGCAGTGTGTGGGGGTGTCTGCAGGTGTCTGGCAGTGTGCCTGGCAGTGTCTGGGTGTGTCTGGCAGTTTCTGGGTGTGTCTGGCAGTTTCTGGGGGTGTGTTGGAGTGTCTGGGGGTGTCAGGCAGTGTCTGGGGGTGTCGGGCAGTGTCTTGGGGTGTCAGGCAGTGTGTGGGGGTGTCTGGCAGTGTCTGGGGGTGTGTGGCAGTGTCTGGGGGTGTCAGGCAGTGTCTGGGGGTGTCAGGCAGTGTCTGGGGGTGTCAGGCAGTGTCTCGGGGTGTCTGTTGTTGTCCGGCGGTGTCGGGCAGTGTGCGGGGGTGTCGGGCAGTGTGCGGGGGTGTCGGGCAGTGTGCGGGGGTGTCGGGCAGTGTGCGGGGGTGTCGGGCAGTGTGCGGGGGTGTCGGGCAGTGTGCGGGGGTGTCGGGCAGTGTGCGGGGGTGTCGGGCAGTGTGCGGGGGTGTCGGGCAGTGTGCGGGGGTGTCGGCCAGTGTGCGGGGGTGTCGGCCAGTGTGCGGGGGTGTCGGCCAGTGTGCGGGGGTGTCGGCCAGTGTGCGGGGGTGTCGGCCAGTGTGCGGGGGTGTCGGCCAGTGTGCGGGGGTGTCGGCCAGTGTGCGGGGGTGTCGGCCAGTGTGCGGGGGTGTCGGCCAGTGTGCGGGGGTGTCGGCCAGTGTGCGGGGGTGTCGCACAGTGTCTGGGGGTTTCGGCCAGTGTCTGGGGGTGTCGGGCAGTGTCTGGGGGTGTCGGGCAGTGTCTGGGGGTGTCGGCCAGTGTCTGGGGGTGTCGGCCAGAGTCTGGGGGTGTCGGCCAGCGTCTGGGGGTGTCGGCCAGCGTCTGGGGGTGTCGGCCAGCGTCTGGGGGTTTCGGCCAGCGTCTGGGGGTGTCGGGCAGCGTCTGGGGGTGTCGGGCAGCGTCTGGGGGTGTCGGGCAGCGTCTGGGGGTGTCGGGCAGCGTCTGGGGGTGTCGGGCAGCCTCTGGGGGTGTCGGGCAGTCTCTGGGCGTGTCGGGCAGTCTCTGGGGGTGTCAGGCAGTCTCTGGGGGTGTCAGGCAGTGTCTGGGGGTGTCAGGCAGTGTCTGGGGGTGTCAGGCAGTGTCTGGGGGTGTCAGGCAGTGTCTGGGGGTGTCAGGCAGTGTCTGGGTGATCAGGCAGTGTCTGGGTGATCAGGCAGTGTCTGGGGGTGTCTGGCAGTGTCTGGGGGTGTCTGGCAGTGTTTGGGGGTGTCTGGCAGTGTCTGGGGGTGTCTGGCAGTGTCTGGGGGTGTCGGCCAATGTCTGGGGGTGTCGGCCAGTGTCTGGGGGTGTCGGCCAGTGTCTGGGGGTGTCGGCCAGTGTCTGGGGGTGTCGGCCAGTGTCTGGGGGTGTCGGGCAGTGTCTGGGGGTTTCGGGCAGTGTCTGGTGGTGTCGGGCAGTCTCTGGGGGTGTCGGGCAGTCTCTGGGGGTGTCGGGCAGTCTCTGGGGGTGTCAGGCAGTGTCTGGGGGTGTCAGGCAGTCTCTGGGGGTGTCAGGCAGTCTCTGGGGGTGTCAGGCAGTCTCTGGGGGTGTCAGGCAGTCTCTGGGGGTGTCAGGCAGTGTCTGGGGGTGTCAGGCAGTGTCTGGGTGATCAGGCAGTGTCTGGGGGTGTCTGGCAGTGTCTGGGGGTGTCTGGCAGTGTCTGGGGGTGTTGGGCAGTGTCTGGGGGTGTCAGGCAGTGTCTGGGGGTGTCAGGCAGTGTCTGGGCATGTCAGGCAGTGTCTGGGGGTGTCAGGCAGTGTCTGGGCATGTCAGCCAGTGTCTGGGGGTGTCAGGCAGTGTCTGGGGGTGTCAGTCAGTGTCTGGGGGTGTCAGCCAGTGTCTGGGGGTGTCTGCTGGAGCGTAACCAATGCGTGGTGAGAATATTCCGTTTTTCTTGCTCCGCAGTGCTGTGTTGCTCTGTGAACATCTGTCCTGGCCTGCCCCAGCACTACTTCAGCGGTTTCGATGGCTGGTGGTTGCATTTCGCAGCTGGCTGTCGCGTGATTGTTTCCCTGCTTCATTCAGTGGCCCGCAGTGTGGGAGTTGAAGTGGATGATTCAGCACAACTCCAGGAAACGGCATAAATCATGTTAAGCAGCTTTCTTTATATCTGTTAACCCATCCATAGTGCACCAACAGCAACTTTGAGGCTTTTATCTCCTAAAGCAGGAATTTTATCATCTACAACAGTAGCTTCAGAATAAAAAAGACTTGCATTTCTACAGCGCCTTTCATGACCTAAGGACATCCCAAAGTGCTTTACAGCCAATGAAGTACTCTTGAAGTGCAGTCACTGCTGTAATGTGGGAAATTATTTTGAAATGCATTGTAAAATGTAGACCAGTTTGCTGTACCCTATGCAACTGATAACTATTCTGAAGACAAACTTGCTTTTATATAAAACCTTCTGACGTCTCTCTTGTGCTTTATATATAACGAATTGCCTGAAGTGACATTTCTGGTGTTCTTGATTGAGGAATGAATCAGTTCGAATGTCGTAGAACTCTGGACTTCGAATTGCGTGTGGGATCTGTAACATTTACCTGCACACTGGGAAGAAGCAGATAGGACCTCAGTTTAATGTATCTTCTGAGTTCTCCCTCAGTATTGCACTAGATTATCTCTCCAGCCCTGAATTGGGGCTTGAACCCACAACCATTGATTTAGAGGGTTACCAACAAAGCCAAGCTGACTAACTCCTTGCTAGATTAAACTGGCTGATTCTCTGATAGCCATATTAAAGTATTGTGCCTGCTCACTACTCACCCTTTTTCATCTCTGTGCCTTTTTCTGGAGATTATTGGTTTGTAGGAAGGTAAACCACTAAACGGGAGCTCAAATTGGTCACCGGCATCCTCGTCCCATCAGCAATCAATCAGATGTGAGATTCATTAATGATTACATGTGACATTAGACACAATTTTGTCTGTGGGATCCCTCCACCTCACCTCCAGCTCTGCCCCTATCTCCCTCCACCTCACCTCCAGCTCTGCTCCTATCTCCCTCCACCTCACCTCCAGCTCTGCCCCTATCTCCCTCCACCTCACCTCCAGCTCTGCTCCTGTCTCCCTATCTCCCTCCACCTCACCTCCAGCTCTGCTCCTGTCTCCCTATCTCCCTCCACCTCACCTCCAGCTCTGGTCCTGTCTACCTATCTCTCTCCACCTCACCTCCAGCTCTGCTCCTGTCTCCCTATCTCCCTCCAGCTCTGCTCCTGTCTCCCTATCTCCCTCCACTTCACCTCCAGCTCTGGTCCTGTCTACCTATCTCCCTCCACCTCACCTCCAGCTCTGCTCCTGTCTCCCTATCTCCCTCCACTTCACCTCCAGCTCTGGTCCTGTCTACCTAGCGCTCTCCACCTCAGGCCAGACTCCAAACTACTTGCTCACTCCCTCCCAGAAGTGACCGCAAGACCCAGATGGCATCAATTCCTCCCCCTTGCCTGCAGACGCAGGGCCCAGACTTTGTTGCTCTCTTCCCCTGAGGCCACAAGCTCTGACCCATCTTTTTCTCCGTGCCACAGGGTTCCCTTCCCTCTTTCCTGGCTCAAGCTCACTTCTATTTTTACCCCATGTGTTTCTCTCATCTACAACCATAACAACTTGCATTTATATAGCACTTTTAACGTAGTAAAATGTCCCAAAGCACTTCACAGAACCATAAATAGAGATTCTGGGCTGGATTTTCATTGACCCGTGGAGGCGGGTTTGGAGGCGTGTGGGGGGTTAAAATTGCGAAAACTGGCGGGCGGGCACAAGTCCGCCTCCATCCCGCCTCCACGCAATTTTCATTAAATCATGTCTGCTGGTCCCGACTCCGTCCCGC
Source organism: Squalus acanthias (assembly GCA_030390025.1). Classification (NCBI taxonomy): domain Eukaryota; kingdom Metazoa; phylum Chordata; class Chondrichthyes; order Squaliformes; family Squalidae; genus Squalus; species Squalus acanthias. The sequence continues at coordinate 116,686,933 of CM059429.1, read as the reverse complement.
CTTTAAGAGATGGGATAGGCTGTTAAGGCCCTTAACAAGCACTAAATTGGCTCTATAATGCCATTTTGAAAGGCCTTTGTGATTTTAACCCTTGATCTATGTGAAGCACGCCTGTTCTGAACCACGATTGTGAAACCTGGCGGGAGCACATTTGGATAGCTGACTATCGGCTGCAGGTCCACTATTACAACGGAGATGTGATGAAGGTAGTAGTAGTATTAGGTCTGAAAGTCGCCTCTGATGCTGCTGCATTGAATGTCTTCAGAGACTGCCTGGCCTGTGAGAGGACCTGGATGCAAAAACAATCTCTCTCTCTCTCTCTCTCTCTCTCCTTAGAGCTGCTGCTCATTTTGCATCCAGGTCCTCTCACAGCAAAGGCCAGGCAGTCTCTGACCTGCAATGCAACAGCAATGATGACATCATCAGAGGCGACTTTCAGACTGAAAACACTAATTGGTTCATGGGTTCCCACATGCTGGAACTCAATTGCCCAATTAGGTGAAAATTGCATCAATCTCCCACATCCAATTGCAGTCGGGTGGATAACACGAAATGCGGATGACACGACCCCAACCTGCCCCAGTATCAAAATCCAGCCCTTTGAGTACAAAAGCATGGAAGTTTTTTTAAATCTTTATAAAACACTTCCAATTCTGGGCACAACACTTTGGGAAGGATGTCAAGGCCTTGGAGAGGGTGCAGAGGAGATTTACTAGAATGGTACCAGGGGTGAGGGACTTCAGTTATGTGGAGTGACTGGAGAAGCTGGGATTGTTTCCTTAGAGCAGGGAAGGTTAAGGAGAGATTTAATAAAGGTGTTCAAAATCATGAATGGTTTGATAGAATAAATAAGGAGAAACTGTTTCCACTGGCAGAAGGGTCGGTAACCAGAGGGCACAGATTTAAAGTGATTGGCAAAAGAACCAGTGGAAAAAAAAATTATGCAGCGAGTTGTTATGATCTGGCATGCGCTGCCTGAAAGGGCGGTGGAAGCAGATTCAATACTAACTTTCAAAAGGGAATTGGATAAATACTTGAAAAGGAAAAATTTGCAGGACTATGGGGAAAGAGCGGGGGAGTGGGACTAATTGGACTGCTCTTTCAAAGAGCCGGCCCAGGCATGAAGGGCCGAATGGCCTCCTCCTGTGCTGTGTGATTCTATAATCAATGTGCAAACTTCAGCGCAGACTGGACATTCTGTAATCTTGTCATCACCTGCCTGCTACATCATTGATCAGGCTGGAACACTTGTTTCCAACATGACAGAAGTACTTCTAGCACTCTGAGCTTCTTGTACAATTCCCAAAAAAGATGTTGATTTAATAAAGAAACCAACTACAGTTTCTGAGGTCTATAGGATGCTCTGCGTGTAGTTCATGTTTCAAGCTGAATATCGAAGATGGCAGCTTCCTGCTCACAGTGTCTGTAAGATTGAAAAAGCATTTGTAGTAGGGTTGTTATTGTGGAGGGACCAGTTTAGTTGTGCCTGGCTTTAATAAAGAGTGTTACTGCAATCCTGGCCTCTGCTTGCTGACAGGAGAATAATGTTTTTTCCATTAGTTGCTGGGGTCTGTGGGATAGCATTCAGTGCCAGGGGTAACACATAATGCAATCCAGATGTTCATCACTGCTAGCCATTTCTTAAATCCACCAGAACCATTCCCAAGCTTTCTCTTTTGTTTATTTCCAGTTGTTAAATTATTACAATAAAATGGGAACACCATCACCTCCAAGTTCCCCTCCCAGTCACGCACCATCCTGACTTAGAAGTATATCGCCGATCCTTCATCATCGCTGGGTCAAAATCCTGGAACTCCCTCCCTAACAGCACTGTGGGAGTACCTTCACCACGCGGACTGCAGCAGTTCAAGAAGGCGGCTCACCATCACCTTCTCAAGGGCAATTAGGGATGGGCAATAAATGCTGGCTTTGCCAGCGACGCCCACATCCCAGGAACGAATAAAAATAAATTTACGCTTAACTACACGGGTGGCACTGAAACTGTCAACATCAGTTACATCTCAAATTCACAAGAACGTTCTTACATTTCACTAATTTAAATACTTCCTGCCACAGAAGAGGTTTTAGTGAAACTGCGACTGTTTCTATCTGTGGTCAGTTGGTGGCGCTGTATAAATAAATATTTTAAACTACAAATTAGGTCTGGCAGTTGTAGCTCACTTCATGGGCAGTTCTGTATGGAATTCACACTGAAGTACAACTGTGCATTAGTTCCAGCCATCAATACCCCCAGTGTAAACCATTCCTGTTCGAATGTGTTGGGGTCCTGTTGGTGTGCACAATCGCACAAAGACAACCCAAGGTTTGAAATGGGTTGCAGCCACCGTTCAAGCAGGAAGATGGGATGTCCTCAGGAAATTCCTGAAGACACCAAAATAAAACAGACGTAACCTTGCCCTCCGGGGGACGCTAACGGGACGCTAGGAACTTAGTGCCCGAGTGTGGCGATTTTACCAACGCTCGCGAAATTGACCAGTCGTTTTTGCGGCTAAACTCTACCGCCACGATCTCCTGTGCCTGCAGATCGTGACGTCAGTCAAGCTTGCAATGCTCCGGTAGCGCCCCGGACCGGATATTGAATCGCGCCCCCTGCCTTAGCGCCTGCCGCTAGGAACGACAGGTAGAGGGGAACGTTTTCAAGCCGGGAAGGGGCTGGGGGAACGCTATTTAAAGGCGGGCGCTTCCTGCCTTTTCTTGTCGGCAAAATTTTTGGTTTTAACGCTGTCCTAAGGAGTTTTGGCCCTCAGCACCACTTTTGAGGTTCCTAAGCGTCGAGCTCTTTCCCTGGGCCTATCCATTAGTGCTTCCAACACAATTGCTTTTGAGGTCTCTCCAGGCCGAGATTCAAGGCTGCAATGAGCAGGGAGTGGCTGGTCAGCAAGATGGCCCCTCCCCTTTAAGAACTGGACGGCGCCAGTCTGTCTGGCTTCCATGGTAACTGACTTCGCCTGAGCTTCGGTAGCGTTCTGAGGTAGCGCCTCGCTCCCTGACATTTGCACCTTAAGAGAGGTGTGTAGCGCCTGATTTAGCGTTCAAATCATCTCCAGGGGCAATAGAGGCGGATTTTGCAGTTGGAGGCGATAATTAACGCCGGGCGCTAAACTTTGCGCCCAGCCGATATTAGCGCCAAAAATGGGCGATACCGAATTTTTCCCCCAGTATTTTTAAAATTCCATTACATTTTATGTAATTCCCAAGTGTTTCCATTCTCTGTTTTATAAAAACGGGTCATTGCAGCTACATGGAAAGCTGAAATAATGCATTGCTCCTTGAAAAAAGAAAGACTTGTATTTATACAGCGCCTTTCACAATCTCAGGACATCCCAAAAGCGCTTTACAAGCAATGAAGTATTTTTGAAGTGGAGTCACTGTTGTAATGTAGGAAATGTGGCAGCCAATTTGCACACAGCAAGGTCCCACAAACAGCAATGTAATAACAACCAGATAATCTGTTTTAGTAATGTTAGTTGAGGAATAAATATTGGGCCGAGGACACCGGGGAGAACTCCCCTGCTCTTCTTCAAAATAGCACCATGGGATCTTTTACGTCCACCTGAGAGAGCAGACGGGGCCTCAGTTTAATGTCTCATCTGAAAGACGGCACCTCCGACAGTGCAGCACTCCCTCAGCACTGCACTGGAGTGTCAGCCTAGATTCTGTGCTCAAGTCTCTGGGGTGGGACTTGAACCCACAACCTTCTGACTCAGAGGCGAGGGTGCTGGAAGTTGGAGAGGTAGGAAAGTGGCATGGAGGAATTGAAAACATGAATGAGGCTCTAAAATGTAATGGGGTTACAAGGTCCCAAAATGGCGTCCAAGATGTGCGCACTTACTCCCGACGGGAAGTGCACACTGCACCATCTCGGTACAGGGGGGGGTGCGCGGGAGATTATCGAACACCAGCACCATACAGATGAGAGCGATCATGATGTGGGTGAGCGTGCAACGTTGAGTGCAGGCTGCAGTGAATCGGATGCCCTGTGCTGACCTCGCTCAGCAGAAGATGACGGTAACCAGTGTGAAAGAATCCCCGCTAGTTAAAGAGCTCATGCAGGAGCCACAGCTAAGTTGCTGCATTATTTCTTTGACATCTAAGTGATTTCTGCTGCGTTCTAGGGCTGCTCAAAGTTGAATTTGTCCGCACACAAGAGTGGTCTGCCTGCTCTTACCATGCTGCTGCTACTGTTATCTCCTTCACAAAGTATCTGCCCCAGTCTTGGGTGGCCTGATAGGGCTGCCTATCGGAATAGAGCAGGACTGGGAGCACGAAGGAAGACAGCACAGAGCAGGAGGCAAAGGGATAGAGGATGTCCGTCCTCCCCCCGGGGATAGAGGATGTCCGTCCTCCCCCATCCCGCCCCCCCGGGGATAGAGGATGTCCTGTCTCCCACCCCCCACCCGGGGATAGAGGATGTCCCCCCGGGAATAGAGGATAACCCCCCCCCGGGGATAGAAGATAACCCCCCCCCACCCTCATTGAGCAGTTTGGGGAGCGCTGGCTGCACGCAGCAATCCGTTAAATTAGCGGACCGCCATTCCCCTCGCCAGTTCTATCCCATTTAAACCTCAATGGCCTGTATATTCCATCCCTACGGGTGTGTACACAGCTCGTACACACCCGTAGGGACATCGGAAATGCCGGTTTCAGGCATGCGAAGCGCATGCACTGAAAACCAGCATTTCCGATCTGTCAAGAATCCTCTTGACAGATCGGACGCCTGCCCTGGAGAAGGGCCTCTGCGGGGGGACAGTTCCGCTTTCTGCAGAACCTCCGCCCACTGAAATCACTTAAAAATCTTACGCCTGGTAAAAGCAGGCATAAGGCCTGCTTTTACCAGCATAAGAGTTTTAAAAAAGTTTAAAAAAAAAATTCACTCATTTATAATTTAAAAATATAAATGTTTTAGTGTCTTTTTTCAGTGATCCCCATTCATACTTTTGACAGGTCTATCAAAGTATGAAGGGAGATTCCCTTCTCACATTGGCTCACCTGGCCCATGTGATCCCAGGGACGCTTGCGAACCGCATGCGCCCCTGAAATACCCGGGCCCTGCGCATTTCGACTGTGGAGAAGCCCAGGATCGGAAATGGCCGCACCTCGGGAGCCCTCAGGTAAGGGCGTAGGTTTTTTCCCGATAGGAGGCATTCGCACGCAGGAAGCCTCCTATCGGAAATTACAGACCATTGTGTTCGGGACGGAGAAGCAGTCAGGGTTGACGAGGATGTGTGAGATGCGCAACGCATCAAGAATGGAACATTGGGGAAAGTGCTGGGATGCACCCAGGGCTCATAGAACGGAACTGTAGGCTGAGTTAGCACCTTAGACACAGGACAACTTACTTTAATATAGTAACACTGTTCAAGTAAACTCTATAACATATTAGTCTGCCCATTGAAATAGTATTTCATGTGTGAGGATGTAGAACTATGGGTCTTAATTGGGAAGCACAACCACAGCTGTTTCTGTTTTAAGGGTCATAAAATACTGTAACAGTGTGGTAACCAGGGCGGTTTCAGCTGTCTTCCTGTGGAACCTTCTATGGAGTCTGTTCTGAATCCATTTCACTACCTGGGTCGCATTTGGCCATGGACTTTCTTTGCTTTAATCATTACCATTCACAAAATTATCAGGAAATGGAAAGAATTTGGAGGAAAGTAATTAATGACCTGTTATGCACAGCAGAAATACTGTGGAGGAAAATGTTGCCTGCTGTTTGGTAGCTGACTTTCCCTCCCATTTTATGGGGGTGGGGAAGTGAAGGTCTCTCTTGGACTAACTGCTGAACGGAGCTTTATAGACTCAGGGTTGGCTCGGGCTTGGCAAGGCCCCCGCAACATCTTGATGGTCCCGAGTTGTGGTCTCGCACACGTGGCCAGGTCAGCAGGTCTAGAAGCAGTCTGTAAATTTGCATGCAGGTAGAGAGCGGTGAGGTAGTGAGGTGTGAGGTTGGGTTTTTAGAGTCCTTTTAATTTTGGATCACATCTCTGGGGAGGTTGCTTGTCAACAATAGGCTTCTTCAAGTACAACCCCAGGATTGATTGACACCCCATTGCTTTTCTTTCGGTGTCTTTATTGCAGCAAGTTAGGTAGGTCAGCCGGTCTGGAGCCAGGTTCTGCAAGTTGCTATGGTGATCTGCTCGACTTTTGGTGTCTTTCCAACAACAACAACTACTTTCATTTATGTAGCACCTTTAAAGTAGTAGAACGTCCCAAGGAGAGGTGAGGCCATGGAGAGATTTGATAACACGGATGAGAATTTTGAAATCGAGGCGCTGCTTAACCGGGAACCAATGTAGGTCAGCGAGCACAGGGGTGATGGGTGAACGGAACTTGGTGCGAGTTAGGACACGGGCAGCAGAGTTTTGGATGAGCTGAAGTTTATGGAGGGTGGACAATGTGAGGCCGGCCAGGAGAGCGTTGGAATAGTCAAGTCTAGAGGTAACAAAGGCACATTGGTGATGGAACGGATATTTGGTCGGAAGCTCACCTCGGGGTCAAATACGACACCAAGGTTGCGAAAAGTCTGGTTCAGCCTCAGACAGTGGCCAGGGAGAGGGATGGAGTCGGTGGCTAGGGAACGGAGTTTGTGGCGGGGACTGAAGACAATGGCTTTGGTCTTCCCAATATGTAGTTGGAGGAAATTGGGCTGCCTGAGTGCTCCATGAACTGCAAACAGCTTTTTCAGGTAGTTTTGACATTCACAGTCTGTGCCGTTGATGTGTGACTACAAAAGAAAATCTCTGATAAATAAATGGCGGTTCGCGCTTTCCGAGCTCCGCTTCCAACAGACCAGGCAGAATTTGCACTGTCGTGACTCACATCACCTTATTCAGTCCCCTGCGGGACCTGCAATTGCAGCCTTACTAAATCTTGACTATTTTTGAGAATGAATTAGTTAAATTTATCCAAGAATTAGTACATTTTAAACACCTTGCATGTGCAAGGTATTACCTCTAGAATCTAGCGCCGAGAAATTGGTCCTTGCAGCGTTAGTTTTTCAGGCGCTACACGGACTACTAAGGCCCCACTGTGGTGGACAGGAAGTGTGCGCACATTTCCGGCCGGAAGTGCGCCACTGCCATATTGAGTAAGGACAAACACGAGGCATCCTTTATCCACATCTGAAGCAGGCATTAGGCCCTTCGTATTTATGAATAAGGGGCCGAGCGCCTGTTTGAGGCCCCCTTCTGTAAGATTGGTTTGTCCCGAGGCAGCCAGCGGTATCATAGACTGAACTCAGGGAAACCAGGCCTAGAGATCGCCTGCAACAAAGAAGGTGAGCAACTTAACTGACCTCCTCTCCCGACCCCCGATCCCTTCCCTTTGGGGCCCCTCTGGATGGTTCTGGAGGTTGCCAGGTATCCATAGAAGTGTATCTCAGAGAAAAGTAATAGAAAAAGAATAGGGAGAGAACAAAGGGCTAAGCTTGCCCTGACCTACAAAAGCATCCTGTTAAACAGCTGGAATGTAAAGTCCGAGGTCTTTCTCTTGACATGTGCACAGCTGGACAGATTCTCTGCCTTTTGTATTGTTCCAAGAGCAGCAATGGGTTTGAAAACTTGCTGAGAATGAATGAATCAGGGGTCAGTGTGGTAGACTCTCTCGTACCGAGAATTCCTCAATTCAGGAAGAGACAGATATTTTTCTTTATCACTGGAAATCATGACATACATGGCCGCAGTTTGTTGTTATATGGAACTATTTATGCAACATTGGTGTGGAGGAGGCAGAGAGGATCGTTGTCTTTCTAACTGAAAGTACAGCGGGAATAAGCTTGGCCGTTGGAAGTATTTTAACCAGTTTTGATGATGGGGATCTAGAAACTGCTGTTAGAAAGTGAAGACTCGTTACCACAATTCTAGGAGAGAGCACGGTCTTTGATTGGTTCGAGGACGAGGTGTTGCAGACCTGAGTGTGGGATGGGGGAGGACGCCTTGTATAACCTGGAATGACTTGTAATGATTCAGCAAATGTGTGCCTTCAATTTTGAAAATGTTCTGCAACTTTTGAAAATGAATTGCACATTGAGGGTGGTGAGGCATACTAACTGTGGATCCGAAATCAAAATAAAACAGCTTTTACCAGTTGGAGGAACGCCTCAGATAAAGGGTAAAGTTTCTGCCAACATAAATGGACAAGTTTACTCTTCCTGTTTAATATAAAAATACATCAAAGATTGACAGGGGCATGTCTGACATGGCTGAGGTGACCTGTGATCCATTGGCAATAGAGAAAGGAAAATATTTACACAGGATCATCCACGTTTATTTTGTTATTTCTTTCCTTTTAACCATCAGAATGGAGCCAGTTCAGAAAGTTTATTAATGTTAAAAATTAAAAGAAAGGATAACAGTGCCAAATAAAACAGACAGTTGCATCAGTTTGGAGAAAGGTTATTGCAGTTTAAATGTAAGACTAAAAACAAGCACAGCTAACTGCAGGAAATTATCTCTGAGGAGGGCACCGTGATACCCGGGCACTTCACAGGCGGGTAAGAAAGAGAGCTCAATTATCACTCTGTAGCTGAGACCCAACATCCTCTAACCCCGGGGGGGACATCCTTTATCCCCGGGGGGGGACATCCTCTATCCCCGGGGGCGGGGGGTTATCCTCCATGACCATGGCAACAAGCACAATATAAAAGCACCTTAAAGCTAAATCGAACAAGCTCTCACATTCCTCCTCACACGATAAATGGTACATATTTCAATTAGACATCTGTAGGCATCATAGGCAAAACAAGGGGAGACATTTATACTGAATTCTCTTGGATGATGCTTATGTGGTGGACAGCGATTTCACACTTTCACTGTCTCTATCTGCCCCCTAAATGGTGTCGTTCACATCTGTTGTCTTTCATTTCCTTTTCTCTCTGCAATGCCCTTTGTGTAATGTACAGCATCTACATATCTGTTCCACCTGGAGGGGCTTCTTGATGAAAGCACACTGTAGCCTCATTATTATAGAAATGGCAGATCCCAAATGTCTCCCCCGCCCGCCCCCCAGGGATAGAGGATAACCCCCCCGGGATAGAGGATGTCCCCCACCCCCCCCCCCCCCGGGATAGAGGATGTCTCTCCCCCCCCCCTGGGGATAGAGGATGTCCCCCCCCCCGGGGATAGAGGATGTTTCCCCCCCCCCCCGGGGATAGAGGATGTTTCCCCCCCCCCCCCGGGGATAGAGGATGTCCCCCCCCCCCGGGGATAGAGGATGTGTCGTCCCCCCTGGGGATAGAGGATGTTTCCCCCCCCCCCCCCGGGGATAGAGGATGTTTCACCCCCCCGGGGATAGAGGATGTTTCCCCCCCCCGGGGATAGAGGATGTTTCCCCCCCCCCCCCCGGGGATAGAGGATGTCCCCCACCCCCGGGGATAGAGGATGTGTCGTCCCCCCCGGGGATAGAGGATGTTTCACCCCCCCCGGGGATAGAGGATGTTTCCCCCCCCCCCCCCCGGGGATAGAGGATGTTTCCCCCCCCCCCGGGGATAGAGGATGTGTCCCCCCCCCCGGGGATAGAGGATGTGTCCCCCCCCCCCCGGGGATAGAGGATGTTTCCCCCCCCCCCCCGGGGATAGAGGATGTTTCACCCCCCCGGGGATAGAGGATGTCCCCCCCCCCCCGGGGATAGAGGATGTCCGTCCCCCCCGGGGATAGAGGATGTCCCCCTGGGGATAGAGGATGTCCCCCCCCCCCCGGGGATAGAGGATCCCCCCCCCCCGGGGATAGAAGATGTCCCCCCCCCTCGGGGATAGAGGACGTTCCCCCCCCCCCCGCCCCCAGGGATACAGGACGTTCCCCCCCCCCCCACCCACCTGGGGATAGAGGATGTTCCCCCCCCCCGCCCCCAGGGATACAGGACGTTCCCCCCCCTCCCCCCCCCCCCCCGGGGATAGAGGATGTTCCCCCCCCCCCCGGGGATAGAGGATGTTCTCCCCCCGGGGATAGAGGATGTTTCCCCCCCCCCCCCCCCCCTGGGGATAGAGGATGTTCCCCCCCCCCCCCCCTGGGGATAGAGGATGTTCCCCCCCCCCGGGGATAGAGGATGTTCTCCCCCTGGGGATAGAGGATGTTTCCCCCCCCCCCCCCTGGGGATAGAGGATGTTCCCCCCCCCCCCCCCCCCCCCCCCCGGGGATAGAGGATGTTTGCCGCCCCCCCCCCCCCCCGGGATAGAGGATGTTCCCCCCCCCGGGGATAGAGGATGTTCCCCCCCCCGGGGATAGAGGATGTTCTCCCCCCCCGGGGATAGAGGATAGATCCCAAATGTCTTCATTAGAGCCAGGTTTTCAATTTTCCTGTCATTTCAGTGTTATTGTTTTTTTTCTAGTATTGCGACAGGAGACTGACATTTGAAAAGTCATTTGTATCTTTAATGTGTATACAAATAATATCACGGCACAAACATGTGTAATTAGAAATTGCACAGCACTGCACAAACCCTTCAACACTACATCCATTATTCATTTTGTAATTATTCATTCATTAAAAGCAGAGTTGCATTGAAACTGAAGAGGAGTACTGTTTGTCTGGTGTCTCCTGAAGTGGAGAGCTGGCCAGCTCTACTGAACGCCAGACCTGAGCTAGAAGATGCTGGTTTGAATCCTAGCAAGATCCACTCAGCCTTTCATCCTTCTGATATATTGAGCGTCACATCTTAGGGTCTGGGTGAGGGGAGGAGACAGTGCATAGAGCTGGTCGCACTCTGTCTTCAGATACTCCTGGATGTTCAGCAGTGGAAATGGGGATCAGCACCATACCCAATAGATCGCTGCGCCAAATGAAGGCTTCCTTCTCCGGATAATTGCTCTCTGGTATACTGGTGATAACATCAGCATTGCTAAACTATATAGCATGAAACCCATACAAATTTTGGACCCCAAAATGGCACGCCCTGCAACCCACCACCAGAAATATAGTGCGTCAGGCCTTCGGCTTGTCACTGGCCCTGAAGCTGCCCCCACCAGAACTGCAAGGTCCGTTCAATAGAAGGTTACTGGTGGGACAGAGGCAATTGCTGCACTGCACTTAGGAGGCTGGGAAGATATATTGGGGGAATCGGAGGAAGTATTTCTGAGGGCATAGATGCAGCAGGTGAGGGATGACTCCAGCAGGTGAGGGCATGACACCAGCAGGTGAGGGCATGACACCAGCAGGTGAGGGCATGACTCTAGCAGGTGAGGGCATGACACCAGCAGGTGAGGGCATGACACCAGCAGGTGAGGGCATGACACCAGCAGGTGAGGGCATGACACCAGCAGGTGAGGGCATGACACCAGCAGGTGAGGGCATGACACCAGCAGGTGAGGGCATGACACCAGCAGGTGAGGGCATGACACCAGCAGGTGAGGGCATGACACCAGCAGGTGAGGGCATGACTCCAGCAGGTGAGAGCATGACTCCAGCAGGTGAGAGTATGACTCCAGCAGGTGAGGACAATACTCCAGCAGGTGAGGACAATACTCCAGCAGGTGAGGGCTTGACTCCAGCAGGTTCTCAGGGGTTGATGTGGAAGGAAGTGTTACAGATAGTGAGCATTGGAGCTCTCTCCAATGCGGTATGAGGTTTAATAACCCTACAAGGTCAGCAAAGATATGTTGAAGCCCCACTCCAGGGACTTGAGCACACAATCTAGGCAGGTGGCGTCTTATGGATGAGACGTTAAACCGATGCCTCATTTGATCTCTCAGGTGGACGTAAAAGATCCCATGGCACTATTTGAAGAGCAGGGTCGTTCTCCTAGTGTCCCTCAACCAACATCATTAAAACAGATGATCTGGCCATTGATGTTTGCGGGACCTTGCTGTGCGCAATTTGGTTGCTCCTTTCCCTACATGCCATTAGTGACTTAATTGGCTGTAAAGCACTTTGGGATGTCCTGAGGTCATGGAAGGTGCTGTATAAATGCAAGTTTGTTCTTTCTTATTGTTGTCCACACTCTCAGTACTTCAGTACTCCTCCTGATAGCAATGCCCAGTTTAATTGCTGCAATTATTTGAATGACTGAAGTGTTTTCCAATTTGATTGTCATAAAACCCTGACACAAATAGTGCATTTTAAAGGATTACAACTTTGGAATCAATGAATGGATTCAAAAGCGAGAGGACACACCTCGGACTGGTAGATTGCAGATCACAGAGCTGTGTCATCTAATAACACACGTGGGAGTAATGGCAGCTGCAACTTGGCTTTTATTTTCCATAACGCAGTCTGTTCAGTGCCTTTATTTACTTTAGTGAGAAGTCGCACAACACCAGGTTATAGTCCAACAGTTTTATTTGAAATCACAAGCTTTCGGAGCTGCTGCCCCTTCGTCAGGTGAAGTGACTTTACTTTGTGTTTACCGAGTATTCTAAAGTTGTTTACTGTTCTGCCTGCAGAGTCACACCTTTTCAATGGATGCTGGAAATACCTGTGCTTTTTTACAGCTAACAACACATAGCTGTAAAGGCCTGGATGAGGAAGTAGCAACGCATTGTAATGCGTTCCAGATGGTCTCTGGGGAGATGACTGTATGCAGCATTAGGAGCTGGTGTTTGCTCTCCCAGCAGAGTGGGTATTTTGACGACAAATCAGTATAAGGAATGCAAGGTGTTCAGGATATCATTATGTGGAGATGCCGGCGTTGGACTGGGGTGGACAAAAATGAGAAGTCGCACAACACCAGGTTATAGTCCAACAGATTTATTTAATTTTACAAGCTTTCGAAGCAGTTCGCTCCTTCGTCAGGTAAGTTAGCAATGAGAGAATCTCCCAGAATTCACAATTTAAACCCAGACAAAATCTATTCACATTATTCCCTGCAACAAAGAGCACAGTCAAGACAATGAGATGTGTCCCAGGGGGTCCAACGTGTCAAACCACCTGCTGGCTGCATATCCTGTCAATTTGTGTTCTTGTGTTAGCCTTTTTAAAAAAAAAACACCTGGGAAGACCGGCCATGATGTCAAGTCACGTTCTGTATCGTGACATGAACCAGATATCATTAGTCATTGGTTCCATTTTACCCTGGCTAGATCCTTTCGCATCCCGTTGAAGTTAGCCCTATTCCAGTTTAGAAGTTCCACTCTAGGTTGTTCCTTGCTCCTCTCCATTGCTAATCTAAATCTTATGATACGATGATCACTCGTACCCAAGTGTTCTCCCACAGACACTTGGTCGACCTGGCCCACCTCATTCCCCAGCACCAGATCCAGCAATGCCTCCTTCCCAGTTGGGCCAAGAACATATTGGTCAAGGAAATTCTCCTGAACACATTTCAGAAATCCCTCCCCCTCTTTTCCCTTTACCCTAGCATTATCCCAATCCATATTTGGGTAATTAAAGTCCCCCAATATCACCACTCAATTGCTCTTGCATATCTCTGCAATTTCCCTGCAGATTTGCTCCTCTACCTCCCTCTCACTATTTGGAGGCCTGTAGAATACCCCCAATAGCGTGATCATACCCTTTTTGCTCCTCAACTCTAACCAAATGGATTCTGTCCTTGTCCCCTCAAGAACATCCTCCCTTTCCAACACTACAATGTCTTCCTTAATCAGCACTGCCACCCCACCTCCCTTTTTTCCTTCCCTATCTTTTCTGAACACCTTGTACCCTTGAATATTAAGTGCCCAGTCCTCACCGGTTTTAAGCCACGTTTCCGTTATTGCCACAACATCATATTGTCAAACGGCTAATTGTGCTTGTAGCTCACCAACCTTATTCACCACACTTTGTGCGTTTACATACATGCATTCTAAACCCATTTTTGAATTTTTCGTAGTCTTTCTTAGTCTGGTCTTATCTAATATGGTACTACTTCCGCCTCTAGTACTACTTTCTTCTCCAGTACTATCCAACACACTCACTCTTTTATAGCAAAGCATATGGGATCTTGGGCTTCATAAATAGAGATATTGAATACAAAAGTAGAGAAGTTATGCTGAACCTTTATAAAGCTCTGGAAAGCCACAACTGGAGTATTGCATCCAGTTCTGGTCACCACACTTTAGGTAGGATGTGAAGGCCCTTGAGAGGGTGCAGAGGAGATTTACCAGAATGGTTCCGGAGATGGAGGATCTTAGCTACAAGGACAGGTTGGCGAAGCTGGATGTGTTTTCATTAGAGCAAAGGAGGTTGAGGGGTGATTTGATCGAGGTGCACAAGATTATGACGGGTTTGGATAGGCTAGACGGGGAAAGGCTGTTCCCACTAGTTGATGGTACAAGGTCTAGGTGACACAGATTTAAGGTTTTGGGCAAGAGATACAGGGGGGACGTGAGGAAAACCTTTTTTACGCAGTGAGTGGTGATGACCTGGAATTCGCTGCCGACGGAAGTGGTGGAAGCGGACACACTCAATGATTTCAAGGGGAGACTGGATAGGCACTTGAGGGAAATAAACTTGCAGGGCTACGGGGATAGAGCGGGGGAATGGGACTGACAGGATTGCTCTACAGAGAGCCGGCACGGACTCGATGGGCTGAATGGCCTCCTTCTGTGCCGTATGGTAGATGCTGAGAGGTTGTTTCCCCTGGCTGGAGTGTCTAGAATTATGGGACATAGTCTCAGGATAAGGGGTAGGCCATTTAAGACTGAGATGAGGAGGAATTTCTTCACTCAGAGGGTTGTGAATCTTTGGAATTCTCTGCCCCAGAGGGCTGTGAATGCTGAGTCTTTGAGTATATTCAAGGCTGAGATAGATAGATTTTTGGACTCTAGGGGAATCAAGAGATATGGAGATCGGGCGGGAAAGTGGAGTTGAGGTCAATGATCAGCTGTGATCTTATTGAATGATGGAGCAGGCTCGAGGGGCCGTATGGCCTACTCCTGCTCTTACTTCTTATGTTCATATGTTCTTATGATTCTATGGGGGCAAAATTGGGCCGCGCCTCCTTTGGGGCGCTAACTTCGCGCCCCGAAAAAGTTACCGTCACCGTGCCCGAAATTCACTGGTAGCGCACCAAGAGGGAGGCGGGGCGCTACTGGAAGCGCCCGCCTCCCTCTTGGGGCGCTGCGAGTGAATCTCGCTGCGCTACGTGCAGCAGCGCTGCGGCATGTTGCGCCGCGGTACTGCAGGCCTTCCTCCCCTTATTAAAGGGGAAGGGCCTAGCGCAGCACGACCCGGGGCCTAGCTGGGCCACCAGGGATCGGAGTGCCGGCAAAAGGGCCCAGCACTCAAGAGAAGTGCCGGGCTCACGGCGCGCAGCCAGCACCCCGTGGCGGGGGGTTGCACAGAAGGCCGGGGACAGCAACACGGGCAGCTGCTGGCAGGCACCTCCCCTTTAATTTGCGCCGCCCCAGCCGCAGGTCGGCCCCCTTCACCCTGTTGGACATATCGTCCGGCAGTAAGTCAGGGGGCGCAACCGAAGATTGCGGCGAGGTGCAAGCGGGGCGCTGCGCACGGTGATGATGTCATCGCCGGAGGTGCAGCGCCGTGGGGCGCTAACGGTTACCACCGCCGCTAACCTCCCGCTGAGTTTCGCGGGAGGCGTTAGTGGCGCCGCGCCCAGGCGCTAGTTGCTTTGCGCTCTCTTAGCCTAACCCTAACCCTCTTAGGGCACTAATGGGAGGGGCATATCAACCGAATTTTTCCCTCTATGACTCATGGAATGTGTGTCTTTTTTGATCATTTTTTACCTTAAAAAATATAATTTTTACACAACATATGTGAGTTTCTCATTTGTGCTGTTTTGACTCAGACTCGAGCTGCATGATCTTGAGTGATGGTATCAAACAGCATTTACTTTGAGATGGGAACGTGGATCAAGTCCTTAGATGAGAGCTTTTTGTAATCCTTCGATATGAAATCTCCTCCTCTCCCTCCTCCCCTCCTCCTACTACTCCGAGCTCAGGATCAACACACCCTCCAGTATCTCCGAGCTCAGGACCAACACACCCTCCAGTATCTCCGAGCTCAGGACCAACACACCCTCCAGTATCTCTGAGCTCAGGACCAACACACCCTCCATTATCTCCGAGCTCAGGACCAACACACCCTCCAGTATCGCCAGTATCTCCGAGCTCAGAACCAACACACCCTCCAGTATCTCCGAGCTCAGGACCGACACACCCTCCATTATCTCCGAGCTCAGGACCAACACACCCTCCAGTATCTCCGAGCTCAGGACCAAAACACCCTCCAGTATCTCCGAGCTCAGGACCAACACACCCTCCAGTATCTCCGAGCTCAGGATCAACACACCCTCCAGTATCTCTGAGCTCAGGACCGAAACACCCTCCAGTATCTCGGAGCTCAGGATCAACACATCCTCCAGTATCTCCGAGCTCAGGACCGACACACCCTCCAGTATCTCCGAGCTCAGGACCAACACACCCTCCAGTATCTCCGAGCTCAGGACCAACACATCCTCCAGTATCTCTGAGCTCAGGACCAAAACACCCTCCAGTATCTCTGAGCTCAGGACCAACACATCCTCCAGTATCTCTGAGCTCAGGACCAAAACACCCTCCAGTATCTCTGAGCTCAGGACCAACACACTCTCCATTTTGGCCAGTATCTCCAAGCTCAGGACCGACACACCCTCCAGTATCTCCGAGCTCAGGACCGACGCACCCTCCAGTATCTCCGAGCTCAGGACCGACACACCCTCCAGTATCTCCAAGCTCAGGACCGACACACCCTCCAGTATCTCCAAGCTCAGGACCAACACATACTACTGACCTCGATATTACTTGATATGTAAATGAGGAACGGAAGGATGGGAGGGTTATATTACTATCCTCATTTTAGATATTCATTTATTTTCCTGTTATAGAAATGTGAGATTTTAGCTCGCTATTCTGACTGCATATGCTATGTGCCAGCTGGCATGTATCCGAAGTTAATCAGCCTGAGAATCTTTCCACTGCTTCACATTGATCTCCAAGGGAAGAGATCGAAGATACGGAGACAATAACAACTGCTGCTTCATTTATTTCCTGCATTAACAGTTAGCTCCCATTTAATGTTCTTTTTGATCTGTTCTTGTTCACTCTTTATGATTAGAGATTGTAGAAATAGTTCTTCAATTCACAGCGATCAGGAATTAATGACTGGGATAATCATACAATCAGAATCTTCGCCTTTATTCAACTGTACTAGGCTGGAATACAGACAGCTGACCATTTTCACTGTGATAAATCTTTCCTCCTGTGTTCCAGTCACAGGTCTACACACACACCCCAACCATGTATTTGGACTTCAAACTGGAAAAAGGAGCCAGACATGTGCAGCCTGTTCCAAAAGGTAAATCTTGATCAAATTCAATGATATGTTACTCGAGCGCACAGAACTGTAGAGCAAACACACGTTTCACTTCAGAATTCCTAGTTAATGGAAGTATCCATGCTAAGTGAATCTGTCGATTATTGAAGCCCGCATTGGGAATTCTTGATTATTAAAGGCATGTTCGGGAAATTTCCATTAGTGTTTACTGTTGATTTCCACCCCTGTGCCATTCACATTCAATTCTCAATAATGTGAGAATCTCAGAGCAAAGCTGGATTGAGACATGGGCTTTCTCTTGCTTGGCACAAGGAAAGATCTTTCAGCAATAAATCGCATCATGTGGCGTATTTACTGATCCATTTCCATTCTGGTTTGAAGCAGGTGCGAGGTGGGTGGGGCGTGCACAGCACATGCCTGCTGGTGTGGTCCCAGGCAGCACCTAATATTCGTGCTGCATGCTGATTATCATGAGTCAGCCAATGTCTAGCCATCTGGGAACCCTCCAGGCATCAATGGGAAGACATCACAGGGGAGGTCAATGCCAGGAGTCCAGCTCACAGGACATGGCTGCATTGCTGAAAGAAGTCCAATGACCTCAGCAGAGTTTTCAAGGTGAAAGGATAAGCAAAATACTGCAGATGCTGGAAATCTGAGATAAAAACAGAAAATGGTGGAAACACTCAGCAGCATTGTTCCCTCTAATTTTTTTTTGGTGCGCATTCCCTGTAAATTGGCTGCGCAGCCACGCATGCACGGTATCTTTTCCAGCAGCAACAGCTCCTGAGCGGCCTGTGTGGCCACGCATCTTAGAGGGAGCATTGGTCAGCAGATCAGGCACTATCTGTGGAGAGAGGAACAGAGGCAACGTTTCAGCTCCATGACCTTTCGTCAGAACTGGAAAAAATGAGAGATGTAACAGGTTTTAAGCAAGTGTAGGGGCAGGGAGAGGGGGAAGGGAGGAAAGAACAAAAGGGAAGGTCTGTAATAGGGTGGAAGGCAGGAAAGGGATGATGGTGCAATTCAAAAGGGGGTGGTAATGGGACAAGTAAAGAAACAAAAGATGGGTCTAGAGGAGGTGTAAGTGGGAATAGCAGAATCATCATCAACAGCCGCTGTCCGAAAACATGGGTGTATTGGTTATGATCTGAAGTTGGTGAACTCAATGTTGAGGCGTTATCAGACGCTGCATCATGGTGGGTTCCACAGGTGTGCTGATGGAGGTGGCCACCCGTTCCATGTTGGAAAGGATGGGCTCCAAGCTCTGTGCATAGCCCTGTGCCAAATTAGTGCTCGACTCTTCCATGATCCTTGGCCTTGAGTGCAGGCTTTCTGGCAGGCTCTTCAGTGCACCAGCCTTTTTCTGTAGCCTGGGCCATCAAAGTCATCATGAGTCCTCTGCAGCAGAACCAGTGTGCGACCTCACCCTCTGACAAGCTGGCACCTGTGCTATCCTTTCCCCCCCACCCTGGCTCCTGCGCACTTGTGCCCGGTGTCTCACCACGTGCAGATCCCTCCTCTATCTAAAATACGTGCAGTGTCAGTATCTCAGCTGGTGGCTGCGAGTGTAAGATCGAGTGACGGTAACTCTTCATCATCACTCCTTTCTTCCTCCACTGACTGAGGATCTCGCACTTCTTGGGGATATGTAATGAAAAAGGGATGAGGGTTGGGTTGTGGCGTGGGGAGAGGAGAGAGGAAGAGGTGCGTGCTGACACCATCTGCAGCTTCTCACTCAGAGAGTGTGGGGTGAGGGAGTGTCTGTGTTGATCTTAAATCACAAGCTTTCGGAGCGCTGCTCCTTCGTCAGGTGAAGTCACCTGACGAAGGTGCAGCGCTCCGAAAGCTTGTGATTTCAAATAAAGCTGTTGGACTATAACCTGGTGTTGTGCGACTTCTCACTTGTGTCCACCCCAGCCAACACTGGCATCTCCGCATTATGTGTTGATCTTGTGGAAGGAGTGTGTGTTGGGTTTGTGGAAGGAGTGTGTGTCGGGCTTGTGGAAGGAGTGTCTGTGTTGATCTTGTGGAAGGAGTGTCTGTGTTGGGTTTGTGGAAGGAGTGTGTGTGTTGGGCTTGTGGAAAGAGTGTCTGTGTTGATCTTGTGGAAGGAGTGTGTGTGTTGGGCTTTGTGGAAGGAGTGTCTGTGTCGGGTTTGTGGAAGGAGTGTGTCTGTTGGGTTTGTGGAAGGAGTGTGTGTGTTGGGTTTGTGGAAGGAGTGTCTGTGTTGGGTTTGTGGAAGGAGTGTGTGTGTTGGGCTTTGTGGAAGGAGTGTCTGTGTTGGGCTTTGTGGAAGGAGTGTCTGTGTTGGGTTTGTGGAAGGAGTGTGTGTGTTGGGCTTTGTGGAAGGAGTGTCTGTGTTGGGTTTGTGGAAGGAGTGTGTGTGTTGGGTTTGTGGAAGGAGTGTCTGTGTTGGGTTTGTGGAAGGAGTGTCTGTGTTGGGTTTGTGGAAGGAGTGTCTGTGTTGGGTTTGTGGAAGGAGTGTCTGTGTTGGGCTTGTGGAAGGAGTGTGTGTGTTGGGCTTTGTGGAAGGAGTGTCTGTGTTGGGCTTTGTGGAAGGAGTGTCTGTGTTGGGTTTGTGGAAGGAGTGTGTGTTGGGTTTGTGGAAGGAGTGTGTGTTGGGTTTGTGGAAGGAGTGTGTGTTGGGTTTGTGGAAGGAGTGTGTGTTGGGTTTGTGGAAGGAGTGTGTGTTGGGTTTGTGGAAGGAGTGTGTGTTGGGTTTGTGGAAGGAGTGTCTGTGTTGGGTTTGTGGAAGGAGTGTCTGTGTTGGGTTTGTGGAAGGAGTGTCTGTGTTGGGTTTGTGGAAGGAGTGTGTGTGTTGGGTTTGTGGAAGGAGTGTGTGTTGGGCTTGTGGAAGGAGTGTCTGTGTTGGGTTTGTGGAAGGAGTGTCTGTGTTGGGTTTGTGGAAGGAGTGTCTGTGTTGGGTTTGTGGAAGGAGTGTGTGTGTTGGGTTTGTGGAAGGAGTGTGTGTGTTGGGTGTGTTGGGCTTGTGGAAGGAGTGTCTGTGTTGGGTTTGTGGAAGGAGTGTCTGTGTTGGGTTTGTGGAAGGAGTGTGTGTGTTGGGTTTGTGGAAGGAGTGTCTGTGTTGGGTTTACATAGATACATAGATACATAGAAGATAGGAGCAGGAGTAGGCCATCCGGCCCTTCGAGCCTGCTCCGCCATTTAATGAGATCATGGCTGATCCTTCAATTCAGTATCCCGTCCCCGCCTTCTCTCCGTAACCCTTAACCCCTTTTGCCTGTAGAAATATATCTAATTCCCTCTTAAATATATTTAATGAGCTGGCGTACACTGCCCTCTGTGGCAATGAGTTCCACAGGTTCACCACTCTCTGAGTGAAGAAATTCCCCCTCATTTCTGTCCTAAATGGTTTAGCCCTTATCCTTAAATTATGTCCTCTAGTTCTGTTCTCACCCGCCAAGGGAAACATTCCTTCTGCGGAAGGAGTGTCTGTGTTGGGTTTGTGGAAGGAGTGTGTGTGTTGGGTTTGTGGAAGGAGTGTCTGTGTTGGGTTTGTGGAAGGAGTGTGTGTGTTGGGTTTGTGGAAGGAGTGTGTGTGTTGGGCTTGTGGAAGGAGTGTGTGTTGGGCTTGTGGAAGGAGTGTGTGTGTTGGGTATGTGGAAGGAGTGTCTGTGTTGTGTTTGTGGAAGGAGTGTGTGTGTTGGGTTTGTGGAAGGAGTGTCTGTGTTGGGCTTGTGGAAGGAGTGTGTGTGTTGGGTTTGTGGAAGGAGTGTGTGTGTTGGGTATGTGGAAGGAGTGTGTGTGTTGGGTATGTGGAAGGAGTGTGTGTGTTGGGTTTGTGGAAGGAGTGTCTGTGTTGGGCTTGTGGAAGGAGTGTGTGTGTTGGGTTTGTGGAAGGAGTGTGTGTGTTGGGTATGTGGAAGGAGTGTCTGTGTTGTGTTTGTGGAAGGAGTGTGTGTGTTGGGTATGTGGAAGGAGTGTCTGTGTTGGGTTTCTGGAAGGAGTGTGTGTGTTGGGTATGTGGAAGGAGTGTGTGTGTTGGGTTTGTGGAAGGAGTGTCTGTGTTGGGTTTGTGGAAGGAGTGTGTGTGTTGGGTATGTGGAAGGAGTGTGTGTGTTGGGTTTGTGGAAGGAGTGTGTGTTGGGCTTGTGGAAGGAGTGTCTGTGTTGGGTTTGTGGAAGGAGTGTCTGTGTTGGGTTTGTGGAAGGAGTGTCTGTGTTGGGTTTGTGGAAGGAGTGTGTGTGTTGGGTTTGTGGAAGGAGTGTGTGTGTTGGGTGTGTTGGGCTTGTGGAAGGAGTGTCTGTGTTGGGTTTGTGGAAGGAGTGTCTGTGTTGGGTTTGTGGAAGGAGTGTGTGTGTTGGGTTTGTGGAAGGAGTGTCTGTGTTGGGTTTGTGGAAGGAGTGTGTGTGTTGGGTTTGTGGAAGGAGTGTGTGTGTTGGGCTTGTGGAAGGAGTGTCTGTGTTGTGTTTGTGGAAGGAGTGTGTGTGTTGGGTTTGTGGAAGGAGTGTGTGTTGGGCTTGTGGAAGGAGTGTGTGTGTTGGGTATGTGGAAGGAGTGTCTGTGTTGTGTTTGTGGAAGGAGTGTGTGTGTTGGGTTTGTGGAAGGAGTGTCTGTGTTGGGCTTGTGGAAGGAGTGTGTGTGTTGGGTTTGTGGAAGGAGTGTGTGTGTTGGGTATGTGGAAGGAGTGTGTGTGTTGGGTATGTGGAAGGAGTGTCTGTGTTGTGTTTGTGGAAGGAGTGTGTGTGTTGGGCTTGTGGAAGGAGTGTGTGTGTTGGGTTTGTGGAAGGAGTGTCTGTGTTGGGCTTGTGGAAGGAGTGTGTGTGTTGGGTTTGTGGAAGGAGTGTGTGTGTTGGGTATGTGGAAGGAGTGTGTGTGTTGGGTATGTGGAAGGAGTGTCTGTGTTGTGTTTGTGGAAGGAGTGTGTGTGTTGGGCTTGTGGAAGGAGTGTGTGTGTTGGGTTTGTGGAAGGAGTGTCTGCGTTGGGCTTGTGGAAGGAGTGTGTGTGTTGGGTTTGTGGAAGGAGTGTGTGTGTTGGGTATGTGGAAGGAGTGTCTGTGTTGTGTTTGTGGAAGGAGTGTGTGTGTTGGGTATGTGGAAGGAGTGTCTGTGTTGGGTTTCTGGAAGGAGTGTGTGTGTTGGGTATGTGGAAGGAGTGTGTGTGTTGGGTTTGTGGAAGGAGTGTCTGTGTTGGGTTTGTGGAAGGAGTGTCTGTGTTGGGTTTGTGGAAGGAGTGTCTGGGTCGGGTTTGTGGAAGGAGTGTCTGTGTTGGGTTTGTGGAAGGAGTGTCTGTGTTGGGTTTGTGGAAGGAGTGTCTGTGTTGGGTTTGTGGAAGGAGTGTGTGTGTTGGGTTTGTGGAAGGAGTGTGTGTGTTGGGTTTGTGGAAGGAGTGTGTGTGTTGTGTTTGTGGAAGGAGTGTGTGTTGGGCTTGTGGAAGGAGTGTGTGTGTTGGGTTTGTGGAAGGAGTGTCTGTGTTGGGTTTGTGGAAGGAGTGTCTGTGTTGGGTTTGTGGAAGGAGTGTCTGTGTTGGGTGTGTTGGGTTTGTGGAAGGAGTGTCTGTGTTGGGTTTGTGGAAGGAGTGTGTGTGTTGGGCTTGTGGAAGGAGTGTGTGTGTTGGGTTTGTGGAAGGAGTGGGTGTGTTGGGTTTGTGGAAGGAGTGTCTGTGTTGGGTTTGTGGAAGGAGTGTCTGTGTTGGGTTTGTGGAAGGAGTGTGTGTGTTGGGTTTGTGGAAGGAGTGTGTGTGTTGGGTGTGTTGGGCTTGTGGAAGGAGTGTCTGTGTTGGGTTTGTGGAAGGAGTGTCTGTGTTGGGTTTGTGGAAGGAGTGTGTGTGTTGGGCTTGTGGAAGGAGTGTGTGTGTTGGGCTTGTGGAAGGAGTGTGTGTGTTGGGTTTGTGGAAGGAGTGTGTGTGTTGGGCTGGTGGAAGGAGTGTGTGTGTTGGGTTTGTGGAAGGAGTGTCTGTGTTGGGTTTGTGGAAGGAGTGTGTGTGTTGGGTTTGTGGAAGGAGTGTGTGTGTTGGGTTTGTGGAAGGAGTGTGTGTGTTGGGTTTGTGGAAGGAGTGTGTGTGTTGGGTTTGTGGAAGGAGTGTGTGTGTTGGGTTTGTGGAAGGAGTGTCTGTGTTGGGTTTGTGGAAGGAGTGTGTGTGTTGGGTTTGTGGAAGGAGTGTCTGTGTTGGGTTTGTGGAAGGAGTGTGTGTGTTGGGTTTGTGGAAGGAGTGTTTGTGTTGGGTATGTGGAAGGAGTGTCTGTGTTGGGTTTGTGGAAGGAGTGTCTGTGTTGGGTTTGTGGAAGGAGTGTCTGTGTTGGGTGTGTTGGGTTTGTGGAAGGAGTGTCTGTGTTGGGTTTGTGGAAGGAGTGTGTGTGTTGGGCTTGTGGAAGGAGTGTGTGTGTTGGGTTTGTGGAAGGAGTGTGTGTGTTGGGTGTGTTGGGCTTGTGGAAGGAGTGTCTGTGTTGGGTTTGTGGAAGGAGTGTCTGTGTTGGGTTTGTGGAAGGAGTGTGTGTGTTGGGCTTGTGGAAGGAGTGTGTGTGTTGGGCTTGTGGAAGGAGTGTGTGTGTTGGGTTTGTGGAAGGAGTGTGTGTGTTGGGCTGGTGGAAGGAGTGTGTCTGTTGGGTTTGTGGAAGGAGTGTCTGTGTTGGGTTTGTGGAAGGAGTGTGTGTGTTGGGTTTGTGGAAGGAGTGTGTGTGTTGGGTTTGTGGAAGGAGTGTGTGTGTTGGGTTTGTGGAAGGAGTGTGTGTGTTGGGTTTGTGGAAGGAGTGTGTGTGTTGGGTTTGTGGAAGGAGTGTCTGTGTTGGGTTTGTGGAAGGAGTGTGTGTTGGGTTTGTGGAAGGAGTGTGTGTGTTGGGTTTGTGGAAGGAGTGTGTGTGTTGGGTTTGTGGAAGGAGTGTGTGTGTTGGGTTTGTGGAAGGAGTGTGTGTGTTGGGTTTGTGGAAGGAGTGTCTGTGTTGGGTTTGTGGAAGGAGTGTGTGTGTTGGGTTTGTGGAAGGAGTGTGTGTGTTGGGTTTGTGGAAGGAGTGTGTGTGTTGGGTTTGTGGAAGGAGTGTGTGTGTTGGGTTTGTGGAAGGAGTGTCTGTGTTGGGTTTGTGGAAGGAGTGTGTGTTGGGTTTGTGGAAGGAGTGTGTGTGTTGGGTTTGTGGAAGGAGTGTGTGTGTTGGGTTTGTGGAAGGAGTGTGTGTGTTGGGTTTGTGGAAGGAGTGTGTGTGTTGGGTTTGTGGAAGGAGTGTCTGTGTTGGGTTTGTGGAAGGAGTGTGTGTGTTGGGTTTGTGGAAGGAGTGTGTGTGTTGGGTTTGTGGAAGGAGTGTCTGTGTTGGGTTTGTGGAAGGAGTGTGTGTGTTGGGTTTGTGGAAGGAGTGTCTGTGTTGGGTTTGTGGAAGGAGTGTGTGTGTTGGGTTTGTGGAAGGAGTGTGTGTGTTGGGTTTGTGGAAGGAGTGTGTGTGTTGGGTTTGTGGAAGGAGTGTGTGTGTTGGGCTTGTGGAAGGAGTGTGTGTGTTGGGTATGTGGAAGGAGTGTCTGTGTTGGGTTTGTGGAAGGAGTGTGTGTGTTGGGCTTGTGGAAGGAGTGTGTGTTGGGCTTGTGGAAGGAGTGTGTGTGTTGGGTATGTGGAAGGAGTGTCTGTGTTGGGTTTGTGGAAGGAGTGTCTGTGTTGGGTTTGTGGAAGGAGTGTGTGTGTTGGGTTTGTGGAAAGATTGTGTTTTGGGTTTGTGGAAGGAGTGTCTGTGTTGGGCTTGTGGAAGGAGTGTGTGTGTTGGGTATGTGGAAGGAGTGTCTGTGTTGGGTTTGTGGAAGGAGTGTGTGTGTTGGGTTTGTGGAAAGATTGTGTGTTGGGTTTGTGGAAGGAGTGTGTGTGTTGGGTTTGTGGAAGGAGTGTGTGTGTTGGGTTTGTGGAAGGAGTGTCTGTGTTGGGCTTGTGGAAGGAGTGTGTGTGTTGGGTTTGTGGAAGGAGTGTGTGTGTTGGGTTTGTGGAAGGAGTGTCTGTGTTGGGTTTGTGGAAGGAGTGTGTGTGTTGGGTTTGTGGAAGGAGTGTGTGTGTTGGGCTTGTGGAAGGAGTGTGTGTGTTGGGTTTGTGGAAGGAGTGTGTGTGTTGGGCTTGTGGAAGGAGTGTGTGTGTTGGGTTTGTGGAAGGAGTGTGTGTGTTGGGCTTGTGGAAGGAGTGTGTGTGTCGGGTTTGTGGAAGGAGTGTGTGTGTTGGGTTTGTGGAAGGAGTGTCTGTGTTGGGTTTGTGGAAGGAGTGTCTGTGTTGGGTTTGTGGAAGGAGTGTCTGTGTTGGGTTTGTGGAAGGAGTGTGTGTGTTGGGTTTGTGGAAGGAGTGTGTGTGTTGGGTTTGTGGAAGGAGTGTGTGTGTTGGGTTTGTGGAAGGAGTGTGTGTGTTGGGTTTGTGGAAGGAGTGTGTGTGTTGGGTTTGTGGAAGGAGTGTGTGTGTTGGGTTTGTGGAAGGAGTGTCTGTGTTGGGTTTGTGGAAGGAGTGTGTGTTGGGTTTGTGGAAGGAGTGTGTGTGTTGGGTTTGTGGAAGGAGTGTGTGTGTTGGGTTTGTGGAAGGAGTGTGTGTGTTGGGTTTGTGGAAGGAGTGTGTGTGTTGGGTTTGTGGAAGGAGTGTCTGTGTTGGGTTTGTGGAAGGAGTGTGTGTGTTGGGTTTGTGGAAGGAGTGTGTGTGTTGGGTTTGTGGAAGGAGTGTCTGTGTTGGGTTTGTGGAAGGAGTGTGTGTGTTGGGTTTGTGGAAGGAGTGTCTGTGTTGGGTTTGTGGAAGGAGTGTGTGTGTTGGGTTTGTGGAAGGAGTGTGTGTGTTGGGTTTGTGGAAGGAGTGTGTGTGTTGGGTTTGTGGAAGGAGTGTGTGTGTTGGGCTTGTGGAAGGAGTGTGTGTGTTGGGTATGTGGAAGGAGTGTCTGTGTTGGGTTTGTGGAAGGAGTGTGTGTGTTGGGCTTGTGGAAGGAGTGTGTGTTGGGCTTGTGGAAGGAGTGTGTGTGTTGGGTATGTGGAAGGAGTGTCTGTGTTGGGTTTGTGGAAGGAGTGTCTGTGTTGGGTTTGTGGAAGGAGTGTGTGTGTTGGGTTTGTGGAAAGATTGTGTTTTGGGTTTGTGGAAGGAGTGTCTGTGTTGGGCTTGTGGAAGGAGTGTGTGTGTTGGGTATGTGGAAGGAGTGTCTGTGTTGGGTTTGTGGAAGGAGTGTGTGTGTTGGGTTTGTGGAAGATTGTGTGTTGGGTTTGTGGAAGGAGTGTGTGTGTTGGGTTTGTGGAAGGAGTGTGTGTGTTGGGTTTGTGGAAGGAGTGTCTGTGTTGGGCTTGTGGAAGGAGTGTGTGTGTTGGGTTTGTGGAAGGAGTGTGTGTGTTGGGTTTGTGGAAGGAGTGTCTGTGTTGGGTTTGTGGAAGGAGTGTGTGTGTTGGGTTTGTGGAAGGAGTGTGTGTGTTGGGCTTGTGGAAGGAGTGTGTGTGTTGGGTTTGTGGAAGGAGTGTGTGTGTTGGGCTTGTGGAAGGAGTGTGTGTGTTGGGTTTGTGGAAGGAGTGTGTGTGTTGGGCTTGTGGAAGGAGTGTGTGTGTCGGGTTTGTGGAAGGAGTGTGTGTGTTGGGTTTGTGGAAGGAGTGTCTGTGTTGGGTTTGTGGAAGGAGTGTCTGTGTTGGGTTTGTGGAAGGAGTGTCTGTGTTGGGTTTGTGGAAGGAGTGTGTGTGTTGGGTTTGTGGAAGGAGTGTGTGTGTTGGGTTTGTGGAAGGAGTGTGTGTGTTGGGTTTGTGGAAGGAGTGTGTGTGTTGGGTTTGTGGAAGGAGTGTGTGTTGGGTTTGTGGAAGGAGTGTCTGTGTTGTGTTTGTGGAAGGAGTGTGTGTGTTGGGATGTGGAAGGAGTGTGTGTGTTGGGTTTGTGGAAGGAGTGTGTGTGTTGGGTTTGTGGAAGGAGTGTCTGTGTTGGGTTTGTGGAAGGAGTGTGTGTGTTGGGTTTGTGGAAGGAGTGTCTGTGTTGGGTTTGTGGAAGGAGTGTCTGTGTTGGGTTTGTGGAAGGAGTGTCTGTGTTGGGTTTGTGGAAGGAGTGTCTGTGTTGGGTTTGTGGAAGGAGTGTCTGTGTTGGGTTTGTGGAAGGAGTGTCTGTGTTGGGTGTGTTGGGTTTGTGGAAGGAGTGTGTGTGTCGGGTTTGTGGAAGGAGTGTGTGTGTTGGGTTTGTGGAAGGAGTGTCTGTGTTGGGTTTGTGGAAGGAGTGTCTGTGTTGGGTTTGTGGAAGGAGTGTCTGTGTTGGGTTTGTGGAAGGAGTGTCTGTGTTGGGTTTGTGGAAGGAGTGTCTGTGTTGGGTGTGTTGGGTTTGTGGAAGGAGTGTGTGTGTCGGGTTTGTGGAAGGAGTGTGTGTGTTGGGTTTGTGGAAGGAGTGTGTGTGTTGGGTTTGTGGAAGGAGTGTGTGTGTTGGGTTTGTGGAAGGAGTGTCTGTGTTGGGTTTGTGGAAGGAGTGTCTGTGTTGGGTTTGTGGAAGGAGTGTGTGTGTTGGGTTTGTGGAAGGAGTGTCTGTGTTGGGTTTGTGGAAGGAGTGTCTGTGTTGGGTTTGTGGAAGGAGTGTGTGTGTTGGGTTTGTGGAAGGAGTGTCTGTGTTGGGTTTGTGGAAGGAGTGTGTGTGTTGGGTTTGTGGAAGGAGTGTGTGTGTTGGGCTTGTGGAAGGAGTGTGTGTGTTGGGTTTGTGGAAGGAGTGTCTGTGTTGGGCTTGTGGAAGGAGTGTGTGTGTTGGGTTTGTGGAAGGAGTGTGTGTGTTGGGTATGTGGAAGGAGTGTCTGTGTTGTGTTTGTGGAAGGAGTGTGTGTGTTGGGTATGTGGAAGGAGTGTCTGTGTTGGGTTTCTGGAAGGAGTGTGTGTGTTGGGTATGTGGAAGGAGTGTGTGTGTTGGGTTTGTGGAAGGAGTGTCTGTGTTGGGTTTGTGGAAGGAGTGTGTGTGTTGGGTATGTGGAAGGAGTGTGTGTGTTGGGTTTGTGGAAGGAGTGTGTGTTGGGCTTGTGGAAGGAGTGTCTGTGTTGGGTTTGTGGAAGGAGTGTGTGTGTTGGGTTTGTGGAAGGAGTGTGTGTTGGGCTTGTGGAAGGAGTGTCTGTGTTGGGTTTGTGGAAGGAGTGTCTGTGTTGGGTTTGTGGAAGGAGTGTCTGTGTTGGGTTTGTGGAAGGAGTGTGTGTGTTGGGTTTGTGGAAGGAGTGTGTGTGTTGGGTGTGTTGGGCTTGTGGAAGGAGTGTCTGTGTTGGGTTTGTGGAAGGAGTGTCTGTGTTGGGTTTGTGGAAGGAGTGTCTGTGTTGGGTTTGTGGAAGGAGTGTGTGTGTTGGGTTTGTGGAAGGAGTGTCTGTGTTGGGTTTGTGGAAGGAGTGTGTGTGTTGGGTTTGTGGAAGGAGTGTGTGTGTTGGGCTTGTGGAAGGAGTGTGTGTTGGGCTTGTGGAAGGAGTGTGTGTGTTGGGTATGTGGAAGGAGTGTCTGTGTTGTGTTTGTGGAAGGAGTGTGTGTGTTGGGTTTGTGGAAGGAGTGTCTGTGTTGGGCTTGTGGAAGGAGTGTGTGTGTTGGGTTTGTGGAAGGAGTGTGTGTGTTGGGTATGTGGAAGGAGTGTGTGTGTTGGGTATGTGGAAGGAGTGTCTGTGTTGTGTTTGTGGAAGGAGTGTGTGTGTTGGGCTTGTGGAAGGAGTGTGTGTGTTGGGTTTGTGGAAGGAGTGTGTGTGTTGGGTTTGTGGAAGGAGTGTCTGTGTTGGGCTTGTGGAAGGAGTGTGTGTGTTGGGTTTGTGGAAGGAGTGTGTGTGTTGGGTATGTGGAAGGAGTGTCTGTGTTGTGTTTGTGGAAGGAGTGTGTGTGTTGGGTATGTGGAAGGAGTGTCTGTGTTGGGTTTCTGGAAGGAGTGTGTGTGTTGGGTATGTGGAAGGAGTGTGTGTTGGGTTTGTGGAAGGAGTGTCTGTGTTGGGTTTGTGGAAGGAGTGTCTGTGTTGGGTTTGTGGAAGGAGTGTCTGTGTCGGGTTTGTGGAAGGAGTGTCTGTGTTGGGTTTGTGGAAGGAGTGTCTGTGTTGGGTTTGTGGAAGGAGTGTCTGTGTTGGGTTTGTGGAAGGAGTGTGTGTGTTGGGTTTGTGGAAGGAGTGTGTGTGTTGGGTTTGTGGAAGGAGTGTGTGTGTTGTGTTTGTGGAAGGAGTGTGTGTTGGGCTTGTGGAAGGAGTGTGTGTGTTGGGTTTGTGGAAGGAGTGTCTGTGTTGGGTTTGTGGAAGGAGTGTCTGTGTTGGGTTTGTGGAAGGAGTGTCTGTGTTGGGTTTGTGGAAGGAGTGTCTGTGTTGGGCTTGTGGAAGGAGTGTGTGTGTTGGGTTTGTGGAAGGAGTGGGTGTGTTGGGTTTGTGGAAGGAGTGTCTGTGTTGGGTTTGTGGAAGGAGTGTCTGTGTTGGGTTTGTGGAAGGAGTGTGTGTGTTGGGTTTGTGGAAGGAGTGTGTGTGTTGGGTGTGTTGGGCTTGTGGAAGGAGTGTCTGTGTTGGGTTTGTGGAAGGAGTGTGTGTGTTGGGTTTGTGGAAGGAGTGTGTGTGTTGGGCTTGTGGAAGGAGTGTGTGTGTTGGGCTTGTGGAAGGAGTGTGTGTGTTGGGTTTGTGGAAGGAGTGTGTGTGTTGGGCTGGTGGAAGGAGTGTGTGTGTTGGGTTTGTGGAAGGAGTGTCTGTGTTGGGTTTGTGGAAGGAGTGTGTGTGTTGGGTTTGTGGAAGGAGTGTGTGTGTTGGGTTTGTGGAAGGAGTGTGTGTGTTGGGTTTGTGGAAGGAGTGTGTGTGTTGGGTTTGTGGAAGGAGTGTGTGTGTTGGGTTTGTGGAAGGAGTGTCTGTGTTGGGTTTGTGGAAGGAGTGTGTGTGTTGGGTTTGTGGAAGGAGTGTCTGTGTTGGGTTTGTGGAAGGAGTGTGTGTGTTGGGTTTGTGGAAGGAGTGTGTGTGTTGGGTTTGTGGAAGGAGTGTGTGTTGGGCTTGTGGAAGGAGTGTGTGTGTTGGGTATGTGGAAGGAGTGTCTGTGTTGGGCTTGTGGAAGGAGTGTCTGTGTTGGGTTTGTGGAAGGAGTGTCTGTGTTGGGTGTGTTGGGTTTGTGGAAGGAGTGTCTGTGTTGGGTTTGTGGAAGGAGTGTGTGTGTTGGGCTTGTGGAAGGAGTGTGTGTGTTGGGTTTGTGGAAGGAGTGGGTGTGTTGGGTTTGTGGAAGGAGTGTCTGTGTTGGGTTTGTGGAAGGAGTGTCTGTGTTGGGTTTGTGGAAGGAGTGTGTGTGTTGGGTTTGTGGAAGGAGTGTGTGTGTTGGGTTTGTGGAAGGAGTGTGTGTGTTGGGTTTGTGGAAGGAGTGTGTGTGTTGGGTTTGTGGAAGGAGTGTGTGTGTTGGGTTTGTGGAAGGAGTGTCTGTGTTGGGTTTGTGGAAGGAGTGTGTGTGTTGGGTTTGTGGAAGGAGTGTCTGTGTTGGGTTTGTGGAAGGAGTGTGTGTGTTGGGTTTGTGGAAGGAGTGTGTGTGTTGGGTTTGTGGAAGGAGTGTGTGTTGGGCTTGTGGAAGGAGTGTGTGTGTTGGGTATGTGGAAGGAGTGTCTGTGTTGGGTTTGTGGAAGGAGTGTCTGTGTTGGGTTTGTGGAAGGAGTGTCTGTGTTGGGTGTGTTGGGTTTGTGGAAGGAGTGTCTGTGTTGGGTTTGTGGAAGGAGTGTGTGTGTTGGGCTTGTGGAAGGAGTGTGTGTGTTGGGTTTGTGGAAGGAGTGGGTGTGTTGGGTTTGTGGAAGGAGTGTCTGTGTTGGGTTTGTGGAAGGAGTGTCTGTGTTGGGTTTGTGGAAGGAGTGTGTGTGTTGGGTTTGTGGAAGGAGTGTGTGTGTTGGGTGTGTTGGGCTTGTGGAAGGAGTGTCTGTGTTGGGTTTGTGGAAGGAGTGTCTGTGTTGGGTTTGTGGAAGGAGTGTGTGTGTTGGGCTTGTGGAAGGAGTGTGTGTGTTGGGCTTGTGGAAGGAGTGTGTGTGTTGGGTTTGTGGAAGGAGTGTGTGTGTTGGGCTGGTGGAAGGAGTGTGTCTGTTGGGTTTGTGGAAGGAGTGTCTGTGTTGGGTTTGTGGAAGGAGTGTGTGTGTTGGGTTTGTGGAAGGAGTGTGTGTGTTGGGTTTGTGGAAGGAGTGTGTGTGTTGGGTTTGTGGAAGGAGTGTGTGTGTTGGGTTTGTGGAAGGAGTGTGTGTGTTCGGTTTGTGGAAGGAGTGTCTGTGTTGGGTTTGTGGAAGGAGTGTGTGTTGGGTTTGTGGAAGGAGTGTGTGTGTTGGGTTTGTGGAAGGAGTGTGTGTGTTGGGTTTGTGGAAGGAGTGTGTGTGTTGGGTTTGTGGAAGGAGTGTGTGTGTTGGGTTTGTGGAAGGAGTGTCTGTGTTGGGTTTGTGGAAGGAGTGTGTGTGTTGGGTTTGTGGAAGGAGTGTGTGTGTTGGGTTTGTGGAAGGAGTGTGTGTGTTGGGTTTGTGGAAGGAGTGTGTGTGTTGGGTTTGTGGAAGGAGTGTGTGTGTTGGGTTTGTGGAAGGAGTGTCTGTGTTGGGTTTGTGGAAGGAGTGTGTGTGTTGGGTTTGTGGAAGGAGTGTCTGTGTTGGGTTTGTGGAAGGAGTGTGTGTGTTGGGTTTGTGGAAGGAGTGTGTGTGTTGGGTTTGTGGAAGGAGTGTGTGTTGGGCTTGTGGAAGGAGTGTGTGTGTTGGGTATGTGGAAGGAGTGTCTGTGTTGGGTTTGTGGAAGGAGTGTCTGTGTTGGGTTTGTGGAAGGAGTGTCTGTGTTGGGTGTGTTGGGTTTGTGGAAGGAGTGTCTGTGTTGGGTTTGTGGAAGGAGTGTGTGTGTTGGGCTTGTGGAAGGAGTGTGTGTGTTGGGTTTGTGGAAGGAGTGGGTGTGTTGGGTTTGTGGAAGGAGTGTCTGTGTTGGGTTTGTGGAAGGAGTGTCTGTGTTGGGTTTGTGGAAGGAGTGTGTGTGTTGGGTTTGTGGAAGGAGTGTGTGTGTTGGGTGTGTTGGGCTTGTGGAAGGAGTGTCTGTGTTGGGTTTGTGGAAGGAGTGTCTGTGTTGGGTTTGTGGAAGGAGTGTGTGTGTTGGGCTTGTGGAAGGAGTGTGTGTGTTGGGCTTGTGGAAGGAGTGTGTGTGTTGGGTTTGTGGAAGGAGTGTGTGTGTTGGGCTGGTGGAAGGAGTGTGTCTGTTGGGTTTGTGGAAGGAGTGTCTGTGTTGGGTTTGTGGAAGGAGTGTGTGTGTTGGGTTTGTGGAAGGAGTGTGTGTGTTGGGTTTGTGGAAGGAGTGTGTGTGTTGGGTTTGTGGAAGGAGTGTGTGTGTTGGGTTTGTGGAAGGAGTGTGTGTGTTCGGTTTGTGGAAGGAGTGTCTGTGTTGGGTTTGTGGAAGGAGTGTGTGTTGGGTTTGTGGAAGGAGTGTGTGTGTTGGGTTTGTGGAAGGAGTGTGTGTGTTGGGTTTGTGGAAGGAGTGTGTGTGTTGGGTTTGTGGAAGGAGTGTGTGTGTTGGGTTTGTGGAAGGAGTGTCTGTGTTGGGTTTGTGGAAGGAGTGTCTGTGTTGGGTGTGTGGAAGGAGTGTGTGTGTTGGGTTTGTGGAAGGAGTGTGTGTGTTGGGTTTGTGGAAGGAGTGTGTGTGTTGGGTTTGTGGAAGGAGTGTGTGTGTTGGGTTTGTGGAAGGAGTGTGTGTGTTGGGTTTGTGGAAGGAGTGTCTGTGTTGGGTTTGTGGAAGGAGTGTGTGTGTTGGGTTTGTGGAAGGAGTGTGTGTGTTGGGTTTGTGGAAGGAGTGTCTGTGTTGGGTTTGTGGAAGGAGTGTGTGTGTTGGGTTTGTGGAAGGAGTGTCTGTGTTGGGTTTGTGGAAGGAGTGTGTGTGTTGGGTTTGTGGAAGGAGTGTGTGTGTTGGGTTTGTGGAAGGAGTGTGTGTGTTGGGTTTGTGGAAGGAGTGTGTGTGTTGGGCTTGTGGAAGGAGTGTGTGTGTTGGGTATGTGGAAGGAGTGTCTGTGTTGGGTTTGTGGAAGGAGTGTGTGTGTTGGGCTTGTGGAAGGAGTGTGTGTTGGGCTTGTGGAAGGAGTGTGTGTGTTGGGTATGTGGAAGGAGTGTCTGTGTTGGGTTTGTGGAAGGAGTGTCTGTGTTGGGTTTGTGGAAGGAGTGTGTGTGTTGGGTTTGTGGAAAGATTGTGTTTTGGGTTTGTGGAAGGAGTGTCTGTGTTGGGCTTGTGGAAGGAGTGTGTGTGTTGGGTATGTGGAAGGAGTGTCTGTGTTGGGTTTGTGGAAGGAGTGTGTGTGTTGGGTTTGTGGAAAGATTGTGTGTTGGGTTTGTGGAAGGAGTGTGTGTGTTGGGTTTGTGGAAGGAGTGTGTGTGTTGGGTTTGTGGAAGGAGTGTGTGTGTTGGGTTTGTGGAAGGAGTGTCTGTGTTGGGTTTGTGGAAGGAGTGTCTGTGTTGGGTTTGTGGAAGGAGTGTCTGTGTTGGGTTTGTGGAAGGAGTGTGTGTGTTGGGTTTGTGGAAGGAGTGTGTGTGTTGGGTTTGTGGAAGGAGTGTGTGTGTTGGGTTTGTGGAAGGAGTGTGTGTGTTGGGTTTGTGGAAGGAGTGTGTGTTGGGTTTGTGGAAGGAGTGTCTGTGTTGTGTTTGTGGAAGGAGTGTGTGTGTTGGGATGTGGAAGGAGTGTCTGTGTTGGGTTTGTGGAAGGAGTGTCTGTGTTGGGTTTGTGGAAGGAGTGTCTGTGTTGGATTTGTGGAAGGAGTGTCTGTGTTGGGTTTGTGGAAAGATTGTGTTTTGGGTTTGTGGAAGGAGTGTCTGTGTTGGGTTTGTGGAAGGAGTGTGTGTGTTGGGTTTGTGGAAGGAGTGTGTGTGTTGGGTTTGTGGAAGGAGTGTGTGTGTTGGGTTTGTGGAAGGAGTGTCTGTGTTGGGTTTGTGGAAGGAGTGTGTGTGTTGGGTTTGTGGAAGGAGTGTCTGTGTTGGGTTTGTGGAAGGAGTGTCTGTGTTGGGTTTGTGGAAGGAGTGTCTGTGTTGGGTTTGTGGAAGGAGTGTCTGTGTTGGGTTTGTGGAAGGAGTGTCTGTGTTGGGTTTGTGGAAGGAGTGTCTGTGTTGGGTGTGTTGGGTTTGTGGAAGGAGTGTGTGTGTCGGGTTTGTGGAAGGAGTGTGTGTGTTGGGTTTGTGGAAGGAGTGTCTGTGTTGGGTTTGTGGAAGGAGTGTCTGTGTTGGGTTTGTGGAAGGAGTGTCTGTGTTGGGTTTGTGGAAGGAGTGTCTGTGTTGGGTTTGTGGAAGGAGTGTCTGTGTTGGGTGTGTTGGGTTTGTGGAAGGAGTGTGTGTGTCGGGTTTGTGGAAGGAGTGTGTGTGTTGGGTTTGTGGAAGGAGTGTGTGTGTTGGGTTTGTGGAAGGAGTGTGTGTGTTGGGTTTGTGGAAGGAGTGTCTGTGTTGGGTTTGTGGAAGGAGTGTCTGTGTTGGGTTTGTGGAAGGAGTGTGTGTGTTGGGTTTGTGGAACGAGTGTCTGTGTTGGGTTTGTGGAAGGAGTGTCTGTGTTGGGTTTGTGGAAGGAGTGTGTGTGTTGGGTTTGTGGAAGGAGTGTCTGTGTTGGGTTTGTGGAAGGAGTGTGTGTGTTGGGTTTGTGGAAGGAGTGTGTGTGTTGGGCTTGTGGAAGGAGTGTGTGTTGGGCTTGTGGAAGGAGTGTGTGTGTTGGGTATGTGGAAGGAGTGTCTGTGTTGTGTTTGTGGAAGGAGCGTGTGTGTTGGGTATGTGGAAGGAGTGTCTGTGTTGGGTTTCTGGAAGGAGTGTGTGTGTTGGGTATGTGGAAGGAGTGTGTGTGTTGGGTTTGTGGAAGGAGTGTGTGTGTTGGGTTTGTGGAAGGAGTGTCTGTGTTGGGTTTGTGGAAGGAGTGTCTGTGTTGGGTTTGTGGAAGGAGTGTCTGTGTTGGGTTTGTGGAAGGAGTGTCTGTGTTGGGTTTGTGGAAGGAGTGTGTGTGTTGGGTTTGTGGAAGGAGTGTGTGTGTTGGGTTTGTGGAAGGAGTGTGTGTGTTGGGTTTGTGGAAGGAGTGTGTGTGTTGTGTTTGTGGAAGGAGTGTGTGTTGGGCTTGTGGAAGGAGTGTGTGTGTTGGGTTTGTGGAAGGAGTGTCTGTGTTGGGTTTGTGGAAGGAGTGTCTGTGTTGGGTTTGTGGAAGGAGTGTCTGTGTTGGGTGTGTTGGGTTTGTGGAAGGAGTGGGTGTGTTGGGTTTGTGGAAGGAGTGTCTGTGTTGGGTTTGTGGAAGGAGTGTCTGTGTTGGGTTTGTGGAAGGAGTGTGTGTGTTGGGTTTGTGGAAGGAGTGTGTGTGTTGGGTGTGTTGGGCTTGTGGAAGGAGTGTCTGTGTTGGGTTTGTGGAAGGAGTGTCTGTGTTGGGTTTGTGGAAGGAGTGTGTGTGTTGGGCTTGTGGAAGGAGTGTGTGTGTTGGGCTTGTGGAAGGAGTGTGTGTGTTGGGTTTGTGGAAGGAGTGTGTGTGTTGGGCTTGTGGAAGGAGTGTGTGTGTTGGGCTTGTGGAAGGAGTGTGTGTGTTGGGTTTGTGGAAGGAGTGTGTGTGTTGGGTTTGTGGAAGGAGTGTGTGTGTTGGGTTTGTGGAAGGAGTGTGTGTGTTGGGTTTGTGGAAGGAGTGTGTGTGTTGGGTTTGTGGAAGGAGTGTGTGTGTTGGGTTTGTGGAAGGAGTGTGTGTGTTGGGTTTGTGGAAGGAGTGTCTGTGTTGGGTTTGTGGAAGGAGTGTGTGTGTTGGGTTTGTGGAAGGAGTGTGTGTGTTGGGTTTGTGGAAGGAGTGTGTGTTGGGCTTGTGGAAGGAGTGTGTGTGTTGGGTATGTGGAAGGAGTGTCTGTGTTGTGTTTGTGGAAGGAGTGTGTGTGTTGGGTATGTGGAAGGAGTGTCTGTGTTGGGTTTGTGGAAGGAGTGTGTGTGTTGGGCTTGTGGAAGGAGTGTGTGTTGGGCTTGTGGAAGGAGTGTGTGTGTTGGGTTTGTGGAAGGAGTGTGTGTGTTGGGTTTGTGGAAGGAGTGTGTGTGTTGGGTTTGTGGAAGGAGTGTGTGTGTTGGGTTTGTGGAAGGAGTGTCTGTGTTGGGTTTGTGGAAGGAGTGTCTGTGTTGGGTTTGTGGAAGGAGTGTGTGTGTTGGGTTTGTGGAACGAGTGTCTGTGTTGGGTTTGTGGAAGGAGTGTCTGTGTTGGGTTTGTGGAAGGAGTGTGTGTGTTGGGTTTGTGGAAGGAGTGTCTGTGTTGGGTTTGTGGAAGGAGTGTGTGTGTTGGGTTTGTGGAAGGAGTGTGTGTGTTGGGCTTGTGGAAGGAGTGTGTGTTGGGCTTGTGGAAGGAGTGTGTGTGTTGGGTATGTGGAAGGAGTGTCTGTGTTGTGTTTGTGGAAGGAGCGTGTGTGTTGGGTATGTGGAAGGAGTGTCTGTGTTGGGTTTCTGGAAGGAGTGTGTGTGTTGGGTATGTGGAAGGAGTGTGTGTGTTGGGTTTGTGGAAGGAGTGTGTGTGTTGGGTTTGTGGAAGGAGTGTCTGTGTTGGGTTTGTGGAAGGAGTGTCTGTGTTGGGTTTGTGGAAGGAGTGTCTGTGTTGGGTTTGTGGAAGGAGTGTCTGTGTTGGGTTTGTGGAAGGAGTGTGTGTGTTGGGTTTGTGGAAGGAGTGTGTGTGTTGGGTTTGTGGAAGGAGTGTGTGTGTTGGGTTTGTGGAAGGAGTGTGTGTGTTGTGTTTGTGGAAGGAGTGTGTGTTGGGCTTGTGGAAGGAGTGTGTGTGTTGGGTTTGTGGAAGGAGTGTCTGTGTTGGGTTTGTGGAAGGAGTGTCTGTGTTGGGTTTGTGGAAGGAGTGTCTGTGTTGGGTGTGTTGGGTTTGTGGAAGGAGTGGGTGTGTTGGGTTTGTGGAAGGAGTGTCTGTGTTGGGTTTGTGGAAGGAGTGTCTGTGTTGGGTTTGTGGAAGGAGTGTGTGTGTTGGGTTTGTGGAAGGAGTGTGTGTGTTGGGTGTGTTGGGCTTGTGGAAGGAGTGTCTGTGTTGGGTTTGTGGAAGGAGTGTCTGTGTTGGGTTTGTGGAAGGAGTGTGTGTGTTGGGCTTGTGGAAGGAGTGTGTGTGTTGGGCTTGTGGAAGGAGTGTGTGTGTTGGGTTTGTGGAAGGAGTGTGTGTGTTGGGCTTGTGGAAGGAGTGTGTGTGTTGGGCTTGTGGAAGGAGTGTGTGTGTTGGGTTTGTGGAAGGAGTGTGTGTGTTGGGTTTGTGGAAGGAGTGTGTGTGTTGGGTTTGTGGAAGGAGTGTGTGTGTTGGGTTTGTGGAAGGAGTGTGTGTGTTGGGTTTGTGGAAGGAGTGTGTGTGTTGGGTTTGTGGAAGGAGTGTGTGTGTTGGGTTTGTGGAAGGAGTGTCTGTGTTGGGTTTGTGGAAGGAGTGTGTGTGTTGGGTTTGTGGAAGGAGTGTGTGTGTTGGGTTTGTGGAAGGAGTGTGTGTTGGGCTTGTGGAAGGAGTGTGTGTGTTGGGTATGTGGAAGGAGTGTCTGTGTTGTGTTTGTGGAAGGAGTGTGTGTGTTGGGTATGTGGAAGGAGTGTCTGTGTTGGGTTTGTGGAAGGAGTGTGTGTGTTGGGCTTGTGGAAGGAGTGTGTGTTGGGCTTGTGGAAGGAGTGTGTGTGTTGGGTTTGTGGAAGGAGTGTGTGTGTTGGGTATGTGGAAGGAGTGTGTGTGTTGGGCTTGTGGAAGGAGTGTGTGTGTTGGGTTTGTGGAAGGAGTGTGTGTTGGGTTTGTGGAAGGAGTGTGTGTTGGGTTTGTGGAAGGAGTGTCTGTGTTGTGTTTGTGGAAGGAGTGTCTGTGTTGGGTTTGTGGAAGGAGTGTGTGTGTTGGGTTTGTGGAAGGAGTGTCTGTGTTGTGTTTGTGGAAGGAGTGTGTGTGTTGGGTTTGTGGAAGGAGTTTCTGTGTTGGGTTTGTGGAAGGAGTGTCTGTGTTGGGCTTGTGGAAGGAGTGTGTGTGTTGGGTTTGTGGAAGGAGTGTGTGTGTTGGGTTTGTGGAAGGAGTGTGTGTGTTGGGTTTGTGGAAGGAGTGTGTGTGTTGGGTTTGTGGAAGGAGTGTCTGTGTTGGGCTTGTGGAAGGAGTGTGTGTGTTGGGTTTGTGGAAGGAGTGTCTGTGTTGGGCTTGTGGAAGGAGTGTGTGTGTTGGGTTTGTGGAAGGAGTGTGTGTGTTGGGTTTGTGGAAGGAGTGTGTGTGTTGGGTTTGTGGAAGGAGTGTGTGTGTTGGGTTTGTGGAAGGAGTGTCTGTGTTGGGTTTGTGGAAGGAGTGTGTGTGTTGGGTATGTGGAAGGAGTGTCTGTGTTGGGCTTGTGGAAGGAGTGTCTGTGTTGGGTTTGTGGAAGGAGTGTCTGTGTTGGGTTTGTGGAAGGAGTGTGTGTGTTGGGTTTGTGGAAGGAGTGTGTGTTGGGCTTGTGGAAGGAGTGTGTGTGTTGGGTATGTGGAAGGAGTGTCTGTGTTGTGTTTGTGGAAGGAGTGTCTGTGTTGGGTTTGTGGAAGGAGTGTGTGTGTTGGGTTTGTGGAAGGAGTGTCTGTGTTGGGTTTGTGGAAGGAGTGTGTGTGTTGGGTTTGTGGAAAGAGTGTGTGTGTTGGGTTTGTGGAAGGAGTGTGTGTTGGGCTTGTGGAAGGAGTGTGTGTGTTGGGTATGTGGAAGGAGTGTCTGTGTTGTGTTTGTGGAAGGAGTGTGTGTGTTGGGTATGTGGAAGGAGTGTCTGTGTTGGGTTTGTGGAAGGAGTGTGTGTGTTGGGCTTGTGGAAGGAGTGTGTGTTGGGCTTGTGGAAGGAGTGTGTGTGTTGGGTTTGTGGAAGGAGTGTGTGTGTTGGGTATGTGGAAGGAGTGTGTGTGTTGGGCTTGTGGAAGGAGTGTGTGTGTTGGGTTTGTGGAAGGAGTGTGTGTTGGGTTTGTGGAAGGAGTGTGTGTTGGGTTTGTGGAAGGAGTGTCTGTGTTGTGTTTGTGGAAGGAGTGTCTGTGTTGGGTTTGTGGAAGGAGTGTGTGTGTTGGGTTTGTGGAAGGAGTGTCTGTGTTGTGTTTGTGGAAGGAGTGTGTGTGTTGGGTTTGTGGAAGGAGTGTGTGTGTTGGGTTTGTGGAAGGAGTGTGTGTGTTGGGTTTGTGGAAGGAGTGTGTGTGTTGGGTATGTGGAAGGAGTGTCTGTGTTGGGCTTGTGGAAGGAGTGTGTGTGTTGGGTTTGTGGAAGGAGTGTGTGTGTTGGGTTTGTGGAAGGAGTGTGTGTGTTGGGTTTGTGGAAGGAGTGTGTGTGTTGGGTTTGTGGAAGGAGTGTCTGTGTTGGGTTTGTGGAAGGAGTGTGTGTGTTGGGTATGTGGAAGGAGTGTCTGTGTTGGGCTTGTGGAAGGAGTGTCTGTGTTGGGTTTGTGGAAGGAGTGTCTGTGTTGGGTTTGTGGAAGGAGTGTGTGTGTTGGGTTTGTGGAAGGAGTGTGTGTTGGGCTTGTGGAAGGAGTGTGTGTGTTGGGTATGTGGAAGGAGTGTCTGTGTTGTGTTTGTGGAAGGAGTGTCTGTGTTGGGTTTGTGGAAGGAGTGTGTGTGTTGGGTTTGTGGAAGGAGTGTCTGTGTTGGGTTTGTGGAAGGAGTGTGTGTGTTGGGTTTGTGGAAAGAGTGTGTGTGTTGGGTTTGTGGAAGGAGTGTGTGTGTTGGGCTTGTGGAAGGAGTGTGTGTGTTGGGTTTGTGGAAGGAGTGTGTGTGTTGGGTTTGTGGAAGGAGTGTGTGTGTTGGGTTTGTGGAAGGAGTGTCTGTGTTGGGCTTGTGGAAGGAGTGTGTGTGTTGGGTTTGTGGAAGGAGTGTGTGTGTTGGGTTTGTGGAAGGAGTGTCTGTGTTGGGTTTGTGGAAGGAGTGTGTGTGTTGTGTTTGTGGAAGGAGTGTGTGTTGGGCTTGTGGAAGGAGTGTGTGTGTTGTGTTTGTGGAAGGAGTGTGTGTGTTGGGTTTGTGGAAGGAGTGTGTGTTGGGCTTGTGGAAGGAGTGTGTGTGTTGTGTTTGTGGAAGGAGTGTCTGTGTTGGGTTTGTGGAAGGAGTGTGTGTTGGGCTTGTGGAAGGAGTGTGTGTGTTGGGTTTGTGGAAGGAGTGTGTGTGTTGTGTTTGTGGAAGGAGTGTGTGTTGGGCTTGTGGAAGGAGTGTGTGTGTTGGGTTTGTGGAAGGAGTGTGTGTGTTGTGTTTGTGGAAGGAGTGTGTGTTGGGCTTGTGGAAGGAGTGTGTGTGTTGGGTTTGTGGAAGGAGTGTGTGTGTTGGGTTTGTGGAAGGAGTGTGTGTGTTGGGTTTGTGGAAGGAGTGTCTGTGTTGGGCTTGTGGAAGGAGTGTGTGTGTTGGGTTTGTGGAAGGAGTGTCTGTGTTGGGCTTGTGGAAGGAGTGTGTGTGTTGGGTTTGTGGAAGGAGTGTGTGTGTTGGGTTTGTGGAAGGAGTGTGTGTGTTGGGTTTGTGGAAGGAGTGTGTGTGTTGGGTTTGTGGAAGGAGTGTCTGTGTTGGGTTTGTGGAAGGAGTGTGTGTGTTGGGTATGTGGAAGGAGTGTCTGTGTTGGGCTTGTGGAAGGAGTGTCTGTGTTGGGTTTGTGGAAGGAGTGTCTGTGTTGGGTTTGTGGAAGGAGTGTGTGTGTTGGGTTTGTGGAAGGAGTGTGTGTTGGGCTTGTGGAAGGAGTGTGTGTGTTGGGTATGTGGAAGGAGTGTCTGTGTTGTGTTTGTGGAAGGAGTGTCTGTGTTGGGTTTGTGGAAGGAGTGTGTGTGTTGGGTTTGTGGAAGGAGTGTCTGTGTTGGGTTTGTGGAAGGAGTGTGTGTGTTGGGTTTGTGGAAAGAGTGTGTGTGTTGGGTTTGTGGAAGGAGTGTGTGTGTTGGGCTTGTGGAAGGAGTGTGTGTGTTGGGTTTGTGGAAGGAGTGTGTGTGTTGGGTTTGTGGAAGGAGTGTGTGTGTTGGGTTTGTGGAAGGAGTGTCTGTGTTGGGCTTGTGGAAGGAGTGTGTGTGTTGGGTTTGTGGAAGGAGTGTGTGTGTTGGGTTTGTGGAAGGAGTGTCTGTGTTGGGTTTGTGGAAGGAGTGTGTGTGTT
This sequence comes from Squalus acanthias, assembly GCA_030390025.1. Lineage (NCBI taxonomy): Eukaryota > Metazoa > Chordata > Chondrichthyes > Squaliformes > Squalidae > Squalus > Squalus acanthias. Next base: position 116,645,843 of record CM059429.1, on the reverse strand, counting down.
GTGTTTGTGGAAGGAGTGTGTGTTGGGCTTGTGGAAGGAGTGTGTGTGTTGTGTTTGTGGAAGGAGTGTGTGTGTTGGGTTTGTGGAAGGAGTGTGTGTTGGGCTTGTGGAAGGAGTGTGTGTGTTGTGTTTGTGGAAGGAGTGTCTGTGTTGGGTTTGTGGAAGGAGTGTGTGTTGGGCTTGTGGAAGGAGTGTGTGTGTTGGGTTTGTGGAAGGAGTGTGTGTGTTGTGTTTGTGGAAGGAGTGTGTGTTGGGCTTGTGGAAGGAGTGTGTGTGTTGGGTTTGTGGAAGGAGTGTGTGTGTTGTGTTTGTGGAAGGAGTGTGTGTTGGGCTTGTGGAAGGAGTGTGTGTGTTGGGTTTGTGGAAGGAGTGTCTGTGTTGGGTTTGTGGAAGGAGTGTCTGTGTTGGGTTTGTGGAAGGAGTGTCTGTGTTGGGTTTGTGGAAGGAGTGTCTGTGTTGGGTTTGTGGAAGGAGTGTCTGTGTTGGGTGTGTTGGGTTTGTGGAAGGAGTGTGTGTGTCGGGTTTGTGGAAGGAGTGTGTGTGTTGGGTTTGTGGAAGGAGTGTGTGTGTTGGGTTTGTGGAAGGAGTGTCTGTGTTGGGTTTGTGGAAGGAGTGTGTGTGTTGGGTTTGTGGAAAGATTGTGTTTTGGGTTTGTGGAAGGAGTGTGTGTTGGGCTTGTGGAAGGAGTGTGTGTGTTGGGTTTGTGGAAGGAGTGTCTGTGTTGGGTTTGTGGAAGGAGTGTCTGTGTTGGGTTTGTGGAAGGAGTGTGTGTGTTGGGTTTGTGGAAGGAGTGTGTGTGTTGGGTTTGTGGAAGGAGTGTCTGTGTTGGGTTTGTGGAAGGAGTGTGTGTGTTGGGTTTGTGGAAGGAGTGTCTGTGTTGGGCTTGTGGAAGGAGTGTCTGTGTTGGGTTTGTGGAAGGAGTGTCTGTGTTGGGTTTGTGGAAGGAGTGTCTGTGATGGGCGAGTTGACCTATTCATTGAATGTTTTGTTATGTTGTTTGGTCATCATCCCAGTGATGTTTTGGCTTTAGCTGTGTTTTCAGCTCTCTCAGTGTCATACTCAGTATCTTCTTTTAGCCACTTCCTATAATTATGTCCTTAGTTTAAACTCTCATTTTAAACCAAACCATTCATAAAAAGAGGAAGCTAAAGTTAACCATCATTTCTTTGCTCAATGGATAATTATTGGATACAAACGGTGCCTGGTGTCTCCTCTGTTTATGGCATGCTTACATCATGTCAACCCCAGTATGAACTTAGTCTAAAGCTTAGGTAATGTTAACTGTTATCGGAAAAGTAGCAGGATAACCAGAAGCTTAATTAAGGGCAGAATTTACTTCATTTGTCAGAAGAAATCCTACCCTGCCCGTCTTATCTCCTGGGCTGGGCAATATGCCTCATGATGTAAGATTATTTTGTTTTCTATTTCCTGTAGAAATTTCTGACAATGAGCTGTTTTCCGGAATGGCTTACAACAGTGTTAGCGCTTTTTGTAATACGGTATCAAGCAAGGTGGCTGTGTGGATTGGAGTGATGGGCTAATACACATGCTTCATGAGACTATTTAATCTCCACAATCACTGCACAATATACTGTTCTGATCTTCATTTTTACTTCTAATGAAAGAATCTGCCTGGAATACTTCAACGGTACATACCAGTATTAAATTTGAAAACTGATATTTATAGCCCTCAATTCAGTCACAGTATAATTTCATGTTTTCTCTCCCTCTTTCAGGCTGGACAGCATTTATTTATACTCTCGCAGGGAATGTCCACATGGGTAAGAGAATTGCTTTATATAATCTCGACATATCTTGTTTCCAATCTTCCCTCTATTTTAAATTTGCTGCACGGTCTCTTTCCCAGCGGCTGGTGAGCGGCCTGCGCGGAACCTCGCCATAGGTCCATGGCCGCGTGGTCGCACACCTCAGGGGTGACATTAGTAGTTTCTCTCTGTAGTGTGCATTCAATACCACACTGAGCACGTGTTCTGTCGTTACATTGAGCAGAAGGAGATGGTTTTGAAAGGGGAAGATTTGTTTGACCAGCCCACATCTGGTCAATACAAGGCTTCCTTGTTTCACTGTACCTATTGCCATCCATCTAGAATTCTACCAAAAATAAACATTGGGATTGCATTCTCTCACTCTCTGTTTAATTGCCCTTGTATAATTTAGATTTTTCTGTGTTATTTGAAAGGAAAAACAAACTGATGTTCTGTCAAATTAAGTTCTGTTGTTAAACTTAAAATTGTTTTTACAAGGTCATCATGAATCAGAGCATAATAAATTCGAACAATATGCCTTGGCACAATCGAGCCAGGTCAGGATCAGATCCTGGCACTCTCCTTCTGTTTCTGCATGTGCAAAATTCTAAATGAAGCTAATTTCATAAAGCCCCCTGTTAATGTGAAGACACTACTTCAACTGGTGTGAGGGGAGCTTGCTGCCGGATGCTGTCCACAGCGCTCAAATTACAGCTTTGCACTAAAAATCTAGTGTACTTCCAAAATGTTTCCAGTGATCTCCACATAGACCTTCCTACCTTCCTGAAATAGGAAATATTTTGGACTCTAACCAGAGAAAATATACCAGTGACTTAGGTCAGCACCTTCGTTGATTTAAATTAATTTATCAAACGCTTTTGCATCCAAATCTCAGACAGATATAACAACCTAATTGACCTGTCAATCAAAGGAACCCAGGGTTCTCATTGCAACCTGACCTTGAAGTGAACCCTCATTTATTTCAAGAATTCAGAGTAAATACATTGTCTAGCCTACATTCTATGTTCCATGTTTCATGTACTGTCCTTATAAAGCAGCGTATTCTCAGACCCATGGGAGCGTCACTGGTCTCACATCTCCGGCACGCCCTTCACATTTTAGATGCCACACTTTGAAGTGTGAAAGTAAAAAAAAGAGAAAGAAAGCCAGTCCTTTCTTACTTTTTTCTGACCTTGGAGTACATTTCATTACTCCCAAGGAGTCGAGTAATACAGGCGGGTAACACTCTTAACCAGTTGCCAGTTCTTTAATTAAGAAACCAAGTTGAGCAAGATCCATTGTGCAGGACATCGCCGAGATTGGACAGAGCAGCAGAGGAGATAAGAAAATTGAAGGAATCGTGTAAATCTTGGGCTTTATAAACTTGTAGTCTGTAAAAGGAAAGGGAACACAGACAAAGGAGCTTCAGCATTCTGAGAGCTTGCAAAAGATGAAGCATTGTAGGAAACAATGTGATGAGTCTTGCTTTCAACACATTAAGGATGCTGGGGGCGGGGGGAAAGAATGTGTAAGATGGTATTTTGGGTGCTGAGAAGGAACAGAAGAAGAAAGTTCAGAGGATCAATGGCCTTAGTCTTGTGAATAAAATGGAGAAAGGTTGTAACAGAGAGAGAGAGAGGTTAAAAGCTGGAGATAAGGGAAAGAAGTCTAGATTTCCATCTGGAGTTTCACTGGCTTCACCCCACTACCCCACGAGCTGCCCATAGCCTGCCTTTTTCCGCAATTTTCTGCTGGATGTGATATCAGGAATTTAATACATCGGCCCAAACATAGGTGGGTTTATTGTAATTGCATGCAAATTAAAAGAATACGTAATATAATATATTTCTAGTAATTTGCGTCTTAGCAACGCTCACCACAAGAGATTGTCTTCTGCTTGTTACTCAGACTCCAACGGAGGAGTTTCACCATCTTAGCCAGGCTATTAAATGGAAGCGTGTAGTAATGTATGAAAGTCAGGCGTTGTGTCTCAGGTGGAGCCCATCTCACCCTGTTTGAATTGTGCTCCTATGGCCACTTGCGGAAGCAATGATGGCGATGTTCAAAGCACCCAGCCTTAGTTAGAGAAGGATGCAAGGTGGTGAGGAGCCCACAATGATGAGGAAAGAGAAGAGAGAGTAAAGGGAGTGTGCGTTTTTATTTTAAATTAGTGAAACTCATCTCTGATAATCATGCCACATGCACAGTCCTCTCCATATTCTGCAATTGTTTGCTTCAGTTATATTGAACCACAATGAGATCATTCAGATGATGTATATAATGACCTTGTTATGAAAGTTATTTTCCTTGCTGTGCTTTGTCTTGTTGTTGCTATGGCATCAACCACACGATTCTGAGCAAACACCAGAACCCATCTTAAATGCAATTGACTGAAGTTTCAGGAATCTGCAGAAGTGAAGTTGATGTGAGCACTCCCGTGTTTTCCATCATGCCACTATGAATACATTAGTAAAGGAGATATACTTCTTTCCTACACTGAGGATTGAGGCGTTTCCCTATGCTAGATAATGAAAAGTCTTTGCTAAATCTCCTTATATGTCTGCTTTATTGATTTTTGGTGAAGATAATTTAGATTTCCCCAATGATCATGATTAACTTTGTTGCAAAGAATCTGTCCTTTTTTGGCGATATACCATGCTTTCTCACTCACTGTACCTCCACATTAGGTTTTAGGGACAGAAGTAATAAATTGGCACTGATAAACATGTCCTTGTACTTTCTGCTGCCAAAACTCGCTAAGGCGATTAAACTGTTTCACATTATCCTTTGTAAGAATCAACTATCTTCACCTGAGATTTGAGAACTTAACATCAGGTCCAAACAATGGTTAGCAAAGGAAAAAAGGGGATCTCTGTTAATACACTAGTTATTTTACAGGCCCTGATGAGGACCAAAGAAGAATTGAGCCTCACCACGTAGCTATATTTGATGATGGAGAAAATGTCCAAATGGAAAATAAGGTATTACTTTTTACTTAAACCTCATTTATCTCAACCTTCAAATGATTTCTCTAGTTTGATTTATTTTAATGTAACATACCAACTTAGCTACAATCAAAAATACGTGACTTTGAAAATGAATTATTAAAATCTCAGTGCAAGTAACTCCATTATCCTCAGAAAGCGTCATTGACCGCAAAGCTTTCAGTGCCTTATTTATAAATGTTATTCTCAGGATGTGGGCGGTTCTGGCAAGACCAGCTTTTATTGTCCCTCCCTCATTGCCCTGAGAAGGTGGTGGTGAGCCGCCTTCTTCTTGAATGATATGTTAATGATATTCCCACAGTGCTGTTAGGGAGGGAGTTCCAGGATTTTGACCCAGCGACAATGAAGAAACGGCCAATATATTTCCAAGTCAGGATGGTGTGTGACTTGGAGGAAAACTTGGAGATGATGGTGTTGCCAAGACCTTGCTGCTCTTGTGCCCTCGCTGGTAGAGGTTATGAGTAGAGTTACCTTGCATTACTCCCTGGCAGGACTAACTAAGGAAAGGTAGAGCTCACTACTCATTGTCACAACTTGGACCAACATTTAGAAGGTGCCTCCTTGAACTACCTGCAAGCCAGCTAGCTGGATGAGTTTGCATGTTTTCACAAAAATCTTGATTTACTAGCTCAGACCGATAACTCGTTTGATGATGTAGTGCTCCAAAGTTGCCTGAAGAAATAGGTGTGCAGGTCCCACCAGTCAATGACTGCATCATTCTGGTTAATTCTTACTTGTACATGACGGCAACCTACTGTAGATTTGATCTTCCTCATTCTTTGAAAGCGTTTAACCTCCTTGTTTTCACCCAACCTAACTCTTGATTATCGTTCTGATTATGCTGTTTGGAGTTGCTGAATATTTTGTGTGTTTTACGTTACTCCTTTTGTTACAATTGGCATATCAATTTGGCCTCTTCCAGTGAAAGAATGAAGGGTGTGATTCACAACAAGGCTACAAAGCTAATGAAGGTGGTCGACTCCAAAGCTGAACAGGATAAGCTACAGGAGGATTTGAATATACTCGGGAATTGGGCAGACAGGTGGCAGATGAAATTCAATGCAGAGAAATGCAAAGTGCTTCACACGGGGACAAAAAATCCAAGAAGGGACTATTAGTTAATTGGAAAAAAAATAATATGCATGGAAAATGAGAGAGATCTGGGGGTCCTGATTGACAATAAATTAAAGCTATCGCAACAGTGCTCAGTGGCAGTGAGTAAAGCAAATCAGAGGTTGGGATGTATTAAAAGGTCATGATGCGGAGATGCCGGTGTTGGACTGGGGTGGACAAAATTGAGAGGTCGCACAACACCAGGTTATAGTCCAACAGTTTTATTTGAAATCACTGGAAAAACTGTTGGACTATAACCTGGTGTTGTGCGACCTCTCAATTATGTATTAAAAGGCCAGGATTGAGCTGAAAGAGTGAGGTGATCCTGTAACTTTATAACTCATTGGTGTGACCACACTTAGAATAACATGTACAGTTCTGGTCGCCATGATACAAAAAGGGTGTCAGCCGTGGCTCAGTGGGTAGCACACTCGCCTCTGAGTCAGAAGGTTGTGGGTTTAAGTCCCGCTCCAGAGATTTGAGCACATAAAGCTAGGCTGACACTCCAGTGCAGTGCTGAGGGAGTGCTGCACTGTCAGAGGTGCCGTCTTTTGGACGAGATGTTAACCGAGGCCCCGTCTGCTCTCTCGGGTGGACGTAAAAGATCCCACGGCACTATTTCGAAGAAGAGCAGCGGAGTTATCCCCGGTGTCCTGGCCAATATTTATCACTCAACCAACATCTCTTAAACAGATTATCTGGTCATTATCACATTACTGTTTGTGGGAGCTTGCTGTGCGCAAATTGGTTGCCGCGTTTCCTACATTACAACAGTGACTACACTTCAAAAGTACTTTATTGGCTGTAAAATGCTTTTGGGCGTCCTGAGGAAATGAAAGGCGCTATATAAATGCAAGTCTTTCTTTCTTTCTATTGAAAGGATACAGACGCAAGCAACCAGAATGATTGAGGGGTTGGAGGAATTGGATTATGAGGAGCGATTATGTAAATTGGGCATGTTCTCACTGGGAAAGAGAAGGTAGAGATGATATGACTGCTGTTTTTAGGATTCTATCGGGACTGGATAATGTCAACCAGGACAAGCTGTTTCACCTTGTCCAGAACAGTAGAAGGTTTCTGTCTGTGGTATTTTAACGCAGCCACCTCATTATAATATAACTTCCGAGTTTGGCGTTGATTGTGTGGCCCATCCTGATCTGAGTCTCAAAACCTCCTAAGTGCAAAAACTAACCTCTCAGCACAAGCACTGTGAACAAAAGATCAGCCATGATCTCATTGAATGGCGGAGCAGGCTCGAAGGGCCGAATGGCCTACTCCTGCTCCTATTTCTTATGTTCTTAAACCCTTTCCCAGTGGGAGCTAAGAAAGCAGCGGTCAGCACTGAGAGTTTATTGCAGTATTTGCCTGGCATTGTGATCTCGCCTTGGTTTCAATGGCGAGCTTCAGGAAGCCCGGGAAACCTGTGGATGCGCCGTTAAATTTAAATGCCGGTTAAAATGTCGCTGTAATTCACTGATTTAAATATTTAAATCACTAACCCGCCGCTCCGGAGGGGGTTACGTGCATGCAGCCGAGCTCGCCCGAGTTAAAGCTGGACGTTGACGGGTTGGAACCGGCTTCTGGAAGCGCTTGCATTTTTGGCATATTTAACCCCCCGCCCGCCCACAACTAAACCCACATGCTCTTCACTGTTAAAATTACCCCCAGATCCAGTCTTTATAAACAGGGTGGATTGTGTGGTTTGATTTTAAGTGCTGTACCACATGATTCAAACTACATCCATGGTGAATTTTATTTCACTGCATGTTACAGGGGAATATGATCCCTGGGCATATTATGGGGTAACTGCACCAATCACACTTTCCCAGTGGGGAGGCAGGCTTGAAGGGAGTGTAGGCCAGAGACAGGGTCACGCCCTGTAACCCCAAATCTAGAGACAGGGTCACGCCCTGTAACCCCAGATCTAGAGACAGGGTCACGCCCTGTGACCCCAGATCTAGAGACAGGGTCACGCCCTGTGACCCCAGATCTAGAGACAGGGTCATGCCCTGTAACCCCAGATCTAGAGACAGGGTCACGCCCTGTAACCCCAGGTCAACAAAATGCTCCCTTTGAATGAAGCTTTCTGGGAGTGTGGATCAGTGAATTTACCCAATAGTCATTCAGACTTCCGTTACCATATTTGTATGTAGTATCTGCCTGTGTATTCTCATCCACTCATCATCTTTGGACTATTGGTTGATCATATTTCTGACCCACCTTTATCCCTTTAGTTCTGAGAGAGATTTCTGTGCAAACTACTCACTGCTCTCATCATTCTTCAGGACCATGAAGATGCTCGATTTGTTTTGATTGCTGGTGAACCTATCAACGAACCGATTGTAAAGCATGGTAAGTAGAAAAGAGAATTTAAGTGTATTCATTCTAGAACTGTGCAAGTATTTGTTTAATTATAAACTGCCTTCCACCATCCACTCCTTGTCTCCCTGGGATACCCAAGAATTCTGATCAAGCGGGTGTTTATAGCCTCTGTGGCGTTTGCTAATAGTGATCAGGAGATGTGGGAGCGTCTCCGGGGCAAGTGTTCCACCACTTTTAAAATGGAATTGTCATTGTGGGAAATTCAGTGCATTATCTCGAATTGGCAAAGAGCAGCAGACACTGTCTGCGACAGGACTCCCATTATCATCATCACTTCAACATCAAGTGCTCGATCAAACCTGCTTCCCTCGACTCCACACTCAGTGCACTGCCCCACAACACATACATAAGAACATAAGAAATAGGAGCTGGAGTAGGCCATTTGGCCCTTCGAACCTGCTCCGCCATTCAACAAGATCATGGCTGATCTTCTACCTCATCTACACCTTCCCACACTATCCCCATATCCCTTAATTCCCTTCGTTCCCAAAAATGTATCGACCTCTGACTCGAATATACTCAACGACTGAGCATCCACAGCCCTCTGGGGTAGAAAATTCCAAAGATTCACAACCCTTTAAGTGAAGAAATTTCTCCTCATCTCAGTCCTAAATGGCTGACCCCTTATCCTGAGACTGTGACCCCGTGTTCTAGATTCCCCAGCCAGGGGAAACATTTTCTCAGCATTAACCCTGTCAAGCCCCTTAAGAATTTTATATGTTCCAATTGGATCACCTCTCATTCTTCTAAACTCTAGGGAATATAGGCTTAGTCTACTCAATCTCTCCTCATAGGGCAATCCCTCGCCCCAGGAACCAGTCTAGTGAACCTTCGTTGCACTCCCTCTCAGGCAAGTATGTCTTTCATTAGGTAAGGAGACCAGAACTGTACACAGTACTGCAGTTGTGGCCTCACCAATGTCCTGTATAATTGTAGTAAGACTTCTTTACTCTTATACTCTAATCCCTTTGTAACAAAAGCTAACATAACCATTTGCTTTCCTAATTGCTTGCTGTACCTGCATGTTAACTTTCTGTGATTCATGTACAAGGACATCCAGGTCCCTCTGAATGCAAACATTTCCCAGTCCCTCACCATTCAAAAAATATTCTGCTTTTTTGTTTTTCCTACCAAAGTGGATAACTTCACACTTCCCCACATTGTAATCCATTTTCCATGTTCTTGCCCACTCAGTCAACTTGTCTATATCTCTCAGCAGACTCTTTGCGTCCTCCTCACAGCTTACTTTTCCATCTAACTTTGTATCATCAGCAAACTTGGATACGTTACACTCAGTCCCTTCATCAAAGTCATTAATATAGATTGTAAATAGCTGAGGCCCAAGCACTAATCCTTGCAGTACCCCACTAGTTACAGCCTGCCAACCCAGAAAAGTCCCGTTTATTCCTAATCTCAATTTTCTGTCCATTAACCAATCCTCAATACATGCTAATACATTACCTCCAATCCCATAAGTCCTAATTTTGTGTAATACCTCTTGTGTGACACCTTATCATAGAATCATAGAAAGTTACAGCACGGAAGGAGGCCATTTCAGCCCATCGTGTCCCGCCGACCAGCAAAGAGCTATCCAGCCTAATCCCACTTCCCAGCTCTTGGTCCATAGCCCTGCAGGTTACAGCATCCCAAGTGCACATCCAAGTACTTTTTAAATGTGGTTAGGGTTCCTGCCTCTACCACCCTTTCAGGCAGTGAGTTCCAGACCCCCACAACCCTCTGAGTGAAGAAATTTCCCCTCAAATCCCCTCTAAACCTTCCCCAATTACTTTAAATCTGTGCCCCCTGGTTTTTGACCCCTCTGCTAAGGGAAACAGGTCCTTTCTATCCACTTTATCTAGGCCCCTCATAATTTTATACACCTCAATAAGGTCTCCCCTCAGCCTCCTCTGTTCCAAGGAAAACAGACCCAGGCTATCCAGTCTTTCCTCATAGCTAAGATTCTCTACTCCCGGCAACATCCTTGTAAATCTCCTCTGTACCCTCTCCAGTGCAATCACATCTTTCCTGTAATGTGGTGACCAGAACTGCACGCAGTACTCTAGCTGAGGCCTAACTAGTGTTTTATACAGTTGAAGCATAACCCCCCTGCTCTTGTATTCTATGCCACGGCTAATAAAGGCAAACATTCCGTATGCCTTCTTAACCACCTTATCTACCTGGCCTGCTACCTTCAGGGATCTGTGGATATGCACTCCAAGGTCGCCTTGTTCCTCTACACTACTCAGTGTCCTACCATTTAATGTGTACTCCCTTTCCTTGTTAGCCCTCCCCAGATGCATTACCTCACACTTCTCCGGATTGAATTCCATTTGCCACTGTTCTGCCCACCTGACCAATTTATTGATATCTTCCTGCAGTCTACAGCTTCTTTCTTCAGTATCAACCACACAGCCGATTTTAGTATCATCTGCAAACTTCTTAATCATACCCCTATATTCAAGTCAAGATCGTTGATATATACCACAAAAAGCAAGGGTCCTAGTACTGAGCCCTGCGGAACCCACTGGAAACAGCCTTCCAGTCACAAAAACACCCATCAACCATCACCCTCTGCTTCCTGTCTCCGAGCCAGTTTTGAATCTAACTTGACACTTTGCCCTGGATCCCATGGGCTTTTAAGTTCGTGACCAGTCTGCCATGTAGAACGTAATCAAAAGCCTTGCTAAAGTCCATATACACTACATCAAACGCACTACCCTCACCTACCCTCCTTGTTACCTCCTCAAAAAATTCAATCATATTTGTAAGACATGACCTTCCCTTAACAAATCCGTGCTGACTATCCTTGATTAATCCGTGTCTTTCTAAATGAAGATTTATAAGAACATAAGAAATAGGAGCAGGAGTAGGCCAATCAGCCCCTCGAGCCTGCTCCGCCATTCAATAAGATCATGGCTGATCTGATCCTAACCGCCAATCTACTATCTATCACAGAACCATCTCCTGCATCTAACAGAATTGCACACACGAAATAGGAGCAGAATCAGGCTACACGGTCCCTGGGCCCGCTCCACTACCCACAGGGCCATGACCGATCCGAACCTAGACTCATGTCCAAATTCCTGCCCGCTCCCCGTAACCCTTAATGCCCTTTACTTCTAGGAAACTGTCTATTTCTGTTTAAAATTTATTTAATGATGTAGCTTCTACAGCTTTTTGTGGCAGCATATTCCATGGACCTACCACCCTCTGAGTGAAGTAGTTCCTCCTCATCTCAGTTTTGAAAGAGCAGCCCCTTATTCTAAGACTATGTCCCCTAGTTCTAGTCTCACCCGTCATCGGGAACATCCTCCCCGCATCCACCCGATCCAACCCCTTCACAATCTTATATGTTTCAATAAGATCGCCTCTCATTCTTCTGAACTCCAATGAGTAGAGTCCCAATCTACCCAACCTCTCCTCATATGACCACCCCCTCATCCCCAGGATTAACCGAGTGAACCTTTTTTGCACTGCCTCGAGAGCAAGGATGTCTTTCCTTAAGTAAGGACACCAAAACTGTATGCAGTATTCCAGGTGCGGTCTCACCAATACCTTGTACAACTGAAGCAATACCTCCCTATTTTTATATTCTATCCCCCTAGCAATGAAAGCCAACATTCCATTTGCCTTCTTAATCACTTGCTGCACCTGCATACTAACCTTTTGAGTTTCGTGCACCAGGACCCCCAGATCCCTTTGCACTTCAGTACTCTCCAGTTTCTTGCCATTAAGATAATAAATTGCTCTAGGATTTTTCCTGCCAAAGTGCATCACCTCACACTTTCCAGTGTTGTATTCCATCTGCCAAATCTCTGCCCACTTACTTAGCCTGTCTATGTCCCCTTGCAGGTTTTTTATGTCCTCCTCACTCACTACTTTCCCTCCCATCTTTGTATCATCTGCAAATTTTGATATGTTACACTTGGTCCCTTCCTCCAAATCGTTAATATAGATTGTAAAGAGTTGGGGACCCAGCACTGACCCCTGTGGAACACCACTAGTTACTGATTGCCAGTCTGAGAATGAACCATTTATCCCAACTCTTTGCTTTCTGTTAGATAGCCAATCCTCTATCCATGCCAGAATATTACCCCCAATCCTGTGATTTTTTACCTTAAGCAATAATCTTTTGTGTGGCACCTTGTCAAATGCCTTTTGGAAGTCTAAATACACTACGTCCACTGGTTCCCCTTTATCCACTCTATATGTTACTTCCTCAAAGAACTCCAGCAAATTTGTCAAACATGACTTCCCCTTCGTAAAACCATGCTGACTTTGTCCTATTAAATTATGATTATCCAAATGTCCTGTTACTGTTTCCTTAATAATGGACTCCAAAATTTTACCTACCACAGATGTTAGGCTAACCGGTCTATAGTTACCAGCCTTCTGTCTACTGCCCTTTTTAAATAAGGGTGTTACATTAGCAGTTTTCCAGTCTGCCGGGACCTTAGCGGAATCCAGGGAGTTTTGAAAAATTATTACCAATGCATCTACAATCCCTACTGCCACTTCCTTCAAGACTCTAGGATGTAAGCCATCAGGTCCAGGTGATTTATCCGCCTTGAGTCCCATTATTTTACCGAGTACCACTTCCTTAGTGATTTTGATCGTGTTTAGCTCCTCTCCCCCTATAGCCCCCTGTTTGTCCAGTGTTGGGATATTCTTAGTGTCCTCTACTGTAAAGACTGATACAAAATATTCATTCAGTGTTTTTGCCATCTCCATATTTCCCACCATTAATTTCCCGGTCTCATCCTCTAAGGGACCAACATTTACTTTAGCCACCCTTTTTCTTTTTATATAACTATAAAAACTCTTACTATCTGTTTTTATATTTTTTGCTAATTTACTTTCATAATCTATCTTCCCTTTCTTAATCAATCTTTTTGTTATTTTTTGCTGCCTTTTAAAGTTTTCCCAATCCTCTGTCCTCCCACTAGATTTCGCTACCTTATATGCCCTTGTTTTTAGTCGAATACTATCCTTAATTTCTTTACTTAGCCACGGATGACTGTCCTTTCTTTTACACCCTTTTCTTTTCAGTGGAATATATTTTTTTTGGAAGTCCTGTCCTTCAGAATTCTTTCCAATAATTTTACCACCACCGAGGTTAGGCTGATGGGCCTGTAATTACTCGGTCTATCCTTTTCTCCCTTTTTAAACAAGGGTACCACATTAGCAGTCCTCCAGTCCTCCGGCACCACACCTGAAGCCAGAGAGGATTGAAAAATGATGGTCAGGGCCTCTATTTTCTCTTTTGCTTCGCTTAACAGCCTGGGATACATTTCATCCGGACCTGGGGATTTATCCACTTTTAAAGTTGCTAAACCCCTTAATACTTCCTCTCTCACTATGTTTATTTCATCTAATATTTCACACTCCTCCCCACCGATAGCAATGTCTGTTTCACCCCTCTCCTTTGTGAAAACAGACGCAAAGTATTCATTAAGAACCCTACTGACGTCTCCCGCCTCCACACACAGATTACCCTCATGATCTCTAATAGGCCCTACCCTTTCTTTAGTTATCCTCTTATTCTTAATATATTTATAAAACATCTTTGGGTTTTCCTTGATTTTACTTGCCAAGAATTTTTCATGCTCTCTCTTTGCTTTCCTAATATCATTTTTAATTGCACCCCTGCACTTTCTGTACTCCTCTAAAGATTCTGGAGTATTTAGCCCTCGGTATCTGTCATACGCCTCCCTTTTTTTCTTTATCCTACCCTGTATGTCTCTAGACATCCAGGGGGCTCTAGATTTGTTAGTCCCACCTTTTTTCTTTAAGGGCACCTGTTTGGTCTGAACCCTCTGTATCTCCTCCTTGAATGCCTCCCACTACTCTGACACTGATTTACCTTCAAGTGGCTGTTTTCAGTCCACTATGGCTAAATCCCCTCTAAGCTTTTTGTGGTATATATCAACGATCTTGACTTGAATATAGGGGGTATGATTAAGAAGTTTGCAGATGATACTAAAATCGGCTGTGTGGTTGATACTGAAGAAGGAAGCTGTAGACGGCAGGAAGCAGAGGGGTCAAAAACCAGGGGGCACAGATTTAAAGTAATTGGGGGATGGTTTAGAGGGGATTTGAGGGGAAATTTCTTCACCCAGAGGGTTGTGGGGGTCTGGAACTCACTGCCTGAAAGGGTGGTAGAGGCAGGAACCCTAACCACATTTAAAAAGTACTTGGATGTGCACTTGGGATGCTCTAACCTGCAGGGCTACGGACCAAGAGCTGGGAAGTGGGATTAGGCTGGATAGCTCTTTGTTGGTCGGCGCGGACACGATAGACCGAAATGGCCTCCTTCCGTGCTGTAACTTTCTATGATGCTATGATTCTTAGCAAAATTTGCTTTTCCCCAATTTAGAACTTTTATTCCTGGTCTATCCTTGTCCTTTTCCATAACTACTTTAAATCTAACAGAATTATGGTCACTAGCACCAAAATGCTCCCCCACTGATACGCCTTCTACCTGCCCAGCTTCATTCCCTAAAACTAAGTCCAGAACCGCCCCCTCCCTTGTTGGGCTCTAAAAGTTCTCCTGGATGCATTTTAGGAATTCCGCACCTTCTATACCCTTCACACTAATTTTATCCCAGTTAATATCGGGGTAGTTGAAATCCCCTACTATTACTGCCCTATAGTTTTTGCACTTCTCAGAAATTTGTCGACATATTTGTTCTTCTATCTCCCTCTCACTGTTTGGGGGTCTGTAGTACACTCTCTTGTTTTTCAATTCGACCCATATGGCCTCGTTTGATGATCCCTCCAACATATCATCCCTCCTCACAGCTGTAATGGTTTCTTTAATCAATACCCTGACCCCCCCCTCCCTTTTTACCTCCCTCTCTATCCCATCTGAAAATCTTGTAACCAGGAATGTTGAGCTGCCATACCTGCCCCTCTTTCAGCCACGTCTCTGTAATAGCTATAATATCATAGTCCCAAGTATCTACCTGTGCCCTCAGCTCATCTGCCTTGTTCGCTATACTCCTTGCATTGAAATATACACCATTTAGTACAGGCAAACCTCCTTGTTGACTACTATCTAGCCCTTGATTCCTTTGTCCTTCCAATTTACTTTCTGCGTTTTTGTTTTCCAATTCCAATTTTTCTTCCCTCCCTATTGACTCTATACTTAGGTTCCCATCCCCCTGCCAAGCTAGTTTAAACCCTCCCCAACAGCACTAGCAAACCCTCCCGCGAGGATATTGGTCCCGTTCCCGTTGAGATGCAACCCGTCTGGCTTGTAGAGGTCCCACCTCCCCCAGAAACGGTTCCAATTCCTCAGGAATCTAAAGCCCTCCCTCCTACACCATCTCTCCAGCCACGCATTCATCTGCTCTATCTTCCTATTTCTGTACTCACGAGCACGTGTCACTGGTACTACCTTTGAGGTCCTGCTTTTTAACCTCATTCCTAGCTCCCTAAACTCTGCCTGCAGGACCTCATCCCTCTTCCTACCTGTGTCGTTGGTACCGATATGGACCACGACCTCTGGCTGTTCACCCTCCCCCCTCAGAATGCCCTGCAGCCGTTCAGTGACATCCTTGACCCTGGAACCAGGGAGGCAACATACCATCCTGGAGTCACATCTGCGGCCGCAGAAACACCTGTCTGCTCCCCTAACTATTGAATCCCCTATCACTATTGCTCTCCCTCTGCTCTTCCCCCCGGCCTGTGCAGCTGAGCCTTCCATGGTGCTGTGGACTTGGCTCTGGCTTATTGAAAATCCAAATACACTACATCCACAGGTTCCCCCTTATCCATCCTACTAGTTACATCTTCAAAAAACTCTAACAGATTTGTCAAACACGATTTCCCTTTCATAAAACCATGTTGACTCTGCCTAATCATATTACGATTTTCTAAGTGCCCTTTTACCACGTCCCTAATAATAGATTCTAGCATTTTGCCTACTACTGATGTCAGGCTATCTGGTCTATAATTCCCTGTTTTTTCTCTTCCTCCTTTCTTAAATAGCGGGGTTATGTTTGCTACCTTCCAATCCTTGGGGACTGTTCTAGAATCTAGGAAATTCTGGAAGATTAATACCAATGCATCCACTATCTCTGCAGCTACCTCTTTTAAAACCCTAGGATGCAGGTCGTTGGTCAAGGGGATTTGTCGCCACTCAGTCCCATTAATTTCTCCAGTACAATGGGCCAGAAATTCGGTTTTCCGGCTTCCTGCGGGTGCAAGCATCGCGCGCGTACTTACCTACCGCGCTTGCCGTTGCGTTTTGGGCCCACGAGAACTTCGAGTCCTGGGCCTCCTCCAGCTGCCGGCGCGCAGTGCTTGCGTATCCCAGGGGCGCGGTTAGTTCGAAGCGTCCCCTGGGATCACGTGGGCCATGGAGAGCCAATCCTAGCAGGGCATTTTCATTCATAGATTTGACAGGAAGACCTGTCAAATCTATGAATTGAAATCGGCCCCAAAACCACACTTAAACTTCAAATAAATGTTAAAAAAAAATCACATTTTTAAAATAACTATAAGTTAAATAAATTAACTACTTTAAACAAAAATTAAAATTTTTGAAAAAATTAATTATACTTTTTAACGGTGCTAAAAATAAACTTATCTTTCTTTAAAGTATCTAAAAAAGATAAACCTGTTGAAAAAAAATTTAAATTGTAATTAATTAACCATTTACCTTGTTAAAAACGGGTCTTGCGCCTCCTTTTTAAAAGCGCAGCTTCTTCCATACTTACCTTCGCGGAGAAACCTGAAAAAAAACTAATTTCGCTGCGCGCGCGCAGCCTCTCCCACACACGCGGTTCACCTCTGAACCCCTCCCTTCACGAGACCGGAAGTTCCGGTTTCCCGCACATACGCAGTGCATGCAGGAAACCGGCACTTCAAGTGACCTTACGGGTGAGTACACAGCGCGTACTCACCTGACAAGCGCCAAATTTCTGGGCCTATGTCTTTACTTATACTGATTTCTTTCAGTTCCTCATTCTCTCTGCACTCTTGGTTCCCCATTATTTTCGGAATTTTTTTTTGTGTCTTTTACTGTGAAGACAGATACAAACTATTTGTTTAATGTCTCTGCCATTTCCTTATATACACACACACACAGCCGCCTCTCGACACACCCACTGACCCCCCGACACACACACACACACACATCCCACCTCTCCACACCCCCAGAGACACTGCGCCCCACACACACACACACAGCTGCCTCTCTACACACCCACTGCCCCACACTCAAACACACTCACACACTCTCACACACACTCACACACTCACACACAGACACACTCACACACAGACACACACTCACTCACATTCACTCACACTCACACACACTCACTCACACACACACTCACACACCTTAACACACACACACATTCACACACACACTCACTCACACTCTCACACACTCACACTCTCTCACACATTCACACACACTCATACGCACACTCACACACACACTCACACACACTAATGCACACACACATTCACACACATACTCACACTCACACACACACATTCACACACACACACACACTCACTCACACGCATACTCACACTCTCACACTCACACACACACATTCACACACACACTCATACGCACACTCAGTCACACACATCACACACGCACACTCACTCACATGCACACTTACACACACATTGACACACACAATCACACACACATGCACACACACACACTCAAATACATTCACACACAGTCGCACACGCATACCCACAATCACTCACACTCACACACATTCGCACACACTCACACTCACAAACACTCACACTCACACACACACACACAGATACACACACACATACTCAGGCACAGCTGCCTCTCCACACAACCACTGCCCCACATGCACAGACAGACACACACGATTGATTGACAGGCTGATTGACAGGCTGATTGTCTGTCGGATGGAATATCAGCCTGGGAGCGGATAGCAGGTAAGTCGCGGGGGTTTAGGGGGGAATCGAGGGTCAGCTGATCGCAAGGATTGGTCGACTACACCCCCCCCCCCCCGTCCCCGTCCCACCTCCTGAGAGCAGATTGGTCGACTGCACACACCCCCGACCCGCCCCCTTCCCACCTCCCGAGAGGGGATTGGTCGACTGTACACAGCCCCCCCCCCCCCCCCCGCTCCCAATCCCACCTCCCAAGAGGGGATTGGTTGACTGCACACTCCCCCTCCCCGCCCCCGTCCTGGGATTGGTCGACTGCACCCCCGCCCCCGTCCCACCTCCCGAGAGGGGATTGGTCGACTGCACATCCCCGTCCCGTGATTGGTCAACTGCACCCCACCCCCGCCCCCGTTCCACCTCCTGAGAGCATAAGAACAAAAGAAATAGGAGCAGGAGTAGGCCATTCGGCCCTTCGAGCCTGCTCCGCCATTCAATGAGATCATGGCTGATCTTCTGCCTCAACTCCATTCACTGGCCCTATCGCCATATCCCTTGATGCCCTTACTAGTCAGAAATCTATCGACTTCTGTTTTGAATATACCCAATGACTGAGCCTCCACAGCCCTCTGGGGTAGAGAATTCCAAAGATTCACCACCCTCTGTGTGAAGAAATTTCTTCTCATCTCAGTCCTGAATGGCCTACCCTTTATCTTGAGGCTGCGGCCCCTGGTTCTAGACTCCCCAGCCAAGGGAAACATTCTCCCACCATCCATCCTATCAAGCCCTGTAATAATTTTGTATGCTTCAATGAGATCCCTCTCATTCTTCTGAATTCAAGAGAATACAGGCCTAGTTTACTCAATCTCTTCTCATACGACAGTCCCGCCATCCCAGGCAAGTATATCCTTCCTTAGGTAAGGAGACCAAAATTGTACACAGTACTCCAGGTGTGGTCTCACCAAGGCCCTATATAATTAGGGTAAGACTTCTTTACTCCTGTACTCAAATCCTCTTGTAATGAAGGCCAGCATACCATTTGCCTTCCTAATGGCTTGATGCACCTGCACATTCACTTTCAGTAACTCATGTACAAGGACACCCAGGTCCCTTTGAGCATCTGCATTCCCCAATATTTCACCATTTAGGAAATACTCTGCCTTTCTGTTTTTTCTACCAAAGTGGATAACTTCATATTTATCCACATTATAATCCATCTGCCATGTTCTCGCCCACTCACTGAGCCTGTCGAGATCCCCTTGAAGCCTCTTCGCAACTGACACTGCCACCTAGCTTTGTATCATCAGCAAATTTGGAAATGTTACATTTAGTCCCCTCATCCAAATCATTGATATTGATTGTGAATAGCTGGGGCCCAAGCACCCCCAATTCCATGTGCCCTAATTTTGTTCACCAACCTCTTGTGTGGGACCTTATCGAAGGCCTTCTGAAAATCCAGATACACCACATCTACCGGTTCCCCTTTGTCTACTCCACTAGTTACATCCTCAAAGAACTCTAATAGGTTTGTCAAACAGGATTTCCCTTTCATAAATCCATGTTGACTCTGCCAATCTTACTATTAGTTTCTAAGTGCCCAGTATTGCATCCTTTATAATAGATTCCAGCATTTTCCCAACTACTGATGTGAGGCTAACAGGTCTGTCGTTCCCTGTTTTCTCTCTCCCTCCTTTCGTAAATAGCGGGGTTACATTTGCTATCCTCCAATCTGCAGGAACCATTCCAGAATCTATAGAATTTTGGAAGATGACAACCAATGCATCCACTGTTCCAATGGCCACTTCTTTCAAAACCCTAGGATGTAGGTCATCCGGCCCTTGGGATTTATCGACTTTTAGTCCCATTAATTTTGCTAGTACTGTTTTTTTACTAATAATAATTTCTTTAAGTTCCTCATTCTCGTCACACCCTTGGTTTTCTCGTATTTCTGGGAGGTTTTTTGTGTCTTCCTCCGTTTACCTTCGCCAGTCTTTTCCTTTTCACATACCTATAGAAGCATTTACAATCCGTTTTTATATTTTTCGCTAGTTTCTGCTCATATTCCATTTTCCCTTTCTTTATCTATTTCTTGATCCCCCCTTGCTGATTTCTAAAAAGATCCCAATCCTCAGGCTGACCGCTTTTTCTGGCAACTTTATAAGCTCCCTCCTTTGACTTAATACTAGCTTTAATTTCTTTTGTTAGCCATGGTTGGATCACTTTTCCTTTTGGGTTTTTATGTCCTAGAGGAATATATCTTTGTTGCAAATTATGCATTATTTCCTTGAATGTTAGCCATTGTATGTCCACCTTCATACCTTTTAGTGTAGTCTCCCAATCTACCATGGCCAACTTGTCCCTCATACCCTTGTAGTTTCCTCTGTTTAGATTGAAGACCTTAGTTTCAGATTGGACTACATCACTCTCAAACTTAATGTAAATCATATTATGGTCACTTGTCCCTAAAGGCCCCTTTACCACAAGATTATTGATTAGCCCTTTCTCATTACACAGTACCAGATCCAGAATAGCCTGTTCCCTGGTTGGTTCCTCCACATACTGATCCAGGAAACCATCTCGCATGCATTACAAGAATTCGTCCTCCACATTATTAGTGGTAATTTGATTTGCCCAGTCAATATGTAGATTAAAGTCCCCCATGATTACCGTATTGCCCTTGTTACATGCACTTCTAATCTCTTGATTGATACTGTGCCCTACATTACCATTACTGTTTGGTGGCCTATACACAACTCCCACTAATGTTTTCCGCCCTTTGCTGTTTCTTAGCTTCACCCAAACTGATTCCAGTTCTACATCACGATCTGCCAAGACAAGATCTTTTATCTCTACTGTACCGATCTCATCCCTTATTAACAGCGCTACGCCACCTCCTTTTCCTTTTTGTCTGTCCTTCCTAAATGTTGAGTACCCTGGAACATTCAGTTCCCAGCTTTGGTTACCCTGCAACCATGTCTCTGTAATGGCAATTACATCATACCCATTTACTTCTATTAGTGCCATTAATTCATCCACCTTGTTGCGAATGCTACGTGCATTTAGATAAAGTGCCTTCAACTTTGCCTGTTTAATATTTTTCTGCACTTTGACCCTCTTTACTGTTGGCCTTTGTTTCTGCCCCCTACTAGTTTTGCTGACTACTTTTCTAACTTGCACTTCCAGCTTTGTTTCTCTCCGTTCTGGGCCCACACTTAGGTTCCCAGCCCCCTGACAAACTAGTTTAAATCCTTCCCAACAGCACTAGCAAACCCCCCTGCGAGGATATTGGTCCCGTTTCTGCTGAGGTGTAACCCGTCCAGCTTGTACAGGTCCCACCTTCCCCAGAATCGGTCCCAATGCCTCAGGAATTTAAATCCCTCCCTCCTACACCATCTCTCCAGCCACGCATTCATCTGGTCGATTCTCCTATTTCTGCTCTCGCTAGCACGTGGCACTGGGAGTAATCCTGAGATTACTACCTTTGAGGTCCTGCTTTATAATTTATTTCCTAGCTCCCTATATTCTGCTTGCAGGACTTCGTCCATCTTTCTACCTATGTCATTGGTACCGATATGGACCACAATCTCTGGCTTTT
Source organism: Squalus acanthias (assembly GCA_030390025.1). Classification (NCBI taxonomy): domain Eukaryota; kingdom Metazoa; phylum Chordata; class Chondrichthyes; order Squaliformes; family Squalidae; genus Squalus; species Squalus acanthias. The sequence goes on along the minus strand of CM059429.1, from coordinate 116,624,085 downwards.
CCCCTTCAGAATGTCCTGCAGCCACTCAGTGACACCAGGGAGGCAACATACCATCGTGGAGTCATGTCTGCGGCCACAGAAACGTCTATCTGTTCCCATTACGATAGAATCCCCTATCACTATTGCTCTCCCACTCTTTTTCCTCCCCTCCTGTGCAGCTGAGCCAGTCGTAGTGCCACAGACTTGGCTCTTGCTGCATTCCCCTGAGAAACCATCTCCCCCAGCAGTATCCAAAACAGAAAATCTGTTGGAGAGGGAGATGGGCCCAGGGGCTCATGCACTACCTTCCTAGTTCTTTTACTCTGTCTGTCGGTCACCCATTCCCTGTCTGCCTGTTCACTCTTTACTTGCGGTGTGACCACCTCGTTAAACGTGCTATCCACGAAGATCTCAGCCTCGCGGATGCTCCACAGTGACTCCAGCCCCGAAACGCAGATTTCGAGTAGCTGCAGCTGGAGACACTTCCTGCACACGTGTCGCCCTGGACACCGAAAGTGTCCCTGACTTCCCACATAGCACAGGAGGAGCACTCCACGCTGCCGAGATGCCCTGCCATGTCCTACCCTTAATTTACTCCCTTTACTTCCTTTAAATTAAAGACACTAGGGACCTTACTTCACTTTAAACACTACTTACTCTAAACTAGAGACCTACTTTTACTTTAACGACTGGACTGTAGAAATACTCACCAGGTCCTATTTACCAATCAGCTCCTTCCCTTGTGCCGACGTCACTTTTAATCTCTGACGTCACTTTCGAATGTTGCCTGTTGAGGTCCGCTCTCGCTGCTGCTCCCAATAGCTCGGTCTGGGCCTCGAGCCTCGTGCTTTATTTCCTCGCTCCTCCTTCGCCTGTTCCCTCACAAGTCGGTCCGCTCTCGCTGCTGCTCCCAATTAGTGAACCAGATAGGTTTTTACGAAAGTCTGATAGTTTCATGGTCACCATTACTGACACTAGCTTTTTATTCCAGATTTATTTAATTAACTGAATTTAAATTCCCCAGCTGTCATGGTGGGATTTGAATTTATGTCTCTGGACTCTGGATTACTAGCCCAGTGACATTACCACTATGCTACCGTTCCCGCCAATTCAAGGGGACACTGGAGGAGAAACTGCCATGATTTTTTATAGAATTAAATGGATTTATTTTAACATTTCATATCAACTAAATAATGGATAACGTGGATTGAAAACCTGTCCCTCTTTGCCCAGGTCCATTTGTGATGAATTCTCAGCAGGAGATTGCTGAAGCTTTAGAGGACTATAGAACCTGCAAAAATGGATTTGAAAAAGCAAAAAGCTGGAAGTCTAAAGCTGTCTCTGAGAGAAGGATGTGAAATCTGAACAAAAAGTGAATTGCTAAATGCAAAATGCTTACTAACTTTACAAAGAACACATTTAGATTAACATGCTCTGTTTCCACTCCATGCATCCACAATAATTTGTTATACTCTGTTCTACAGCTGTTTGTCCTTGTTAATTAAAGCACAATATCTCAATCAGAATAGGCTGATTTCTTTAAAAACTTGTTATAGTTGCCCAATTCTTGAAAAAGTACAATATTGCTCAATTTATTCAGGATATTGTGTCCTCCGGTTAATTGGATTGTTCTTTCAAAGAGCTGGCACAGGCACGATGGGCCGAATGGCCTCCTTCTAATGATCACATCTGAAGTTGAGGGGCAGGCTCATTGCACGGCAGTTTGGAATTGCCTGGGTCGGGACAGTTTGTAATTCCCCCTGCCTGGGTCGGAACAATTTCTAATTCCCCCCTGCCTGGGTCGGGACAGTTTCTAATTCCCCCTGCCTGGGTCGAGTCAGTTTCTAATTCCCCCTGCCTGGGTCGAGTCCGTTTGTAATTCCCCCCCTGCCTGGGTCGGGACAGTTTCTAATTCCCCCTGCCTGGGTCGGGACAGTTTCTAATTCACCCCTGCTTGGGTCGGGACAGTTTCTAATTCACCCCTGCCTGGGTTGGGACGGTTTCTAATTCCCCCCCTGCCTGGGTCGGGACGGTTTCTAATTCCCCCCCTGCCTGGGTCGGGACTGTTTGTAATTCCCCCCCCTGCCTGGGTCAGGGCAGTTGACCTGATTTTCCTTTGCTCCAGGGAGTGCTGGTGGCCGATGGGACTGCTGCATGAAGTGAGAAAAATTAAAATTGATATCTTTTATATTGTATTGCCCTGTGCCCATAGAATCCTTGTACCATACTCGTCGTAATGCCACAATCTGGTGACTCAAATATTTACCAATTTCCATTAGTCACCAGCCAGGCCCTTGCTTTACGGGGATAATGAAAATGCCTGGTAGTTTGGTCCAGTGGTCAGAATTTTTTATAATTTTTTTTAATTCGCTTATGGGATCTGGGCATCACTGGAAAGGCTAGCATTTATTGTCCATCCCTAGTTGTCCTTGAGAAGATGGTGGTGAGCCGCCTTCTTGAACTGCTGCAGTCCGTGTGGTGAAGGTACTCCCAAAGTGCTGTTAGGTAGGGAGTTCCAGGATTTTGACCCAGTGACGATGAAGGAACAGCGATATACTTCTAATTCAGGATGGTGTGTGACTTGGAGGGGAACTTGGAGGTGGTGGTGTTCCCATGCGCCTGCTGCCCTTGTCCTTCTAGGTGGAAGAGGTCGCGGGTTTGGGAGGTGCTGCCGAAGAAGCCTTGGTAAGTTGCTGCAGTGCATCTAGTAGATGGTACACACAGCAGCCACGGTACGCCGGTGGTGGAGGGAGTGAATGTTTAAGTTGGTGGATGGGGTGCCAATCAAATGGGCTGCTTTGTCCTGGATGGTGTCGAGCTTCTTGAGTGTTGTTGCAGCTGCACTCATCCAGGCAAGTGGAGAGCATTCCATCACACTCCTTACTTGTGCCTTGTAGATGGTGGAAAGTCTTTGGCCAGTCAGGAGGTGAGACAGTCGCCGCAGAATACCAAGCCTCTGACCTGCTCTTGTGGCCACAGTATTTATGTGGCTGGTCCAGTTAAGTTTCTGGTTAATGGTGACCCCCAGGATGTTGATAGTGGGGGATTTGGCGATGGTAATGCCGTTGAATGTCATGGGGCAGTGGTTAGACTCGCGCTTGTTGGAGATAGTCATTGCCTGGCACTTCTGTGGCGCGAATGTTACCTGCCACTTATCAGCCCAAGCCTGGATGTCATCCAGGTCTTGTTGCATGCGGGCAAGGACTGCTTCATTATCTGAGGAGCTGTGAATGGCACTGAACATAGTGCAGTCATCAGCGAACATCCCCATTTTTGACCTTATGATGGAGGGAAGGTCATTGATGAAGCAGCTGAAGATGGTTGGGCCTAGGACGCTGCCTTGAGGAACTCCTGCAGTGATGTCCTGGAGCTGTGATGATTGACCACCAACCACCACAACCATCTTCCTTTGTGCTACGTATGAATCCAGCCAGTGGAGAGTTTTTCCCCCGATTCCCATTGGCTTCAGTTTTACTAGGGCTCCTTGATGCAACACTCGGTCAAATGCTGCCTTGATGTCACGGGCCGTCACTTTCACCTCACCTCTGGAATTATAGCTCCTTTCTCCATTTAATATTTAAATGGAAAGTGTCTGACTTCTCGTTCAGCCATTCAACCTAGCGAGCAGGGTCAAATCCTTCCGTGCCCAACCCCTTTGTGTAGGGTGGTAAGCTTATCTGCTATGTCCTGTCATAATATGTATTGGCATCCTTTTCAATGTGATTGATAACGAGTGTGTCTGTGTTTGCCATAATTTGTGGGATGTGAAGTGAAGACTCTGCAAGCAAGTCACCACCTACACCAAAAGATTGGTTGGGTAACCTGCTCTCAGGTTCCTTCTGATATTGCTCTGAGCAGGGAACACATGATAGCAAGCACAGAATCATAGAATCATATAGCACAGAAGGAGGCCACTCGGCCCATCGTGCCTGTGCCGGCTCTTTGAAAGTGCAATCCAATTAGTCCCACTCCCCCTGCTCTTTCCTCATAGCCCTGCAAATTTTCCATCTTCAAGTATTTATCCAATTCCCTTTTGAAAGTTACTATTGAATCTGCTTCCACCGCCCTTTCAGGCAGCGCATTCCAGATCATAACAACTCACTGTGGCTCAGTGGGTAGCACTCTCTCGGTGGGAGGGGCTGGAGTGAGCAGGTGCTGCTTGGTGCTTGATTACTACAGGGAGTTTGGAAAAAGTTGGTTGTGGGTTTTGGGGGTTTTTCAGGTTTTCGGGCCATTTTGGTCCATAAACAGCAGCCGGATGGCTGCAGAGGGGCTCGGAGTACTGGGCCCCTCAGAGGACAATGTTCCGAGGATGAATTTAATCAGGGGAGAAAATGTTGGGGAAGGTAAGAGAAAAAGGCCCAAAGATTTGGGCCGGGACTCCAGGAGATTTGGAAAAGAAAACACGGTGGTGGTTCAGTGCGAGGATAAGGAGATACGAGCTTGGGATATTATCCAGGCGGTACATGAGGACTGTGGCGAGGGAAGCTGCTTTGCCTGCCGACCAAAGCTGAATGTTGGGTTCGAGGTGACGGTCAGTGGCCGAGAGGAGGTGGAAAGACTTTTACTCAGTTGAAGGTTGGTGATAAGTTCTTGGAGGTATCTCTGCTATATTCGGAAGAGGTGGTGGTCTCATTCTTAAACCTGCCGGTTTATATTGAGGACGATGTGCTAATCAAAAAGTTGGAGTCGTGGGACATTTAAATTTGCTCGTCAATAAAGAAGAGATACTATCCAGGAACGCAGGTAGCAGATGGAACCCATTATGTAAAGGTGCGGTTCCCAGAGGGGGTGAAGTCATTGCCGTATAGCATGACATTTGAGACAATGGAAGGAGTGCAGTACTTCCGGGTACTGCATGATAACCAGGTGAAGGTTTGTTATTATTGTCTTGGACACGACCATCTTGTAAGAAACTGTCCGGACTTGTACTGTTATAATTGCGGTGAGTCTGGACACATCGCTCAGAGCTGCAAGGCGGAGAGCTGTGGGGTGTGTCACAAAGGCCCCACCCGCGGTGAGTGTGCGGCAGAAGGAAGCTCTATGAGTGACGAGAAGATGAGAGAAGGAGCAGGAGGTGTGAGTTGAACGGCCGGAGGAGCGGAGCAGGCAGAGGACACAGCTGGTGAATTGAAGGAGAAAAGAGCGCAGGAAGAGGCAGAAAATTGTGGAGCAGAGAACAGGATGGAGATGGTGGAAAACACACCAAGTACGGTGGAAAAGGGCAAAGACAGCAGAGGGCAGCATAGGTTGAGGGCAGAGTCAAGCCATAATACGGCTCAGCTCTCCCTAAAGAATGTGGTGTCCGCGGGGGGAGAGGAGGCGGGAGCGGGGTGCGTGGTAAATGTAAGTACTCCAAAGAAAGCCGGGGAGTCGGACATCTCGGTGAGCAGGAGGGGACAAGACAAGGAGAGGGTGCAAGAGGCAGGCGCCTTAAAGGGGCAGCAGGAAGGGAGCGGGGAGACAAAGACGCCAGAAGAGAGCAATATTGGTGCACCATTGTCCCAGAGAGAGAAGGATCAGGGAGCAAGGGTCAGCGGTGGAGATGAGGCCGAAGGGAGCGGTACTGTTGGAGAAACTGCGATAGCAGGAAGACTCTCTATGGGAGATTATGTATCTGACGGGGAGCAGGATTATGTATCTGACGGGGAGCAGGAACAGGAGGTTACAGAAGAACTCGAGATTGAGGAGTCAGAGGGGGAGAGAGACATGGAAGTTGCGGGTGGGGTGGCATCATGTGGAAAGGGAGAGGTTAGTGAGGGACAGAAGGAGGGAGAAGGGGCAGCTCCTCGGCCCAAACCTAATGCAAGGAAGAGGCTGAAACAGCAGGGAAGGTTCAAACAGGAGGTGAAAAAGAGCTGGAGGCTGCAGGAGAAAACAATAGCTGCCCGAAAAGTTGGGAAGGAGCATGAGAGGAGGGAAGGGCCAGAGATTAAATGATGGGGGATTATCAGGCATACTTCCTTATTCGGAGCCATGATTACATTGGTCTCGATTAATGTGAACGGACTGAGGGGTGAGAAGAAATTGCAGCAGTTGTTGCAGTGTTTTAAAGGCTTGTTGTGTCTGCAAGAAACCTTTTGGGATGAGGATATCCTAGAAAGAGTTCGAAGGTTTGGAAGGGAGAGGTGTCAGCAAGTTGTGCAAACAATAACCGTAGAGGGGTGGCTGTTTTGGTGAGTCCATCCATAAAAGAGAATGTTGCCTTGGTGGATAAGGACACTGAGGGGAGAATTTTACAGCTAAGGGTAAAAATAGAGGAATTTAATTGCGATCTCTTTAATATCTATGCACCGAACGACCATTGCAAGCGTCGCGAGTTTTTTCAGTGGTTATTCACTGAAATGGCAGAGGTGGAAAACCCTTGTATAGTGGGGGATTTTAATGTATTTATATCTCTGATGGACATTTCAGCCCAGATGACCTTTAAGGATGATAACTCCAGAGGGATGATTGCAAAAATGATGGCAAATTTAAAATTGAGAGACTTATGGAAAGATCGGAACCCCATAAAAAGGGAGTTCTCCAGAAGAGGTTGGGGGGGTGATGTTTTAAAACAGAGCCAAATAGATTTTGTGTTAATGCGGGAAGGGTTAAGTTCTGAGGTGATGGAGATTTATTACAAAAAAGTATTTTTTAATGACCACTCGGCTTTGACTCTTAGAATTAGGAACAGCAGAGTTAAGATCTGTCCAGGGGTGTGGATTTTAAACAATCAATACCTGAAAGAAATTGCTTATAAAGAAGGGATTTTAAATATAACAAAGAATGCTCAGAAGAAACCTTTGTTCTTGAAAGAAAGAAGAGTTTGGTGGGACAATTTCAAATATGAAGTAAAAGTTCTTTCGGTACGTTATGGGAAAGAGAGAGCGGCAGCTAACCAGCGTTGAGAAGAGAATATAAACAAAAGGTTTATGGATGTCTAAAGCAGTTGACGGAAGGGATAAGGGAGCTGAGACTATGGGGGAGAAATTCAGTATCGCCCCATTTGGGGCGCAATTATCGGCCGGGTGCAAAGATTAGCGCCTGGCGCTAATTATCGCCTCCGACTGCAAACTTGACTTTTATCGCCCCTGGAGGTGATTGGAGCACTAAATCAGGTGCTTCACACCTGTCTTAAGGCGCAAAGGCCGAGGAGCGAGGCGCTAACTCAGAGCGCTGGCGAAGCTCATGTGATGTCAGTCAGCAATGGAACACAGACACAATGGCGTGGGCCAGTTCTTAAAGGGGAGGGTTGATCTTGCTTTCCATCCACATCCTGCTCATTGCAGCCTTGAATCTCGGCCTGGAGAGACCTGTACATCAAATCTGCTGGAAAGAACAATGGAGAGAACCAGGGAAAGAGCTCAGAGTGCAGCCCCCCACAGTCTCTTCCAAATCGATACAAGGAAGGGCAAATCAAAATGAACCTGCAAAGTGCTGCTCAGTACCCAAAACTCCTTCACACAGCGTTGAATCTCTCCAGAAGTCTCTCTCTCTGAGAATGCGTGGTTCAAAAATGTCACCAACAAAAAAAGGCAGGAGGCGGTCGCCTTTAAATAGCGCTCCCCCAGTCCCTTCCTGACTGCAAAACGCTCCCCTCAACCTGTCGTTGCTAGCGGCAGGCGGTAAGGCAGGGGGCGCCACTCAATATCCGCTCCACGGCGCTACCAGGGCATTCCGCACTCGACTGACGTCACGATCTGCTGGCGCAGGAGATCGTGGCAGTACTGTTTAGCGCCGCCGCAAAATGTCTAGTTAATTTCGCAAGCGACGCAAACATCGCCGCGCCCGGGCACTAGCTGCTTTGCGCCCCATTAGCGCCCTCTTAAGGCACTAACAGGAGACGCAACCAACTGAATTTTTCCCCCTATGTTCCTGGTTTTAAAGGAAGAGTGGGAATTATTGCAAGATGAAAAATGCAAAGGGGCCATTCTCCGTGCAAAGGCTAAAGATGCATTGGAGGGCGAAAGATGCACTAGATATTTTCTAGAGCAAGAGAAGCTGCGACAGAGATTATCATTAATTGGAGAGTTGAAGGTTGGGGAGAAGATCATTTATGAAAGTGGAGAGATTTTAGAGGTGGCTAGCAGCTTTTATCAAGAGTTATATACAAAAGAAGACATTTCCAATTTGGCGATGGAGAAGGTTAGTGCTTTTATTGAAGAGGGTTTAAAGGAGGATGAGAGAAGCATGTGTGACAAAGAAGTAGGATTAGCGGAAATAAAAGTAGCAATAAGTGGAATGAAGGGGGGGAAAGTCTGATGGACGAAGTGCAGAATTTTATAAAGAATTTTTCAAGATTTTAAGTCCATTGCTCATCGAGGTTTTTAAGGAGATTAAAATTGAGGGAAGCCTGGCCCCATCTATGAGGAGAGGTGTCATAAGCTTAGCTTATAAAAATAAAGGGGATAGAAGGGATCTGAAGAATGGGAGGTCCATCACATTATTAAATGTGGATTATAAGATCTTGGCGAGGGTTATGGCAAATCGTATGAAGGAGGTGTTGCCGCAGATAGTTTTGCCCTCTCAGTCCTATGGAGTCATAGGCCGGGACATCACAGACTCTGTGGTCTCAATCCGAGATGCGATAGAGCTCATGGAAGAGAGTGGGAGGGAGGCTTATGTATTAAAGATAGATCAAGAGAAAGCCTTTGATAGGGTCACTCATGAGTTTTTATTGATGGTTTTGGAAGCATTTGGTTTCGGGCAAAATTTTATTGAGTGGATAAGGATTTTTTATTCACACATATTTAGCTGCGTTAAATGTAATGGTTTTTTATCCAAGTATTTTCCGATACGGAGGTCCGTGAGACAGTGTTGTCCCCTGTCCCCATTGTTGTACACATTGGCAGCAGAACCATTAGGTTACATGATGCGAAAGAAACAAGGTGTAGTTGGGATTGCGGTTCCCAGTTCCAGGCTGGTGTCGGTGATATGCAGATGGCACGACCTTAACATTGAGAAATGGGGAGTCAGTGAGGAAAGCTATGGGAGTAGTGGAGGAATATTGTAGAGCTTCAGGAGCCAGAGTGAATTATAGTAAGCCCCAATGCCTGGTAGCGGGAAGAGGTAGGGGGGAAAGGTTGGAGGAAAGTCCCTTTAAGGTGGTGGAGGTTTTGGAAGTTCTGGGGGTGCATATGGGGTGCAAGAAAGACAGGGATGAAGTGGATTGATTAAATTGGGAACCAAAGGTTATGAAAATTAAAAAGATTTTGGGAAGATGGGAAAGAAGGTGGTTGAAAGTGCAAGGAAGAGCGACAGTGGTGTCCGCTCTCCTGCTATCTAAACTATGGTACTTATTGATGTTGGAGGATATTCCTGAGTGGGTGGAAAAGTCCATCCGAGAGGCTTGTGTGAGGTTTTTATGGGAAGGGAAACCAGCCTTGGTTGCTTACAATACAATAATTGGACGGAGAAATCAGGGAGGACTCAATTTCCCAGATATTGATTTGAAGAAAAAATCCTTTAGAATCAAATGGGCGAAGAGATTTCTTCAGAAGTCAAATACAAGTTTTTGGAAGAGTTGTTTTGAGCATTTTTTTAAACTAAGTGGGATAGGAGGGCAGGGGATATTGTATATGGAATACAATAATAGTTTTTTGAAATCGATTAAACCTCTCCCTAGGTTTTATAAAGGGGTTGTAGAGACTTGGGCCCAATTTTTAAAAAGTGTGCAGTTTATGCCCAAGGGTGCTGAGGAATTTTTAGAACAGCCCTTATTTTTGAACAGGTGGGTCAACATTGAAGGAGAGGTATTATTTCATCAAGCTTTTATAAAAGCTGGTATTATATGTGTGAAAGATGTATTATATGAGGTAATTCCAGGTTGGTTGCCGGAAGCAATAGTGAGGGACATGGTGTGGGAGGAGGATCAGGAGGTAGAGGAAAAAGCAATTATGATCATGTATGAGAAGATTGTGAGGGCAATGCCACAGGATTGGATGGAAGAAATAAATGCGGAAATCTCCAAAGGAAGTAAAATGCGTTCCGCTTTTCCAAGCTTTCTGCTGGAGAAAGGGGGAGAGTTGGTCCAATTTGACAACTGTAATACTCGAGATTTCTATGAGGCATTTAGAGAATGGAGATTCAAGACACCTGCTGGTCAGGAGTTTTGGCAGTGTATATATCCACAGCTGGACTTCAACAGGATTTGGAAGGGAGTGTGGGCGAATTTTAAATGTCCAGAGTGGATTGAACTGGATTTCAACGATAGCAAAATACTGCGGATGCTGGAAATCCGAAATAACAACAGAAAACGCTGGAAAAACTCAGCAGGCCAGGCAGCATCTGTGGAGAGAGAAACAGAGTTAACGTTTCAGGTCGAAGACCTTTCGTCAGAACTGGAAATAGCAGGAAATGAAATAGATTTAAGGCAAGGATAAAGCTGGGAAAAGGGGAGGGGATGAAAGAACAAAAGGAGAGATTAAGAGACATTAAGAGATGATCAAGGCTAGAGGTGGTGTTAATGTGAGAGGTTGAGGCTAAAAGAAGTGTGAAATGCACTGGCAGAATGAAGGACAGCTGCCAGCTTCTAGGAGGGAAAAAAAAGGGGAGGTGGGGGGCCAAACAAAAGGGTGGATGAAAAAATAAAATATAAATGTGATAGGGGCTGAGGTTATGATCTAAAATTGTTGAACTCGATGTTGAATCCAGAGGGCTGTAGCGTGCCTAAACAAAAGATGAGGTGCTGTTCCTTGAGCTTACGTTGAGCTTCCATGGAACAGTGTAATAGGCCGAGGACGGTGAGGTCAGAGTGGGAGTGGAGCGGAGAATTAAAGTGACAGGCCACCGGGAGCTCGGGGTCCCCCTTATGGACTGAACAGAGGTGTTCCGCAAAGCGGTCACCCAATCTACGTTTGGTCTCCCCAATGTAGAGGAGACCACATCGTGAGCAGCGAATACAGTATACTAAATTGCAGGAAGTACAAGTAAATCGCTGTTTCACCTGGAAGGGGTGTTTGGGGCCCTGGACAGTGGGAAGAGGGGAGGTATAAGGGCATGTGTAGCATCTCCTGCGCTTGGACGGGAAGGTGCCGGGCGAAGGGGAAGGGGTGCTGGGGGTGGTAGAGGAGTGGACTAGGGTGTAGCAGGAGACGGCACCGATACAGTCATCAATGTACCGGAAAAAGAGGTGAGGGAGGGGACCCGAGTTGGACTGGAACAAAGCGTGTTCCACATATCCCACGAAAAGGCAGGCATAGCTAGGACCCATGCGGGTACCCATAGCAACACCTTTAATTTGGAGGAAATGAGTGGAGTCAAAGGAGAAGTTGTTCAATGTGAGAACAAGTTCAGCCAGGCGGAGGAGGGTGGTGGTGGATGGGGACTGGTTGGGCCTCTGTTCAAGGAAGAAGCGGTGCGCCCTCAGGCCATCCTGGTGGGGAATGGAGGTGTAGAGGGATTGTACGTCCATAGTGAAAAGGAGGCGGTTGGGGCCGGGAAACTGGAAACTGTTAAAGTGGCGGAGGGCGTCGGAAGAGTCGCGGATGTAGGTGGGAAGAGACTGGACAAGGGGAGAAAAAATAGAGTCGAGATAGGAAGAGATAAGTTCCGTGCGGCAAGAACAGGCTGAAACGATGGGTCTACCGGGGCAGTCCTGTTTGTGGATCTTGGGAAGGAGGTAGAAGCGGGCTGTGCGGGGTTGGGGAACTATGAGGTTGGCGGCCGTGGGGGGAAGATCTCCAGAGGAGATGAGGTCAGTGATGGTCTTGGAAATGGTGGTTTGATGTTCGGTAGTGGGGTCATGGTCCAGGTGGAAAAAGTTTTTTGTTGAAGCGTCGGATGAGTCGAAGGATGAAATGGAACTGTGGACCCGGACAGCTTTGAGATAGAGTGCGTCGGTGCTGCTGAAGAGAGAGGTCGAGAGTGTTCATGTAGCGCCGCATGGCGTTGAGCGTGGATCTCAAGATGCGGTGAGAGCAGTAGTTTGAGGAACGATGAATATCTTTGAGATATTTGTAATCCTGGGTGGATCCGAAACACGAAGGGTGGAAGTTTATTTGGAATCCACGTGGAATAAGACGGAACCGGAGACAGTTGCTGAGGAAAGTAATGTGGCTGTGAAACCGAGTCTTGGCAGATACCTGATCAAACACGAGAAGGGAAACTGAAAGCAGTGAAGATGAACAAGTTTGAAGAGACAAACAGAGGTCCCGTCGAAGAGAAGAGCAGAACTTCTTCAAGGTGGGCATTCCTAGAAGAGAGGTGGCAGTGGACCAAACACTAATACGATAGCAAAATACTGCGGATGCTGGAAATCCGAAATAACAACAGAAAACGCTGGAAAAACTCAGCAGGCCAGGCAGCATCCGTGGAGAGAGAAACAGAGTTCACGTTTCAGGTCAAAGACCTTTCGTCAGAACTGGAAATAGCAGGAAATGAAATAGATTTGGATTTCAAATTGGCTCATAACCGTATTTTTACCATAACTGTCTTGTGTAAGATTGGGTGAGTGGAGGGGGCAACTTGTCCAGTGTGTGGGACACGGGATGAGACTCTGTCCCATTTACTGATGTTATGTCTGCAGTTAAATGATTTAGTACAGTACTATGTTCGACAGTTGTGTGAGGTTTTTTTGCTGGGTGGGGACCGAAGAGCGAGAATGGGAATCCCGTGGGACTCAATTTTGAGATGGGGATTGCAGGAGAGTCTGCCCGAGTCTAGCGGAGCGGCAGTTCATTTAATGTTCAGTTTGGCTAGATTCGTGATTGTGCAAAGAAGGAATGCTCTGGTTTTTAAGTGGAGGAGAATCGATCTAAAAGAGTATTTTAAATATAAGCTAAAAGATCATTATACGGCTCTGTAGATGTTTTATTCAGAAAGGAATTGAAAGATAGTATTTTACGATCAATTTTTAAAGTACAATCGATTAATATATGTTACGGGAGACAAATTAAATTTCAGGTTTTGATGTTAATATGTGGTGGAGGAATGGCTGTGCAGAGCAATGGAATGGATTTGAATGATACAATGGAATGATCACAATGTTTTAAATGTTCTTAATGTTCACTAAATAGTATAATAAAAAAAGTGGGCAGCACCCTTGCCTTTGAGTCAGAAGATTGTGGGTCAGATCCCACTCCAGGGACTTGAGCACAAAACTCTAGGCTGATACTCCAGTGCAGTACTGAGGGAGAGCTGCACTCTCAGAAGTGTCGTCATTTGGATGAGACGTTAAACCGGGTGGACATAAAAAATCCCATGGCACTATTTTGAAGAAGAGCAGGGGAGTTTCCCCCGGTGTACTGGCCAATATTTATCCCTCAATCAACATCACTAAAACAGATTATCTGGTCATTATCACATTGCTGTTTGTGGGATCTTGCTGTGCGCAAATATGCTGCCCGCGTTTCCTACATTACAACAGTGACTACACTTCAAAAGTACTTAATTGGCTGTAAAAGCGCTTTGGGACGTCTGGTGGTCGTGAAAGGCGCTGTAGAAATTGAAGTCTTTCTTTCATTTAAAAAAAATTCTCATCTCCCCCTTTGCCCCTTTTGCCGATCATCTTAAATCGGTGTCCTCTGGTTACCGACCCTCCTGCCACTGGAAACAGTTTCTCCTTATTTACTCTATGAAAACCGCTCATAATTTTGAACACCTCTATTAAATCTCCCTTTAACCTTCTCTGCTCAAAGGAGAACATTCCCAGGTTCTCCAGTCTCTCCACATAACTTAAGTCCCTCACCTCTGGTACCATTCTGGTAGATCTCCGCTGCACCCTCTTTTAAGCCTTGACATCCTTCCTAATGTGTGAGGCCCAGAATTGAACACAATACTCCAGCTGGGGCCTAAGCAATGATTTATAAAGGTTCAGCATAATTCCTGCGGCCCTGATTTTAACTCCAGGTGGATTCCCTGCTCAGGCCTGAGTTAAAACTACAGTTGGATCTCAATGATGTCATCGGGCTGCAACATGCATATGTAAAGAAGGACCCTGTTGGCTCCGGGCGCGCGTCCTTGCTGCCTGCTCAGGAGAGCAGGTTAAAATTGCAGATGTTGCGATCATGGTGGCTTTCAGACAGGTAAGAGCCAGGGCGATTTTAACTGCTTACTCGCCAGGTTTCTGCTGAGCGAGTAGGGTTAAAATCCCCTAAAGCCCATATGCTTTTTCAAGAGCCCTCTCAACTTGTCCTGCCACCTTCAAAGATTTGTGTACGTATACCCCCAGGTCTCTCTGTTCCTGCCCCCTCTGTAACATTGTACCATTTAGTTCGTATTGTCTCTCCTCATCCTTCCTACCAAAATGCATCACTTCACACTTCTCTGGCATGTGTCTGCCCATTTCACCAGTCTGTCTGCGTCCTCCTAAAGTCTGTTACTATCCTCCTCACCCTGGGAATAAATCCTCTGATTTATTTTCTGTTTACACAGAAGTGGAGGTGGGATAAGAAATTCAGTGGGATCAGGACAAGATTCAAACCTTACAAGGTTCTGGTGTTCTAGTGTCGTGCAGCAGTTGATTCCTTCTACCATCTCCAAATCGTTCAAACAATCCCTTCCTGTCTGGTAAAGCTGGTAACCCAAAAAATGAAGACTGATGATGGGCACCTTACCTGGGCTGAGCATGTAGCAGGATCACCCTCAATGCTCGAGCATTGGGAGGCCAACAGATGTAGTATAAGCTCACGCTGCACCCATCCAGGTTTACACAGTTACAGCAAGCTTGTAAAGTAATACTGCAGCATTATTCCTGTGGAGCCTACAGGGAAACATCTAATGCCTAGGATTATTATGCAACCACACAGGGAATTCTTCACCAGCTCTGTAGGAGGAGTTACTGACAGATTTATTGCCAATCCCTAATTGCCCTTCCCAAGGGCAATTAGGGATCAGCAATAAATGCTGGCCTTGCCAGCGAAGCCCACATCCCATAAACAAATTTTAAAAAATCCAAGGAATGTGATATTCCCATGTGTAATTTTATTACGATGCGGAGATGCCGGTGTTGGACTGGGGTGGACAAAAATGAGAAGTCACACAACACCAGGTTATAGTCCAACAGTTTTATTTGAAATTACGAGCTTTCGGAGCTCTGCTCCTTCGTCAGGTACAGTAATTTTATTACTGCATGTAATAAACATAGGCTTGGGCCTTTAAAAACCAAATGAATTGCAATGTGTTTATTTTGGAATAAGAACTTTTGAGGTAATACATATGGGACTGCTAGTAATTCTGAATTACCTTGTCGTACTGTGCACCAGTGAATTTGGTGTGAGGGTCGATCCTTGCTGCACTGGGGCAATGTGTGGGTCAGTGGATTTCATGCGAGGGTCATAGAGTTATACAGCACAGAAAGAGGCCCTTCGGCCCATCGTGTCTGCGCCGGCCATCAAGCCCTGTCTATTCTAATCCCATTTTCCAGCACTTGGTCCGTAGCCTTGTATGCTATGGCGTTTCAAGTGCTCATCTAAATGCTTCTGAATGTTGTGAGGGTTCCTGCCTCTACCACCCTTTCAGGCAGTGAGTTCCAGATTCCAACCACCCTCTGGGTGAAAAAGTTTTTCCTCAAATCCCCTCTAAACCTCCTTGAAACTATGCCCCCTGGTTATTGACCCTTCTACTAAGGGGAAAACTTCCTTTCTATCTACCCTATCTATGCACCTCATAATTTTGTACACCTCAATCAGGTCCCCACTCAGCCTTCTCTGCTCGAAGGAAAACAACCCCAGCCTGTCCAGTCTCTCTTCATAGCTGAAACGCTCCAGCCCAGGTAACATCCTGGTGAATCTCCTCTGCACCCTCTCCAATGCAATCACATTCTTCCTACAGTGTGGCGACGAGAACTGCACACAGTATTCCAGCTGTGGCCTAACTAGCGTTTTGTACAGCTCCATCATAACCTCCCTGCTCTTATATTCTATACCTTGGCTAATGAAGGCAAGTATCCCATATGCCTTTTTAACCACCTTATCTACCTGTCCTGCTGCCTTCAGGGATCTATGTACATGCACACCAAGGTCCCTCTGATCCTCTATCCTTCCTAGGGTCCTACCATTCATTGTGTATTCCCTTGCCTTGTTAGTCCTCCCAAAATGCATCACCTCACACTTTTCAGGATTAAATTCCATTTGCCACTGTTCTGCCCATCTGACCAACCCGTCTATATCGTCCTGTAGCCTGAGGCTTCCCTCCTCGCTTTTTACCACTTCACCAATTTTCGTGTCATCTGCGAACTTACTGATCATACCTCCTACATTCATATCTAAATCATTAATGTACACTACAAACAGCAAGGGACCCAGCACCGATCCCTGCGGTACACCACTGGACACAGGCTTCCAGTCACAAAAGCAACGTTCGACCATCACCCTCTGCCTCCTGCCACTAAGTCAATTTTGGATCCAATGTGCCAAATTGCCCTGGATCTCATGGGCTCTTACCTTCTTGACCAGTCTCCCATGCTGGACTTTGTCAAAAGCCTTACTGAAGTTCATTTAGACTACATCAACTGCACTACCCTCATCCACACACCTAGTCACCCCCTCGAAAAATTCAATCAAATTGGTCAGACATGATCTCCCCCTGACAAAGCCATGCTGACTATCCTTGATTAATCCTTGCCTCTCCAAGTGGAGACTAATTCTGTCCCTCAGAATTTTTTCCAATAATTTCCCTACCACTGATGTTAGGCTCACTGGCCTGTAATTCCCTGGTTTATCCCTACTACCCTTCTTGAATAATGGTACTACGTTAGCTGTCCTCCAGTCCTCTGGCACCTCCCCTGTGGCCAGAGAGGTTCTGAAAATCTGTGTCAGAGCCCCTGCAATCTCCTCCCTTGCCTCACACAGCAGCCTGGGATACATCTCGTCTGGGCCTGGGGATTTATCCACTTTTAAGCCTGCTAAAACCGCTAGTACCTCCTCCCTCTCAATGCTAATTTGTTCAAGTATATCACAATCCCCCTGCCTGATTTCTATGCCTACATCGTCCTTCTCCATAGTGAACACAGATGCAAAATATTCATTTAAAACCTCACCTACATCTTTCGGCTCTACACACAGATTGTCACTTTGGTCCCTAATGGGCCCTACTCTTTCCCTGGTTATCCTCTTGCCCTTAATATACTTATAAAACACCTTGGGATTTTCCTTTATTTTGCCCACCAGTGTTTTTTCATGACCCCTCTTCGCTCTCATAATTTCTTTTTTAAGTACCCCCCTGCACTTTCTATACTCCTCTAGGGTTTCCACTGTTTTTAGTCCTTTGTATTTGCAAAAAGCCTCCCTTTTTTTCGATCCTTACTGCACTGGGGCGATGTGTGGGTCAATCCTTGCTGCACTGCTGCGATCTGTGGGCCAATGGATTTGATGTGAGGGTTGATTCTTGCTGCACCGGGGCGATGTGTGGGTCAGTGGATTTGGTGCGAGGGGTCGATCCATCCCTCATTGGGGCGATGTGTAAGTCAGTGGATTTCATGCGAGGGTCGATCCTTGCTGGACTGGGGCGATGTGTGGGTCAGTGGATTAGATGCGAGGGTCAATCCTTGCTGCACTGGGGTGATGTGTGGGTCAGTGGATTAGATGCGAGGGTCAATCCTTGCTGCACTGGGGTGATGTGTGGGTCAGGGGATTTGGTGCGAGGGATCGATCCTTGCTGCACTGGGGCAATGTGTGGGTCAGGGGATTTGGTGCGAGGGATCGATACTTGCTGCACTGGGGTGATGTGTCTGTCAGTGGATTTGGTGTGAGCGTTCGATCCTTGCTGCACTGGGGCAATCTCTGTGTCATTGGATTTGGTGCGAAGGGTCGAACCTTGCTGCACTGGGGTGATGTGTGTGTCAGTGGATTTTGTGCGAGGGTGGAACTTGCTGCAGTGGAACAATGTGTGGGTCAGTGGATTTGGTACGATGGGTCGATCTTTTCTGCACTGGGGCGATGTGTGGGTCAGTAGATTTGATTCAAGGGTCGATCCTTGCTGCACTGGGGTGATGTTTGGGTCACTGGATTTGATGCAAGGGTCGATCCTTGCTGCACTGGGGCGATGTCTGCATCAGTGGATTTGATGCATGGCTCGATCCTTGCTGCACTGGGGTGATGTTTGGGTCACTGAATTTGATGCAAGGGTCGATCCTTGCTGCACTGGGGCGATGTCTGCATCAGTGGATTTGATGCATGGCTCGATCCTTGCTGCACTGGGGTGATGTTTGGGTCACTGAATTTGATGCAAGGGTCGATCCTTGCTGCACTGTGGCGATGTGTGGGTCAGTGGATTTAATGCGAGGGGTCGATCGTTGCTGCACTGGGGCGATGTGTGGCTCTATGGATTTAATGCAAGATTCGATCCTTGCTGCACTGGGGCGATGTGTGGGTCAGTGGATTTGATTCGGGATTCGATTCTTGCTGCACTGGGACGATGTGTGCATCAATGGATTTGGTGCAAGGGTGGAACTTGCTGCACTGGGGCGATCTGTTGTTCAGTGGATTTGATGCGATTGGTCGATCCTTGCTGCACTGGGGCGATATGCTGGTCAGTGGATTTGGTGCGACGGTGGAACTTGCTGCACTGGGGAGATGTGTGGCTCAGTGGATATGGTGCGAGGGGTTGATCCTTACTGCACTGGGGCGATGTGTGCGTCAGTAAATTTGATGTTAGGGTTGATACTTGCTGCACTGGGGCAACGTGTGTGTCAGTGGATTAGGTGCGATGGGTCGATCTTTTTTGCACTGGGGCGATGTGTGGACCAGTAGGTTTGGTGCGAGTGTGGATCTTGCTGCACTGGGGCGATGTGTGGGTCAGTGGATCTGGAGCGAGGTTCGATCATTGCTGCACTGGGGCGATGTGTGGGTCAGTGGATTTGGTGCGATGGTCGATTCTTGCTGCACTGGGGCGATGTGTGGGTCAGTTGATTTGATGCAAGACTTGATCCTTGCAGCACTGGGGCGATGTGTGGGTCAGTGCATTTGGTGAAACTTGCTGCAGTGGGGCGATGTGTGGGTCAGTGCATTTGGTGCAAGGGTCGTTCCTTGCGGCACTGGGGCAATGTGTGGGTCAGTGGATTTGATGTGAGGGTCGATCCTTGCTGCACTGGGGTGACGTGTGAGTCAGTGGATTTGATGCGAGGGTCGATCCATGCTGTACTGGGGTAATGTGCGGGTCAGTGGATGTGGTTCGATGGTGCAACTTTCTGCACTGGGGCGATGTGTGGTTCTGTGGATTTGATTCAAGGGTCGATCTTTGCTGCACTGGGGTGATGTATGGGTCAGTGGATTTGGTGCGATGGTGGAACTTGCTGCACAGGGCCGATGTTTGGTCAGTAGATTTGATGCAAGGGGTCGATCCTTGCTGCACTGTGGCAATGTGTGGGTCAGTGGATTTGGTGCGAGGGTTGATCCTTGCTGCACTGGGGCGATGTGTGGGTCAATGGATTTGATGCGAGATTCGATTCTTGCTGCACTGGAGCAATGTGTGGGTCAGTGGATTTGATTCGAGGGTCGATCCTTGCTGCACTGGGGTGATGTGTGCATCAGTAGTTTTGGTGTGAGTGTGGATCTTGCTGCACTGGGGCGATGTGTGTGTCAGTGGATTTTGTGCGATGGTCAATTCTTGCTGCACTGGAGCGATCTGTGGGTCAGTGGATTTGATGCAAGACTTGACCCTTGCTGCACTGGGGCGATGTGTGGTTCAGTGGATTTGGTGCGAGCGTCGATCCTTGCTGCACTGGGGTGATGTGTGGGTCAGTGGATGTGGTGCGAGGGCGGAACTTGCTGCAGTGGGGTGATGTGTGGGTCACTGGATTTGATGCGATGTTCGATCCTTGCTGCACTGGGGCGATGTGTGGGTCAGTGGATTTGGTGCGAGGGTCGATCCTTGCTGCACTGGGTTGATGTGTGAATCAGTGGATGTGGTGCGAGGGTCGATCCTTGCGGCATGGGGCGATGTGTGGGTCAGTGGATTTGATGCGAGGGGTCGATCGTTGCTGCACTGGGGCGATGTATGCGTCAGTGGATTTGGTGCGAGGGTGGAACTTGCTGCACTGGGGCGATCTGTGGTCCAGTGGATTTGATGCGATTGGTAGATCCTTGCTGCACTGGGGCAATGTGCTGGTCAGTGGATTTGGTGCGACGGTGGAACTTGCTGCACTGGGGCGATGTGTGGGTCAGTGGATATGGTGCGAGGGGTTGATCCTTACTGCACTGGGGTGATGTGTGGGTCAGTGAATTTAATGTTAGTGTTGATACTTGCTGTACTGGGGTGATGTGTGAGTCAGTGGATTAGGTGCGATGGGTCGATCTTTTCTGCACTGGGGCGATGTGTGGACCAGTAGGTTTGGTGCGAGTGTGGATCTTGCTGCACTGGGGCGATGTGTGGGTCAGTGGATTTTGTGCTATGGTCGATTCTTGCTGCACTGGGGCGATGTGTGGGTCAGTTGATTTGATGCAAGACTTGACCCTTGCTGCACTGGGGCGATGTGTGGTTCGGTGGATTTGGTGCGAGTGTCGACCCTTGCTGCACTGGGGCGATGTGTGGGTCAGTGGATTTGCTTCAAGGGCGGAACTTGCTGCAGTGGGGCGATGTGTGGGTCACTGGATTTGATGCGAGGGGTCAATCCTTGCGGCGCTGGGGTGATGTGTGGTTCTGTGTATTTGATGCGAGGTTCAATCCTTGCTGCACTGGGGCGATGTGTGGGTCAGTGGATTTGGTGCAAAGGTGGAAAAAGCTGCACTGGGTTGATGTGTGAGTCAATGGATTTGACGTGAGGGTCGATCTCTGCTGTACTGGGGCGTAGTGCCGGTCGGTGGATTTGGTGCGAGGGTCGATCCTTGCTGCACTGGGGCAATGTGAGTGTCATTAGATTTGATGCGAGGGGCGATCCTTGCTGCACTGGGGCGATGTGAAGGTCAGTAGATTTGATGCGAGGGTCGATCCTTGCTGCACTGGGGCGATGTGTGGTTCAGTGGATTTGATGCGAGGGTCGATCCTTGCTGCACTGGGGTGATGGGTGTATCAGTGGATTTGATGCAAGGGTCAATCCTTGCTGCACTGGGGCGATGTGTGGGCCAGTGGATTTGATTCGGGATTCGATTCTTGCTGCACTGGGACGATGTGTGCGTCAGTGGATTTGGTGCGATGGTGGAACTTGCTGCACTGGGGCGATCTGTGGTCCAGTGGATTTGATGCGATTGGTAGATCCTTGCTGCACTGGGGCAATGTGCTGGTCAGTGGATTTGGTGCGACGGTGGAACTTGCTGCACTGGGGCGATGTGTGGGTCAGTGGATATGGTGCGAGGGGTTGATCCTTACTGCACTGGGGTGATGTGTGGGTCAGTGAATTTAATGTTAGTGTTGATACTTGCTGTACTGGGGTGATGTGTGAGTCAGTGGATTAGGTGCGATGGGTCGATCTTTTCTGCACTGGGGCGATGTGTGGACCAGTAGGTTTGGTGCGAGTGTGGATCTTGCTGCACTGGGGCGATGTGTGGGTCAGTGGACTTTGTGCTATGGTCGATTCTTGCTGCACTGGGGCGATGTGTGGGTCAGTTGATTTGATGCAAGACTTGACCCTTGCTGCACTGGGGCGATGTGTGGTTCAGTGGATTTGGTGCGAGTGTCGACCCTTGCTGCACTGGGGCGATGTGTGGGTCAGTGGATTTGCTTCAAGGGCGGAACTTGCTGCAGTGGGGCGATGTGTGGGTCACTGGATTTGATGCGAGGGGTCAATCCTTGCGGCGCTGGGGCGATGTGTGGTTCTGTGTATTTGATGCGAGGTTCAATCCTTGCTGCACTGGGGCGATGTGTGGGTCAGTGGATTTGGTGCAAAGGTGGAAAAAGCTGCACTGGGTTGATGTGTGAGTCAATGGATTTGACGTGAGGGTCGATCCCTGCTGTACTGGGGCGTAGTGCCGGTCGGTGGATTTGGTGCGAGGGTCGATCCTTGCTGCACTGGGGCAATGTGAGTGTCATTAGATTTGATGCGAGGGTCGATCCTTGCTGCACTGGGGCGATGTGAAGGTCAGTAGATTTGATGCGAGGGTCGATCCTTGCTGCACTGGGGCGATGTGTGGTTCAGTGGATTTGATGCGAGGGTCGATCCTTGCTGCACTGGGGTGATGGGTGTATCAGTGGATTTGATGCAAGGGTCAATCCTTGCTGCACTGGGGCGATGTGTGGGTCAGTAGATTTCGTTCGAGGGTGGAATTTGCTGCACTGGGGCGAATGTGGGTCAGTGGGTTTTGATGCGTGGTTCAATCCTTGCTGCACTGGGGCGATGTGCGGGTCAGTTGATTTGGTGCGAGGGGTCGATCCTTGCTGCACTGGGGTGATGTGTAAGTCAGTGTATTTGGTGCGAGTGTCGATTCTTGCTGCATTGGGTCGATGTGTGTGTCTGGATTTGATGCAATGTTTGATCCTTGCTGCACTGGGGCAATATGTGGGTCAGTGGATTTGGCGTGAGGTATCGATCCTTGCTGCCCTGGGGCGATGTGTGTGTCAGTGGATTTGGTGCGAGGGTCGATCCTTGCTGCGCTGGGGCGATGTGTGTGCCAGTGGATTTGGTGTGAGGGGTCGATCCTTGCTGCACTGGCGCAATCTGTGGGTCAGTGGATTTGTTGCAAGGGGTAGATCCTTGCTGCACTGGGGTGATGAGTAAGTCAGTGGATTTGGCGCGAGGGGCGTCCTTGCTGAACTGGGGCGATGTGTGCGCCAGTGAATTTAGTGTGAGTGATCGATGCTTGCTACACTGGAGTGACCGGTGGGTTAGTGGATTTGTTGCGAGGGGCCGATCCTTGCTGCACTGGGGCGATGTGTGGGTCAGTGCATTTGGTGTGAGGGTCGTCCTTGCTGCACTGGGGCGATGTGTGTATCAGTGGATTTTGTGCGATGGTCCATTCTTGCTGCACTGGAGTGATGGGTGTATCAGTGGATTTGCTGCAAGGGCGGAACTTGCTGCAGTGGGGCGATGTGTGGGTCACTGGATTTGATGCGATGTTCGATCCTTGCTGCACTGGGGCGATGTGTGGGTTAGTGGATTTGGTGCGAGGGTCAATCCTTGCGGCACTGGGGTGATCTGTGGTCCAGTGGATTTGATGTGATTGGTCGATCCTTGCTGCACTGGGGCGATGTGCTGGTCAGTGGATTTGGTACGACGGTGGAACTTGCTGCACTGGGGCGATGTGTGGGTCAGTGGATATGGTGCAAGGGGTTGATCCTTACTGCACTGGGGCGATGTGTGGGTCAGTGAATTTGATGTTGGTGTTGATACTTGCTGTACTGGGGCGATGTGTGTGTCAGTGGATTTTGTGCGAGGGTGGAACTTGCTGCACTGGGGTGATGTGTGAGTCAGTGGATTAGGTGCGATGGGTCGATCTTTTCTGCACTGGGGCGATGTGTGGACCAGTAGGTGTGGTGCGAGTGTGGATCTTGCTGCACTGGGGCGATTTGTGGGTCAGTGGATTTGGTGCGAGCGTCGATCCTTGCTGCACTGGGGCGATGTGTGGGTCACTGGATTTGATGCGATGTTCGATCCTTGCTGCACTGGGGCGATGTGTGAGTCAGTGAAGTTAGTGCGAGGGTCGATCGTTGCGGCACTGGGGTGATGTGTGGGTCAGTAGATTTGATGCGAGGGTCGATCCATGCTGCACTGGGGCAATGTGCTGGTCAGTGGATGTGGTTCAATGGTGGAACCTTCTGCACTGGGTCGATGTGTGGGTCAGTGGATTTGGCGTGAGGGGTCGATCCTTGCTGCACTGGGGTGATGAGTAAGTCAGTGGATTTGGTGCGAGGGTCGTCCTTGCTGAACTGGGGCGATGTGTGCGTCAGTGAATTTAGTGTGAGGGATCGATCCTTGCTATACTGGGGTGATCGGTGGGTCAGTGGATTTGTTGCGAGGGGCCGATCCTTGCTGCACTGGGGCGATGTGTGGGTCAGTGCATTTGGTGCAAGGGCTCGATCCTTGCTGCACTGGGGCAATGCGTGAGTCAGTGGATTTGGTGCAAGGGGTCGATCCTTGCTGCACTGGGGCAATGTGCAGGTCAGTGGATGTGGTTCGATGGTGGAACCTTCTGCACTGGGGCGATGTGTGGGTCAGTGGATTTGTTGCGAGGGGTCGATCCTTGCTGCACTGGGGCGATGTGTGGGTCAGTGGATTTGATTCAAGGGTCGATCCTTGCTGCACTGGGGCGATGTGGGGGTCAGTGGATTTGGTGCAAAGGTGGAAACAGCTGCACTGGGGCGATGTGTGGTTCAGTGGATTTAGTGCGAGCGTCGATCCTTGCTGCACTGGGGCGATTTGTGGGTCACTGGATTTGATGCGATGTTCGATCCTTGCTGCACTGGGGCTATGTTTGGGTCAGTGCATTTGGTGCGAGGGTCGTTCCTTGCGGCACTGGGGCGATGTGTGGGTCAGTGGATTTGATGTGAGGGTCGATCCTTGCTGCACTGGGGCGATGTGTGGTTCTGTGTATTTGATGCGAGGTTCGATCCATGCTGCACTGGGGTAATGTGGGGGTCAGTGGATGTGGTTCGATGGTGGAACTTTCTGCACTGGGGCGATGTGTGGGTCAGTGGATTTGATGCGAGGGGTCAATCCGTGCGGCACTGGGGCGATGTGTGGTTCTGTGTATTTGATGCGAGGTTCGATCCTTGCTGCACTGGGGCGATGTGTGGGTCAGTGGATTTGGTGCAAAGGTGCAAAAAGCTGCACTGGGGCAATGTGTGGGTCAGTGGATTTGGTGCGACGGTCGACCTTGCTGCACTGGGGCGATGTGTGGGTCAGGGGATTTGATGCGAGGGTCGTCCTTGCTGCACTGGGGTGATGTGTGAGTCAATGGATTTGACGTGAGGGTCGATCCCTGCTGTACTGGGGCGTAGTGCCGGCTGGTGGATTTGGTGCGAGGGTCGATCCTTGCTGCACTGGGGCAATGTGAAGGTCAGTAGATTTGATGCGAGGGTCGATCCTTGCTGCACTGGGATGATGAGTGGTTCAGTGGATTTGATACGATGGTCGAAGCTTGCTGCACTGGGGTGATGTGTGTATCAGTGGATTTGATGCGAGGGTCGATCCTTGCTGCACTGGGGCGATGTGCGGGTCAGTTGATTTGGTGCGAGGGTCGATCCTTGCTGCACTGGGGTGATGAGTAAGTCAGTGGATTTGGTGCGAGGGTCGTCCTTGCTGAACTGGGGCGATGTGTGCGTCAGTGAATTTAGTGTGAGGGATCGATCCTTGCTACACTGGGGTGATCGGTGGGTCAGTGGATTTGTTGCGAGGGCCGATCCTTGCTGCACTGGGGCGATGTGTGGGTCAGTGCATTTGGTGCAAGGGGTCGATCCTTGCTGCACTGGGGCAATGTGTGAGTCAGTGGATTTGGTGTGAGGGTCGTCCTTGCTGCATTGGGGCGATGTGTGGGTCAGTGAATGTGCTGCGAGGATGGAACTTGCTGCACTGGGGCAATATGTGGTTCAGTGAATTTGGTGCAGGGGTGGAACTTGCTGCACTGGGGCAATGTGTGAGTCAGTGGATTTGGTGTGAGGGTCAATCCTTGCTGCACTGGGGTGATGTGTGGGTCAGTGAATTTGGTGCGAGGGGTCGATCCTTGCTGCACTGGGGCGATGTGTAGGTCAGTGGATTTGGTGCGAGGGTCAATCCTTGCTGCACTGGGGCGATGTGTGGGTCAGTGAATTTGGTGCGAGGGTGGAACTTGCTGCACTGGGGCGATGTGTGGGTCAGTGGATTTGGTGCGAGGGTCAATCCTTGCTGCACTGGGGCGATGTGTGGGTCAGTGGATTTGGTGCGAGGGGTCGATCCTTGCTGCACTGGGGCGATGTGTGGGTCAGTGAATTTGGTGCGAGGGTGGAACTTGCTGCACTGGAGCGATGAGTGGGTCAGTGGATTTGGTGCGAGAGTCAATTCTTGCTGCACTGGGGCGATGTGCGCGTCAGTGGATTTGGTGCGAGGGTGGAACTTGCTGCACTGGGGCGATGTGTGGGTCAGTGGATTTGGTGCGAGGGTCGATCCTTGCTGCACTAGGGCGATGTGTGGGTCAGTGGATTTGGTGCGAGGGGTCGATTCGTGCTACACTGGGGCGATGTTTGGGTCAATTCTATCGTAAGGGGAACAGATAGACGTTTCTGTGGCCGCAGACGTGACTCCAGGATGATTTGTTGCCTCCCTGTTGCCAGGGCCAAGAATGTCACTGAGCGGCTGCAGGACATTCTGAAGGGGGAGGGTGAACAGCCAGCGGTCGTGGTCCATATCGGTACCAACGATATAGGTAGAAAGAGGGACGAGGTCCTGCAAGCAAAATATAGGGAGCTAGGAAATAAATTATAAAGCAGGACCTCAAAGGTAGTAATCTCAGGATTACTCCCAGTGCCACGTGCTAGCGAGAGCAGAAATAGGAGAATCGACCAGATGAATGCGTGGCTGGAGAGATGGTGTAGGAGGGAGGGATTTAAATTCCTACGTCATTGGGACCGATTCTGGGGAAGGTGGGACATGTACAAGCTGGACGGGTTACACCTCGGCAGAACCGGGACCAATATCCTCGCAGGGGGGTTTGCTAGTGCTGTTGGGAAGGATTTAAACTAGTTTGTCAGAGGGCTGGGAACCTAAGTGTGGGCCCAGAACAGAGAGAAACAAAGCTGGAAGTGCAAGTTAGAAAAGTAGTCAGCAAAACTAGTAGGGAGCAGAAACAAAGGCCAACAGTAAAGAGGGTCAAAGTGCAGAAAAATATTAAACAGGCAAAGTTGAAGGCACTTTATCTAAATGCACGTAGCATTCGCAACAAAGTAGATGAATTAATGGCCCTAATAGAAGTAAATGGGTATGATGTAATTGCCATTACAGAGACATGGTTGCAGGGTAACCAAAGCTGGGAACTGAATGTTCCAGGGTACTCAACATTTAGGAAGGACAGACAAAAAGGAAAAGGAGGTGGCGTAGCGCTGTTAATAAGGGATGAGATCGGTACAGTAGAGATAAAAGATCTTGTCTTGGCAGATCGTGATGTAGAACTGGAATCAGTTTGGGTGGAGCTAAGAAACAGCAAAGGGCGGAAAACATTGGTGGGAGTTGTGTATAGGCCACCAAACAGTAGTGGTAATGTAGTGCACAGTATCAATCAAGAGATTAGAAGTGCATGTAACAAGGGTAATACGGTAATCATGGGGGACTTTAATCTACATATTGACTGGGCAAATCAAATTACCACTAATGATGTGGAGGACGAATTCTTGGAATGCATGCGAGATGGTTTCCTGGATCAGTATGTGGAGGAACCAACCAGGGAACAGGCTATTCTGGATCTGGTACTGTGTAATGAGAAAGGGCTAATCAATAATCTTGTGGTAAAGGGGCCTTTAGGGACAAGTGACCATAATATGATTGAATTTTATATTAAGTTTGAGAGTGATAAAGTCCAATCTGAACCTAAGGTCTTCAATCTAAACAGAGGAAACTACAAGGGTATGAGGGACAAGTTGGCCATAGTAGATTGGGAGACTACACTAAAAGTATGAAGGTGGACATACAATGGCCAGCATTCAAGGAAATAATGCATAATTTGCAACAAACACATATTCCTGTAGGGCATAAAAACCCAAAAGGAAAAGTGATCCAACCATGGCTAACAAAAGAAATTAAAGCTAGTATTAAGTCAAAGGAGGGAGCTTATGAAGTTGCCAGAAAAAGCGGTCAGCCTGAGGATTGGGATCTTTTTAGAAATCAGCAAAGGGGGACCAAGAAATTGATAAAGAAAGGGAAAATGGAATATGAGCACAAACTAGCGAAAAATATAAAAACGGATTGTAAATGCTTCTATAGGTATGTGAAAAGGAAAAGACTGGCGAAGGTAAATGTAGGTCCTTTAAAGTCAGAGATGGGAGAATTTATAATGGGGAATGAGGAAATGGCAGAGAAATTAAATAAATACTTTGTTTCTGTCTTCACGGAGGAAGACACAAAACACCTTCCAGAAATACGAGAAAACCAAGGGTGTGGCGAGAATGAGGAACTTAAAGAAATTATTATTAGTGAAAAAACAGTACTAGCAAAATTAATGGGACT
This sequence comes from Squalus acanthias, assembly GCA_030390025.1. Taxonomy (NCBI): domain Eukaryota; kingdom Metazoa; phylum Chordata; class Chondrichthyes; order Squaliformes; family Squalidae; genus Squalus; species Squalus acanthias. Next base: position 116,596,124 of record CM059429.1, on the reverse strand, counting down.
AAAAGTCAATAAATCCCAAGGACCGGGTGACCTACATCCTAGGGTTTTGAAAGAGGTGGCCATTGGGATAGTGGACGCATTGGTTGTCATCTTCCAAAATTTTATAGATTCTGGAACGGTTCCTGCAGATTGGAGGATAGCAAATGCAACCCCGCTATTTAAGAAAGGAGGGAGAGAGAAAACGGGGAACTACAGACCTGTTAGCCTCACATCAGTAGTTGGGAAAATGCTGGAATCTATTATAAAGGATGCAATAACTGAGCACTTAGAAACTAATAGTAAGATTGGGCAGAGTCAACATGGATTTATGAAAGGGAAGTCCTATTTGACAAACCTATTGGAGTTCTTTGAGGATGTAACTAGTGGAGTAGACAAAGGGGAACCGGTAGATGTGGTGTATTTGGATTTTCAGAAGGCCTTTGATAAGGTCCCACACAAGAGGTTGGTGAATAAAATCAGGGCACATGGAATTGGGAGTAATATACTAGCATAGATTGAGAATTGGTTAACAGACAGAACCAAAGAGTAGGGATAAACGGGTCTTTTTCAGGATGGCAGGCTGTGACTAGTGGGGTACCGCAAGGATCGGTGCTTGGGCCCCAGCTATTCACAATCTATATCAATGATTTGGATGAGGGGACTAAATGTAACATTTCCAAATTTGCTGATGACACAAAGCTAGGTGGCAATGTCAGTTGCGAAGAGGATGTGAAGAGGCTTCAAGGGGATCTCAACAGGCTCAGTGAGAGGGCGAGAACATGGCAGATGGATTATAATGTGGATAAATGTGAAGTTATCCACTTTGGTAGAAAAAACAGAAAGGCAGAGTATTTCCTAAATGGTGAAAGATTGGGGAATGCAGATGCTCAAAGGGACCTGGGTGTCCTGGTACACGAGTCACTGAAAGTGAATGTGCAGGTGCAGCAAGCCATTAGGAAGACAAATGGTAGGCTGGCCTCATTTGAGCACAGGAGTAAAGAAGTCTGACTCCAATTATATAGGGCCTTGATGAGACCACACCTGGAGTACTGTGTACAATTTTGGTCTCCTTACCTAAGGAAGGATATACTTGCCATAGAGGGAGTGCAACAAAGGTTCACAAGATTGATTCCTGGGATGGCGGGACTGTCCTATGAGAAGAGATTGAGTAAACTAAGCCTGTATTCTCTTGAATTCAGAAGAATGAGAGGGGATCTCATTGAAGCATACAAAATTATTACAGGGCTTGATAGGGTGGAGGCTGGGAGAATGTTTCCCTTGGATGGGGAGTCTAGAACCAGGGGCCACAGCCTCAGGATAAAGGGTAGGCCATTCAGAACTGAGATGAGAAGAAATTTCTTCACACAGAGGGTGGTGAATCTTTGGAATTCTCTACCCCAGAGTGCTATGGAGGCTCAGTCATTGGGTATATTCAAAACAGAAGTCGATAGATATCTGACTAGTAAGGGCATCAAGGGATATGGCGATAAGGCCGGTGAATGGAATTGAGGCAGAAGATCAGCCATGATCTCATTGAATGGCGGAGCAGGCTCGAAGGGCCGAATGGCCTACTCCTGCTCCTATTTCTTATGTTCTTATGTTCTTAATGTATTTGGTGCGAGGGTCGATTCTTGCTGCACTGGGGCGATGTGTGGGTCAGTGGTTTTGGGGAAAGTGTCGATTCTTGCTGCACTGGGCGATGTGTGGTTCAGTGGATTTGATGCGAGGGTTGATCCTTGCTGCACTGGGGCGATGTGTGGGTCAGTGGATTTGGCGTGAGGGGTCGATACTTGCTGCAGACTAGCACTTGGTCGATGTACGTGTTATTTTCTTGGAGCATTACTACTGCTGGGAGTGGTGGAGTGTTGAGTTTGTGTTGGAAGCCAGCCATGATTTGATTGCAGTCTCGACCTGAGGTCTGGATCCCATTTAAACCATATGCTGCTGCAGTTTCGAATGAAGTTCCTGCAGCAGAAGATTTGAGACAAAGTCAGAGTCCAGCTCCCTGCAATCCACAAATCCGGTGAGTGAGAACACAAACTCCCACTGGAAGCTTTAGAAAGGAAGAAAGAAGGAGTCGCATTTAGTCTGAATTCTTTGTCGAGGGAAGTACAACGGAATCTTGATGTTTGAGCAAAACAAGAAATAAATCGTTTCTCAAAGTATCTCAGCATTAGAGCAGCGTCTGTCTACTTCATACTTCATGGTGGGATTCACAAGTTTCTTTCGGAATTTCTCTTTGGTACATGGCTGCCAGGTACTGCATCTGACAAGAAAACCAGCTGTGATGTTGAAATCCAACCTTTCATCAATGGAGCAGTAAAACAGTTGGGTACAGGAGTATGTAGCAAATCTCCTTTCTGGCTAACGATGATATGGTTACCGATTGTTACAGAATTTCAGTAATTAGACTTAAAGTCAGAAGATCTGTAATCCCGGGTCGAGCAATGTAATACTGAACTGTGATCGATTGTGCTACTGTGCAAAGCTATCAAGCCTGATCAAAAAGCAACAGCAACACTTACCTCTGCCAATCAAAGGGCCACAATGAAAACGCATTATAGTGTTTGTCTGCATCTTGTCATTTTGTCACTTCTCCAGCTGTTACAAGGAGATTACTATGAGCACGACCCCAGACTGGTAGGTGAACTGCTATAGTTTATGTACTGCTCACTAAGTAAATGACTCAAACGTTTCCAACACTGAAGTGGACTGTTGCCAAGGAATGTGATATCATTGCAAACATATATTTTAAAAACCTGAGGTAATGAAATGACTAGTTATTGTATAACTGCACATGATGCTTTCTCATTTTAATATAGAAGAAAGGAAAGTGAATTTGTATTGTTTCTTACGTTTGGTGCATGGTTCCTCCGAGAGCTCAGTGAGTTTGTCAAGGGCATAGCTGAGTTAGATAAAGTCAATCTGAGTATAAAGCCAATTCCCTTATTAGATTTCTGCTGACGTTTTCACTAACGTTAATCAATAGAGGAAAACATACCCCACAGGCCAAAACGTTGACAGGTTGGATCCTCTGTGCTGAGTTAAGTGATCTCACCTGGGTAGCAGGGAAGATGCTGCATTGGCCTCAGTGCCACTGCTTTAGGAACAGAAATGTCTGTTGAGGATTGCCACTCCCAACTGCTATCCGCTGAACCCATTTCAAAGTATGTATGCATGGCCATCGGGTGATTCATTAGACTCGGGAACAGTGCCCATGGATTGGAGGGTAGCTAACGTTACCCCACTATTCAAAAAGGGGGGTAGGGAAAAAGCAGGTAATTACAGACCTGTAAGCCTTACATCAGTTGTGGGCAAAATGCTGGAGTCCATCATTAAGGATGAAATAGCGGAGCACTTAACAAATGGGGACAGGATAGGACAGAGTCAACATGGATTTACAAAGGGTAAATCGTGCTTGACTAATCTATTGGAATTTTTTGAGGGAGTAACTGGTAAAATAGATGGGGGAGAGCCAGTAGATGTGATGTACCTGGACTTCCAAAAGGCCTTCGATAAGGTCCCACATAAAAGATTAGCATGGAAAATTGAAGCTCATGGGATAAAGGGGAAAGTATTGACGTGGATAGAGAACTGGCTGTCAGATAGAAAACAGAGAGTTGGAATAAACGGCTCATTTTCTGAATGGCAGGCAGTAACAAGTGGGGTACCACAGGGATCTGTCCTGGGTCCCCAGCTGTTCACAATTTACATTAATGACCTGGATCAGGGAGTCGGATGCAGCATTTCCAAATTTGCAGACGACACTAAACTAGGAGGGGGGGTGGGCTCAGAGGAGGAGACCAGGAAGCTCCAGAGCGATTTGGACAGACTGGGTGATTGGGCGGATAAATGGCAGATGCACTATAATGTGGACAAGTGCGAAGTTATCCACCTTGGGTGCAGGAACGGGAGGGCAAATTATTATTTAAATGGCAATAAATTGGGAGAGGGGGAAGTACAGAGAGACCTGGGTGTTCTTGTACACCAGTCACTGAAGGCGAGCATGCAGGTGCAACAGGCGGTCAGGAAGGCAAACGGTATGCTGGCCTTCATAGCAAAAGGGTTGGAATACAGGAACAGGGATACCTTGCTGCAGCTGTACAGGACACTGGTGAGACCACACCTCGAGTACTGTGTACAGTTTTGGTCGCCTCATCTGAGGAAAGATGTTCTTGCCATGGAGGGGGTGCAGCGGCGATTCACCAGGCTGATACCAGGAATGGCGGGATTGACCTATGAGGAGAGACTATGTAGTTTAGGGATGTACACACTGGAGTTTAGAAGATTGAGAGGGGACCTCATAGAAGTGTATAAAATTCTGACAGGTCTAGACAGACTAGATGCAGAAGGAATGTTTCCCTTGGCGGGTGAGAACAGAACTAGAGGACATAATTTAAGGATAAGGGCTAAACCATTTAGGACAGAAATGAGGGGGAATTTCTTCACTCAGAGGGTGGTGAACCTGTGGAACTCATTGCCACAGAGGGCAGTGTACGCCAGCTCATTAAATATATTTAAGAGGGAATTAGATATATTTCTACAGGCAAAAGGGGTTAAGGGTTACGGAGAGAAGGCGGGGACGGGATACTGAATTGGAGGATCAGCCATGATCTCATTAAATGGCGGAGCAGGCTCGAAGGGCCGGATGGCCTACTCCTGCTCCTATCTTCTATGTATCTATGTGAGGATAGGACTGGGCCTGGGCACAATACCTACCATGGTCCAATTGGGTGTTGCCACATGAACAATGGCTCTGTGAGAGAGCTGTGGAGCCAAACCCCAGTCAGGAGAGGAAGGAGGACATTGCTGAGGGAAGAAAAGTCAAGGTCTTGAATTTTTGGGTTTAGAGAAGAAGGGTAATTCAAATCTTTGAATATTTGTTTTGATATATAGTACACACGTAAGGTGCTTTATCCTGTCTTTTCTGAAGCAAGTTTAGTAGAATTGTTCTCACCACAATTAGACTTGCATCCACTATGTGGAGTCCTCCATGTGCTAGGAGACAGAACTAGATTATTCTCCGAAACAACTGCATTTCCATCATAGTCTATTGTTATACATCACAAACCACCTGATTAGCTGTGTGACTCACTCACCCCGGCATAGTGTCAGCTAAAAACAAACCTATCTATAATAATACAAAACAACTAGGGCTTCCATACAAGAAGTGCAAATGAGAGAATCCCTTGTTGGTTTAGAGCCAGTCGTATACGATCAAAAAAACAATTTTGGACGGTTGTTCATTATTTAGGTGTCAGTCATGCATCAGTGGGCAGCACTCTCTCATCTGAGTCAGAACGTCGTGGGTTCAAGTCCCACTCCAGAGATTTGAGCACAAAATCTAGGCTGACACTCCCAGTACAGTGCCGAGGGAGTGCTGCACTGTCGGAGGTGCCGTCTTTCGGATGAGACATTGGCCCAAAAATTTGTGTTGATACGCGAGAGTACGCACTGTGTACTCTCGCGTATTCTGTCTCCAATTGCCGGTTTTCTGCATGCACTGCGCATGCGCTGAAAACCGGCACTTGGTGAATGGAAAAGGGGGCGGTTCCTAGGTGAACCGCGTGCGCGCTACAGGCTGCGCGCATGCAGTGCACTTAGTGGTTTCAACGCGCAGGTAAGTATGGAAGATTTTACACATAAAAAAAGGAGGAGTACGACCCACTTTTAACAAGGTAAGTAGTGAATTAAGTATTATTTTGAATTTTTTTTAACAGGTATATCTTTTTTAGAGACTTTAAAGACAGGTAAGTTTATTTTTATAACTTTTTAAAAGATTTTAAATTTTTTCAAAAATTTAATTTTTTATTTAAAATGGTTAATTTATTGAACTATACTTATTTTATTAATGTGATGGTTTTTTTTAAAATTTAATTGAGGTTTAGCTGTTCTTTTGGGGGGCTATAGTATTCATAGCTTTCACAGCACTTATGTGAAAGTTATGAATGGAAGATGGTGTGCTGCCATTGGCTCTAACTGAGTCACGTGATCCCACAGCTCGCACGAATTAACTGCGCCTGTGGGATACGCAAGCCCAGCACAGCAGCTGTCCAGAACATCAAGTTCGTGCGAGCTGGAACTGAAAAAGCCAACGCGCAGTGAGAGATCGCGGGGAAGCCTTACCCTCGCACGAAGGCTTCCTCACGAATTTTTGGGCCATTAAACCTCTCAAGTGGACATAGTGAGCACGGCTCTATTCTAAGAAGCACAGGGGAGTTGTCCTGCTGCCTTGGAAAACATTTATCCCTCAACCAACACCATCAATAAAACAGATTATCTGGTCATTGCTGTTTGTGGGATCTTGCTGTGTGCAAACTGGCTTTTCTCTACATTACAACAGTGACCACTGCTGTTTGTGGGATCTTGCTGTGTGCAAACTGGCTTTTCTCTACATTACAACAGTGACCACACTTTAAAAGTACTTCATTGGCTGTGAAGCGCTTTGGGATGTCCTAAGGTTGTGAAAGGCACTATAGAAATGCAAGTTTTTTCTTTCATTATTGCCCAACACAATCCATTTTGCTCTGTGTATGCTGCACATTGACTATAACATCCTCATCCTCGTTTCCAAATCCTTCCTTTAATTTTACTTAACCCTCTGCCCAGCACGCATCCTCTCCTCTTCAGACACTGGCTCTCTGTGTGTCCCCATCCTCTGCTCCAGTCCTCAGCCATCATTCCCTACACCCTGGAATTTGCATCCTAAACTCCTCTGCCTGCCACCATGAATTCAGCCACCAAACTCAATATCACTTCCTGCCCAGATCCCAATCATAGAATCATAGAAGATAGGAGCAGGAGTAGGCCATTCGGCCCCTCGAGCCTGCTCCGCCATTCAATGCAACCATGGCTGATCATCCAAATTCAGTACCCTGTCCCTGCTTTCTCCCCATATCCCTTGATCCCTTTAGCCTTAAGAAATATATCCAACTCCTTCTTGAATCTATTTAATGAATTGGCCTCTACTGCCTTCTGTGGCAGAGAATTCCACAGGTTCACCACTCTCTGGGTGAAGAAATTCCTCTCATTTCTGTCCTAAATGGCTTACCCTTTATCCTTAGACTGTGACCCCTGGTTCTGGACTCCCCGACCATCGGGAACATCCTTCCTGCATCTAGTTTGTCCTGTCCTGTCAGAATTTTATAAGTTTCAATGAGATCCCCTCTCATTCTTCTAAACTCCAGCGAGTATAAGCCCAATCGACCCAATCTCTCTTCATACGTCATTCCTGCCATCCCAGGTATCAGTCTGGTGAATCTTCGCTGAACTCCTTCCATGGCAAGAACATCCTTCCTCAGATAAGGTGACCAAAACTGCACACAGTACTCAAGGTGTGGTCTCACCAAGGCCCTGTACAACTGCAGCAAGACATCCTTGTTCCTGTACTCAAACCCTCTCGCTATGAAGGCCAACATACCATTTGCCAACTCTCCTGTGAAGTGACTTGGGATATTTTGCCATGTGAAGGTGCTATAGAAGTGGATGCTGTTTACCCTGCACTTCCCACCCTTTCTGCACTGCCATTGACAGCTAAGGGGCCCGAGGGCCGAAGGAATGCTGAATTTCCAACAGGAAAATACAAACACGTAGCTGTGAAGAAAAATTATAAAAATGGTTTGGAGAAAGTAAAGCATGCTGGAAATCCATTACAACCCACCAAGAGGGAAAGCCAGCCAGGCTTCCCATCACATATCCGCGTCATAACTAAGACCGCCTATTTCCCCTCCGTAACATTGCCCATCTCCGCCTCTGCCTCAGCTCATCTGCTGCTGAAACCCACCTCCATGACTTTGTTACCTCTAGACTTGACTATTCCACGCACTCCTGGCTGGCCTTCCACGTTCTACCCTACGTAACCAAGTTCCGTTCACACATCACCCCTATGCTTGCTGACCTACATTGGCTCCCGGTTAAGCAACGCCTCGATTTTAAAATTCTCATCCTTGTTTTCAAATCCCTCCATGGCCTTGTCCCCTACCCATCTCTGTGACCTCCTCCAGCCCTACAGCAACAACAACTTGTATTTATATAGCGCCTTTAACGTAGTAAAACGTCCCAAAGCGCTGCACAGGAGTATTTTAAGACAACGAATTTGACACCGATCCACATAAGGATAAATTAGGGCAGGTGACCAAAAGCTTGGTCAAAGAGGTAGGTTTTAAGGAGGGTCTTAAAGGAGGAAAGAGAGGTGGAGAGGCGGAGAGGTTTAGGCAGGGAATTCCAGAGCTTAGGGCCTAGGCAACAAAAGCCACGGTCACCAAAGGTTGAGCGATTATAATCAGGGATCCTCAGCACTCCGGAATATCTGTGTTCCTCCAATTCTGGTCTCTTGCGCATCCCCAGCTTTTAATCACTCCACCATCTGTGTCCAATCTTGTTTGATAACAATCCTGTGAAGCGCCTTGGGACGTTTTACTACGTTAAAGGCACTGTATAAATACAAATTGTTGTTGTTATGTTACACCCGTTGCTTTGTTTTGTCTGTCGAATGCAGGCATTCACACTTCTCAGTAAAATACCTGCCATCAGAGCAAAAAGGGGCGGGTTTATTTTAGTGATTTTTATTGTAATATTCCTCACATTGAGTATTTCCCAGCGGGAACTCTGCATCATATTAGAATGAATTCTTGTTATTGCTGGACTAGGCTGATGTTCACATTACCAGGGTGAAAGTGATTGTAGCTGAAATTGTGTAACTTTTGGCAGATTTAAAAATGCTAATGATTCTAAAGTTAGTATTTGTAACACCCTGTGAGAGGTTGCCAGCTTGTCCTGAGTTATGGTCACCTTTGAGCTGCAGGCGAAGATTGCCCAAATGGTGGGGCTGCAGTGTTGTAGCTCTAGTTCTCCACATTGGACCCTTCACATAGATCCCTTACAAACAGCAGAGAGAAGATTCTTTCACCCACTCAGTCTAGTTTGAATTCGAGCTGAGGTCGTACGGGTGAAAGAGCAGTGTGGCGAACTCCCTGCACTCCCTGGAGATTTCATGGGAATCGTGATTTAACTTTGATTCTCCACTTGCGAATTTGACCAAGCCCTTGAGATTCCTGACTAACGCATTTCATTTGAAACATTCTGTTCTATTCATACAGTAAGTAAGTCATACAGTTTAAAGCCTGACTAGACCCCAATAGTTGGTGACTAATCTGGTGTTAAACTGACCCACGTTGATATAATGAAAAAGTAAGACAGAAGTGAATCTGCCTCTGAAGTAGAGACTGTGTTTTTGGATCACAAGAGTATATTCTTAAATAAATAATAAAAATCACCATATTACAAAGTTCATAGAAGTGAAATTCAGCAGAAATTACTGCAGTAATTGTGGATTTTGCTAGATTTGTAATGAAATTAATGTTTGGAGTTCAGTGAAATGTCCAATCAATGCTGCCCTCTGCTGTCTGAGAATCTATTTCAGCAGATTTCCTGAATTCCAGAGTGCGTGGCTCTGAGCTAGACTTCTCTAAAGCCCTCACACCAGAACCACAGTGGTAGTAAAACCACCCTATCCTTCCCAATGGCAAGTTTCCTGGGGAAGAGGAAGCCTGTTCATGCAGTGAAGATGAAAGCCCACATGTGCGTTAGAGCCAGCACATGTGCTTAGTGTGTATTAATGTGTAGTCATTTTGTACCCTGGCAGTAACTGAGCATTGTCTAATTTTCCCCACATTCCTAAAATTCCTTTTGGGAATATTCCCGTTTAACACATGTAAAGTTTTGGATTAAGGGTTTGTGGCTCATTACACCCCAATTAATGGCAAACCCACAAATGTATTCATGCTTGGCATTAAAGCAGTGGAAAGAGCCACCACAGAACACAGCAGAGACACTGCCAGCCCCCTTGCTGGGGCAAAGCTTCGCTGGACATGATCATGGGACGGAGGTAGGGCTACGATATTGTAGCTCCAGTTCTACGCCCTGAACTCGCATCTGGCATCCAACAAGCTTCAACATTGGCAGTGGAGCCTCAGCAGTACGAGGCCTTTCCTTTTAAGTTTATCTGCTGTGCTCCTATTATTTGACCCAGAAAGAAAATATTTTGGCTCCTAGGAGATCAAGGGGGCGCTAATGGGGCGCAAAGCAACTAGCGCCCGGGCACGGCGATGTTTGCACCACTCACTAAATTGACCAGACATTTTGCAGCGGCGCTAAACACTACCGCCACAATCTCCTGCGCCCGCAGATTGTGACGTCATCAAGCGTGCAACGCCCCGGTAGTGCCCCGGACCAGATATTGAGTGGCACCCCCTGCCTTACCGCCTGCCGCTAGCAATGACAGGTTGAGGGGAGCGTTTTGCAGTCGGGAAGGGACTGGGGGAGCGCTATTTAAAGGCGACCGCTTCCTGCCTTTTTTTGTCGACGACATTTTTGCACCATGCATTCCGAGAGAGAGAGAGAGAGAGAGACTTCTGGAGAGATTCAACGCTGTGTGAAGGAGTTTTGGGTACTGAGCAGCACTTTGCAGGTTCATTTTGATTTGACCTTGCATCGATTTAGAAGAGACTATGGGGGTTGCACTCTGAGCTCTTTCCCTGGGCCTCTCCATTGTTCTTTCCAGCAGATTTGATGTACAGGTCTTTCCAGGCCGAGATTCAAGGCTGCAATGAGCAGGGCATGGATGGAGAGCAAGATTGACCCTCCCCTTTAAGAACTGGCGAGCACCAGTGTGTCTGTGTTCCATTGCTGACTGACATCACATGAGCTTCGCCAACGCTCTGAGGTAGCGCCTCGCTCCTCGGCGTTAGCACCTTAAGAGAGGTGGGTAGCGCCTGATTTAGCACTCCAATCACCTCCAGGGGCGATAGAAGCCAAGTTTGCAGTCGGAGGCGATAATTAGCGCCATGCGCTAAACTTTGCGCCCGGCCGATAATTGCGCCCCAAACGGGGCGATACCGAATTTCTCCCCCCAAGGCTCCTTTCTGACACCCTTCACATGACACCTCTACAAAAGCTTTATATACCTGCAAAGCAAAACTATAATGAGGTGCATGAGTCTACAAGAATCATCATTGAATACACTATAGGTATATTAAAGCAGAGATTTGGGTACCTAGACTGATCAGGGATGTCCTACAATGAAAAATATCTGTTAATAAATGAAAGTCAGCACAGATTTGTTAACGGCAAATAAGAACATAACAAATAGGAGCAGGAGTAGACCATTTGGCCCTTCAAGCCTGCTCTGCCATTCAACAAGATCATGGCTGATCTTCTACCTTAACTCCACCTTCCCACACTATCCCCATATCTCTTAATTCCCTTTGTTCCCAAAAATTTTACGACCTCTGTCTTGAATATACTCAAGGACTGAGCATCCACAGCTCTCTGGGGTAGAGAATTCCGAAGATTCACCACCCTCTGAGTGAAGAAATTTCTCCTCCTCTCAGTCCTAAATGGCAGACACCTTATTCTGTGACTGTGACACCGTGTTCTAGATTCCCCAGCCAGGGGAAACATTTTCCTAGCATTAACCTTATCCAGCCCCTTAAGATTCTTATATGTTTCAATTAGATCACCTCTCATTCTTCTAAACTCTAAGGAATATAAGATGTGGAGATGCCGGTGTTGGACTGGGGTGGACAAATGTGAGAAGTCACACAACACCAGGTTATAGTCCAACAGTTTTATTTGAAATCACAAGCTTTCGGAGCGCTGCTCCTTCGTCAGGTGACGAAGGAGCAGTGCTCTGAAAGCTTGTGATTTCAAATAAAACTGTTGGACTATAACCTGGTGTTGTGCGACTTCTCACTGAGGAATATAGGCCTAGTCTACTCAATCTCGCCTCATAGGGGAATCCCCTCATCCCAGGAACCAGTCTAATGAACCTTCACTGCACTCCCTCTAAGGCAAGTATGTCTTTCCTTAGGTAAGGAGACCAGAACTGTACACAATACTCCAAGCGTGACCTCACCAATGCCCTGTATAATTGTAATAAGACTTCTTTACTCTTATACTCTAATCCCTTTATAACAAAAGCTAACATACCATTTGCTTTCCTAATTGCTTGCTGTTAACCTTCTGTGATTCATGTACAAGGACACCCAGGTCCCTCTGACTGCAAACATTTCCCAGTCTCTCACCATTCAAAAAATATTCTGCTTGTGTTGACTATCTGATCGAGTTCTTTGACGAAGTAACAGAGAGGGTTGATGAGGTTAGTGCGGTTAATGTTGTGTATAGGGACTTTCAGAAGGCGTTTGACAAAGTGACACATAATAGACTTGTTCGCAAAATTGAAGCCCATGGGATTAAAGGGACAGTGGCAGCATAGATACACAATTGACTAAGGGACAGAAAGCAGAGAGTAGTGGTGAACGGTTGTTTTTCAGACTGGAGGGAAGTGTACAGTGGTCATAGTCATAGAGTTATACATCACAGAAAGAGGCCCTTCGGCCCATCGTGTCTGCGCCGGCCATCAAGCCCTATCTATTCTAATCCCATTTTCCAGCACTTGGTCCGTAGCCTTGTATGCTATGGCGTTTCAAGTGCTCATCTAAATGCTTCTTGAATGTTGTGAGGGTTCCTGCCTCTACCACCCTTTCAGGCAGTGAGTTCCAGATTCCAACCACCCTCTGGGTGAAAAAGTTTTTCCTCAAATCCCCTCTAAACCTCCTGCCCCTTACCTTGAAAATATGCCCCCTGGTTATTGACCCCTCTACTAAGGGGAAAAGTTCCTTTCTATCTACCCTATCAATGCCCCTCATAATTTTGTACACCTCAATCAGGTCCCCCCTCAGCCTTCTCTGCTCGAAGGAAAACAACCCCAGCCTGTCCAGTCTCTCTTCATAGCTGAAGCGCTCCAGCCCAGGTAACATCCTGGTGAATCTCCTCTGCACCCTCTCCAATGCAATCACATCCCTCCTATAGTGTGGTGACCAGAACTGCACACAGTATTCCAGCTGTGGCCTAACTAGCGTTTTGTACAGCTCCATCATAACCTCCCTGCTCTTATATTCTATGCCTCGGCTAATGAAGGCAAGTATCCCATATGCCTTTTTAACCACCTTATCTACCTGTCCTGCTGCCTTCAGGGATCTATGAACATGCACAACAAGGTCCATCTGATCCTCTGTCCTTCCTAGGATCCTACCATTCATTGTGTATTCCCTTGCCTTGTTTGTCCTCCCAAAATGCATCACCTCACACTTTTCAGGGTTAAATTCCATTTGCCACTGCTCTGCCCATCTAACCATCCCGTCTATATCATCCTGTAGCCTAAGGCTTCCCTCCTCGCTATTTACCACTCCACCAATTTTCATGTCATCTGCGAACTTACTGATCATACCTCCTACATTCATATCTAAATCATTAATGTACACTACAATCAGCAAAGGACCCAGCACCGATCCCTGCGGTACACCACTGGACACAGGCTTCCAGTCACAAAAACATCCTTCGACCATCACCCTCTGCCTCCTGCCACTAAGCCAATTTTGGATCCAATGTGCCAAATTGCCCTGGATCCCATGGGCTCTTACCTTCTTGACCAGTCTCCCATGTGGGACTTTGTCAAAAGCCTTACTGAAGTCCATGTAGACTACATCAACTGCACTACCCTCATCCACACACCTAGTCACCCCCTCGAAAAATTCAATCAAATTGGTCAGACATGATCTCCCCCTGACAAAGTCATGCTGACTATCCCTGATTAATCCCAGCTCTGACGAAAGGTCTTCGACCTGAAACGTTAACTCTGTTTCTCGCTCCACGGATGCTGCCTGGCCTGCTGAGTTTTTCCAGCGTTTTCTGTTGTTATTTCCTGATTAATCCCTGCCTCTCCAAGTGGAGACTAATTCTGTCCCTCAGAATTTTTTCCAATAATTTCCCTACCACTGATGTTAGGCTCACTGGCCTGTAATTCCCTGTTTTATCCCTACTACCCTTCTTGAACAATGGTACTACGTTAGCTGTTCTCCAGTCCTCTGGCACCTCCCCTGTGGCCAGAGAGGTTCTGAAAATTTGTGTCAGAGCCCCTGCAATCTCCTCCCTTGCCTCACACAGCAGCCTGGGCTACATCCCGTCAGGGCCTGGGGATTTATCCACTTTTAAGCCCGCTAAAACCGCTAGTACCTCCTCCCTCTCAATACTAATTTGTTCAAGTCTATCACAATCCCCCTGCCTGATTTCTATGCCTACATCACCCTTCTCCATAGTGAACACAGATGCAAAATATTGGGCCGAAAATTGATCCCGGGACGCGAGAGTACACACTGCATACTCTCGCGTATTCCCACTCCAATTGCCGGTTTTCTGCATGCCCTGCGCATGCGCTGAAAACCGGCAATTGCTCTTCCGAAAAGGGGGCGGGGCCGGAGTGCATCGCGTGCGCGCTACAGGCTGCGCGCACGCTGTGCACTTCATGCTTTGGACGCGCAGGTAAGTACTGAAGATTTTGGAAATGTAAAAAGGAGGAGTAAGACCCGCTTTTAAGAAGGTAAGTAGTGAATTAAGTATTTTTTTGAATTTTTTTTTACAGGTATATCTTTTTTATAGACTTTAAAGACAGGTAAGTTTATTTTTATAACTTTTTAAAAGATTTTAAATTTTTTCAAAAATTTAATTTTTTATTTAAAATGGTTAATTTAATTAACTATACTTATTTTATTAATGTGATGGGTTTTTTTTTTAATTTAATTGAGGTTTAGCTGTTATTTTGGGGGGGTGTAAGATTCATAAGTCTCTCAGCCATGCTGTGAGACTTATGAATGGAAGATGGTGTGCTGCCATTGGCTCTAACTGAGTCACGTGATCCCACAGCTCGCACGAATTAACTACGCCGCTGGGATACGCAAGCCCAGCACAGCAGCTGTCCAGAACATCAATTTCGTGCGAGCTGGATCAGAAAAAGCATAAGCGAGGTGAGACATCGCGGGAAAGGCTTACCCCCGCGGGAACAGAGCGAGATCAATTTCTGGGCCATTCATTTAAAACCTCACCTACATCTTCCGGCTCTACACACAGATTGCCACTTTGGTTCCTAATGGGTCCTACTCTTTCCCTGGTTATCCTCTTGCCCGTGGTGTCCCCCATGGGTCGGTATTAGGACCACTGCTCTTTTTGATACTTATTAATAACCTGGACTTGGGTATACAGAGCATAATTTAAATATTTTGAGATGACCAAAACTCGAAAATGAAGTAAATAATGAGGTGGATAATAACAGACTTCAGGAGAACATAGACAGACTGATGAAATGGGCAGACACATGGCAGATGAAACTTAATGCAGAGAAGTGTGAAGTGATATATTTTGGTAGAAAGAATGAGGAGAGGCAATATGAACTAAATGGTACAATTTTAAAGGGGGCACAGGAATAGAGAGACCGGGGGGGTGTATGTACACAAATCTTTGAAGGTGGCAGGACAAGTTGAGAAGGCTGTTAAAAAAGCATATGGGATCCTTGGCTTTATTAATAGAGGAATAGAGTACAAAAGCAAGGAAGTTATACTAAGCCTTTATGAAACACTGGTTAGGTCCCAGCTGGGGTAGTATGTTCAATTCTGGGCACCACACTTTAGGAAGGATGTCAAGACCGTGGAGAGGGTGCAGAGGAGATTTACTGGAATGGTACCAGGGGTGAGGGATTTCAGTTATGTGGAGAGACTGGAGAAGCTGGGTTGTTCTCCTTAGAGCAGAGAAGGTTAAGGGGAGATTTGATAGAGCTGTTCATAATCATGAAGATAATTTGATAGAGTAAATAAAGAGAAACTGTTTCCAGTAACAGAATTATTGATAACCAGAGAACACAGATTTAAAGTAATTGGCAAAAGAACCAGAGACGGGATGAGGAGAATTTTTTAACTCAGTGAGTTGTTATGATCTGGAATGCGCTGCCTGAGAGGGTGGTGGAAGCAGATTCAATAGTAACTTTGAAAAGGGAATTGGATAAATACTTGAAAGGGAATAATTTGCAGGGCTATGAGGAAATAGCAGAGGGGTGGGTAAATTGGATAGCTCTTTCAAAGAGCAGGCACAGGCACGATGGGCTGAATGGCCTCCTTCTGTGCTGTATCATTCCAGGCTTCTATTATTCCAACCCAGCCAAAGTCTCCCACATTATTGTAGTCTACATTTACAAAATTATACAACACAAGAAAGCATCAATATAGAGCACCTGGAGGAGGCAGACGACAAACATCAACAAAGAGAAGGCATAGAGGAGATGAAGGATGCTGAAGATACCGCTGTTGAACTGCCATTGCTATAGCCAGCTAATCATTGAGGAGACCTTCTCACAACTAACCTATCACCCCACTACACAAACAGCCCTTCCTACATCTCCACCATTCTCTCAACAAGAACGCCTTCATCTATATTGCCGTCACCTCCTAACACCTGCCAAAGGTACCATTCCTGTCACCTGCAGATACAGAGCATGTTGCAGACACAGTCAAATTCATAACTTAGGTTATTCCTGTAAATATGATCTGAGCTGTGGCACGTGCTTGCCGCCCCAGTGCTTCCCCTTGTTAACAGTGTCTCTACAACCTAATCTAATGCTTGCTTTGTGCTGCGGAAGAGCAAGAATATTTGAGCTGGCTGAGGCTGCTGCGTGTCCATTAGAGGCTCTTGGGATTGAAGTAACCTCGTCCTCTGGGGGCAAGTGCCTGAGATATCCTCATTGAAGGCGCCATCACTTCCGCAACTGTAGGGGGACACCTGGCCCTTACTGTTTTCTCATGAACGCGCAGTAAGTGAAGGGAGGAAGGAGGTCCGGAGACATTGTCAAACTGAGAGACAGTAGCATCTACAATACCATTCCATGTCTACCCCGTTACTGTGCAATTTCTCACCATGTCTATCCGTGTTACTGGGCATTCTCACAATGTCTACCCGTGTTACTGTGCATTCTCACAATGTCTACCCGTGTTACTGTGCATTCTCACAATGTCTACCTGTGTTACTGGGCACTCTCACAAGGTCTACCTGTGTTACTGGGCATTCTCTTACCATGTCTACCCCTGGGCGCTCTCTTACTATGTCTACCCTGGACACCCTCTCACCATGTCTACCCTGGGCACTCTCTCACCCTGTCTACCCTGGGCACTCTCTCACTATGTCTACCCTGGGCACTCTCTCACCATGTCTACCCTGGGCACTCTCTCACCATGTCTACCCTGGGCACTCTCTCACCCTGTCTACCCTGGGCACTCTCTCACCCTGTCTACCCTGGGCACTCTCTCATTGTGTCTACCCTGGGCACTCTCTCACCATGTCTACCCTGGGCACTCTCTCACCATGTCTACCCTGGGCACTCTCTCACCATGTCTACACTGGAGACTCTCTCACCATGTCTACACTGGAGACTCTCTCACCATGTCTACACTGGAGACTCTCTTACCATGTCTACCCTGGGCACTCTCTCACTGTGTCTACCCTGGGCACTCTCTCACCGTGTCTACCCTGGGCACTCTCTCACCGTGTCTACCCTGGGCACTCTCTCACCATGACTACCCTGGGCACTCTCTCACCATATCTACCCTGGGCACTCTCTCACCATGTCAACCCCGCGCACTCTCTCACCGTGTCTACCCTGGGCACTCTCTTACCATGACTACCCTGGGCCCTCTCTCACCATGTCCACCCTGGGCACTCTCACCATGTCTACCCCTGTTACTGGGCACTCTCTCACCATGTCTATCCTGGGCACTCTCTCACCATGTGTACCCTGGACACTCTCTCCCTATGTCTACCCTGGGCACTCTCTCACCATGTCTACCCATGTTACTGGGCACTCTCTCACCATGTCTATCCTGGGCACTCTCTTACTTTGTCTACCCTGGGCACTCTCTCACCATGTCAACCCCGCGCACTCTCTCACCGTGTCTACCCTGGGCACTCTCTTACCATGACTACCCTGGGCGCTCTCTCACCATGACTACCCTGGGCACTCTCTTTACCATGACTACCCTGGGCCCTCTCTCACCATGACTACCCCGGGCACTCTCTTGTCATGTCTACCCATTACTGGGCATTCTCTTACCCTGTCTACCCCGTTACTAGGCACTTTCTCACCTTGTCTACCCCTGGGCACTCTCGCACCATGTCTACCCCAGGCACTCTCTCACCATGTCTACCCTGGGCACTCTCTCACCAAGTCTACTTGTTACTGGGCATTCTCTCACCATGTCTACTCTGGGCACTCTCTCACCATGTCTACCCTGGGCACTCTCTCACCATGTCTACCCTGGGCACTCTCTTACCATGACTACCCTGGGCACTCTCTCACCATGTCTACCCTGGGCATTCTCTCACCATGTCTAGCTCGGGCACTCTCTCACCATGTCTACCCCGGGCACTCTCTTGCCATGTCTACCCATTACTGGGCATTCTCTTACCCTGTCTACCCCTGTTACTGGGAACTCTCTCACCAGGTCTACCCCGGGCACTCTCTTGCCATGTCTACCCATTACTGGGCATTCTCTTACCATGTCAACCCCTGTTACTGGAAACTCTCTCACCAGGTCTACCCCGGGCACTCTCTCATCATGTCTACCCCGGGCACTCTCTCAGCATGTCTACCCCGGGCACTCTCTTACCATGTCTACCCATTACTGGGCACTCTCTCACCATGTCTACCCCAGGCACTCTCTCACCATGTCTACCCCTGTTACTGGGCACTCTCTCACCATGTCTATCCTGGACACTCTCTCACCATGTCTACCCTGGGCACTCTCTCACCATGTCTACCCATGTTACTGGGCACTCTCTCACCATGTCTATCCTGGGCACTCTCTTACTATGTCTACCCTGGACACCCTCTCACCGTGTCTACCCTGGGCACTCTCTCACCATGTCTACCCCGGGGACTCTCTCACCATGTCTACCCTGGGCCCTCTCTCACCATGCCTACTCCGGGCACTCTCTTAAAATGTCTACTCTGGGCACTCTCTCACCATGACTACCCTGGGCACTCTCTCAATATGTCTACCCCGGGCAGTCTCTTACCATGTCTACCCCTGGGCACTCTCTCACCATGTCTATCCTGGGCACTCTCTCATCATGTCTACCGCGGGCACTGTATTACCATGTCTCCCCTGGGCACGCTCTCAGCATGTCTACCCTGGGCACTCTCTCATCATGTCTACCCTGGGCACTCTCTTACTCTTACCATGTCTACTCTGGGCACTCTCTCACCATGACTACCCTGGGCACTCTCTCACCATGACTACTCTGGGCACTCTCTTACCATGTCTACCCCTGTGCACTCTCTCACCAAGTCTACCCCGGACACTCTCTCACCATCTCTACCCCTGTTACTGGGTATTCTCTCACCATGACTACTCTGGGCACTCTCTTACTATGTCTACCACTGTTACTGGGCACTCTCTCACCATGTCTACCCCTGTTACTGGGCACTCACTCACCATGTCTTCCCTGGGCACTCTCTTACCATGTCTATCCTTGGCATTCTCTTACCATGTCTACTCTGGGCACTCTCTCACCATGACTACCCTGGGCACTCTTTCACCATGTCAACCCCTGGGCACTCTCTCACCATGCCTACCCCGGGCACTCTCTTACCATGTCTACAGTGGGCACTCTCTCACCATGACTACCCTGGGCACTCTCTCACCATGCCTACCCCGGGCACTCTTACCATGCCTACCCCCGGGCACTCTCTCACCATGCCTACCCCGGGCACTCTTACCATGCCTACCCCTGGGCACTCTCTCACCATGACTACTCTGGGCATTCTCTTACCATGTCTACCACTGGGCACGCTCTCACCATTTCTACCCTGGGCACTCTCTCATCATGTCTACCCCGGGCACTCTCTTACCATGTCTACCCCTGGGCACTCTCTCACCAAGTCTACCCCGGACACTCTCTCACCAAGTCTACCCCGGACACTCTCTCACCAAGTCTACCCCGGACACTCTCTCACCATCTCTACCCCTGTTACTGGGCACTCACTTACCATGTCTATCCTTGGCATTCTCTTACCATGTCTACCCTGGGCACTCTCTTACCATGTCTACCCTGGGCATTCTCTTACCATGTCTACCCTGGGCACTCTCTTACCATGTCTACCCCGGGCACTCCCTTACCATGTCTACCCTGGGCATTCTCTTACCATGTCCACCGCAGGCACTCTCTCACCATGTCTACCCTGGGCACTCTCTCACCAAGTCTACACCGGACACTCTCTCACCATGACTGCCCCTGTTACTGGGCACTCTCTCACCATGTCTACCCTGGACACTCTCTTACCATGTCTACCCTGGGCATTCTCTTACCATGTCTACCCTGGGCACTCTCTTACCATGTCTACCCTGGGCACTCTCTCGCCATGTCTACCCTGGGCACTCTCTCTCCATGTCTACCCTTGGCACTCTCTCACCATGTCTACCCCTGTTACATAAGAACATAAGAAATAAGAGCAGGAGTAGGCCATACGGCCCCTCGAGCCTGCTCCGCCTTTCAATAAGATCATGGCTGATCATCGGCCTCAACTCCACTTTCCCACCCGATCTCCATATCCCTTGATTCCCCGAGAGTCCAAAAATCTATCTATCTCAGCCTTGAATATACTCAATGACTCAGCATCCACAGACCTTTGGGGCAGAGAATTCCAAAGATTCACAACCCTCTGAGTGAAGAAATTCCTCCTCATCTCAGTCTTAAATGGTCTACCCCTTATATTGAGACTATGCCCCCTAGTTCTAGACACTCCAGCCAGGGGAAACAACCTCTCAGCATCTACCCTGTCAATCCACTTCAGAATCTTGTGTGTTTCAATGAGATCACCTCTCATTCTTCTAAACTCCAGAGAGTATAGGCCCATTCTACACAATCTCTCATCATAGGACAGCCTTCTTATCCCAGGAATCAATCTAGTGAACCTTCGTTGCACCGCCTCCAAGGCAAGTATATCCTTCCTTAGATAAGGAGACCAAAACTGTGCACAGAACTACAAATGTTGTCTCACCAAGGCCCTGTACAATCGTAGCAAGACTTCCTTACTCTTGTACTCCAACCTCGTTGCAATAAGCTCCAACATGCCATTTGCCTTCCTTATTGCTTGCTATACATGCATGCTAGCTTTCTGTGTTTCTTGCACGAGGACCCCTGTTACTGGGATCTCTCTCACCATGTCTACCTCGGGCACTCTCTCAACAAGTCTACCCCGGGCACTCTCTCACCATGTCTACCCTGGGCACTCTCTCACCATGTCTACCCCTGTTACTGGGATCTCTCTCACCATGTCTACCTCGGGCACACTCTTACCATGTCTACCCCTGGGCACTCTCTCACCATGTCTACCCCTGGGCACTCTCTCACCATGTCTACCCTGGGCACTCTCTCACCATGTCTACCCGTGGGCACTCTCTCACCATGTCTACCCCTGGGCACTCTCTCACCATGTCTACCCGTGGGCACTCTCTCACCATGTCTACCCATGGGCACTCTCTCACCATGTCTACCCATGGGCACTCTCTCACCAAGTCCACCCTGGGCATTCTCTCAACAAGTCTACCCTGGGTACTCTCTCACCATGTCTACCCCTGGGCACTCTCTCACTATGTCTACTCCGGGCACTCTCTCACCATGCCTACCCTGGGCACTCTCACCATGTCTACCCCTGTTACTGGGCACTCTCTCACCATGTCTACCCCTGTTACTGGGAACTCACTCACCATGTCTGCCCCAGGCACTCTCTCACCATGTCTACCCCTGTTACTGGACACTCTCTCACCATGTCTACCCTGGGCACTCTCTCACCATGTCTACCCCTGTTACTGGACACTCTCTCACCATGTCGACCCTGGGCACTCTCTCACCATGTCTACCCCGTTACTGGACACTCTCTTACCATGTCTACCCCAGGCACTCACTCACCATGTCTACCTCGGGCACTCTCTCACCATGTCTACCCTGGGCATTCTCTCACCATGTCTACTCCGGGCACTCTCTCACCATGCCTACCCTGGGCACTCTCACCATGCCTACCCTGGACACTCTCTCACCATGTCTACCCTGGGCACTCTCTCACCATGTCTACCCCTGTTACTGGACACTCTCTCACCATGTCGACCCTGGGCACTCTCTCACCATGTCTACCCCGTTACTGGACACTCTCTTACCATGTCTACCCCAGGCACTCACTCACCATGTCTACCTCGGGCACTCTCTCACCATGTCTACCCTGGGCATTCTCTCACCATGTCTACTCCGGGCACTCTCTCACCATGCCTACCCTGGGCACTCTCTCACCATGCCTACCCTGGGCACTCTCACCATGCCTACCCTGGGCACTCTCTCACCATGTCTACCCTGGGCACTCTCTCACCATGTCTACCCTGGGCACTCTCTCATCATATCTACCCTGGGCACTCTCTCACCATATCTACCCCTGTTACTGGGAACTCTCTCACCATGTCTACCCTGGGCACTCTCTCACCATGCCTACCCTGGGCGCTCTCTCACCATGCCTACCCTGGGCACTCTCACCATGCCTACCTATGCGACATTGCCCATCAGACGCAGCATCATGGTTGGGTCCACAACTAATGGAGTTGCCCATCACTTCCATCCTTGAAATCACGGGCTCCAAGCTCCGTGCAAAGCCCCGTGCAATGTTGGGTCCTGACCCCTCCATGCTCCTTGACAGTGACAAGAGGCTCTCTGGCAGGTCAGCCATTGCACCTAGCATTTCTTTGTGCATGCCCATCACCCTTCTTCTGAAGGCCGAACCATTGAAGTCCTCGTCAGATTGCTCTGCTGCAGAACTGGTGCTTGACCTCGCCCTCCGGGGGAGCTGGCTTCCTGCACTACCCTTTCCCCCTGGCCTGGCTGCAGCCCAGTTGTGCCCAGTGACTCACGACAGATCCCACCTGTATACTACCCTCTGCAGCTCATGCTGTGCCATTTTCTGAGCTGGTGCCTTGGAATGTCAGATCAAGTGACAGTGTCTCTTCTTCTGCAATGTGTTTGGGTGATATGCCTGCCATGGTTGAATAGCTGACATTGTGTGCAAGGTGTGAGATGTGGGTGTGAGGCTTGCAGCAGTGGTAAGTGTGTGAGGGTGAGGTGAAGCTATGATAGTGAGGTATGAGTGGTGATTGCTGGAGATTGTTGGTAGGTGAGTGATGGGGGTGTGAGGCTAGTGGTGCAGATGTTGGGATATGGCATTTGAAGATGCATTCACTTACCTTGACCACACGTGTGAGGTCATTAAACTTCTTGCGGAAGTGGATCCAAGTCCTGCGGGGGCAACACTTATGGCACTGATGGCTTCGGCGATCTCCTCCCAGTGCCCTCTGGCATTCTGTCTGGAAGGCCTCTTGCCCCCCTGCGGGTAGAGGACCTGATGTCCTCCGTGTACAATTCAGGAAAGCTTCTGGGAAATTTCTCTCCAATTCCCGAAGATAGGTGGGCTTCAGAACACCATGATAGCCCACAAATCCTCATAAATTACCAGCTCACCCTCCAGAACTGGAAATGTTCTCTCCGCTCAGAAACTTGTCGAGTTCCTGTTGAAAGGGCTCCTTAACCACCACATGGTTCAACAGTTTGTTTCAGAGGGTTAATCGAGAGAACAATCAGGAGGAAAGTGGTCTCGCTGCTTGTGCCAGTTAGCACAGCAGCTCAGGCCAAGATTTCTGAGCAAGACCCTTACCTTGTCCTCTAAACTAGAGAAAGATGTGCAGTCCAAGGAGAGCATAGAAAATGAAGAAGAAGAAAATATGAAATAATATCTGAAGAAATTTTTAAAAAACACATGAATTAGACATTCACGGTGGAACATATGAAATCCACACAGATTTCACAACAAACTCAGGCAGGTTAGTTACCCACTCAGAATTCAGCCCTTTCCCAACACCTGGGATCTTAAGCTGCGGGGATCTGCCGGTGACTGAGGGCCTGCATAAAGCAAGCGAGGGCCTTATGAATTGATGTAAATCAGGGTCCTATTACATCAATTAGAGCCTGATTACCCTTTAATCTGGGCTTAAGCAGGGAAGGCTTTCCCGCCAGGTGAAAGCAGGCCGGCAGTTGTCGGGAAGGACCCAAAGGCCAAGAAGGTCAGTCAGAAACCTTCCTCTGAGGGTCAGATGGAGCAGGAGAGCTCCTGTGGCCTCCACAAGGAAAGTTGTGGTCTTCCCTGCCCTAAACTCTCCTCCTTCCCTTGCCCCGAAACTCTCACGAAACCCCCTCCTCGCCGCGTAACTAGAAACCAGCAGGTGGCATGGGCCTGCATAATCTTCACCTGCCCGCAGCCACTCTGTGCCCTCTCACCGCCCCTTGTAGGCTGCAAGTGGACTGGCAGAATTTAAACAAAACCGCCGTTTAAAATCACTGAAGGCCTCCTGCTGCCACTGGCAGGCAGGAGATTAACTCGCGGTTTCCTGTTCCTACTTAAAATCCTCCCCTTGCTTTCCTGCCTCCACATTTATTGTGCCAGCGATTGGGATTTCCAGGCATTTTTGATACCCAAACAAGGTTTGAACATGTTGAAATATACTTTAAATATTATCAAGCTTTGTAATTGCTACCAACGTTTTTTATTCCAATATGTAGCCACATCCATTTACATTTTCTGTCGCCCTTGGAAGCAGACCCCTTTGCTTGCTTTGCAACATTCATACTCATGTTGGAGTCCTCCAGACTGTCTACTGAAAGTTACCTAAAGGAAGCTGCTTTGGGATTAAAGTGAGTGAGATTACAAGAAATGAGTTTTGGAAAACCAATCTTACCTCTTTGAACCCGACTGTGGTCAATACCTTTACTCAATGTGAAAGATACCTTTTGCTAGTCTTTATCGCTGAGGAGAAGGATTGATTACAGCTCTTTGCCCAGGCAGAGAGAGATATTTGCTGTTTGGTACCAGTTCAACAGTTCTACTTGTTCCGTTAATGTAGAAGTGAACATCTGAGGGCTGGGTGGGAAGTGCAAACCTGACATTTAAGTTTTGTGTTACAGACTCTTATCCAGGTTCATTGTTATTAAGAGAGTTAGTGAAGCATTCCATTCATTATTATTTT
Source organism: Squalus acanthias (assembly GCA_030390025.1). NCBI lineage: Eukaryota > Metazoa > Chordata > Chondrichthyes > Squaliformes > Squalidae > Squalus > Squalus acanthias. The sequence continues at coordinate 116,571,153 of CM059429.1, read as the reverse complement.
GTGAATGGAGAAGTTGTAAGCTAAAAGTTATAATTTTGTGGAAACCAGGTTAACCTTTTGCTACTATTTAATTTTTACTCTTGTAATAAACCTTATTTGTCACCAATCTGGTAGAGTGGTACTTCTTGGTGCTGTTGAGGCTGCCGTGAAACACGAATTAAGGCTGAATCCATGTGTGAAAAACAAGAGACTTTTTAATCACAGCATGGCACAAAATGGCTGCACCGAAAAGCCCCCAGAATTCTCTGGGTAAAACCTGAGGCCCCGCCCCCCTCCTGCCTTAAAGGTAAGGTGCCTTAAAGGGAAGGTGCTGGAAATTTGTCCACAGACGGAAGAGTGGATTATGCCCGTTTTAGGTGGCGATCCGCCACACAGCTCCCCCCAGAATCCGCTTAGGAGGTGTGGACGAGACGGTGCGGCGGTCTGACGGGCCGGCCGGAGCGGCTCTTGTAGGACGCCGGTGGACGTGGAACGGCCGGGCGTGGAGCAGCCGGGTGAACCGGCTTGAGGGCAGGTCGGCCGCGTGGAGGTGGACGAGCTACAGGGACCTGCTCACCGGGCTCCGAGTGTGCTGGCTTGAGTCGGTCAACCGACACTTTTTCGGTCCTGTCGCCCACTTGCAGTGTGAAAAATTTGTCCCCAGCCTGTAGCGCCTTGTAGGGCCCGTCGTACGGGGGTTGAAGGGGTCCGCGGTGGGCGTTGTGCTGGACGAAAACGAACCGTGCCTGGTGCAGGCTTAGTGGGACGTGTGAGGTGGATTCGCCGTGTCGGGCAATGGGCACCGGGGCGAACTGCAGCGCCGGTGAGGCGAAGTCGTGGCGTTGCTGGTCGGCTGACCAGGGTGTCGTGGCGGTGGGCAGGAACTCGCCGGGTACGTGCAGCAGCTGACCGTACATGAGCTCTGCTGCCGATGCGTGGAGGTCTTCTTTAACCGTGGTGCGCAGGCCGAGGAGGACCCACGGAAGTCGGTCGGTCCAGGCGCCGTCTTGGAGGCTGGCTCAAAGAGATGCCTTCAAGGATCTGTGGAACCGCTCACACAGTCCGTTGGCTTGGGGGTGGTACGCTGTGGTGCGGTGAATGGTCACCCCGAGATTGCGTACGACGGCGGTCCAGAGTTCAGAGGTAAATTGCGGACCTCTGTCCAACGTCATGTCGGAGGGGACGCCGAACCGTGCGACCCAGGTGCTGACGAAGGCTCTGGCGATGTCGGCGGTGGTGGTAGTGGTCAGTGGAATTGCCTCAGGCCAGCGTGTGGTGCGGTCAACGATGGTCAGCAAGTGCGTGTGGCCTTGCGACGGCGGCAGGGGCCCGACGATGTCCACGTGGATGTGGTCGAATCTACGCGAAGGCACGGTAAACTCCTCGAGGGGTGCTTTCGTGTGTTGCTGTACCTTGGCCCGTTGGCAGGCTAGGCAGGAGTTGGCCCAAGTACGCACATCCTTGCGAAGGCTGCGCCAGACGAAGCGGTTGGCTACCAATTTGATGGATGCGCGGGAGCCGGGGTGGGAGAGGTTGTGGAGAATGTCGAATACCCGGTGGCGCCAGGACGCTGGGACGACGGGCCGAGGTTGACATAGGGATATGTCGCACTTGACCGTGACTGTGGTCGGGCCACAGGCGACGTCGGCCAGGCGTAGCCCTGGTAGGTTGGTGGGTGCGGAGAGCAGATCAGGGTCGGTGATCTGGTCTGCTGCGAGTTGAGCGTAGTCGACTGCTAGGTGTGCGGCGTGGATGGCGGGGCAGGAGAGGCAGTCGGCTACCACATTGTCTCGGCCGGAGATGTGTTGGATGTCCGTGGTGAACTCGGACACTGCCGCGAGCTGGCGCTGCTGCCTGGCGGACCAGAGGTCGGTTGTCTTTGCCATTGCGAATGTCAGGGGCTTGTGGTCGACAAACGCAGTGAAGGGGTGGCCCTCAAGCAAAAACCAGAAATGGCGGACCGCCAGGAACAGTGCGAGGAGCTCGCGGTCGAAGGTGCTGTACTTGACCTCCGGGGGGTGTAGTTGGCGGCAGAAGAAGGCAAGTGGTTGCCAGGCGCCGTCGACCCACTGCTCATACACGGCGCCGACCGCGTGGTCGGTGGCGTCCGTGGTGAGCGCTACCCTGGCATTGGGCCGTGGGTGCGCGAGCAGGGTGGCGTTGGTGAGCGCGGTCTTGGTGGAATCGAAGGCGGCGGACGTGTCTGCCGTCCATTCGACCGCCATCTTGCCACTCCTGCCCCGGAGGGCTTCATACAGGGGCTTCATGAGGGACGCCGCTTTGGGGATGAAGCGGTTATAGAAATTCACCATCCCGAGGAACTCCTGGAGGCCTTTGATGGTGGTGGGGTGGGGAAATTGTTGGACGGCCTGCACCTTGGTGGGCAGGGGAATGGCCCCAGCATGGGTGATGTGGTGGCCGAGGAAGTCGAACTTGTCCAGGCCGAACTGGCATTTGGCTGGGCTGAGGATGAGCCCGTGGTCGCTGAGGCGCCCGAACAGGATGCGAAGGTGTTCGAGGTGTTCCTGCTTGGAGGAACTGGCTACCAGGATGTTGTCCAGGTAGACGAACAGGAACTTCAGGTCCCGAAGGACCGAGTCCATGAGCCGTTGGAATGCCTGGGCCGCGTTTTTGAGGCCGAAGGGCATCCGCAGGAACTCGAACAGGCCGAAGGGGGTGATTACGGCCGTCTTGGTGATGTCCGCGGGGTGGACGGGGACTTGGTGGTAGCCGCGCACCAGGTCGACCTTGGAAAAGACTGAGCGGCCGGCCAGTCTAGCCGAGAAGTCCTGAATGTGCGGCACGGGGTACCGATCAGGGGTGGTGGCGTCATTGAGGCGGCGGTAATCCCCGCAGGGGCGCCAACCTCCGCCTGGTTTGGGGGCAATGTGGAGTGGGGAGGCCCAGGGACTGTTGGAGCGGCGGATGATGCCGAGCTGTTCCATGGTGGCAAACTCGGTCCGCGCGATCTCCAGTTTCGCCGGGTCCAGCCTGCGGGCGTGGGCGTACACTGGGGGGCCTGTGGTGGGGATGAAGTGTTCCACCCCGTGTTTGGCGGCCTCCGCGGAGAAGGTCGGATTGGTAATGGCCGGGAATTCGGCCAGGAGTGCCGAGTAGTCATCCGTGGCCCGGGCGTGGCACTGTGACGCCATGTTGGCGGGGGGCCATGGTGCCCAGGATGGGGGACATGGTGTTCATGTCCACGAGGCGGTGACGAGGGATGTCTACCAGTAGGCCGTGGGCGCACAGGAAATCTGCGCCGATGATGGGGAAGAGCACCTTGGCAGTGATGAACTCCCATCGGTAGCGGTGACCAGCGAGGTCGAGGGTGACTGTCCGGGTGCCATACGTCCGGATTTCCGAGCCGTTAGCAGCAGCCAGCGCCGGTCCTCGTTCGCCCTTTTGGATGTCAAGGGAGGAGGCCGGGATGATGCTGTGCTGAGCCCCAGTGTCGCACAGGAACCGACGGCCGGTTTTGTCATCCGTGACGAACAGCAGGGAGCCCGCGTGGCCCACGGCCATCGCGGGGGCTGGAACGGGGGCGGACTTGAAAGAGCAGGGAGGTGTGCACCGTTGTGCCCTGGCGCCGAACCGTGCGTGGTAGTAACAGTGGCCCAGGTTAGTGGGGCGTGAAGGCTCCATGGGCCTGGTGACAGGCCCTTGTGGCCGCGTGCTGGCCGGTAAGGGGCGCACCCAGGCAGTGGCTGCCAGGTCCGGAGTGACGTCGCGGCTGGAGTGAGCGGACAGCAGCTTGTCGGCCTCATCGGCCAGGGCTTCCAGGTTCATGAGGCCGGACGCCACGATCGCTGGGCGGATGCTGAGAGGGTGCTGGCGGATGAACAGCGTGCGGAAGAGGGATCCGGGTGGGCTCTTGTCGGTGAGGGAGAGCATGTGGGAGAGGAGGTCTGATGGTGAGGCATCACCGAGGCCTGGAAGGTCGAGGAGGTGGCAGTTTCGCTGATATGCCGAGGCCATAAATTTTTTAAGGAGGGCTGTCCTGAGATGTGCGTACTTGCCTTCCTCTGGTGGGTTCTGCAGTGTTGTCCAAACCTTCGAAACTGCGGCGCTACCAAGTGATGTGACGAGATAGTCATACTTCGTCCCATCTGTGGTGATGCGTTGCAGCCGGAAGCACGATTCAGCTTGGAGAAACCAGGCTTCGGGCTGGTTTTCCCAAAACTCCGGCAGTTTCACGGAAACTGTGTTCGTGTCCGCCATTGCAGTGCTCGGAATACGTTCTGAGCGTCGGGGTCACCAATGTTGAGGCTGCCGCGAAACACAAATTAAGGCTGAATCCATGTGTGGAAAACAAGAGACTTTTTAATCACAGCATGGCACAAAATGGCTGCACCGAAAAGCCCCCAGAATTCTCTGGGTAAAACCTGAGGCCCCGACCCCTCCTGCCTTAAAGGTAAGGTGCCTTAAAGGGAAGGTGCTGGAAATTTGTCCACAGACGGAAGAGTGGATTATGCCCGTTTTAGGTGGTGATCCGCCACAGTACCAAGATTCAAGGAACAAGCAGAGTATGAGATGGCTCATGTCATTTCATGTGAGCTAATTGCAATAACAAGGGGGCTCTGCTCGATTTTAGGCAATGCTACATTACCCAATACTGAGTGAGTAAGGTCACATCCTGACGGTAATGAACGAGGCTTTGTTCATGCGAGTGGTCCTTTGTGCTAGCTTACGAGAACATAAGAAATAGGAGCAGGAGTAGGCCATTTGGCCCCTCGAGCCTGCTCTGCCATTCAATTAAATCATGGCTGACGTAATAAAGACTCACTACGCACGTGGTTGAACATAAAGCAAGGCTTTAATCGACTTGTAACAAAACATGGAGGTCTAGTTAGCAGTCACTAGCTTCCTGTTTCCAGATTGTCTCTGCCCAGGGTGGGCCCATGCCCGAGTATTTATACTCCCTGGACGGCGCCCCAGCTGGCCGCCCAGTAGTACTTCCTGAGTTACTTCTTGTAGAAGTTGCGATTTATGACATTCTTCCTCCCTAAAAGGTTTGGAAGTCCAGTCTTCCTTTAACGGACTAGGCGGACCAGAAATAGCCGTAGTCGTTTAGCTCTCTGCTTGTGACCGGAAGGCACGTCTCCCCGGACCGTGCCCTGGTCCCTGGGTCGCTTGGCCCGTACCGGTAAGTCGGTAGAGTCCGTGTCGTCTTGATCGTCCTGTGGAGGACTGGGAATATCATGACTCCGGGTGCAGGTCCCCACAGGCGCAGAGCTGGCCTCATCCCGGGTCGTGGCTGGAGATTGTCCGGCGTCCTGGCTTCGGGTGGCCATCCTACGGAGAGCGTCTGGCTCCCGGAGCTGATCCGGTAGCGCTGCCGGCAGATCCCTCGATATCCCACGTGGGGCGTCATTTTCATAGGGGTGCGGAGTGTTGATATCATCGTCGTGGGATCCTTCCTCATTCAGGCCCGTGTGACCGGTTGGGCAGGGAGCCAGATCTCTGAGCGAGACGGTGGCCTCCCGGCCATCAGGGTACCGTACGTGCGCATACGTGGGGTTTACCTCCGTTAACTCCACCTCGTCAACAAGAGGGTCGTTTTTGGCAGACCGGACAAACCTCCGGAGTAGCACAGGGCCTGGAGCCACCAACCATGACGGTAGAGACGTCCCATGTGTAGAGCGACGCCGGAATTTGAAGAATCGCTCATGAGGCGTGACATTAGTAGATGTGGAGAGAAGAGACCTGATAGAGTGTAACACGTCGGGGAGCACCATTTCCCACTGCTGGTCCGGTAGGTTGCGTGACCTCAGTGCCAGACGGACAGTGTTCCAGATGATGGCATTGTATCGTTCAACCTGTCCGTTGCCGATTGGGTGATATGGTGTCATCCTACTTGAGGCGATTCCCCGTTGGGAGAGATAACCTTTAAGTTCACTTGACATAAAGGAGGGACCCCGATCCGTGTGGATAAAATTGGCCGTCCCGCAAAGGGAAAAGACATGATCGAGGCATTTAATTACCGTAGAGGTAAGCATATTAGGGCAGGGGAAGGCGAAGGGAAAGTGTGAATACTCGTCTACCATTGTAAGTAGGTAGGTGTTCCTTGTCGACGAAGGCAATGGCCCTTTAAAGTCTATGCTGAGCCGCTGCATAGGCTGCATTGCATGTATGACTAAGCCATCTGATGGGCGGAAGAATTGTGGTTTCAATTCTGCACAAATCCTACAGGAGGAGCATGTTTTCTTTACGTCCTCCGTTGAGAATGGTAGATTTTTGGAGCGCACGAAGTGCAACATGCGGGTCACACCAGGATGGCATAAGTCCATATGCAAATCCGCCAGAGTCGACGTTGACATTGAGGAGCAAAATGCCCGTGTGAAGGTATCTGGGGCCACATTCTGTTTGCCGGGTCGGTAACGGATAGTATATCCAAAGGCAGCCAGCTCCATCCTCCAGAGTTGAATTTTATTATTTTTGATTTTCGTGCACCTCTGGTTATCCAACATGAAGGCCACGGAGCGCTGGTCAGTTATAAGCGTAAAATGACGCCGAGCAAGAAAATGACTCCATTGGCGTACAGCCTCGATGATGGCCGTAGCCTCCTTCTCGACGGGGGGGTAATGGAGCTCGCTACCCTGCAAGGTTCTGGATAGGAATGCCGCGGGTCGGCCACCTTGATTCAAGGTAGCCGAGATCGCCACCTCCGATGCATCGCATTCGATCACAAAAGGAAGGTTTTCGTCAATGGAGCGAAACGTGGCTTTCGCCAGCTGTCGTTTGAGGAGGTTGAAGGCAGAAATAGCCGTAGCTTCCAATGGAAAAGACTTCACATGGAGCAGGGGCTGTATTTTATCAGAGAAGTGTGGTATCCACTTTGCGTAATAAGCAAACATGCCAAGTGCCCGACGAAGAGAGCCAAGGGTCGTAGGGGGAAGGGAGCTCCTGAAGTGGACGAAGTCGCTCTGGGTCCGGTTTAATAACACCGTTGCCCACCCAGTAGCCAAGAATGTTCACCGATGGCACCGACTTCACCGATTTGGATTCGTTTAACGTTAAGTGGCGACGACGGAGTACGTCAAAAAATCTCTGAAGATTGGCGTCATGCTCCTTTTGATCATGGCCGGCAATAGTGATATTGTCTAAATACGGAAAGGTATCCGTCAAGTTCTCTTGCCGGACTAGGCCATCCATGGCCCGTTGGAAGACGGCCACCCCATTGGTGACCCCAAATGGAAGGCGGCGAAACTGGAAAAGCCGCCCATTGGCCTCAAAGGCCGTATACTTCTTGTCGGAGTCTATCAGCGGCACCTGATGGTACGCGCTTTTCAAATCGAAGGTCGAAAATACCTTGTATTTGGCAAGGTTGTTGACCATGTCATCTATGCGTGGCAGCGGGTAGGCATCCAGATCGGTATATTGATTAATAGTCTGCGAATAATCGATACACAGACGTTTTTTATATTGTTTTAAGGGATTTTTCACAATGACGACTTGAGCCCGCCAGGGAGATGAACACGGCTCGATAATACCGTCGACTAAAAGGCGAGAGATTTCTGCCTCGATAAATGCTCAATTGTCTTGGCTAAAGCGCCGCGATTTGGTGGCTATGGGTTTACAGCGGGGGGAAAGATTGGCAAACAGGGAGGGTTCACCGAGTAAGGCCGCCAAGAGCACACAAGACGGCACCTTAGAAATGGTAAGCTCCGGCCTTGACCCTCCAAACTCAAAAGTGATCTTGTGCTGCTTCTAGAAGTCCTATCTCAGAAGCACATCGCTGCATAAGTTTGAGTACTCTGAGCCGGGTGGAGAGATAAGTGCGGCCATTGAGGATGAGGTTGACAAGACAGAAGCCAGAAGAATTGGTGGTCAGAGTCGTCAGCGCCATCGCAATCTCCCTGTCCGAGGGGTAAATGCGCAGTTTTAACCTGCTGACAGCCCGCTTACTAATGAAGCTGTCAGAGCTGCAGGAGTCGATTAGTGCGCTTAGAGTGTGCCCATTTGCTGAAACCTTCGTGGCTGCATGGGACAAACTTTGGGGAAAAACCGCCGTGATTGGGGGGGGGGGGCAATTTTCCCTTCGGCAGCTGTAGCCTTAACAGTGGTTCTTGGGGGAGGAGCAGCTCCATAGATAGCAGCTGTGAAGCGAACAGGAGCTCTCGACCGGTATACTTTAGAGGAGCGGCCTTTCTTGTTAGCAGAGGCCCGTGACTGGCATACCTTGGAGAAGTGTCCTTTCTTGCTGCAATGATTGCAGGTCACATTACGAGCCGGGCAAAATTTTCTGTAATGGCACGCCCCTCCACAAAAGAAACACTTTCTTCCTGATTGCCAGGATGCTGCTAGGGCGGGGTCGTCATCAGCGAAGGCCTCCAGGGTAGGGTCGTCGTCCGTTAGAGTAGAGTCAACATCAGTGGGGGCATCCGCCCGAGACCTACCGAAAGACTGATTAAAGGTGATAGCCGCTGCCCGTGCACGTGGTGGGAGATAAGTGTCTGCATTTTTCTTGGCCAAGTCCAAGGAACACGCCTGGTCATAAGCAGCCCGTAAATTGAGGGGTTTATTTTCCAGCAGGACGCAAACCCATTGATAAAGGAATCGCGGATTAGTTCCTCTTGATACTGTTCCGCTGTAACCGCTTTAAGGTTACAATCCTTGCTGAGCCTGCGAAGTTTCTGGAGGAATTCATCGAGTGATTCCCCAGGCTGCTGCCGAGTTGTGGCCAGTAGGTGTCGAGCAAAGATTTCATTCGGGAACTTGACATGTAGCTGCTGTAAAATTTGGACAGCAGTGTCGTAGTCTGTACAGTCCTCAATATAATCATACACATGAGGGGATAAGTTAATAAGCATTCGGAACTTATTAGGGGTATCCGCCCCACATTCTTCAAGAAAGTTGCTAAAGGTACAAAACCAATGCTTCCATACCTTCGCTGCTGCAGGTGCATTCGGGTCCAGGTCGAGACGAGCGGGTCTAAGGAGTTTTTCCATGATGGATCAGTTTCTTGCCCTAGTTCCCTTCTGTGGTTCGAGTTGCAGCTGGTTGTTCCGAATCACCCAAAGCGTGGAGACGATGTCAAGTCGATTAAATTGACGTAATAAAGACTCACTACGCACTTGGTTGAACATAAAGCAAGGCTTTAATCGACTTGTAACTAAACATGGAGGTCTAGTTAGCAGTCACTAGCTTCCTGTTTCCAGATTGTCTCTGCCCAGGGTGGGCCCACGCCCGAGTATTTATACTCCCCGGACGGTGCCCCAGCTGGCCGCCCAGTAGTACTTCCTGAGTTACTTCTTGTAGAAGTTGCGATTTATGACAATGGCTGATCTGATCTTGGGCTCAGCTCCATTTCCCTGCCCGCTCCCCATAACCCATCACTCCCTTATTGTTCAAAAATCTGTCTATCTCCACCTTAAATATATTCAATGACCCAGCCTCCACAGCTCTCTGGGGCAGAGGATTCCACAGATTTATGACCCTCTGAGAGAAGAAATTCCTCCTCATCTCAGTTTTAAATGGCCGACCCCTTATTCTGAAACTATGCCCCCTAGTTCTAGATTCCCCCATGAGGGGAAACATCTTCTCTGCATCCCCTTTGAAATAAAGGCCAACATTCCATTTGCCTTTTTGATTACTTGCTGTACCTGCATGCTAACTTTTTGTGTTTCATGCACAAGGACCCCCAGGTCCCTCTGTACTGCAGCATTTTGTAATCTCTCTCCATTTAAATAATAATTTGCTTTATTTTTCTTACCAAAGTGGATAACCTCACACTTTCCCACATTATACTCCATCTGCCGAATGTTTGCCCACTCACTTAGCCTGTCTATATCCCTTTGCAGATTCTTTGGGCTGGATTTTACCTGCCAAGATGAGTTGGGGTCGGGACTGCTGCCTTCCGGATTCTAGTCCCACCCCTAGCGACATCCGACCCACAGACGCTATTTTCCCCTGATTGGTCTTGTTAAGCCCACCCTGCAGGCTTGCCGGCCAATTAAGGGAAAGCTGGTGTCAGATGACGTCAGTTGATGACGCTTCATCTGCCGGCTTCCTTAAAGTGACATGAACTTTTATTTTTGACAGATGATCTGTCAGTGTTTGACAGTATTGAGGAGCTGTCAAACACTGACAATCACTGTACAAAGGTGAGCCCTTGCACCAGGCTCTCCATTGACTCTCTCCTTAGGATAAAACAGATGGCAGCTGTAGGTGAGGGTACAGAAGCGATCTGTCACTTCTCCCAATGAGGTGAGGCCACACAAACACTTCAAAGCTTGTCACCTACAGAAAAATCTAAACACATTAAAAATGACTTTCCCAGCATTTCCTTACCTCTGATATTCACCAGTGTCTCATTGCATCCTTCACACCACTTCTGCAGCTGTCATCTATACACAAACATAACAACAGACCCACAGCATGCCTCACTTACCCTGGCAGGGTTCCCCGACGTTGGGAAGCCCGCAGCAGAAGTCTCAAAATGGAAAAAAGCCTCTTAACTGCCTGTTAACTACCTGTTCACAGGCAGTTAAGTGGCTATAATCCTCTTCCCGCCGCTAGGAGTTGTGTCCCTGTGCAAATCGGGTACCCGACTCCCAGGAAGATTGGTTGGAGGCGAGTTGGGAGCAATTTCGGAACCCGCTCCCATTTTTTGGGGTTTTCCCAACAGTCCCGCCTCCAGACCCGCCTCCTCAGGGCTGGTAAAATCCAGCCCCAAGTGTCCTCTTCACAACTTGCTTTCCCACCTATCTTTGTATCATCAGCAAATTTGGCTACATTACACTCGGTCCCTTTATCCAAGTCATTAATATAGATTGTAAATAGTTGAGGCTCCAGCACTGATCCCTGTGGCACCCCACTAGTTACCGTTTGCCAACCGGAAAATTACTCCTTTATCCCGACTCTCTGTTTTCTGTTAGTTAGCCAATCCTCTATCCATGCTAATATATTATCCCCAACCCCGTGAGTTCTTATCTTGTGCAGTAACCTATTATATGGCACCTTATCGAATGCCTTCTGGAAATCCAAATACACGACATCCACTGGTTCCCCTTTATCCACCCTGCTCGTTACATCCTCAAAGAACTCTAGTAAATTTGTCAAACACTATCTGGTGAGCACCTGAAAATGGTAACATGGCCCTCTGGTCATCAGCAATGCAACCTCTTCCAATAAAACCATTTTCATTCACTGCAATGTACATTTTATTTTATGTATGAGAAATCAAACCCTGCTTGAGATCAAATTTTATGGACAATTTTCTACAATTAGTCAAACTAAAGCTGTACGAAAAAATTGGGCAAAACAGATAAAACATCAATATAAACAGAAGAAAATCAATATAGCATTGAGGCTTCAAGTTACAACTGGTTAGTTTACCAGTAATATGAGCTAGCTCATTTCATTGCACTGTCGTGTTCTGTGAATCAAGTACATACCACAATGATTGTGCAGATCAATATACAGATACCCAACACAGAATCGCATGATTGCTAATAGGGCAATTTAGAGAGTTCGCCTCTCCATGTGATGTTAGGTTATTCACTATCTTTTATGTATGATAAAACAGGTTTCGTTAGTTACTTGAGATCCAGAATTCATGGTTCTTTTGCCATTTTTGGTAGAGCAGCCCTCCCAGTCTGGTGGCTCAGGTGGTAGCTGGTGTTGACATGTTTGCAAATAGATTCTGGCGTTACACCTTCTTCCAAAATTAGTGGCTAAGACTTGGAAACAAAGAAAAGACAGCAGAGCAATGCTAAATACTCAGCTTTTGTAAGCGGAGGTGCGGGATGAGGATCTTTTCTTCACATGGTAGCTTTTGGTTAGGGGTAATGAGTTGCAGTGTACCTTGCAAATGATGTCTCTCTCTTCATTCTGTTACCACAAAGCAGAAATCAGCACCTCCTGATGCCAGTTTCAGAATGATTCCAATCCGGCCCTAATAATAAATGACTTGATCTGAGTTCTTATTGCTCTATTGTACACAATTAACCGGACAGTCATCCCATAGATCGAATACACACAGCTTTGACAGAAAATACATTGGAAATGAGGACAATTGAATTTTGTTAAGATCAAGGCTTTCATCGTCACAAGATATTGAAGCAATAACATTTTATCTCATCCTTTTATCTCAATGTTGTATGGGTTTCAGTTATTGGTAATTGTGATTATTTTTATCCTTGGATATTTTGCGATTAAGTTGGCTGATCTAAACATGAGAGACATCATGAGTAACTCTTTGCTGTCTTAAGAAACCACAGAATTGTTCCAAAATTGCTAGAAATTTAAACTTTAGTCTTTAAAAATGAAAGTGAAAACAGAAAGATGGAGCACAGGATGGTCAGATGTGGGCTCACTCCCATCACGCCCCACACGGTGAGTTCCTGGACTAAGCCGGGCCATGGGGGAGAGGCTGAGATGTGCCTTCTGCTTGTGTTTCCCCAGAGAGAAGAAAGGAGAGGAAGCTGGGAGACAAGTAGACAAGTCAATCTGAGTCACTATTGTGTATCTCTTAGCAGAAGCATCAAAAGCAGCTGTAGGAGAGGCTACAGAGCAGCTGAGAGACAGTGTTGGGGAGGCACCTTAGGAGACGACTATAGGGGCAAATTAAAGAAACTTTATTTTTCTGGCCAATGTTTCTCCCTTCCTCTTCCAGAAGATATTGCCATTTGCGGTCATGGTTTTGTGTGTGTCTGTACCCTGCCCAAGATACAAATATTCATTTGTGAGTCTTGGCTATGAATGTCAGCAGGGTGACTTGGAGTCTTCAACCCCAGATGCACACACACACACACACACACACACACACTTCCACCAGGAGTCGCTGGGTAGTAAGGAAGAGAAGGGACCCTGACTGATATTCCCCTCCCTAATCCAGGGCAATGAGGCCAATTCCAGCATGGCTGGTGCTACTTCATCTGAAGAAACTAATTCAGATCATACCTCAGGCCTTGCTGGTCTGCATGGGCCAGCCATTCACTGGATAAACTCACTGAGCAAAAAGTTACTTTCTAAATAGGAATAGTATGTTTTAATCAATGAACATGTTTATTTAGTTTTACTACGTGATATGCATTTACCAAAAAGGTTGTAAAGCTGGGATGCATTGCTGAACGAAGAGAGCTCTTCCGCTGTGTTATATTTCTGGTTCTATTCCCTTTCAGAAGCAGAAGAGAGCAAGTTTAGAGCAACAGATCAGAGCGGCTTCAAATGTGAGGGAATTACTGTCAATTATTAACTCATCAGATTGGAAACAGTGGAAATGCCGTCAAAAATTCAAATATCTGGCAGGCTTTGACACACGATCACGATCAACCAGGTTCGCTTCTCCATACTACGGTGCAGAAACTCTCAAATGTAAGCTTATTTATTTCCAAACCTCTTCCTTTATATATTTGCAATAAACGTGGGGAGTTTCATTTACAGCATATTTGCTATTTCTTTTCAATGTAGCCATCGATGATGAATGGCAGAGGACGCAATGTGTCCCCAGGGAATCCTGTGTTGATGTTGCTAAGGAGCTTGGAAGAAGCACCAATACCTTCTTCAAACCTCCATGCGTGTCTGTATTTCGATGTGGTGGATGCTGCAATGAAGAAAGTCTAGTCTGCAAGAACATCAGCACTTCCTACATCCGCAAAGAGGTGGCTGTATAGTTTATTTTTTTAAGAAAGTAAATCTTGTTCACACTGGAAAGTTAGTTGGTTACATTTAGTACATGAAAACTGTACTATCCTTCAAAATGAGCCCCCTTGGTACTTTCCAGTTAATGATTTCATTACACATGGATTTATTATAAAGCTCTGATTAGACCCCATTTAGAGCACTGAATTCAGTTCTGGGCACTGCACCTCAGGAAGGATATATTGGCCTTGGAGGGGGTGCATGCAGCATAGATTCACCAGAATGATACCGGGGCTAAAAGGGTTGAATTATGAGGACAGGTTGCATAGTAGGCTTGTATTCCCTCGAGTATAGAAGATTGAGGGGTGATGTAATTGAGGTGTTTAAAATGATTAAAGGATTTGTTAGGGTAGATAGAGAGAAACTATTTCCTCTGGTGGGGGAGTCCAGAACAAGGGGGCATAACCTTAAAATTAGAGCCAGGCCATTCAGGGGTGATGTCAGGAAGCACTTCTTCACACAAAGGGTAGTGGAAATCTGGAACTCTCTCTCCCAAAAAGCTGTTGAGGCTAGGATAATTGAAAATGTCAAAACTGAGATTGATAGATTTTTGTTAGGTAAAATTACCTATGTTAAGGGTTATGGAACCAAGGCGGGTAGATGGAGTTAAGATACAGATCAGCCATGATCTAATTGAATGGTGGAACAGGCTTGAGGAGCTGAATGGCCTCCTCCTGTTCCCATGTTCCTAATTGCAAAATTAAACTCGCTGCAGATAGCTAGGGCTGATACTTAACAGTGTAAGTACCATTTTAATGACAAGATTTATGTTCTTGCAATGCCACTCAACCTCTCCGGCCCAGAAAGATCACAATTGAAACTGTGGAGTCTCAATTCCAGTTAGTAAATTGTTGTTAGAGATTTTTTTTTCATTACATTTTTAATTTCTTTTCTTACTTTTCCTTTGTCTTTTTTCCCTCTCTTAATCTAATCTTTCTTTCCCTCTTTATTTCCATTTCTGTACCTGATTGGACTCTAATTCACCTTATTTCCTTCTCCATTGTTCCTGCTCCTTTCTCCATCCTTAAATCTCATTGGTTAAGGAGATAGACTGTTGGCCCCCTCGTTATCTGCTCGCACTTCCAGCAAAAGCATTTCAAGCTGAAGGATAATGGAAAAAGTCTAACGGCAATATTCTCTGCATTACTCTGTCCCTGAGGATCCAACTTGCAACACTGCAGTTCTGAAGCAGCGGGAGGAGCAACTGCAGTGTAATCTGGGTAGAACCCAACATTCTGCAAATAAGACTTACTGAGCCAAAATTCAGCAAAACGTTATAGAGCACATAACAACACGTGGTACAAAGAATAATGATGAAAAGTGCAGGCAGTTGTCCCAGTGGTGGAAAAATTTAACGCTCCTGAGCGAATTTCCACACCTTTCTCAGCTTCACCGTAACTCATGCTATCCAGTTCAGTCATTTTAAAGGACACATGGAAAAGCTGTGAAAATAAATGCTTTAATGGAATTATAAATAATTGTCCCTTATACAGAACAGCAGTTTTCAAAGGAGTGGCAAAGTTAAAAGAAATAAGAAAATGTTGCAGCATGGGTACAAGAAATGATTGAATGATGGCAATGTCAATATAGATGCCAAATATCTTCACTTAATAGTTAGCTTACTGGAGTGACTGTGTTGCAGAAATGATTACACAAGCATAGAGCCTGAAATTCTGGTAGAGTTGGAGGGCAGAAGTGGGGCTGGAATTTGAGGCACAACTGAAATCTGCTTTGCTTCTCGCCCCATTTCAAATGTAGTCTGAGGGGAGCTGGCAAGTCTTCCATCAGCCCCCTCCCGTGTCCAAAGGCTCCTTTGGGAGCAGTCTAAGGGAGTTCCTGAGTGACGCCAGAAATTCCACCCATTATGCTCTCCCTACTCCCAGCAGGACCTACACCAGCTGAGAGCTCACACAGATCCAGTACTGGACCATACAAAGGCCCCAATTACCTTTAAGTATCTGGCCATTTTTAATGGATAAAAAATGCCTTTTCCCTTTGGCTCCACCATCCAAGCAGCAGGATACCGCTCCTCAGCTCAGTCAGGGTAGGTGCCTCTGTTGTGTCCATAAAGGTGTAGCCACTGACCTCAACTATTTAAATGACCCAATGAGCCCAATAAGGGAGGGGGCGGTTCTGGACTTAGTTTTAGGGAATGAAGCTGGGCAGGTAGAAGGCGTATCAGTGGGGGAGCATTTTGGTGCTAGTGACCATAATTCAGTTAGATTTAAGGTAGTTATGAAAAAGGACAAGGGTAGACCAGGAATAAAAACTCTAAATTGGGTAAAAGCAAATTTTGCTAAGCTCAGAGGGGATTTAGCCATAGTGGACTGGAAACAGCTACTTGAAGGTAAAACAGTGTCAGAGCAGTGGGAGGCATTCAAGGAGGAGATCCGGAGGGTTCAGACCAAATATGTGCCCTTAAAGAAAAAAGGTGGGACTAACAAATCTAGAGCCCCCTGGATGTCTAGGGACATATAGGGTAGGATAAAGAAAAAAAGGGAGGCGTATGACAGATACCGAGGGCTAAATACTGCAGAATCTTTAGAGGAGTACAGAAAGTGCAGGGGTGCAATTAGAAAAGATATTAGGAAAGCAAAGAGAGAGCATGAAAAATTCTTGGCAAGTAAAATCAAGGAAAACCCAAAGATGTTTTATCAATACATTAAGAGTAAGAGGATAACTAAAGAAAGGGTAGAGCCTATTAGAGATCATGAGGGTAATCTGTGTGTGGAGGCGGGAGACGTCGGTAGGGTTCTTAATGAATACTTTGCATCTGTTTTCACAAAGGAAAGGGGCGAAGCAGACATTGCTATCAGGGAGGAGGAGTGTGAAATATTAGATGAAATAAACATAGTGAGAGAGGAAGTATTAAGGGAGACAGCTTTAAAAGTAGATAAATCCCCAGGCCCGGATGAAATGTATCCCAGGCTGTTAAGCAAAGCAAAAGAGGAAAGAGCAGAGGCCCTGACCATCATTTTCCAATCCTCTCTGGCTTCAGGTGTGGTGCCAGAGGACTGGAGGACTGCTAATGTGGTACCCTTGTTTAAAAAGGGAGAGAAGGATAGACCGAGTAATTACAGGCCAGTCAGCCTAACCTCGGTGGTGGGAAAATTATTGGAAAGAATTCTGAAGGACAGGATAAATCTTCATTTAGGAAGACACGGATTAATCAAGGATAGTCAGCACGGATTTGTTAAGAGAAGGTCGTGTCTGACAAACTTGATTGAGTTTTTTGATGAGGTAACAAGGAGGGTAGATGAGGGTAGTGCATTTGATGTAGTGTATATGGACTTTAGCAAGGCTTTTGATAAGGTTCCACATGGCAGACTGGTCATGAAGTTAAAAGCCCATGGGATCCAGGGCAAAGTGTCAAGTTGGATTCAAAACTGGCTCGGAGGCAGGAAGCAGAGGGTAATGGTTGATGGGTGTTTTTGTGACTGGAAGGCTGTTTCCAGTGGGGTTCCGCAGGGCTCAGTACTAGGTCCCTTGCTTTTTGTGGTATATGTCAATGATCTAGACTTGAATATAGGGGGTATGATTAAGAAGTTTGCAGATGATACTAAAATCGGCTGTGTGGTTGATACTGAAGAAGGAAGCTGTGGACTGCAGGAAGATATCAATAAATTGGTCAGGTGGGCAGAACAGTGGCAAATGGAATTCAATCCGGAGAAGTGTGAGGTAATGCATTTGGGGAGGGCTAACAAGGAAAGGGAATACACATTAAATGGTAAGACACTGAGTAGTGTAGAGGAACAAAGGGACCTTGGAGTGCATGTCCACAGATCCCTGAATGTAGCAGGCCAGGTAGATAAGGTGGTTAAGAAGGCATACGTAATGCTTGCCTTTATTAGCCGTGGCATAGAATACAAGAGCAGGGGGGTTATGCTTCAACTGTATAAAACACTAGTTAGGCCTCAGCTAGAGTACTGCGTGCAGTTCTGGTCATCACATTACAGGAAAGATGTGATTGCACTAGAGAGGGTACAGAGGAGATTTACAAGGATGTTGCCAGGAGTAGAGAATCTTAGCTATGAGGAAAGACTGGATAGGCTGGGTTTGTTTTCCTTGGAACAGAGGAGGCTGACGGGAGACCTTATTGAGGTGTATAAAATTATGAGGGACCTGGATAAAGTGGATAGAAAGGACCTATTTCCCTTAGCAGAGGGGTCAGAAACCAGGGGGCACAGATTTAAAGTAATTGGTGGAAGGTTTAGAGGGGATTTGAGGGGAAATTTCTTCACCCAGTGGGTTGAGTGGGTCTGGAACTAACTGCCTGAAAGGGTGGTAGAGGCAGAAACCCTAACCACATTTAAAAAGTACTTGGATGTGCACTTGGGATGCTGTAAGCTGCAGGGCTACGGACCAAGAGCTGGGAAGTGGGATTAGGCTGGATAGCTCTTTGTTGGCAGGCGCGGACACAATGGGCCGAAATGGCCTCCTTCCGTGCTGTAACTTTCTATGATTCTATGACCCTGCTCCTAGTATTTGGGATGGGATCCGTTGCATTTGAGGTTGGCAGGTCGGGAGTCCTGCATTGTTGGTGGTAGAGCGGGGACCGCAAAATTTCAAGACCTGTCATTTTGTTTCGTCTTGTTAGCAGAAACCTAGCAAAGGCCTAAACTCCATTCAGAAGGGAAAACACAGAGGACTGAGAAAGCTAGTTTTGCCAGAGTTCCGCGAATGTAGACTTTTCCACTGCACTGTAACCTGAGCTCCAGTTTCACATTGTCACGTTCATTTACATCTAATAAAATGAGCTGAATAGCAGAGCAGCACAATGTTGCATGTTGTTGCTCAACTGCAATTAGACCCATTGGTGTCAACCTTTAGTTTGAGATCACACGATCAATAAGAACTGGGTTAATGTGTTTGTGTGAAGTTCATGTGTCTGTTATCATAACAAAGGTGTTAACCCTTTTATAAATTAATCCCTTCATTAAAATAGCAGACACAGGAATTTTATTTGAAACTATTAACGGGTTTGTTACTAATATGGCACAGCTAGATTTCAACCTCTAAGTTTCCACCGCTGATAAAGGAGGGGAGGGGCGTTCTGATACAACCATCCAACTGCTTCAGATTATTAGTTTAAAACAAGGAATGAATGTTGAATACAAAATCAAAATACTGCAGATGTTGGAAATCTGAAATAAAAACAGAAAATGCTGGAAATACTCAGCAGGTCAGGCAGCATCTGTGGAGAGAGAAACACAGTTAACATTTCAGGTCGATGAGCTTCCATCAGAATGAATATTGAAATTGTGTCACTAATATTTCACTTGTATCTCCAGCTCTTTGAGATTGCCATTCCCCTGACCAATATACCAGAGCTCTTGACTATCAGGGTTGCGAACCACACTTCTTGTAAATGCATCTCCAGTCGACATGCATACTCCATCATTCGAAGGTCAATCCTCACACACGAAGAATACAGGTAAATGAAATCCCCTCCCACCTAGGGTTACTTCTGATAAACTCATTGTTGGGAATGCAACAGCCAGTGTGGAATTGGACCAAACACCACTCCAGTCCTGCCTTTTTATTTCATTTGAAAACTTAAAAATTAAACTATTTGATAAGTGTTAGAATGTGGGTTCCCCCTGCAGTTCCACACACTGTAAGTTCCCAATCTCCGCTAGGCTGGCTGGGGGAGGTGCTGAGCTGACGCAAGATGCTAACCCAGCTGGCTCAGAGGAACAAAGCAAAATGGAGGGTGACTTAGGACCAAGCCATATTGCACTTTCAGTGTACGAACACAAAACCTGCAGGATAATGAAGTCACTGATCTGACAGAACACCTGTTTGCCAAGCACATGCAGCAGGTAGTTTCAAATTACTTTTAGCTTTCACTGGTTGCAGCATGACTGCAACCGATGCAAAGTAAACTTTCAAAACTGTTTTAGTGTTAGGAAAAGCTGTTTAATAACATAACAAAATTGAAATGGCATTTGGGCACAGCTGACCACAGACACCGTTTATCCGGGGGAATTTTAACACCAAAAAACAGGTGGGTTGGGATCGGGTAGGAGGTTAAACTCTTAGAAATGTGACTCCTAACCCCAAGCCGCCCACTTCTGGGTTTAAAGGAGGCGGGTCAGAGGGGCGGGCAGCCAACCCACTGCCTGCCAGGAGGAGGGTTGGCTCTTTAAATGTGATCATGAGCCCCTGAAGCCTCTGCTTTAACCTGCTGTGCAGGTTTAACTGTGACCGGCTGGGGGTCTCGGGGCTCGGGATTCCCGACAGCTGCAGCGAGGCGAGGACAACCTTGGGGAGCAATCCTTGTGGACCGGGAGGAGCAGGAGTGCTTCCTCCCGGCCCCGCAAGCTCCCCCACCATCAGCCCCACCCCCGCCGTCCACCCACCCCCCGGGTTGGGGCTCGTGGTTGCGGCCTGCGGCCTAGCGTTCCCTGCCCGGCTGGAAGCTCAGCTGTCAATCAGGTCACTCGCATGCTGTGGAGTTAAAACGCCAGTGTGCGGCGTGCTCTACCAGCCCCCCACTCCCACTCCGGGCAGGTCATCGGATCTTAAATCTCAAAGTATCAGTTTGGTTGAATGGTAACACTCAACTTTGAGTCAAAAGGCTGTGGAATTGAACCCCGCTCCAGAGATTGAGCTCAGAATCTAGCTGATACTTCAATCCAGTTGTGAAGGAGTGCTGCACTGTTGGAGGTGCTGCCTTTCAGATAAGACATTAAACCGAGACCCTGTCTGCCTGTGCAGGTGGATGTAAACGATGGTTTTGCTCTTTAAAGGTGGGCATGGAGTTTTCCAGGTGCTGGGCAACATTCATCACTGAACCAACACCAACAAAACAAACTCACTGTTTATTCAAATCAGCTCTGTTTCTGGCACCCTGCTGTACATAAATTAGCTCCCATTTTTGCCTGCAAAATGACAGTGATTACAGTGGAGAAGTAATTCATTGGCTGTGAAAAGAAGCTCCACCAATTTGAATGTGCCATGTTAGCTAAGAATCGAACGCATGTTATCCCATAGTCCGAGTACGCACAATTTCAGTGCAGCGGATATAAACCCAAAATTAAGGTAATAATTCTCATCGACTGATCAAAAAAAAAATCCTATTAGAATAGTAATTAATATTTGGAATACATGAACTATATCCTTCAAAAGGCACTTGAATGTAATGTGTAGCTGTTTATTACTGATAAGTTTAGTGTGAGAGCTGTGCCTTTTACAGACAAATAACACAACACAGAGCACACGTTGTATCTGGTTCATTTAGGGGTTCTATGTTGTAGAGAGTATACACCAGTGTAAGTTTAACAGCAAGGACACAGGACTAACAGGCTGCTGCTATGACTTCCAGCTGTCTGCACGATGAGAATCACTGCTCCAGGGGCCTGGTGTGGGACAAGCAGAAATGCCACTGTGTGACTTCTTCCGACCAAAGAGAAGATGGTGACAAACTCCATATTTTAGAATTTGTTTCAGATTTCAAACATTACAAAATCAATAGGTGTGAGCCGCACTTTCTCAAATGTGTTTCTTTTCCGTCCAGAACTTTCTCCCATTGCAGAACTGGCCATCTGTGGGCCCTACATGCAGTTCAGTGAGGATCTGTGTGATTGTGTTTGCAGGAACATGGAAAATCATGAAACATGCTCGCAGAAACAGAAAGCGTTTGATCCAGATTCCTGCAGGTGGGAACACTGATAATAACCTAACCAAGTTAATGTGATACACTGTGAGAGGGTTAAAGAAAAACAGTAAAAATAGCAAACTCTCACTGTATTGGCAAAGATTATGTGAAGCCTCCATTTTATATCCTGTAATACTGATTCTTGTATAATTCTATTTATGTCACACTTACATGACTAGAGAATTTTCCATGGTTATATTTATCTACAGCCCTATAACATAGATGACTTTGCCTGTTGGATAATTGTCAGAGCCAGAAGTCTGAGGAACAGTATTATTGGATGAATAAGCCACACCTACAGGACTCAGTCCAGCCTTGCTCTATCTGCCCAACTTTGATTTGACCTATTTGCCAGATCCAAACATTGGCAGCCCGCGCACTGGCAGCCCGCGCACTGGCAGCCCGCACACTGGCAGTCCGCACACTGGCAGTCCGAACACTGGCAGTCCGAACACTGCAAGATTACAAGAGTCTGTGGAATGAGAAAGAGCCTTTAGCTCATCAAGCTGAGTTATCGACGGCTTGGTGCTGCAGACAGCTCCAGACCACCATCAGGCTAGGGTCCCGTCAGACCCTGAACCATCATTGCTTTGTGACTTTTTGGTCTAAAAGTATTTCCCTGTGACAAACCTTCTGACATTATTTTGTTCACTCTTCTAAAGGAAGCATTAACGTGTTCATTTTAAACAGCAGACCTCCGCCATAAAAACGCCAAACACAGCAATCTCATGCATCAGCAGCTAATATTGTCTAGCAGTAATTGTATTGTAGAAATTTGGAAAAATCTTGTATCGCACTGAAAATCTTCACATACTTTGTTAGATTTGTGATTTTGATAAAGCAGCATTATTGGCAAACTGGATGGGGCATGTGCTTATCGGGCACCAGAATCCAGAGCGTTGCTGCAATAAATACCACAGGTTCCCCCTTTTAATTTAATCTGTTTCCCTGCCATCATGCTGCACAGAGATTAGCAGAAAACCTTCTCCAAGCCTTCAGCTCCCATTCTTGTGACAGCTCCCGGAAGCAACCTTTCCCTGGGAGCAGGCAGCAGTGGGAGTCCGAGCTGATTCTCTCCTACCTAACCCAAATATATGAATGCCCAATGTAGGGCCCATACTGCTGCCATTACATGGATCAGCTAAGTCAGCATACAACACAGATCAGAGTTGGGAGCGTCCTGGGCCGGCACAGACACGATGGGCCGAATGGCCTCCTTCTGTACCGTAAATGTCTATGATTCTATGGCTCAGGTACTCATTAGTTAAGATTACGAAGCCATCAAGGCAGTACAAAGAGGTTTCTTTTAACCATTTAAAGATATGGCAAGAATTTCATTTTGCTCACCAAGCAGTCGTGATAACAGCGTCTGTCCTCAGCACAGCACAATGCGGAGTCAAGAAGCTGGCCCACTCACAGGGTCAGGCCTTGCTAATGTTTTGCCACCGCCAAACGGGCCTCCCACTGCAGCTCAGCACTTACTTGTAGTGGAAAAGCTACTGGCTGCAGCAAGCAGCTGGCCAGCAGGTAAAGCCTGTCAGGTGCAGGCTCGATGCTGGGGAAGACGATGCTGGGGAAGGCGATGCTGGGGGGGTGGAGGGGTCGATGGGGGGGAGATGCTGGGAGGGCGATGCAGGGGAGGGCGATGCAGGGGGAGGGCGATGCGAGCGATGCAGGGGGAGGGCGATGCTAGGGAGGGCGATGCTGGCGGGGGGGGCGATGGCGGGGGAGATGCTTGGGGGGCGATGCTGGAGGAAGTGATACTGGACGGAGCGATGCTGGGGGTAGGTGTGATGCTGGGGGGGGAGCGATGCTGGGGGGGAGCGATGCTGGGGCGGGGTAATGCTGGGGGGGTGATGCAGGGGGGGCGATGCTGGGGGGAGCGATGCTGGGGGGGCGATGCTGGGGGGAATGCTGCTGGGGGGCGCGGCGATGCGGGGGGGTGCGGCGATGCTGGGGGGAGGCGGCGATGCTGGGGGAGGGGGCGATGCTGGGGGAGGGGGCGATGCTGGGGGAGGGGGCGATGCTGGGGGAGGGGGCGATGCTGGGGGAGGGGGCGATGCTGGGGGAGGGGGCGATGCTGGGGGAGGGGGCGATGCTGGGGGAGGGGGCGATGCTGGGGAGGGGGCGATGCTGGGGGAGGGGGCGATGCTGGGGGAGGGGGCGATGCTGGGGGAGGGGGGCGATGCTGGGGGGACCAATGCTGGGGGGGCGATGCTGGGGGAGGGGGCGATGCTGGGGGAGGGGGGCGATGCTGGGGGGACCAATGCTGGGGGGGCGATGCTGTGGGGGGAATGATGCGGTGGGAGCGATGCTGGGGGGAGCGATGCTGGGGGCGGGGGCGGGGTTGATGCGGGATGAGCGATGCGGGGGGAACGATGCTGGGCGGGGCGATGCTGGGGGGAACGATGCTGGGGGGGAACGATGCTGGGGGGGCGATGCTGGGCGGGGGCGATGCGGAGGGAGCGATGCTGGGAGAGCGATGCGGGTGGAACGATGCTGGGGGGAGTGATGCTGGGGGGAGCGATGCGGGTGGAACGATGCTGGGGGGAGCAATGCTGGGGGGGAGCGATGCGGGTGGAACGATGCTGGGGGGAGCGATGCTGGGGGGGAGCGATGCGGGTGGAACGATGCTGGGGGGAGCGATGCTGGGGGGGAGCGATGCGTGTGGAACGATGCTGGGGGGAGCGATGCTGGGGGGGAGCGATGCGGGTGGAACGATGCTGGGGGGGAGCGATGCTGGGGGAACGATGCGGAGGGAGCGATGCGGGGGGGGGCGATGCTAGAATACTTTTTTGGTGCAAAGCTGAGACTGCTTTGCACAAACCAGCTGTGCAGTATCAGAATAAAGCAAACAGCAATGCATGCACAGAATTATTCCTCAGTAAAGATAAAGCACATGCAATCTTCCCAGGTCTTCTGTAATATTAAAAATAACAACAGAAAACGCAGGAAAAACTCAGCAGGCGAGGCAGCATCCGTGGAGAGAGAAACAGAGTTAACGTTTCAGGTCGATGACCCGAAAGGTAATCGACCTGAAACGTTAACTCTGTTTCTCTCTCCACGGATGCTGCCTGGCCTGCTGAGTTTTTCCAGCGTTTTCTGTTGTTATTTCGGATTTCCAGCATCTGCAGTATTTTGCTATCGCTTCTGTAATATTATTTAGTTTAAACTTTTGTTACATTTTAAATCTACAGAGTTTCTGGGTGAAATTTCAATTGATAATTTCAGCTAAAAGATCGTATGAAATGTGATTTTCTTTTACTTGGTACTTGTGTCGACCTTTTCCTAAAATTATCGACAGGTGGTATTTCAGCTGCTCTATCACTATCCCTGTTTAAGCTGCTCTCTCTCTGTTCTTGTTACAGTTGTGTGGACAGACTTGCCTGTCTATACCACAGCAGATTGTGTGCTGTGGGAATGGTCTTCAATGAGAAGCACTGTCAGTGTGTGTGGAAGAACAAACACTGACGCTGTGTACAGAGAGAAGGCAACTGACAATCGTGGATTTTGATTTTAACAAAAGTGCTAGTTCTATACTTCTAGCCTTGTTTTAAATTATTGATACTGTAGAATTATGTAAAATATTAAACCACTTAGCAGTCACTGACGTCTTATGTCTATCCTTTCCAGAATGTGAGCAGCATATTATCTACGTAATAAACGTCTGTACAAATTCTCTGTTGAATTACTGGTCAAAATGCACCATACATTGCAGCATCCTAACACTCAATGTACATTGTTCTTTTCCATTATACTTTCTCCATTTATTTTCCTCTTCTTTTGCATTAACCCCATTCCAATGCCCAGCTGAGCAAGTGCGCTGGCAACATGTTCCAGTGCCAGTGCTGTTCTGAAAAGAGAGATTCAGAGCTGCGCTATTATTGCTTATCCGAGAGGAAAGGCCAAGGCTCATATTGCAGAATAGCACCAAGGTTGAAAGGAGTGAAAGAAATGAGGTAGCTCAGGATTAATTGGCACCAAGCTTTGGGCTTTGAAAGCCTGAAGATTGTAGAGGAAGACAAGTCTAGGAGAGGAAAGAATTGGAGCAAAAGACCATATAGGAGTCTTGACTTCACGAGTGAGGATAACAACATCTTCAGGGTACCGTGTCTCCAACCATAACCTTAGCCAAAATGGCTTTGGCTTAATCAGATTTGCCACTGATATACAACACTCTCAAATAGAGATGCTTCACCTACCATCCCTCAACCTAAGACAAAGAAACCCTTCACAGGCACTTTTATTTGAATAATTCAAGTCTCTGGACCTAGGTACAAATTCATATCAAAATTTTGAAAAATGAAATTTGGATATGTAACTTGAAAGCGGATGGATTGCCTTCAATCACACTTCTATCCTTCCCAGGAAGCATTCTGCCTGATTGCCACCTGCGCTTGATGGAATGCCTGAGATCAGGCTAAACATACAGGAACTTGGGTTCACTGAAGCAACTTTAGACCTCTCCAACATGTATATTACAAGCACCACTGAGTTGAATCTGTTTTAAAATTCAAATTTGTCTATTAATACTTAAATACAACTGTTTAACTCATATCCGCTCCATCACCAAAACCGCCTACTTCCACTTCCGTAACATCGCCCGTCTCCGTCTCTGCCTCAGGTCAGCTGCTGCTGAAACCCTCATCCGTGCCTTTGTTACCTCTAGACTCGACTATTGCAATGCTCTCAAGGCCGGCCTCCTACCTTGCACCCTCCATAACCATGAGCTCATCCAAAACTCTGCTGCCCGTGTCCTAACTCGCACCAAGTCCCGTTCACCCATCACCCCTGTGCTCACTGACCTACACTGGCTCCCAGTCCAACAATGCCTTGTTTTTAAAATTCTCATACTTGTTTTCAATTCCTTCCATGGCCTCACCCCTTCCTATCTCTGTAATCTCCTCCACCCCTACAACCTTACGAGATCTCTGCGCTCCTCCAATTCTGGCCTCTTGCGCATCCCCAATTTTTATCGCTCCACCATTGGCGGCCGTGTCTTCAGCTACCTGGGCTTAAACTCTTAAATTAACACCCTAAACCTCTCCATCTCTCTCTCCTCCTTTAAGACGCTCCTTAAAACCTACCTGCTCGGTGTTAAATTTTGACTGTTTATGCTCCTGTGAAGCACCCTGGGATGTTTTACTACTTTAAAGACGTGATACAAGTGCAATTTGATGTTGTACAGTAAATCAGTATTTGCACAAAATGTTGCTCTTTGTGGGATCTTGCAGTGTGTAAAATACTGCTTTCAACTACAGGTGAATATTACAAGCCTGGTAAGGATACAATTGTGTGACTGCTTTACACTTGGTAGCTGTTCAACGTCTGGGAATATAGCCTGCACATCCTACGTCACGTGAGAACTCCAGGACGCTTTGTGTGTCCTCGATAACCAGGTGTGCAGGCAGTGCCTCCAACTGCTTGAACTCATGGTTTCTGAGCTTGAGGAGCGGCTGGAGTCACTGCAGGGCAGACGAGAAAAAAGACTTGTATTTCTACAGCATTTTTCATGACCACCGGACGTCTCAAAGCGCTTTACAGCCAATGAAGTACTTTTGAAGTGTAGTCACTGTTGCGATGTGGGAAACGTGGCAGCCAATTTGCGTACAGCAAGATCCCACAAACAGCAATGTGATAATGACCAGATAATCTGTTTTTGCTATGTTGATTGAGGGATAGATATTGGCCAGGACACCCGGGGAGAACTGAGAGGCTGAAAGTTTCCTGGAGCGCACGTTCCAGGAGGTGGTCATCATGCAGCTACTGAGAGTTTAGGAGAAGAGTAAGTGGATGGTCATCTGACAGGGCAGGAAGAGGCAGACAGTGCAGGAATCCTCCGGGAGTGTGGCACTCACAAACCGATTTCTGTGTCGACACCTCAGGGGAGTGCAGTCGCGAGCACATCCAAGGCACCGTGGGGCATATGGCTGCACAGGGGGGCACAGTGAAAGGTAGCAACGCAGTGGTCATAGGGGATTCGAGAGTCAGGGGGATAGACAGGCGTTTCTGCAACCGCCGACGTGAGTGTCGCATGGTGCATTGTCACTGAACGAGTGCAGAACATTCTGCGGGGGTGGGGAAGGGGAACAGCCAGATTTCATGGTGTATGTCGGAACCAATGATATAGGAAAGAAAAAGGCTGAGGTCTTACAGACAGAGTTTCAGGAGCTATCGAGGGAACTAAAGAGCAGGACCTCAAAGGTGGTAATCTCTGGATTACTCCCAGTGCCACGTGCTAGTGAGTGTAGGAACAGAAAGAAAAAGCAGGTTAATGCGTGGCTGGAGAAATGGTGCAGGAGGGAGGGCTTCAGATTCCTGGGGCTTTGGGACCAGTTCTAAGCAGGAGGGATCTGTTCAAGATGGACAGGGTGCACCTGAAGGCTAGTCAGTCTAACGTCGGTGGTGGAGAAACTTCTCAAGACCATAATCTGGGACAAAATTAATTGGCACTTGGAAAAAAATTAGTTAATTAGTAACAGTCAACACGGATTTGTTAAAGGTAAATCATGTCTGACAAACTTGATTTGAGGTCTTCGATGAAATAACAGAGGGTTAATGAGGGTAATAGTGCAGTCGATGTTGTGTATATGGACTTTCAAAAGGCATTTACTAAAAAGCCATATAATAGATTTATTAGCAAAATTAAAGTCCATGGGATTAAAGGATTAGTGGCCGCAAGAGAGAGCAAGCAGAGCAGTGAACAGCTGTTTTTCAGACTGGAGGGTAGTCTGCAGTGGTGTTCCCCAGGGGTCGGTATTAGGACCACTGCTCTTTTTGATATATATTAATGA
The DNA here is from genome assembly GCA_030390025.1 of Squalus acanthias. NCBI lineage: Eukaryota > Metazoa > Chordata > Chondrichthyes > Squaliformes > Squalidae > Squalus > Squalus acanthias. The sequence goes on along the minus strand of CM059429.1, from coordinate 116,543,076 downwards.
CCTGGACTTGGGTATGGCGGCACAATTTCAAAGTTTGCAGATGACACAAAACTTGGAAATGTAGTAAACAGTGAGGAGGATAGCAACAGACTTCAGGACACAGACAGACTGGTGAAATGGGCAGACACATGGTACCTGTTGTGTTTTCCCTCCCAAATGTTTGCAATCCATTCTAAGACTTTCCTTTGGAAGCTTCAATATACCGGCACAACCTGTCATCACACTTCCCCCTTTTATCATGTGACTGCCCTATTGCTGGCAAGTAGAACTGAGAAACATTACTGAAGTTACACTCTGCTCCAACTGAGAGCAGTTCGAAATGAAACAGGAATTTTGAGTGCTAAATTTTTAAGTGCACAGAGCTGAATGCTGGAGGGCGGGAGGGGGATTTTGTAAACAAATAGAAATTGTCTTTCGTCACTAAAGATCTGTGTTTGTAAACTTTCCTTGTCTGGCCGTGAGCAGCCTTCTGGTTATCAGAACTTCGACAGCACCTCCCAAACCCACAACCTCCACCACCTAGCAGGACAAGGGCAGCAGGTGCATGGGAACACCAGCACCTCCAAGCCGCACAGCATCCTGACTTGGAAATATATCGCCGTACCTTCATCGTCGCTGGGTCAAAATCCTTGAACTCCCTCCCTAACAGCACTGTGGGAGTACCTTCACCACACCGACTGCAGCGGTTCAAGAAGGCGGCTCACCACCACCTTCTCGAGGGCAATTAGGGATGGCCAATAAATGCTGGCTTTGCCAGCAGCACCCACACCCCAAGAATTAATTTGTAAAACTTCTCACACCACAGCTGCTGGCACAAAACCAGGAGCAGAGACATTCAACTGCCAGGGACCCAACCTTTATAAGGTAAATGTAGTAACATTGTCAAACTGTGGAAAAGTGTCAACAAGACCCAGAAGATACGCACCCACCCAACCCCACATGGTAGTTATCCATCGTCTGAGAGTGTCGTAAGTGTAAGAAAGGGGAAATCTTCATTTCTGAGTCTCCCTACTAACTAACTCCCAAATTGAGAGAACAATAAGAACTAGCTAGATTAGTCAAGTGCCAATTACAGGAAACTCTTTGGTATCCGGCACCGACGGGACCGGCATGGTGCCGGTTGATCAAAAATTCCGGATAACGGAGAGTTATATCTACCGAGGCTATTTTTAACAAACAAAAATTAAAAAATCAAGAAATGTGCAGTATACAGTATTTGGGTACTCAATTATAGAATGTTGTGTTAAATGGATGGTGGAAGATGCTTGATTAAGTACAGTACTGCCAGTTGAGGGTAATCCCTAACTCTTTAATTACTTAACAGTAAAACAAAACTTATAAACGACTGTATACAGTACTGTAGTTGACTACACTTATTCCGAGTCATCTGGCTCATCAGGAATATCCGTGCCAGCTGGGTCATCAGGATCATGCAGTTCCACAGATTCCACAGATTCTTCAGGCACTTCCGCTGCTTCGACTCTTTTGGAAGCTTTCTTAAACATGTTGCGGATGTCGGTTTGCTTAGTGGACTCTTGCCTTTTCTGTAGAAACGTGGAATGCAGAATATGGAGTTGCATAACTTCTTGGGCAGAGTAGCAAGTCTGCCTTTCAGCAAATTTGAGGAATGAAGAAAATCCTTCTGCAGCTTTAGCCCAAGAAATCTTGTTCTCTTCAGAAATATCATCCTCTTCACTTTCCATCTCACTTTCCTTTTCTTTCTTTGGATTCAAAACATTCTCAATTATTTCATCATCACTTAGCATATGCACAACACCAACTTCTCTATCTGCATCAACCCACTGCTCGATATCACTTTCACTGAGGTGACGTAGAGGGTTTGCTGGGCCTGCATTTTTCACCATGCCAGCCATTTCCATTATTGTACTCTTCTTGGGACGAACATTGAACCCATGAAATTCCTCCTCTGAAGAAGAACCTTCAGCAAACATTACAGAAGGCCACAATTTGCGCCAGGCTTGCCTCAGAGTGTGACCTTTCACAAAGTTCCAGGAACATGCAACATTATAGATGGCATCTTTAATATTGTATTCCTTCTGAAATGCTTGAATATTGTCATCTTGGCTTATCAGTTTACGTAGGAAGTCTTTCTTGTAATGACACTTCAGATTTTGGATAACGCCCTGGTCCATGGGTTGGATGAGAGAAGTTATATTTGGTGGCAAATAAATGGTGAAAATATTTCCCGAAACCAACTCGGATTCATGCGGATGGGCTCTACAATTATCAAGCAATAAAATGCATTTGCTATCTTCAGGTTTCCCTATTTTACGGAAATGTTCCCTCACAGATGGAACAAAAATATGATGGAACCAATCGGAGAAGATTTCCTTATCCATCCAAGCATTTTTTTGAGCTTTGTACTCAACAGGTAAGTGCCTCACATTTTTAAATGCACGGGGATTTTTATACTTCCCAATAACAAGAAGTTTAACCCGGTGTGATCCAGCAGCGTTCGCACATGTTAGCACGGTTACACGATCTTTATTTTTCTTGTAACCTGAAGCATTAGCCTCACTAGCCCCAGCAAGCGTTGATTCTGGCAAAAACCTCCAAAACAAGCCAGTTTCATCGGCATTATATATCTGTGCTGGCGACAAATCATGTTGCTGCACAATCCGATTGAAATAATCGCAGTATTCTTCTGCGGCGTCGTGATCAGCTGATTTCTTCTCCCCGGAAATATCGAGTCGTCGTATCCCGTGCCATAACTTGAAGCACGTTAGCCATCCCTCGGAGAAAGCACACTTGTCAGTGAGCTCCATCCTTTCGTAGAAATCCTTCGCTTTCTCGATTAGCATGGGTCCGGAAATTGGAACACCCTCTGAACGCTTACGAGAAAACCATTCATAAAGCACGGTATCCAGCTCTTCAAGCTTAGGCTTACGAAGCGTACGCCGTTTCTCTACACTCTTACATGTCTCTGAGCTTGAATAAAACTTGAGCAGCTTATCCTTCTGCGATTTGATGTCGTAGATTGTTGACGAACCGATTTTGAATTCATTCATAATGTCAATACGCTTCTCTCCCCTTTCTAGTCGTTGGCATATCTCGATTTTCTGTTTTAAAGTTAAGACCACTCTCTTCCTTTTGCTTGGACCAGCTTTTGGAAATTCCATAATGCAAGATGGGGGAGATAATTCCTGATAAAGATGGAGAGACACACAGAACAATGGTGTATCAGAAGAGACTACCAGCAGCGTGGGAGACACACAGTAAAATGGTGGATCAGAAGAGACTACCAGCAGCATGGGAGACACACAGTAAAATGGTGTATCAGAAGAGACTACCAGCAGCGCGGGAGACACACAGTAAAATGGTGTATCAGAAGAGACTACCAGCAGCGCGGGAAACACACAGTAAAATGGCCGATCAGAAGAGACTCCCGGCAGCGCGGGAGAATCAGACTCCTGTTATTGCAGTGTTCGGACTTCCGACAGCGCCAGGAAGCCGAGTAGTGGCACTTTGGAGAACTACCCCCACTGACTAACTCGGCGTTCGCGGGAGACTCAGACTCGGACTCGGCAACATTGCCGGTTATTTGAGAGGAGTTTTCGGAGTATGATTTTTGCCGGTTAATAGAGAATTCTGGATATTTAGGTGCCGGTTAAACGAGAGTTTCCTGTATGAGAAGTCAATAAGGATATTTCCTTCTCTAGGTGGGGAATTGTAAGAAATCGTGAATTGTAAGAAATTGGGAATTGTAAGAAATAATAGTCTTATAAAATACGGGTTTCCCTAGCTCAGCAGTCTGCTGAGTTGATGACACAGAACAATTCTAATCATGTCAGATAAAGATTTTCACAGAGAGCTCGTTACAAGGACATAACACAGATAGGCCTTCGAGTAGGCATAGCTGGGCCTGATAAAAGGTTAAGTAAGGAGCCTCATGATAAACAAACTGTCCAGGAGAAGGTAGCAAGATGTCCAAATAAGAGATAAGCGGAGGGATGATCTCATGGGGACAGGCGGGGTTTGCCATAGGTACCTATTCCCCTGTAATTGGACAACTGAATGGGTAACAAATGATTGACACGAGGTATCCACCGATCCCCAAAATAAAGCATATAAACGGGCAGCCAAAAGGGAAAAATAGGCAGAAAGGGGAAGAGCTTCCTCTGAGGTGGATCTCATGCTAGCTTCAGCCGAACACCTCCGCCAGCTCGGGAGACGATCAAAGAGGAAGAGACCACTGCTGCAGGCTGCAGGGATCCGAGACTACCGTTCTGCCTCAACCCCCGTCCATCCGTTCACGGGCCGGTAAACCGTTCTCATCTGTTACGGGTTGTATGTCTACTATGTCTATCCTGATTTAACTATATTTCAACTGCCACTCCTTAGTAAAGCGACCTATGACTGCTAAGACCCTTTGGGTCATGTGTGTGTGACCTGTGATCCAAATCTTACATAAGGAACAGGTTCCACTGTACAGGTCCTGTACTTGGCAGATCAGTTTTGTTGTTATATCTGCTTCCAAACTTAAGTACTTAGCATTGTTGCAGCTGATTAGGTGCTGCTCACACTCTCTAATACAAAAGCAAAATACTGGCAGCTAACATAAAAGGGAATCCAAAAGTCTTCTACAGGCAAATAAGAGATGGGGTGGGCCGATTCGGGACCAAGAAGGAGACCTACGCATGGAGGCAGAGGGCATGGCTGAGGTACTAAATGAGTACTTTGTATCTGTCTTTACCAAGGAAGAAGATGCTGCCAAAGTCATAGTGAAAGAGGAGGTAATTGAGATACTGGATGCGATAAAAATTGATAGAGGAGGTACTAGAAAGGCTGGCTGTACTTAAAGTAGATAAGTCACCAGGACCAGATGAGAGGCATCCTAAGATGCTGAGGGAAGTAAAGGTGGAAATTGTGGAGGTACTGGCCATAATCTTCCAATCTTCCTTGGATATGGTGTAAGGTTTCCAAAATGTACAGATCCCCAAAACCTAAGGAAAAAGGACTTTGGAACTACCTCAGAGTGATAAAAATGCATTTGGGCCTAACCTAAGGAATATAAGGCCAAAACCCAAGTTTTGGCATTTTAAAAACATGTCTGGGCCTGTAAAGGGAGAAAAGACTGTGAAGGAAGTTGGGTTCGACCTCTGTAAAAGCAGTTTTGGTTATTGCAGTTAATTGCACTGTCTGGGGACCGGGATGACCCTACTCAAGCCCCAGCAGGCATTAACATTTTGACAATAGACCCTGGGAGAGGACAGTCCCACCCAAAATAACAGGCCCCATCAAACCGATTACAGGGCCCATCAGAAAACATGCATAATACAAATCACTCAGGACCAGTTCTATAGAAAAGACTGAGTCCAGCCTAGAAACCCAAAACATGAGGACAATTCAAACTCCGATTAAACAACAGATCGACAGGATGGAGCTATCCTGAAACCACTTCACACATTTACAAAACCAGTTAACACGCTAGTAAAGTCGTTACTGTTAACGAGGCCTCAAATCTTACAATGACCGGGATTTGATTTTGGTTTTGATAAGGAAGCTTCAATGGGTATAATTAAAGGCCCGTTCTCAACAGTTCTCCAGTAACAACAGTTCAAGTTCAACAGAAGGCAGTTCTGCAGTTTGGAGTTCAATTGAAAGCCTGTTTTCAGCAGAAGTCAGTGCTGGAGTTACAGAGTTTAGGAGAAGCAAGTTGGGCAGTTAAAGAAGACAGTTCAGTAAGAAGGGAGTTCTCCAGCACAACAGTTACAGTTCTGCAAGAAGGCAGTTCCACAGCTCGGAAGAAGACAGTTTAAACAGAGGCAGAGTTCAACAGAAAGAAGTTCAACAAAGAAGGCCAACAGCTCCAGAAGTAGGCCGACACGCAAGAAGAGACCAGAGCGACCGCTTCAGTGACCATCGGACACCTCGCGGCAACAAGGGCCTTACGAAACTTTTTAATCAAAAGACTCTAAACCCTAACTCTCAACTGTCAAGGATTCGTTTGGTGAGCATTATCCCTGGTTCTCTGGAGTCCAACCTAGCTAGTGAAGTGGGATTGGGAGGGGTGAAGTATTCTCCTAATGTTATTTCCCTCGCTTGTACCGAAGTGTTCCCCACTTTTAGAGTGTTTGTGTTGTGTTTTACTTTCTTGAATAAAGATCGAAGTTCTTTCATCAAACTCAGTTGTCTGCTGCACCTTTTATCACAACCCCAAAATAAGTCCAAGGTCTAGAACCAAGGGAGTGGGAGCGATTCGAACCGCTCAGAAGTCAGAGGTGAAGCTGACACAAAACACCACCCCCTACAATGGGGGTGGTGCCAGAGGACTTGAGAATTGCAAATGTTACACCCTTGTTCAAAAAAGGGTGTAAGGATAAACCCAGCAACTACAGGCCAGTCAGCTTAACCTCAGTGGCGGGGAAGCCTTTAGAAACGATAATCCGGGACAAAATTAACAGTCACTTGGACAAATGCGGATTAATTAAGGAAAGCCAGCACGGATTTGTTAAAGGTAAATCGTGTTTAACTAACTTGATTTGAGTTTTTTGATGAGGTAACAGAGGGTTGATGAGGGCAATGCGGGATGGGTGTACACGGACTTCCAGAAGGCGTTTGATAAAGTGCCACATAATAGGCTTACCAGCAAAGTTGAAGTCCATGGAATAAAAGCGTCAGTGGCAACATGGATACGAAATTGGCTAAGTGACAGGAAACAGAGAGTAGTGGTGAACGGTTGTTTTTCGGACTGGAGAAAGATATACAGTGCTGCTCCCCAGGGGTCAGTACTAGGACTACTGCTTTTCTTGATATATATTGACTTGGACTTGAGTGTACAGGGCACAATTTCAAAATTGGCAGATGACACAAAACTTGGAAGTATAGTGAACAGTGAGGAGGAGAGTGATAGACTTCAAGAGGACATAGAGAGGCTGGTGGAATTGGCAGACACGTGGCAGATGAAATTTAATGCAGAAAAGTGATATTTTGGTAGGAAGAAGGAGGAGAGGCAATATAAACTAAAGGGTACTATTCGAAAGGGGGTGCATGAACAGAGAGACCTCGGGGTATATGTGCACATATCGCTGAAGGTGGTAGAGCAGGTTGAGAAAGCGGTTTAAAAAGCATACGGGATCCTGGGCTTTATAAATAGAGGCATAGAGTATAAAAGCAAGGAAGTTATGATGAACCTTTATAAAACACTGGTTCGGCCTCAACTGGAGTATTGTGTCCAATTCTGAGCATCGCACTTTAGGAAGGATGTGAAGGCCTTAGAGAGGGTACAGAAAAGATTTACGGGAATGTTTCCAGGGATGAAGGACTTCAGATAGACTGGAGAAGCTGGGGTTGTTGTCGTTTGAGCAGAGAAGGTTGAGAGGAGATTTGATAGAGGTGTTCAAAATCATGAGGGGTCTGGACAGAGTAGATAGAGAGAAACTGTTCCCATTGGCAGAAGGGTCGAGAACCAGAGGACACAGATTTAAGGTGATTGGCAAAAGAACCAAAGGTGACATAAGAAAAAACTTTTATTACGCAACGAGTGGTTAAGATCTGGAATACACTGCCTGAAAGGATGGTGGAGGCAGATTCAATCCTGGCTTTCAAAAGGGCTACGGAGGGGGGGGTGGGGTGGGGGGGAAAGGGCAGGGCAGTGGGACTAGCTGAAGTGCTCTTGCAGAGAGACGGCACGGGCTCGACAGGCCGAATGGCCTCTTCTGTGCTGTAACCAATCTATGATTCAGGACATTTTACAGTAGCAGGCAAAAAAAAACCAGAGAGGTGTAGTGGCAGTGTGGGAGACGTGTGTGGTTTGCAGGGTTGGCCATTGTGTGTGGGCGAACTCAGACTGCGCTTTCACCCCTGCCCTCCGGAACTCCGCCCCCTGCCCTCCGAAACCCCGCCCTCCGCAACCCTGCCCTCCGCAACTCCGCCCCCTGCCTTCCGCAAGTACCGCCCTGCAACCCCGTCCCCCGCAATTCTGCCCCGCCTCTTCCGGCCACGGTGCTGACTGTTCAAACCCGGGCGAACAGGTTCGTCGGTTGGTGGACCCCCGGGTCCCGATGGCGGCCTCCCCGGGCCTCAAGCACCGGGTGTGCATGGTGTCGGACTTCTTCTACCCCAACATGGGCGGGGTGGAGAGCCACATCTACCAGCTGGCGCAGTGCCTGGTGGAGCGCGGCCACAAGGTGCTGGTGCTGAGCCACGCCTACGGCGCGCGGCGCGGCGTGCGCTACCTGGCGCGCGGCCTGAAGGTGTACTACCTGCCGCTGCGCGTGCTCTACAACCAGTCCACCGCCACCTCGCTCTTCCACAGCCTGCCGCTGCTGCGCTGCGTGCTGGTGCGCGAGCGCGTCAGCCTGGTGCACGCGCACAGCTCATTCTCTGCGCTCGCGCACGACGCGCTCTTCCACGCGCGCGTCTTGGGCCTGCGCACCGTCTTCACTGACCACTCGCTCTTCGGCTTTGCCGACCTCAGCTCGGTGCTGACCAACAAACTGCTCACCGTGTCGCTGTGCCACGGCGGCGGACACACCATCTGCGTTTCCTACACCAGCAAGGAGAACACCGTGCTGCGGGCCGCCCTTAGCCCCGACGCCGTCTCCGTCATTCCCAACGCCGTGGATCCCACCGACTTCACCCCCGGCACCGAGCCCCAGCCCGGCACCCTCACCGTGGTGGTGGTCAGCAGGCTGGTGTACAGGAAAGGTACGGCCCTTCCTCATCCTTTCTCTACCTCTCTCCCCCTCTACACTGTCAGCTGTGGCTCAGTGGGCAGCACCCTCGCCTCTAATTCAGAAGGTTATACTGCAGGTTCAAGCCCCACTCCAGAGTCTTGAGCACATAAAGCTAGGTTGACACTCCAGTGCAGTACTGAGGGAGTGCTGCACTGTTGGAGGTGCAGTCTTTCAGATGAGACGTTCAACCGAGGCAATCATCTGCTCTCAGGTGGACATAAAAGATCCCATGGCACTATTTCAAAGAAATGCAGGGGCGATATCCCCGGTGTCCTGGCCAATATTTATCCCACAACCAACTGCTCTTCATCCGAAAGATTTTGTGCTCAAGTCCCTGGAGTTGGAGGGATTAGGACAGTTTGTTTGTTGAAAGCGGTAGGTTTTACGTTGTGTTTTGAGGGAGAGGCGAAGAGGTTTCGGGAGCTAATTCTAGAACTTCACGCCTAGGCAGCTGAAGGCAGGGCCGCCAATGGTGGAGCAATTTTTCAAGAATTGGAGGAATTCTGAGAGATCTCGGGATAGTACTCAATGTTCCCTGTAATTCAAAATACAGCACATGCATGGAGCGGAAGTCAGCCATTGAGCCCCTCGAGCCTGCTCCGCTATTCAATGAGATCATGACTGATCTGTGACCTAACTCCATATACCCGCCTTTGGCCCATATCCCTTAATACCTTTGGTTAACAGAAAGCTATCAATCTCCGATTTAAAATTAACAATTGATCTCGCATCAATTGCCGTTTGCGGAAGAGAATTCCAAACTTCTTACCACTCTGTGTGTAGAAGTGTTTCCTAACTTCACTGAAAGGTCTGGATCTAATTTTTAGACTATGCCCCCACTCCTAGAATCCCTAACCAGTGGAAATAGTTTCTATCTACCCTATCTGTTCCCCTTTACATCCTGAAAACTTCGATCAGATCACCCCTTAACCGTCTAAATTCTAGGGAATACAACCCTAATTTGTGTAAAATCTCTTCGTAACTTAACCCTTGAAATCCTGGTATTCTGATAAACCTACGCTGCACTCCCTCCAAGGCCAATGTATCCTTCCTAAGGTGTGGTGCCCAGAACTGCTCACAGTACTCCAGGTGTGGTCTAACCAGGGGTTTGTGCAGCTGCAGTATAATTTCTACCCCCTTGTATTCTAGTCCTCTAGATATAAAGGCCAGCATTCCATTAGCCTTTTTGATTATTTTCTGTACCTGTTCATGGCATTTTAATGGTCTATGTACCTGGACCCCCAAGTCTCTTTGGACATCCACTGTTTAGCTTTTCACCATTTAGAAAGTACCCTGTTCTATCCTTTTTAGGTCCAAAGTGGATGACCTCACATTGAAATCCATTTGCCACAGTTTTGCCCATTCACTTAATCTATCAATATTCTTTTGTAATTTTATGCTTTCATCTGCAATGCCGCCTATCTTTGTGTCATCTGCAAATTTGGATATATGACTTTCATCTAAATTTGGATATATGCCATCATCTAAGTTAATAAATACTGTGAATAATTGAGGCCTCAACACACCTACCCATTATCCCTACTCTCTACCTCCTGCCGCTCAGCCAATTTCCTAACCAGATTAATAATTTGCCCTCAATTCTGTGGGGTTCTACCTTAGTTAACAGTCTCTTATGTGGGATTTTATCAGATGCCTTCTGGAAGTCCATATAAATAACATCCATAGACATTCCCCTGTCCACTACTTTAGTCACCTCCTCCAAAAATTCAATCGGGTTTGTCAGGCATGACCTACCTTTCACAAATCCATGCTGGCTCTCTCTGATCAACTGAAAAGGTGTTCAGTCACTCTATCCTTAATTATAGACTCTATCAATTTCCCGACAACAGATGTTAGGCTAACTGGTCTATATTTCCCTGACCAAAAAAATTGCAGAGTTATGGGGAAAGAGCAGGGGAGCGGGACTAACTGGATTGCTCTTCGAAAGAGCCGGTGCAGACTCGATGGGCCGAATGGCCTCCTTCTGTGGTGTACTATTCTATTACTCTCTGGTTCTGAAGGGTGAGGTAAAAATCCAACTCTCGCTCCAGCAAATTCTGAGCTGTTGTCTCCTTCAGCTCCGTGCCAATTTTTGTCTGATTACACTCCTGTGAAGCGGCTTGGGATGTTTTATTGTGTTAAAGGCGTTCTATAAATGCAAGTTGTTATCACTCAGTTGCTTCCTGCACTCCCACTTGCTGCTCTTCACTTGTGTTTAGAGTTAGTACTGTATCAAAAGGATATTTTCTTTTTTTTTCTGTTGTGGTGTATTTAACATTTAAAAAAAAAAGGACAAACAGATTGTGATTGTTGGGGAATCTTGGCCATAAGCCAACACACTACTACAGTGGCCGAGTGTGCTGGAACACAACCTGGCTCTATTCTTTTGATTTTGTACTTCAGCCATTTTTTGAATTGCTAATATTAATGTTTGTTATTACACATTTAGGAATTGATTTGCTTGCTGGTATAATTCCTGAATTGTGCCAGAAATATCCAGATTTGCACTTTCTCATTGGTGGTGAGGGACCGAAACGGATTGTATTGGAGGAAGTCCGGGAAAAATACCAGCTTCATGACCGGTAATGGGACATTTCCACACTTCACTTTTGTTGGGGAGAAACCGCAGTAATGTTGGTCTTATTCCCAAAAATGGTTTAATTATTGTTTTATAACAGGATTAGAATTCAAATTGTACCACTTGTATGGATACAACTTTATTGAACAAACTCTAATTTTTGTAGGTTTTTGCCTGTGCATGCCTGGATTTTCACTAATTTAGGGAACATCATTTCTATTGAAGGAGAAAGCAATAATGCTAAGTACTTGCCTGTAAATTACTTCTGTTGATATTTAATATTCATATATACTTACAGGGCTATCCTTTGTACTGCATTTCCCAGCTTTAATACATTGCTCACCCTAGCATGCTTTGGTTTTTGCAAATTAAAAAGGATGGCTTACAGTGCTTCACAAATGAGCCAAGTAAATATTTATTTTGAAAATGAATATTTAAATAAAAATCCTGTCGGTGTATGGGATGGGAAATATTGATCTAGTTACTTCAGTAGCTTTTAATTCCTAGTTTCTAAGAGTCCACTTTATCAAACAAAATTACTTTAAAGTAATTCGTCCCCAAACATTTGGCTCCTGCTACATTTTGGTGCAAATAGTGACTTGGAAAGGTGGGCCTAGAAATCCGACGCACTGCGCTCGTTTTACAGGTGTAAGGGTCCAATATGGCAGGTGGTGAGCGCACGCTCATTCCGCGCCAGAAGTGCGCCACCTGCCATATTGAATTATGTCCTCCATAGGTGTCCAGGGCGAGTGCCGGAGCATGTAAAGGGGTGTTGGCCCCTTTAGTGAAATTGAGCTGCCCCAGCGCCTGACTTGCCCTCGATAAACTTGCTCAGTAAATCATGGTGCCAACAAGCAGCAAGGACCCTGCAGCAGAGCTATTGAAAGGGCTCCATAAAGATTAGTTGCTGGTTTATTCTTTAGGCTGCTGGTTTACATCCGGGTTTTTTTTAGCTATTTTCTGCCTTTACAACTTGACTTTTGCTAAGTTTTTGCTCGTGTTGAACTCCTGTTATCTGCCTTCAAAGTAATGTTATTGTTGGTTTGTATTTGGGGCTTGAGAACGATGGGAAGCAGCCAAGGAGACTGGAGCAGCTGGGAGAAGAGGGAGGAGGAGGGCACTGCGCAGGAGGCCAGACCCACTGCGGGTATTCGGGGAGCACTTCTACCTCAACTTCACTGCGGAGTAATGTCTGAGGCACCTACACTTCATTAGGGAGGCTGTCACGGAGATATTTCACCTGCTGCAGCCACAACTCCAGCCTCAAACCAGGGCATGGACAGCATTGCCTGTGGCTGTAAGGGTCACTGTGGCTGTCAGTGTCACTGTGGCCCATAACATTTATGCAACAGGCTCCTTCCAGGTTGTAGCAGATGACAGCTCCCAGTTTGCTGTGCACCGTTGTATTTGGGACATCACAGAGGCTCTCTACGCCAGGAGGAATACCTGCATCACCTTGCCAATGGAGTGGAGCAGGACGAGAGAACACTAGGCTTTGCCCGCAGTTGCAGGCTTCCCCAGGGTACAAGGTGCCATAGACTGCACCCACATTGCCAGCCTGGCATCTCTCGGAATAGAAATGGATTCCACTTCATCACTGTCCAGCTTGTTTACAACCACAAGCAGCACGTCGTGAAGGCGCGCTTTCCTGGCAGCAGTCAAGATTCATTCATCCTGCACCAGTTCTCTGTGCCGACTTTATTCCAATCCGGCCGTCTAGTCACAGGCTGGCATCTGGGCGACAAGGATGTATCCCTTCCAGACACGGCTCATAACTTCAGTCAGGAGCCCAGGCACAGCTGCAGAGCTGGTCGACAATGTTGCCATCAGAAATATCATTGAGTAAACATTGGGTGTTCTGCTTCGAGTGGAGCTTTGCAGTGCAGCCCTGGCCGTGTATCCAGATTTGTGGTTGTGTCCTGCGTGTTGCATAACTTCATGATAATGAGGGACCAGCCCTTACCACCACCTGGGGAGCAAGAAGTGCAGGAGGAAGATCAACATCGACCAGCACTGGCTCTAGGTACCAGAGCCCTTAGTAAGCAACCCGTCCAAGAATGCTTCACGTCTCCCTATACACAACAGTCCTGTAATCCTTAGCACCACCATCCTTACTCCCAGCAGCCGATAGCTTTTCTTTAGTCTTATGGATCTTTCCCTTCCTTCTCTACAAATATTAAAGCACCAGCACCAAAATAACTGAATCCATGAACTCAATTCCATCTGTGTATAATATTTAACAGGAATAATAAGAATCACCATTGTGCAACCCCTTAGTGCCTGTCTAGTGTGCTTGTTAAACAATTCAAGTGCTCCTACGAAGTGTTTCCCCAGTGGTTGCAGTTTAGGAGGTGGAAGAGCGGCTGAGCTTCCATTGAGGACACTGCAGTTGGCTGTTGTGAGCGAGCAACAAGCAGCTCTGGGCCTTGAGGTCCTGGCAGCATCACAGCATGGGCTGGAGCAGTGTGGCCCAGCTGGATGTGGCACTGGCGGAGTGGATGGCAGGGGCGCAGGTATGATGTCACCCTGAGAGAGGACAGCAGGTGCCTCTCCCACGGAACCAAGGCCACTCTCATGGGACTGCGCCTTAGCCCTCCTGCGGCTCTGCGCGAGAACAGAGTGCAGGAGCGAGGTGACGTTCTGGAAGCCCCTTTCAACACTGGCCCCGAGCCAAGCTGACGGGCATCTGAGCTTCTATAGCAGTAGTGTGAGCTGTCAGGAGAAGCTGCGATGGGAACTGCAGTCGTGCAGATAAAGCTGACAACTCTGTTCATGTTGGACAGAATGGTCTCCATGCTTTGCACGAAGCCCCAACACAAATTGGAGCCTGACTCCTCCATCTCTGAGCTATTGTGCTGACTAACAGGCTGCCCAGTGTACCTAGTATTTCCCACTGTATGCCCATCAGCCTTCTTCCATAGTCTGGGCCTCAAAGTTAGCTTCTGAGTCCTCTGCAGCAGTGCTGGTATGTGATCTTGCCCTCTGGCGAATTGGCACCTGTGGACTCCTATCCCCCTGCCCTAGCTCCTGCACGCTTGTGCCCAGAGATTCACCATGTGAAGACCCCTCCTCTTGCCTACTATCTAAAGCAGGCATGGTGCCAGTCTCTGATCTGGTGCTTGCTAGGGTGTGATCGAGTGACGCTGCATCTTCAGGAAGGCTGGCTTCCTCTAACTGAAGTGGCACAGGGGCTTTCACATCTTCAGGGCCTGCAGTGAAAGAGAAACAAGGGTTAGCTTGTGGTGTGAATGTGGAGCAAAGAGAGATGAGTGGCTGGTGAAAGCATCTGCCGTTGGTCATGCAGACTGTGTGGAGAGAGAGGGAAGTGAGATGGGAAAAGGAGGATCCAGTGTGAAGATACCCTTGTGACCTCTCCTCCAGCGTTGCCCATAGCCACAGCCGTGACTCCCCCGGCCATGATGGGCAGCACGTTTTCTTCCAGAAGGGACAGGGTGTGCAGGCGGGCCGGCCTCCTGCTGCATGTTGTGTGTGACTATCTCCTGCAAGGAAGAAGGGAGTGTGTTCGTTACAGTGTTGTGAGCAACGTTCTCTTTAACCCGCGCAGCTCTTCAGGGATCCTGCGCAGCTGGCTTTTCAATGCAAGAACCGCGTGTCCGTGGTAATTTGAATGGGCCACGCAGCTCCTTAAAGGAGCCGCACGGTGCCAAAAAAATTACAGGGAACATTGGTTGTGAGGTGTAGAAAATGTGTCTTGTCATGGTTTAATAGTTGACATGCTAAGGCACAGATCGCAACATGAACGGAATGCATCATAAACAGAGTGGGAGGTTGAGAATTTAGTCAGCAGGGAAGGAGGTGCTCCTTTTAGTTTAATTTGTTTACTGTAAACCAAGTGAATTAATACCGCCACAAACTCCATTCCCTGGCCACCGACTCCATCCCACTCCCTAGCATCTGTCTGAGGCTGAACCAGACTGTTCGCAACCTTGGTGTCATATTTGACCCTGTAATAAACAAATAATTTAATAGTACGTTTGTGTTAATGGAACATTGTTGAGCTGTAAAGTTGTTAGAAAAGTCTTTTCCTTTTATTGGTAATAAATGTGACTCAATAATGTGCTTGTATTGTAATCTCCTCATTCATGGCACATAAATGTTATTGTGATGCGTGGTGGTTCTAGCCTCGTGGTGTCCAAAATCAGCTCATGAGCTGCATGCAGCTCTTCTGTGGCTGAGGTGCTGCTCTTTGCTTAGCTGCAGCTGGCACCAAGCATCCTGGCAAAGGAGGAAACTGGAATTGATGCTGCAACCACCTTTATAAACCTTCAGCACACTATAGTGTGTGAATCTGCCGTAGGAAACAGACCAGTTTCAGTGGCAAAATCACAAGATCATTTATAATATGAGCTTTACAGATCCTACAAACCTTTTCAGTGGCGCATCACAGTGGCCACCAGATCCTGAGGACTGCATGCAAGCTGGTCTGTAAAAGATGCTAATTGAGAAGTGACAGAATTCAGAGAGAACAGAAGACACGTGGGCAATCGGCTTTCTTTCAATAACCCTCTCTTACACTGGCTGCTGTTCCTCTGCAGTGAATAATCCAGGCTGACACATACAGACGAGACATTAAATCAAGGCCCTATTTGCCCCCCTCAGGTGGATGTAAACAATCCCGTGGCACTATTCGAAGAGCAGCCGAGGAGTCCTCCGCGGTGTCCTCAACCAACACAACTAAAACAGATTATCTGGTCATAATCTCATTGCTGTTTGTGGGAGCTTTCCCTACATTACAACAGTGACTATTGGCTGAACATTGGCTGTAAAGTGCTTTGGGACGCCTGAGGTTGTGAAAGGCACTATATAAATGCAAATTCTTTTATTGAGGCTAGTAAGCATCACTGTACTGAGAGTCACCTGTGATTAGGTTTCTCTTTTTTGTAAATGAGTTTTATACTTGTCACTTTTTTTTTACAGGATAATTTTGGCAATATTTAGTCAAAGCTTGTGTCTGAATGACACTTGATTATGTTAGATGGGTAATTAAGAATTGAGTTTTAAGTGCTTTATTGCTGTATGTTATTGTGGTATTGATAGCCTGTCTGTATCTCCTGTTATTAAACAGCTTATTTAAAAAGGGGTGCCTAATAAAGGGTTAGCAGTTGTTGTTTATTTAATAACTGCCTGCAGAGCTTAGAACTAGGGTCACAGTCTCAGGATAAGGGGTCAGCCATTTAAGACTGAGATGATGATGAGGAATTTCTTCACTGTGAGTTGTGAATCTTTGAAATTCTCTACCCCAGAGGGTTGTGGATATTCAAGGCTGTGATCGATAGATTTTTGGACTCCAGGGGAATCAAGGGATATGGGGATATGGGGATCGGGCGGGAAGGTGGAGTTGAGGTCAAAAATCAGCCATGATCTTATTGAATAGCGGAGCAGGCTCGAGGGGCTGTATGGCCTACTCCGGCTCCTAATTCTTATGTTCAATGCAAGAATATGTGTTTATGTTCTCTTTTAAAAAAAAACTAACGAACTGTTAATAACACGCCCAATAAATCTTATCTTGCTGCACAACTTGCATCCTCAAAACCTGTTTTAAAGTTAAACACCAAATTGCTCAATATTTAGTGCAATCACTGGCAGTATAATAACAAATGATGCCAGTTAAAGATAAGAATATATGTATCTTTATTTTTAGCCATTTTGTGGGATGTTGCTTGTATTTTGACTTTTTCTTTTTACAGAGTACGCCTTCTGGGTGCCCTTGAGCATAAAGATGTGAGAGATGTTTTGGTGCAGGGTCACATTTTCCTCAATACTTCTCTGACGGAAGCCTTTTGTATGGCAATAGTTGAAGGAGCAAGTTGTGGTCTCCAGGTAAAGCAATTCTAAAATGTCCTGATCTATGTATATCTCGGTCAGCTATTTGGGTCTGGTGCATCTGTAAACCAGTGGAGTTCACCTTACTACTAATTTGAAGATAATCTTCCCAATCAAAGCCTCCTGTTATTCATTCAAAACAGATTAAACTTAGTTTTATTTTTCCAAGAGAAAAAAAATAGAAATCAAAGAGGGAATTCAGAAGAAACTCCTTTACCCAAAGGGTGGTGAGAATGTGGAACTCTCTACCACAGGGAGTGGTTGAGGCGAATAGTACAGATGCATTTAAGGGGGGGGGCTAGATAAGCATATGAGGGAGAAGGGAATAGAGGGTTATGCTGATAGTTAAATGAGGAAAGATGGGAGGAGGCGCGAGTGGAGCATGGACTGGTTGGGCCGAATGGCCTGTTTCTGTGCTGTATATCCTATGTAAAATCTATAACTGGGAGTGTTAATGTACCTGAAGGACCAGAATTAACATTTAAATTTACCTGCGCACAATTGAAATTGCTTTAGAGTATGTGTGTTAAAGTTGTTTTTGAACAGTAGAAACCTGATTGTCTTTGTGGGTACAGCTGTCAAGCTTGCAGTATAAACGTAATATTAAACCTCAAGTATTCTAATGAAAATTATTTTTTGTAAGTAAGTATGTATTTTCTCTTTCCTTCCTATGTCATCCCTGCAGCCAGTAGAATGGTCAAGAATCATAGAATAGTACAGCAGAAGGAGGCCATTCGGCCCATCGAGTCTGCGCCAGCTCTTTCGAAGAGCAGTCCAGTTAAACCCACTCCCTGTTTTTTCCCTGTATACCTGCAGTTTTTTCTCCAAGTATTTATCCAGTTCCATTTTGAAGGCTACTATTGAATCTGTATCCACCACCCTATCAGGCAGTGCATTCCAAATACTAACCACTTGTTGCATAAAAAAGTTATTCCTCATGTCGCCTCTGGTTCTTTTACATAGGATATACGGCCCAACCAGTCCATACCTGCGTTTATGCACCACTCGAGCCTCCTCCTGTCTTTCCTCATCGTAACTATCAGCATATTCCCTTCTCCCTCATATGATTATCTAGCCTCCCCTTAAATGCATCTATACTATTTGCCTCAACTACTCCCTGTGGTAGTGAGTTCCACATTCTCACCACCCTCTGGGTAAAGAAGTTTCTTCTGAATTCCCTATTGGATTTGTTGGTGACTATCTTGATGGCCTCTAGTTATTCTCTTCCCCACAAGTGGAAACACTCTCTCCTGTATTTACTCTATCAAAACCTTTCATAATTTTAAAGACCTCTATTAGGTCAACCCTGAGCCTTTTTTTCAAGTGAAAAGAGACCCAGCCTATTCATCCTTTCCTGATAGGTATACCCTCGCATTTCTAGTATCATCCTTGTAAATCTTCTGTGCACCCTCTCCAGTATCTCTATATCCTTTCTATAATATGGCGACCAGAATTGTACGCAGTACTCCAAGTGTGGTCTAACCAAGGTTCGATACAAGTTTAGCATAACTTCACTACTTTTTCAATTCTATCCCTCTAGAAATAAACCCTAGTGCTTGTTTTTTTTTTAATGGCCTTGTTAATCTGTGTCGCGACTTTGTGATTTGTGTATTTGTACTCCGAGATCACTTTGTTCCTCTACCCCACCCAGACTCACCCCCTCCAAGTAATAAGTGACCTCCCTATTCTTCCTACCAAAATATAATACCTCACATTTATGTGTTGAAATTCATTTGCTAATTACATGCCCATTCTACAAGTTTATTAATATCCTCCTGTAATTTGTTGCAGTCCTCATTATTGACTCCTCCCCCCCCACACACATACACATTTGGTGTCATCCGCAAATTT
This sequence comes from Squalus acanthias, assembly GCA_030390025.1. Lineage (NCBI taxonomy): Eukaryota > Metazoa > Chordata > Chondrichthyes > Squaliformes > Squalidae > Squalus > Squalus acanthias. The sequence goes on along the minus strand of CM059429.1, from coordinate 116,524,104 downwards.
AGAAATTGTGTTTTTTGGTTCCAAAGTTTAAATCATTGGGCCAGAAATTCGGGTCTCCATGGGTGAGTCCGCGCTGGGTACTCACCCGTAGACCCAACGAAAGTGCAGGTACTGCGCATGCGCTGGAAACCGGAACTTCCGTTCCCCTGAAGGAAGGGGTTCAGAGGTCGAACGCGTGCGCCGGAGAGGCAGCGCGCACGCAGCGAACTTCTTTTTTTTTCAGGTTTCTCCGTGAGGGTAAGTACGGAGAAGCTGCGCAGGAAAAAAGGAGGCGCAAGGCCTGCTTTTAACAAGGTAAGTGGTGAATTAAGTACTATTTAAACATTTTTTCAACAGGTTTATCTTTTTTACATACTTTAAAGAAAGGTAAGTTTATTTTTAGCACCGTTAAAAAGTGTAATTAATTTTTTCAAAAATTAAAATTTTTGTTTAAAGTAGTTAATTTATGTAATTTATAGTTATTTTAAAAATGTGATTTTTTTTTTATTTATTTGAAGTTTTAGTGAGGTTTTGGGGGCGATCTCTATTCATAGATTTGACAGGTCTTCGGGATGTTGTCCGGACCCGTAGCCTTTGCTGTATCCAGTGCGTTCAGCCGTTTCTTGATATCACGTGGAGTGAATCGAATTAGCTGAAGACTGGCTTCTGTGATGGGGGAGATCTTAGGAGTAGTCTGAGATGGATCATCCACTCTGCACTTCTGGCTGAAGTTATTTCAAACAATGTTCCCTTTAAGCTGCGCAGCGCGCTGGAGCTCCTGCGCAGCCGGCTCATCGGCTTTTAAATGGGGGAAAACTGAACATGAGCAGTATTTTGAATGGGTTGCGCAGCCCCTTAAAGGGGCCATGCACCCCCAAAAAATTAAAGGGAACATTGGTTGCAAATACTTCAGCCTTGTCTTTTGCACTCCTGTGCTGGGCTTCGCAGTCTTTGAGGATGGGGATGTTCTTGAAGCTTCCACTCCCATTAGTTGCTTAATTATCCACCACATTGATGACCGGATGTGGCAGGACTGCAGAGCTTAGACCTGATCCATTGGTTGTGGGATCACTTAGTTCTGTATAGTATGGTGCTTTTTCTGCTTAGCATGTAGGTAGTCCTGTTATAGCTTCATCAGGATGGCACCTGGTGCTGCTCATGACATGCTCTTCTAGGCTCTTCATTGAACCAGGGTTGGTTACCTGGCTTGATGGTCTTGAAAAAGTGAGCCGGGCAATGAGGTTACAGATTGTGCTGGAATACAATTCTGTTGTTGCTGATGACTCACAGGGCTTCAAGGATGCCCAATTTGGAGCTGCTAGATCTGCTAATCTATACCACTTTGCACGGTGGTAGTGCCACACGATATGATGGAGGATGTCCTTCATGTGAAGATGTGACTTGGTGGTCACTCCTACCAGTACTGTCATCGTCAGATACATCTGCACCAGGCATATTGGCGAGGATGAGGTCAAGTAGATTATTCCCTTGTGTTGGTTCTCTCACCACCTGCAGCAGGCCTAGACTGGCAGCTATGTCCTTCAGGACTCAGCCAGCTCGGTCAATAGTGGTGTTACCGAGCCACTCTTGGTGATGGACACTGAAGTCCCCCACCCAGAGTACATTCTGTGCCCTTGCTACCCTTAATGCTTCCTTCAAACGGTGTTAAACATGGAGGAGTACTGAATCATCAGCTGGGGAGGGCAGTAGGTAGTAAGTCAGCAGGAGGTTTCCTTGCCATGTTTGATATGAAATCATGAGCCTTCATGGAGTCTGCAGTGTTGCGGACTCCCAGGGACATTTCCACCCCCTGCACCCTCCCCCCAATGTATACCACTGTGCCCCCATCTCTGATGTGTGTGCCCTGCCATTGGGACAGGATATACCCAGGAATGTTGATGGAGGCTTGGGTGTTGACTGGTGGGTGCAATTCTGAGTATGACTAGATCAGGCTGTTGCTGGATTAGTATGCTGGACAGCTCTGCCAACTTTGGCACCAGTCCCCAGATGTTAGTGAGGAGACTTTGCAGAGTCGGCTGGGCTGGGTTTGACTAGTGATAGCACGGCTGAGACGGGGAAACTCGCTGACTGTGGAGTTCCACGTGTCACCTAAGCCCTGTTACTCTGGCATGCTGCATCCTCCAGTGAAGGTTCTTATTCATTATACATTATAAGCTGAGTTCCCTCCTAATTTAGCTTCAAAACTGGTTGTTCTGTGCTTTTGCCAAAGGTTGTGAGTACCAAGGTTGGTGGGGTGCCAGAGGTTCTACCTGAGGATCTTATCATCTTGTGTGAGCCCACTGTAAAGTCCCTGTGTGAGGGATTGGAAACTGCTATTACCCGGCAACGGCTAGGGATACTGCCACCAGCTGAAACAATCCATGACAGAGTGAAGAATTTGTACACATGGAGAAATGTGGCAGAACGCACTGAAAAGGTAGGTACTTTTTTATTACATCAATCGTTGAGTCTTACTGTTTAGTATGGGCCTTGGGGGACTCTGATGTGAGAGCAATTCTGTTGAAGTAAAGCAAACCAAACATTAATAAGCTTAACATGTTAGTACATAATGGAATCAGGGCTTGTGATAGTAGTTTCCCCCAATAGGGTTTTTGTGCATAACAAAGATAAGTATAGATTAGAGAGGCCATTTAGCCCGTCTAGCTCATATTCCATAGAAATCTATGACTTCCTCCCCCAAACAAAGCATTAAGCTGCCTCTTGAATGACTGACTCTCAGCATTTTGCGTCCATCCTGGCCCCCCGCTCTCCGTCCAGACCCAACCTGCCCTCTGTGCCCACCCCCCACTTTCCATCCAGACCACGGTTGGATGCTGATTGCCCTTTGTCATGATATGCCTGTTGGAGTTGCTTGAGAGCTTGCTCTCATCTGCTGGCCTGGAGCGGTTATTTGATTGGTCAAGCTGACCATGATGACAGCTCCCCTCTCCAATACAACGTTGCTGGTGTTTCCATGACGTTTACACCTGTGCTGCACACTATTTTTAAGATAAGCAGTAACCAAGGAGGTAAAGCGCACACAACAGTCACATTCTGCTTTTTGCCGTACTATTTTACCAACAAACACTCACAAAAGTTAAAGTTCACATGCATACGCCGTGTGAATGAGTGTTGAGATCACACTGCCCAATGATCGTGTCTATTAATTATTTTTAATTTACTAATCAAAAATGCAATTAGTCACATCTGGATTCCCAGTTAGCCACATGTGGCCAGTGGCTAATGTATTGGACGGCACTGGTGTAACCCATAAATAGAATAAAATATTCCCTGTAAATGTCACGCTGGCTGTTAGAATGAGGGACTGAAGTTGCAGTCTTAAACCGCACCTGTATGCAAAAACACTTCCAATTAATCATCGCTGCTATTAAAATTTGGCTTTACTGAGCTATTAATATTTTGCCATACTATACAGGATTTTAAGTTTGTACCTGCACAATTACAATGCATTAGTTTGAGAGTTCAGATAAATATTTTCAGATGGTCCGGACCTAAAATTAAGTCCTGGTTCTTAGACCACCAATACCGCAGGTGTGGATGTACCAGAAACAACATACAGGAAACTCTTTATTAACCGGGACCGGCGTGGTGCCGGTTGATCAAAAAGTCCAGATTACAGAGAGGTATACTTACCAAGGTATGAGAGCCCTGTACACGGCCACAGGTGCAGGAGCCCCGGTCACATTAAAGAATTTTCTTTTGAGTAGCCAGAATAAAATTTTAAACTACACGTTTTTGATTTAAAAAGTACTACTGTATGTACAAACCTTAACCTTTGGTCTCAAACAGTATGTGTGGTGCCCTCGATCACAACCATCACACAACAGCATGTTTTCTGCATCTCCCGTCTTGTGACAGATCTTACAGCGATCTTACAGTGAGCATTCAGCAAAGACTTGGCCCATATAATGCTACAATCCAGTGTAGAGAGATGAAGGAAAACCCCGGTTACATGGCCACAGATCCAAGAGTCCCTGGTGCACGGCCACAGGTGCAGGAACCCCGGTTACACGGCCACTAATATATAGTAAAACTTACCTGAACCTACTCCTGAATTTTGCCGGTTAAGAGAGATTTCTGGATATTTAGGTGCCGGTTAAAAGAGAGTTTCCTGTATATAGGATTTATCCATATTCCTGTTATTAAATTGGTCTCGACCAGCAATTCAAAGTGAGATTGAGTACCATTTAGATTATATGACTCGTACTGTACCAGTTTCAGTATCATAGAATCATAGAATGATTACTGTATGGAAGAAGGCCATTTGGCCCGTCGAGCCCATGCCGAATCTCGCCTCGTCCCACTCACCCGCCCTTTCCCCGTAGCCCTGCAAATGTTTTTCCTTCAGATACTTATCCAACTCCCTTTTGAAAGCCGTGATTGAGTCTGCCTCCACCACCCTTTCAGGCAGTGCATTCCAGATCTTAATCACTCGCTGCATTAAAAAAAAAAAAATTCTTACATTGCCTTCAGTTCTTTTGCCAATCACCTTAAATCTGTGTCCTCTGGTTCTCGACCCTTCTGCCAATGGGAACAGTTTCTCTCTACTCTGTCCAGACCCCTCATGATTTTGAACACCTCTACCAAATCTCCTCTTAATCTTCTCTGCTCCAAGGAGAACAACCCCAGCTTCTCCAGTCTTATCAACATAACTGAAGTCCCTCATTCCTGGAATCATTCTCGTAAATCTTTTCTGCACCTTCTCTAAGGCCTTCACATCTTTCCTAAAGTGTGGTGCCCAGAATTGGACACAGTACTCCAGTTGGGGCCCGAACCAGTGTTTTATACAGGCTCATCATAATTTCTACAGTTTTGTACTCTATAGCTCTATTTATAAAGCCCAGGATCCTGTAAGCCTTTTTAACTACTTTCTCAACCTGCCCTGCCACCTTCAACGATTTGTGCACACATACCCCTAGGTCTCTCTGTTCATGCACCCCCTTTAGGCTTGTACCATTTAGTTTATATGTCCTGTCCTCATTCTTTCTACCAAAATGTATCACTTCGCACTTTTCTGCGTTAAATTTCATCTGTCACGTGTCCGCCATTTCACCAGCCTGTCTGTCTTCCTGAAGTCTATCACTATCCTCCTCACTGTTCACTATACTTCCAAGTTTTGTGTCATCTGCAAATTTCGAAATTGTGCCCTGTACACCCACGTCCAAGTCATTAATATATATCAAGAAAAGCAGTGGTCCTAGAACCAACCCCTGGGGAACACCACTATATACCTTCCTCCAGTCCGAAAAACAACCGTTCCCCACTACTCTCTGTTTCCTGTCACTTAGCCAATTTCGGATCCATGCTGCCACTGTCCCTTTTATTCTATGGACTTCAATTTTGCTGGCAAGCCTATAATGTGGCACTTTGTCGAACGCCTTTTGGAAATCCAGGTACACTACGTCAACTGCATTACCCTCATCAACCCTCTGTTACCTCATCAAAAAACTCGATCAAGTTGGTTAAACACGATTTGCCTTTCCTTAATTAATCCACACTTGTCCAAGTGACGTTAATTTTGTCCCTGATTACTGTTTATACAAGCTTCCCCCCACTACTGAGGTTAAACTGACTGGTCTGTAGTTGCTGGTTTTATCTTTACACCCTTTTTTGAACAATGGTGTAACATTTGCAATTCTCCAGTCCTCTGGCACTACCCCCGTATCTATGGAAGATTGGAATATTATGGCCAGTACCTGCGTGATTTCCGTCCTCAATTTCCTCAGCATCCTAGGATGCATCCTATCCGCTCCTGGTGATTTATCTACTTTAAGTACAGCCAGCCTTCCTAATACCTCTATCAATTTTTATCTAGCCTATTTCATATTTGATTCCTTTGGAGACTACTGGCCACCTTATTTTTTGGATTCTGTTATCCTCAACTGGTAGTTGAGTCTTGAACTGGGCAACCTAGTTGCAGGCTTCTGCCAGTGCAGTTCCAAACCAGCTTTGAAAGCTCATTGCGGTGCCTCAAAGTGCCTGATGTGCTGCAGAATGAAGTCAAACTTGTCCCCTGGCCCTCCATGAGACAGCAGGTTGGGGCATCAATGTATTGGGTTCTGTTAGAAGTAATGGGCCAGAAATTCGGGTCTCCGCGGGTGAGTACGTGCTGTGTACCTACCCGCAGACCCAATGAAAGTGCCGGTTTCGCAGTCTGAAGGCTGTGTTGCCTACCCGGTGCCAGGGTAAAGGACATCTCCGGGCTGGAGAAGAACTTGGAGTGGGAGGATCCAGTTGTCGTGGTCCACGTAGGTACCAACGACATAGGTAGGACAAAGAAAGAGGTTCTGCTGAGAGTTTGAGCAGCTAGGGACTAAATTAAAAAGCAGAACCACAAAGGTAATAATCTCTGAGCCACGAGCAAATTGGCATAGGGTCAATAGGATCAGGGAGATGAATGTGTGGCTCAAAGATTGGTGTGGGAGAAGTGGGTTTCGATTCGTGGGGCACTGGCACCAGTACTGGGGAAAGAGAGCTGTTCCGTTGGGACGAACTACACCTGAACCATGCTGGGAGTAGAGTTCTAGCGAATCGAATAACTAGGGAGGTAGATGGGGCTTTAAACTAAATAAGGGGGTGAGGGAGGGTCCCGGTGGAGAGAAATTTAGAATGCTAAAGAGAAAAGACAAGGAAGCAGTGCAGGAGAGTGATTGGGGTAAGGATAACCAGATTGTGTCAGGAAGGGACAGAGCGTACAAATAAGAGTGCACTAACAAATAAAGTCCGGGTAAGAAAAAATGGTCATAAGACTAGAGGGCCATAGTACAAAAAAATGTTAGACAAATCTAAAGGCACTGTATCTGAATGCACGAAGCATTCATAAGGTAGATGAATTAACAGTGCAAATAGATGTAAACGGATACGATATAATTGCAGTTACGGAGACACGGCTGCAGGGTGACCAAGGATAGTCGATATTTAGGAAGGACAGGCAAAAAGGAGAAGGAGGTGGGGTGGCGTTGTTAGTAAAAGATGAAATCAGAGTAATAGTGAGAGGATATTGGCTCAGAAAAGCGAGATGTAGAATCAGTCTGGGTGGAGCTAAGAAGCACCAAGGGGCAGAAAACATTGATGGGAGTTGTCTATAGGCCTCCAAACAGTAGTGGTAATGTAGGGGACGGCATCAAACAGGAAATTGGAGATGCATGTAACAGTACTACAGTAATCATGGGAGACTTTAATCTACATATAGACTTGCCAAACCAAATTAGCAATAATACTGTGGAGGATGAATTCCTGGAGTGTGAGGATGAATTCCTGGAGTGTGTACGAGCTGGTTTTTTAGACCAGTTCGTTGAGCCAACTAGGGAACAGGCTATCCTAGATTGGGTATTGTGCAATGAGAAGGGGTTAATTAATCATGTGTGGGGTCCTTTAGGGAAGAGTGACCATAACATGATAGAATTCTAGCATTAAGATGGAAAGTGAAGAAGTCCAATCTGAAACTAGGGTCCTAAATCTAAACAAAGTAAACTACGATGGTATGAGGAGTGAGTTGGCTAAGATAGATTGGGGAGCTTCATTAAAAGGCATGACGGTGGATAGGCAATGGCTAACATTTAAGGAATGAATGCATGAATTGCAACAGTTATATATTCCTTTCTGGTGCAAAAACACAAAAGGAAAAGCAGCCCAACCATGGCTAACAAAAGAAATTAAGGATAGTATTCGATCCAAAGATGAGTCATATAAAGTTGCCAGAAAAAGTAGCAAGCCTGAGGATTGGGAGCAGTTTAGAGTTCAGCAAAAAAGGACCAAGAGATTGATTAAGAGGGGAAAAATCGAGTATGAGCGTAAACTTGCAAGGAACATAAAAGTGGACTGTAAAAACTTCTACAGGTATGTAAAAAGAAAAAGATTAGTGAAAACAAATGTAGGTCCCTTAGTCAGAAACAGGAGAATTTATAATGGGGAACAAGGAAATGGCAGAGCAATTAAACAAATACTTTGGTTCTGTCTTCACGGAAGAGGACACAAATAACTTCCCAGAAATGCGAGGGAACCAAGGATCTAGTGAGAAGGAGGAATTAAAGGAAATTAGTATTTGTAAAAAAAAAGTGTGCTGGAGAAATTAATGGGACTGAAAGCTGATAAATCCCCAGGGCCTGATAATCTGCATCCCAGAGTACTAAAAGAGGTAGCCATGGAAATAGTGGATGCATTGGTTGTCATCTTCCAAAATTCTATAGATTATGGAACAGTTCTGGCAGATTGGAGGGTGGCAAATGTAACCCCACTATTTAAAAAAGGAGGGAGAGAGAAAACTACAGCCTAACATCAGTAGTAGGGAAAATGCTAGAGTCTGTTATAAAGGATGTGATAACAGGACACTTAGAAAATAACGGGATTAAACATCAACGGGATTAAACAAAGTCAACATGGATTTATGAAAGGGAAATCGTGTTTGACAAACTTACTGGAGTTTTTGAGGATGTAACTGGTAGAATAGATAAGGGAGAACCAGTGGATGTGGTGTATTTGGATTTTCAGAAGGCCTTTGATAAAGTCCCACATAAGAGGTTAGTATGCAAAATTAAAGCACATGGGATTGGAGGTAATGGCCCAAAAATTAGTCCCGCGACGCAAGAGTACGCACTGTGTACTCTCGCATATTCTGTCACCAATTGCCGGTTTTCTGCATGCACTGCGCATGCGCTGAAAACCGGCACTTGGTTTTTGGAAAAGGAGGCGGTTCCTCGGTGCACCGCGTGCGCGCTACAGGCTGCGCGCACGCTGTGCACTTAGTGCTTTGGACGCGCAGGTAAGGACGGAAGATTTTAGAAATGAAAAAGGAGGAGTAAGACCCACTTTTAACAAGGTAAGTAGTGAATTAAGTATTATTTTGAATTTTTAACAACAGGTATATCTTTTTTAGAGACTTTAAAGACAGGTAAGTTTATTTTTATAACTTTTTAAAAGATTTTAAATTTTTTCAAAAATTTAATTTATTTAAAATGGTTAATTTATTTAACTATACTTATTTTATTAATGTGATGGTTTTTTTTAAATTTAATTGAGGTTTAGCTGTTATTTTGGGGGTGTGTAAGATTCATAGCTTTCACAGCACATATGTGAAACTTATGAATGGAAGATGGTGTGCTGCCATTGGCTCTAACTGAGTCACGTGATCCCACAGCTCGCACGAATTCACTACGCCGGTGGGATACGCAAGCACTGCCCAGCTGATGTCTAGAACATCAAGTTCGTGCGAGCTGGATCTGAAAAAGCCAACGCGGAGTGAGAGATCGCGGGGAAGCCTTACCCCCGCGTCAACACTCAGTCTTTAATTTCTGGGCCATTATTCTGGCATGGATTGAAAATTGGTTAACAGACAGGAAAGAGAGTAGGAATAAATGGGTCTTTATTGGGGTGGCAGGCGGTGACTTGTGGGGTACCGCAGGGATCAGTGCTTGGGCCCCAGCTATTCACAATATATATCAATGATTTGGATGAGGGAACCAAATGTAATATTTCCAAGTTTGCTGACGACATAAAACTAGGTGGGATTGAGAGTTGTGAGGAGGATGCAAAGAGGCTTCAAGGCGATTTAGACAAGTTGAGTGAGTGGGCAAATACATGGCAGATGCAGTATAATGTGGATAAATGTGAAGTTATCCACTTCGGTAGGAAAAACAGAAAGGTAGAGTATTATTTAAATGGTGATAGATTGGGAAATGCTGATGTACAAAGGGACCTGGGTGTCCTTGTACACCAGTCACTGAGCAAACATGCAGGTGCAGCAAGCAGTTAGGAAGGCAAATGGTATGTTGGCCTTCATTGCAAGAGGATTTGAGTACAGGAGCAAGGATGTCTTACTACAGTTGTACAGGACCTTGGTGAGACCACACCTGGAGTACTGTGTGCAGTTTTGGTCTCCTTACCCAAGAAAGGATATACTTGCCATAGAGGGAGTGCAGCGAAGGTTCACCAGACTGATTCCTGGGATGGTAGGACTGTCTTATGAGGAGAGATTGGGTCGACTAGGCCTGTATTCACTAGAGTTTAGAAGAATGAAACGTCTAAAATTCTGACGGGGCTAGACAGACTGGATGCAGGGAGGATGTTTCCCCTGGCTTGGGGTGTCTAGAACGAGGGGTCACAGTCTCAGGATACAGGGTAGGACATTTAGGACTGAGATGAGAAATGTCTTCACTCAGAGGGTGGTGAACCTGTGGAATTCTCTACCACAGAAGGCTGCGGAGGCCAAGTCACTGAATATATTTAAGAAGGAGATAGATAGATTTCTAGACACAAAAGGCATCAAGGGGTATGGGGAGAGAGCGGAATATGGCATTGAGATAGAGGATCAGCCATGATATTGAATGGCGGAGCAGGCTCGAAGGGCCGAATGGCCTACTCCTGCTCCTATTTTTCTATGTTCTGTGTTTCATTGGCTGTAAAGCGCTTTGGGACGTCCTGAAAGTCTTTCGTTCTTTTCACCCAGGGCTTGAGCTGCTGCCTACAGCAACACCGACTCCCCACTGGCATACACAATTCTAGGTGAAGCAGATAACCTCGCTGTGCTCCTATCACAGAAAATGTCTTGTCTTTGTTCCTGACCTGTTGACTGTTAGGTGCTTGATGCGTTGAGCATTAGAGCTAAGGTTAGAAGACTCATTTTAACCAACCTTTATCAATAGTATCCCTATAATTGGTAATGAGTTATTTTTGAAAATGGTTCTTCTTTCGAGAGTCGTTGTGAATATAAATCTTAAGTCACACAAGTGAACTCAATTATCATTTGCACATCACTGTGTACTATTCTACTCATTGTGCCTTGCTTTTTGAATGCTTTTCCATCAACATCTTTTTCAGGGGTATTCCAAAATTTAAAAGCAGTTTTGAAAAGGCTAGTCCAGTGAGATTCTTTCAGTAACTGTACTAGATGAGTGAGTACAACCATTGTACAAAAAAAATCATTAAAATCTGATTGCCCTTTAAAGTTACACCTTTACTTGCCAACCAGAATTACAAGTGTTTCCTATCTTGTATTCCTGTCTCATAAGAACTTAAGAAATAGGAGCAGGAGTAAGCCCCTCGAGCCTGTTCTGCCATTCAATAACTGAACTTCTACATTAACTCCCCTATCCCCATATCCCTTGATGCTTTTCGTGCCCAAAAATCTGTCGATCTTGGTCTTGAATAGACTCATCGACTGAGCATCCACAGCCCTCTGGGGTAGAGAATTCCAAAGATTCACAACCTTCTGAATGAAGAAATTTCTCCTCCTCTCCGTCCTAAATAGCCAACCCCTTATCCTGAGACTATGACCCCTAGTTCTAGACTCTCCAGCCAGGGGAAACAGCCTCTCAGCATCTACCCTGTCAAGCCCTCAATGAGATCACCTCTCATTCTTCTAAACTCCAGAGTGTATAGGCCCATTCTACTCAATCTCTCCTCAAAGGACAACCCTCATTCCAGGGATCAATCTAGTGAACCTTTGTTGCACTGCCTCCAAGGCAAGTATACCCTTCCTTGGGTAAGGAGACCAAAACTGTGCATAGTACTCCAGGTGTGGTCTTACCAAAGCCCTATATAATTGCAGCAAGACTTTCTTACTCTTATACTCCAATGCCCTTGTAATAAAGGCTAACATACCATTTCTCTTCCTAATTGCTTGCTGTACCTGCTTGTTAACTTTGTGATTAGTGTACAAGGACGCCCAAATCCCTCTGAATTCCAAGATTTACTAGTTTCTCACCTTTTAAAAAATATTCTGCTTTTCCATTCTTCCTACCAAAGTGGATAATTTTACACTTCCCCACATTATACACTCTCCGCCACCTTTTGCCCACTCACTTAACTTTTTCCCTTTGCAGCCTCTTTGACCTCCTCTCAGCTTACATTCTCACCTAGCTTTGTATCATCAGCAAACTTAGGTATGTTACACTCGGTCCCATCATCTAAGTCATTGATATAGATTGTAAATAGCTGAGGCCCAAGCACTGATTCTTGTGGTACCCCACTAGTTACAACCTGCCAACCTGAAAATTACCCACTTATTCCTGCTCTGTCCATTGCAATAAAGGCTAACATACCACTTGCCTTCCTAATTGGTTGCTGTACCTTGCATCTCTCTTGATGGCCTAGCAATGGTCCTGAATCCAGTACCGATACATAACTGGGTGGTTCTAACCTTGCTTCTTGTGATTTTGTTTTAGGTTTATGACCGAGTGGCCAAAGAGGGGTTGCTGCCAATGAACAAACGATTGTGCAAATTAATGACCCACTGTGGTCCTGTGGCTGGTTGTATTTTTGCTTTAGTTGCTGTTTTGGACTTCCTTTTCTTGTTGATTTTGAGGTATATAGTTCCAGATTCCATGATTGACATTGCTGTTGACGCCACAGGTGTGAACGGAGCTTGGAAGCAAGAACAGGAACTTTCAACAATTGAAAAACTTGGGAAAACTCCACCTTGCTCTGAAAGGAGCAGTCGCAAAGTGCAAGCTTAATGCTTTTGTTTATAGCTGCTTCTGGACTCTAGATTTGAATCCTTTGGGATTATCAAATTGTTTTTTGCAGTTTTTCTGTTTTATAAGATGGAGTACCTTCGTCTAGCTATTTTGCTACCTCTTAAGTAGCCATTATGAACTTCAGCTGCATAGAAATTAAAGTGGAATTTAATATATGGATGAAAACTTAACAGATGTCATGTCAAATTTCTATGTGTTCATTTATGTACGATCTCTCCTTCCCCAGCAGCTCTGAAAACTTGTCAATACTTTGTGCCATCAGGTCACTCCTGCTGTAAGAACTTTTTTTTTAAAGTACAGTGAAAATGTTAGTAATTTATCTTTTGTCCTGCAGAGCTGCTTTCCTGGCTACAGTCTACTTTTAAATCAGTCATTTCATTCTATTTATCTGATAATTCAAATTATTTAGCACAAAATTCCCACTGTTATTTACATTCAAATTCAGATAATTCACATTTTTTAGCACAAAAAAGACTTAACATTTTGAAGAGTACACTATACTCATCCCTCTCCAGTCTCTTTTTTTTGATCAGCAGCTCTTTGACAACCTATCAACACATTTTAAGTCTCCATTATCAAGTTACTGAGCAATAGAATTTCCTGGAAATACTCAGCAGGTCAGGCAGCATCTGTGGAGAGAGAAAGAGTTAACGTTTCAGGTCGATGACCCTTGCATCTGCAGTATTTTGCTTGTGTTGCTGTAGAATTGCTTGCTATGCAGTGCAGAATCTCTTTCCAAAGGGACACACCCAACTTGCCTAAATCCAGAGAGCTAAGGCTCATGTTAGCGGCACCAAAGCTTAGGAATCTCCAAATGTTTGCAGGGGCACTGAAGGAGCTTAAACAGCTAAAACCCACAATTTGTACATAGCACTGACTCTACCTGTCCTCACTCTTGAGTCTACCCCTTCAGGTTCCAATATGAGCCAGCCAGTCAGGCTCAAATCAGCAGCATAGAATCATAGAAATTTACAGCACAAAAAGAGGCCAGTCAGCCCATCTTGTCTGTGCCGGCTAACCCTAATCCCACTTTCCAGCACTTGGTCCATAGCCTTGTAGATTATGCACTTCAAGTGCATATCCAAGTACTTTTTTTAAATGTGATGAGGGTCTCTGCCTCTACCACCCTTTCAGGCAGTGAGGTCCAGACCCCCACCACCCTTTGGGTGAGAAAATTTCTCCTCAAATCCCCTCTAAACTTCCGACCAATTACTTTAAATCTATGCCTCCTGGTTATTGACCCTTCTGCTAAGGGAAATAGGTCCTTCCTATCCACTATCTAGTCCCCTCATAATTTTATACACCTCAGTTAGGTCTCCCCTCAGCCTCTGTTCCAAAGAAAACAACCCCAGCCTATCCAATCTTTCCTCATAGCTAAAATTCCCCAGCCCAGGCAACATCCTTGTAAATCTCCTCTGCACCCCCTCTAGTGCAATCACATCCTTCCTGTAATGGTGACCAGAACTGCACGCAGTATTCTAGCTGCAGCCTAACTAGTGTTTTATACAGTTCAAGCATAACCTCCCTGCTCTTATATTATATGCCTCGGCTAATAAAGGAAAGTATCCCGTATGCCTTCTTAACCATCTGTCCTGCTACCTTCAGGGATCTGTGGACATGCACTCGAAGGTCCCTCTGATCCTCTGCCCTACCATTTATTGTGTATTCCCTTGCCTTGTTAGCCTTCCCCAAATGCATTACCCCACATTTCTCCAGATTGAATTCCATTTGCCACAGGTTCTACCCACCTGACCAGTCCATTGATATCTTCCTGCAGTGGCCTGGAATACTGCAGATCTGCCTGGCCAGGTATTGGATTACCGAGTTTGCTACAAAAGGTTGATTTGGTTCTGAACTTCCATTGTCAGGGGTGCCATGCTTGAGCCATGTTAAGCCCAAAGAGAACCCACTTCCTCCCCTCATCTGTTTTTTTAAAAAAAAGGGCAATAGGCATAAAGCAGATTACTGTCAGCCTAATTCAGTAGTGGGTCGGCTTCTGAGAGATTGTAAGTGTTTAAAGACAGCCAGCGGTCCCATGCAAATATCGGGTCACCGGTAAAACTCGCCGTAATGTAAAAGGCATGTTGTGTCTGACAAATTATTACTTTTTTTGGAAATATACGAACATACGAATTAGGAGCAGGAGTAGGCCACTCGAGTCTGCTCCGCCATTCAATAAGATCATGGCTGATCCGATTACTCCACATTCCCCCCCTACCCCCGATAAGTCTTCACCCCCTTGCTTACCAAGAATCTATCTACCTCTGCCTTAAAAATATTCAAAGTCTCTGCTTCCACTGCCCTCTGAGGAAGAGAGTTCCAAAGACTCACGACCCTCTGAGGAAAAAACTTCTCGCTGTCTTAAATGGGCGACCCCTTATTTTTAAACAGTGACCCTTAGTTCTAGATTCTCCCACAAGAGGAAACATCCTCTCCACATCCACCCTGTCCAGACCCCTCAGGATCTTATGTTTCAATCAAGTCACCTCTTACTCTTCTAAACTCCAGCGGATACAAGCCTAGCCTGTCCAACCTTTCCTCATAAGACAACCCGCCCATTCCAGGTATTAGTCTAGTAAACCTTCTCTGAACTGCTTCCAACGTATTTACATCCTTCCTTAAATAAGGAGTCCAATACTGTACACAGTACTCCAGATGTGGTCTCACCAATGCCCTGTATAACTGAAGCATAACCTCCCTACTCTTGTATTCAATTCCCCTCGCAATAAACGATAACATTCTATTAGCTTTCCTAATTCCTTGCTGTACCTGCATAGTAACCTTTTGCGATTCATGCACTAGGACACCCAGATCCCTCTGCATCTCAGAGCTCTGCATTCTCTCACCATTTAGATAATGCTTTTTTATTCTTCCTGCCAAAATGGACAACTTCACATTTTCCCACATTATACTCTATTTGCCAGATCTTTGCCCACTCACTTAACCTATCTATATCCCTTTGTAACTTCCTTATGTCCTCTTCACAATTTACTTTCCTACCTATCTTTGTGTCATCAGCAAATTTAGCAACCATACCTTCGGTCCCTTCATCCAAGTCATTTATATAAATTGTAAAAAGTTGAGGCCCCAGCACTGATCCCTGTGGCACACCACTCGTTACATCTTGCCAATCAGAAAATGACCCATTTATGCCTACTCTCTGTTTCCTGTTAGCTAGCCAATCTATCCATGCCAATATGTTACCCCCTACACCATGAGCTTTTATTTTCCGCAATAACCTTTGATGTGGCACCTTATCAAATGCCTTCTGGAAATCTAAGTACAGTACATCCACAGTTCCCCTTTATCCACAGCACATGTTACTTCCTCAAAGAACTCCAATAAATTGGTTAAACATGATTTCCCTTGCACAAAACCATGTTGACTCTGCCTGATTACTTTGAACTTTAAGTGCCCTGCTATAACATCTTCCCTATGACAGATGTTAAGCTAACTGGCCTGTAGTTTCCTGCTTTCTGTCTCCCTTTTTGAATAAAGGAGTTACTTTCGCTATTTTCCAATCTAATGGAACCTTCCCCGAATCTAGGGAATTTTGGAAAATTAAAACCAACGCATCAACTATCTCACTAGCCACTTCTTTTAAGACCCTAGGATGAAGTCCATCAGGACCCGGGGACTTGTCAGCCCGCAGCTCCAACAATTTGCTCAGTACCACTTCCCTGGTGATTATAATTTTCTTGAGTTCCTCCCTCCCTTCCATTTCCTGATTTACAGCTATTTCTGGGATGTTACTTGTATCCTCTATAGTGAAGACTGATGCAAAATACCTGTTCAATGCAACTGCCATCTCCTTATTTTCCATTATTAATTCCCCAGACTCACTTTTTATAGGACCAACGCTCACTTTGTTAACTTTTCTTTTTAAAATATCTATAGAAACTCTTACTATCTGTTTTTATATTTCTAGCTAGCTTTCTCTAATTTTTTTCTCATTACTCTTTGTCATTCTTTGCTGTTTTTTATATTCTGTCCAATCTTCTGACCTGCCACCCATCTTTGCGCAATTACATGCTTTTTCTTTAAGTTTAATACTACCTTTAACTTTTTTAGTTAACCATGGATGGTGGGTCCTCCCCTTGGAATTTTTCTTTCTTGTTGGAATGTATATATTGTGTATTTTGAAATATCCCCTTAAATGTCTGCCACTGCAACTTTTGACCTATCCCTTAACCTAATTTGTCAGTTCACTTTAGCTAGCTCTGCTTTCATGCCCTCATAAATGCCCTTATTTAAGTTTAAAATACTAGTCTTGGACCCACGCTTTCTCTCAAACTGAATGTAAAATTCAATCATATATGATCGCTGCTACCTAGGGGCGCCTTCACTATGAGGTCATTAATTAATCCTATCTCGTTGCACAATACCAGGTCTAGTATAGCTTGCTCTCTGGTTGGCTCCAGAACGTGCTGTGTTAAGAAACTATCCCGAAAACATTCTATGAACTCCTCATCTATGCTACCTTTGCCCATCTGATTTTTCCAGTCTATATGCAGATTAAAATCCCCCATGATTATTGCCATACCCTTCTGACAAGCTCCCATTATTTCTTCCTTTATACTCCATCCTACCATGTGGTTACTGTTAGGGGGCCTGTACACCACTCCCACAAGTGACTTTCCTTTATTATTTCTCATCTCTACCCAAACCGCTTCTACATCCTGGTTTCCTGAACTTGGGTCATCCCTCTCTATTGTGCTAATACCATCATTAATTAACAGAGCCACCCCTCCACCTTCCTGTCCTTCCTAAATGTCATGTACCCATCAATATTCAGGTCCCAATCTATGTCATCATGCAGTCATGTTTCTGTAATGGCTATCAGATCATATTTATTTATTTCTATTTGCGCTATCAGTTCATCTGTTTTGTTTCGAATGCTACGTGCATTCAGATGCAGAGCCTTTAGTTTTGTCCTTTTATTATTTTTGTAACCTCTAGCCTTATCTGTTGATTTACTCTTAGATTTGTACTCTCTATCCGTTCCTGTCACGGCCTGTTTATCATTTCCCATATTAATACCTTTCTCTCTTGCCTTGTCTCTAATCTTTGAATTACCACATCTTCCCAAATTTGATCCCATGCCCCCAATATTTAGTTTAAAGCCCTCTCTACCGCCCTAGTTATATGACTCGCCAGAACACTAGTCCCAGCACGGTTCAGGTAAAGATCGTCCCAACAATACAGATCCCACTTTCCCCAGTACTGGTGCCAGTGCCCCAGGAATTGAAACCCATTTCTCCAACACCAGTCTTTGAGCTACACATTCATCTCTCTAATTTTATTTACCCTATGCCAATTTGCTCATGGCTCAGGTAATAATGCAGACATTATTACCCTTGAGGTTCTGCTTTTTAATTTAGCCCCTAGCTGCTCATACTCTCTCAGCAGAACCTCTTTCCTAGTTCTACCTATGTCGTTGGTACCTACATGGTCCACGACCACTGGCTCCTCCCCCTCCCACTGCAAGTTCCTCTCCAGCCCAGAGCAGATATCCCGAACCTTGGCACCGGGCAGGCAACACAGCCGTCTGGACTCTCGCTCTTGGCCGCAGAGAACTGTATCTATCCCCCTGACTATGCTGTCCCCAATTACCACTACATTCCTATTAACACCCCCCTGCTTGAATGGCTTCCTGTACCTCGGTGCCATGGTCAGTTTGCTCAGCCACTGCTTTCATCATCATTTTGAGCAAGAACTCAAACCTGTTGGACAATTGCAAAGGCTGAGGCTCCTCCACCTCCTGGGTCCCCATACCTGCCTCACACAGTCACATCCTCCTGTCCCTGACCACTGACCAACTCAGAAGACCCTATCCTAAGGGGTGTGACTGCCTCCTGGAATAAAGTGTCCAGGTAACTTTCCCCCTTCCTGATGCATCGCAGTGTCTGTAGCTCGACCTCTAGCTCATCAACTCTGAGCCGAACCTCCTCAAGCTGCAGACGTTTGCGTCCAGGAGCTCCCACATACTGCAGTCACAACACCACCTGCCCTGCCATCTTTATTGAGTCTTTATTACTTAATAAAATTAAATTAATTATGAATAAACCCTACTGCACCTAATAAGATTTATTACTGCAAGTAAACTAGTACTAATGAAACCTTACAATTACTAATACATTTCCTGGGCTTTAAAAGTTAAGGGAAGTGAGCAAAATACTCACCAACCAATCTCTTACCCTTTTCCTTGTGATGTCACCTTTTCTTTTCTTCAAATGCGGTTGGGGGGTGTCTCAGAGCCGAACTCCCGCTGGTTCTCTGTCCCCTTTTGTGCAGCTTTTTAACTCCTGCTCTCCTGGTAGCTGACAAAGATAGAAAAAGAAAGACTCACCAAACTCGCAGCTTAAACACTCTGTTCCGATCTGCACTCCATGACAAACTGCACTCTAGCCTCCCTTATTTATACTACTGAGATTTAAATAAGTGAGCTCTCTGGCAGTTACAGAACCAGATTAGACCAGTTCATTAATTAATTAATTACTCTCACCTGCTCTCCAGCACAGCTTGCTTAGCCCTGCCCAAGCCTGGAAGAAACTTAAAACTTGAAACAGTAAATTTAAATTTAAGTTAAATGCACACAAGACTAGATTTTATATTTAGAAAAAGAGATTAACCTTTAAGATTAACTCCCTCACTCACCAAACTCGCAGCTTAAACACTCTGTTCCGATCTGCACTCCGTGAAATATAGGAGTGTATTGATAACGGAAAGGCTATAGATTAATGATCTGGATTTGGGTACAGTATAGAGAGCATAGTTAGTTCTAAAGAGGATTTCCAAAAGATATGGAGAAGTTAGTAGATGTCAGATGAAATTTAATGTGGAAAAATGTGCGGTGATACATTTTGGGAAGAATAAGGAAAAACCATATATACTGAATGGCAAAGCTTTAAAAAGAATAGAGCAGCAGAGAGACTTGAGGGGTCTGATACATAAATCTTTAAAGGTAGGAGGACAAGTTTATAAAGCTGTGAGCAAAACCTAGGATCCTAAGTTTTATAAAGTGGGTATAGAGTACAAAAACTTGGAGGTAATGCAAAACCTACATAAATTATTGGTTAGGCTGCAGTAGGTTTGGACGCCTTCCTTTAGGAAGGATGCTGAGGCCATGGAGAGGGTGCAGAATCAACAATTGAAACAGTAGCTTCCTGTATCTTCAAATCAATATCTTTTGATGACCTCTCTTGAATCTAGCCAATTGGACGCATCAAAGGGTTGTAAAGTGCTTCAATTTGATGGGATTAAATTTTGGGGGTTTTAAAATACAAATTTATTTATATGCTTGTAATTGCACGAATGTGCTTGCCTTATTAACACTTTTTTAAATATACTTAAAGTCTAGTTCTCAATAAAATTAAAAGATCAGAACATTGAGTCATTTTTTGCCAAATTTACATTACTTTGGATTGTTTACTCCAATCAGATCACACCACAGCAATTATGCTGTGATCTAATTGGAATAAACACTCCAAAGTAATACAACACTATTAAACTCTATAAATACATCTTCATGGAAATTTGCATCATCACACAATTGAACATGCACATACAATGATAATCCAGAAAAGTTGCTTGATCAATTTCACATCTATTGTGTTAAATGTTTAAATGTGTATCGATTACTGTGTTTTTGTTGAATCTTCAAAGACCTTTCAAGTCACACATCATGACCTCAGGACGTCGCAAAGCGCTTTACAGCCAAAGCAGTACTTTTGCACTGTAGTCACTGTTGTAATGTAGGAAACGCAGCAGCCAATTTGAGCATAGCAAGCTTCCACAAACAGCAATTGATAATGACCAGATAATTTTTTTTTTTAAAGAGATGTTGATTGAGGGATAAAATATTGGCCAGGACACCGGGGATAACTCCCCTGCTCTTCTTCGAAATAGTGCCACGGGATCTTTTATGTCCACCTGAGCAGACGGCCTCGGTTTAACACTTCCTCAGTACTGCCTTGGAGTGTCAGCCTAGATTTTTGTGCTCAAGTCTCGAGCGGGACTTGTACATAAGAACTAGGAGCAGGAGTAGGCCATTCGGCCCCTTGAGCCTGCTCCATCATTCAATAAGATCATTGCTGATCTGATCTTGGCCTCAACTCCACTTTCCTGCCCGCTCCCAATAACCCTGTTTTTCAAAAATCTGTCTATCTCCGCCTTGAATATATTCAGTGACTCAGCCTCCACAGCTCTCCGGGGTAGAGAATTCCAAAGATTCACGACCCTCTGAGAGAAGAAATTCTTCCTCATCTTGTTTTAAACGGGCGTCTCATTATTCTGAAACTCTGCCCCCTAGTTCTAGATTCCCTCACGAGGGGAAAAATCCTCCCTGCATCTACCCTGTCAAGCCCCCTCATAAGATCACCTCTCATTCTTCTAAACTCCAATGAGTATAGGCCCAACCTGCTCAACCTTTCCTCATAAGTCAACTCCTTCAGCACAGGAATCAACCAAGTGAACCGTCTCTGAACTGCCTACAATGCAAGTATATCCTTCCTTAAAAAAGCAGACCAAAATTGTACGCAGTACTCCAGGTGTGGTCTCACCAACGCCCTGTACAGTTGTAGCAAGACCTCCCTACTTTTATACTCCATCCCCCTTGCAATAAAGGTCAATATTCCATTTGCCTTCCTAATTACTTGCTGTACCTGCATGCTAACTTTGTGTTTCATATATGAGGACACCCAGATCTCTCTCTACCGCAGCATTCTGTAGTGTCTCTCCATTTAAATAATATTTTGCTTTTTTATTCTTCCTACCCAAGTGGATAACCTCACATTTTCCCACATTATACTCCATCTGCCAATTTTTTTCCCACTCACTTAACCTATCTATATCCCTTTGCACTCCTCACAGCTTGCGTTCCCACCTATCTTTGTATCGTCAGCAAATTTGGCAACAGTACACTCTGTCCCTTCATCCAAGTCATTAATATAGATTGTAAATAGTTGAGGCCCCAGCACTGATCCCTGTGGCACCCCGCTAGTTACAGTTTGCCAACCTGAAAATGACCCATTTATTCCAACTCTCTGTTTTCTGTCAGTTAGCCAATCCTCTGTCCAGTATTATATATTACCCCTAACACCGTGAGCTCTTGTGCAGTAACCTTTTATGCGGCACCTTATCGAATGCCTTCTGGAAATCCAAATACACTACATCTACTGGTTCCCCTTTATCCACCCTGCCCGTTACATCCTCAAAGAACTCTAGTAAATTTGTCAAACACGATTTCCCTTTCATAAAACCATGTTGACTCTGCTTGATTGTATTATGATTTTCTAAATGTCCTGCTATTACTTCCTTAATAATGGATTCCAGCATTTTCCCAATGACAGATGTTAGGCTAACTGGCCTATAGTTTCCTGCTTTCTCTCTCCCTCCTTTCTTGAATAGAGGAGTTGCATTTGCGGTTTTCCAATCCGCTGGGACCTCTCCAGAATCCAGGGAATTTTGGTAGATTACAACCAACGCATCCACTATCTCTGCAGCAACTTCTTTTAAAACCCTAGGATGCAGACCATCAGGTTCAGGGGACTTGTCAGCCTTTAGTCCCATTAGTTTGCCTAGTACCTTTACTCTCAATTTTTGACTCTTGAGGCGAGAGTGCTATCAACTGAGCCATGGCTGACAAATTCGAGTAGGTCTTGTTGCTTCCTTGTTCAGTCAGTCAATATCTGAATTAACAGTCCTGATGGCTGTAGGTGTGGTTTAGAAACTGCTGGATAATCAGTTTTGAAGCGCATGATAGTCAAAATGAATCCCTTGGAATGTCTGCTTTAAATCAGCCTTGTATTAAAAACATAGTTGTACAGGGGTACGGTAGCATAGTGGTAGTGTTACTGAACATAACTGCCAGATTGTGCTTGCAGCAGGTGATAAGAAAACCAACATGAGGAAATAACCTACTTGAGCTTGTCCTCACCCGTCTACCTGTCGCAGATTCGTCTATCCATGACAGTATTGGTAGGAGTGACCACTGCACAATCTTTGTGGAGACCAAGTCCCGTCTTCACACTGAGGGCATCCTCCATCGTGTTGTTTGGCTCTATCACTGTGCTAAGTGGGGGAGATTAAGAACAGATGCAGCAGCTCAAAGCTGGTCATCTCCAGGGGCCATCAGCAACAGTGGAATTGCATTTCACCACAAACCGTAACCTATTTGGCCCAGTAAATCTATCACTCTACCATTAGCATCAAGCCCAATGACTGACCCTGGTTCAATGAGGAGTGTGGACGAGCATCCCAGGAGCAGCACCAGGCGTAACTGTAAGAGGTGCCAACCTGGTGAAACTACGTCACAGGACTACATGCATGCTAAACTGTGGAAACAGCATGCTATTGACAGCTAAGCGATCCTACAACCAACAGATCAGATCAAAGCTCTGCAGTCCTGCCACATCCAGTCGTGAATGGTGGTGGACAATTAAACAACTAATTGGAGGAGGAGGCTCCATGAACAGCCCCATCCTCAATGATGGCGGAGCACAGCACTTAAGTGCAAAAGCCAAGGCTGAAGTGTTTGCAACCAACTTCAGCCAGAAGTGTTGAGTGGATGATCTATCTTGTCCTCCTCCTGAGGTTCCCACCATCACAGAAGCCAGTCTTCAGCCAGTTCGATTCACTCTACAAGATGCCAAGAAACAGCTGAGCACAATTGATATAGCAAAGGCTATGGGCTCTGACAACATCCCGGCTGTAGTGCTGAAGACCTGTGCTACAGAACTAGCCGTGCCTCTAGCCAAGCTGTTCCAGTACAGCTACAACACTGGCATCTACAATGTGGAAAATTGCCCAGGTATGTTCTTTCTACAAAATACAGGACAAATCCAATCTGGGCATCAGCCTACTCAATCATCAGCACAGTGGTGGAAGTTGTCGTTGATAGTGCTGTCAAGCGGCACTTAATCACCAATAACCTGCTCATCGATGCTCAGTTTAGGTTTCCTGAGGACCATTTGGCTCCAGACCTCATTACAGCCTTGGTCTAAACAGGGACAAAAGAGCTGAATTCCAGAGGTGAGGTGAGAGTGACTGCCCTTGACATCAAGGCAGCATTTGACCAAGGGTGGCATCAAGGAGCCCTAGTAAAATCGAAGTCAATGGGAATTGGGGGGAAAACTCACCACTGGCTGGAGTCATACCTAGCACAAAGGAAGATGGTAGTGGTTCTTGGAGGCCAATCATCTCAGCCCCAGGACATCGCTGCAAGAGTTCTCAGGGCAGTGTCCGAGGCCCAACTATCTTCAGCTGCTTCAATGACCTTCCCTCCATTATAAGGTCAGAAGTGGGGCTCTTCGCTGATGATTGTAGCGTTCAGCTCCAGTGCAATTCCTCAGATAATGAAACTGTCCATTCCCGCATGCAGCATGATCTGGACAACATCCAGGCTCGGGCTGATAAGTGGCAAGTAACATTCGTGCTACACAAGTGCCAAGCAATGACTATTTCCAGCAAGAGAGAGTCTAACCACCTCCCCTTGACATTCAGTGACATTAGCATTTCTGAGTCTCCCACCATCAACACCCTTTTTTGTCGTGATTAACTGGAAACTAAACTGGACCAGCCACATAAATGCTATGGCTATTGAAATAGGTTAAAGACTGGGTATTCTGTGGTGAGTGGCTCACTCCCCAAAGCCTCTCTGACCAGGCACGTGTTGTGTGTGATGGAATACTCTCCACTTGCCTTGATGGATACAGCTCCTACAACACTCGAAGCTCAACACCATCCAGGACAAAGCAGTCTGCTTGATTGGCATCTCATCCATTGGCTTAATGCTCCATTCCCTTCCTCATTGGCATACTGTGGCTGCAGTGTGTACTATTTACAGAATGTACTGCAGCAAGTTGCCAGGGCTTCTCTGGCAGCACCTCCCAAACTCCTGACGTCCACCAGCTAGAAGGACAAGGGCAACAGGTGCATGGGAACGCTATCTCCCCCAGGTTCCCCTCCAAGTCACACACCATCCTGACTTAGGCACATATCACCGTTCCTTCATTGTCTTTGGGTCAAAATCCTGGAACTCCCTACCTAACAGCGTTGTGGGAACACCTTCATCACATGGACTGAAGTGGTTCAAGAATGAGGTCCACCACCACCTTCTCGGGTAACTGGGGATGGCCAATAAATGCCTGCCTTACCAGCTACCCCCACATCCCGAGAATTAATTTTTGAAAAAGTTATTAACAGTTTTTAAAAAGTCAGTGACTTGTGTATGTTTAATTGCAGAAAATAAGTGACAATTTTTATTTAAAAAATAAGCTATGTTTTCATTAACTTACCCATGATGAGCACATCATGTGTTTGTAACCTGCTCTTTAAAATTAATATACTGTGCTAGTTTGTGAGGGTAAAACTTGCTGCCTTTTAAGTTGTTGGAATTGGACGTCTCTAGCCCTTGCCATTGCTGCCCGAGAAGGCAAGCTATCAGCGCAGCTCTCTATCTACCTGCTGAGGTGTATGACAGTGGCTTGGTTGCTGACATAATTGATTTTGTTCGCTCCTTCCTGCAGCTGGTAGAGTGGGGGGTGCAGTGGTCTGGTATTCTTTAATGTAAGTAGGTAGTTAGTATATTTCCCTTCTGTGGAATAAGAATTTTAAATTAAAAAAAATACTAAATATTAATGAAAAGGGGCCTAAAAGTTGAAAGTTAAAAGTTGAAAAATTGCCAAAAAGGTGCAGCTAACTTGTCATCCTTTGTTCTCATATTTAATAGCACTACCTAATTTATTCACAAAGTACACAATAACCCAAGGCACTAAAGCACTGATGTTTTTGTTATAATCAGCAATTTAATGTCGGCTTAAGCCTTGTGAGCCGTTTTTTTGTTCATTCCAAATTGTACTCTGTTGTAAAAATCTCCATTTCTAAGCTATTTGGGTCATTGCACTATTTGTTGTATTTTATATCTCATCTTAATTAACAATCCTATTTCATATTGTGCAGCAGAAGTGTCATTCTCTTTTCTGTAAACACATCAATATTCTGAAATCAAAACCCTTCAGCTTTCAGTGCGTGTATGGGGATTTTAAATGCCATACGGTTAGAAATTTCAGATCTTCTGTAGATATTCTACAGGGCTCAATAGTGCTGTCATTCCCATAAGCATAAGAACATAAGAAATAGAAGCAGGAATAGGCCACTTGGCCCCCTCGAGCCTGCTCCGCCATTCAATAAGATCATGGCTGATCTTGGGCTCAAAGCCACTACCCCTGCCCGCTCCCCATAACCCTTCACTCCCTTATCTTGCAAAAATTTGTCTATCTCCACCTTAAATGTGTTTAATAACCCAGCCTCCACAGCTCTCTGGGGCAGAGAATTCCACAGATTTACGACCCTCTGAGAGAAGAAATTCCTCCTCATCTCAGTTCTAAAAGGGCGACCCTTTATTCTAAAACTGTGCCCCCGCGTTCTAGATTTCCCCACGAGGGAAAACATCCTCTCTGCATCTACCTTGTCGTGCCCCCTCAGTATCTTATATGTTTCAATAAGATCACCTCTCATTCTTCTAAATTCCAATGAGTATAGGCCAAGCCTGCTCAACCTTTCCTCATAAGTCAACCCCCTCATCTCTGGAATTAACCTACTGAATCGTCTCTGAACTGCCTCCAATGCAAGTATATCATTCCTTAAATAAGGAGACCAAAACTGTACGCTGTACTCAAGGTGTGGTCTCACCAATACCCTGTACAGTTGTAGCAGGACTTCCCTACTTTTATACTCCAACCCCTTTGAAATAAAGGCCAACATTCCATTTGCCTTTTTGATTACTTGCTGTATCTGCATGCTAACTTTGTGTGTTTCATGCACAAGGACCCCCAGGTCCCTCTGAACTGTAGCATTTTGTAATCTCCATTTAAATAATAATTTGCTTTTTTACTTTTCCTGCCAAAGTGTATAACCTGGCACTTTCCCACATTATACTCCATCTGCCAAATGTTTGCCCACTCACTTAGCTTGTCTATATCCCTTTGCAGGTTCTTTGAGTCCTCTACACAACTTGCTTTCCCACCCATCTTTGTATCATCCGCAAACTTGGCTACATTACACTCGGTCCCTTCATCCAAGTCATTAATGTAGATTGTAAATAGTTGAGGCCCCAGCACCGATCCCTGTGGCACCCCACTAATTACCGTTTGCCAACCAGAAAATGACCCATTTATCCCGACTCTCTGCTTTCTGTTAGTTAGCCAATTCTCTATCCATGCTAATATATTACCCCCAATTCCGTGAGCTCTTATCTTATGCAGTAATCTTTTATGTGGCACCTTATCGAATGCCTTCTGGAAATCCAAATACACCACATCCACTGGTTCACCTTTGTCCACCCTGCTCGTTACCTCCTCAAAAGAACTCCAGCAAGTTTGTTAAACATGATTTCCCTTTCATAAAACCATGCTGACCCTGCTTGACTGCATTATGATTTTCCAAATGCCCTGCTACTGCTTCCTTAATGAAGGACTCCAGCATTTTCCCAACGACAGATGTTAGGATAACTGGTCTATAATTTCCTGCTTTCTGTCTCCCTCCTTTCTTAAATAGGGGTGTTACATTTGCGGTTTTCCAATCTGCTGGGACCTCTCCAGAGTCCAGGGAATGTTGGTATATTGCAACCAATGCATCCACTATCTCTGCAGCCACTTCTTTTAAGACCTTGGGATGCAGGCCATCTGGTCCAGGGGACTTGTCATCTTTTAGTCCCATTATTTTACCAAGTACTATTTCCTTAGTGATAGTGATTGTCTTTAGTTCCCCCTTCCCTGTGGCCCCTTGATTATCCATTATTGGGATGTTTAGTGTCTTCTACCGTGAAGACAGATACAAAATATTTGTTCAAAGTCTCTGCCATTTCCCCGTTCCCCATTATTAATTCCCCAGTCTCATCCTCTAAGGGACCAACGTTTACTTTAGCTACCCTCTTTTTATATACCTGTAGAAGCTCTTACTATCTGTTTTAATGTTTCTTGCCAGTTTACCCTCATAATTCATCTTCTTTCTCTTTATTGTTTTTTTAGTCATCCTTTGCTGGTTTTTAAAAATTTCCCAATCCTCTGGTCTCCCACCAATCTTGGCAACATTGTATGCCTTCGTTTTCAATTTGATACCATCCTTTACTTCCTTAGTTAGCCACGGATGGTGCTCCCTTCTCTTAAAATCTTTCTTTCTCACTGGAATACATTTTTGTTGAGAGTTATGAAATATCTCCTTAAATGTCCGCCACTGCATTTCAACGGTCTTACCCTTTAATTTATTTTTCCCGTCCACTTTAGCCAGTTCTGCCCTCATGCCACTGTAATTGCCTTTGTTTAAGATTAGGACACTGGTTTAAGATACAACTTTCTCACCCTCCAACTGAATTTGAAATTCAACCATGCTATGATCACTCTTTCCTGGAGGATCCTTTACTATGAGATCATTTATTAATTCTGTCTCATTACACAGTACCAGATCCAAGACCGCCTGCTCCCTGGTTGGTTCCATTACATACTGTTCTAGGAAACCATCCCGGATGCACTCTATGAACTCCTCCTCAAGGCTACCATGGCCAATTTGATTTGTCCAATCAATTTGGAGATTAAAATCACCCATGATTATTACCGTACATTTTTTACAG
The DNA here is from genome assembly GCA_030390025.1 of Squalus acanthias. Classification (NCBI taxonomy): domain Eukaryota; kingdom Metazoa; phylum Chordata; class Chondrichthyes; order Squaliformes; family Squalidae; genus Squalus; species Squalus acanthias. The sequence goes on along the minus strand of CM059429.1, from coordinate 116,496,003 downwards.
GCCTCCATTATTTGTTCATTTATACTCTGTCCAACAGTATTGCTACTGTTCGGGGGCCTGTAGACTACGCCCACCAGAGACTTTTTCCCTTTATTATTTTTTATCTCCACCCAAACCGATTCTACATCTTGATCTTCTGAGCCAATATCACTTCTCACCACTGCACTGATCCCATCCTTTACCAACAAAGCCACCCACCCCACCCCACCCCACCTCCCTTTCCTTTCTGTCTATCTAACCGAATCGTCAAATACCCTGGAATATTCAGTTCCCAGCCCTGATCACCTTGCAACCACGTCTCTGTAATGGCGATCAGATCATACCCATTTGTATCTCTTTGTGCCATCAACTCATCTAACTTGTTACGAATGCTGCGTGCATTCAGCTTTTAACTTTGTCTTTTTACCATTCCTCCTTGTTTTGGCCCCATTTTCTGTTGCACTCTTATTTTTAAACATTCTGACCCTTCCTGTCACACTCTGGTTATTATTTCCCCCTGCTCTATCATGCTCTATTACTTTCTCATTTCTCATTGACTTTTTAAATTCCCGCTCATCTGGATCCTCCCCCTCCCACTATTTAGTTTAAAGCCCTCTCTACAGCCCTAGTTATTCGATTCGCCTGGACTCTAGCCCCAGCATGGTTCAAGTGAAGCCCGTCCAAACGGAACAGCTCCCTCTTATCCCAGTACTGGTACCAGTGCCCCACAAATCGAAACTCATTTCTCCCACACCAGTCTTTGAGCCACTCATTCATTTCTCTGATTTTATTTACCCTATGCAAATTTGTTCGTGGCTCAGGTAATAATCCAGAGATTATTACCTTTTTGGTTCTGCTTTTTAATTTAGCCCCGAGCTGCTCATACTCTCTCAGCAGAACCTCTTTCTTTGTCCTACCTATGTCATCGTGGACCATGACAATTGGATCCTCCCCCTCCCACTCCAAGTTTCTCTCCAGCCCAGAGGAGATGTCCTTAACCCTGGCAACACAGCCTTCGGGACTCACGCTCTCGGCTGAAGAGAACAGTGTCTATCCCCCTAACTATACTATCCCCTATCACTACAACATTTCTTTTTACTCCCCCCACTTGAATGGCTCCCTGTACCACGGTGCTGTGGTCAGATTGCTCATCCTCCCTGCAGTCCCTGCTTTCATCACAGGGAGCAAGAATCTCGTATCTGTTAGACAAGTCCAAGGGCTGAGGCTCCTCCATCACTACCTCCTGGATCTCAATACCTGCCTCGCTTGTAGTCACACCCTCCTGTCCCTGACCATGGGCCAGATTGGAAGTAATTACTCTAGTGGGTGTGACTGCCTCCTGGAGCTTAGTGTCCAGGTAACGCTCCCCCTCCCTAATGTGTCGCAGTGTCTGAATCTCGGACTCCAGCTCATCAACTCTGAGAAGAAGTTCCTCGAGCAGCCAACATTTGCTGCAGATGTGGTCGCCTTGGATCTCAATGGTGTCCACCAGCTCCCACATGCAACAACAACAACACATTGCCTGGTCTCCCATCTCAATTAATTAATTAATTAGTTTTAAAATTTGGAACACGTATATCTTTTAATCTACACCAAGGCACTTAAATTTAGACGCCCAAGTTTGGAAAAAAAGCAATAAATATAGAAATACTCACCAACCAATCACTTACCTGCTTTCTGGTGATGTCACACTTTGATTACTTTTTACTTCTTTACACTCACCGGTCCGTTGTAGCCACTCTCCCGGGCTCCCGCTGCATTAAGTACCGCCGAGGTCTCGCACTCTCCCGGGCTCCCGCTGCATTAAGTACCGCCGAGGTCTCGCGCTCTCCCGGGCTCCCGCTGCTTTAAGTACGGCCGAGGTCTTGCGCTCTCCCAGGCTCCCGCTGCATTAAGTACCGCCGAGGTCTCGCGCTCTCCCGGGCTCCCGCTGCATTAAGTACCGCCGAGGTCTCGCGCTCTCCCGGGCTCCCACTGCATTAAGTACCGCCGAGGTCTCGCGCTCTCCCGGGCTCCCGCTGCATTAAGTACCGCCGAGGTCTCGCGCTCTCCCGGGCTCCCGCTGCATTAAGTACCGCCGAGGTCTCGCGCTCTCCCGGGCTCCCGCTGCATTAAGTACCGCCGAGGTCTCGCGCTCTCCTGGGCTCCCGCTGCATTAAGTACCGCCGAGGTCTCGCGCTCTCCCGGGCTCCCGCTGCATTAAGTACCGCCGAGGTCTCGCGCTCTCCTGGGCTCCCGCTGCATTAAGTACCGCCGAGGTCTCGCGCTCTCCCGGGCTCCCGCTGCATTAAGTACCGCCGAGGTCTCGCGCTCTCCCGGGCTCCCGCTGCTTTAAGTACCGCCGAGGTCTCGCGCTCTCCTGGGCTCCCGCTGCTTTAAATACCGCCGAGGTCTCGCGCTCTCCTGGGCTCCCACTGCTTTAAGTACCGCCGAGGCCTCGCGCTCCCGTGGGCTCCCGCTGCTTTAAATACCGCCGAGGCCTCGCGCTCTCCCGGGCTTCCGTAGCTTTAAATACCGCCGAGGTCTCGCGCTCTCCCGGGCTCCCGCTGCTTTAAGTACCGCCGAGGTCTCGCGCTCTCCCGGGCTCCCGCTGCTTTAAGTACCGCCGAGGTCTCGCGCTCTCCTGGGCTCCCACTGTTTTTGTAGCTCCGAACTCGCTCTCCAGGGCTCCCACTGTTTTTGTAGCTCCGTGTCACTTCGGCTCCAAAGTTAACTTGCACTGCCCAATATCTAGTTGTGTGATGGTGTAACCTGGGTGTAGCAATCTGCCCCCATGTTAGAAATTTCAATTGAAATACACAAAATGTATTAACTTTATTCCATCGCTACATTCCACAAACTATTCAGCATTGAGGTTGCTAAGTTGATATATTTATAATCTATATATATACATGTGGTTAATATTTTAGTTGTAAATGTATGTTTTATTTACACAATTGTCAATGATTGCTTTTTACTTTAATTAGGAACTGTTGTAAAACATCTACAATGTGATTACAGCAGCAATCCAAATCAGTATTGCAGTTAACTGGGGTCTGAAAAAGCTGAACCAAAGATAGTCAGGTATACATGTTTATCAAAAAGCTACAGCAATGTTAGGAGAGGAGATGCCTGTGTACTTTCACTTATTGCTGTTACCAATGGTGAACATGATTTGGACATAGGGAGCAGAGTTGTGTAATTTGCTGAAGGCACAAAAACCGGGGGTTTGGCAAAAAGAGAAAGGCCCTGATCTTTACTGGGAGGGTGCGGGGGAGGATGGAAATGGCTGGGTAACGCGGGTGTCCTGGCGATTTTAATGGCAGGAACTCATTGTCATTTTTTTCATCCATTTCCGGTCCGGCAGCCGGCCAAATTGACTGTCTAGCGGCGGGTGGGAAACCAACGGCAGGAGGCCGCAGCTGGGGACCCTAGTGGCGGTCCCTGGCAATCGGGAGGGTGAGAGGCCATCGCAGGAGGGAGGAACACCAGACATCGGTGACGGGGGGGTCAACAATCACTGCAGGGAGTGGACATCGGTGCTGGGGGAGGGGGAGAGAGAAAGGGGGCTGTGATCACTGCAGGGAGTGGACATCGGTGCTGGGGGGCGGGGAGAGAGAGGGGGCTGTGATCACTGCAGGGAGTGGACATCGGTGCTGGGGGAGGGGGAGAGAGGGGGCTGTGATCATTGCAGGGAGTGGACATCGGTGCTGGGGGAGGGGGAGAGAGAAAGGGGGCTGTGATCACTGCAGGGAGTGGACATCGGTGCTGGGGGAGGGGGAGAGAGAGGGGGCTGTGATCACTGCAGGGAGTGGACATCGGTGCTGGGGGAGGGGGAGAGAGAGGGGGCTGTGATCACTGCAGGGAATGGACATCGATGCTGGGGGAGGGGGAGAGAGGGGGCTGTGATCACTGCAGAGAGTGGACATCGATGCTGGGGGAGGAGGAGAGAGGGGGCTGTGATCACTGCAGGGAATGGACATCGGTGCTGGGGGAGGGGAGAGAGAGGGGGCTGTGATCATTGCAGGGAGTGGACATCGGTGCTGGGGGAGGGGGGAGAGAGGGGGCTGTGATCACTGCAGGGAGTGGACATCGGTGCTGGGGGAGGGGGAGAGAGGGGGTGCTGTGATCACTGCAGGGAGTGGATATCGATGCTGGGAGGGGGTGGGGGAAGAGAGGCCGCGATCGGGAGGGGGGAGGCCGAAGGCTTCCTTGAGGGGAGCGGGGGGGACCAATCCTGCCCCTTCTCCTGCTGGCCCACAAGGAATGCTGGGAAAGGCTCTTGCCTTCTGAAGCCGGCAGCTCCTGCCTCCCTTTCACTGCCGGGTTTCCTGAGCCCTGGGAAACCCACACGGCAACTGTTACATTTAAATCAGGCTCCCAATTGCCCTGTGGGAGCCTGATTTAACTCTGTTAATGAAGCGTCCTGTCTCTCCATGGCGAGACGCTCGCACACCACGCAGCCCCCGCTGTGAAAAGGGCAACAGGTGCGTACACAGCGTGTTGGGGACTCGTTCCATGTTTTTACATTTTTACTCCCCCTCCACCCCCCACCACCGTGACTCTCTACTGCCTGCTGGGGGTTTGGGGGTGGTTAATATTGAGGCCTGAGTGTCCAAACTGTGACCTACAGGCTGCATGATGTTTCCAAGCCCTGGCAAGGCTGCCCTCAAAACTGAGGCCATTCAATCCATTTCTGCTTAAAAATCAGGGGCCCAGATTTCTGAGGTCCCTGTTCTGTCACTTGAAGTACATCAGAGTGAGACTCTTGGCTCAGCAGCTGACTGAGAATGACATTAACTCTGTCCCACAATCTGAGAGCAGGCTCATTTTAATAATTGGGCCGGTTAGCCCTCGCCTGTAACAATACAAGAGGTGCTTGCCGCTAAGAAGTGCTGGAGATTCAGAGCTGCAACTTATTACTCCGATAGAGAGGGGGTGCCAGAGGCTCTTAATGTGCTTAAGATTCGTTTCCCACAGGAAACCAAAGCTGACATCATGAGATAATCAGAGCCCCAAGACAACCTCCTCTCCCTAAAAGGTGAGGGGGGGGGTGGATAACCCACCTGTGCTGTTGCGGCCCCCTGACCACCACCCCCACCGCTGCTGGTCAGAAATTACCAAGGGATCTTTAATGGGTGAACCTGGCATGTCTCGGTTCTGTCCCACTGTCTCAATTTCCTGCCCTCTGTATGGACAATCCACCAGGATTGTGCCCTTTCCACCCGAGGAACTTTGGCCTCCTTAGTTACTGGTTGTTTGAATTTTGCGGTACGGCGGTTTAGAAAGAGCTACTTTTAGTGGGGCTGCCTCATTGGTGGATAAATGCTACATCAGAACACCAGAATTTGTTAATATTAGTAACAAGATATATTGAAATTAATGGGAATATGTATTGAAACTATATATGACAACCAGACTCTATGGGGCACATCTATGAGATTACTAAGACAAAAAGTTGGCCATCTCTGGATCAAAATTGAGAGGTCGCACAACACCAGGTTATAGTCCAACAGTTTTATTTGAAATCACAAGCTTTCGGAGCTATCGATTGCTCCTTCCTCAGGTGAAGTAAATTGGATACAGAATCGCCAGAGCATATATAGATGGAAAACAAAGCATGTGTACTTTACAATTGCAGACCAATAAATTAAATCATCCTGACTATCTGCCGAGGTGTGATAAAGTTAATTAAGTCAACCAGGAAGGTACCACATCAAAAGACATAGCAAGATACAACTGAGACAATGAGGTGTAGTCGCAGGGGGTTCTAACGTGTCAAAAGCTGCCGTCTGTATGTAAAACGAAAAGCTTTAAAAAAAATTTACTTTTTTACTGGGAAAATTTTTACTTTTTTACTGGGAATCACATCTGTGAACAAGCTAACGACGACTCGAGTCCGGATCACGTCATGTATCGTGACATAAATCGCGGCATGGTACATCGGCGAGACCATGCAGACACTGAGACAACGTATGAACGAGCACCGCGCAACAATCGCCAGGCAGGATTGTTACCTCCCAGTCGGGGAACACTTCAGCAGTCAAGGACATTCAGCCTCGGATCTGCGGGTAAGCGTTCTCCAAGGCAACCTTAGAAACACACGACAACGCAAAATCATCGAGCAGAAACTGATAGCCAAGTTCCGCACTCATGAAGACGGTCTCAATCGGGATCTTGGGTTTATGTCACGATACATGACGTGATCCGGACTCGAGTCGTCGTTAGCTTGTTCACAGATGTGATTCCCAGTAAAAAAGTAAACATTTTCCCAGTAAAAAAGTAATTTTTTTTTAAAGCTTTTCGTTTTACATACAGACGGCAGCTTTTGACACGTTAGAACCCCCTGCGACTACACCTCATTGTCTCAGTTGTATCTTGCTATGTCTTTTGATGTGGTACCTTCCTGGCTGACTTAATTAACTTTATCACACCTCGGCAGATAGTCAGGATGATTTAATTTATTGGTCTGCAATTGTAAAGTACACATGCTTTGTTTTCCATCTATATATGCTCTGGCGATTCTGTATCCAATTTACTTCACCTGAGGAAGGAGCAATCGATAGCTCCGAAAGCTTGTGATTTCAAATAAAACTGTTGGACTATAACCTGGTGTTGTGCGACCTCTCAATTTTGTCCACCCCAGTCCAACACCGGCATCTCCGCATCATCTCTGGATCAGCAGGGGAATGTCCATCACCCATAGCCCTTGGCCACGTACAGCAAGTACTATAAATCTCAATTATCCAAACTGATCCCAAATTTTTCTCTAGTATCATGTGGGTCGATGGAGGTTCAGAGAACACTGGCACTCATTCCCTATTCCTCTAGCAGTCAGACATAATCAGTAGCACTTAATCATCCTCTGCTTTACCTCAGCCTCATGTTCTCTGCCTGACAGCTATTTTGACAAGTTATTTAAATGGACTACAGACTTATTAATGTCTATATGATGTGGTAATTCAGTTTGATGTTCTTGCTCTGCATTATGCTGCTGCATATCATTTAATTAGTGATTACATTTTCTAATCTGATGGGCCAAATGATGTAATTAAGTTAACAAAATAGCAAAGTACTGTGGATGCTGGAAATCTGAAATAACAACAGAAAATGCTGGAAACACTCAGCAGGTCAGGCAGCATCTGTGGAGAGAGAAACAGAGTCAGTGTTTGAAACATTAACTCCGTTTTTCTCTCTCCACGGATGCTGCCTGACCTGCTGAGTGTTTCCAGCATTTTCTGATGTAATTAAGTTATTGTGCTAACAATATAGGGTGAAAAAAATGGTGGAACTAAGTTTATATTTTGCATGTTTTATAAATTGTACATTGGTCTGCTTTAATTTCTGTACACAAGATATCCCAAAAGCTATCCTTCAACATCATGTGTTGAAGGATATCGGCTTGAGTGGAGCATAAACACCGGCATGGACTGGTTGAGTCGAATGGCCTGTTTCTGTGCTGTATATCCTATGTAACATCCTGGGGGTCACCATTGGCCAGAAACTTAACTGGACCAGCCACATAAATACTGTGGCTACAAGAGCAGGTCAGAGGCTGGGTATTCTGCGGCGAGTGTCTCACCTCCTGACTCCCCAAAGCCTTTCCACCATCTACAAGGCACAAGTCAGGAGTGTGATGGAATACTCTCCACTTGCCTGGATGGGTCCAGCTCCAACAACACTCAAGAAGCTCGACACCATCCAGGACAAAGCAGCCCGCTTGATTGGCACTCCATCTACCACCTTAAACATTGACTCTCTCCACCACCGGCGTACCGTGGCTGCAATGTGTACCATCTACAAGATGCATTGCAGCAACTCGCCAAGGCTTCTTCGGCAGCATCTCCCAAACTCGCCACCTCCACCACCTAGAAGGACATGGGCAGCAGGCGCATGGGAACACCACCACCTTCAAGTTCCCCTCCAAGTCACACACTGTCCTGCCTTGGAAATATATCGATGATCCTTCATCGTCGCTGGGTCAAAATCCTAGAACTCCCTCCCTAACAGCACTGTGGGAGCACCTTCACCACACGGACTGCAGCAGTTCAAGAAGGCAGCTCACCGCCACCACCTTCTCAAGGGCAGTTAAGGATGGACAATAAATGCTGGTCTTGCCAGCGACGCCCGCATCCCGTGAACGAATAAATAATAAAAAAAGGCTTTGTGACTCCACCTCCCAACCAGCAGCAGCACTGGAGCGGATGTGCTGGATTGGCTGAAGCCGACAGCCAGGGAGGCCCAGTTAAAAACCACGTCCTCCCAGTCACTGACCCGCTCAAATCCGGCAAGGTTCTCTTGTCGTTACCAACAGCGAAGCAAGACCTTATGCAACAGGAGCCGGTGGCACCAACACAGTGCAGGCACAATATAAAGGCAGATAAACTGGAACATAAAGTTCTCCATTTGGAGCCCCATCACCTGTTCAAGCCCTGCTTTCCTACACAAAATATTAACATGATCCAGGACCCCAACCAATACTGACACACTCCCTGCACACACTCGGATAGGGATGTGAATCTCCCAGGCACTGCTGTTAGCAGCCTGGAAGCACTTTTCCCTTTAAATTTCTCACCGTAGTAGTGCCCCCTTCCCACCTCCACCCGCCCCCGAACATCACCCTCCCCCACCACAGAACGTCGGTTGTCACTTAGCAATGACCAGAAATATTTAAAAATCCCTGTTTTTATGACAAGCACCTTCAGTTTTTTTAACACAAAATCAAAATACTGCAGATGTTGGAAATCTGAAATAAAAACAGAAAATGCTGGAAATACTCAGCAGGTCAGGCAGCATCTGTGGAGAAAGAAACAGAGTTCACGTTTCAGGTTAACTCTGTTTCTCTCTCCACAGATGCTGCCTGACCTGCTGAGTATTTCCAGCATTTTCTGTTTTTATTTCAGTTTTTTTTAAATCAGACATACCATATACACGGCATAACTAACCAGAAATAGTTTTCTCAACTTTGTATTTGCTTTCCTCTCATCCAAAATATCTCTCCTAACCTTGGCTTCATGTTTGTAATGATTGCTAACTCCATGCTCTCCTCCGTCTGCCACCCTGGTGACCTTGCAATGATGGTCTGTGTCAGGGAACACAGTGCAGATGGTGTTGGGATCCCAATGTCCCTTATTTGTGCAAGTGGTCCATTCTTACTACAGAAAATAGAGAGGTTTCCCGAATTAGAATTAGCCTCCCCCCAACAGCATTCTTTAACCTTCTTAATGTTGCAGGGAGATTCAGGAAATCTACAGCAGATCACAAAGGCAGCTAGCACTGCACTATAGACTCTGGAACAGTTCCCATGGATTGGAGGGTAGCTAATGTAACCCCACTATTTAAAAAAGGTGGGAGAGAGAAAACGGGGAATTATAGACCGGTAAGCCTGACATCGGTAGTGGGGAAAATGCTAGAGTCCATTATAAAAGATGTAATAGCAGAGCACTTGGAAAACAGTGACAGGATCGGACAAAGTAAACATGGATTTACAAAAGGTAAATCATGCTTGACTAATCTACTGGAATTTTTTGAGGATGTAACTGGTAGAATAGATAAGGGAGAACCAGTGGATGTGGTGTATTTGGACTTTCAGAAGGCTTTCGATAAGGTCCCGCATAAGAGATTAGCGTGCAAAGTTAAAGCACATGGGATTGGGGGTAAGGTACTGACTTGGATAGAAAACTGGTTGGCAGACAGGAAGCAAAGAGTTGGAATAAACGGGTCTTTTTCCGAGTGGCAGGCAGTGACTAGTGGGGTACCACAGGGATCGGTGCTAGGACCCCAGTTATTTACAATATATATTAATGATCCAGACGAGGGAACTAGATGTAATATCTCCAAGTTTGCAGACGACACAAAGCTGGGTGGGTGTGTGTGCTGTGAGGAGGATGCAGAGAAACTCCAGTATGATTTGGACAGGTTGGGTGATTGGGCAGATGCATGGCAGATGCAGTATAATGTGGATAAATGCGAGGTTATCCACTTTGGTGACAAAAACAGGAAGGCAGATTATTATCTGAACGGCAATAGATTGGGAAAAGGGGAAGTGCAACGAGACCTGGGTGTCCTTGTGCACCAGTCGCTGAAGGTAAGCATGCGGTTAAGAAGGCAAATGGTCTGTTGGCCTTCATAGCGAGAGGATTCGAGTACAGGAGCAAGGATGTCTTGCTGCATTTGTACAGGGCCTTGGTGAGACCACACCTTGAGTATCGTGTGCAGTTTTGGTCGCCTTATCTGAGGAAGGATGTTCTTGCCATGGAGGGAGTGCAGCGAAGATTCACCAGACTGATAACTGGGATGGCAGGAATGACGTATGAAGAGAGATTGGGTCGATTGGGCTTGTATTCGCTAGAGTTAAGAAGAATGAGAGGGGATCTCATTGAAACTTATAAAATTCTAACAGGACTAGACAGACTAGATGCAGGAAGGATGTTCCTGATGGCGGGGGAGTCCAGAACCAGGGGTCACAGTCTAAAGATAAGGGGTAAGCCATTTAGGACTGAGATGAGGAGGAATTTCTTCACCCAGAGAGTGGTGAACCTGTGGAATTCTCTACCACAGAAGACAGTGGAGTCCAATTCATTAAATATATTCAAGAAGGAGTTAGATATATTTCTTAAGGCTTAGGGGATCAAGGAAAATGGGGAGAAAGCAGGGACAGGGTACTGAATTTGGATGATCAGCCATGATCGCATTGAATGGCGGAGCAGGCTCGAGGGGCCGAATGGCCTACTCCTGCTCCTATCTTCTATGTTTCTATGTTAAACATGTATATCTACTAGAGGAGCAGTCTAAAATGTTAAACACCTGGATGATCTCCAACCCTATAATTCCATGGTACATGCCTCAGGCATCATTCAATGTCTTCCAGTCACCAGAGATCTGTGTGTTCATGCTCACATGCGGCGAACACCTCGAGTCTCTTCGCCGGGAGCAAGCGGAAGCCAAGTGCAAACAGCGCAAGGAGCGTACGTCAACCCAAGCACCCCATCCACTGTCTGCCCCACCTGTGACAGAGACTGTAGGTCCCGCATTGGACTCATCAGTCACCTGAGAACTCATTTTTAATGTGGAAGAAGGTCATCCTTGGTTCCAAGGGACTGCCTAAGAAGAGAAGAAGCCCTTGTCCTTCTAGGTGGGAGAGGCCCTGGGTTTGGGAGGTGCTGTCAAACAAGCCTTGGCGAGTTGGTGCAGTGCATCTTATAGATGGTACACACTGCAGCCACGGTACACCGGTGGTGGAGGGAGTGAATGTTTAAGGTGGTGGATGGGGTGCCAATCAAGCGGGCTGCTTTTTTCTGGATGGTGTCGAACTTCTTGAGTGTTGTTGGAGCTGCACTCATCCAGGCAAGTGGAGAGTATTCCATCACACTCCTGACTTGTGCCTTGTAGATGGTGGAAAGGCTTTGGGAAGTCAGCAGGTGAGACACTCGCTGCAGAATACCCAGCCTCTGACCTGCTCTTGTAGCCACAGTATTTATATGGCTGGTCCAGTTAAGTTTCTGGTCAATGGTGACCCCCAGGATGTTGATGTTGGGGGATTCGGCGATGGTAATCCCATTGAATGTCAAGGGGCGGTGGTTAGACTCTCGCTTGTTGGAGATAGTCATTGCCTGGCACTTATGTGGCGCGAATGTTACTTGCCATTTATCAGCCCAAGCCTGAATGTCGTCCAGGTCTTGCTGCATGCAGGCATAGACTGCTTCATTATCTGAAGAGTTGCGAATGGAACTGAACACTGTGCAATCATCAGTGAACATCTCCACTTCGGACCTTATGATGAAGGGAAGGTCATTGATGAAGCAGCTGAAGACGGTTGGGCCTAGGACACTGCCCTGAGAAACCCCTGCAGCGATGTCCTGGGCTGAGATGATTGGCCTCCAACAACCGCAACAATCTTCCTTTTTGCTAGGTATGACTCCAGCCAGTGGAAAGTTTTTCCCCTCATTACCATTGACTTCAATTTTACTGGGGCTCCTTGATGCCACACTCGGTCAAATGCTGCCTTGATGTCAAGGGCAGTCACTCTCACTTCACCTCTGGAATTCAGCCCTTTTGTCCATGTTTGGACCAAGGCTGTAATGAAGTTTGAAGCCGAGTGGTCCTGGCGGAACCCAATCTGAGCATCAGTGAGTAGGTTATTGGTGAGTAAGATAGCACTGTCGATTTTCCTTTGTTTAGCATGCATGTAGTCCTGATTTGCAGCTTCCTCATTTTTAGGTACGCCTGGTGCTGCTCCTGGCATGCTCTTCTACACTCCTCATTGAACCAGGGTTGGTCACCTGGCTTGATGTTTATGGTAGAGTGAGGGATATGCCGGGCCATGAGGTTAAATACAATTCTGCTGCTGCCCCACAGCACCTCATGGATGCCCAGTTTTGAGCTGCGAGATCTGTTCTGAATCTATCTCATTTAGCACGGTGGTAGTGCCGCACAACATAATGGAGGTGTCCTCAGTGTGAAGATGAGAGTTTGTCTCCACAAGGACTGTGTGGTGGTCACTGCTACCAATACTGTCATGGACAGATGCATCTGCAACAGGTAGATTGGTGAGGATGAGGTCAAGTAGGTATTTCCCCTCGTGTTGGTTCTCTCATACCTGCTGCAGGTCCAGTCTAGCAGCTATGTCCTTCAGGACTCGGCTAGCTTGGTCAGTAATGGTGGTACCGAGCCACTCTTGGTGATGGACATTGAAGTCACCCACCCAGAGTACATTCTGTGCCCTTATTACCCTCAGTGCTTCTTGCAAGTGGTGTTCAACATGGAGGAGTACTGATTCATCAGCTGAGGGAGGGCAGTAGGTGGTAATCAGCAGGAGGTTTCCTTGCCCATGTTTGACCTGATGCCATGAGACTTCATGGGGTCCGGAGTCAATGTTGAGGACTCCCAGGGCCACTCCTTCCCGACTGTATACCACTGAGCAACCACCCCTGGTGGGACAGGACATACCATAGAAACATAGAAGATAGGAGCAGGAGTAGGCCATTCGGCCCCTCGAGCCTGCTCTGCCATTCGATGAGATCATGGCTGATCATCCAAACTCAGTACCCTGTACCTGCCTTCTCCCCATATCCCTTGATACCTTTAGCTTTAAGAAATATATCTAACTCATTCTTGAATATATTTAATGACTTGGCCTCAACTACCTTCTGTGGTAGAGAATTCCACAGGTTCACCACTCTCTGGGTGAAGAAATTCTTCCTCATTTCTGTCCTAAATGGCTTACCCCTTATCCTTAGATTATGACCCCTGGTTCTGGACTCTCCGACCATCGGGAACATTCTTCCTGCATCTAGTTTGTCCAGACCTGTCAGAATTTTATATGTTTTGATGAGATCCCCTCTCATTCTTCTATACTCCAGCGAGTATAAGCCCAATCGACCCAATCTCTCCTCATATGTCATTCCTGCCATCCCAGGTATCAGCCTTGTGAATCTTCGCTGAACTCCTTCCATGGCAAGAACATCCTTCCTTAGATAAGGCGACCAAAACTGCACACAGTACTCAAGGTGTGGTCTCACCAAGGCCCTGTACAACTGCAGCAGGACATCCCTGTTCCTATACTCAAACCCTTTCGCTATGAAGGCCAACATACCATTTGCCTTCTTCACCCCCTGCTGCACCTGCATGCTTACTTTCAGCGACTGGTGCACAAGGACACCCAGGTCTCATTGCACTTCCCCTTCTCCCAATCTATTGCCATTCAGATAATAGCCTGCCTTTCTGTTTTTGACACCAAAGTGGATAACCTCGCATTTATCCACGTTATATTGCATCTGCCACGCTTCTGCCCACTCACCCAACCTGTCCAAATCATCCTGGAGTTTCTCGGTATCCTCCTCGCAGCACACACTCCCACCCAGCTTTGTGTCATCTGCAAACTTGGAGATATTCCATTTAGTTCCCTTATCTAGATCATTAATGTATATTGTGAATAGCTGGGGTCCAAGGACCGATCCCTGCGGTACCCCACTAGTCACTGCTTGCCACTCGGAAAAAGACCCATTAATTCCTACTCTCTGCTTTCTGTCCGCCAACCAGTTCTCTATCCAAGTCAATACCTTGCCCCCAATCCCATGTGCCTTAACTTTACACGCTAATCTCTTATGCGGGACCTTATCGAAAGCCTTTTGAAAGTCCAAATACACCACATCCACTGGTTCTCCCTTATCTATTTTCCCAGTTACATCCTCAAAAAATTCCAGTGGATTAGTCAAGCACGATTTACCTTTTGTAAATCCATGTTGACTTTGTCCGATCCTGTCACTGTTTTTCAAATGCTCAGCTATTACATCCTTTATAATGGACTCTAGCATTTTCCCCACTCCCGATGTCAGGCTTAATTCCTCGCTTTCTCTCTGCCACCCTTTTTGAATAGTGGAGTAACATTAGCTACCCTCCAATCCATGGGTACAGTTCCAGATTCCATCGAATGTTGGAAGATGATCAGCAATGCATCTACTATTTCTAGGGCCACTTCCTTAAGTACCCTAGGATGTAGATTATCAGGCCCTGGGGATTTATCGGCCTTCAATCCCGTCAATTTCCCTAACACCATTTCCCTGCAAATACTGATTTCTTTCAGTTCCTCCCTTTCATCAGACCGTATGTTCTCCAACATCTCTGGGAGGTTATTTGTGTCCTCCTTTGTGAAGACAGAACCAAAATATGCATTTAATTGGGCTGCCATTTCTTTGTTCCCCATTATAACTTCCCCCGCTTCTGACTGCAAGGGACCTACACTTGATTTCACTAATCTTTTTCTCTTCACATATCTATAAAAGCTTTTACAGTCAGTTTTTATGTTCCCAGCAAGCTTACTTTCATATTCTATTTTCCCCTTCTTAATTAATCCCTTTGTCCTATCCTAAACTGCTCCCAATCCCCAGGGATGGTGATGGAGGAGTCTGGGACATTGGAAGGTATGAGTAAGACTGTTGCTTGACTAGTCTTGGGACAACTCTCCTAATTTTGGCACAAGTCCCCAGATGTTGGTGAGGAGGATTTTGCAGGTTCGACTGGGCTGGGTGTGCCATTGTCGTGTCCGAAGCCGGTTGCGAGGTCAACGCCGGGTGGTCTGTCCGGTTTTATTCTTACTATTGTTTCTTGTAGCGGTTTGTTACAACTGAGTGACTTGCTAGTCCATTTCAGAGGGCAATTAAGAGTCAACCACATTGCTGTGGGTCTGGAGTCACATATAGGCCAGGCAGACCAGGTAAGGACAGCAGATTTCCTTCCCTAAAGAACATTAGTGAACCAGATGGGTTTTTACGACAATCCAATAGTTTCATGGTTACCATTACTGATACTAGCTTTTTATTCCAGATTTATTTAATTAACTGAATTTAAATTCCCCAGCTGCCATGGTGGGATTTGAACTCAGGTCTCATGGATCATTAGTCCAGGCCTCTGGATTACTAGCCCAGTGACATAACCACTATGCTACCATTCCCTCAACTCCATGTTCCTGCCAGATCCCCATAGCCCTTGATTCCCCTGGAGTCCAAAATTCTATCTATCTCAGCCTTGAATGTACTCAACGACTCAGCCTTTTGGGGTAGAGAATTCCAAAGATTCAGAACCCTCTGAGTGAAGATATTTCAGCTTTTGGTTCTTTATTAAGTTGTCAGCTTTTGAGAGGTTTTTTTTTGCATATTTGGATTAAGGTGCAGACAGGGAGGAAAGCTGTGTGATACTGAGACACAGCGTGGCTGTGACAATGAAATAAATACCACTGTGGAGTTTGATGAAAACTGCCTTTCTGGAGCAATTTCTCTCTCATGTTACACAACATGACCCTGTCTACATCTTGTTCCTGCTTCAGGGAAATGCTGAGCTGGCTGCCCATCCCATAGCTGTGTGACCTGCCAAAGCAGATCTCTGAGCATTTGTCCAAGTATATGTACATAGAGCTCTGCTCATTTATGCCCAAATCAATTTACATTTTCAACATTTGCAAAGAGCTGACAACACATTTACCAACAGAAAAAGTTAAAAGTAAAGTTTAAAACATTTGCTGTGAATCAGCTCCATGGTTGTACTGAAGTTGGTGGTGATCTCACATTGGTTGCCAAAATAAGTTCCTGGTGACTTTAACCACTGGTTTTGAAAAGGAAAAATTTGCAGGGCTATGGGGAAAGAACAGGGAAGTGGAACTATTTGGAGAGCTCTTTCAAAGAGCAGGCACAGGCACAATGGGCCGAATGGCCTCCTTCTGTGCTGTGTCATTCTATGATTCTATGATAGTTATAACCTTTGGCTTCATTCAATGCAAATGAGTGGTATATCTGGCCTATCAGTGCCCACGATAGCGATGCAATGTATGTTCTGCACTACTGCCACTTAGTGACCAACAAAGAACTGCAGCTGCTAGGAACTCTGGGGAGATTTTAAGGGGCAGTCCCTCTGAGGAATTGCAACTGAGATAAGGTAGGAAGTCTCTGGTGCTCCTGGAGGGAAAATGCTTCATATAAAAAAGGTTAGAAATTATGCTGATTTTGTTTTTTGACATATGATAGATCTGAGTCTTGGTATTGGCAAGCTCAGACTTGTGGAAACAGGTTTGTTCACAGAGAAGCTGTGTTCATCACTGCAAACCAGTGAAACTCGACAAGGCCAGCTCACACTTTATATGTCAGGCCTGGGGGGAGTACTTCTACTGCTGGCCCAAAAGCAGCTTAAAAACAGGCAAAGTTCTAAATCTTATCTTGGCCTCTTCTGGCCAGTCGGCTCCTCCCTCTGTGTTGCTGCTGCTGGGAACAGACAGTGCTATCCTTGGCTATGGTATTAATTATTTATTTTTCTTTTAAGTTCCCCTTAGCTAAGGAATTCTCTGTTGAATTATTTGTGCAATAGAAAATATGTATTCTATTACTTTCTAACCTGTTTGCAAATTGCAGATTGAGGGGTAAAAAATCACTTGGTTGCGCCTCCCGTTAGCGCCTTAAGAGGGCGCTAATGGGGCGCAAAGCCGCTAACGCCCGGGCGCAGCGATGTTTGCGCCGCTCGAGAACTTAACTTGAGATTGTGCGGCGGCGCTAAAACTTACCGCTGCGACCACCTGCGCGCGCAGATTGTGACGTCATTCCATGGTGCAACGCCCTTGTGGCGCCCCGTAGCAGAAATTGAGTGGCGCCCCCTGCCTTACCGCCTGGCGCTTCCAACGACCAGAAGACTGGAACGCTATCAATCGCTGTGGGGCTGGGGGGGGCGCTATTTAAAGGGGGCCTCTTCCTGTCTTTTATTGTTGGTGGCATTTTTGAACTACGCATTCTGAGAGAGAGAGGGAGAGACTTCTGGAGAGATTCAACGTTGTGTGAAGGAGTTTTGGGTACTGAGCAGCACTTTGCAGGTTCATTTTGATTTGCCATTCCTTGTATCGATTTAGCAGAGACTGTGGGAGCTGCACTCTGAGCTCTTTGCCTGGTACTCTCCATTGTACTTTCCAGCACATTTGATGTGCAAGTCTCTCCAGGCCGAGATTCAAGGCTGCAGCTTGTAAAAAGTTGGTGGTGGTTTTTTTTTTCAGGTTTTAGGGCCTTTTTTGGCTCCTAAACAGCAGCCAGATGGCTACTGAGGGGCCCGGAATGCCGGGCCTCTCAGAGGACAGTGTTCCCAAGATGAATTTAATCAGGGGAGAAACTGTTGTTGGAAGGGAGAGAAAAAGGCCCAAAAATTTGGGCCGGGACCCTAGGAGGTTTGGAAAAGAAAACACGGTGGTGGTTCAGCGTGAGGATAAAGGAGATACGAGCTTGGGATATTATCCAAGCGGTACATGAGGACTGTGGCGAGGGAAGCTGTTTTGCCTGCCGACCAAAGCCGAATGTTGGGTTCAAGGTGACGGTCAGTGGCCGAGAGGAGGTGGAAAGACTTTTACTCAGTTGAAGGTTGATGATAAGTTCTTGGTGGTGGTCTCATTCTTAAACTTGCCGGTTTATATTGAGGACGAGGTGCTAATCAAAAAGTTGGAGTCGTGGCACATTAAAATTTGCTCGGCAATAAAGAGGAGGTTCTATCCAGGAACGCGGGTAGCAGATGGAACCCCTTACATAAAGGTGCGGTTCCCAGAGGGGGTGAAATCATTACCGTACAGTATGAAATTTGAGACAATGGAAGGAGTGCAGTTCTTCTGAGTACTGTATGATAACCAAGTGAAGGTTTCTTATTATTGTCTTGGACACGACCATCTTGTAAGAAACTGTCCGGAGTTGTACTGTTATAATTGCGGCGAGTCTGGACACATCGCTCGGAGCTGCAAGGCGAAGAGCTGTGGGGTGTGTCACAAAGGCCCCACCCACGGTGAGTGTGCGGCAGAAGGAAGCTCTATGAGTGATGAGATGGGAGAAGGAGCAGGAGAGGTGAGTGGAACGGCCGGAGGAGCGGAGCAGGCGGAGGACGCAGCTGGTGAATTGAAGGAGAAGAGAGTGCAGGAAGAGGCAGAAAATTGCGGTGCAGAGAACCAGATGGAGATGGTGGAAAACACAGGAAGTACAGTGGAAAAGGACAAAGACAGCAGAGAGTAGCATGGGTCGAGGGCAGAGTCAAGCCATAATACGGTTCAGCTCTCCCTAAAGAATCTGGTGTCCGTGAGGGGAGAGGAGGCGGGAGCAGGGTAAGTGTAAGTACTCCAAAGAAAGACGGGGAGTCAGACATCTCGGTGAGCAGGAGGGGACAAGACAAGGAGAGGGTGCAAGAGGCAGGAGCCTTAAAGGGGCAGCAGGACGGGAGTGGCGAGACAAAGACGCCAGAAGGGAGCAATATTGGTGCACCATTGTCCCAGAGAGAGAAGGATCAGGGAGCAAGGGATGATGAGGCCGAAGGGAGTGGCATTGTTGGAGAAACCGTGATAGCAGGAAGACTCTCTATGGGAGATGATGTATCTGACGGGGAGCAGAATTATTTATCTGACGGGGAGCAGGAACAGAAGGTCACAGAAGAGCTCGAGAGTGAGGAATCAGAGGGGGAAAGAGGCATGGAAGTGAGGGGTGGGGTGGCATCATGTGGAAAGGGAAAAGTTAGTGAGGGGCAGAAGGAGGGAGAAGAGGCACCTCCTCGGCCCAAACCTAATGCAAGGAAGAGGCTGAAACAGCAGGGAAGGTTCAAACAGGAGGTGAAAAAGAGCTGGAGGCTGCAGGAGAAAGCAACAGCTGCCTGAAAAGTTGGGAAGGAGCATGAGAGGAGGGAAGGGCCAGAGATTAAATGATGGGGAGATTATCAGGCATACTTCCCTTATTCGGAGCCATGATTACATTGGTCTCGATTAATGTGAATGGACTGAGGGGTGAGAAGAAATTGCAGCAGTTCATCATAGAATCCCCACAGTGCAGATAGAGGCCATTTCGGCCCATCGAGCCTGCACCGACACATATCCCACCCTATCCCCGTAACCCCATGTATTTAATCCCCCTAACATAGAAACATAGAAACATAGAAAATAGGTACAGGAGTAGACCATTCGGTCCTTCGAGCCTGCACCGCCATTCAATGCGTTCATGGCTGAACATGCTACCTCAGTACCCCATTCCTGCTTTCTCGCCATACCCCTTGATCCCCCTAGTTGTGAGTGTTATATCTAACTCCCTTTTGAATATATTTAGCGAACTGGCCTCAACAACCTTCTGTGGAAGAGAATTCCATAGATTCACCACTCTCTGGGTGATGAAGTTCCTCCTCAGCTCAGTCCTAAATGGCTTCCCCTTAATCCTTAGACTGTGACCCCTGGTTCTAGTTTTCCCTACCATTGGGAACATTCTGCCCGCATCTAATTTGTCTAAACCAGTCAGGATTTTAAATGTCTCTATAAGATCCCCCCTCATTCTTCTGAACTCCAGAGGATACAAGTTCAGTTGACCCAATCTTTCTTGATATGTCAGTCCGGCCATCCCAGGAATCAATCTAGTGAACCTTCGCTGCACTCCCTCAATAGCAAGAATGTCCTTAAGTTAGGAGACCAAAACTGCGCACAATACTCCAGGTGTGGCCTCACCAAGGCCCTGTACAACTGCAGCATCACCTCCCTACTCCTGTACTCAAATCCCCTTACTATGAAGGCCATCATTCCGTTTGGTTTCTTGACTGCCTGCTGCACTTGCATTCCCACCTTCAATGACTGATGTACCATGATGCCCAGGTCTCGTTGCACGTCCCCTTTCCCTAATCTGCCACCATTCAGGTAATAGTCCGCCTCTCTATTTTTACCACCAAAGTGGATAACCTCACATTTATCCACATTGTACTTCATCTGCCATACATTTGCCCATTCACCCAACCTGTCCAAGTCACTCTGTAGCCTCCTAGCATCCTCCTCATTGTTCACACTGCCTCCCAATTTAGTGTCATCCGCAAATTTGGAGATATTACATTTAATCCCTTCGTCCAAATCATTAATATATAATGTAAACAGCTGGGGTCCCAGCACCGAACCCTGCGGTACCCCGCTGGTCACTGCCTGCCATTCTGAAAAGTACCCATTTACTCCTACTCTTTGTTTCCTGTGTGCCAACCAGTTCTCAATCCACGTCAACACATTACCCCCAATCCCATGTGCTTTAACTTTGCTCACCAATCTCTTGTGTGGAACCTTGTCGAAGGCCTTCTGAAAGTCCAAATACACCACATCTACTGGTTCCCCCCTGTCCACCCTATTGGAAACATCCTCAAAAAATTCCAGAAGATTTGTCAAGCATGATTTCCCTTTCACAAATCCATGCTGACTTGGACCTATCATGTCGCCACTTTCCAAATGGTCTGTTATGACATCTTTAATAATTGCTTCCATCATTTTAACCACAACCGATGTCAGGCTGACCGGTCTATAATTCCCTGCTTTTTCCCTCCCTCCTTTTTTAAAAAGAGGGGTTACATTGGCCACCCTCCACTCCATCGGAACTGATCCAGAGTCTAAGGAATGTTGGAAAATGATCGTCAATGCATCCACTATTTCCAAGGCCACCTCCTTAAGTACTCTGGGATGCAGACCATCAGGCCCCGGGGATTTTTCAGCCTTCAGTCCCATCAATTTTCCCAATACCTTTTCCCGACTAATAAGGATTTCCCTCAGCTCCTCCCTCTTACCAGATCCTCTGACCCCTTTTATTTCCGGCAGGTTGTGTGTCCTCCACACTAAGGGTCAATTTATCATAGCCAAATCAACCTAACCCGCACATCTTTGGACTGTGGGAGGAAACCGGAGCACCCGGAGGAAACCCACGCAGACACTGGGAGAATGTGCAAACTCCACACAGACAGTCACCCGAGGCCGGATTCGAACTCGGGTCCCTGGCGCTGTGAGGCAACAGTGCTAACCACTATGCCACCGTGTTGCCTAAAAGTTGTTGCAGTGTTTTCAAGGCACTGACTTGTTGTGTCTGCAAGAAACCTTTTGGGATGAGGATATCCTAGAAAGAGTTCGGAAGGTTTGGAAGGGAGAGGTGTCAGCAAGTTGTGCAAACAATAACCATAGAGGGGTGGCTGTTTTGGTGAGTCTGTCCATAAAAGAGAATGTTGCCTTGGTGGATAAGGACACTGAGGGGAGAATTTTACGGCTAAGGATAAAAATGGAGGAATTTAATTGCGATCTCTTTAATATCTATGCACCGAACGACCATTGCAAGCGGCGCGAGTTTTTTCGGTGGTTATTCACTGAAATGGCAGAGATGGAAAACCCTTGTATATTGGGGGATTTTAATGTATTTATATCTCTGATGGACATTTCAGCCCAGATGACCTTTAAGGATGATAACTCCAGAGGGATGATTGTAAAAATGATGGCAAATTTAAATTTGAGAGACTTATGGAAAGATCGGAACCCCATAAAAAGGGAGTTCTCCAGAACAGGTTGGGTGGGTGATGTTTTAAAACAGAGCCAAATAGATTTTGTGTTAATGCGGGAAGGGTTAAGTTCTGAAGTGATGGAGATTTATTATACAAATGTATTTTTTAGTGACCACTCGGCTTTAACTCTTAGAATTAGGAACAGCAGAGTTAAGATCGGTCCAGGGGTGTGGATTTTAAACAATCAATACCTGAAAGAAATTGCTTATGAAGAAGGGATTTTAAATATAATAAACAATGCTCGGAAGGAACCTTTGTTCTTGAAAGAAATAAGAGTTTGGTGGGACAATTTCAAGTATGAGGTAACAGTTTTTTCGGTACGTTATGGGAAAGAGAGAGCGGCAGCTAACCGGCGTCGAGAAGAGAATATAAACAAAAGGTTTACGGATGTCTGTAAAGCAGTTGACGGAGGGGATAAGGGAGCTGAGACTAAGTTCCGGGTTTTAAAGGAAGAGTGGGAATTATTGCAAGCTGAAAAATGCAAGGGGGCCATTCTCCGTGCAAAGGCTAAAGATGCATTGGAGGGCGAAAGATGCACTAGATATTTTCTAGAGCAAGAGAAGCTACGACAGAGATTATCATTATTGGAGAGTTGAAGGTTGGGGAGAAGATCATTTATGAAAGTGGGGAGATTGTAGAGAAGGCTAGCAGCTTTTATCAAGAGTTATGTACAAAAGAAGACATTTCCAATTTGGTGATGGAGAAGGTTAGTGCTTTTATTGAAGAGGGTTTAAAGGAGGATGAGAGAAGCATGTGTGACAAAGAAGTAGGATTAGTGGAAATAAAAGTAGCAATAAGTGGAATGAAGGGGGGGAAAGCCTAGGGTCTGATGGACTAAGTGCAGAATTTTATAAAGAATTTTTAGAGATTTTAAGTCCATTGCTCATCAAGGTTTTTAAGGAGATTAAAATTGAGGGAAGCCTGGCCCCATCTATGAGGAGAGGTGTCATAAGCTTAGCTTATAAAAGTAAAGGGGATAGAAGGGATCTGAAGAATGGGAGGCCCATCACATTATTAAATGTGGATTATAAGATCTTGGCAAGGGTTATGGCAAATTGTATGAAGGAGGTGTTGCTGCAGATAGTTTTGCCATCTCAGTCCTATGGAGTCATAGGCCGGGACATCGCAGACTCTGTGGTCTCAATCCGCGATGCGATAGAGCTCATGGAAGAGAGTGGGAGGGAGGCTTATGTATTAAAGATAGATCAAGAGAAAGCCTTTGATAGGGTCACTCATGAGTTTTTATTGATGGTTTTGGAAGCATTTGGTTTCAGGGAAAATTTCATTGCGTGGATAAGGATTTTTTAGTCAAACATATTTAGCTGCGTTAAATGTACTGGTTTTTATCCAAGTATTTTCTGATACGGAGGTCAGTGAGACAGAGTTGTCCCCTGTCCCCATTGTTGTACACATTGGCAGCAGACCATTAGGTTACATGATGCGAAAGAAACCAGGTGTAGTTGGGATTGCGGTTCCCAGTTTCGGGCTGGTGTCGGTGATATGCAGATGACACAACCTTAATATTGAGAAATGGGGAGTCAGTGAGGAAAGCTATGGGAGTAGTGGAGGAATATTGTAGAGCTTCAGGAGCCAGAGTGAATTATAGTAAGTCCCAATGCCTGGTTGCAGGAAGGGGTAGGGGGGAATGGTTGGAGGAAAGTCCCTTTAAGGTGGTGGAGGTTTTGGAAGTTCTGGGGGTGCATATGGGGTGCAAGAAAGACAGAGATGAAGTGGATCGATTAAATTGGGAACCAAAGGTTATGAAAATTAAAAAGATTTTGGGAAGATGGGAATGAAGGTGGCTGAAAGTGCAAGGAAGAGCGACAGTGGTGTCCGCTCTCCTGCTATCTAAGCTATGGTACTTATTGATGTTGGAGGATATTCCTGAGTGGGCGGAAAAGTCCATCCGAGAGGCTTGTGTGAGGTTTTTATGGGAAGGGAAACCTGCCTTGGTTGCTTACAATACAATAATTGGATGGAGAAATCAGGGAGGACTCAATTTCCCAGATACTGATTTGAAGAAAAAATCCTTTCGAATCAAATGGGCGAAGAGATTTCTTCAGAAGTCAAATACAAGTTTTTGGAAGAGTTGTTTTGAGCATTTTTTAAAACTAAGTGGGATAGGAGGGCAGGGGATATTGTATATGGAATACAATAATAGGTTTTTGAAATCGATTAAACCTCTCCCTAGGTTTTATAATGGGGTTGTAGAGACTTGGGCCCAATTTTTAAAAAGTGTGCAGACCTTATTTTTGAACAGGTGGGTCAACATTGAATGAGAGGTATTATTTCATCAAGCTTTTATAAAAGCTGGTATTATATGTCTGAAAGATGTATTATATGAGGTAATTCCAGGTTGGTTGCCGGAAGCAATAGTGAGGGACATGGTGTGGGAGGAGGATCAGGAGGTAGAGGAAAAAGCAATTATGATCATGTATGAGAAGATTGTGAGGGCAATGCCACAGGATTGGATGGAAGAAATAAATGCGGAAATCTCCAAAGAAAGTAAAATGCGTCCTGCTTTTCCAAGCTTTCTGCTGGAGAAAGGGGGAGAGTTGGTCCAATTTGACAACTGTAATACTCGAGATTTCTATGAGGTATTTAGAGAATGGAGATTCAAGACACCTGCTGGTCAGGAGTTTTGGCAGTGTATATATCCACAGCTGGACTTCAACAGGATTTGGAAGGGAGTGTGGGCGAATTTTAAATGTCCAGAGTGGTTTGAACTGGATTTCAAATTGGCTCATAACCGGATATTTACCATAACTGTCTTGTGTAAGATTGGGCGAGTGGAGGGGGAACTTGTCCAGTGTGTGGGACACGGGATGAGACTCTGTCCCATTTACTGATGTTCGGTCTGCAGTTAAATGATTTTAAGTACTATGTTCAACAGTTGTGTGAGGTTTTTTTGCTGGGTGGGGACCGAAGAGCGAGAATGGGAATCCCGTGGGACTCAATTTTGAGATGGGGATTGCAGGAGAGTCTGCCCGAGTCTAGCGGAGCGGCAATTCATTTAATGTTCAGTTTGGCTAGATTCGTGATTGTGCAAAGAAGGAATGCTCTGGTTTTTAAGGGGAGGAGAATCAATCTAAAAGAGTATTTTAAATATAAGCTAAAAGATCATTATAAGGCTCTGTGGATGTTTTATTCAGAAAGGAATTTAAAGATAGTATTTTACGATCAATTTTTAAAGTACAATCGATTAATATATGTTACGGGAGACAAATTAAATTTCAGGTTTTGATAATATGTGGTGGAGGAATGGCTGTGCAGAGCAATGGAATGGATTTGAATGATACAATGGATCATGATCATGATGTTGTAAATGTTCTTAATGTTCAATAAATTATATATTTAAAAAAGTGGGTAGCACACTCGCCTCTGAGTCAGAAGGTTGAGAGTTCAAATTCCACTCCAGAGACTTGAGCATAGAATCTAGGCTGACTCTCCAGTGCAGTGCTGAGGGAGTGCTGCATTGTCGAAGGTGCTGTCTTTCGGATGAGACGATAAACTGAGGCCCTGTCTGCTCTCTCGGGTGGATGTAAAAGATCCCATCGCACTATTTCGAAGGCGTGCAGGGGAGTTTTCCCCGGTGGCCTGGCCAATATTTATCCCTCAATCAACATCACTAAAACAGATTATCTGGTCATTATCACATTGCTGTTTGTGGGACCTTGCTGTGCGCAGATTGGCTGCCGCGTTTCCCACATTGCAACAGTGACTACACTTCAAAAGTACTTCATTGGCTGTAAAGCGCTTTGGGACGTTCGGTGGTCGTGAAAAGCGTTTTAGAAATGCAAGTCTTTTATGTGGACAGTGCCCTTTGTATGTCCCGGTTTCACTTGCACTGTACTAGTAAATCATTGTCAGGCAATTGAGCTTGCTGGTTATACAGTTGGCTGACTTACTGAACTGGTTGTTCGGGGTCAATCACAGGTTTTCCTGCTCTATCAAATTTCACTGCTGCTGCCGTTTTCTTTGATTGGCTGTGGCACACAAAGCAAGTTTGGTAATTTCATCACATCCGTGCTTTCAAGTGCTCGGGCTTGTTGAAAGTCTGGTTCAGCAGCACACCAGCAGCTGTCACCGTTTTCAGTCAGGTGATGTGGCATAAAGTGCAGTAAAGAGTTAGAACTTAAACCCATCTTTACCCATTTCCATAAGCATTTCTCACTAAAATGCAAAATAAGCAACTTTCGGCTTTTCTTTGCAGGGAGTGTTGTAAAATGCAGCTACATTTCTGGTGAAAGATGGCTACTGAGAATGAAAAGAGCAGACAGCCCGAGGCTGCAGGTCGGAGCCTGCACGGGGATTACATCTCCAACCCGCTGATGAGTGGTAAGCTTTTCAGATACTTTATAACTAACACAAAATAGTGAGAGTCTTCTGCATTTCTGACCCAGTTACCCGTGCTGTGTTTTTAGATCTCCTTGGAGGAGGAGTAACCTATTCGGAGAGCTGTCTGCTTCCTCTTTAATCTATTTTAATGGAAAACACTTGATCAGATCAAACACTGTAGCTTGTGTCATTCATTGTCTTTTCCAGTCCTCAGGCTGGCCACTCGTAACCATTTGACATTTGGTTCACATTACTAGTTAAACGTGTGTTGGAGTTGAGTGTGGAGGAAGCATTCAGATGTGCAGTGTTTATTTTATTAAACAGTAGGAGGCCCGATCCTGCTGAAGTAGACAGACTGGTGCTCACCTTTTGGACCCCAGATTTGGTATATTGTGCAGGAAGGGGAAGAAATGGTTTTAAACAGGAGCTCAAGTTGAGCATGATCAGTTTGCAATCTTCCAGCTGCTTCTCGTGCACAAAATGCAGGATTGAGATGTAGTCAGGAAGTGCGCTGACCAAACCACCTCAAATGGGTGTCAGCACTTTAGAAAAGTCCCTGTTGCCTTGTGCAGTTGCTCCTTTGTTGTTGTTACTTGCATACAGCGTCTTTCACCACCTCAGGGCGTCCCAAAGCGCTTTACAGTCAATGAAGTACTTTTGAAGTGTGGTCACTGTTGTAATGTAGAGAAAAGCAGCAGCAAGTTTGCACACAGCAAGATCCCACAAACAGCAATGACCAGATAATCTGTTTTATTGACGGTGTTGGTTGAGGGATAAATATTGTCCAAGACAGCAGGCGAACTCTTAGAACTGTGCCGTGGAATCTTTGATGTCCACCTGAGAGCAGACAGGGCCTTGGTTTAATGTCTCATCCGAAAGATGCCACCTCCGACAGTGCAGCACTCCCTCAGCACTGGAGTGTCAGCCAGGATTTTTGTGCTCCAGTCTCTGGAGTGGGACTTGAACCTACAACCTTCTGACCCAGAGGTGAGTGTGCTACCCACTGAGCCACGGCCGACACTGAATTGTTGACAACATTAACTGTCAGTTTGGCTCAGCATGACCGTTTTGCTTCTGAGTCAGAAGGCTGTGGATTAAAGCCCCACTCCAGGCCTTGAGCACAAAATCAAAACTGGTGTGAGCGTGCAGTACAGAGGGAGTGCTGCATTGCAGGAGGTGTCACCTTTTGAATGAGACATTAAACCAAGTCCCAATGTCCTGGCCAACATTTATGTCTCAACTTTCACAACCAAAAAAGATGAGCTGGTTATTTATCTTGTCGTTTGTGGGGACTGGCTGTGCACAGATTGGCTGCCACATTTGCTAAAGGTTACCAACCCTCCCGGATTGGCCAGGAGTCTCCCAGAATTGAAGTGATCTCCCAGGCACTGCTGCTAGCTACTTGGGAGAATATTCCCGCAGATCGTGCCTGTATCTGTCTCGCGGGAACCTTGCCAGAGGTGGCAGTCCCGGTGAAGGTACCGCGGGGGATGGAGCGGGATTAGCTCGACACAAGGACATTGCTGTTCAACTGTATTCAAAGGTGAAGCAACTGGTGAGCCAGTTTACTCAGTAAAGTCTGTGGGTTCATTATCCTTTACATTATGTCAGGTCATGGATTGTGTACAGCTCATTCTTTTTAAATCAATAGAGTACAAACAGATTTCCTCTTCGCTCCGTTACCCTCCCCACTGAAAAGTTGGAAAATATATTTTCATTTCATGACAGATGATTTTGTAAGATCAAATGAACGATACAAAACGAGGTGGAAAAGTAAGCTGTGAGGACACAGAGAGCCTCACCAGTTAAGTGAGTGGGCAAGAAGGTGGCAGATGGAGTATAATGTGGGGAAATGTGAGGTTATTCACTTTGGTAGGAAGAATAGAAAAATAGCATTTTTTAAATGGTGAGAAACTATTAAATGTTGGTGTTCAGAGAGATTTAGGTGTCCTCATACAAGAAACGCAGAAAGTTAGCATGCAGCTACAGCAAGCAATTAGGAAGACAAATGGCATGTTGGCCTATATTGCATGGGGGTTGAAGTACAAGAGTAAGGAAGTCTTTCTACAACTGTACAGGGCTTTGGTGAGACCACACATGGAGTACTGTGCACAGTTTTGGTCTCCTTAGCTGAGGAAGGATATACTTGCCTTAGAGGTGGTGCAACAAAGGTTCACCAGACTGATCCCTGAGATGAGAGGGTTGTCCGATGAGGGGAGATTGTGTAGAATGGGCCTATACTCTCTGGAGTTTAGAAGAATGAGAGGTGATCTCATTGAAACATACAAGATTCTGAGGAGGATTGACATGGTAGATGCTGAGAGGTTGTTTCCCCTGGCTGGAGAGTACATAACCAGGGGTCACAGTCTCAGGATAAGAGGTCAGCCACTTAAGACTGAGATGAGAGATTTCTTCACTCAGAGGGTTGTGAATCTTTGGAATTCTCTACCCCAGAGGGCTGTGGATGCTGAATCATTGAGCATATTCAAGGCTGAGATTGATAGATTTTTGGACTCATGGGGAATCGAGGGATATGGAGATCGGGCGGGAAAATGGAGTTGAGGTAGAAGATCAGCCATGATCTTCTTGAATGGTGGAGCACGGTCGAGGGGCCGTATGGCCTACTCCTGCTCCTAATTCTTATGTAATTGAGTTTCAGGTCTCTGGATGCAGGGTCTGGCACAAAACTGAGAGAATAGATACTCAACTATGTTGGATAATTCCTTCCTTATCCTTTTTAATAACAGATTTGAAAAGCTAGAGACAGCAATATGTCTGATAATTGACTTCATTTATTATTGTTTCAAAACATTCACCTTAAGACTTCATACAGAGCAGTATACGCAGCCCTAAGTCTAAACATGACGTGAAGAACTTTGTGTGAATCGTGAGCATTGTTTATCGAAGCCTATTCACGCTACCTCGTCTTGAAGGTAGACGAAGTTCACAAAAAGCTTTGCTTCATATCTGTCTTATTGTTTTTGCTGGGTATTTTATGACCCTTAGATCATTGAACAGATTACTGGACAATGATGGGCTGCCTTATGTCCTGTTACATTGTAACATTGCTTCCTATCTTTGCTCTTCCCAAATTATAGACTCTGTTGTAGAAGCCTTTGACGTTTTTTCTCTTGCAATCTCGATAGTAAAAGGAACCTATTCCCTTATTTATACTGCAGTAATTTCCTTCTTTGACACTAC
Organism: Squalus acanthias; assembly: GCA_030390025.1. Taxonomy (NCBI): domain Eukaryota; kingdom Metazoa; phylum Chordata; class Chondrichthyes; order Squaliformes; family Squalidae; genus Squalus; species Squalus acanthias. Next base: position 116,466,675 of record CM059429.1, on the reverse strand, counting down.
CCCTGCTGTTTTTTTTAAAAAAAAGCCTGTCTGGTGAAAGGGTGAAAACAGGGGCTAAATGGGTGTTGTGCTAATAAGACACGCCTGTTTGAAAGTCTGGTTTTTGCACACTATTTTGGTCATAATTGCTGATTGCCATAATTTGAACTTGCCTGGAGGTGCTAAAACAGACACCTGCAGGTTTAGCCTGCAAGCGCTGTTAAGATGCTATTTTCGTAGAGCAGTATATGTGGGCTCCATGCACCCACTTCCATTGAAGCTGTGGAGCAGACTGGCTGACACACAGCGGCAGGTTTCAGGGTGGCTCAGGGACCAAGGGAGAGGGTGCACTGGTTCTCGGATGCTGCGCTGGAGGTCCTGGTGGAGGAAGTCCAGAGGAGGAGGGATGTCCTGTACTCGCAGGAGGCAAGGAGTCCACCTCGCCCTCATGTGTCCCTCTCCTGCGGCAGCTGGTGCTGCTCTCCCTGGCCTCATGCCCGCCTCCCATTACTCCTCCAGACCAAGGGGGACCCCTAGCAAGATGCCAATGGCCAAGCACTCCCATTCTCCTGATAACTCCTATAAGGTGGAGTAGCACAGCACTTGCTCTTTTTAGGTGAAGTCCACGGAGAATTTCCGGAATAAATGTTGATGGATTGTTGGTGAAGCCTTGACAAAGTGTCTCAGAATGTCTCCCGATGTGTTTCAAAAGTCCTCTTCAATCCTCCAGCAGCAAGTGAACAGTAAAAGGTGATGTACCTTTTAAGTAGCGCTCGAAATCCTCAGCAACGACTGGTTTACTCCCAACCAGCTGGTCGCTGTTAGGAGAGGGCGTTCGGTCAAGCACCAGCCACCAAAATGCTGTGCAGACTCTAATGAGTGCCACTTAAATTGCCTGCTAGCAATCAGCTGCTTAACGAGCCTCCAGGCATCCATTCCTTGTGCAGGCTTCAACTCCTTTACCAAGATGGCATCTTGCGTGTAACGCAGGTTAATCCGGCGTTTCAGCTTAAGACCCCATCTTGGCCACTTCAGAGGCTCTTTAGCGCCTAAAGTATCTGGGGAAAATTGCCCCCCATGTGTTTTAACTTAACCCTTTTAGCTCCATATTATATAATTAACGCCAACTAGCTTATTAATAATCTATGCTTGCCTATCCTTAGAGTACAATATCTTTGGCCTTGAAATTCATCCTTTCCAATGTTATCAGTGTCATTGAGGGAAAAGACAGGATTAGCTGAGTCTCTTCCCTGAAGGACCGTAGTGGACCAGTTGGGTTTTTACAACAATCCAGCACCTATATCATAGTTATTTCTTGGTGCCAACCCAGATACATTGAATTCAATTTCACAACTTGCCCTAGTGAGATTATGAAGTCAACCGCACAGTTGTTAGTTTCGTGCCATAGCCATTAAGGTACCGTATTCATTGACTGTAAAGTATTTTGGGCTGTCTTGAAGATAATAAGGCACTATTCAAATGCATGTTTTTTTTTCTTTAACCAGCTTTCTGAGGTAAAGAGGTATTGTCTGCATTGAAGTGTTTGTCAAACCATTTTCATTTATTGTCAGAAAGCACAAGATCACATCAGAAAACATTAACACTTAGTGACATCAAAGAAAGACTTGCATTTATATAGCGACCACAGTATGTCCCAAAGCGCTTTGCAACCCATGAAATACTTTTTGAAGTGTAGTCAATGTTGTAGTGTAGGAAACATGGCAGCCAATTTGCACATAGCAAGCTCCCACAAACAGCAATGTGATAATGACCAGATAATCTGTTTTTAGTGATGTTGATTGAGGGATAAATATTGGCCAGGACACCGGGGAGAACTCCCCTGCTTTTCTTCGAAATAGTGCATGGGATCTTTTACGTCCACCTGAGAAAGCAGACGGGGCCTCGGTTAACGTCTCATCTGAAAGACAGCACCTCCGACAGTGCAGCACTCCCTCAGCACTGCACTGGAGTGTCAAGTCTCTGGAGTGGAAATTGAGCCCACAACATTCTGACTCCGAGATGAGAGTGCTGCCAACTGAGTCACGGCTGACACATCAGTGACAAAGTGATGGACACTCTTTCTGGTTAGACTCCCTGACCCCCAAAAAGGTTACTATATACTTTTTAATGACTGACACACACCCTTAGGTTTAATGACCTCATTTGGAAGGTGCAGTGGAAGAAGTTTACAGATTGGGACTCTTTTTGCTGCACCTGTGAAACGTGAGGGCAATTTTTTCTGCAGGAACTGGATTAATTCTGGCTATACAAACATCAGCTTGATGCCTTGAAGGGATAATTACTAGTCCTAGCCCCTTTAGCGCTACCCCGGATCAGGCGTATTTCTCAAGACGTTCACTTTCAACTAAAGTTTGAGGTAGCCGAATCCTAAAGACGCTTAATTGGGTCTAAAGGTCTGGACTATCTAACCCTAAAGGAAAGGAACAACCCGAGAATGTTACCATCCTCCAGATAGCACTTTTAATAAGTTTAGCTAGACTGTAACGTTCTGGATATTATGAGGGTCGGGAAAACTCCCCCAGAATTCTGCAACTCCTCACCAAAGAGTGTACAGAGATTGAGTTCGCGAGTTTTTGATGCAGAAGTCTTATGTGAGAGAATTCTTAAAAATATATAGATTTATTAAAGAACCGACATTTAATTTACAGTTGGTGAGTCAATCGCAACATTAACAGTTCCAAAAAGAGAGAACTTACAATCTTATTATCAAAGAATCTTTCTTTTAAATCTTAACTTCACTACAGTATTACAGTTCTTCGTGTTCTACAGGATATCCACCAAAATCAAATACCTTTTGATCCCCGAGGTACAAAGAGTTGGAGACTTACAGAGCTGCCTCTGAAGCCGAGAATCGCTTTGCCTGATTAAAGCGAGTCTGTTATCCCATTTGAGATATTTATACCTTTTTCCAGTGGTGTTTCCTTTAAGGTTTTCTGCTGATGCAAGCTAATTATCTCTAGTCATTTTTCTGCCTATTTCTGCAACTCTTACTGCCGCCTCAGCCAGACTCATGTCTCATCTCTAGGTGTTCCAAGTTTACCATATAAAAAACGGTGTGACGGCAGGTGTTCCTTACTTTATGTCATCTTTACGAAGTGTAAATTAGAACACCTTATCCATGGTGAACCATTGTTTTTGTTCCCAAAGGTCAGCCTGTCGGAGCCATTCACCTTCTGTTTCAATAAGGTTATTTATTCAGGGTCAACAACTGTCTTATCTCAGTAGCCAGAATGCTTTCACAGCTATTTCATCGTTAGGTTTCTAAATTTCCAAACCCAGTTTGTCATGTTTTAATAAGGCCAGAATTCTTTCATAAGATGGTGTATTTTTCTGAATAGGTTATATGGCTTATTCCTTCACAGCTTATTCCTTCACAGCTTAACAGTTCCCATCTGTGTTTGCTAGTCTGGGCCAGGTTTCAGACTTTATCACCTGACCCTGTGGTGCATTTGTCTGACAACATGTTTTCCAATGTTTTTGGAGGGCAAGAGACAGGGACGGAGGTTATGCCCTCTCGTTCTGGACTCCCCACACGAGGAAATAGTTTCTCTCTATCTACCTTATCAATTCCTTTAACCATCTTAAACACCTCAATTAGATTACCCCTTAATCTTCTAAACACAAGGGAATACAACCCAAGTCTATGCAACCTGTCCTCATAATTTAACCCTTTTAACCCCAGTATCCTTCTGGTGAATCTGCGCTGCACTTCCTCCAAGCCCCTCCAATTACCTTCCTGAGGTGTGGTGCCTAGAACTGAACACATTACTCCAGATATGATTTAACCAGAGCATTATATAACGCTAGCATAACTTCCACCCCTTTCTATTCCAGCCCTCTTGAGATGAAGGCTAACATTCCATTATCCTTTTTAATTTTTTTTGTACCTGTCCATTATTTTTAAATGATGTCTGTACTTGGACCCCTAAATCTCTCTGCTCCTCCACAGTTCCTAGTTTCTAACCATTTAGAAAATTCTCTGATCTACCTTAGGTCCAAGGTGGATGACCTCACATTTCCCCACATTGAACTCTATCTGCCACAGTTTTTCCACTCACTTAACCTGTCAATGTCTCTCTGCAACTTTCTGCTCCCATCTACACTATTTACTGTGCCACCTAACTTAGTGTTGTCAGCAAACTTGGATATATGGCGCTCTCTTCCTTCATCCAAGTCATTTATAAATAGTGAAAAGCTGAGGCCCCAGTACAGATCCCTGGGGGATACCACTAGTCACATCTGCCATAGGTATTGAGTACATACCCATTATCCCTACTCTCTGTCTCCTAGCTCCTAACCAATTCCCTACCCATGTCAATAGGTTGCCTCCAATTCCATGTGCTCTCATTTTTCCAAATGCTTTTTCAACAGCCTCACCAACTTGTCCTTCCACCTTCAAGGATTTGTGTATGTGAACCCCCCGGTCTCTCTATTCCTGCACCCCTTTAAAATTGTACCATTTAATTCATATTGCCTCTCCTCATTCTTCCTACCAAAATGCTTCACTTCACACATTAAATTTCATCTGCCATGTGTCTGCTATTTCACCAGTCTGTCCATGTCCTCCTAAAGTCTGTTACTAACCTCCTCAATGTTTATTACATTTCCATATTTTATGTCATCTGTAAACTTTAAAATTATGCCCCCTATACCCAAGTCCAGGTCATTAATATATATCAAAAAGAGCAGTGGTTCCAACACTGACCCCTAGGGCAGTGGTTCCCAACCTGTGGTCCGCGAGGGTACTGCAGGTGGTCTGTGAAAAAATGGTCCAAACCCCGAAAATAAGCGTGTCTGTTGTCTCCACAGATGTTGAATGACCCGCCGTGTGGTTCCAGTGTTTTTATTGCTGTTTAAAGCTGGGTTTTAGGGATGAGCTGATGGAAGTGAAAACCTGCTGTGGATGGAGGGCGGGTTGGTTTTCTGGAAGGAGCAAATCAACTGGGCCAAAAAATCAGCTCCAGACAAAGTCACCAAAATATTTCCCACCTCACTACCGCACAACGGCAAGTACTGCTCCACTCTATCATATAAACCCAACCAGTGCCCCCTCAATTCAGCAATCTTCACCAGTGTCCCCACTATTATACAACCTCAGATGTGCATGTGCGGAGTGTGGGACTTTGACAGAGGGTTTTATACAACAGCAGCCGCCAGTCCTCTTGTGTCACACTAAGTAAAACTAGATCTTATAAATATAAGATCCTCAATAATAAATCCAGTAGGGAATTCAGGAAAAACTTTTTTATGCAAAGAGTGGTTGGAATGTGAAACGCGATACCACAGGTACCAGATATCAGTGAGGGGAGCAGAGCAATCTTAGCCGTGAGTTGGCTCCGTGGCTTAGCTGGTCAAAGAGCTTGTCTAGTATACAGGAGAGCCTGGCTTCGATTCCCAGCGGGGCATTTTTTAAAGAACAGAATATTCTCTTATGATCCCACAGAGGTTGGTTGCTTCTCGTTTGAAAGTGCTGCAATCCTTTGGGATGGGAACGGATAAAGGCTCATCGCACGCACATCACAAATACATATTAAAGTCTGACTGTCATTCGGCCAACATGCTAATATTTCCTCCAGTCTGCAACAGAAAGTTATCGGTTTATTAATGGCCATTAAAACAATTATTTATCATGATACTGCCTATAATTATATGTTCGTGTCATTGATTTAATAAACTGCACAACTGTTTTCTAAAAATCAGACCGGAAATCAAACCCGTGCTCTGGTTGCACCAAATTCCAACCCCTGGCCCACAAAGGAACGCTCCACCCAGCAGCTGTGAGAGCTGTAAATATACTGGGTGCATTCCCGCTAGATACAAATGTATTCCTGACTTGTGTTTGATGTAAATGTTTATTATCTCTGCAAGTTACAAGTGTCTGTAGATATATCTGAATTAATTATTCATTTATTGGGACGCATCTGTTTAATTGTGAATTGAGACAGTGCATTCCAGGTCCCAACAACTCGCAGTGTAAAAAAAATGGTTCCTAATGTCGCCTCGGATTCTTCTGCCAATCACCATCAATCTGTGTCCTCTGGTCACCGACTCTTTAACCACTGGAAAAATGTTTCTCCTCATTTACGATATCAAACCCGTTCATGAATTTAAACACCTCTGTCAAAACCTCTGCTCTAAGGAGAACAACCCCAGCTTCTCCAGTCCCCCATATTCTGAAATCCCTCATCCCTGGTACCATTCCAGTAAATCACTTCTGTTCATTTCTTCCTTCTAATAAATAACTACAGCGAAACACTTCTAAGAAAAAGCACGAACAGAATAAAAAAGTGAGAAATAAATACTGAGCAAAATGGATGTGAATGTTTAAGAACATAAGAAATAGGAGCAGGCCATTCGGCCCTTCGAGCCTTCTCCGCCATTTAATGAGTTCATGGCTGATCTTAGATGGTGAAATAACAGAAGATCTGGGTTTTATGATCGGTCAGTGAGAGGAATCCATCTTTCAATCGGGCTTTGGCCGTTCGATTTACTGATAAAGACAGACAGAGAGAACTCTTGCAGACAGGACCGGTAAGCTCAGTCGGTAGAGCATGAAGCTCTTAATCTCAGGGTCGTGGGTTCGAGCCCCACGTTGGGCGGCTATTTTTACTGCTGATTTTACAGGCGATCCCCAGCTCTGAATTCCGCGGCAGAGAGTCTGAGGAGTGTTTGATATAAATGAGATTCAACAACATCATCAGAAAATCTCTCCATGATTCTGGACTCTTATCTCTCTCTCTCGTTGAACTTCATATCATTTCACCTGCAGCTCGGCGTCAGTGCGGCTCAGTGGGACTTGGGGCCAGTCTCACCCTTCACAACGCATCAGCGCCGGGAAAACAACGGGGAATTTTACACACATGTTGTGCTCTGTAACTTCTTATAAAAACTTCAGTATACTTCACTCCATGTCCAACCCTGTGAGGTCTCCCCTGGTGTGTCAGCTTTAGATGTTTATAAACACGTCAGCAGAAAATTAACATAACCTGAGCTCTGAGATCTGTTCGGGTCCCATTCCCCCGAAGTGATTAATGAGCAGGAGGGATTAGAGTTTCTTTAAAAGAATGACACGAAAATCACTTTGATGTGAGGCCGAAATATCTCAGTTGGGATTCAGCAGCTTTTAGATATTTTGTGTCTCTTTCTTTGGGTCCTTTTCTCGAACTTACCAATTTAAACTGAAGTCTTTTATCCTCCACTGAAGGGTTGGGTTTGAATAGAAAGAGACATCAAGGATGGAAACTATTTCTATTGGCTGAATTTAGCTTTTATTTCTCTGTCTCCTTCTGCCCCTTTCTCTGGTTTTTGTCTCTCTCGGTGCCAGGTGAACATTTGATTTGATGCATTTGTCCTAAACTGATGCCTTTTACACATCTCGGGGCGGTCAGACACGCTCTGTCTGTCTGTTGCTGCTTGTGATCATTAACGGGAACAGGCCACGAGTTAAAAGTTTATCAGCAAACAGAAAAAAGACAAATAAACAGAGAGATGTGTTGCTCCGCCCAGTGCAAAGGTGAAATGGATGTTATTGAAAATAATTTCCCCCTGACAGTTTGTGCAGATTTTTTGTAAAGTCTGGATTTTCAATGTCAGGAGAAACCGAAAAAGTAAGAAATAAACTGCTGATGACCCGTACAGGGATTAAACCCGTGCCCTTAGCGATATTAGCACCACGCTCTAAACAACTGTGATAAAAGCTGTCCGCATTGTTCAAGCCCCACGCTGGGCGGTTTGTGTTTTACTTCTCACACTGGGTCACAGAGTTATTGTACAGACAATGAACACACCACATCCCTTAAACATGATTCCGATATAAAATAATCACTGTTCGATAAAAACCGAGTATGTAAATCGAAAGTAACAGAGGAAGAGCACTTAATTGTGAAAAGAATGATTGCACCAACAGTGAAGGGGAATCTGCCGGCCTCCGCCATTCTAATCCTGTGACTGGGGGAGTTTGGTTCGGGCACAGGTTTGACTGTGACGACACGAACACCCCCCTCCCCCCCGCCCGCACCATCCATGTTAAACCTGAAAAGTGTCTGGCAAAATTTCAGAACAGGCAGGGAGGAAGTAACCCTTCGGAGAAGTTTGTGTTTCTGAATCCCTAACTCTTCTGGCTCTTTTTGACATGTCCCCATTCAATGTACAGACCCTCTCCTCAGTCGGCCCCTCGAGACCCGTCACCTCACATTTCTCTCCAGCCAATTTCAAAACATGTTTTACACACCCCTCCAGGATTGTCCTGGAGTCCCCAATACTGTGTCAATTGTAGCACTTTCTGAAATACTACCCGTGTCATGTGTTAGTCAAGAGAGACAGGGGGGAATTAGACAGACCAAGCGTCGCTGAGCCTTTGCTGTAGTGAAACACGGGGTTCGTTTCATGAAACAGTGCTACAGCTTTCGGAATAGAGGGAGCTTATAGAGACCTGATGGGTTCCACCGAAACAAAATAGTTTGAGGTGTTGGCAGGCAGGACAGATAGAATGTGGTGAGTGTTTAAACTCGATGCGGGGGTTGTTGCTGTAGTTGTTCTATGGAGTTCCTTCAAGGAGGTGATTCTGAATGCAATGGAACAACGTGTACCCATGCAAAGCAAAGGTACTGAGCGTCATTACAGTCCAGCCTGGTTCAACGGAACGAATAAACAATTCATCCAGAAGAGAAAAAGGGATTTAAGGCCATGACGGTAAATGTCACAGAATTCAGGCAGCTTCAAAACCATAAGAAATAACAACAGAAAACACTGGAAAAGCTCAGCAGGCCAGGCAGCATCCATGGAGAGAGAAACAAAGTTAATGTTTCAGGTCGAAGACCTTTCGTCAAAATCATAATGCAAGACAAGAGTGTAAAAACTGCAACAGAATGGCGAAGAACAATTTCACATTGAACATGGCAAGTGAAGAGAAGGGTAATAATAGTGCCAGAGGTAAGTTGTGACATTATTCACAAAATGTTTTAAACGGCTTGCTTACGTTGTGGTCCGCAAAAGCTTTTGATGACGATGTAGTGGTCCGCATAAAGGAAAAGGTTGGGAACCGCTGCCCTTGGGGACACCACTGCAGACTACCCTCCGGTCTGAAAAACAACTGTTCACTACTACTTTCTGTCTCTTAGCCAATTTTATATCCACGCTGTCACTGTTCCTTTAATCCCATGGGCTTCAATTTTGCTAACAAGTCACTTTATCAAATGCCTTTTGAAAGTCCATATGCACAACAACTGCACTCATCAACCATCTCAGTTATTTCATCAAAGATCTCAATCAAGTTTGTCAGACACGATTTGCCTTTAACAATTCCATGTTGGCTGTCATTTATTAACCCAGGTTCTTCCAAGTGACATTTTTTTCCCAGATTATGGTCTCTATTAAGGTACCACACCACCGACGTTAGGCTGACTGGCCTGTAGTTGCCGGGTTTATCCCTCTCCCTTTCTTTGAACGGGGAGAGGGATATTTGAAACCCTCCAGTCCTTTGGCACCATCCCCATATCTAAGGAGGATTGGAAGATTGAGGCCAGAGCCTCCATAATTTCCACTCTTACTTCCCTCAGTAACCTAGGATACCACCCATCTGGACTGGGTGACTTTTCTACTTTGAGGACAGCCAACCTTTTAAGTACCTCCTCTTAATCTATTTTTATCCTATCCAATATCGCTACTGCCTCCTTCTTTACTGCTACATTGGCAGCATCCTCTTCTCTAGTGAAGACAGATGCAAAGTACTCATTTAGTTCCTCAGCCATGGCCTCTGCCTCCACAAGAAGATTTCTTAATCGGCCCAAGGCTTCCTTTGACTGCCCTTTTACTATTTATATGTTTATAAAAGACTTTAGTGTTCCCTTTTATGTTAACTGCTAATATTTTCCATACACTCTCTTTGCCCCTCTTATTTCCTTTTTCAGTTCACCTCTGCACTTTCTGTATTTTGCTTGATTCTCTACTGTATTATGAATCTGACATTTATAATAAGCCTAATTTTTCTGTTTCATTTTAATCTAAATTTCTTTAGTAATCCAGGAAGTTCTAGCTTTGGATGCCCTTCCTTTACCCCTCATAAGAATGTGTTTAGTCTGTACCTGAACTATCTCCTCTTTGAAGGCCTCCCATTGCTCATTTACTGCTTTACCTGATGATCTTTGTTAGAGAAATAACAAGCCATTTATAAGTAAAAGGAAAACAAAGACCCTAATCATATCAGATTAAACCAAATCCTATGTATATAAGAATAAGGTATCTTGCAGTTTGGTCTCCCCACTGTAGAGGAGACGGCAAGTGTTACATTGTTGGCTTATGTGGCAGTGCAGGTTATTTGCACCACAAGATTGTGGGCATGAGCCAGTGCCCTAGAGTCTCCCGCTGATACCTAATACTTAACCTGCAGCACCATCCTGCTAGATGATAGGAAAGGCAGAAGGAACCCAATAGCCCCAAACTCCTCCTTCAGAAAAACAAGGTCCCCAGTACAACCTGCATGCAGCTTACTGTACAGCACTTTAATCCTGGCTCTCAGTGTCAATATCAAATTGGCTTTTGTGTGTCATTTACCTCCGTTTATATACTATATCCTGTGCCTCTGTTCTCCTGTAAACCTGTTGATGACCGTCTTCGTTATTCTAAATAGGTCTACAGGAGCCACAAGTCAGGCTCTGCTCCAGTGATGATACGCACAAGCTCTGCTCCAGTGGACATCATTATGTCCAGTGGGCTATGGACAGCATTTCTGTGCATACCACCACTGGAGCAGATCTTCATGGCCCGGATTTTGCGGGGCCAATGATGGCGTACTCACCATCGTAAGCCCTCAGAATGGCCCTGCAAGTTCCAGGTTTCCACATGTGCGAAAACCCGGAACATGCGATCTGTCAAGGTTCGCCTTGATACATCGTTTGCATCCGCCCCAAAAACACTTTCGCTGGTGCAGTGTTGCCCAACGTAAGGGTTAAAATAAAAAATGTTAAATTAAAATTTTAAAAATGATTAAAACATACAAAAACATTTAAAATTAGTTCATGTCAATTTTGGCCCTGATTAAAATGTTTTTATTTTTCAAAAAATTAAATTTTTATTTTAAATGCTTTTCAAAGGGACTTTTAATTAATTTTGAGCATGGGAATATTTATTTTTATTAGACTTGTGTTAATTATTTATTTATTTGGGGATTTCTCAAGCTTATGAGGCATCCCCCTTTCTAATTGGATGGCCTGGCCCATGTGATCCCAGGGATGTTTCCGAACCGCCTGTGTCCCTGGGATCCGTGTCCATTTCACAGGTGTACGCCTGCAGGCCCAGGACCCGAAGACTCCAAAGCCCGGGAACCAGTCGTTATTTACAGATTGTTTTTCGGGTCGGAGGTGTACTCGGGAGGTACGCCTCTGACCACAAATTTCGGCCCAATATCACCAGGAAGTGAGTCCTACACAGACTGTCCGCTCCCAGGCTGCATGTAAATTACAATTTTATTGCAAAAACATTGCAACAAATAGATAACTGCAAGACTCTGGGAAGTTATAGGTATCTCCATCCTAATAGTCTTGATTATGTGACAATACAGTAGAATGCATCTCCCTTTTGTATTACATTAATAAACTTGCAGAATGAGTATGTAAATTTCAAATTAATTTCAGTAACGATAAGTGTCAGGTGGTGCATTATGGTAGGAAGAATAAGGAGGCCACATATTCCTTGGAAAATATGAGTCTAAATGGGGTGGAGGAGCAGAGGGATCTGGGGGTACAGATACACAGATCACCTAAAAGTAGCGACACAGGTTAATAAGCCCATAAAAAATGCAAACCAAGCCTGTGTCCAGTGGTGTACCGCAGGGATCGGTGCTGGGTCCTTTGCTGTTTGTAGTGTACATTAATGATTTACATATGAATGTAGGAGGTATGATCAGATGACACGAAAATTGGTGGAGTGGTAAATAGCGAGGAGGGAAGCCTCAGGCTACAGGACGATATAGATGGGTTGGTTAGATGGGCAGAACAGTGGCAAGTGGAATTTAACCCTGAAGAGTGTGAGGTGATGCATTTTGGGAGGACTAACAAGGCAAGGGAATACACAATGAATGGTAGGATCCTAGGAAGGACAGAGGATCAGACGGACCTTGGTGTGCATGTACATAGATCCCTGAAGGCAGCAGGACAGGTAGATAAGGTGGTTAAAAAGGCATATGGGATACCTGCCTTCGTTAGCCGAGGCATAGAATATAAGCGCAGGGAGGTTATGATGGAGCTGTACAAAACGCTAGTTAGGCCACAGCTGGAATACTGTGTGTAGTTCTGGTCGCCACACTATAGGAAGGATGTGATTGCATTGGAGAGGGTGCAGAGGAAATTCACCAGGATGTTACCTGGGCTGGAGCGCTTCAGCTATGAAGAGACTGGACAGGCTGGGGTTGTTTTCCTTCGAGCAGAGAAGGCTGAGGGGGGACCTGATTGAGGTGTACAAAATTATGAGGGGCATAGATAGGGTAGATAGAAAGCAACTTTTCCCCTTAGTAGAGGGGTTAATAACCAGGGGTTATAGTTTCAAGGTGAGGGGATTTGAGGAAAAACTTTTTCACCCAGAGGGTGGTTGGAATCTGGAACTCACTGCCTGAAAGTGTGGTAGAGGCAGGAACCCTCAATATTCAAGAAGCATTTAGATGAGCACTTGAAACACCATCGCATACAAGGCTACGGACCAAGTGCTGGAAAATGGGATTAGAATAGATGGGGCTTGATGGCCGGCACGGACACGATGGGCCGAAGGGCCTCTTTCTGTGCTGTATAACTCTATGACTCTATGGTGTTCATTTTTAGAGGGATAGGAACAAGAGTAGACCATTCAGCCCCTTGAGCCTGTTCCGCCATTCAGTTAGATCATGGCTAATCTTCAACCTAACTCCATATACCTGCCTTTGGCCCATATCCCTTAATACCTTTGGTTAACAAAAATCTATCAATCTCAGATTTAAAATTAACAATTGATCTAGCATCAATTGCAGTTTGCGGAAAAGAGTTTCAAACTTCTACCACCCGTTGTGTGTAGAAGTGTTTCCTAATTTCACTCCTGAAAGATTTGGCTCTAACTTTTAGGCTATGTCCCCTAGTCCTAGACTCTCCAAACAGCGGAAATAGTTTCTCTCTCTCTCTCTACCCTATCAGTTCCTCTTAAATCATGAAAACTTTGATCAAATCACCCCTTAACCTTCTAAATTCCAGGGAATACAACAGTGTGTGTAATCTCTCCTCGTAATTTAACCCTTGGATGGTGTATCTTTCTGGTAAATCTACGCTGCTCTCCCTCCAAGGCCAATATATCCTTCCTGAGGTGTGGTGCCCAGAACTGCTCACAGTACTCCAGGTGTGTCTAACCAGGGTTCTGTATAGCTGCAGCATAACTTCTACTCACTTGTATTCTAGTCCTTTGATATAAAAGCCAGCATTCTATTAGCCTTTTTGATTATTTTCTGTACCTGTCCATGACATTTTAACAATCTATGTACATGGACCTCTAAGTCTCTTTGGACCTCCACTGTTTTTAGCTTTTCACCATTTAGAAAGTACTCCGATCCATCCTTTTTTAGGCCCAAAGTGGATGACCTCACATTTGCCTATATTGAAATCCATTTGCCACAGTTTTGCCTGTTCACTTAATCTATTAATATCTCTTTGTAATTTTATGCTTCTATTTACACTGCTTACAATGCCGCCTATCTTTGTGTCATTGGTAGTCTTGGATATATGGCTCTCTATCCCGTCATCTAAATTGTTAAGAAATAGGGTGAATAGCTGAGGCCCCAACACAGATCCCTGTGGGACACCACTAGTCACATCCTGCCAATTTTAGTACCTGCCCATTATCCCTACTCTCGGTCTCCTGCTGCTCAGTCAATTTCCTAACCAGGTCAATAATCTGCTTTCAATTCCATGAGCTTCAACTTTAACTAACATTCTCTTATGAGGGACTTTATCGAATGCCTTCTGGAAGTCCATATAAATAACATCCATAGATATTCCCCTGTCTGCTACTTTAGTCACCTCCTCAAAAAATTCAATCAGGTTTGTCAGGCATGACCTACCCTTTACAAATCCATGCTGGCTCTCTCTGATCAGCTGAAAATTTTCGAGGTGTTCAGTCACCCTATCCTTAATTATAGACTCTAGTAATTTCTCAACAACAGATGTTAGGCTAACTAGTCTATAATTCCCTGGTTTCCCCCTCTCGCCAGTCTTAAATGGCAGAGTGACATGCGCAATTTTCCAATCTAAAGGAACGGTTCCTGAATTGAGATAATTAGGGCATCTGCAATGTTCTCAGCTACTTACTTTACAACCCTGGGATGGAAACCTTTTTAAAAATTTATTTATAGGACGTGGGCAAGGCCAGCATTTATTGCTCATCCCTAATTGCCCTTGAGAAGGTGGTGGTGAGCCGCCTTCTTGAACCGCTGCAGTCCATATGGTGAAGGTACTCCCACAGTGCTGTTAGGGAGGGGGTTCCAGGATTATGACCCAGCAACGATGAAGGATCGGCGATATACTTCTAAGTCAGGATGGTGTGTGACTTGGAGGGGAACTTGGAGGTAGTGGTGTTCCCATGAGCCTGCTTCCCTTGTCCTTCTAGGTGGAAGAGGTCACGGGTTTGGTAGGTGCTGCCGAAGAAGCCTTGGCGAGTTGCTGCAGTGCATCTTCTGGACCTGGGGCACAAAAATCTAGGCTGACACTCCAGTGCACTACTGAGGGAGTGCTGCACTATTAGAGGTGCCGTCTTTCAGATGAGACATTAAACCGAAACCCCGTCTGCTCTCTCAGTTGGGTGTAAAATATTCCATGGCACTATTTTGAAGACCAGGGGAGTTATCCCTGGTATCCTGGCCAATATTTATCCCTCAATCAGCATTGCTAAAACAGATTATCTGGTCATTATCACATTGCTGTTTGTGGGAGCTTGCTATGCGCAAATTGGCTGCCGTGTTTCCTGCATTACAACAGTGACTACAGTTCAAAAGTACTTAATTGGCTGTAATGTGTTTTAAATTTCCATTTGGGGTTTTTAATTTACTTAAACATAAGTACCATCAAATGTTATTCTAAAGTAGCAGGGTCTCCATTTTCCTCTTGGAGTTTCTTCTAGTCTTTGGGCTGTAGGGAAATCTGTGCCAGGCCATATCAGCCCTCAGCCATTGGGAGTCGTACCCATATTGGTTTAAAAATTCAAGCCTGCCACTCTTAAAAAATTAACACAGCGCCAAATGTGTAAGTGGATTTGCTAGCAGTGTCACTCTTTATGATAAATCTCACTCCGAACACGTCCTCAAATGTTTGTAGCTCTGTTCAATCCAGTGCAGGAGCAACCATGTTACTGTGCCAGCTTTGATGAGCTTTGTCAATACAATATTTATTTGATTGGTGCTATCTGATATTTAGTTCTGAGTTTAAAGGTCGCTCTCTTTGATTTATTTTGTCGATTTTAGACACTGCATCAGACTGGTCCCCACTTCATGATGCTGCTATTCATGGACGGCTGATATCACTCCGGCAGCTCATCAGCCAGGTAGTTACAGCATTTTACTCTGACATTACTACAGTCTGCTCTCACTTCTGAGCAAACATTCTCAAATCATTTGTTTATCCTTTTTAACATTTTTGTTTCAATATTTTGAATGAAATCATTTTGAGGGCAATAATATTTTCAGATTATATGTACTGTAAAGCCACTGAACCAATCACTGCCCTTCCCCAGCAATGTCTCTATCATCTCCTGATTCCTGTCCCTCAGTTCCAATTAATGGCTTTCTCTTAACACTTATCTAAGAGACTGCCATATCGTTTTGTATTAAGCTCCTCTCCCCTGTGCTCTGTTAGCAAAGTGTGTCAGCAACAATGCCAGAAGGGCCAAAAAAATCATTTAACCTTGATCAAGATGAGGGAAAGGGAACATATTTCCTTTGGGAGCACTCAAGGGGTAGGTTTCCATCTCCGAGCTCCTAGTGGGGAGCCTCACCCATCAGGAGCATGTATCAGAATTTCAGGCACACCTTAGACCTGGATCGCAAATTCCGAGCATTTTCCCTTATCAGCACCAAGTACTCCCAGGACAGGTATAGCACAGCTAGATACAGAGTAAAGCTCCCTCTACTCTCCCAGGTCAGGTATAGAGTAAAAAGGGAATGGTAGCATAGTGGTTATGTTACTGCACTAGTAATCCAGAGAGCTGGGCTAATGATCCAGAGACGTGAGTTCAAATCCCACTGTAGCTGCAGAATTTAAATTCAGTTAATTAAATAAATCTGAAATAAAAAAGGTAGTGTCAGTAATGGTGACCATGAAACTACTGGATTGTTGTAAAAACCCACCTGCTTCACTAATTTCCTTTAGGGAAGGAAATCTGCCGTTCTGGCAGATATGTGACTCCAGACCCACAGCAATGTGGTTGACTCTTAATTGCAAGCCACTCAGTTGTAACAAACCGCTACAAAAATCAATAATGAGAATAAAACCAGATGGACCACCCAGCACCGACTTCGGACACGACAAAGGCACACCCAGCCCAGTCGACCCTGCAAAGTTCTCCTCACTAACATCTGGGGGCTTGTGCCAAACTTGGGAGAGCTGCCCTACAGACCAGTCAAGCAACAGCCTGACATAGTCATACACACAGAATCATACCTTACAGCCAATGTCACAGGCTCCTCCATCACCATCCCTGGGTATGTCCTGTTCCACCAGAGGTGGCGGTGTATTGGTATACAGTTGGGAGGGGGTGGCCCTGGGAGTCCTCAACATTGACTCCGGACCCCCATGAAATCAGAAACCTCCTGCTGATTACCACCTACTGCCCTCCCTCAGCTAATGAATCAGTACTCCTCCATGTTGAACACCACTTGGAAGAAGCACTGAAGGTAGCAAGGGCACAGAATGTACTCTGAGTGGGGGACTTCAATGTGCATCACAAAGAGTGGCTTGGTAGCACCACTACTGACCGAGCTGGCTGAGTCCTAAAGGACATAGTTTCTAGAGAGGGAACCAACTACTGACCGGGTCCGCACCAATCTACCTGTAGCAGATGCATCTGTCCATGACAGCATTGGCAGCAGTGACCACCGCACAGTCCTTGGGAGACGAAGTCCGGTCTTCACACTGAAGATACCCTTCATCGTGTTGTGTGGTACTACTAGTGTGCTAAATGGGATAGATTCAGAACAGATCTAGCAGCTCAAAACTGCGCATCCATGAGGTGCTATGGGCCATCAGCAGCAGCAAAACTGTATTCCACCACAAACTGTAACCTCATGGCCTGGCATATCCCTCTCTACCGTTACCATCAAGCCAGGGGACCAACCCTGGTTCAAAGAGGAATGTAGAAGAGCATGCCAGGAACAGCACCCGGTGTACCTAAAAATGAGGTGCCAACCTGGGGAAACTGCAACACAGGACTACATGCATGCTAAACAGCAGAAGCAGCATGCTATAGACAGGGCTAAGCGATCCCGCAATCAACGGATCAGATCAAAGCTCTGCAGTCCTGCCACATCCAGTAGTGAATGGTGGTAGACAATTAAACAACTACCGGGAGGAGGAGGCTCCATGAATATCCTATCCTATCAATGATAGTGGAGCCCTGCACACGAATGCAAAAGACAAGGCTGAAGCTTTTGCAACCATCTTCAGCTAGAAGTGCCGAGTGGATGATCCATCTCGACCTCCTCCCGAGGTCCCCACCATCACAGAAGCCAGTCTTCAGCCAATTTGATTCAATCCTCGTGATATCAAGAAAAGGCTGAGTGCACTAGATACAGCAAAGGCTATGGGCCCCGAAACATCCTGGCTGTTGTGCTGAAGACTTGTGGTCCAGAACTAGCCGCGCCTCTTGCTAAGCTGTTCCAGTACAGCTACAACACTGGCATCTACCTGACAATGTGGAAAACTGCCCAGGTATGTCCTGTCCACAAAAAGCAGGACAAACCAATCCGGCCAATTACTGCCCCATCAGTCTACTCTCAATCATCAGCAAAGTGATGGAAGGTGTCATCGACAGTGCTATCAAGTGGCACTTACCAATAACCTGCTCACCGATGCCAAGTTTGGGTTCCACCAAGACCACTCCACTCCAGACCTCATTACAGCCTTGGTCCAAACATGGACAAAGGAGCTGAATTCCAGAGGTGAGGTGAGAGTGACTGCCCTTGACATCAAGGAACCCTAGTAAAATTGAAGTCAATGGGAATAAGGGGGAAAACTCTCCAGTGGCTGGAGTCATACCTAGCACAGAGTAAGATGGTTGTGGTTGTTGGAGGTCAATCATCTCAGCCTCAGGACATCACTGCAGGAGTTTCTCAGGGCAGTGTACTAGGCCCAACCATCTTCAGGTGCTTCATGAATGACCTTCCCTTCATCATAAGGTCAGAAGTGGGGATGTTCGCTGATGATTGCATAGTGTTCAGTTCCATTCGTAACTCCTCAGATAATGAAGCAATCCATGCCTGCATGCAACAAGACCTGGACAATGTTCAGGCTTGGGCTGCTAAGTGACAAATAACATTCTTGCAACACAAGTGCCAGGCAATGACTATCTCCAACAAGTGAGAGTCTAACCACCGCCCCATGACATTCAACAGCATTAACATCTTTACACCCTTTTTTGAACAATGGTGTAACATTTGCAATTCTCCAGCAGGGGAGTGGAACTAATTGGATTGCTCTTTCAAGACCCGGCACGGGCATGATAGGCCGAATGGCCTCCTCCTGTGCTGTATGATTCAATGAATTGATAAACATCTCGCAGCCGGTGTGTTCGAGGTTTTCTTTCAATATCTTTAAGATTATTTCGCTGAGCAAGCGGAAAAAGCAAAATACCGCGCATGCATTCACTCCAACGCAAGAGTTTAGGCAGACTGTTCATCTGTGGGGGCGGGCGGCGCAGCATAGCCAAGCCCCATCCACCGTCCAAGCACACAAGAATGTTTCCACTTGTGGGGATGAGCATAACTAGAGGCCATCAATATAAAATAGTCACCAAGAAATCCAATAGGGAATTCAGAAGAAACTTCTTTACCCAAAGAGTGATGAGAATGTGGAACTCGCTACCACAGGGAGTGGTTGAAGCGAATAGTATGGATGCATTTAAGGGGAGGCTAGACAAGCATATAAGGGAGAAGGGAATAGAGGGTTATGCTGATAGATTTAGATGAGGAAAGATGGGAGGAGGCTCGTGTGGAGCATAAACACCGGCATGGACTGGTTGGGCCGAATGGCCTGTTTCTGTGCTATATATCCTATGTAATGTAATCCAATATTGGCAAACAACGATGTAGAACAGCATTGGGAAACATTTAAAACAGTGCTCAACAGAGTGCAGGAAAAATATATTCTGCTAAAAGGAAAGAACAAACTAAACAATAATGAGACTCCATGGATGAATAAAGCCATAAGGGAACAATTGAGGGTAAGGAAAGAGGCATACATTAAGTACATAGTCAGTAGGGGAGTGCATGATAAGGGAGAATACGAAAAGATTAGGAGAGAAGTCAAAAAAACAATTAGGGAGGCAAAGAGGAACTATGAAATTAAATTATCAAGGAACATAAAACAAAATAGTAAAATATTTTATAGGCACATCAAATTAAAAAGGAAGGTTGGGATGGGAATTGGGCCATTAAGGGATAGACAGGATAATACCACAGGTAACGATAAAGAGATGGAAGCAATATGAAATAATTATTTTGCTTCAGGATTTACCAGGGAGATCGAACAGGTGGACATGACATTAGCAATGAGATTAGTGCATTTAAAATTAAAAAAAAAGGGGATATATTGAATAAATTAATCAAACTCAGAGGAGAAAACCCCTGGTCCGGATGGATTGCATCCACTCATTTAAAAAAAAATCTAGGGAAGAGATAGCAGAGGCATTATTTAATTCGTTAGAAAAAGGTGTAGTGCCAGAGGACCGGCGGATAGCTAACGTAATACCGATTTTTAAGAAAGGAGATAGAACATGTCCAGGGAATTATAGCACGAAGGCGACAGAAGAAGAGCTCAGCGTTGTGCCGAGCTCGAAATTCATTGAGGTGGGGGCGTAAGGGGATGAAGCTCAGGCCTTTGCTGAGGACTGATCGTTCGGGGTCAGAGAGGGGAAGGTCAGAGGGGATGGTGAAAACACGGCAGGAGGTGAGATTGGAAGAAGGGAGGGGGTCAGAGGAAAGTGAAGGGGAACAAGGTTCTGGAGGGGCAAGAGTTGTTAAAGCTTGCGATCCTTGACACCTAAAAGGAAGAAAAAATGTTTTTTGTTTGAGGTGAAGGATGAAATGGAACTGCGGACCAGGACACCTTTGAGATAGAGTGAGTCAGTGCTGCTGAAGAGAGAGGGCGAGAGTGACGCATGGTGTTGAGCGTGGATCTCTGGCGAGAGCAGTGGTTCGAGGAACGCTGAATATCATGGAGATATCCGTAATCCTGGATGGATCCAAAACATGAAGGGGGGGATTTCAGTTGGAATCCATGTGGGATAAGCCAGAGACAGTTGCTGAGGAAAGAGATGTGGCTGTGAAAGCGAGTTTTGGTAGATACCTGATCAAACATGAAAAGGGAAATAGAAAGCAATGAAGATGAACAAGGTAAAAGAGACAAACGGAAATGAGAGAAGAGCAGAACTTCTTCAAGGTGGGCATTAAGAACATAAGAAATAGGAGTAGGCCATTTGGCCCCTCGAGCCTGCTCTGCCATTCAATAAGATCATGGCTGATCTGGTCTTGGCGTCAAATCCACTTTCCTGCCAGCTCCCCGTAACCCTTGACTCCCTTATCGTTCAAAAATCTGTTTATCTCCACCTTAAATATATTCAATGACCCAGCCTCCACAGCTCTCTGGGGTAGAGATTCCCAAAGATTCACGACCCTCTGAGAGAAGAAATTCCTCCTCCTCTCCGTTTTAAATGGGCGACCCCTTATTCTGAAACTATGCCCCCTAATTCTAGATTTCCCCCATGAGGAGAAAAATCCTCTCTGCATCTACCCTGTCAAGTCCCCTCAGAATCTTAGACATTTTAATAAGATCACCTCTCATTCTTCTAAACTCCAGTGTGTATAGGCTCAACCTTTCTTCATAAGACAACCCCTTCATCTCCGGAATTAACCTAATGAACCTAGAAGAGAAGTGGCAGTGAATTAAACACTAATACAAAAGAAAAATACTGCGGATGCTGGAAATCTGAAATAAAAACAGAAAATACTGGAAATACTCCGCAGGTCAGGTATCTGTGGAGAGAGAAACAGAGTTAACGTTTGAGGTCGATGACCTTTCGTCAGAACTGGAAAAAGTTGGAGATGTAGCAGATTTAAAGCAAGTGCAGGGGCAGGGAAAGGGGGGAGGGGAGGAAAGAACAAAAGGGAAGGTTTGTGATAGGGTGGAAGGCAGGAGTGATTAAATGACAAAAGGGGTGATGGTGCAAAGCAAAAGGAGATGGTAATGGGACAAGTAAAGAAACAAAAGATGGGTTTAGAAGAGGTGTAAATGGGAATGGCAGAATCATCAACAGCTGCTATGTGGAAAAAAATAGGGTCAGAGGTTATGGTCTGAAATTGTTGAACTCGATGTTGAGTCCAGAAGGCCGTGAAGTGCCTAATCGAAAGATGAGGTGCTGTTCCTCGAGCTTACGTTGAGCTTCGTTGGAACAGTGTAAGAGGCCGAGGTCAGTGTGGGAGTGCAGTGGAGAATTCAAGTGACAGGTGACCGGAAGCTCAGGGTCATGCTTACGGACTGAATGGAGGTGTTCCGCGAAGCTGCGTTTGGTCTCCCCAATGTAGAGAACGCATCGTGAGCAGCGAATACATTATACTAAATTGCAAGAAGTACAAGTAAATTGCTGTTTGGGGCCCTGGACAGTAGAAAGGGAGGAGGTGAACATAAGAACATAAGAAATAGGAGTAGGAATAGGCCACTTGGCCCCTCGAGCCTGCTCTGCCATTCAATAAGATCATGGCTGATCTTGGGCTCAAAGCCACTTCCCTGCCCGCTCCCCATAACCCTTCACTCCCTTACCTTGCAAAAATCTGTCTATCTCCACCTTAAATGTATTTAATGACCCAGCCTCTAGGGCAGAGATTTCCACAAATTTACGACCCTGAGAGAAGAAATACCTCCTCATCTCAGTTCTAAAAGGGCGACCCTTTATTCTGAAACTATGCCCCCGAGTTCTAGATTTCCCCACAAGGGAAAACATCCTCTCTGCATCTACATTGTCGAGCCCTCTCAGTATCTTATGTTTCAATAAGATCACCTCTCATTCTTCTAAATTCCAATGAGTATAGGCCCAACCTGCTCAACCTTTCTTCATAAGACAGCCCCCTCATCTCAGGAATCAACCGAGTGAATCGTCTCTGAACTGCCTCCAATGCAAGTATATCCTTCCTTATTTAAGGAGACCAAAACTGTACGCAGTACTCCAGGTGTGGTCTCACCAACGCCCTGTACCGTTCTAACAGGACTTCTCTACTTTTATACTCCATTCCCTTTGCAATAAAGGCCAACATTCCATTTGCCTTCATAATTACTTGCTGTATCTGCATGCTAACTTTTTGTGATTCATGTACAGAGGGATCTGGGGGTCCTTGTAACTCAGCATTTTGCAATCTCTCCCCATTTAAAAAATAATTTGCTTTTTTATTTTTCCTACCAAAGTGGATAACCTTGCATTTTCCCACATTAAACTCCATCTGCCAGATTTTTGCCCACTCATTTAGCCTGTCTATATCCCTTTGCAGGTTCTTTGAGTCCTCTGCACAACATGCTTTCCCACCCATCTTTGTATCATCCGCAAACTTGGCTACATTACAGTCGGTCCCTTCATCCAAGTCATTAATGTAGATTTTAAATAGTTGAGGCCCCAGCACCGATCCCTGTGGCACCCCACTAGTTACCGTTTGCCAATGGTAGACAGGCTAGTAAATAAGGGCCCTTGAGTACAACATTTAACTGTAGTGTAATTGGTGGTATTGATTTGATTTAATTTAAATTAATTAAAGGGTAAGTCATGGCAGCACAGCTCGGCCCCATGGCATGCTCCTCCTGCACTATGTGGGAAATCAGGGACAATTCCTGTATCCCTGACGACCATGTGTGCAGGAAGTGTATCCAGCTGCAGCTACTGGCAGACCGCATTGCAGTACTGGAGCTGCGAATGGATGCATACTGGAGCATTCGCGATGCTGAGGACGTCGTGGATATCACGTTGAATGAGTTGGTCACACCGCAGGTAAAGGCTGTACAGGCAGGAAGGGAATGGGTGACCGCCAGGCAGAGTAGTAGGCACAGGCAGGTAGTGCAGGGGGTCCCCTGTGGCCATCCCCCTCTCAAACAGATATACCACTTTGGATATTGTTGAGGGGGATGGCTTATCGGGGGAAGGCAGCAGCAACCAACTTCCTGGCACCATGGATGGTTCTGCTCCACACGAGGGGAGGAAAAAGAGCGGGAGAGCTATAGTGATAGGGGATTCTATTGTAAGGGGAATAGATAGGCGTTTCTGCGACCGCAAACGAGACTCCAGGATGTTATGTTGCCTCCCTGGTGCAAGGGTCAAGGATGTCTCGGAGCGGCTGCAGGGCATTCTGGAGGGGGAGGGTGAACAGACCGTTGTCGTGGTGCATATAGGTACCAACGATATAGGTAAAAAACGGGATGAGGTCCTAAAAGCTGAATATAGGGAGTTAGGAGGTAAATTAAAAAAATAGCACCTCAAAGGTAGTAATCTCAGGACTGCTACCAGTGCCACGTACTAGTCAGAGTAGAAATAGAAGGATATTTCAGATGAATACGTGGCTAGAGGAATGGTGCAAGGGGGATTCCTGGGACATTGGAACCGGTTCTGGGGGAGGTGGGACCAGTACAAACTGGACGGTTTGCACCTGGGCAGGGCCGGGACCAATGTCCTAGAGGGAGTGTTTGCTAGTGCTGTTGGGGAGGGTTTAAACTAAAATGGCAGGGGGTTGGGAACATGTGCAGGGAGACAGAGGAAAGGGAAGCAAGGATAGAAGAAAAAGACAGGAAGGAGAAAAGCAAAAGTGGAAGTCGGAGAAATCAAGGGTGTAAATCAAACATGGCCACAGTAAACAATAATTCTAAATGTTCTAAGAGTGTTAAAAAAACAAGCCTGAAGGCTTTGTGTCTTAATGCGAGGAGCATTCGTAATAAGGTGGATGAATTAGTTGCGCAAATAGATGTAAATGGATATGATATAATTGGGATTATGGAGACATGGCTCCAGGGTGACCAAGGCTGGGAATTCAACATCCAGGGGTATTCAATATTCAGGAAGGACAGGCAAAAAGGAAAAGGAAGTGGGGTAGCATTGCTGGTTAAAGAGGAGATTAACAGAATAGTAAGGAAGGATATTCGCTCTGATGATGTGGAATCTGTATGGGTAGAGCTGAGAAATACCAAGGGGCAGAAAACGTTAGTGGGAGTTGTATACAGACCCCCAAACAGTAATGCTGAGGTTGGGGATGGTATTAAACAGAAAATTAGAGACGCGTGCAATAAGGGCACAGCAGTTATCATGGGTGACTTTAATCTACATATAGATTGGGCTAACCAAATTAGTAACAATACTGTGGAGGAGGAATTCCTAGAGTGTATACGGGATGGTTTCCTGGACCAATATGTCGAGGAACCAACTAGAGATCAGGCCATCTTAGACTGGGTATTATGTAATGAGAAAGGATTAATTAGCAATCTTGTTGTGCGAGGCCCCTTGGGGAGGAGCGATCATAATATGATCGAATTCTTCATTAAGATGGAGAGTGAAGTAGTTGACTCAGAGACTGCGGTCCTGAATTTAAATAAAGGAAACTACGATGGTATGAGGCGCGAGTTGGCTAGGATGGATTGGGGAACATTACTTAAAGGGTTGACGGTGGATAGGCAATGGCAAACATTCAAAGACCGCATGGATGAACTACAGAATTTGTTCATCCCTGTTTGGCATAAAAATAAAACAAAAAAGGTGACTCAACCGTGGCTAACAAGGGAAATTAGGGATAGCATAAGATCCAAGGAGAGGACATATAAATTGGCCAGAAAAAGCATCAAACCTGAGGATTGGGAGCAGTTTAGGATTCAGCAAAGGAGGACAAAGGGATTAATTAAGAGGGGGAAAATAGAGTATGAGAGTAAGCTTGCAGGGAACATAAAAACTGACTGTAAAAGCTTCTATAGATATGTGAAGAGAAAAAGATTGGTGAAGTCAAGCATAGGTCCCTTGCAGTCAGAATCAGGGGAATTTATAATGGGGAACAAAGAAATGGCAGACCAATTAAATACATACTTTGGTTCTGTCTTCACAAAGGAGGACACAACTAACCTCCCAGAGATGTCAGGGAACATGGGGTCTAATGAGAGGGAGGAACTGAATTAAATCAGTATTTGTAGGGAAATGGTGTTAGGGAAATTGACGGGATTGAAGGCCGATAAATCCCCAGGGCCTGATAATCTACATCCTAGGGTACTTAAGGAAGTGGCCCAAGAAATAGTAGATGCATTGCTGGTCATCTTCCAAAATTTTATAGACTCTGGAACAGTTCCCATGGATTGGAGGGTAGCTAATGTAACCCCACTATTTAAAAAAGGTGGTAGAGAGAAAACGGGGAAATTAGTCTGACATCGGTACTGGGGAAAATGCTAGAGTCCATTATAAAAGATGTAATAGCAGAGCACTTGGAAAACAGTGACGGGATCGGACAAAGTCAACATGGATTTACAAAAGGTAAATCGTGCTTGACTAATCTACTGGAATTTTGTGAGGATGTAACTGGTAGACTAGATAAGGGAGAACCAGTGGATGTGGTGTATTTGGACTTTCAGA
Source organism: Squalus acanthias (assembly GCA_030390025.1). Classification (NCBI taxonomy): domain Eukaryota; kingdom Metazoa; phylum Chordata; class Chondrichthyes; order Squaliformes; family Squalidae; genus Squalus; species Squalus acanthias. Next base: position 116,440,824 of record CM059429.1, on the reverse strand, counting down.
AGGCTTTCGATAAGGTCCCGCATAAGAGATTAGCGTGCAAAGTTAAAGCACATGGGATTGGGGGAAGGTACTGACTTGGATAGAAAACTGGTTGGCAGACAGGAAGCAAAGAGTTGGAATAAATGGGTCTTTTTCCGAGTGGCAGGCAGTGACAAGTGGGGTACCGCAGGGATCGGTGCTAGGACCCCAGTTATTCACTATATATTAATGATCTGGACGAGGGAACTAGATGTAATATCTCCAACTTTGCAGACGACACAAAGCTAGGTGGGTGTGTGTGCTGTGAGGAGGATGCAGAGAAACTCCAGTATGATTTGGACAGGTTGGGTGATATGGCAGATGCAGTATAATGTGGATAAATGCGAGGTTATCCACTTTGGTGGCAAAAACAGGAAGGCAGATTATTATCTGAATGGCAATAGATTGGGAAAAGGGGAAGTGCAACGAGACCTGGGTGTCCTTGTGCACCAGTTGCTGAAGGTAAGCATGCGGTTAAGAAGGCAAATGGTCTGTTGGCCTTCATAGCGAGAGGATTCGAGTACAGGAGCAAGGATGTCTTGCTGCATTTGTACAGGGCCTTGGTGAGACCACACCTTGAGTATTGTGTGCAGTTTTGGTCGCTTTATCTGAGGAAGGATGTTCTTGCCATGGAGGGAGTGCAGCGAAGATTCACCAGACTGATACCTGGGATGGCAGGAATGACGTATGGAGAGAGATTGGGTCGATTGGGCTTGTATTCGCTAGAGTTTAGAAGAATGAGAGGGGATCTCATTGAAACTTATAAAATTCTAACAGGTCTAGACAGACTAGATGCAGGAAGGATGTTCCCGATGGCGGGGGAGTCCAGAACCAGGGGTCACAGTCTAAGGATAAGGGGTAAGCCATTTAGGACTGAGATGAGGAGGAATTTCTTCACCCAGAGAGTGGTGAACCTGTGGAATTCTCTACCACAGAGGACAGTTGAGTCCAATTCATTAAATATATTCAAGAAGGAGTTAGATATATTTCTTAAGGCTAAAGGGATCAAGGAATATGGGGAGAAAGCAGGGACAAGGTACTGAATTTGGATGATCAGCCATGATCGCATTGAATGGCGGAGCGGGCTCGAGGGGCCAATGGCCTACTCCTGCTCCTATTTTCTATGTTTCTATGTTCTTATGTTTCAATAAGAGGTTATCCACTTTGGTAGGAAAAATAAAAAAGCAAATTATTATTTAAATGGAGAGAGATTACAAAATGCTGAGGTACAAGGACCCCCAGATCACTCTGTACATGAATCACAAAAAGTTAGCATGCAGATACAGCAAGTAAGTGAGGTTTTAAATGAATATTTTGCATCTGTGTTCACTATGGAGAAGGGCGATGTAGGCATAGAAATCAGGCAGGGGGATTGTGATATACTTGAACAAATTAGTACTCAGAGGGAGGAGGTACTAGCGGTTTTAGCGGGCTTAAAAGTGGATAAATCCCCAGGCCCAGATGAGATGTATCCCAGGCTGCTGTGTGAGGCAAGGGAGGAGATTGCAGGGGCTCTGACACAAATTTTCAGAACCTCTCTGGCCACAGGGGAGGTGCCAGAGGACTGGAGAACAGCTAATGTAGTACCATTATTCCAGAAGGGTAATGGGGATAAACCAGGGAATTACAGGCCAGTGAGCCTAACATCAGTGGTAGGGAAATTATTGGAAAAAATTCTGAGGGACAGAATTAGTCTCCACTTGGAGAGGTAAGGATTCATCAAGGATAGTCAGCATGGCTTTGTCAGGGGGAGATCATGTCTAACCAATTTGATTGAATTTTTCGAGGGGGTGACTAGGTGTGTGGATGAGGGTAGTGCAGTTGATGTGGTCTACATGGACTTCAGTAAGGCTTTTGACAAAGTCCCGCATGGGAGACTGGTCAAGAAGGTAAGAGCCCGTGGGATCCAGGGCAACTTGGCACATTGGATCCAAAATTGGCTTAGTGGCAGGAGGCAGAGAGTGATGGTCGAAGGTTGTTTTTGTGACTGGAAGCCTGTGTCCAGTGGTGTACCGCAGGGATTGGTGCTGGGTCCTTTGCTGTTTGTAGTGTACATTAATGATTTAGATATGAATGTAGGAGGTATGATCAGTAAGTTCGCAGATGACATGAAAATTAGTGAAGTGGTAAATAGCGAGGAGGGAAGCCTCAGGCTACAGGACGATATAGATGGGTTGGTTAGATGGGCAGAACCGTGGCAAATGGAATTTAACCCTGAAAAGTGTGAGGTGATGCATTTTGGGAGGACTAACGAGGCAAGGGAATACACAATGAATGGTAGGACCCTAGGAAGGACAGAGGATCAGCGGGACCTTGGTGTGCATGTACATAGATCCCTGAAGGCAGCAGGACAGGTAGATAAGGTGGTTAAAAAGGCATATGGGATACTTGCCTTCATTAGCCGAGGCATAGAATATAAGAGCAGGGAGGTTATGATGGAGCTGTACAAAACGCTAGTTAGGCCACAGCTGGAATACTGTGTGCAGTTCTGGTCGCCACACTATAGGAAGGATGTGATTGCATTGGAGAGGGTGCAGAGGAGATTCACCAGGATGTTACCTGGGCTGGAGCGCTTCAGCTATGAAGAGAGACTGGACAGGCTGGGGTTGTTTTCCTTAGAGCAGAGAAGGCTGAGGGGGGACCTGATTGAGGTGTACAAAATTATGAGGGGCAGAGATAGGGTAGATAGAAAGGAACTTTTCCCCTTAGTAAAGGGGTCAATAACCAGGGGGCATAGTTTCAAGGTAAGGGGCAGGAGGTTTAGAGGGGATTTGAGGAAAAACTTTCACCCAGAGGGTGGTTGGAATCTGGAACTCACTGCCTGAAAGTGTGGTAGAGGCAAGAAACCTCAACATTCAAGAAGCATTTAGATGAGCACTTGAAACACCATAGCATACAAGGCTACGGACCAAGTGCTGTAAAATGGGATTAGAATAGATGGCTTGATGGCCGGCGCAGACACGATGGGCCGAAGGGCCCCTTTCTGTGCTGTATGACTCTATGACAACCGGAAAATGACCCATTTATCCCGACTCTCTGCTTTCTGTTAGTTAGCCAATTCTCTATCCATGCTAATTTATTAGCCCAACTCCGTGAGCTCTTATCTTATGCAGCAACCTTTTATGTGGCACCTTATCGAATGCATTATGGAAATCTAAATACACCACATCCACTGGCTCCCCCTTATCCACCCTGCTCGTTACATCCTCAAAGAACTCCAGCAAATTTGTTAAACATGATTTCCCTTTCATAAAACCATGCTGACTCTGCTTTACTGCATTATGATTTTCCAAATGCCCTGCTACTGCTTCCTTAATGAAGGACTGCAGCATTTCCCCAAAGACAGATGTTAGGCTAACTGGTCTATAGTTTCCTGGTTTCTGTCTCGCTCCTTTCTTAAATAGGGGTGTTACATTTGTGGTTTTCCAATCTGCTGGGACCTCTCCTGAGTCCAGGGAATTTTGGTATATTGCAACCAATGCATCCACTATCTCTGCAGCCACTTCTTTTAAGACCCTGGGATGCAGGTCATCTGGTCCAGGGGACTTGTCGTCTTTTATTCCCATTATTTTACCAAGTACTTTTTCCTTAGTGATAGTGATTGTCATTAGTTCCCCCCTACCTGTGGCCCCTTGATTATCCATTATTGGGATGTTGTTAGTGTCTTCTACCGTGAAGACAGATACAAAATATTTGTTCAGTGTCCCTGCCATTTCCCCGTTCCCCATTATTAATTCCCCATTCTCATCCTCTAAGGGATCAACGTTTACTTTAGCTACCCTCTTTTTATATACCTGTAGAAGCTCTTACTTTCTGTTTTAATATTTCTTGCCAGTTTACTCTCATTATTCATCTCTTTTCTCATTTTTTTGGTCATCCTTTGCTGGTTTTAAAAAATTTCCCAATCCTCTGGCCTACCATCAACCTTGGCAACATTGTATGTCTTCGTTTTCAATTTGATACCATCCTTTACTTCCTTAGTTAGCCACGGATAGTGCTCCCTTCTCTTAAAATCTTTCTTTCTCACTGGAATATATTTTTGTTGAGTTATAAAATATCTCCTTAAATGTCCGCCACTGCATTTCAACTGTCTTACCCTTTAATTTGTTTTTCCAGTCCACTTTAGCCAGTTCTGCCCTCATGCCATTGTAATTGCTTTTGTTTAAGATCAGGACACTGGTTTAAGATACAACTTTCTCACCCTCCAACTGAATTTGAAATTCAACCATGTTATGATCATTCTTTCCTGGAGGATCCTTTACTATGAGATCATTTATTAATTCTGTCTCATTACATAGTACCAGATCCAAGATAGCCTGCTCCCTGGTTGGTTCCATTACATACTGTTCTAGGAAACCATCCCAGATGCACTCTATGAACTCCTCCTCAAGGCTACTATGGCCAATTTGATTTGTCCAATCAATATGGAGATTAAAATCACCCATGATTATTGCCATACCCTTTTTACAGACCTCCATTATTTGTTGATTCATACTCTGTCCAACAGTATTGCTACTGTTCGGGGGCCTGTAGACTACGCCCACCAGAGTTTCCTCATTATTTTTTATCTCCACCCAAACCGATTCTACATCTTGGTCTTCTGAGCCAATATCACTTCTCACCACTGCACTGATCCCATCCTTTACCAACAAAGCCACCCACCCCACCCCACCCCACCTCCCTTTCCTTTCTGTCTATCCTTCTGCATTGTCAAATACCCTGGAATATTCAGTTCCCAGCCCTGGTCACCTTGCAACCGCGACTCTGTAATGGCGATCAGATCATACCCATTTGTATCTATTTGTGCCCTCAACTCATCTATCTTGTTACGAATGCTGCGTGCATTCAGATATAGAGCTTTTAACTTTGTCTTTTTACCATTTTTCCCTTGTTTTGGCCCCATTTTCTGTTGCACTCTTATTTTTAAACATTCTGTCCCTTCCTGTCACACTCTGGTTAATATTTCCTCCATCTCTATTCTGCTCTATTGTTTTCTCATTTCTCATTGACTTTTTAAGTTCCCGCTTAGCTGGATCCTCCCCCTCCCACTATTTTTAGTTTAAAGCCCTCTCTACAGCCCTAGTTATTCGATTCGCCTGGACTCTAGCCCCGGCATGGTTCAAGTGAAGCCCATCCAAACGGAACAGCTCCCTCTTATCCCAGTACTGGCGCCAGTGCCCCGCAAATCGAAATCCATTTCTCCCACACCAGTCTTTGAGCCACTCGTTCATTTCTCTGATCTTATTTACCCTATGCAAATTTGCTCGTGGCTCAGGTAGTAATCCAGAGATTATTACCTTTGTGGTTCTGCTTTTTAATTTAACCCCTAGCTGCTCATACTCTCTCAGCAGAACCTCTCTTTGTCCAACCTATATCATTGGTGCCTATGTGGACCATGACAACTGGATCTTCCCCCTCCCACTCCAAGTTCCTCTCCAGCCCAGAGGAGATGTCCTTAACCCTGGCACCGGGCAGGCAACACCGCCTTCGGACTCATGCTCTTGGCTGCAAAGGACAGTATCTATCCCCCTAACTATACTATCCCCTATCACTACAACATTTCTTTTTACTCCCCCCCACTTGAATGGCTCCCTGTACCACGGTGCTGTGGTCAGTTTGCTCATCCTCCCTGCAGTCCCTGCCTTCGTCCACACAGGGAGCAAGAATCTCGTACCTGTTAGAGAAGGCCAAGGGCTGAGGCTCCTCCATCACTACCTCCTGAATCCCAATACCTGCCTCGCTTGTAGTCACACCCTCCTGTCCCTGACCATGGGCCAAATTGGAAGTAATTACTCTAGTGGGTGTGACTGCTTCCTGGAACTTAGTGTCCAGGTAACGCTCCCCCTCCCTAATGTGTCGCAGTGTCCGAAGCTGGGACTCCAGATCATCGACTCTGAGCCGAAGTTCCTTGAGCAACCAACATTTGCTGCAGATGTGGTCGCCTTGGACCTCAATGGTGTCCACCAGCTCCCACATGCAACAAGAACAACACATTGCCTGGTCTCCCATCTCAATTAATTAATTAGTTTTTAAATTTTGGAACACTTATATCTTTTGATCTACACCAAGGCACTTAAATTTAGATGCCCAAGTTTAGAAAAAAAGCGAGAAATACTCACCAACCAATCACTTAAATGCTTTCTGGTGACATCACACTTCGATTACTTCTTTACACTCACCGGTCCGCGCTGCCTGGTCGCCCGCTGTTTAAAATACCGCCGCTGATACCGACTCCAACTAGCTCCGTGCTGCCTGGTCTCCCGCTGTTTTAAGTACTGCTGCCGCTGATACCGCTTCCAATTCGGTAAAAGGTGTAAGGGGTCTTGTCGTGCTTGTATCACAGACGGTGCTGGTGCGAGGTTAGGCCTTCGTTGCCTAATACTATTGCTTGCTCTGGTCTCCGGCCAGCCTTGTTGCAATAAGCACCTGTGAGTGGTTCGACCCACTCGCCCTTACGGTTCTAACACTGGACTTAGGTGCGAGAGCAGTAATGCAGAGAAAACTCAAATAGACCCGGTTGAATAGTACGAAATGGAAAATCTTTATTGCATAGCGTCCAAGATCATGAAGTACATGTCATAGGCGCAAATTAACGAGAGTACAAGTATACATACATTCATAAAGCTTGGTCTATGGTAATGAAGAACGCACGGCACATCGTAAAAAGAGGAACACATTATACTTTATCCTTAATAAAACCACCCTCCCCTATCAATACCTACACTACATCTAGATTTGTAGGATCGTGAAACATGCTCACCACTCGTGATACTTCGGAGAATTTTAAAGTGAGGCACTCGGCTCGTTCGCTGCAGCGCCTGACTGTCACGTGTTTGGAGGGGTCTCTGTACCCCACTTGTTTATCTTCGCTGCTGCGACAAGCAGGCCGGGCTCCCCGTTGTCATGAACTCGACAGAACTCGGGCCCGGTTGTAGAACTCAAAGAAAAGTCTTCCTGTACTGACACCAGTTGTCGGTCGAATTCAATGAAGAGTCTTCCTATGGTGATGAAGAAGTCGATGGACCTAAACCGGTTCGTGCAATAACCCGTAGAATTCAAGAAATGAGTTCTATATTTTCGGGCGCGGTCGGGGTTTACTGACCGCGGCGGCACATGGATTCTTCTTCTTTTCTTGTCATTTCGTCTTGTCTTGTTGGGCCTTCGGGTCCAGACACCGTTTACCGACTCTCGGGATGGTGCACCCGGTCACTTGCCCTTGTCGAGGCGGATCGTTCCGTTTGAGCTCCACCCAACATTCGAATAACCGACCAGTACGGCTAAAAGTCAAGAGTCCACAGTGTCCAGCCCTAAGGAAGAGCTTCAGCAAGGGTTCGCCAAGAGAAAATAAGAGACCGATGGACATTTGTTCTCTATAGTTATAGTGCTGTGTCCCCTTATCTCCCGCTCAAATCTTAATGTTTGTCCTTTGTATAATATTGGCGCTCAAAACTCCCAGCATGGGGCGATTCTTTCCTTAACGGGTTTCGGTAGCACCTGAAACTGGCCAACTACCCGTTAATGTTTTCCCCATTGTTGAACCGGCTAGGAGCCTCCCTGGCTGGGTTTTTGGGGGCCCCCGAATGCTTGCTTAATCACCCGTCGATGTCTCTCTCATTGTAGAGCCGTGGGGGTATTTGTGTATTGATGTGTCTGGATGGGCCTTCGATTGCCCAGTACAATGGTCCTTACTTGTGCATGGAAAATGATTCCAGCACTTATATCTTTTGCTATTGTCTCGAATGCAAACAGGTTGCATCCTGTCTTTATCAGTGTTTATTGAGTATGATCCCGTCTTATATTGAAATGTTTATTCGAACGCCATCTTGTCTGCCCACTGTAATTCTGGAAGCTTCTGCCACGATGCGCGGCGGCCATTTTACAGGCTTCTGTGTCCTTTATATCATGACAGCATTTCGTTTAATAAAACTGATCAAACGAATCTGCTTCTCTTGTGTTATTTTGAATTGCGATAATTGCGAAACTTTACAAAGGGTAGGTGTTGCATCTCTGAGAAATGCAACAACTATAGAGCATTGATAATGGGGGACTTCAACTATTCTAATCTGAACTGGGATAGTAATAGTGTAAAGGGCAGGGAGGGGGAAGAATTTCTGAAGTGTGTTCAGGAATGTTTCTGGCCCGACGAGGAAGGAGGCATTGTTGGATCTGGTTCTGGGGAATTAAGTAGGTCAGATGGAGCAAGTGTCAGTAGGTGAACGTTTAGGGAACAGTGATCATAGTATCAAGGTTTAGATTAGCTATGGAAAAGGACAGAGAGCAATCTGGGGTAAAAATACTTAATTGGAGGAAGGCAAATTTCAGTGGGATGAGAACGGATCTGGCCCGGGTAAATTGGAATCAAAGATTGGCAGGCAAAACTGTAAATGAACAATTGGCTGCCTTTAAAGAGGAAATAGTTCGGGTACAGTTGAGGTACTTTCCCACTAGGGGTAAAGGTAGGGCAACTAAAGTCAGAGCTCCCTGGATGACAAAAGAGAGAGAGAGAGAGACTAAGATGCAACAGTAAAAGAGTGCGTATGACTGATGTCAGGTCGAGAATACATCTGAGAATCAGGCTAAATATAGAAAGTTCAGAGGAGAAGTGAAAAAGAAAATAAGAGGGGCAAAGAGAGGGTATGCGAATAAAATAGTAGCCAACATAAAAGGTAATCCAAAAGTCTTTTATAGGCATATAAATAATAAAAGGGTAGTAAGAGGAGGGGTGGAGCCGATTAGGGACCAAAAAGACCAAGCATGGAGGCAGAGGGCATGGCTGAGGTATGAGTACTTTGCATCTGTCTGCACCAAGGAAGAAGATGCTGCCATAGACATAGTAAAGGAGGAGTTGGAGGAGATACTGGATGGGATACGAATTGATAAAAATGAGGTACTAGAAAAGCTGGCTGTACTTAAAGTAGATAAGTCACCACGACCGGATGGAATGCATCCTAGGATGCTGAGGGAAGTGAAGGAATTGCAGAGGTACTGGCCATAATATTCCAATCCTCCTTAGAAATGGGGGTGGTGCCAGAGGACTGGAGAATTGCAAATGTTACACCCTTGTTCAAAAAAGGGTGTAAAGATAAACCCAGCAACTATAGGCCAGCCAGTTTAACCTCTAGTGGGGAAGCTTTTAGAAACCATAATCAGGGACAAAAGTAACAGTCACTTGGACAAGTGTGGATTAATTCAGGAAAGCCAGCACGGATTTGTTAAAGGCAAATCGTGTTTAACTAACTTGATTGAGTTTTGTGATGAGGTAACAGAGAGGGCAATGCAATGTGTACATGGATTTCCAAAAGGCGTTCGATAAAGTGCCGCATAATAGGCTTGCCAGCAAAGTTGAAGCCCATGGAATAAAAGGGACAGTGGCAGCATGGATACAAAATTGGCTAAGTGACAGGAAACAGAGAGTAGCGGTGAACGGTTGTTTTTCGGACTGGAGGAAGGTATACAGTGGTGTTCCCCAGGGGTCGGTACTAGGACCACTGCTTTGCTTGATATATATTAATGATTTGGATGTGGGTGTACAGGGCACAATTTCAAAATTTGCAGTCGACACAGAACTTGGAAGTATAGTGAACCGTGAGGAGGATAGTGATAGACTTCAAGAAGACATAGACAGGCTGGTGAAATGGGCGGACACGTGGCAGATGAAATTTAATGCAGAAAAGTGCGAAGTGATACATTTTAGCAGAAAGAATGAAGAGAGGAAATATAAACTAAAGGGTACAATACTAAAGGGGGTGCATGAAATGAGAGAGCTGCAGGTATATGTGCACCAATCATTGAAGGTGGCAGGACAGGTTGAGAAAGCAGTTTAAAAAAAGCTTTCAGGATCCTGGGCTTCATGAATAGAGGTATAGAGTACAAAAGCGTGGAAATTATGATGAACCTGCCTAAAACACTGGTTCTGCCTCAACTGAAGTATTGTGTCCAATTCTGGGCACCGCACTTTAGGAAGGTTGTGAAGGCCTTAGAAAGGGTGCAGAAAAGATATACGAGAATGAATCCAGGGGTGAGGGATTTTCAGTTATGTGGAAAGACTGGAGAATGTGGGGTTGTTCTCTAGAGCAGAGAAGATTGAGAGGAGATTTGATAGAGGTGTTCAAAATCATGAGCGGTCTAGACAGAGTAGATAGCGAGAAACTGTTCCCATTGGCAAAAGGGTTGAGAACCAGAGGACACAGATTTAAGGTGATTGGCAAAAGAACCAAAGGCGACCTAAGAAAAAACTTTTACGCAGCGAGTGGTTAAGATCTGGAATGCAATGCCTGAAAGGGTGGTGGAGGCAGACTCAATCACGGTTTTCAAAAGGGAGTTGGATAAGTACCTGAAGGAAAGAAATTTGCAGGGCTACAGGGAAAGGGCGGGGGAGTGGGACTATTTGAGGTGCTCTTGCAGAGAGCCGGCATGGGCTCGACTGGCCGAATGGCCTCCTTCCATGCTGTAACCATTCTATGATCTCCTGCGCTTGCACGGGAAGGATGCGTGGGAAGGGGGTGATTGAGGAGAGGACTAGGGTGTCGTGGAGGGAGCGGTCCCTTCAGAATGCTGAAAGGGAGGGGAGGGGAAGGGAAGATGTTTTGGTGGGATCATGCTGGAGGTGATGGAAATGGCGGAGGATGATCCGTTGAATGTGGAGGCTGGTGGGGTGAAAGGTGAGGACAAGGGGAACCCTATCGTGGTTCTGGGAGGGAGGGAGGGAGGGGAAGGGGTGAGAGCAGAAGTGCGGGAAATGGAGTGGACACGGTCGAGGGCCATGTCAACCACGGTAGAGAGGAATCCTCAGTTGAGGAAAAAGGAAGACATAGTGGAAGCACTAGTATGGAAGGTGGCACTGTCAGAACCGATGCGACGAATAATATCTATTTCTAGTAAAGTAGGCATGTAGATCAAGAAGCCAACACTTTCTAACTGCGTAGGTAATATACTGCAAATACTACAAACCCAACCGCCATTAACTGTATATCACGAGCCACGTGACCATTCAAAAAATAGATGTTTGTCTTCCAGGGCCAAAGTGCAAATCTCCTTACAGTGAACCAAGTCTCTCCGCTCCATGAAGCCTGTCTCGGGGGACACGCTGCCTGTGCAAAATATCTGCTGGAAAATGGAGCTAAGGTAAGCTATGCTCACAATCCAGGAACGAGGAACTGTTAGATCGCTTCACATCTCTTCTCTGGAAGGAACAAGCCACTGGCTGTGCAGCATTGCTACACTGGCAACACTTCAAAAGCATTTCAAAACCTACTGGTTTTACAATTAGTTACTGGATTTGAGTACAATATCATTTAGTCCTGGCTGTTTTGTCCATGGTTTTAAACACGCCTTTTTATTGTTGCTCTACCAACACAAACAGATACAAAGTTCATAAAGCATAGAATGGTTACAGCACGGAAGGAGGCCATTCGGCCCGTCGAGCCCGTGCCGGCTCCCTGCAAGAGCACCTCAGCTAGACCCACTCCCCTGCCCTTCCCCGTAGCCCTGCAAATGTTTTTCTTTCAGGTACTTATCCAACTCCTTTTTGAAAACCGTGATTGAGTCTGCCGCCTCCACCACCCTTTCAGGCATTGCATTCCAGATCCTAACCACTCGCTGTGTAAAAAAAAGTTTTTTCTTATGTCGCTTTTGGTTCTTTTGCCAATCCCCTTAAATCTGTGTCCTCTGGTTCTCGACCCTTCTGCCAATGGGAATAGTTCCTCTCTATCTACTCTGTCCAGACCCCTCATGATTTTGAACACCTCTATCAAATCTCCTCTCAATCTTCTCTGCTCTAAGGAGAACAACCCCAGATTTTCCAGTCTATCCACATAACTGAAGTCCCTCATCCCTGGAATTATTCTCGTAAAACTTTACTGCACCTTCTCTAAGGCCTTCACATTCTTCCTAAAGTGCGGTGTCCAGAATTTGACACAATACTCCAGTTGAGGCCAAACCAGTGCTTTGTACAGGTTCATCAGAATTTCCATGCTTTTGTACTCTATACCTCTATTCATGAAGCCCAGGATCCTGTAAGCTTTTTTAACTGCTTTCTCAACCTGCCCTGCCACCTTCAACGATTTGTGCACATATACCCCTAGGTCTCTCTGTTCATGCACCCCCTTCAGGATTGTACCCTTTAGTTTATATTTCCTCTCCTCATTCTTTCTACCAAAATGATGTATCACTTCACACTTTTCTGCGTTAAATTTCATCTGCCACATGTCCGCCCATTCCACCAGCCTGTCTATGTCCTCTTGAAACCTATCACTATCCTCCTCACTGTTCACTATACTTCCAAGTTTTGTGTCACAATTTTGAAATTGTGCCCTATGCATCCACATCCAAGTCATTAATATATATCAAGAAAAGCAGTGGTCCTAGTACCAACCCGTGGGGAACACCACTGTATACCTTCCTCCAGTCTGAAAAACAACCGTTCACCACTACTCTCTGTTTCCTGTCACTTAGCCAATTTCGCATCCATGCTGCCAATGTATCTTTTATTCCATGGGCTTCAACTTTGCTGGCAAGCCTATTATGTGGCACTTTGTCGAATGCCTTTGGAAAATCCATGTACACCCATCCCGCATTGCCCTCCTCAACCCTCTCTGTTACCTCATAAAACAAACTCGATCAAATTGGTTAAACACGATTTGCCTTTAACAAATCCGTGCTGGCTTTCCTTAATTAATCCATACTTGTCCAAGTGACTGTTATTTTTGTCCCTGATTATTGTTTCTAAAAGCTTCCCCACTACCGAGGTTAAACTGACCAGCCTATAGTTGCTGGGTTTATCTTTACACCCTTTTTTGAACAAGGGTGTAACATTTGCAATTCTCCAGTCCTCTGGCACCACCCCCATTTATAAGGAGGATTGGAAGATTATGGCCAGTACTTCTGTGATTTCTTCCGTCACTTCCCTCAGCATCCTAGGATGCATCCCATCCGGTCCTGGTGACTTATCTACTTTAAGTACAGCCAGCCTTTCTAGCACCTCATTTTTGTCAATTCTTATCCCATCCAGTATCTCCTCTACCTCCTCCTTTACTATGTCTATGGCAGCAGCATCTTCCTTGGTGAAGGCAGATGCAAAGTACTCATTTAGTACCTCAGCCATACCCTCTGCCTCCATGCAGCGGTCTCCTTTTTGGTCCATAATCGGCCCCTCCCCTCCTCTTGCTGCCCGTTTACTATTTATATGCCTATAGAAGACTTTTGCATTACCTTTTATGTTAGCTGCCATTCTATTCTCATACCCTCTCTTTGCCCCTCTTATTTTGTTTTTTCAATTCTCCTCAGAACTTTCTATATTTAGCCTGATTCTCAGATATATTCTCGACCTGACATCTGTCATATGCGCTTTTTTCTGCTTCATCTTACTCTCTATCTCTTTTGCCATCCAGGGAGCTCTGACTTTAGTTGCCCTGCCTTTCCCCCTAGTGGGAATGTACCTCGACTGTACCCAAACTATTTCCTCTTTAAAGGCAGCCCATTGTTCGATTACAGTTTTGCCTGCCAATCTTTGATTCCAATTTATCCAGATCCAATCTCATCTCACTGAAATTTGCCTTCCTCCAATTAAGTATTTTTACTCTAGATTGCTCTCTGTCCTTTTCCCTAGCTAATCTAAACCTTTATGATACTATGGTCACTGTTCCCTAAATGTTCCCCTACTGCCCCTTGCTCCACTTGACCCACCTCATTCCCCAGAACCAGATCCAGCAATGCCTCCTTCCTCGTTGGGCTGGAACCATACTGATCAAGAACGTTCTCCTGAACACACTACAAAAGTTCTTCCCCCCCCCGCCCCCCTGCCCTTTACACTATTACTATCCCAGTCTATATTAGGATAGTTGAAGTCCCCCTTTATCACTACTCTACTGTTCTTGCATCTCTCTGTAATTTTCCAGAACAAACAGTGGGGACATTTTCAACCGGGTTACCCCCATTTCCTGCCATAACTTTGGTGGGAGATCAGCAGAAACTCTGGAGAAACGTCCGCTTTTAGCCACTTACACTGTTCCTCCAGGATTTTTACATCTTCTGCCAAAGTTATGGCAGGAGATCGGGGAACCCTACGGAAATTCTAAGCAAGTGATGAAGCTTCACTTCTGGTATTCTTTATAGACTTATTCAACAGAATGTAACACCTTCCTGCTGTTGCATGGTTTTCATTTTTGTTTAATGTTCCATTTAATCTTCTCCAACTTGCGCTTGGCTAATAGCAGAGTAAAATAACTCTCAGAAAAATTAAAACTCCTCATTCGCACCCGTGGAGGTTTCTGCAGGTACCAGTTGAGGGAATTTTGTTGTCGCCCAGCATCCGTTCTAAACTCCCGAAAAACATGAAAAACAGAAATTTATTACTAAATATATTGGGCAAGTGCACCTCATTCACAGTACAGTTCTTCATTTCCACAGTTGTATCTTCTGGGCCTGTCACAAATATCCACAAACAAGTCAGGAAGCTTCAAATTTCTCCACCATCAAGATGCAGTCTTGGATAATTGACAGTAACCTCGTCTATCACAACAGTAAAGGACTTTAAATATGCTGTATCTCCTTCAAAGTCACTTTGTATTTCTCCCCCAGTATAAGACTCCATTTTCACAACATAGTTGAGTGTATTTTAAACCTTGTCCCCTTCGCGGACTACTTCAAATAACCATCATAGAGACTACATTGAAGATCATCATTTACCTCCTCCCCACCAGCAATCACACCACGTTCTGTTTTATACAGCCAGTCATACAACACTTTCAACAAAGCCTTTTTTCACCCCCTTTTTTGGGACCATATTGCCATGGATGATGGTGCAAGTCAAAAGGAGATTAATGGGACAAGTAAAAAAATAAGATGGGTCTAGAGGAGGTGTAAATGGAAATAGCAGAATCATCAACAACAACCGCTGTCCGAAAAAATGGGGGCAGAAATATTACAAATATCATTATACACTGAATAGGAAACAAGGTCCAAAATTTAGTTTTCTCTGTGTCTCCACATATCAAAAACTTATCACCTGGACTTAAGATCCTCCATTACTCTTTTACTGTAATCCATATTGTGGATAATTTAATTTCAGTTTTGGGGATTCACCCTGAATTTTGAATTTCCAATTTTATATCGTTCTCTACTTGAATTTCCATCCCTCTGATCGGTACCAGTGTGTTTAATCCCATCCTGGTTGTTTCATGAAGCTTTATGCAGAAGGACAGTCTCTCTCTGGAGCATGTGTCAGAGCTTTGAGCAAAGGTTTTTAGTTAGTATTGATACAGTATATGTTCTCACTCTCCTGAGCCACATTATCCCTTTCATATAGTGATGTTGTCAGCGTGACAGAGCACATATGAGACCCACTCTTCAGTGCATCTTCAAACAACCCTAATTATACTGAATACAATTGAGGAAAATATGAGCTTTTGCAGTTAAAGATTGAAACACTCGTAGCATTCTTAAGGTTAACTAAGCTAAGGTTTAAAAAAGTGTTAACACTGAATAAGATGGACACAGGGTGGAGCCAGCAGGTCCAATCATCCACAGACATTTTCAAAGCAAGAGCACACTGGAAACAAAAGAAATCTGTAGCATTTTACTTCTATCATTCGTTTCTCTCAACAATTTTAATTTCTGCCGTTTGCTGTGGGCTTTTAATTTCTCTCTCTTCTTCCTAATTCTTTTGTTACCCCACTTAGAGTGTCCATCTTGCAGACTGATTCCGACATTTTCAGTCTGGATCCAGCCAGTTACTTTATTGAAACACTGAGCGACATCTATATATTTGTTTTCTTAAACTGAAACATGAGCACATACTGATGTTAAAGCAACATTTATAAATGGTCACACTAAAACTGATATAGTGACGTAAACTTGGGCACCAACCCTTCTCTTCCGCCAGGTAAATCTAGCTACAATTGACTGGAACACTCCACTATACAATGCATGCTACAGTGGCAGTGAGGCCTGTGTAAACCTGCTCTTACAACATGGAGCCAAGCCCCAGGGAGAATGCACATTGGCTTCACCCATACATGAAGCAGCAAAGCGAGGTAAGTGATCCAACAGCACACTCCTCAGCCTCTTACTGTGTATGCAACGTATATTGCTACTGCAGACTTTGTGAGAATCACTTGTACTTTAACATCAGAACTCCGTGGAAATCGAACCTCAGACTGCTAACAGGTGCAGGGAAACTGTCTCTCGGGGCTGACCAATTTGATTTATTTTCATTGAAATAAAGCTTGCTGTAACAGTAATAAAACTACTACAGTGTCAGCTGTGGCTCAGTGGGTAGCACACTCGCCTCTGAGTCAGAAGGTTATGGGTTCCAACTCCAGAGACTTGAGCACATAAAGCTAGGTTGATACTCACTGCAGTGCTGAGGGAGTGCTGCACTGTCGGAGGTGCCGTCTTTCGAATAAAACGTTAAACCGAGGTTCCGTCTGCTCTCTTAGGTGGATGTAAAAGATCCCATGGCACTATTTCGAAGAAGAGCAGGGGAGTTATCCCCGGTGTCCTGGTCAATAGTTATCCCTCAACCAACATAACAAAAACAGATTATCTGGCCATTATCACATTGCTATTTGTGGGACCTTGCTGTGCGGAAATTGACTGCCACGTTTCCCACATTACAACAGTGACTCCACTTCAATAGGACTTCATTGGCTGTAAAGCGCTTTGAGACGTCCGGTGGTTGTTAAAGGCACTATATAAATGCAAGTCTTTCTTTCTAAAGTATGAGGAATAGCTGCAATTAATAGAATCCTAGAATAGTACAGCACAGAAGGAGGCCATTTGGCCCATCGAGTCTGCACCGGCTCTTTCGAAGAGCAATCCACTTAGTCCCACTCTCCTGCTCTTTCCCCCATATCCCTGCAATATTTTCTCCTTCAAATATTTATCCAATTCCCTTTTGAAGGCTATTATTGAATCTGTATCCACCACCCTATCAGGCAGTGCATTCCAAATCCTAACCACTCGTTGCATAAAAAAGTTTTTCCTCATGTTGCCTCTGGTTCTTTTTCCAGTCAGATTAAATCTGTGCCCTCTCGTTATCAACCCTTCAGCCATTGGAAACAGTTTCTCTTTATTTAATATATCTAAACACCTCTATCAAATCTCCTCTTCTCCTTCTCTGCTCCAAGGAGGACAACCCCAGCTTCTCCAGTCTATCCACATAACTGTAATCCCACATCCCTGGACCCAGTCTAGTAAATCTCTTCTGCACCCTCTCCAAAGCCTTCACATCCTTCCTAAAGTGTGGTGCCCAGAATTGGAAACAATACTCCAGCTGGGCGAACTAGAGTTTTATATAGGTTTAGCATAACTTCCTGGCTTTTGTACTCTATGCCTCTATTTATAAAGCCCAGGATCCCATATGCTTTATTAACTGTTTTGTTAACCTGTCCTGCCACCTTCAAAGATTTGTGCACAAACACCCCCAGGTCTCTCTGTTCTTGCACAAACGACAACAACAACTTGTATTTATATAGCGCCTTTAAATTAGTAAAACGTCCCAAGGCGCTGCACAGGAGTATTTTAAGACAACAAATTTGACACCGATCCACATAAGCATAAACTCGGGCAGGTGACCAAAAGCTTGGTCAAAGAGGTAGGTTTTAAGGAGCATCTTCAAGGAGGAAAGAGAGGTAGTGAGGTGGAGAGGTTTAGGCAGGGAATTCCAGAGCTTGGGGCCTAGGCATCAGAAGGCACGACCACCAAAGGTTGAGCGATTTATAATCAGGGATGCTCAAGAGGGCAGAATTAGAGGAGCGCAGATATCTCGGTGGGGTTGTGGGGCTGAAGGAGATTACAGAGATAGGAAGGGGCGAGGCCATGGAGGGATTTGAAAACAAGGATGAGAATTTTGAAATTGAGGCGCTGCTTAACCGGGAGCCAATGTAGGTCAGCGAGCACAGGGGTGATGGGCGAACGGGACTTGGTGCGGGTTAGGACACGGGCAGCCGAGTTTTGGATGACCTCAAGTTTACGTCGGGTGGAATGTGGGAGGCCAGCCAGGAGTGCATTGGAATAGTCAAGTCTAGAGGTAACAAAGGCATAGATGAGGGTTTCAGCAGCGGATGAGCTGAGGCAAGGGCGGAGACGGGCGATGTTACGGAGGTGGAAGTAGGCGGTCTTTGTTATGCTGCGGATATGTGGTTGGAAGCTCATTTCAGGGTCAAATATGACACCAAGGTTGCGAACAGTGTGGTTCAACCTCAGACAGATGTTAAGGGAGAGGGATGGCGTCAGTGGCTAGAGAACGGAGTTTGTGGCGGGGACCAAAAACAATGGCTTCAGTCTTCCCAATATTTAATTGGAGAAAATTTTGCTCATCCAGGACTGTATGTCGGACAAGCAGTCTGACAATTTAGACACCGTGGAGGGGTCGAGAGAAGTGGTAGTGAGGTAGAGCTGGGTGTCGTCAGCGTACATGTGGAAACTGACGCTGTGTTTTCGGATGATGTCACCAAAGGGCAACATGTAGATGAGAAATAGGAGGGGGCCAAGGATAGATCCTTGGGGGACACCAGAGGTAACGATGCGGGAGCGGGAAGAGAAGCCGTTGCATGTGATTCTCTGGTTACGATTAGATAGTAGATAAGAATGGAACCAGACGAGTGCAGTCCCACCCAGCTGGATGACGGTGGAGAGGCGTTGGAGAAGGATGGAGTGGTCAACCATGTCAAAGGCTGCAGACAAGTCAAGAAGGATGAGGAGGGATATTTTACCTTTGTCACAGTCACAAAGGATGTCATTTGTGACATTGATGAGAGCCGTTTCGGTACTGTGGCAAGGGCGGAAACCTGATTGGAGGGATTCAAACATGGAATTGCGGGAAAGATGGGCACAGATTTGGGAGATGACAACACGTTCAAGGACTTTGGAGAGGAAAGGGAGGTTGGAGATGGGGCGGTAGTTTGCAAGGACGGCGGGATCAAGGTTTGATTTTTTGAGGAGAGGGGTGATGACAGCAGATTTGAGGGAGAGGGACAGTACCTGAGGAGAGAGAACCGTTAACAATATCAGCTAACATGGGAGCCAGAAAAGGAAGTTGGGTGGTCAGCAGATTGGTGTGAATAGGGTCGAGGGAGCAGGAGGTGGGTCTCCTAGATAAGATGAGCGCAGAGAGATCATGAGGGGAGATCGGAGAGAAACTGGAGAAAGATGTGAGTTCAGGGCTAGGGCAGGGGGGAACCTTAGAGGAAGTTTGGTTCAGTGGGCTAGGGGAAGGAAGGAAAGTGGCAGAGGCAGCTGAACGGATGGTCTCAATCTTAGAGACAAAAGTCCATGAGCTCCTCACACTTGTTATCGGGGTGGAGGAGACGGGAGAGGGGTTTAAGAAGATTGAGATCAGTTCAGTCTCCGGCCATGGAGCAGTTAACCACGCCTTGTCTCACTCTGCTCCTCCTCCAGGTAGTCCATAATAATCAGCAACGGTTACAGTGCTTTCACCTTCCTTACACATAGAAAAAAGAGGGTGTCCTGAAAGTAATTGCCTTCAGACATTAACAGGACTCTGGCTAGAAAAACTGGCAAAAAATGACTGCCAAAACTGAGAGAATTAGGAAAATAAAACTCTCAGAACAATTTCCAGACAGATGAGGTGAGGCTCCACATTTCTAATGATCCTTTGCTGGTCTCCCAGGCTGAGAGTCATGTGAGGGCCACAAACCACTTCAATACTAGGTCACTTGCACCGTTATTGTTCGGTCTAAATGGCTGCCGCGCAAATAAGGGCGCAATTCCAGAAAATTGACGCTCGCCATTGACTGCAGTGATGGACTGAGCGATGAGAATAAACTTTTATCGACTTAGGCGAGCAAGTGTCCCAGCAAATGATGGCACAACTCAACTAATGGCATAACTCACTCCATTATTTCCTGGAACTATTACGTATCAATGATGACGCACATTGTTAATGTGTCATTAATGTGATGCAAGTTTTCTGCAAATTCAGGCTAAATGTTCAGTAGAGGATTTTCTTTTGCCAAAGTGTAGTCAGAATGTAGCCAGCCACCCAATGCCTGCAAGGTAAATGTGCCTGAGGTGCTCAGCAGGTGCTAGCAGAGCTAGGCTGAGTGGAACTTCAGCCACTTCACCATTTGTCTTTAACTTATCTATCTATAGCTATAACTTTTTCGATTATAAATTCCTTTGTGCACATTTATATTGGATGCTGCCTATGTCCATTTGTCAGGCTTGAATTACATTCTCATGCTGAGCGGTTGTTTCCCCTGGCTGGAGTGTCTAGAAACAGGGGCCACAATCTCAGGATAAGGGGTCGGCCATTTAAGACTGAGATGAGGAGGAATTTCTTCACTCAGAGGGTTGTGAATCTTTGGAATTTTCTACCCCAAAAGGCTGTTGATGCTGAATCGTTGAATATATTCAAGGCTGAGATAGATGGAATTTTGGACTCTAGGGGAATCAAGGGATATGGGGATCAGGCAGGAAAGTGGAGTTGAGGTCGAAGATCAGCCATTGTCTGATTGAATGGCAGAGCAAGCTTGAGGAGCCGTATGGCCTACTCCTGCTCCTAATTCTTATGTTCTCCCTCTTGGGCCGGATTTATAAAAATTTATAATGGGAAGTTATAAAAGGGGAGAGGGATAAACCTGGAAACTATGGTTTAATGTCAGTGGTGGGAAAACTACTAGAGACCATTGTCAAGGACAAAATTAATTCTCACTTGGAGAAGCATGGGTTAATAACGGACAGCCAGCAGGAATTTGTTAAATGCAAATTGTCTGACTAACCTGATTGCGTTCTTTGATGAAGTAACAAGAAAGACTTGCATTTATATAGCGCCTTTCACGACCACCAGACGTCTCAAAGCGCTTTACAGCCAATGAAGTACTTTTTGAAGTGGAGTCACTGTTGTAATGTGGGAAACGCGGCAGTCAATTTGCGCACAGCAAGCTCCCACAAACAACAATGTGATAATGACCAGATAATCTGTTTTTGTTATGTTGGTTGAGGGATAAATATTGGCCAGGACACCGGGGATAACTCCCCTGCTCTTCTTCGAAATAGTGCCGTGGGATCTTTAACGTCCACCTGAGAGAGCAGAGAGGATTGATGAACGTAGTGCTGTTGTGTATATATGGGGGGAGAAATTCGTGTTACCCAGTAAAGTTGTCGGTGTCACTGGTGACTGGAGTAAATGGCCGCAACGCTAACGGGCAAAATTCGTCTGGGGGGCTGGAGATTGGTGGCGCAGCACTTACCTTCCATGCAACGCCATCCTGGTGACGTTGCTGGAAGTATCCGACCCAAAGTTCCTGTGCAGGTGTGACGTTCGATCTTCGCACAGCTTCTGGAAGCGAGTCTGTGGCTCTCGCAAGGAAATGTGGGCAATGAAAAGCCTGTGAATTAAAGGGGCCATGCACTCAAGTAATACAAATTAAAATCCAGTGAAACAATACAGTTTTAAGCCCTTTCTGTCTTTGCAACAAAAAAAAAATTACATTATAAAGAAGGTCCCAAATGTGAATATTCAGCTCTTAAAGCTGAATTCCCTTCCAAACCTCAGAAAATGGGAAAACTGCTTCAGCACTAACACACATGGCTCAGCAAGCCAGGGCAGGGGCACCCAGGGTCTCGCACGCAGCACTTCAGCTTTGTGCAGGGGTCAACACTGCAAGTGAGCTCCTCTACCCACAGAGGCCAGGAGACCCTCCAGAAAGAAATATGTGGGTGTAAATCCGTTGCTGCCAGCAATGTCTCCCCCACCACCTGGTTCCAGTGCCCAAAGAAGCTTCATGACCTCCGACTACTGGTCAAGGTTAGTGAACGTATCATCAAAAGCCATCTCCTACCAACTGCACCACTAGCCTCACATACTGCTCAATGCAGGACTCCCCCACCCCCAATCACTCACCTACCAACAATCTGCACCAATCACGAAGCACATCTCCCATTCCTGGCCTCACCGCACCCCCTTGGAGGAGACGGTGCTGGCCATTCTTAGCAGGGGCATGGCTGAGCCCTTGGCCAGCGGTGAGGCTAAAAGGATACAAGATGCTGGTATCCTCATACGTTATCCTCCATTTCGCATGCACCTCATGCTTTCCCGCCCTTCCATCACCACAACTCCACCCTTGTGCCTTCCTCATTTCTCACACCCAAGAAATGCAGCCTGCCCAGCCAATGTTTGGCCAAGAGGGAGAGGAGAGTGAAGAAGAGCAAGAAGAAGATTGATTTGACACTCCCAGCCACCAGCTCCTCAAGGTCAACCGCAAGGTCATTTGCTGTCTCCCCTACTGAAAGTCAACAGCCTTCCACCAGCCATGCTGCAATCACTGGGGTAGCACTGCGTGACATCAGTAGGATAGGCAAAGGCACACACAAGTCAGTCACGAAGAGAATGCATACAGGTGATGAGTTGATTTCTTGATGTCATATTGGATGGATAGACGTATATTTGGATAGCTGGATTGGAAAGTTTGCTTTTATTTCAGTATTGTGGCCAAGGGGACGCTGCGCTGGTCAGTAACAGAGGGAAGGTAAGGTGTGGGACAAATGTTGAAAGGGGAATTGGGGTTGTGGTCACTGGGACCGCAGGCAGATGATTCCCTCCCGGATGTCCTGGCCAGAAAGGGGCTGTCTGGGATGCATCCTTCTGTCTGCTTCGTCCTCTTCGGCTTCCTCCTCTTCTCTTCTGTGTCTTCCTCTTACCTCTGCGAGCGGATTCTGTTAATAGGAAATGACAGCATAAAATGCTGGAAATACTCAGCTGGTCCAGCAGCATCTCGACCTGAGACGTGAACTCTGTTTTCTCTCCACGGATGTTGCCTGACCTGCTGAGTATTTACAGCATGTTCTTTCTTCTCAAAGGCCTTAATTTATCATCTGAGCTCTTGCAAGCGTCCAGCAGCACTCCCTACACATTTAAAAAAAACTTTTCACATCTATTGCAGCAAGCCACTACTTCAGTGAAATCAAAAAACCCAGTAAAAAAGCTTACCTGAAAGATGTATATGTCCCTTTTAAGAGGTGCTGACATCGCCACTGTCAGCCTGCTTGCCCCCGGCGTGCTTAGGACTCTTAGGGTCGAAGTTCGCGTTTGTGACGTTAAGTTGGCGTTGCACGCTGATTGACATCACAATGTCGCCATTTTGTTTGGGATGGCGCTCCCAGTTACCGGCAGCGCAAAGGTAGGGACCAAAACGGCGGTCGCATTTTGGCGGAGCTGCAGAGTGGTGCTAAGTCCACGAATTTCTAGCCCCTTGACTTTAAAAAGGCATTTGATAAAGTACCACAACAGACTTATTCGAAAAATAGAAGCACATGGTATTAAAGGGATGATGGTAACTTGAGTACGTAATTGGCTAAGGGATAGGAGGCAGAGATTAGTGGTGAACGGATGTCTTTGTAACTGGAGAGAAGTATGCAGTGAGGTCCCCCAGGGGTCGGTATTAGGACAATTGCTTTTCTTGTTGTATATAAATGACCTGGACTTGGGTATAGGGAGTATAATTTTGAAGTTTGCGGATGATACAAAACTTGGCAATGTAACAAATAGTGAGCAGGATAGTAGAAGACTTCCGGAGAACATAGACAGACTGGTGAAATGGGGAGACAGGTGGTAGATGCAATTTAATGCAGATAAGTGTGAAGTTATGCACTTTGGGAGAAAACATGGAGAGGCAGTATAATCTAAATGGTATTATTTTAAGGTGATTGCAAAATACTGCGGATGCTGGAAATCTGAAATAACAACAGAAAACGCTGGAAACACTCAGCAGGCCAGGCAGCATCCGTGGAGAGAGAAACAGAGTTAACGTTTCAGGTCTGGGACCCTTCATCAGAACTGGAAAAAGCTGGAGATGTAACATATTAAGCAGGTGCAGAGACAGGGGGGGTGGTGGTGGTGGTGGTGGTGGTAGGGCAGGAAGGAATTGAAGGAACATACTGTGCTTGGGTAAGAGGCAGGAAAGATAAAATGTTGCAAATGGGAATGGCAAAATCATACAGCATGAAAAATGGGGGCATGGGTTATAGTTTGAAATTGTTGAACTCAATGTTGAGTCCAGAAGGCTGTAAAGTGCCTAATTGAAAGATGCGGTGCTGTTCCTTGAGCTTACGTTGATCAGAGATCAGAGTGGGAGTGAAGCGGAGAATTAAAGTGACAGGCAACTGGAAGCTCAGGGTCACCCTTACGGACTGAACGGAGGTGTTCCGCAAAGCAGTTGCCCAATCTGCGTTTGCTCTCCCCAATGTAGAGGAGACCGCATCATGAGCAGCGAATACAGTATACTTCGTTCGGGGTCAGAGAGGGGAAGGTCAGATTCGTTCAGGGTCAGAGAGGGGAAGGTCAGAATCGTTCAGGGTCAGAGGGGAAGGTCAGATTCGTTCGGGGTCAGAGAGGGGAAGGTCAGATTCGTTCGGGGTCAGAGAGGGGAAGGTCAGATTCGTTCGGGGTCAGAGAGGGGAAGGTCAGATTCGTTCGGGGTTTAAGGTGGATGCAAGAACAGAGGGACCTGGGGGTGCATATTCACAAATCCTTAAAGATGGCAGGACAAGTTGAGAAGGCGGTTAAGAAAGCGTGTGGGATACTTGGCTTCGTAAATAGGGGCATTGAATACAAAACCAGGGAAGTCATGGTAAACCTTTACAAATCATTGGTTGGACCTCAGCTTGAGTATTGTGTACAAATCTGGGCACCGCACTGTAGGAAGGATGTCAAGGCCCTGGGGAGGGTACGGAGGAAGTTTACCAGGATGATACCAGGGATGAGAGAGTTCAGTTACGTGGAGAGATTGGAGAAGCTGGGATTGTCCTCCTTAGAGCAGAGAAGGTTAAGGGGAGACCTAATAGAGGTAATCAAATTATGAGGGGTTTTGATAAAGCAAGTAGGGAGAAACTGTTTCCTCTGGCAAGTATGTCGATAACCAGAGGTCATAGATTTAAAATAATTGGCAAAAGAACTAGCGGGGAAATGAGGAGAAACTCTTTCACACAGAGGGTTGTTGTGATCTGGAACGCACGACCTGAAAGGGTGGTGGAATCAGATTCCATAGGAACTTGCAAAAAGCAATTGGACATGTATTTGAAGAGGACTAACTCGCAGGGTTATGGGGAAAAGCTGGGGTGTGGGACTAAATTGGACAGCTCTTTCAAAGAGCCGGCACAGGTGTGACGGGCCGAATGCCTCCTTCTGTGCCGTATGATTCTACGATTATATGAAGTTAACAAGAAGTGGGCGCAGACATAAGACTTTAGTATTTTGTATATATGCCATCAAATCAAATATTACAGAAAAATAAGGACAGAATATAGGACATAAAATGGTGCCTGAATTCTGTCTGTGCATCTTGGTCCAACTATTCCCTAATTTAACCCCAATTCACCTAAAGACTACAACTCACCTGGAGTCCCCGTGTGCAGCACCATGGGAGATCCATTAGTATTGTATCATTTCCCCATCAGTAGGAAGTCAATGCTGGAGTCGGTAATCATGGTGTGGTTATAATGTCCCACTACCGTAACTGTGGAGTGGTATCTATAAACCCAGCAGTGATATGAGACTGGGGTTCACTATCCATCTCATAGTGCTTGGGGCATTAAGTTTGAGACATTCAGTTCGAGAACCAAGGTTTTAAACTTAAGTATGGCTGACTTTGAAGGAGTGAGATGTAAGCTGAATACGTTAAACTGGGCTAAGCTATTAACAGGTAAACCCACAGAAAAACAATGGGAGGTATTCAAAGAAGTATTTTGTACAATACAAGACCAATACATACCCTAAAGAGCAAAAGTTTCACTTGTACAGTCAAGCAACCATGGTCAATATATGAGGTAAGGCGCAGTGTAAAACTAAAGGAAGTGACTTACACAAATGCCAAGAAAAATGGTAATCCAGCGGACTGGGAGAAATATAAAAGCAACAAAGGGACCAAAGAAAATATTAAGAGCTGCAGAAAGGGAATACGAAAAAAAATCCTGTAAGTAATATAAAGGCTAATAGTAAAAGTTTTTATAAGCCGAAGAGAGTGGCTGAGTGGGCCCATTAAAGTCAGACACAGGCGATACTGTGGTAGATAACAAGGTAATGGCAGATTTATTAATCGAGTACTTTGCATCCCTTTCACAGTAGAGGAGAAGGATCAAAAGGGAAACTTAAAAATAAATCAAGGGGACAAACTAACTAGATTCAATATAAGTAACAAAATGTTAATGGAGAAATAATGGGACTTAGGATAGATAAATCTCCAGGACCTGATGGTTTCCACCCCAGGGTATTAAAAGAAGTAGGTAAGGAAATTGCAGAAGCGTTAGTTATAATCTTTCAAAGCTCTCTTGATTTGGGAATTGTGCCGTTAGATTGGAAATCTGCTAATGTCACTCCATTATTTAAGAAGAGAGGGAGGAAGTAACCATGTTACTGCAGACCTGTTAGTCTAATGTCAGTTGTGGGGAAGCTACTAGAATCTGTCATTAGGGATAGAGTGACTGAGTACTCGAACAAACATGAGCTGATCAGAGAGAGCCAGCATAACTTTGTTGAGGGTAAATCATGTTTGACTAATCTAGTTGAATTTTTTTGGTGATCACTAATGAGGTAGATAAGGAGTGTCTATGGATATTATCTATATGGACTTCCAGAAGACATTCGACAAGAGCCCACGCAAGAGATTATTGGCAAAATTGAGAGCGCACGGAATTGGAGCTAGCTTTTTGACGTAGGTTGAAAATGGGTTGGGAGGTAGGAGACAGAGAGTAGGGATAAAGGGTAAGGTACTATGATTGGTGGGATGGGACATGTGATGTTCTCCAGGGATCTGTACTGAGGCCTTAACTTTTCACTATATTAATGACTTGGATGAAGGAATAGAGGGTGAGGAATTGGGCTCAGTAGCACCAGTTTTTTGGGTGCTACGTGTGCCCTTAGAGTTCCAAAATGGCGTCCGTGTTGCACCAAAAGTATGCAGAGCAGGCAGATCATATGACGTCTGTTGGTTTTAATAAACTAACAGTTTTGAGATCTGTAAGGTGTTCAGTTCCCTTATGCCTTACACATCATGATGCCAGCGCTGCCATTTTGCAGTTCAACACTCCAGCCTGCGCCCTCTCTTAAGCTCGCACAACTGAACATGTTAAGCAGCAGGAAGGACCCCTCACCAGCACCATTTAACGGGGTCATCAACTACTTACAGGTTAGCTGCTGGTTGATTCTTCTGGCTGTTGCTACAATTCTACACGTTTTTGGTGCTTTCCATTGTTGTTTCAAGTTTCAGAAGTCTACAGGGAGTGGTGTGGCAGGTGCTGAAGTACTTTTTGCTGACTTCAAGGCTGCTGCACCAACCAGTTGCTCCCAGACATGGGTGCACTAGTAGGCCTTCCCCTTGGAATAGAGCATGACTGGGAGAATGAACAGAGGCCACGCAGAGCAGGACAAGCTGCTAGAAGAGGGAGGAGGAGGAGGAGGAGGGAAGAAGGGCTCTCAGCAGGAGGCCACATCCACCCAGGGTGTTCAGGGAGCAATTCTCCTACCTGAGCCTCAGGGAGGAACAATATGTGAGATGTTTGCGCTTCACTAAGGAGGTCATCACTGAAATCTGCCACCTGCTGCAGCCACAACTCCAACCTCAGAGCAGGGCGAGGGCCGCATTGCCAGTGGCTGTGAAGGTGACCGTGGCAATTAACCTTTCTGCATCTGGCTCCTTCCAGGCTGGTGCTAGAGATATTAGCAACATTTTGCATTTTGCCATCCACTGTTGCATAAGGGGGCGTCACTGAGGCTCGCTATTCATTTCATTCCCTCTTGCCAGAGACAAGCAGGTGGAGCGAGCCTGAGGGTTTGCTCAGATTGCAGACCCCATGGTACAGGGTGCCATTGACTTCACGCACATTGCTTTGCGGGCGCCACATGTTAACTCTCCCGTGTACCGGAACCGAAAGGGATTCCACTCCCTCAGCGTCCAGCTAATGAGTGACCATAGGCAGCGTATCATGCAGGTCAATGCCCGGTATCCTGGCAGCAGTCATGGTGCATTCATTCTGTGGCAGTCCGCTGTGCCATCTGCATTTCAGCCACCACTGCAAACCAAAGGGTGACTACTGGGCGATTAGGGCTATCCGCTGATGACATGGCTCATGACTCCGTTCACAACCCATGTACACATGCGCAGCACGCTTACAATGACAGCCATGATAGCCACAGGAACTGTGATAGAGCAGACCATTGGTGTGTTGAAGCAACAATTCAACTGCCTAGACCGCTCTAGAGGAGCCCTGCAGTACTCGGCTGAGCGGGTCTGAAGATTTGTGGTGTTATGCTGCATGCTGCACAACCTTGCCATCATGAGGGGACAGCCCTTGCCACCAGCTATCGGGCGAGAAGCTGAGGAGCAGGAGCAGGAGGAGGAGGAAGAAGAGGAAGAGGAGGAAGGGAGGCGGCAACCTAGACAGCCCCTTTCTGCCGCGGCTGTCCGTGAAGAGCTCATCCAGCTGCGATACCAGTAGCCACAACCCCAATTCCCCATTCACCAACAGTCCCACACCTTATTTGCCCTCTGTCACAGAATCACAGAATCCCCACAGTGCAGATAGAGGCCATTTCGGCCCATCGAGCCTGCACCGACACATATCCCACCCTATCCCCGTAGCACCCCGTATTTAATCCCCCTAACACTAAGGGTCAATTTATCATAGCCAAATCAACCTAACCCGCACATCTTTGGACTGTGGGAGGAAACCGGAGCAACCGGAGGAAACCCACGCAGACACGGGGAGAATGTGCAAACTCCACACAGACAGTCACCCGATGCCGAATTCGAACCCGGGTACCTGGCGCTGTGAGGCAACAGTGCTAACCACTATGCCACCGTGTTGCCCTGACCATCACAACTTGACCACAATGCAAAAATAAGTCACCACAAAATAAACATTCCGAAACAAATTTATAAATGAAATCATGCCATATTGCATACAAACATAAACTAATCACTCTTGTACATTCCCTTAGTGCCTGTTTTCCGTGTGCCTTTGCCTGTCCTAGTGCACCTAGGCAGTACTACCCCAGTGGCTGCAGCATTGGTGGTGGAAGGCTGCTGACTTTCAGTGGAGCAGCCTGCAGATGGCCTTTGTAGGATGACATTGAACAGCTCTGGGCCTAGACGACCTGGCTTCAGACTTCAGACTGCACCATCTTGGCATAGGCGGCAGCAGTCTGGACTGGCTGGTTGACGGGCAACAGCAAGGGCACTGGCAGAGTGGCAGGGATGGGAGGATGAATGCTGTCATCCTGAGAGGACACAGCAGGTTCGTGTTCCACGGAACCACTGCCACCTCACGGGGCGGTGCCTCAGCAAGCCTGGTGATCTGTTGGAGGACAGATTGCTGGACTACTGTGACACCCTACAAACCCCTTTCAACACTGGTAACTGCAGCCATGATGGCAGCAGTCTGAGCAAGCTGACCTTGCATGACATAAGTCTGAGCTTCCACTGCAGCACTCAGACTTTTGGTGGAAGCTGCTTGTGCTGCAATGGAAGCCGAGACATCGGCCGTCAGATGCTGAATCATGGTTGCGTCCACAAGTGTGCTAATGGAGTTGGCCACCACTTCCATGCTGGAAAGGATGGGCTCCAAGCTCTGCGCAAAGCCCCGTGCCAAGTTGGTGTCGGACTCCTCCATGCTCCTTAACATTGAATGCAGGCTTTCAGGCAGGCCTGCCGCTGCACAAAGCATTTCATTGTGCATACCCATCAACCTTCTTCTGTAGCTTGTCCCATTGAAGTCCTCACCTGAGTCCTCCACAGCAGAACTTGTGTGTGATCTCGCCCTCCGGCGAGCTGGCACCTGCACTACCCTTTTCCCCTGCCCTGGCTGCAGCCCACTCGTGCCCGGTGTCTCACCACGTGCAGATCCCACCTCTAATCTATCCTGAGATACGTGCAGTGTCAGTATCTGAGCTGGTGGCTGTGAGTGTGAAATCAAGTGACAGTGTGTCTTCATCATCACTCTCTTGTTGGTGTGTCTTCAATGCCTGGCCAGGTTGCAGTTCTTGGGTATCTGAAAGGAGAAAGGCACAAGGGTAAGGTTGTGGTGGGGGCTGGGGGAAAGTATGAAAAGAAATAAAGACTTGCATTTATATAGCGCCTTTCACGACCACCGGGCGTCTAAAAGTGCTTTACAGCTAATGAAGTACTTATTTGAAGTGTAGTCACTGTTGTTACTTAGGAAACGCGGCAGCCAATTTGCGCACAGCAAGCTCCCACAAACAATGTGATAATGACCAGATAAAAATTGGCCAGGACACCGGGGATAACTCCCCTGCTCTTCTTCGAAATAGTGCCATGGGATCTTTTACGTCCACCTAAGAGAGGTTTAGTGCCTCATCCAAAGAGGTGCATGCTTACACTATCTGCAGCTTGTAAGTCAGAAGAGATTGTGGGATGAAGGGGAAGTGGGATGTGAGAAGGAGGATTAGCTATGAGGATATCCTCATCTTCAATTGATTTAGCCGCGATGCTGGCCAGGGGCTCAGCATTGGCCGTTCCAATAATGGCCAGCACCGTCTCCTCCATGGGGGTAAGGACATGCAGGGGCGCCTCTCCACCGCTGGTTAGCTGCTGCTGCCTCCGGTTGTGCGCCACCTTGTCCTGCAAGAGAAAGGGAAGTGTGTCAGTAAGTGTGGTGCGATATATTTGGGTGATGTGGCTGTCAGGGTTGAATAGCTGGCAGTGTGTGCAAGCTGCAAAATATGGGTTTGAGGCATGCAAGTGTGTGAGGGTGAGGTGAAGCATATGAATGTGAGGTATGAGTGGTGATTGCGATAGAGATTGTTAGTAGGTGAGTGATGGGGGTGTGGTTCATTGAGCAGTGGCTGAGGCTAGTGATACAGATGGTGGGATATGGCATTGGAAAATGCATTCGCTGACCTTGACCACTCGTGTGAGGTCATTAAACTTCTTGCGGCACTGCATCCAGGTCCTCGGGCTAAACTGGCATTGACCTCCACAGCTATCTACTCGCACTGCCTTTTCCCCGTGTGTATGGAGGGCCTCCTGCCCCCCTGCGGATACAGGACATCTCTCCTCCTTTCCACCTCCTCCACCAAGACCTCCAGTGCAGCGTCGGGAAACCCTGGGAGCCCGCTCTCACCCATGTTGAGTCATTCTTCATTCTTTCCCAGGTTAGATTCACTTGCAGAAGACAAGAGAATCTTTGGAATTCTCTACCCCAAAGCGCTGTGGATGCTGAGTTGTTGAGTATATTCGAGGCTGAAATAGATAGATTTTTATACTCTAGGGGAACCAAGGGATATGGGGATCGGGCAGGAAAGTGGAGTTGAGGTCGAAGATCAGCCATGATCTTATTGAATGGCGGAGCAGGGTCGAGGGGCCAAATGGCCTACTCCTGCTCCTATTTCTTATGTTCTTATAACTTGGTTATGTTGCTAAAAGCAAACTTGTTGAGGATAAAAATAGCTCTTCATTGAGGAATCTTGCTTAATATCCAATGGTTCTGATTTCCTTGTTAATGTTCCTTATTCAACTTTCACCATCAAAAACAGATTAACTGGTCACCTCTGTGGGATCTTGCTGTGAATAAACTGACTGTCATATTTGCCTCCATAACAGAATCTGCATTATATGTGCAGCACGTTCAGGTGTTTCTGAGAGATATGATAAGGTGTTATATAAATTCATCTCTCTTTCTGTTCTGGCTTCATACTCCGAGGATATTGCTGGAAGATCAAGAAAGTTCAGCTGAGGTTCACTGCTGAATATTAGTGTCAGCCGTGGCTCAGTGGGCAGCACTCTCGCCTCTGAGCCAGAAGGTTGTACACAAAATCTAGGTTGACATTCCAGGGCCATACTGAGGGAGTGCTGCACTGTCGGAGGTGCTCTCTCAAGTGGATGTAAAAGATCGCATGCCACTATTTTGAAGACCACCAGGGGAGTTATCCCCGAGGTCCTGGCCAATATTTATCCCTCAATCAACATCACTAAAAACAGATTATCTGGTCATTATCGCATTGCTGTTTGTGGGAGCTTGCTGTGCACAAATTGGCTTTCGTGTTTCCTACATTACACCAGTGATTGCACTTCAAAAGTACTTCATTGGCTGTAAAGCGCTTTGGGATGTCCGGTGGTTGTGAAAGGCACTATATAAATGCAAGTCTTTCTTTCTTTCTCCTAACAGAAGTAGTGAGAGAATGCCAGCGCCGAGCTGTGTCTCACAGTCTGCTGTATAAATGCAGTGCTTCTGGCTGTGATCTTCTTGCTGCAGACTGTATCAAACTCAGGGCACAGGCCAAGATACAGAGGGTAGAAATTGGACCTCCTGCTCCTTTTACAAGCATAAAACGAGCACAAGTGCCATTCTCAGGGACCAACGTCCTGCGCCCTGAGGACACCTAATAGATGTCCAACCTGATATTGGGTCAGGCCATTTTTCAAGCACCCGGGGTGGCTGCCTAAAACAGGCGTTAGGCCCCTTGCATATGCTAATGAGGGGCCTAATGTCTGTTTTCAGACTCCTCCAGGAGAGTGGGTTGCCCTGAGCAACACAGGCATCAGGTCCAGCAAGGAATACCCTTCCCAGCTCCACACCACTCCTGACAGCTGCAGCTGGCCCATCACCGGCCATCTGCTCCGGTTACCCTCCCCAGGACTTCTCATCAGGCCACTACCAACAAAGCAAGTGGCCTGAAACTGATCTTTTTAAAATGGGCAAGTTGCCTATGGAAGCACAACAGCCTGCAGTTTGCCTAAATAATGTTAATGAAGTTCAAGGCCCAATTTTGGGTGGCCTCGGGCCTCCTGGTTGGGGCACATGCTCCGTGTGAAGCGCCCACAAACAGGCCCAAGGGATTTTCCACCCAGAGACGCAAAATGTTTTTCAATTAGTGCTTCACAGCCAACCCTATGATGTAGTTGCTCTTTTGCTTTCTGCTCTACTGCCCTTCTTCACAAGAAACCTTCAACCACTAAAAGATGCTAACACAGAACATACTAATATAATAAAACTTAGCACTAACTTTATAACAGCCTAAATCAAATACAGACATAAACATATATCAACCGCCAAAAAGAATTTGTTTGTAGAAAGTAACAGACTTGATGGTTGAATGTTAAAGTAAAGGTGGGTGAGGACGAGAATTAGACGGTTGGCTTTGAAACATTATCGCACACTGCTCTTGAACTGGCCTTTTAATGCATGAGAGGAGTTACACCATCTCCTCCTGCTGCAGGCAAGCATCTGGGCATTTCCACAAACCACAATTGATGCGAGATCAATTGTTAATTTTAAATCTGAGATTGATATATTTTTGTTAACTAAAGGTATTAAGGGATATGGGCCAAAGGCGGGTATATGGAGTTAGGTCGCAGATCAGCCATGATCTCCTTGAATGGCAGAACAGGCTCGAGGGGCCGAATGGCCTACTCCTGCTCCTATCTTCTATGTTTCTATGGGCTCCACCGAGCAGCTCCTCAGAGTAGGTTGGCTGAGATTGGTGACTCAGCGATGTGGAGGACCAGAACAATGGAGCCAGGTCCTGTGGTGCCCCACCCTGGGATCATGCTCAATGCACTGCTACTGACTGCACTGTTATTTATATGAATGGGGACTGAGTGTATACTTGCCATGGTCAGACCATTGCAAACATGGAGTTTTTTTTTTACAAACAGTAGTGAAATTCAGAAACCATTGAAATGAGGTCCAAATTCAGATAAGACTGTGGAGATGAGATGGAGGCTTCCTCCCTCTGTCGGTGTATGGGTGTGAGTTTGAACAGAGCCTATCCATTTCCTGGTGCTATGAGGCTACAATAAAAAGTGCCCTCTAATCAGCACTAATTCCACAGCCTTATTCAGAAAACCACCAAGATAGCTGGAGTGAGAAACTGACAATCTCACATTGGTGAAATACCTGATGCTGTATCTAAAGTTGGGGTTAAGGCATGTTGGCTTGCATTCTATTAGATTTGATTGTCTACAGATTTTCAGGGCCAATGGTTTACATTGAATTAATGTAAAATTCTGTTGTTTATGGAGAATTATGGGATTTTTGGGGATCGCATTTTGCAATTCAGTCCAATTTTTGGTGAAAGCCAGTAACACAGAATCTTACAGCACAGAAGGAGGCCATTCAGCCCATCGAGTCTGTTCCAGCTCTTTTGAAGAGCTATCCAGTTAGTCCCACTCCCCCGCTCTTTCCCCATATCCCTGCAATTTTTTCTCCTTCAAGTATTTATCCAATTTCCTTTGACTATTGAATCTCAGGCAGTACATTCCAAATCCTAACCACTTGTTGCCTGAAAAATGTTTTTCCTCCTGTCGCCTCTGGTCCTTTTGCCAATCACCTTAAATCTGTGGCCTCTGGTTATCGACCCTTCAGCCACTGGAAGAGTTTCCCTGATTGTGACTCAATCACAGTTTGCTGCAAGGTCAAGGCTTGTAGTCTGCCCTCTGCTTGCTGTGACCATGTGCTGTAACAGGGTTAGTCACTTATTTAATGCAGCATGCTGGGATCAGCTTTATTCTGTTGTAGGTTCTCCTGTTGCCGCTTCCCCTGATGATCAGACTGAGACTGGGATCTTGCTGCACACTAAACTGCTGCTATGAACCCACACTTTTTGAGTAATGCAGCATCTGTGTGTAATATTTCATTTTCAGTTGCATTAAATATTAACTACAGGGTACCATCGTAACAACAACAGCTTGTATTTATATAGCGCCTTTAACGTAGTAAAATGTCCCAAGGCGCTGCACAGGAGTATTAAAAGACAAAAAATTTGACACCGAGCCACATAAGGAGAAATTAGGGCAGGTGACCAAAAGCTTGGTCAAAGAGGTGGGTTTTAAGGAGCGTCTTAAAGGAGGAAAGAGAGGTAGCGAGGCGGACAAGTTTAGGCAGGAATTCCAGAGCTTAGGGCCTAGGCAACAGAAGGCACAGCCACCAATGGTTGAGCGATTATAATCAGTGATGCTCAAGAGGGCAGAATTGGAGGAATGCAGATATCTCGGAGGGTTGTGGGGCTGAAGGAGATTACAGAGATAGGGAGGGGCGAGGCCATGTAGGGATTTGAAAACAAGGATGAGAATTTTGAAATCGAATTTTTAAATTAAATGGTTCCAATGTGTAGAATTTTCAAATATCTTCCAGGCAGTTTGGGAGTTGTGTCAGGATCAAAAAGAATCTGGGCTGCTTTGTGTAAAATACCTTCTCAATATAATTCCAGGTCACACAAAGTGTTTGACAATCTTGTTGAATCACGGGATGCCCATTGATCACAGTGTCAAACATCTGGGGACACCCCTTTATGTAGCCTGTGAAAACCATCAGATGGACTGCGTGAGAAACTTGCTAAGCTCAGGTAAATCTCTTCCTTCTAATTCTTCAACAATTACTAAGGAAAATATCTGTACATATCATTTCCAAACTGGACTACATTGTCTATACTGTTGTCTTTGTGAAATTCCTGATATGTTTTTTCTGCCAGATTATATTATAACCTTTCCGTGAATCAACTGAGGTGAAGAAATCACTGTGATAGTGCTCAGATAATGGCCTAGAAATTCGCGTGGCCGGCTTGCCGCGGGGGTAAGGATCGCGCACGCTCTTGCCCACCGCGCCTGCCGTTGTGTTTTGGGCCCACAGGAACTTCGGGTCCCGGGCCTCTCCCAAGTGCCGGCGCGCAGTGCTTGCGTGTTCCAGGGGCGCAGTTAGTGTGATGCGACCCCTGGGATCACGTGGGCCATGGAGAGCCAATGGCAGCAGATCATCTTTCATTCATAGATTTGACAGGAGACCTGTCAAATCTGTGAATTGAAATCGGCCCCAAAAGAACAGCTAAACTTCAAATAATTTTTTTTAAAAAACCATCACATTTATAAAATAACTATAGTTAAATAAATTAACCACTTTAAACAAAAATTTAAATTTTTGAAAAAATTAAAATACTTTTTAAAAGTTATAAAAATAAACTTACCTTTCTTTAAAGTATCTAAAAAAGATAAACCTGTTGAAAAAAATTTAAAATTATACTTAATTAACTACTTACCTTGTTCAAAAGGGGTCTTACGCCTCCTTTTTACTAGCGTAGAATCTTCAATACTTACCTTCGCATTGAAACCTGAAAAAAAATCTAAGTGTGCTGCGTGCGCGCAGCCTCTAGTGCGCACGCGGTTCACCTAGGAACCGCCCCCTTCACCAGACCGGAAATGCCGGTTTCCCGCGCATGCGCAGTGCATGCAGGAAACCGGCACTTCGGGAATGAATACGGGTGAGTACACAGCGCGTACTCACCCGGGAACGGCCGAATTTTTGGGCCAATGTTACACTTATGTGCAAATATATGGATAAACTGAAATGAAAGCTGATCAGGCCTGATACCACTAATAGGAACATAGGAGCAGGAGTAGACCATTCAGCCCCTCGAGCCTGTTCCGCCATTCAATTAGATCATGGCTGATCTCCAACCTAACTCCATTTACCCACTTTGGTTCCGTAACCCTTAATACCCTTGCCTAATAAAAGTCTATCAATCTCAGTTTTAAAATTTTCAATTGATCCTCAGCCTCAGCAGCTTTTTGGGGGAGAGAGTTCCAGATTTCCACGACCCTTTGTGTGAAAGAGTGCTTCCTAACATCACCCCTGAATGGACTAGCTCTAATTTTAAGGTTACACCCTCTTGTTCTGGACTCCCTCACCAGAGGAAATAGTTTCTCTCTACCCTATCAAATCCTTCAATCATCTTGAACAACACAATTAGGTCACCCCTTAATCTTCTGGGGTAAAAATTTGGTATTGACCATTTTGGGGCGCTAATTAGCGCCGGTGACCGCGAAATTCAGCTTTATCGCCCCAAGAGGGAAGTGGAGCGCTAAATCAAGCTCTACGCACTCCTCTTAGTGCGCTACCGTCGAGAGCGGGGCCCAACTGCAGAGCACTACTCAAGTTCCGGCGCTGCCAATTACAAGTACTCAGACAGACTGGCGCCTTCCAGTTCTTAAAGGGGAGGTTCAATCATGCTGCACAGCCTCACTCTGATCATTGCTGCTTCTGAACTGGGCCTGCAAGGAGCTGCAAACCAACCATCATTGAGAAATCTCATGGTTGATCAGAGGCCCAGGGAGAGAGCTCGCCGGTTCAGCGACCAGGCTTTGGAGGCTCTGGTCACGGCCGTGGAACGCCGATGGGCAGTGCTCTTCCCGGACTCTGGCAGGAGGCCATTGCCACAGGACTTCAGGAGGATGTGGAGGGTGATCGCCCAGCAGGTGTCAGCCAGAAGTGTGGTCCCCAGAACTCCCACCCAGTGCCGCAAGAAGTTCAACAACCTCACTCGGGTGGTTGGTGAGTAGATGCTTCAAAAACCTGTACATCCCACCATCTCAACCTCACTCTGTGCACAGACGGTATAAACTGCCAAATCCCCAACACTCACCCAGCACCTATGCCCACCTACTAAAAGTGACAGTGACATCCACATCTCACGCCTCGCATACATTAACAGCTATTCAACTATGGTAGACACATCTGCCAAACTCATGGCTGCACACTCACTCGCACGCTGTCCTTTTTCTTGCAGGCCAAGCTTGCTCATAACATGAGGGAGCAGCAACGCACAGGAGGAGGTCAGCCGGAGCTTCGCGCCCTTACAGACCTGGAGGAGCGAGTGAGCAGCATCATTGCGGCTCAGGTCATGGGCGCTGTGGCAGTCAGAGACGTCGACTCCCTTGGGGACAACAAACGGTATGTTCATCACCACTCCCTCTTCTCCCATACCACTTCCCCCTCACAACACAAGCCCTTCCCACTTTCCATCTAAGTATACTGTCTCCATTCCTTGCTCCCTTCCTGCCCCCCTCCCCTGACGTTGAACCCACTCTTGTGCCTTTATGCTTTCAGGTAATCAGCCACCATCTAAGTAGCCTGTCCCTAAGCCTCCCAGTGGCAGCGACATGGGAGAGGAGGAGGAAAAACAATCCAGAGCCTCATTGCCTGTGTCTCCCGAGGACGAGAGGTCCGACAATGGGGCCACGCGGTCGCTGGAGGAGAGCAGAGGAAATGGGGTCTGATGTGGATGAAGCTCCGGGACCCAGCGGGCTGTAGCAACGCCATGGGGGAAGGGAAGCTCGGGGGGCCATCGGAGGGTGAGTGCGCGCACGAGTTCTGCTGCACAGGACTCAAATGAGGACCTCTGTGGAGGCGTTGACCACACAGGTGATGAGCATGCATACTGAGCATGGAAGCACTGGCTAGGAGCGTGGAGGAGTCTGCCTCCAGCATTGCACTCATCTCTGTGCAAACCATCGAGCCCATCCTTGGCAGTTTGCCAAGGATGGTTGCCTTGCAGAGAGACCGTGGGGACCCAGACCTCATGCCGCGTGTCATGGGGAACGTGGCAGCAGCTATTGCAACACAGGCAGAAGCAACGCAATGGCTTAGTGCTGTGATGGAGTCAGTGGCATCCAATGTCAGCCTGCTCTCATGCAGTCTCAAATTGATGCCACACAAGCGCTGACTGCTGCCATCATCGCTGGGTCGCCCACAGTCCACCGGGGATTTCACGGTGCCGCAGCAGGCCAGCAATCTGTGCTCCAGCAGATTGCTCCGGATGCTGAGGTACTGCCCCGGGGGAGTGGCAGTGTGTCGGTCGAGCAGGAAGGTGCTGTCCTCTCTCAGGATTACAGCATTCCTGCTCCCACCAGTGCCACTCCGCCATTGCACTTGCCGCAGCCTGTAACCCAGCCAGCCCAGACTGCTGCTGCCCATGCTGAGGTATTGCAGTCTGCAGCCAGGCCTTCCAGGCCCAGAGCTGGCCGAGGGCGTCCTGCAATGCCATCTGTAGTCTCTGGCTCCCAGACTCAGCAGCCTTCCACCAGCCCTGCTGCAGCCACTGGGGCCACATTATGGAGGAGCAGTAAGGTTGGGAGGGGGGAGCTCCAAAGGGAAGAAATCATTGAGGAAATAATATGGTATTAGCAAAATGTATGTAAATAATTTGATGTGTTTGTAAATATATTGTTGAGTTTGGTAACAAATAGTTCAGCTTGCTAAGAAAGAGTTATGTTTGTTGATAAATTGTTGTGTTTGTTTATTATTGGTTGTGTTTCATAAGAGGGAGTTGTGCACGATAATAAATAGTTAATTCGACGTAGCACATTTTGTGATGTTTCTCATTTGAGCTTTGCCTGGTGATAGGGGCTGCGAGCTGGCTGTAATGATGTGGTTGTGCTGCGCAAAGGCCATGTGCTATTTCATTTATTGGAAGTGCTGTCTAATGAGGCGATAACGAATGGCCCTTGCAGAAGCAAGATTGAGTGGTTCCATCCTACATTGCTGCTGCTGCTCCTCCTCTTCATTCTCCTCCTCTGCCTCCTGAGGTAGACCTGCAATCCCTGGTGGCAATGGCTGGGTCCTCAGAATGGCCAGGTTGTGCAGCATGCAGCACACAACGATGAAAAGGGAGACTTGATCAGGGGAATACTGCAGGGCTCCTCCAGCGCGGTCAAGGCAGCGGAACCGTTGCTTTAGGACCCCGATCTGGTTCCTGGTGGCGCTATGGCTGTCATTGTATGCGTGCTGAGCAGGAGTGTTGGGGTTGCAGAGGGGTGTCATCAGCCAGGTGGCAAATGGATAATCCTTGTCTCCGAGCAGCCAGCCACGAGCTTCATGTGGTGGGTGGAACAGTGATGGGACTCCGGTCTCACGCAGGATGAATGCATCGTGGCTGCTGCCAGGATAGCGGGTATTGACGGCAAAGATGCACTGTCTGTGGTCGCACATCAACTGAACGTTCAGAGAGTGGTAGCCTTTGCGGTTACGAAACACCTCTGCATTGTGATGAGATGCCCACAATGCCACGTGGGTGCAGTCAATGGCGCCCTGAACCATGGGGAAGCCTGCTATCCTTGCAAAGCCACATGAGCGTTCATCCTGTTTAACTGGTCATGGGGAATGAGATGTACTCCCTTCTCCTTCTGTACAGAGCGTTTGTCACCTCCCGGATGCAGCAATGGATGGCAAACTGCGCAATATCCCCTGTTGAAGCCTGGAAGGAGCCGCTGGCGTAGAAATTGAGAGCGACTGTGACCTTCACTGCCACTGAGCGAGACGTCCTGAGCTGAGGCTGGAGCTCTGGCTGCAGGAGGTGGCAGAGCTCAGTGACCACCTCCTTGCTGAAGCGGAGCCTTCTAAAACACTGCTCCTCTGACACATGAATGTAGGAGAACTGCTCCCGGAATACCCTGGGAGGGTAAGGTCTCCTGTTGAGAGCCCTGTTGGCCCTCCTCCCTCTGGCCACATTTTCCAATCTTTCTCTCTGCCTCTGCTGCCTCCGACGGTGAAGCTGGAGGGCAGTACAGCCCCCACTAAGTGTTGGAAATGTTGCACTATCAAATGTAACCCAAATGAAAGTGATAGATTTTTCTCAGGCACAAAACTCCAATTAGAAAAAGCTCAAATAGGTCAAAACTCCTGTCTGTTTCTGTCAAACTGAGAAGGCAGCATTGTTTGCTGACTAAAAGAAAAACGGAAGTTCACGCCTTTAACTAGCGCTCCGCCAGCTTTCAGCCGACTGCAAACTGCCTCCTCTACCTGTCGTTCCTAACGGCAGGCGCTGAGGCAGGGGGCAAGAATGAATTTCTGGTCCGGGGCGCTGCGCAGCTGGATTGTCACGATCTCCGGCCGCAGGTGGGCGTGGCGATAGTGGTTAGCGCCGCCGCAAACCGCCAGGTGAATTTTCGCGGGCAGCACTAACATCGCCGCACCCAGGCGGTAAGTCGTTAGCGCCTTGTTAGCGCCCCCCCCCGGAGGCGCTAAGGTACCCAATTTCTAGCCCTCTATGTTCTATATTATATTCTATAATCTCTTGCAGGTTGTCATCCTGTAGTCATGTTTGGTGGCTGGTGGGTTAACAGCAGGATGGAGCAGGTCAGGTTCCTGGTCCAACAAAAGGTGTAATGGGTAGTCTGTGTCAACGTTATTAAACATCTTATTGAGGTAGTCTACTCCAGTCAACCCCACATCTGTGAGTCTGATCGGGAAAGGTGAAAATCCTTTAATGAGTGGGAATGGTGGGGTGGGTTTTCAGATTCCAACCTCACAGGTTATAGCTTAGTAAAAGTAGAGGTCCCAAACCTGTATATAATCTGGGATCTCATCTCAGATGTGGGTGGACATGTTTGTTAGCGCCTGGCAGCTGTTGATGCTCGGAGTCAAAAATGTACATAAATATTCACATCCTTTGGGCCAGTCTGTCATTTCATGTTAACGTTATAGCTTCTAACAGTCTTAATGTGCACATTTTCTGTGACCCATTTTTAATGGTCAGGTACCCAGTGAGGTTATAGTGGAGGCTCGAGGGGCTGAATGTAGATGTTCCATCCCCATCTATAACACCATGCGGAGAGCCCCCCATGACACAGATGACAGCACAGTTACAGGCTCAAAGGGCTGAATGGCCTACTCCTGCTCCTATTTCTTGTGTACCCTATAATTCCAAGCACAGGAGCCAATGCAGTTGCACTCTTACAAAAGCAAAATACTGCGGATGCTGGAAATCTGAAATAAAAACAGAAAATGCTGGAAATACTCAGCAGGTCAGGCAGCATCTGTAGAGAGAGAAACAGAGTTAACGTTTCAGGTCGATGACCTTTCGTCAGAACTGGAAAAAGTTGGAGATGTAACAGGTTTTTAAGCAAGTGTAGGGGCGGGGGGAGGGGAGGAAAGAACAAAAGGGAAGGTCTGTGATAGGATGGAAGGCAGGAGAGATTAAGAAACAAAAGGGATGACGGTGCAAGGCAAAAGGAGATGGTAATGGGACAAGTTAAGAAACAAAAGATGACTCTAGATGAAGTGTAAATGGCAATGGCAGGATGATCGACAGCTGCCATATGAGAGAGAGAAAAAAATGATAGGGGCAGAGGTTATGGTCTGAAATTGTTGAACTCGATGTTGAGTCCAGAAGGCTGTAAAGTGCCTAATCGAAAGATGAGGTGCTGTTCCTTGAGCTTACGTTGAGCTTCACTGGAACAGTGCAAGAGGCCAAGGACAGTGAAGTCTGAGTGGAGCAGAGAATTAAAGTGACAGGCGACCGGAAGCTCGGGGTCACCCTTACGGACTGAACGGAGGTGTTCCGCAAAGCGGTCAGCCAATCTGTGTTTGGTCACCCAATGTAGAGGAGACCGCATCGTGAGCAGCGAATACAGTATACGAAATTGCAAGAAGTACAAGTAAATCGCTGTTTCACCTGGAAAGTGTGTTTGGAGCCCTGGACAGTGGGAAGGGAGGAGGTAAAAGGGCAGGTGTTGCATCTCCTGTGCTTGCACGGGAAGGTGCCGGGCAAAGGGGAAGGGGTGTTGGGGGTGATAGAGGAGTGGACCACGGTGTCGCGGAGTGGGCGGTCCCTTCAGAATGCTGAAAGGGGAGATGAAGGGAAGATGTGTTTGGTGGTGGGATCACGCTGGAGGTGGCAGGAAATGGTGGAGGATGATCCGTTGAATGTGGAGGTTGGTGGGGTGAAAGGTGAGGACAAGGGGAACCCTATCGTGGTTCCGGGAAGGAGGGGAAGGGGTGAGAGCAGAAGTGTGGGAAATGAAATAGAGACAGTCAAGGGCCGTGTCAACCACGGTAGAGGGGAATCCTCGGTTGAGGAAAAAGGAAGACATGTCGGAAGCACTAGTATGGAAGGTGGCATCGTCAGAGCAGATGCGGCGGAGACGGAGAAACTGGGAGAATGGAAGAGAGTCTTTACAGGAAGCGGGATGGGAGGAAGTGTAGTCCAGGTAGCTGTGGGAGTCAGTGGGCTTATAGTGAATGTTTGTCAATAGCCTATCCCCAGAGATGGAGACAGAGAAGTCGAGGAAGGGAAGGGAAGAGTCGGAGATGGACCATGTGAAGGTGAGGGAAGGGTGGAAATTGGAAGCAAAGTGAATGAAATTTTCTAGTTCAGGGCGAGTTACACTCTTTATCAGTTCAAACACTCCGTGTTGAACATGGGCAGTGAAGTTTCATCCCCCACTTTGTCTGCGCCACTCACTCGCAGTAGTTCTGTTCTGTACAGCTTTGCCCTATATATATAAAAACTCAAATGTAGAGTTGACTCTTGGATACTGAAGTAGATTTATTGGAGCCTGCATTAGGCTCTGGGAAATCCATGACTTTATGGTTCCCATACAATGACTTCAAATTTCTCATGTATTCCCAGAAATCACCAGGGTCAAATTTGTGAGCCCTTCCGACGGCTCCGAACTCCCCTCTGGCCTCTGATCCCTCCCTCCCTCCGACCCCCGATGTGTCTCCGGCCCCCCAATCTCTCCAACTCTCCGATCGATCCACGGCCCCCGACCAACGATCTCTTCCTCCCTCCTCTCTGCTCCCCGGCTGCGGCTTGGTGCCTCAGGCCTTCCCGCCCGACAGCCAACCAACCTTTCAATCTGGCTGGCTGCGGCCGGGAAACGGAGACAAAATGTTAATCAGGCCCTGCCGTTAAATTCGGCAGGACCTGAGGGAAACACGTTCTTCCAGGTTTCCCGACCACTAAACTGGATGCCCGCCCTCCGCTTCCTCCCCGCCTCCAAGTTAATATCCGGGCCAATGTTTCCACTTGTGGGGGAGTCCAAACCTAGGAGCCATAAATATAAGATAATCACCAATAAATCCAATAGGGAATTTAGGAGAAACTTCTTTACCCAGAGAGTGGTGAGAATGTGGAACTTGATACCACAGGGAGTGGTTGAGGGGAATAGCATAGATGCCTTTAAGGGGAAGCTAGATAAACACATGAGGGAGAAAGGAATCGAGGTTTATGTTGATGGAGTGAGATGACGAGGGGTGGGAGGAGGCTCGTGTGGAGCAGAAACACCAGCACGGACTGGTTGGACCGAGTGGCCTGTTTCAGTGCTGTACACTCTATGTAATTCTGTGTAAAGAGGCACATCAAATGAGACTTTAAAACTCCAAAGCACAAAAATTCAAAAATGGGTTTAGAATGCATGTACGTAAACGCACAAAGTGTGGTGAATAAGGTTGGTGAGCTACAAGCACAAGCCACGTGGCAGTATGATGATGTGGCAATAACTGAAACGTGGCTTAAAAACGGTGAGGACTGGGCACTTGAATACTGTTGGGGGGGATGGCTTATCAGAGGAAGGCAGCAGCAGCCAACTTCCTGGCACCAGGGGTGGCTCTGCTGCACAGGACGGGAGGAAAAAGAGGGGTAGAGCTATAGTGATAGGGGATTCTACTGTAAGGGGAATAG
The DNA here is from genome assembly GCA_030390025.1 of Squalus acanthias. Lineage (NCBI taxonomy): Eukaryota > Metazoa > Chordata > Chondrichthyes > Squaliformes > Squalidae > Squalus > Squalus acanthias. The sequence goes on along the minus strand of CM059429.1, from coordinate 116,396,600 downwards.
ATAGGCGTTTCTGCGGCCGCAAACGAGACTCCAGAATGGTGTGTTGCCTCCCTGGTGCAAGGGTCAAGGATGTCACCGAGCGGCTGCAGAACATTTTGGAAGGGGAGGGTGAACAGCCAGTTGTCGTGGTGCATATAGGTACCAACGATATAGGTAAAAATAGGGGATGAGGTCCTAAAAGCTGAATATAGGGAGTTAGGAGGTAAACTAAAAAAATAGGACCTCCAAAGGTAGTAATCTCAGGATTGCTACCAGTGTCACGTGCTAGTCAGAGTAGAAATAGAAGGATATTTCAGATGAATGCGTGGCTAGAGGAATGGTGCAAGGGGGAGGGATTCAAATTCCTGGGACATTGGAACCAGTTCTGGGGGAGGTGGGACCAGTACAAACCGGACGGTTTGCACCTGGGCAGGGCCGGGACCGATGTCCTAGGGGGAGTGTTTGCTAGTGCTCTGGGGGAGGGTTTAAATTTGATTGGGATTACGGAAACATGGCTCCAGGGTGGCCAAGGCTGGGAACTCAACATCCAGGGTTATTCAATATTCAGGAAAGATAGGCAAAAAGGAAAGGGAGGTGGGGTAGCATTGCTGGTTAAAGAGGGGATTAACACAATTGTAAGGAAGGATATTAGCTCTGATGATGTGGAATCTGTATGGGTAGAACTGAGCAATACCAAGGGGCAGAAAACGTTAGTGGGAGTGGTGTATATAGACCTCCAAACAGTAATGCGGAGGTTGGGGATGGCATTAAAAGGGAAATTAGAGAAGCGTGCAATAAGGGCACAGCAGTCATCATGGGTGACTTTAATCTACATATAGTTTGGCTAACCAAATTAGTAACAATACTGTGGAGGAGGAATTCCTGGATTGTTTACGGGACGGTTTCCTGGACCAATATGTCGAGGAACCAACCAGAGATCAGGCCATCTTAGACTGGGTATTATGTAATGAGAAAGGATTAATTAGCAATCTTGTTGTGCGAGGCCCCTTGGGGAGGAGCAATCATAATATGATAGAATTCTTCATTAAGATGGAGAGTGAAGTAGTTGACTCGGAGACTAGGGTCCTGAATTTAAATAAAGGAAACTACGATGGTATGAGGCGCGAGTTGGGTAGGATTGATTGGGGAATGTCACTCAAAGGATTGACGGTGGATAGGCAATGGCAAACATTCAAAGACCGCATGGATGACCCAGTTTGGCATAAGAATAAAACAAAAAAGGTGACTCAACCGTGGCTAACAAGGGAAATTAGGGATAGCATACGATCCAAGGAGAGGGCATATAAATTGGCCAGAAAAAGCAGTAAACCTGAGGATTGGGAGCAGTTTAGGATTCAACAAAGGAGGACAAAGGGATTAATTAAGGGGAAAATAGAATATGCGAGGAAGCTTGCAGGGAACATAAAAACTGACTGTAAAAGCTTTTATAGATCTGTGAAGAGAAAAAGATTGGTGAAGTCAAGCGTAGGTCCCTTGCAGTCAGAATCAGGGGAACTTATAATGGGGAACAAAGAAATGGCAGACCAATTAAATACATATTTTGGTTCTGTCTTCACAAAGGAGGACACAAATAACCTCCCAGAGATGTCAGGGAACATAGGGTCTGATGAAAGGGAGGAACTGAAAGAAATCAGTATTTGTAGGGAAATGGTGTTAGGGAAATTGACGGGATTGAAGGCCGATAAATCCCCAGGGCCTGATAATTTACACCCTAGGGTACTTAAGGAAGTGGCCCTAGAAATAGTAGATGCATTGCTGATCATCTTCCAACATTCGATGGAATCTGGAACAATACCCATGGATTGGAGGGTAGCTAATGTTACCCCACTATTCAAAAAAGGTGGTAGACAGAAAACGGGGAATTACAGACCGGTAAAACCTGACATCGGTAGTGGGGAAAATGCTAGAGTCCATTATAAAAGATGTAATAGCAGAGCACTTGGAAAACAGTGACAGGATCGGACAAAGTCAACATGGATTTACAAAAGGTAAATCGTGCTTGACTAATCTACTGGAATTTTTTGAGGGTGTAACTGGTAAAATAGATAAGGGAGAACCAGTGGATGTGGTGTATTTGGACTTTCAAAAGGCTTTCGATAAGGTCCCGCATAAGAGATTAGCGTGTAAAGTTAAGGCACATGGAATTGGGGGCAAGGTATTGACTTGGGATAGAGAACTGGTTGGCAGACAGAAAGCAAAGAGTTGGAATAAACGGGTCTTTTTCCGAGTGGCAGGCAGTGACTAGTGGGGTACCGCAGGGATCGGTCCTTGGACCCCAGCTATTCACAGTATATATTAATGATCTAGACAAGGGTACTAGATGTAATATCTCCAAGTTTGCAGACGACACAAAGCTGGGTGGGCGTGTGTGCTGTGAGGAGGATGCCGAGAAACTCCAGGATGATTTGGACAGGTTGGGTGATTGGGCAGAAGCATAGCACATGCAATATAACATGGATAAATGCGAGGTTATCCACTTTGGTGTCAAAAACAGGAAGGCAGATTATTATCTGAACGGCAATAGATTGGGAGAAGGGGAAGTGCAACGAGACCTGGGTGTCCTTGTGCACCAGTCGCTGAAGGTAAGCATGCAGGTGCAGCAGGCGGTTAAGAAGGCAAATGGTATGTTGGCCTTTGTAGCGAGAGGGTTTGAGTACAGGAACAAGGATGTCTTGCTGCAGTTGTACAGGGCCTTGGTGAGACCACATCTTGAGTATTGTGTGCAGTTTTGGTCGCCTTATCTGAGGAAGGAGGTTCTTTCCATGGAAGGAGTTCAGCGAAGATTCACCAGGCTGATACCTGGGATGGCAGGAATTACGTATGAGGAGAGATTGGGTCGATTGGGCTTATACTCGCTGGAGTTTAGAAGAATGAGAGGGGATCTCATTGAAACTTATAAAATTCTGACAGGACTGGACAGACTAGATGCAGGAAGAATGTTCCCGATGGTCGGGGAGTCCAGAACCAGGGTCACAGTCTAAGGATAAGGGGTAAGCCATTTAGGACAGAAATGAGGAGGAATTTCTTCACCCAGAGGGTGGTGAACCTGTGGAATTCTCTACCACAGAAGGCAGTAGAGGCCAATTCATTAAATATATTCAAGAAGGAGTTGGATATATTTCTTAAGGCTAAAGGGATCAAGGGATATGGGGAGAAAGCAGGGACAGGGTTCTGAATTTGGATGATCAGCCATGATCGCATTGAATGGCGGAGCCGGCTAGAGGGGCCGAATGGCCTACTCCTGCTCCTATCTTCTATGTTTCAAGGGTACAAGGTGTTCAGAAAAGATAGGGAAGGAAGAAAAGGAGGTGGGGTGGCAGTGCTGATTAAGGAAGACATTGTAGTGTTGGAAAGGGAGGATGTTCTTGAGGGGACAAGGGCAGAATCCATTTGGTTAGAGTTGAGGAGCAAAAAGGGTATGATCATGCTATTGGGGGTATTCTACAGGTTCAGCTGTGGCTGAGTGGGTAGCACACTCACCTCTGAGTCAGAAGGTTGTGAGTTCAAGTCCCACTTCAGGGACTTGAGCACAAAAATCTAGGCTGACACTCCAGTGCAGTGCTGAGGGAGTGCTGCACTGCTGGAGGTGCCGTCTTTCGGATGAGACGTTAAACCGAGGCCCCGTCTGCTCTCTCAGGTGGACGTAAAAGATCGCATGGCACTATTTCGAAGAAGAACAGGAGAGTTATCCCCGGTGTCCTGGCCAATATTTATCCCTCAATCAACATAACAAAAACAGATTATCTGGTCATTAACACATTGCTGCTTGTGGGAGCTTGCTGTGCACAAATTGGCTGCCGCGTATCCCACTTTACAACAGTGACTACACTCCAAAAGTACTTCATTGGCTGTAAAGCGCTTTGAGACGTCCGGTGGTCGTGAAAGGCGCTGTATAAATGCAAGTCTTTTTCTTTCTTTCTCCAAATAGTGAGAGGGAGGTAGAGGAGCAAATCTGCAGGGAAATCGCAGAGATAAGCAAGAGCTATAGAGTGATGATATGGGGGACTTTAATTACCCAAATATCGATTGGGATAATGGTAGGGTAAAGGGAAAGGAGGGGGAGGAATTTCTGAAATGTGTTCAGGAGAATTTCCTTGACCAGTATGTTCTTGGCCCAACTAGGAAGGAGGCATTGCTGGATCTGGTGTTGGGCAATGAGGTGGGCCAGGTTGACCAAGTGTCTGTGGGAGAACACAGGTACGAGTGATCATCATATCATAAAATTTAGATTAGCAATGGAGAGGAGCAAGGAACAATCGAGAGTGGAACTTCTAAACTGGAATAGGGCTAACTTCAGTGGGATGCGAAAGGATCTAGCCAGGGTAAAGTGGAAAAACTGTGATGGAACAATGTGTGATGTTCCAAGTACAGGCTAGGTACATTCCAACAAGAGGGAAGGGTAAGGGAACCAAAGCAAGGGCTCCTTGGATGACAAGGGAGATAGAGAAGATGATGAAACAAAAAAAGAGGGTGTATGATGCATGTCAGGTGAATTTTTCAAGGGAGAACCAGACCAAATACAATAAGTTGAGAAGGGAAGTGAAGATGAAAATAAGATTGGCAAAGAGAGAATATGAGAGTAGAATGGCGGTTAACATAAAAGGGAACCCAAAAATCTTCTACCAGCATGTAAACAGTAAGCGGGTAGTAAGAGGCAGGGTGGGACCTATTAGAGACAAAGAAGGTGATATATGCTTAGAGGCGCAGGGCATGGCTAGAATACTCAATGAGTACTTTGTATCGGTGTTTACTAAGAAGGCGAATGCTGACAAAATATCGGTAGAAGTGGAAAAGGTAGAAGCAATGGAAGGGGTGAAAATTGATTGACAGGATGGACTAGAAAGGCTGGGTATGCTGAGAGTGGATAAGTCGCCTGGTCTACATGGCTTGCATCCTAGGTTGCTAAGGGAATTGGGGGAGGAGATAGCGGTGGGGCTTGCCATAATTTTCCAATCTTCCCTAGATGCGGGGATTAGAAAGTGGCAAATGTGACACCATTGTTAAAGAAAGGGTGTAAGGACAATCCTAGTAACTACAGGTCGGTCAGTTTAACATCAGTGGTGGGTAAAGTTTTAGAAACAATAATCAAGGAAAAAATTAACGGGCACTTGGAGAGGTTAAAGCTAATTAAGGAGAGCCAACATGGATTTGTAAAAGGCAGATCATGTTTGACTAATCTAATTGAATTTTTTGATGAAGTAATAGGGAGGATTGATGAAGGGAATGCAATGGATGTTGTCTACATGGATTTTAGGAAGGCGTTTGACGAAATACCACATAGAAGGCTGGTTAACAAAATTGAGGTTCATGGAATAGGTGGGTCAGTGACAGCTTGGATAAGGAATTGGCTTAAGGTCAGAAAACAGCGAGTTGTGGTAAATGGCTGTTTTTCAGACTGGAGGATGGTAAACAGTGGTGTTCCCCAAGGGTCATTGCTGGGGCCACTGCTTTTTTTGATATATATAAATGACCTGGATATTGGAATACAGAGTAGAATTTCTAAATTTGCCGATGACATCAAACTTGGGGGTGTGGCAAACAGTGAGGATGATACCAATCGACTGCAACAGGACATAGAAAGGCTAGCAGAATGGGCAGACAAGTGGCAGATGGAATTTAATACAGAGAAGTGAGGTTATGCATTTTGGCAGAAAGAACAGGGAGAGGCAATATACACTTAATGGCACAGTTTTAAAGAGTGTGCAGGGACAGAGGGACCTGGGAGTTAATGTGCATAGATCCCTGAAGGTGGCAGGACATATTGAGAGAGTGGTTAGCAAAGCATATGGGATCTTGGGCTTCATAAAATAGAGGTCATGATGTGGAGATGCCGGCGTTGGACTGGGGTGGACAAAAATGAGAAGTCGCACAACACCAACAGATTTATTTAAAATTACTAGCTTTCGGAGCTGTCGCCCCTTCTTCAGGTAGGGTAGCTGTGAGAGAATCTCCCAGAATTCACAATATAAACACAGAAAAAATGTATTCAAATCTTTCCCTACATCAAAGACACACTAAGAGCACAGCCAAGACAATGAGATGTGTCCCAGGGGGTCCAACGTGTCAAAACACCTGCTGGCTGCATATCCTCTCCATTTGGGTTTAAAAAAAAACCTGGAAAGACCGGCCATGATGTCAAGTCACGTTCTGTATCGTGACATGAACCCGATATCGCGATTAAGGCCATCCTCACACCTCCACTACTCGCCTTCAAGCAGCCACCTAACCTCAAAAGTACCATCGTTCGCAGCAGATTATCCATCTTTCAGGAGAACAGCAACCACGACACCACACAACCCTGCCACGGCAACCTCTGCAAGACATGCCAGATCATGGACACAGATACCATCATCACACGTGAGGACACTACCCACCAGGTACATGGTACATACTCATGTGACTCGGCCAACGTTGTCTACCTGATACGTTGCAGTAAAGGATGCCCCAGAGCATGGTACATCGGCGAGACCATGCAGACACTGAGACAACGTATGAACGGACACCGCGCAACAATCGCCAGGCAGGAGGGTTGCCTCCCAGTCGGGGAACACTTCAGCAGTCAGGGGCATTCAGCCTCGGATCTGCGGGTAAGCGTTCTCCAAGGCGGCCTTCGGGATACACGACAGCGCAAAATCATAGAGCAGAAACTGATAGCCAAGTTCCGCACTCATGAGGATGGCCTTAATCGCGATATCGGGTTCATGTCACGATACAGAACGTGACTTGACATCATGGCCGGTCTTTCCAGGTTTTTTTTTAAACCCAAATGGAGAGGATATGCAGCCAGCAGGTGTTTTGACACGTTGGACCCCCTGGGACACATCTCATTGTCTTGGCTGTGCTCTTAGCGTGTCTTTGATGTAGGGAAAGATTTGAATACATTTTTTCTGTGTTTATATTGTGAATTCTGGGAGATTCTCTCACAGCTACCCTACCTGAAGAAGGGGCGACAGCTCCGAAAGCTTGTAATTTTAAATAAATCTGTTGGACTATAACCTGGTGTTGTGCGACTTCTCATTTTCATAAATAAAGGTAATGAGTACAAAAGTAGAGAAGTTATGCTGAACCTTTATAAAGTGCTGGTTAGGCTACAACTGGAGTATTGTGTCCAGTTCTGGTCACCACACTTTAGGTAGGATGTGAAGGCCCTTGAGAGGGTGCAGAGGAGATTTACCAAAATGGTTCCGGAGATGGAGGATCTTAGCTACAAGGACAGGTTGGAGAAGCTGGATTTGTTTTCATTAGAACAAAGGTGGTTTAAGGGTGATTTGATAGAGGTGTACAAGATTATGACGGGTTTGGATAGGCTAGACGGGGAAAGGCTGTTCCCACTAGTTGATGGTACAAGGACTAGCGGACACAGATTTAATGTTTTGGGCAAGAGATACAGAGGGGATGTGAGGAAAAACTTTTTTACACAGCGAGTGGTGAGGACCTGGAATTTGCTGCCAACGGAAGTGGTGGAAGCGGAGACACTCAATGTTTTCAAGGGGAGACTGGATCGGCACTTGAGGGAAATAAACCTGCAGGGCTACGGGGATAGAACAGGGGAATGGGACTGACAGGATTGCTCTACAGAGAGCCGGCACGGACTCGATCGGCCGAATGGCCTCCTTCTGTGCCATTCCTGACTAGAAATCCCTTGCTATTTGCAAGAACTCAAACAGAGGCGTGTATCTGCAACTGATGGTGATGCTAGCCTGCCTTTAGGCCTCCACTGTTACGGCTCTGATCCCTCTGACTTCTCCTATCTTAGGAGAAGCCTGCTTGCATCTACAATAGCTTTATGTCCCATCATATTAAAACCTGAATGAGTTCTGCTCTCAATCTCTTTCTCCAGTGAAAACAAGTCCAGTTCTGTGACTTACCTTTCTAAAGCTAGAAGACTTGGAGCTATCTTGTCATGCTTCTCAATGTCCTTTTGAAGGTTGGATGGCCCGTTACCCACAATATTCTAAATGCGCACTCAACAATGATGCATATTAGCAAGCTACCAAAGACTTGTACAGCCTGGATTTCTAAACCACAGCATGTGGGCCCACGTTATCCTGAGCCCTGGCAATGAAGGCCTTAAAGCCCAGAAAACTCCCTCCAATTTGCACTATTATTTTTTAATGCTGGATTATCTTGCTTAAACTTTGTGGGCCTGGAGGTTTGCAAAGGGCTGTTTTTAGCACTGTTGCCTCATTGGTGAAGAAATCCTAAATCAGAATACCAAGGTCTGTTACGATGAGTAATTCAAGAGATATACAAATTAATGGGAACACGGGTTCAGACTTTACAGCCGGGATTCTCCTCCTTGGGGTGAATTTCTGGCAGGGCAGAACTTCTGCCCAGCCCTGCAAATCTGCCCCAACCCCAACCCATTTCCCTGGGCCGATGCTTATCAGAAATGCATGGCAGTCTCCTGGCAGGATTCCCATTGTCAAGAGGATGTCTGCCAATGCGAAGAGCAGGGACGATGCTACCGTACCAGAGGAGCCAGCAAGGCACTTAAAAGGGCAGAAGTGCTTTGAAGGTCGAAGCTAATATTTCACTAAAGCTTCGGCCAGGACTACGGTCTTCAGTAATTAAATGTTAGATGACTGGAGGAGAAGAGGCAGCTACAAGGCCCACTGCCTCCACAAGGGCACCTCAGGGCTCTTACCACCACTTTCCTAAGGACAGCTGCAGGAAGTGGCTGTTACACAGGTGGATGGGAAGAAACTCACCTGGAGCCTACCCCCGCCTCCATTTGCATATGGCATGCAACAAAGGAGAGGCTACAGGCAGTCCTGGCAGAGGTGGGGGGGGAGAGAATGATAGGACAGACAAAAAGGCAGCGGAGGGCTCTCTGCCTGCAATGTCCTTCATTCTGTGCCGTAATCCCGCCTGCTTAATTTAACATCTTGTAGGACAATGCCACGTTTTGGTTCATGTCTTGCTTTACAGCAAAGGTAAGATCGGGAACTTACTCCTGTCCTGGTGACTCCTTGGTAGAGTCTACCAGTCCTGATTAAAGGAAGGCATATGTTATATGCAATGTTAAACTAAATCAGCTTCCTCTTTCTTTCCCAATATTTCTTTCCCAGTTTTTGTCCTAATGTCTCTTGACACAGAGGGGTACATTTCTACTTTGAAAGAGTAGGGCCCATTAGGGACCAAAGTGGCAATCTGTGTGTAGAGCCAGAAGATGTAGGATGGGTTTTAAATTAATATTTTGCATCTGCGTTCACTATGGAGAAGGACGATGTAGGTATAGAAATCAGGCAGGGGGATTGTGATATACTTGAACAAATTAGCATTGAGAGGGAGGAGGTACTAGCGGTTTTAGCGGGCTTAAAAGTGGATAAATCCCCAGGCCCAGACGAGATGTATCCCAGGCTGCTGTGTGTGGCAAGGGAGGAGATTGCAGGGGCTCTGACACAAATTTACAGATCCTCTCTGGCCACAGGGGAGGTGCCAGAGGACTGGAGAACAGCTAATGTAGTACCATTATTCAAGAAGGGTAGTAGGGATAAACCAGGGAATTATATGCCAGTGAGCCTAACATCAGTGGTAGGGAAATTATTGGAAAAAATTCTGAGGGACAGAATTAGTCTCCACTTGGAGAGGCAAGGATTAATCAAGGATAGTCAGCATGGCTTTGTCAGGGGGAGATCATGGCTGACCAATTTGATTGAATTTTTCGAGGGGGTGACTCAGTGTGTGGATGAGGGTAGTGCAGTTGATGTGGTCTACATGGACTTCAGTAAGGCTTTTGACAAAGTCCCGCATGAGAGACTGGTCAAGAAGGTAAGAGCCCGTGGGATCCAGGGCAACTTGGCACATTGGATCCAAAATTGGCTTAGTGGCAGGAGGCAGAGGGTGATGGTCGAAGGTTGTTTTTGTGACTGGAAGCCTGTGTCCAGTGGTGTGCCGCAGGGATCGGTGCTGGGTCCTTTGCTGTTTGTAGTGTACATTAATGATTTAGATATGAATGTAGGAGGTATGATCAGTAAGTTCGCAGATGACACGAAAATTGGTGGAGTGGTAAATAGCGAAGAGGGAAGCCTCAGGCTACAGGATGATATAGACGGGTTGGTCAGATGGGCAGAACAGTGGCAAATGGAATTTAACCCTGAAAAGTGTGAGGTGATGCATTTTGGGAGGACTAACAAGGCAAGGGAATACACAATGAATGGTAGGACCCTAGGAAGGACAGAGGATCAGAGGGACCTTGGTGTGCATGTACATAGATCCCTGAAGGCAACAGGACAGGTAGATAAGGTGGTTAAAAAGGCATATGGGATACTTGTCTTCATTAGCCGAGGCATAGCATATAAGAGCAGGGAGGTTATGATGGAGCTGTACAAAACGCTAGTTAGGCCACAGCTGGAATACTGTGTGTAGTTCTGGTCGCCACACTATAGGAAGAATGTGATTGCATTGGAGAGGGTGCAGAGGAGATTCACCAGGATGTTACCTGGGCTGGAGCGCTTCAGCTATGAAGAGAGACTGGACAGGCTGGGGTTGTTTTCCTTAGAGCAGAGAAGGCTGAGGGGGGACCTGATTGAGGTGTACAAAATTATGAGGGGCATAGATAGGGTAGATAGAAAGGAACTTTTCCCCTTAGTAGAGGGGTCAATAACCAGGGGGCATAGTTTCAAGGTAAGGGGCAGGAGGTTTAGAGGGGATTTGGGGAAAACCTTTTCACCCAGAGGGTGGTTGGAATCTGGAACTCACTGCCTGAAAGGGTGGTAGAGGCAGGAACCCTCACAACATTCAAGAAGCATTTAGATGAGCACTTGAAACGCCATAGCATACAAGGCTACGGACCAAGTGCTGGAAAATGGGATTAGAATAGACAGGGCTTGATGGCCAGCGTGGACACGATGGGCTGAAGGGCCTCTTTCTGTGCTGTATGACTCTATGACTCTATGCTCCCAGTTAGCCTCACCCACCAAGAGCACATATTGGAGATTTGCCAGAACGCTGGCCACAATTTCCCATCGTTTAAATTAATGGTTAGAAAATTCTTTACAGCACACGCCCAAAGTTCTAATAAGTGCTCTCAGAAGACAAGACTCCCCACTGGGAGCCCAAAATCAGAGAATCCCCCTACATTGTATTCCTTTTCCATCTCTGTCAACATTCTCCTCTGTATCAATGCCAATGCTGATATTTATTTCTCTTCCTGCTTTCCAATGTAGAATGCCTTACTTCAACTTAGGCTGCACTTGAAATGATAATACTCACCTCATTGAGGTGTGAAGATTCAGTACAAAAGCAGCCTAAGAACTTTAATCCCCAACCCCACCTGCGGTACTGGGTTCAGTTCTGGGCACCGCACCTCAGGAAGGATATATTGGCCTTGGAGGGGGTGCAGCGCAGATTCACCAGAATGATACTGGGGCTAAAAGGGTTGAATTATGAGGACAGGTTGTATAGACTAGGCTTGTATTACCTTGAGTTTAGAAGATTAAAGGGGTGATCTAATTGAGGTGTTTAAGATGATTGAAGGAATTGATGGGGTCAATAGAGAGAAACTATTTCCTCTGGTGGGGGAGTCCAGAACAAGGGGGCATAAGCTTAAAATTAGAGCTAGTCCATTCAGGGGCAATGTCAGGAAGCACTTCTTCACACAAAGGGTAGTGGAAATCTGGAACTCTCTCCCCCAAAAAACTGTTGAGGCTGGGGGTAAATTGAAAATTTCAAAACTGAGATTTAGGGGGAAAAATTCAGCTGCTTGCGCCTCCCGTTAGCGCCTTAAATGGGCGCTAATGGGGCGTAAAGCAGCTAACGCCCGAGCGCAGCGCCGCCCACGCCTCCCGAAAAATTTAGTGGGAGGTTAGCGGCGGCGGCAGCCGGTAGCGCCCTGTGGCGCTGCGCCGCCGGCGATGACGTCATCGCCGTGCGCAGCGCCCCGCTCGCGCCCCGGCCGTGATCTTCAGTCGCGCCCCCTGATTTACCGCCAGACGCTATGTCCGACGGGTTCAGGGGGGGCGTACGTGCGGCCGGGGCGGCGATATTTAAAGGGGAGGTGGCAGGCGGCCATTTTTGTTGCTGGCCGCCTGCCAGCACCTGCCCCCGTTGCTGTCCCCGGCCCCCGCGAAGCCCCCCCACCGTGAAGTGCCGGCTGCGCTCCAAGAGCCCGGCACTTCTCTTGAGTGCCGGGCTCTTTTGCCGGCACTCCCGATCCCTGGGAGCCCAGCTGGGCCCCGGTTCGCGCTGCGCAAGGCCCCTCCCCTTTAAGAAGGGGAGGAAGGCCTGCAATACCGCGGCGCGACGTGCCGCAGCGCGTGGCGCTGCGGCACGTAGCGCCAGGATATTCACTCGCAGCGCCCCAAGAGGGATGCGGGGTGCTTCCAGTTGCGCCCCGCTTCCCTCTTGGGGCGCAACCACTGAAGTTCCGGCGCGGGGCCGCTAATTTTTTCGGGGCGCTAAAAGTCGCGCCCCGGCGAGGTTAGCGCCCCAAATGGGGCGCGACTCAATTTTTACCCCTTAGATTTTTGTTAGGCTATTAAAGGATATGGAACTAAGGCGGATAGATGGAGTTAAGATACAGATCAGCCATGATCTAATTGAATGACGGAACAGGCTCGAGGGGCTGAATGGCCTCCTCCTGTTCCTACATTCCTAACCTTCTGGGCTTGTTACACTCTGTAGTACTGTGCTGCTAACAACAACAGATTGAATTTAGATAGCGCCTTTAACGTAGTAAAACATCCCAAGGTGCTTCACGAGCATTATCAAACAAAATTTAAAATCGAGCCGCATAAGGAGATATTAGGATGGGTGACTTAAAGCTTGGTCAAAGATGTAGATTTTAAGGAGCATCTTAAAGGAGTAAAGAAAGGTAGAGAGGCGGAGAGGTTTAGGGAGGGAATTCCAGGTCTAGGCAGCTGAAGGCATGGCCGCCAGTGGTGGAGCGCTGAAATTCGGGGATGCACAAGAGGCCAGAATTGGAGGAAAGCAGAGATCTCAGAGGATTGTAGGGGTGCAGGCAGTTAACAGAGATAGGGAGGAGCGAGGCCATGGAAGGATTTGAAAACAAGGATGAGTATTTTAAAATTGAGGCGTTGTTGGACTGGGAACCAATTTCTGATCTGATTCTTAACTTTTTTTGTTCAATATTCCAATTTATGGAGTGTTCAACCTCCCACGGTTTCCCAGCTTCATAAATTAAGCAGATACTAAAAGAATCATTTGAAATCATCATTTTTCCTTCCTATATTTCTCTTGTTTAGGTGCCAATGTTAATATGAGCAAAAATCTTGAATCTCCACTTCACGTGGCAGCCAAGAATTCGGATACACAGCTAGTCAATCTACTGCTGGAACATGGAGCGGACACTGACGCCAAGAATGCTGAAGGGAAACGGTCCGTGGATCTTGCATTACCAAACAGCTCTTTAAAAGAATTGCTTTTGCAATGGGAAGGTACTGGCAAAAAAGTATTCATTTCTTAAAGTAAAGGTACAGGAAACAAAGAGTATGTTACAATGTGTGGAAGAAGTGACATAGGGTACTTTTGTACTATATGTAGACAATAGTACCTTTTCTGTATTCTTACTATTACCAGCATTCTCCTCTTCCATTATAAAAGACTGCGCCCCTATCATACAGTGAGGACTTTAATAGCTTTGCTTTTATATTTGAAGCAAGTTTAAATATTGCATAAAGGGTAAGCTATTGCACCTTGTAGGAGCAGGAGGGGGCCATTCATCCCACCAAGCCTGTTCCGCCATTCAATTAGATCACCGCTGATCTGTATCTTAACTTCATTTACCCACCTTTGCTCCATATCCCTTGATACCCAACAGAAATCTATCGGTCTCAGTCTTGAAATTTTCAATTGTCCCCCAGCATCCACAGCCTTTTAGGGGAGAGAGTTCCAGATTTCCACTACCCTTTGTGTGAAGAAGTGCCTCCTGATTTCACTCCTGAACGGCCTAGCTCTAATTTTCAGGTAATGCCCCCTTGTTCTGGACTCCCCCACCAGAGGAATTAGTTTCTCTCTCTCTACCCTATCAAATCCCTTTTTCATTTTAAACACCTGAATTAGGTCACCCCTTAACCTTCTAAACACAAGGGAATACAAGCCTAGTTTTACATAGAAATACATAGGACATACAGCATAGAAATAGGCCATTCGTCTCAACCAGTCCATGCCGGCGTTTATGCTCCACTCGAGCCTCCTCCCGTCTTTCCTCATCTAAATTTATCAGCATAACCCTCTATTACCTTCTCCCTCATATGCTTATCTAACCTCCCTTAAATGCCTCAACCACTCCCTGTGGTAGTGAGTTTCACATTCTCACCACCCTCTGGGTAAAGAAGTTTCTTCTGAATTCTCTATGCAACCTGTCCTTGTAATGTAATCCTTTAAGCCCTTGCAGAATTTGTACATGTGGCCTTTCTTGAATGTGAAATAACTTGCCATCTGTTATATACATACGCACTAATTATAACACACACATGTCAAATGCAACTGTTTTGTTTGGGAGGAAGGAGGTGCAATGATCATCTTTTGGCAGCACAACATATTGTTAGAGTAAGCCTGTAATTCCTTTTCTCTGACACCATTCACCCATTGTTTTAACTTCAACCACCAATTTTGACTTGAAATTTTAGAACCACCCATTTTAAACTGGATGTCAAATTTCACTCAAATATGCTGTAGGTGTGTTCCTGCATGTTAATGTGTAAGTCTATGAAGATACCGCAGTAACCCATTAAAAGGTGGTGTGGTGAAATACAGCTGGACTGATCCTCTATGGTGGGGCAACCTACAACTGTATTCGGTTTCTTCGGGTTAGGAGGACAGTGCATTAGGTGTTAAGTTTGAACCTAGGTTAGCACACTCATATATTCCACCACATATCAGGTGATGCAGAATCAGGCGGCCCCGGACCACCTCCGTGTAGTTAGCGGGACATTCAAAGAACAGCGAGTTGCTGCATTACGCTGATACCCTTAACCAATGAATGTAACTCCCAGAGCGCTACATTGATGGTCAGACAACTAGTTACTCAGGTCTTGAACTATTACCAGTAGAAATAAAAAGAGCGATTTGGTTAGCCTGAGTTGTGGAGCTACAAACATGGTTTTGACATGTTCTCACCTGATATTATACATAAGCATAGTGCAGCTTTGTAGCACTCTGGTTCATTTAGCAAGACTACTCTGTTGATCTCTATCTCTAAAAGTCTTGCGTCAAATATGCGTGTTATTACAGATGAAAAACATTTAATAAAAGAAAAATAAAGCCAGGCATTTCATCTTGGAAATTGAAATTTACAAGCAATTTCCCAACCTCTGATTAACCTGAGTAATTTACAAGCACCACAGGGAGTACTTGGGTAGTGGCCTCAAAAGAACAGGCCTGGTTAGCAGCTAAGCATTACAACTGTATATTCGTTAAAATATACATATATATACTGTATTAGTTGATCTCCAATAGCATTATTATAAGACGACAATGGAGCCTAACGTTTTGCTTACGCTGAGCTGATGTTGCCACTTTCTTTCTCATCAAGATCTTGCAGTTGTCTCTCGAGAGCTTGGTTTATCCATGCGGTTGGGAATAGGGACTGGAAACACAAAGGGCAGGCTTTGGACCTGCGAGGCTAACCTGACACTGATTCTCCTGCTGCTTCATCGGGGCCACTTTGTGTTTTCTGGACAATGGATATTTGGAGGCTTGATGATACTTGCTGCCCCTGAGGTCTATGTCCAACTTGGGCAGTCCCAGGCTGCAACCCGTTCCAAGAGGCTTGCGATCTATTGAAACATCTGCTCCGTGCCCCCCCGTAACTATATTATTCTCTCCTTTTCTTGCTGTTTCTCTTTGTTACCCTTTCACTTTGTCTGTGACTCTTGCTCTTTCTCCCTTTTTTTAAATCTTTCTGTTACTCTGCCCCTCTCTCTGTTATTCTCCACCTCTGTCTTTCTCACTCTGCCCCTCTCTCTGTTATTCTCCACCTCTGTCTTTCTCACTCTGTCCCTCTCTCTGTTATTCTCCACCTCTGTCTTTCTCACTCTGTCCCTCTCTCTGTTATTCTCCACCTCTGTCTTTCTCACTCTGTCCCTCTCTCTGTTATTCTCTACCTCTGTCTTTCTCACTCTGCCCCTCTCTCTGTTATTCTCTACCTGTGTCTTTCTCATAGAATCTTAGAAAGTTACAGCACGGAAGGAAGCCATTTCGGCCCATTGTGTCCGCGCCGGCCAACAAAGAGCTATCCAGCCTAATCCCACTTCCCAGCTCTTGGTCCGTAGCCCTGCAGTTTACAGCATCCCAAGTGCACATCCAAGTACTTTTTAAATGTGGTTAGGGTTTCTGCCTCTACCACCCTTTCAGGCAGTGAGTTCCAGACCCCCACAACCCTCTGGGTGAAGAAATTGCCCCTCAAATCCCCTCTAAACCTTCCACCAATTACTTTAAATCTGTGCCCCCTGGTTTTTGACCCCTCTGCTAAGGGAAATAGGTCCTTTCTATCCACTTTATCTAGGCCCCTCATAATTTTATACACCTCAATAAGGTCTCCCCTCAGCCTCCTCTGTTCCAAGGAAAACAAACCCAGCCTATCCAGTTTTTCCTCATAGCTAAGATTCTCTACTCCCGGCAACATCCTTGTAAATCTCCTCTGTACCCTCTCTAGTGCAATCACATCTTTTCTGTAATGTGACCAGAACTGCACGCAGTACTCTAGCTGAGGCCTAACTAGTGTTTTATACAGCTGAAGCATAACCCCCCTGCTCTTGTATTCTATGCCACGGCTAATAAAGGCAAGCATTCCGTATGCCTTCTTAACCACCTTATCTACCTGGCCTGCTACCTTCAGGGATCTGTGGACATGCACTCCAAGGTCCCTTTGTTCCTCTACACTACTCAGTGTCCTACCATTTAATGTGTATTCCCTTTCCCGCATTACCTCACACTTCTCCTTTCTCACTCTGTCCCTCTCTCTCTTATTCTCTACCTCTTTCTTTCTCACTCTGCCCTTTCTCTATGGGGTAGATTTCCAATTTGCCGCCTAGGTATACTTCTGGTGTTGTTGAAAATGAAAACCGACCAGATGATCTGTATTGCCAATTATATGGCCAGGTGGAAAATTGGAAATCTGCTTCTATGTGAAATTCTTTTAATATAATTTCATAACTTATTATTACTCGCTTTTGACTCTCACTCTGCCTCTCTTTTCTCTTTTTGTTACACTCTTCAACAGGAATCAACAACAACAATGTTTAGTTGGAGGAAATTTCTGCTCATCCAGTACTGGATGTTGGACAAGCAGTGTGACAATTTAGAGACAGTGGAGGGGTCAAGAGAGGTGGTGGTGAGGTAGTGAGCCAGGGTGTCAGTTCACGACCAGTGTTCTGTTGTAGACTTTAGGCCCATTGGATCTGTATTAACTTGCAAAGTCTCACCCCCAGTGCCCTGGATTTTAATGAAAATCTTTCCATCCAATTTCTTCCACTCATTCCTATTTTCTTTGCTCTAATTTAAAAAAATAAATCCCAGAGGCGAGGTTTTATAAATAGTGGCATAGAGTACAAAAGCAAGGAAGTTATGATGAACCTTTATAAAACACTGGTTCGGCCTCAACTGGAGTATTGTGTCCAATTCTGGGCACTGCACTTTAGGAAGGATGTGAAGGCCTTAGCGAGGGTACAGAAAAGATTTACAAGAATGGTTCCAGGGATGAGGGACTTCAGTTACGTGGATAGACTGGAGAAGCTAGGGTGGTTGTTCTTAGAGCAGAGAAGGTTGAGAGGAGATTTGATAGAGGTGTTCAAAATCATCATGAGGGGTCTGGACAGAGTAGATAGAGAGAAACTGTTCCCATTGGTGGAAGGGTCGAGAAGCAGAGGACACAGATTGACAGAAGAACCAAAGGCGACATGAGGAAAAACTTTTTTACGCAGTGAGTGGTTATGATCTGGAATGCACTGCTTGAAAGGATGGTGGAGGCAGATTCAATCATGGCTTTCAAAAGGGAATTGCATAAGTACCTGAAGGAAAAATATTTGCAGGGTTACGGGGAAAGGGCAGGGGAGTGGGACTAGGCGAAGTGCTCTTGCAGAGAGCTGGCACGGGTTCGACGGGCCGAAAGGCCTCCTTCTGTGCTAGAATCATAGAATAGTTACATGACCTCCCTATGGAGCTGCTGATCCAGGAGTCATCTGGAAGGTGAAGACCCAGCAGCTAGTGGAAGCTATGTCGATATTGACTTGAAACGTATTCTAAATGTTCCCAGACATGTTGTGCCTCATTTTCTTCATGTAGGGCCTCGCAATGTTAGGTGTGCGGCGGGCGGATATGGTGCTGTGTGTTAGCGGGGATGACTGCAGTGGTATTTAAGAGATGAAGCTCATTTAGAGGGTATGCAGTGGGCTGAGCAAACACCTGTCATGGCGGCTTTATACCAGTTATATATTTTTTGTGATTAGACTAATCAGAAATGACACTACAGAAAGGGTACTGAGATGTAATTGGTTGAATGGACAGTATGAAGCAGTGGATATTGAGATGACATACCTTCATCATGTTCCTACCAGCTTGCTTTGCTCTCATTCCACGTTAGCTGAAAATGGTATTGTTTCCTTGTGTTTATTTATAAATATTAATTTTTGAGTTGGGAAAATACTTACTGGCTTGGTCCCAACTCCCAGAGTATGGATCTAATTAAGGAGGAGATGGGATGTGGAACAGCAGGGGGGGTTGGCAGTATAGAATCATAGAATGGTTACAGCACGGAAGAAGGCCATTCGGCCCATCGCGCCCGTGCTGGCTCTCTGCAAGAGCACTTCAGCTAGTCCCACTCCCCTGCCCTTTCCCTGTAGCCCTGCAAATTTCTTTCCTTCAGATACTTAGCCAACTCCCTTTTGAAAGCCGTGATTGAATCCGCCTCCACCACCCTTTCAGGCAGTGCATTCCAGATCTTAACCACTCGCTGTGTAAAAAAGTTTTTTCTTATGTCGTCTTTGGTTCTTTTGCCAATCACCTTAAATCTGTGTCCTCTGGTTCTCGACCCTTCTGCCAATGGGAACAGTTTCCCTCTATCTACTCTGTCCAGACCCCTCATGATTTTGAACACCTCTATCAAATCTCCTCTCAATCTTCTCTGCTCCAAGGAGAGCAACCCCAGCTTCTCCAGTCTATCAACGTAACTGAAGTCCCTCATTCCTGGAATCATTCTCGTAAATCTTTTCTGCACCCTCTCTAAGGCCTTCACATCCTTCCTAAAGTGTGGTGCCCAGAATTGGACACAGTACTCCAGTTAGGGCCGAACCAGTGTTTTATACAGGTTCACCATAATTTCCAAACTTTTGTACTCTATACCTCTATTCATGAAGCCCAGGATCCCGTAAGCCTTTTAAACTGCTTTCTCAACCTGCCCTGCCACCTTCAATGATTTGTGCACACGTACCCCCAGGTCTCTCTGTTCATGCACCCCCTTCAGGCTTGTACCATTTAGTTTATATGTCCTCACCTCATTCTTTTACCAAAATGTATCACTTCACACTTTTCTGCATTAAATTTCATCTGCCACGTGTCCGCCCATTTCACCAGCCTGTCTGTCTTTCTGAAGTCTATCACTCTCCTCCTCACTGTTCACTATACTTCCAAGTTTTGTGTCATTTGCAGATTTTGAAATTGTGCCCTGTGCACCCACGTCCAAGTCATTATATATCAAGAAAAGCAGTGGTCCTAGAACCGACCTCTGGGGAACACCATTGTATACCTTCCTCCAGTCTGAAAAACAACCGTTCACCACTACTCTCTGTTTCCTGTCGCTTAGCCCATCCGTATCCACGCTGCCAATGTCCCTATTATTCCATGGGTTTCAACTTTGTGGCATTTTGTCGAACGCCTTTTGAAAATCCATGTACACCACATCAACCGCATTGCCCTCATCAACCCTCTCTGTTACCTCATCAAAGAACTCAATCAAGTTAGTTAAACACGATTTGCCTTTAACAAATCTGTGCTGGCTTTCCTTAATTAATCCACACTTATCCAAGTGACTGTTAATTTTGTCCCTGATTACTGTTTCTAAAAGCTTCCCCACTAACGAGGTCAAACTGACTGGCCTGTAGTTACTGAGCTTATCTTTACACCCTTTTTTGAACAATGGTGTAATATTTGCAATTCTCCAGTCCTCTGGCACCACCCCTGTATCTAAGGAAGATTGGAAGATTATGGCCAGTATCTCTGCGATTTCCTCCCTCAATTCCCTCGGCATCGTAAGATGCATCCCATCTGCTCCTGGTGACTTATCTACTTTAAGTACAGCCAGCCTTTCTAATACCTCCTCTTTATCAATTTTTATCCTATCATGTATCTCCACCTCCTTTACTATGTCTATGGCAGCATCCTCTTCCTTGGTGAAGACAAATGCAAAGTACTCGTTTAGTACTTCAGCCATACCCTCTGCCTCCATGCATAAAGTATACAGTAGCAGCAGTTTAGATGGGATCGTGCTGGGTGTAGTAGGGGTGCATCTACTTGTATATGGGAAGCATTTTGTAAAAGGTTACACCTAAGGATCCTGCAAGAGAACTGCCACCATTTATCCTAGTTTTAACATTTTGACATTTGGATCGGGCTATGACTTGATGAATACACCAATTCTGGATCTTCAGAACTGAATTGGAACTCAAATACTGAAGAAGGTCTACATCTCACCATCTGAGTATAAACACCGGCATAGGCTTGGTCCAAATGGCCTGATTATGTTCTGTACATTATATATAATAATGAGAAAGCAGCTCTCCACACTACTGTGTCAGCTGTGGCTCAGTTGGTAGCACACTCACCTCTGAGTCAGAAGGTTGAAGGTTCAAGTCCCACTCCAGGGACTTGAGCACATAAAGCTCGGCTGACACTCCAGTTGCAGTGCTGAGGGAGTGCTGCACTGTCAGAGGTGCCGTCTTTCGGATGAGACGTTAAACCGAGGCCCCGTCTGCTCTCTCAGGTGGATGTAAAAGATCCCACGGCACTATTTCGAAGAAGAGCAGGGGAGTTATCCCCGTTGTCCTGGCCAATATTTATCCCTCAACCAACATAACAGAAACAGATTATCTGGTCATTCTCACATTGCTGTTTGTGGGATCTTGCTGAGCGCAAATTGGCTGCCGCATTTCCCACATTACAACAGTGACTCCACTTCAAAAGGTGAAAGGTGCTATATAAATGCAAGTCTTTCTTTTACTATACACACACACTGTTTGACCATATATACTATGTAATAGTACGCTCTAATATTTAATCATATCTAATATTTAATCATGTATACACACACCTGAGCATCGCACAATTACACTTGGATGATCTTTGAGAAAGCCCCTACTTGTCTATGTGGGCCTGTAGCTAATTAAATATTAATCACCATTACTCACAGTACAGCTACTAATACATTTTTAACTAAACAGATAAACGTCCCCTCATGATGCATATTTTACTATGCATACACACACAATAAGTATGCACCAAATATACATTTTTAAGTTGTACATATTCACTCTATTATAATTCAGGGTTTATCAAAATAATACAGACACAGGCAATCACCTGGACTGCTAGCCTTTTATATTAGGTATTACGGCCACAAAAACCTGTGATCGCACCCTGTCTCCCCAAACATGACAGGGTGGGAATTCTACCTACTGACCCCAGGTGCCCCTGGACCTCATTGGAATTCCTGGAGTCAGGATACAGAAGTACAGTGGGTGGGTGTCCACACCCATATCGTCTGCTAGATGTTGTGGGGAGAAGGGTTAATGCTGCTGGGCCTGAGCGCCAACATGTCTTGTCGAAAAAGCATGGACTTCAAAGAATTGACCATTTCCAAGACCTTATTGCTGCAGCGAAATATTTCTTAACCGACTGCTGTAAGGAAAACAGTCTCATCAGATTTGGTGGGCCCTGCTTCCACCACCTGGCGGCGATGGGCACCTGACCCGCCAGGCGATGGGCACCTGACCCGCCACCTGACAGCAATGTACACCTGCTTCTTGGAGACGACACTGGTGGTCATTCCACCAGTTTCACCTCTTTCCCTGATGCCACCCTCAAAGGTGTAAGGAGCAATAACTGGGCCCACTTCAATTTCTGCTCCTGTTAGCCCCGCTTCGATAAAGACCCCAGTGCAACCATAACTCTGAGGCAATTCAGGGCCAATACGTTTATTTTTGTGTACAAAACAAATTGCCCTAGTTCTCAAAGGGTTAATGAGTAAAGGGCCAGTTCCACGATCCCGTGCTCTGTGGGAACCCGAGCTGACAGGGAGCATGAGGCGGGCAGGCAGCCCGTTACATTAATGAACAGAAAATCACCAGCTGTAATGGACTCGCGCGGAGCTAGGCTCCCGACTGTGGTTGGATCACTGAATTGGCCTT
Organism: Squalus acanthias; assembly: GCA_030390025.1. Taxonomy (NCBI): domain Eukaryota; kingdom Metazoa; phylum Chordata; class Chondrichthyes; order Squaliformes; family Squalidae; genus Squalus; species Squalus acanthias. The sequence continues at coordinate 116,374,236 of CM059429.1, read as the reverse complement.
TTATGTTATAACCATGTTACCATTAATATTTTCTTAAAGAAAACTAAGCTGATGTTTTGTTTCCGTAACTGGCTTTAACTGAATCTTCAAACCAAACTTTCCCTGTCGTAAATCCACTGCACTCTGCTTTCTATAGGACCACCCTCCTTGAAACAGTTGTGTCGACTGTACATTTGGAAATGTTTGGGTCATTCTCAGCTCATTACCATATCCAAGTTACCCATCCCACAGCCGCTAAAGGACTTCCTGTGCTACAGGTAATGACTTCAGAGACTGCACCACCCATATCAAAAACTCATTCTGATTCCAAAGTTAGGACCTGGGCCTTTGTTCTCTGTTGTGACCCAATCTACAGTCCACAAGTATAGACTGGCACTGCTCGGATTAGAGGTATGTGTGTTATACCAGGTTTGTCAGTCTTGTTATTCTGTATGTGCTGCACCAGGATTACTATATCTTCATTTGCAGATTGTTCATTAGTGATGCCACTGAGTATCCCCAAAGGGAAATGGAAAAATTCAGAGAGGAGGAGGAGGGAGGAGATATATTGCAAAAAAAATTAAGTTACAAACATTTTTTAATTTACCTCAAAAGCCCACCTTAGCGGACGTCTTGGCCTGGGAATGCGACCGTGCAGTGTCCGTTTCTCAGCGCTAAACAGCTTCCTAAGCCTCCGACATGGTGGGCAGGAAACGCACACTCTTTATGCTCGGAAATGTGCCACCCCCATATTGGTGTAGGCAAAAAAACAGGCATTAGACCCTTTGCATATTCAAATAAAGTGCCTACCACCTGTTTGGGACCCTCACTGCGCAATCGGTGTGCCCTGTACACAGCTGGAGCTGGGCAAGCTGCACGCAGGAAAACCAGGTCTAAATGCAGCCTAACCGGCAGTCCTTCAAAGGACCCCTGCAGGCCGCAGCCAACAAGGTAAGTGTTTAAAATATACTCATTGAATGTGGAGCCAGGAGGAGCAGGAGTGAACCTGACCCTACAGTCAAAGAGCACGGGTCACTGACGGCCACTGACCCCCGATCGTCTCAGCCGCCACCTTCCCCGATCTCACCCTCCCCGATCCCAACCTTTCCCCACCCTCCCCGATCCCACCCTCCCCGATCTCGACCTCTCCCCACCCTCCCCGATCCCACCCTCCCTGATCCAAACCTCTCCCCACCCTCCCCGATCCCACCCTCTCCCCTCCTCTCCCGGCTGTTACCCACCCTTCTGATCGCCCCCATTCCCGGTTGCCCCCCCATTCCTGTCCCCATTAAGGATGGGTCTGAGGGCCGATGCTTGCGTGGCGGCAGCCCAATGTTCAGAACTTCTGCACCAGCGAGCTGCCCAGGACGTCCTTTAGGAGTCTCCAGCTGCCCGCTCGAATTTCTAAGCCTTTACCTGTAAACTAGGCCCCAGTTTTGACTTCTGTCTGGGCCCTACTACACAGAATGGAACCATTATTTTCACAGCAGCAGCCACGCATAGTTTTGGAGGTATTCGGTTGTGAACCTTAAGATTTTTATTGTGCCTATTCATTCTTCTGAAGTTGAGCTCTCCTGCTTGAACTCAAGGACAGTGACACATTTCAAGCAGTTATTACCACAAATAGAGTTAAAATTGAGAGAGATATTTTCATCTTCATTCACAGCATTGGTAATCCTGCAAACGGTGATACTTTTGTTTGGTTCCTGTCCCTCTGGTCTGTTAAATCCCCAATTGATGCTTTTCTTTATCAGTAGCCTTGGCATAAGGCTTTTACAAATGAATCAAGGCAATCATTAGAGATTCCAGTAATCCACAGATCAGGAAGGTGCTCTGAACTCTTCAGGTGCCCGCCTGTTGTAAAATCCAAAACAGGGAAAGTATTTTGGAACATTCGGTGGGTTAGTATTGGGCTTATGAGGATAGGAGTTGAGATATGACTTGGGAACAGTGGCAAATGAAGATTGAGGTACTTCCCCGTAGGATAGAATCATACAGCACAGAAGGAGGCCATTTGGCCAGTGCCAGCTATTTGAAAGAGCTATCCAATTTAGTCCCACACCCCAGCTATTACCCCATAACCCTGCAAGTTAGTCCTCTTCAAATACATGTAGAATTGCTTTTTGAAAGTTCCTATGGAATCTGATTCCACCACCCTTTCAGGTAATGCGTTCCAGATCACAACAACCATCTGTATGAAAACATTTCTCCTCATTTCCCCTCTAGTTCTTCTGCCAATTATTTTAAATCTATGACCTCTGGTTATCGACATACTTGCCAGAGGAAACAGTTTCTCCCTACTTGCTTTATCAAAACCCCTCATAATTTGGAATACCTCTATTAGGTCTTCCCTTAACCATCTCTGCTCTAAGGAGAACAATCCCAGCGTCTTCAATCTTTCCACATAACTGAAGTCCCTCATCCCTGGTATCATCCTGGTAAACCTCCTCTGTACCCTCTCCATGGCCTTGACATCCTTCCTAAAGTATATAAAGCCAAGTATCCCGTATGCTTTCTTAACCACCTTATCAACTTGCCCTGCCACCTTTAAAGATTTGTGAATATGCACCTTAAAATAATGCCATTTAGATTATACTGCCTTTTCAGGTTGTTCTTCCCAAAGTGCTTCACTTCACACTTAGCCGCATTAAATTGCATCTGCCGTGTGTCTCCCCATTTCACCAGTCTGTCTATGTCCTCCTGAGGTCTGTTACTATTCTGCTCACTAATTACTATATTGCCAAGTTTTGTATCGTGCGCAAACTTCAAAATTATACTCCCTATACCCAAGTCAAGGTCATTTATAAATAAGAAAAGCAATTGTCCTAATACTGACCCCTGGAGGGACCTCACTGCATACTTCTCTCCAGTTAGAAAAACATCCGTTCACCACTAATCTCTGCCTCCTATCCCTTAGCCAATTACGTACCCAAGTTACCACCGTCCCTTTAATACCATGTGCTTCTATTTTCCGAATTGGTCTGTTATGTGGTACTTTATCAAAAGTATTTGAAAGTCCATATATACAGCATCTGCTGCACTACATTCATCAACCCTCTCTGTTACTTCATCAGTGAACTCAATCAGGTTAGTCAGAAACAATTTGCCTTTAACAAATCCATACTGGCTGCCCCTTAGTAGCCCATGCTTCTCCAAGTGAGAATTGACCTTGTCCTTGACAATGGGCTCTAGTAGTTTGGCATTAGACTAACTGGCCAGTAGTTACCAGGTTTATCCCTCTCCCCTTTTTTGAACAGGGGTGTAACATTTGCAATCCTTAGTCCTTTGGCACCATTTCCTTATCCAAGGAGGATTGAAAGATTGAGGTCAGAGCTTCTGCTATCTCCACCCAGGCTTCCCTCAGTAACCTAGGATGCATCCCATCTGGGCCTGGAAGGAGTGAAAACTGGAATGTAGTTCAACTTTTACTTTCATAAAACTTCCAGTAGGTTATTACAGAAAGCCAATGGCAAAGGCTTTGCTGAAGTTCAACATGGTGACGACAGATGCATGGAGTAGGGGGGACATAAAATTAAAGATGGAGAACTTTCTGTAAACGAAAGGTTCCCTCTCTTATACAACCCAGAGGCAATGAGTACCAAAAATATTGAACCTTCTCTTCCAACCCACTTGTGGTTTTATTGTTGAAATCAGGTAACTCACTGAATTTTTGTGCACTGGTCAACATTTATCCCTCATCCAACACCACCAAAAATCGATTATAAACAAATACTGTTTATGGGATCTTGCTGTGTACAAATTGGCTGCCATGTTTGCCTACAGAACAGTGATTGCACTTCAAAAGTAGCTCATTAGCTGTGAAGCTCTTTGAGCTATCCTACAGATGTGAAAAGTGCAAATAAATGTAAATCCATCCTTCCTTTCCTTTTTTTCCTCTTTCTTTTTGGAGTGGGGAGGGGCTGTTCACATTCCTACCTGAAGTGCCTATTCAGAAATGGGGCTATTATATATTGATTACTAATTTCTTATAATTGGCGGGTAAACAATTACCCAGAAAGGCACATTTTCTCTACTGCATGCAAAAGCAATCGGGGGGCCAGTGCCTTCAGCACTGTTGACTGAAAGATTGTAAGAGTGGTCTGGGAACCCAATTCTTTATCATGTCTACAGAGGCAGCACTTTACAGGTAAAGCAGCTGTCAAACATTTAAAGGATACTCCGATAAGTAGAGTTAAGTGACACAGCTTGGCTTTAATACCATTCTTCACTAACTTTTACCACGACCGCTAATGTCAATAAAATGGTTTCTAATGTTTGAAGGTGTCAGCCGTGGCTCAGTGAGTCAGAAAGTTGTGGGTTCAAGTTCTCTCTATACTAACAGAAACAGTCTGCTTCTATGTACCTTGTCTCACTCGCTTTCATCATTTTAAAACCTTCTGTTTTATCGCCCATAATGGATTGAGCCTTGTTTGAGACATCTCTATCTGAGATCCTGCTAACTGGCTGATCTCTGCTTGTGACGCCTTGAGCATTGAAAGGCTTAAAGAATATGCATTTTTATCCTTTTATCTTAAATGAATTTGAATTGGAATTTTAAATGCACACAACTTTTTCTATTTTATATCTATGCAAACTATATTTTTAAAAAGTTTCATTGTGATTTTTAAAACCATTCAGGTGTGTAGTACATTTATTCAGTTTCTAAAGTGTATTGTACATTAAGACAAATGTTGTAAACTCTAAACCTGTTCTTTGTTTCTGTATTTTCATAATAAAGTTACAGAAGAAATGTGCTATGTTTTTGTTCTGGTACTGAAATATTACCAATGTTCTCGTATTGTTTCTATTGTAAACAGGCCTAGAATGTTGTAAGAAATCTCGATTGGTGGGGGGGGGGGCGTTGGTGATTTCCTCTTTAATATTTGCACCAAAGTCCCTAATCACATTTTTTACACTCTTCACAGTGAGGAAGTCTATACTCAGGGTCAATCTTTTGTCCCTCCAATTTTCTCCAATCTTCTGAAAATGCTGGTTCTTGTTCTGATGCAGCTCCATGGACACTCTGCTACCTCAGCCAACTAACCATCCTTCGTCTGGGCCTGACCAGGCTGTTTGACTGTGGGGAGTCCAGCCCAGCTCACCTTGTCCTCACTCAACATCCCCATGGGAACTTTTCAGCAGGATTCACTAGAGGGGAGGAAATTCTGGATGACTTAATTTCCCTGCCCAACGTAGGGGCACTGAATCTGATTAAATGCCCCTACTGACACCTCAGCTGAAAGCTAAATTGGCAGAGATGGCATCAAACCTGGAATCTTCCTGGTCTGTGTGGTTTGGTCCTATACTTTGTATTAAATTTACTAATTGAGATTTTGAGCAGATCACATTTGACTTCTAACCATGTAATATATACATTATGAGCTGTGTAATACACAGCATAATTGATAATATCAGGTCTGCCAACTCTGACATTTGGTGGGAGTCTCTTGCGGAAGATCAGGATTTCCTTCTTCAGACTCACGATGTCTTGTATGTCAGGACTATGCCCTTCAGTGAAACAAAGCAGGAGAATGCCATGGAGGTAGGGCTATACCAGCATTTATAGTGAAAGTAAAAGCCCTCTATTAAATCAATAGGGCCTATAGTTTTGATAGAAAACTTTCACTATTGCTATAGATGCTGGAAGAGTCACGTACTCATAGTCAAGCACGCAGTCAATGCTTTCTGGAGGTGAGGAAAGAAACTATTGGCGGAAAGGAACAGGAGAGGAGGATACGTGCGTTCATTGTACTTGGCTGTGCCTTGCGTCCCATATGACAGCCTCAGCTTTGCTTATGCTTCTGGCATGAGTTAACACCTCAGATATTTGGATGTTGCTGAAAATCTTGAGCTCAGGAGATAAACAGGAAATCTGACAAAAACAGAAAATGCTGAAAATTCACAACAGATCCAAAAACACCTAAAAAGAGAAAAGAAACTAGCTTAGCGTCCTGGGTGTAAATCCTATGTCAGCACTGGAGACTGGAAGGTAAGTGAGCCACAATAGGTCTGAGGAAAGCCAAGGAGTCTTGCCAGGCCCTGATACTGCATTCACACCACAACTGAAGTGTCCTTGAAGTGAAGCCACTTCATACTAGCTGTACCTTAGGGTCTAAATGGTTCCTAAGCCCTTGCACATTTATCAGAGAATTGTTGACACTAAAAATGGTAATTAAACTACTGATGCTGTAAAGGTCAGCTCCAATTTAACTGATTTTCTAATTCAGAATCTAATAGCCTCTATCCCAGGCAGGCCTGTATATAATACAATGCAGATTTGTCCTGTTAAGATTTCACTAACCGTCCTGTACCTCTGACAAGCCAAGTCAGTGCTCTGAGTGCCTCACCCATATTCTCTTCTTGCTCCATACGTACTGTGTGTGAACACAAGGCCACCAGTTGAGAGGAGTAGAGGGGGGAGACTGCCTGAAGACACAGTACATTAGGAGTGGGCCTTCCAGGTACTGGGCTGCCATGGTGCCTTGCCTGAAGCACACGGCGAGGGCCAGTGTCAAGAGGTGAGTTAAAAAGCCTCTGTTCTCTCTTAATGGCAACAATCCTCTAAAGTTTGCAGATTATAGGAAACTTGGCAAAGCAGTAGACAGTGATGAGGATAGTTATAGGCTTCAGGGTGACATAGACAGGATGGTGAAATGGGCAGAAGCTCGGCAGATGGAGTTCAATGTGGAGAAGTGTGAAATAATGCACTTTGGGAGGACTAATATGGAAAGACAGTATACTCTAAATGGCACGATTTTGAAAAGTGTCGATGAGCAGAGAGACTTTGGTGTCCATATGCACAAATCCTTAAAGGTGGCAGGGTGAGTTGATAAGGTGGTTAAAAAAGCAAATGTGTTACTTGGGTTTATAAATAGAGGAATAGAGTATAAAAGCAGAGATCATGCTAGAACTTTATAAAACACTGGTTAGGCCTCAGCTGGAGTATTGTGGACAATTCTGGGCACCACACTTCAGGAAAGATATAAAGGCCTTAGAAAGAGTATGGAGGAGGTTTACCAGGATGTTACCACAGGGATGAGGGACTTCAGTTATGAGGAGAGGTTGGAAAAGTTAGGACTGTTCTCCTTGGAACAGAGAAGGTGAAGAGGTGACCTGATCGAGGTTTTCAAGATGATGAGATGTGTTGATAGAGAAAAACTATTCCCTCTGGTGAGTGGGTCAATAACCAGAGGTCGTAGATTTAAAATCATTGGCAAAGGAGCTAGAGGGGAGATGAGGAGAAATGTTTTCACTCAGTTGTGGGGATCTGGAACGCTCCACCTGAAGAGGTGGTGGAAGCTGATTCCATCAATAATTTTAAAAGGGAGTTGGACGGGTTCTTGAGGATGAGGAACTTACAGGGTTACAGACAAAACGCGGGGATGTGGGACTAAGCACGACTGCTCCTTCAAAGAGCCAGCACAGGCACAATGGGCAGCAAGGAAGCAAGCACCCCTCGAGAGCTGGTAAGACCAGACCTCGTCAACTACTCGCCTGACTTAGTACGCAGGATCAGAGAGACTCGAAATAGTGGGTAGATGTGCCACGTTCCCCATTGAAGCAGGGTAGGCAGTGGGAGGGAATGAAGAGACAAGGGGTGCAAGACTACACGGGCCCGTGATTGAAAAGCAGGATGATACTGGAGCATTGGAAATACTTGTGCACTCTGGGGTCCGTGACCCATGATTTGCGACACCTCACAATGGGGCAGGAAATGGATTGTTTGTGCAAGGTGGTTGCTCTGGGCTTCCTGGATCTGTCTGGACAGCCACCGTCCAGCTGATGCCAGTGCCCCATGATCCAGCACCAACCTGCAGCGCTGGCAGTCACAGTCTAACAGACATGCTGCCAAGTTTCAGGAAGGTAGCACATGCCCCGCCTCCCCCACCACCCCTGCCCACAGGCTTCATGCCAGGCAGCTCAGAAGCTCTCTCCAGACACAGTCAGTAGCTGTCCCATCGCTGGAGTCAGCTGCTGGGAGTTGAGAGCTAACACAGACCCATGTCCCTTCAGTGTAGCATTGGGATTTCCCCCTGCACTTCTCTCTGACTCCACTGAACCAGTCAGATGCAGCACCAGGCAATGTGGCCTCATCGAGGCTACACTCCTCCAATTCTGGCCTCTTGCACATCCCCGATTTTAATCATTCCACCATTGGCATCCGTGCCTTCAGCTGCCAAGGCCCTAAGCTCTGGAATTCCCTCCCTAAACCTCTCTACCTTTCTTTCCTCCTTTAAGCCACTCCTTAAAACCTACCTCTTTGACCAGGCTTTTGGTCACCTGCCCTAATATCTCCTTATGTGGCTCGGTGTCAAATTTTGTTTGATAACGCTCCTGTGAAGCACCTTGCGACATTTTACAATGTTAAAGGCGCTGTATAAATACAAGTTGTTGTTGAGGCACCAAGGGAAATAGCGCTGTCTCCCGGGTGTAGGGTGCCTGTTTGCTTGCTGAGTCCACCTCATAATAATGGGAAACAAGGAAATGGCAGAGGCATTGAACAAATATTTTGTATCTGTCTTCACAGTAGAGGACACTGAAAACATCCCAGTAATAGTAGAAAATCAAGGAGCAAAAGGGAGGGAGGAACTTAAAACAATGACTATCACTAGAGAAAAAGTGCTAGGCAAACTAATGGGTCTAAAGGCTGACAAGTCCCCTGGACCTGATGGCCTGCATCCTAGGGTCTTAAAAGAAGTGGCTACAGAGATAGTGGGTGCATTAGTTGTAATCTTCCAAAATTCCCTTGACTCTGGAAAAGTACCTGTGGATTGGAAAACCGCAAATGTGACACCCTTATTCAAAAAAGGATGGAGACAGAAAGCAGGAAACTATAGGCCAGTTAGCCTAACATCTGTCATTGGCAAAATGCTCGAATCCATTATGAAGGAAGTAGTAGCAGGGCATTTAGAAAATCATAATACAATCAAACAGTGTCAACATGGTTTTATGAAAGGGAAATCGTGTTTGACAAATCTACTGGAGTTCTTTGAGGAGGTAACGAGCAGTGTGGATAAAGGGGAACCAGTAGATGTAGTGTATTTGGATTTCCAAAAGGCATTCGACAAGGTGCCACATAAAAGGTTACTGAATAAGATAAGAGCTCATGGTGTTGGGGGTAATATATTAGATTGGATAGAGGATTGGCTAACTAACAGAAAACAGAGAGTTGGGATAAATGGGTCATTTTCAGGATGTCAATCTGTAATTAGTGGGATGCCACAGGGATCAGTGCTGGGGCCTCAACTATTTTCAATCTATATTAATGACTTGGATGAAGGAAGCGAGTGTATTGTAGCCAAATTTGTGGACAATACAAAGATAGGTGGGAAAGCAAGTTGTGAGGAGGACATAAAGAGTCTGCAAAGAGATATAGATAGGTTAAGTGAGTGGGCAAGAATTTGGCAGATAGAATATAATGTGGGAAAATGTGAAGTTATATATTTGCATTGGAGGCAGTTCAGAGAAGGTTCACTAGGTTGATTCCTGGGATGGAAAGGTTGTCTTATGAGGAAAGTTTGAGCAGGTTGGGCCTATACTCATTGGCGTTTAGAAGAATGAGAGGTGATCTTATTGAAACATATAAGATTCTGAGGGGATTGGACAGGGTAGCTGCTGAGAGGATGTTTCCCCTCGTCAGGGAATCTAGAACGAGGGGCCATAGTCTCAGAATAAGGGGTTGCCCATTTAATATGGAGATGAGAAATTTCTTCTCTGAGGGTCGTGAATCTTTGGAATTCCTTACCCCAGAGAGCTGTGGAGGCTGAGTCATTGAATATATTCAAGGCTGAGATAAACAGATTTTTGAGCAACAGGGGAGTCAAGGGTCATGGGGAGCGGGCAGGAAAGTGGAGTTGAGGCCAAAATTGGATCAGCCATGATCTTATTAAATGGCGGAGCAGGCTCGAGGGGCCGAATGGCCTGCTCCTGCTACTATTTCTTATGTTCTTATGTTCCTTCTCACCTTTTATGTCCTGCTATTGTTCCACATTCAATTTCTGTAAATAGTTTTATAATGTTGTTAGTCTGTTTACAAGAATTCATGCAGACTTGCTTGTTTGAAAAAGATTAATTAATGTTGGACAAATATTTGATACTTAACTATCTCTGCACTGTGTCACTGATGCTGGCCAAATCCTTGTTCAAGTTCACATGGAAGTAATGTTCCACGGACAATGTTAAAGTATTTCCGAGTGTCTGAGCTCTGACAATTCAGCTGCTCAATCAAGGACCTCGCCACCTGATTTTTCCATTTTACAGTTCACTGTTCTTGGGCACTGTAGGTAATTGAAGCCTGTCAGTGTTACATTGCTCTTTGTTTAATAAAGTTTCATTGAAATTTTGTACTGAATAAAACTTCTATTTTTTCTTAAAGGATCTTGCCTGTCAGTGCTTGAATTCACAGCCCCACCGGGAATCGGCTCGCCAACTCTGGTTGAATGTATTCCTGTAGGTTTCATCACATGACCTCCCGCCTCCAACTGCCCCCGCCACCATTGGTCGCGCAACATGTCCATCCTCGTGGAGTCCCACCCCCACACTCGCCATTGGTCGCCCAACATGTCCATCCTCGTGGAGTCTCGCCCCCCACTCCCGCCACTGGTCGCCCAACACATCCATCCTCGCGGAGCTCCGCCCCCCACTCCCGCCATTGGTCGTGCGACACGTCCATCCTCGCCGAGCCCCGCCCCCACTCCCGCCATTGGTTGCCCAACACGTCCATCCTTGCAGGACCCCTTCCCACACCTGTCCAAGCTTACAGCACCCCAAATGGACCTCTCCATCACCTGCTGGGTCACTGCGTGTGTGCAATTGTAGCTTTCCTGTGCTGCATTGTGGGGGAGGTAAAACAGTGTCATCAGCCATAGCTTATGGGGTGGGTCCATCCACTTGCTTGTCCCTCCCCGCTGAATACGTCATTGATAATGGAATGGCGAATGACTAAAGCTTTGTGACAGCTTCACCGATGTGTTGAGTTTATAGGCAGATTCCTTTATCAGGCATTGCAGATGATTAGCATATTTAGCAAGTGATACTTCAATGATGGTGGAGCCCAGCACGTGAGTGCAAAAGACAAGGCTGAAGCGTTCGGAACAATCTTCAGCCAGAAGTGCCAGGTGGATGATCCATCTCAGCCTTCTCCTGAGGTCCCCACCATCACAGAAGCCAGTCTTCAGCCAATTGGATTCACTCCACGTGATATCAACAAACGGCTGAGCGCACTGGATACAGCAAAGGTTATGGGCCTCGACAACATTTCGGCTGTCATGCTGAAGATTTGTGCTCCAGAACTAGCCGTACCTCTAGCCAAGCTGTTCCAGTACAGCTACAACACTGGCATCTACCTGACAATGTGGAAAACCATAGCGAGGATGAAGGAACGGCGATATATTTCCAAGTCAGGGTGGTGTGTGACTTGAAGGCGAACTTGGAGGTCATGATGCTCCCATGCACTTGCTGCCCTTGGCGAAGGTCATTGATGAAGCAGCTGAAGATGGTTGGGCCTAGGACACTGCCCTGAGGAACTTCTGCAGCGATGTCCTGAGGCTGTGATGATTGGCCTCCAACCACCACAACCATCTTCCTTTATGCTAGGTATAACTCCAGCCAGTGGAAAGTTTCCCCCCTGATTCCCATTGACTTCAATTTTACTTGGGCTCCTTGGTGGCACACTCGGTCAGATGTTGCTTTGATGTCAAGGTCAGTCACTTTCACCTCACCTCTGGAATTCAGCTCTTTTGTACATGTTTGGACCAAGGTTGCAAAGAGGTCTGGAGTCGAGTGGTCCTGGTGGAACCCAAACTGAGTGTCGGTGAGCAGGTTATTGGTGAGTAAGTGCCGCTTGATAGCACTGTTGATGACACCTTCCATCACTTTGCTGATGATTGAGTAGACTGATGGGACAGTAATTGGCTGGATTGCATTTATGGACAGGAAATACCTGGGCAATTTTCCATTTTGTCAGGTAGATGCCAGTGTTATAGCTGTACTGGAACAGCTTGGCTAGAGGCGTGGCTAGTTCTGGAGCACAAGTCTTCAGCAATGCAGCCGGGATGCTGTCGGGATCCATAGCCTTTGCTGTATCCAGTGCGCTCAGCCTTTTCTTGATATCACATGGAGTGAATCGAATTAGCTGAAGACTGGCTTCTGTGATGGTGGGGACCTTGGGAGGAGGGAGCTAAGGGTCATCCACTCGGCACTTCTGGCTGAAGATGGTTGCAAATGCTTCAGCCTTGTCTTTTGCACTCACGTACTGGGCTCTGCCATCATTGAGGATGGGGATACTCATCGAGCCTCCTCCTCCCGTTAGTTGTTTAATTGTCCAATTCATTATAGGTTGTCGCAAGCCTGCAGAGCTTTGATCTGATCCATTGGTTGTGGAATCGCTTAGCCTTGTCTATAGCATGCTGCTTCTACTGTTTAGCATGCATGTAGTCCTGAGTTGTAGCTTCACCAGGTTGGCACCTCATTTTTTAGGTATGCCTGGTGCTGCTCCTGGCATGCTCTTCTACACTCATGAAACCAGGGTTGGTCCCCTGGCTTGATGTTAATGGTAGAGTGAGGGATATGCCAGGCCATGAGGTTACAGATTGTGGTGGAATGCAATTCTGCTACTGCTGATGGCCCACAGGGCCTCATGGATGCCCAGTTTTGAGCTGCTAGATCTGTTTTGATTCTGTCCCATTTAGCACATTGGTAGTGCCACACAATACGATGGAGGGTGTCCTCAGTGTGAGGATGGGATTTCGTCTCCACAAGGACTGTGCAGTGGTCACTGCTACCAATACTGTCATGGACAGATGCATCTGCACCAAGTATATTAGTGAGGATGAGGTCAAGTAGATTTTTCCCTTGTGTTAATTCTCTCACCACCTGCCACAAGCCCAGTCTGGCAACTATGTCCTTCAGGGCTCAGCCAGCTTGGTCACTAGTGGTGCTACCGAGCCACTCATGGTGATGGACGTTGAAGTCCCCCACCCTGAGTAGATTCTGTGCCCTTGGTGTTCAACATGGAGGAGTACTGATTCATCTGCTGAGGGAGGGCGGTAGATGGTAATCAGCAGGAGATTTTCTTGCCCATGAGTCAGTGATCTGAATGACGGTGGAGGGTGGAATCAGGGAGGCTGCAGGAGAGTGCTGGAGCAGTCCAGCCTCAAGGGGTGGCTAGAGTTTGGCTGAAGAGGGGGAAGGTAGAGGCGGAGGCATGTGATGTCTCAGAGGTGGTAAGAAAGCTATCTTGGTGACGAATCACATGAGGGAGGAAGCTGAGCTCGAAGTTGAGTAGCAGACCAAAGAGCATTAAACTTCCTGAGCTCAGGAGCACAACCTGGGAAAGGGCAGCACTGACTGTGCAGGTACATGAGTAATCTTTATAGATGAGCCCTTTTCTGCTCCCACACTCCCTCAGGATTTTCGTTTGCTACCAGCATATTGCAGGAGTGTGACATGATAGCTAAGGAATTTTCCAACTTTCAAATGGCCCTTTTTTAAATATTTCAGCTCACCTTTGAAGACCAGGACTGTTGTTCAGATGTCTCACATTACCTGTCAGTTCAATATTTCCAGGTCTGTATAAAGGACAAGATAGCAACCCAGACAGCTAGGATTGGTCGAATTCCACTTAGCACTGCTGGACAGCTTTCTTGTTCTTTTTTATCTTGTTACTTTAAAAGCCAGATTACACACACACACAGTTGTAGCAATGCAGGATCAGGACTTTATTGAAACCTCATACCATCCACAACCTGTGTGAGCTCTCTGCGACATCACACTACACCATTCCAGTCTGAGAGCTCAGGTCTTTCCATACTACACCATCCCAGTCTGAGAGCTCAGGTCTTTCCATACTACACCATTCCCGTCTGAGAGCTCAGGTCTTTTAGAAACATAGAAACATAGAAAAATAGGAGCAGGAGTAGGCCATTTGGCCCTTTGAGCCTGCTCCGCCATTCAATATGATCATAGCTGATCCTCTATCTCAGTACCATATTCCCGCTCTCTCCCCGTACCCCTTGATGCCTTTTGCGTCTAGAAATCTATCTATCTCCTTAAATATATTCAGTGACTTGGCCTCCACAGCCTTCTGTGGTAGAGAATTCCACAGGTTCACCATCCTCTGAGTGAAGAAATTTCTCCTCATCTCAGTCCTAAATGTCCTACCCTGTATCCTGAGACTGTGACCCCTCGTTCTAGACCCCCCAGCCAGGAGAAACATCTTCCCTACATCCAGTCTGTCTAGCCCAGTCAGAATTTTATACGTTTCAATGAGATCCCCTCTCATTCTTCTAAACCCTAGTGAATACAGGCCTAGTCGACCCAATCTCTCCTCATACGACAGTCCTGCCATCCCAGGAATCAGTCTGGTGAACCTTTGCTGCACTCCTTCTATGGCAAGTATATCCTTGCTTATGTACCGAGACCAAAACTGCACACAGTACTCCAGGTGTGGTCTCACCAAGGCCCTGTACAACTGTAGTAAGACATCCTTGCTCCTGTACTTAAATCCTCCTGCAATGAAGGCCAACATACCATTTGCCTTCCTAACTGCTTGCTGCACCTGCATGTTTGCTTTCAGTGACTGGTGTACAAGGACACCCAGGTCCCTTTGTACATCAACATTTCCCAATCTATCACCATTTAAATAATACTCTGCCTTTCTGTTTTTCCTACCGAAGTGGATAACTTCACATTTATCCACATTATACTGCATCTGCCATGTATTTGCCCACTCACTCAACTTGTCTAAATCACCTTGAAGCCTCTTTGCATCTTCCTCACAACTCACAATCCCACCTAGTTTCGTGTCATCAGCAAACTTGGAAATATTACATTTGGTTCCCTCATCCAAATCATTGATATATATTGTGAATAGCTTAGGCCCAAGCACTGATCCATGCGGTACCCCACTAGTCACCGCCTGCCACCCCGAAAAAGACTCATTTATTCTTACTCTCTGTTTTCTGTCTGTTAACCAATTTTCAATCCATGCCAGTATATTACCCCCATCCCATGTGCTTTAATTTTGCACACTAACCTCTTATGTGGGACTTTATCAAAGGCCTTCTGAAAATCCAAATACACCACATCCACTGGTTCTCCCTTATCTATTCTACCAGTTACATCCTCACAAAACTCCAGTAGGTTTGTCAAACATGATTTCCCTTTCATAAATCCATATTGACTTTGTCTAATCCCGTTGATATTTTCTAAGTGTCCTGTTATCATAGACTCTATCCTTTATAATAGACTCTAGCATTTTTCCTACTACTGATGTTTGGCTAACCGATCTGTAGTTCCCTGTTTTCTTTCTCCCTCCTTTTTTAAATAGTGGGGGTACATTTGCCACCCTCCAATCAGCAGGAACTGTTCCATAATGTATAGAATTTTGGAAGATGACAACCAATGCATCCACTATTTCCATGGCTACCTCTTTTAGTACTCTGGGATGCAGATTATCAGGCCCTGGGGATTTATCAGCTTTCAGTCTCATTAATTTCTCCAGTCCTATTTTTTTTTACAAATACTAATTTCCTTTAATTCCTCCTTCTCACTAGATCCTTGGTTCCTTAGCATTTCTGGGAAGTTATTTGTGTCCTCTTCCGTGAAGACAGAACCAAAGTATTTGTTTAATTGCCAGGCCATTTCCTTGTTCCCCATTATAAATTCTCCAGTTTCTGGCTGTAAGGGACCTACATTTGTCTTCACTAATCTTTTTCTTTTTACATATTTGTAGAAGGTTTTACAGTCTGCTTTTATGTTCCTTGCAAGTTTACTCTCATACTCTATTTTCCCCCTCTTAATCAATCTCTTGGTCCTTTTTTGCTGAATTCTAAACTGCTCCCAATCCTCAAGCTTGCTACTTTTTCTGGCAACTTTATATGACTCCTCTTTGGATCTAATACTATCCTTAATTTCTTTTGTTAGCCATGGTTGGGCCGCTTTTCCTTTTGTGTTTTTGCGCCAGAAAGGAATGTATAACTGTTGCAATTCATGCATTCATTCCTTAAATGTTAGCCATTACCTATCCACCGTCATGCCTTTTAATGAAGCTCCCCAATCTATCATAGCCAACTCCCTCCTCATACCTTCATAGTTTCCTTTGTTTAGATTTAGGACCCTAGTTTCGGATTGGACTACTTCACTTTCCATCTTAATGCTAAAATTCTATCATGTTATGGTCACTCTTCCCGAAAGGACCCCGCACAACAAGATGATTAATTAACCCCTTCTCATTGCACAATACCCAATCTAGGATAGCCTGTTCCCTAGTTGGCTCCTCAAAGTACTAGTCTAAAAAACCATCTCGTACACATTCCAGGAATTCATCCTCCACAGTATTATTGCTAATTTGGTTTGGCCAGTCTATATGTAGATTAAAGTCACCCATAATTACCATAGTACCCTTGTTACATGCATCTCTAATTTCCTGTTTGATGCCATCCCCTACATTACCACTACTGTTTGGAGGCCTATATATGTTGTGGAAAGAAACCACTCGGAGTCACGGCTCGGCTGCGATATGAGAGAAACTTTATTACAAGCATGCAGGGAGAGCCTTCAGCGCACCAAAGTCTCTCAAATTTACAATGGTGGTGGCAGTTTATTTATACAATATCAAGCTACTACCGATAATTGTTCAACCGTTAATTACTGGTTCCGTAGGCTTTGGCAGATGCTTCCCGCTATCTCAACTGTCCCGGACCCAAGGTCCTTACTTCTGCCTTTCTGCAGTTTTGTTTATCTTCTCCGGCCTCCAGTTCCCATTATCTTTGTTCATTGTTCCTGATTCAAGGTTTCGTGGAGAAACTTTATTACAACTACTGCTACTGTTAAATGCTGACATTACACTCTGGTCTGATTTTGGTCAAGCTTCCCATCATGCCTTGTAGTTACAGTAACATTTTAATAGCATGACTTCTAACGCAACTATAATATACATGTAAAGGTTATCCAAACCTACAGGTTACCCTATCAGCCCCTCCTGTTGGCCCCTGGACAGACCTCGTCTGATCCAGGTAGGACATACCTAAATCCCCAAATTCTCGACCTGCTGGATTGTCCAGGGATCCAACTGGACTCCCGCAAGTGTCAAATCCATAAATTATATGGTCCTCTTACAGCCTCACCGATGTCCTAGTGACATTGGCCGTGCTTGGGACCCAGTCGGCCAGATTTATATAGCATACGTGTCCCACTTTTCCCCAGTCTCTGAGAGTGGCACCTTGGCTACTGACACCGGGGCGTATCCCCTATTTGACATCATCACCATTTGCACCGCTTGGGATATCATCCGTTTTTGACAGTTTTTAACAGATGAAATCGGCCCCAAAACAACACCTAAACTTCAAATAAATTTTTAAAAAAATCACATTTTTAAAAAAAACTATAAGTTAAATAAATTAACTACTTTAAACAAAAATTTAAATTTTTGAAAAAATTTAAATACTTTTTAACGGTGCTAAAAATAAACTTACCTTTCTTTAAAGTATCTAAAAAAGATAAACCTGTTGAAATTTTTTTTCAACTGTAATTAATTAACCACTTACCTTGTTAAAAACGGGTCTTGCGTTTTTTTAAAGCGCAGCTTCTTCCATACTTACCTTCCCGGAGAAACCTGAAAAAAACCTAAGTTCGCTGCGTGCGCGCAGCCTCTCCCGCGCACGCGGTTCACCTCTGAACCCCTCCCTTCACGAGACCGGAAGTTCCGGTTTCCCGCGCATGTGCAGTGCATGCAGGAAACCGGCACTTCAAGTGGCCTTATGGGTGAGTACACAACGCGTACTCACCCGACAAGCGCCGAATTTCTGGGCCACTATGTAGTGCTCCGACTCAGTACAGCACTCATCCGTGGTCATCAGGAGGGTGCCATTCTTGCCAGGTGCTATGTATCCACGGGTACCCACCCAGTACGTCGATTCGCCTCTGACCACTCCCAGAGACTCTACTTTACATCCCCCTGATATATCCCATTCTTGTGCCCCTGTGGCATCATCATTAGAAATCTAAATGTATCCGCTGGCCCCCCGCCTGCTGGTCGGGTTACCAGGAGCTCCTGTCTATCTTCCTCCCAGTTAATCAGATTAAGACTGCTAACTTCCTTCTGCGCATGACGGGACACCGTCCCAATCCTGATGTCTTCAATGTCTGATTCAACACTATCAATCAAGTCCCGAGCCAGCATGTCACATGCTCGCCCCTTGGACTGTAAATCACTCGCCTTTATTACGGCTTTCCCTCGGTCCTCTATACCTCTCTGTAACCCAGTTCCCTGCACTTCTACTGCCGTAAGTTCATACTCCGTTCCCTGAGCTGTGAACCGCAGGCCCTTGGCGTTTTCCTGCACTACCCAGGAGGCATAGCTATCCAGGCCCATGATTTTCCATGAATTTAGGACCGAGTTGGCACTTCCCCTAATATACTCCGTCTCCGCTGCCCCTTGGGGGCCTCTACTTCGGGGGCTATGCGCTTCTTATAATCACTAAGTAAATGCTGCAATTTATGCTTTGCCCAAGTAATTGATGCTGGGTGATCACCACAATTGGCCTCCAACGCCGGCACTATACTGCTCAGGTTATAGGTTACCTCTAAAGTGACTATAGTTACATCATGTAATAGTGCCTTCGGGCCCCCGACCCTGATCATGCCATCCGTTAGAGGTGGCACCATGGTGGGACATTGTGACGGCTTTTGATATCCACATGTTGTTAAATCAAAGCGTCTTATATCAGCACATCCCAATCGCTTAAGAACATCGCTACACAATTCTTGGCAATATTGTCCCTCAAGTCCTGGTTCCCAAATGAATGGGGGTAATTTAGTCCACCCTGCTATAATGTTGATGGTACTGATGACCACCCCCATTGTTTTTCCACGCTGCCCCTTGTGCGGCGAGCAGGAGTATAACCAACGTCCCAGTCCCGTGGCGTCATCATATATGCCGGTGACCGTTATATCTCCATCAGTATCCACGCTAGTTTGTAGTTATGTATAATTGTCACTTCTGGGTCCGATAACAGGGATCCAGACTGAGTTGAAGGGATCTGCTTGCGTGGTGTCGGGACGGACCTCAAGTTCATATGACCAACCACCCGGGGCGGCATACCCTGGTCTTTCCCTTTGTGATGGGCAGGGAGGCCGTTCCAATCGGACTGGTTGTCCAGGGGCGGACAGTTCATGGTTGCTGCCACAGATAGGGTCCCAGTATCCTTGTCCCATATTACATTTGGGATTTATTTTCCATACCTTGATCATATGGATGCGTGCGGTGACCATATATTGGGTCCGTGATCCATATATTGGGTTTCTTTACCCATTCCCCTTTTCCCCCCTGTGCCAGTTGCATGTATTGTCCTGGATGCAAACAAGTACATTTATCGATATGCACGATGGACGCCTCCCACGCTACCGTAATTGTCAGGAGGGTGATCGCCGTCATGGCCGTCCACCAGGCCGCCATTGTGAGATAGGTTTATCTGAAACAAAGTAATTAAGAGATCTGCTGCTAGCTTTCCTGTTGGTAGAAACAGAATATGAGTCATACGGCTTAACCTGGGACCAATGTTTCCACCTACCCCCCCCCTTTTGGATGTCCAAACACTCACATGTGTCGCTGGTCATTAGGACCGTGTAAGGCCCAGACCACCGAGGCGCCAATCCTGGTTTGGACGGCTCCTCTTTTACCATGACCCTGTCTCCCACTTTTGGGAACCCCGATGACTCGGGTTCAGGCCCACGCCCGTGTCGATCTGCCGCTTCTTGCTGCTGCTTTACTTCCACTTTCACCCTTGAAGCTGTTTACATAGCTCCGCAACATACCGTGTAATTCTATCCCTCAGCGGCCCTGTTTCACTACACCCTTCTATTACCCCTTCTGATAATCTCATAGCTCTCCCAGTCATTAATTCAGACCGAGTCAGTCCTATTGTCCGGTTGGGGGTTGCCCACAACCTCATTAATATGGTCCGGAGGACATCCACCCAGTTCTTACCCGTGCTCGCAATTGCTTTTGCTATAGCCGTTTTCAGGGTTCTATTCATACGCTCCACCATTCTGGAACTCTGAGGGTGGTAAGGTATGAGGAACCTCTGCTTTACCCCCAATAACTGACATGCCGTCTTCATGACCCTACTCGTAAAGTTGGTCCCCTGGCCTGAATCTATTTGTAGGGGAAGCCCCCACCGGGGTATCACCTCCTCTGCCAAGATTCTTGCGGCCGTATTGGCGGTGCAATTTCATGTTGGGAAGGCCTCTACCCAGCGAGTGAAGTGATCCATTATCACCAGGCAGTAGGTCTTTCCCCTACTCTTTGGAAGGGGACTGGTGAAATCGATGTGTAGGTTTTCCCATGGTCCCTTCGGTCTCGGTTGATTTCCCATACGAACCTTTATCCCCTTTCCTGGGTTATGCTGCGCACAGATCAGGCACCTCTGGCAGTGCTTTGCCACGTCCCTGATGTATATCCCCGTGATAGATTTCTGGTAAATTCTGCCTGATACACTCGGGGGCTACCACCTGGTCTGCCCCTTCCAACTTCCATACCCCAGTCATATCTCCCTTTGCCCCGTGACTCTCCCATACCTCTCTCTCTTCCGTTGACATATCTTTGTGCAGTTGCACCATATTTACTTCCTCTGGTCCGATGGCGCAAGCTGCCACCTGGGCCGGAGAAGGGGGCATATTTTCGGCGGCCTCTTTAGCCGCCATATCAGCCCATTCGTTTCCTTTCTGTATCCAATCGTCCCCCTTCTGATGTGCTTTTACCTTGACTACTGCTCCCTCCAGTGGGAGCCCTGCAGCCTCCACCAGAGCCTTTACTAGCACTTCATGTTTAAAGTGATCCCCTGAGGATGTTATAAACCCCCTTCGGGCCCATGAGGCCATATAATCGTGGACTACGCCGAACACGTACTGACTATCGGTGTAAATATTCACTCGTTTCCCTGGACAAGCCCGTAATGCTTCGATAAGAGCCACCAGTTCCGCTACCTGGGCGGAGTCCCCTCCTTCCAGAGTCCCTTGTCGGACCACCCGACCATCCTTCCTCACGACTGCCCATCCCGTATGGGGTGTACCACTTCTAAATTTCCTAGAACCATCGACAAACATTACTTCACATTCCCCATCAAGTGGACTATCTTTTACCCCACAACTTTCCTCATCCTCTACCGCTAGTTCACACTGATGTTCTTCTCCTTCCGTTAATATGCCGTCTGCAGGGTTTACTCCACCGTCTTTAACAATCTGTACAGACTTATCCTTTGGGATAAGTACCGCTTCCCACGCTGCTCTTCGGCTATCTGATACTGCTCTTAACCTTCCAGTATTAAGTAGGATATTGTTTATGTGGTTTGTAGGTTTCCCCCTTGATAAGAAGATAAGAACATAAGAAATAGGAGCAGGAGTAGGCCATTCAGCCCTTCGAGCCTGCTCCGCCATTCAATGAGATCAAGGCTGATCTTCTGCCTCAACTCCATTCACCGGCCCTATCGCCATATCCCTTGATGCCCTTACTAGTCAGAAAACTATCGACTTCTGTTTTGAATATACCCAATGACTGAGCCTCCACAGCCCTCTGGGGTAGAGAATTCCAAAGATTCATCACCCTCTGTGTGAAGAAATTTCTTCTCATCTCAGTCCTGAATGGCCTACCCTTTATCCTGAGGCTGTGGCCCTTGGTTCTAGACTCCCCAGCCAAGGGAAACATTCTCCCAGCCTCCACCCTATCAAGCCCTGTAATAATTTTTTATGCTTCAATGAGATCCCCTCTCATTCTTCTGAATTCAAGAGAATACAGGCCTAGTTTATTCAATCTCTTCTCATATGACAGTCCCGCCATCCCAGGAATCAATCTCGTGAACCTTCATTGCACTCCCTCTATGGCAAGTATATCCTTCCTTAGGTAAGGAGACCAAAATTGTACACAGTACTCCAGGTGTGGTCTCACCAAGGCCCTATATAATTGGAGTAAGACTTCTTTACTCCTGTACTCAAATCCTCTTTTAATGAAGGCCAGCATATTATTTGCCTTCCTAATGGCTTGCTGCACCTGCACATTCACTTTCAGTGACTCATGTACAAGGACATCCAGGTCCCTTTGCCATCTGCATTCCCCAATCTTTCACCATTTAGGAAATACTCTGCCTTTCTGTTTTTTCTACCAAAGTGGATAACTTCACATTTATCCACATTATATTCCATCTGCCATGTTCTCGCCCACTCACTGAGCCTTCGAGATCCCCTTGAAGCCTCTTCACAACTGACACTGCCACCTAGCTTTGTATCATCAGCAAATTTGGAAATGTTACATTTAGTCCCCTCATCCAAATCATTGATATAGATTGTGAATAGCTGGGGCCCAAGCACCGATCCTTGTGGTACCCCACTAGTCACAGCCTGCCATCCTGAAAAAGACCCGTTTATCCCTACTCTTTGTTTTCTGTCTGTTAACCAATTCTCAATCCATGCTAGTATATTACCCCCAATTCCATGTGCCCTAATTTTGTTCACCAACCTCTTGTGTGGGACCTTATCAAAGGCCTTCTGAAAATCCAAATACACCAAATCTACTGGTTCCCCTTGATCTGCTCCACTAGTTACATCCTCAAAGAACGCCAATAGGTTTGTTAAACAGGATTTCCCTTTCATAAATCCATGTTGACTCTGCCCAATCTTACTATTAGTTTCTAAGTGCCCAGTTATTGCATCCTTTATAATAGATTCCAGCATTTTCCCAACTACTGATGTGAGGCTAACAGGTCTGTAGTATTGACCCTCCCGCAATCTTGTTTGTGTCTAGCCCATACCTCCGGAAATTGGGAACACACAAGCCCAAAGACGCCCTCAACCGTCCAATCCAAATTCTATGTAACTCTCCACTTAATCTTCAATTTCAATTCGTCTAACAATGTGTTTAACTCTAATCTGATTGTTTCATTAATTTGATAGTTTCTCGGAGTATGTGTCAATGCAGGGACACAAATGTCTCCAAGAGAAAGCTATCAATTTTCTACAGTTTCCTGACTTTCACTAGAAAGCTAGGAAAATTCTCATTTGGTAGTGTAATTTTCCTGTTTCTATCTTACACCGTCAATCACTTCCTCTTTCCATTTTACACATCCCATTAATTACCATTCATATCTCATTCATGAGCCCTGGAGGAACTTTACTGTCCAGTACAATATTTAAGATAGAAAACATAGATCAAACGTTCTCACTTGGTCCAAGTTATTATCACTTTTTATTTATCATTATTTTAGAGGACCTTTTATTTTCCCAAAAGTAACCCAATATATAGTGCCTGAGTCCATTTTGTCATTTCAAAATTATCCCAAAATCCAAACAGCAGTACTGTTGAACTGATAGGTTTTGTCAATGTTCAATTTCATTTCTATCAATTTATCTTATCAATTCCAATTTCAGAAACAAGTGATCCCCAGGCTAGGTGGCTTACACGGTGTTTTAATATTAGAGACAGACGTGCTACAATTAGTTTACAAGGTAACTTCCATATAACAAAAGAAAGCAGAAAATCCATTGTGGCTCTGCTTAAGAGCCCAAGGGGTAATTTATCAAATCATAATTTTCCCTCCATCACTGTAGGGAAATATTAACTTAAAATGAAGACACTTAAATTTAACCAATTTGATTGAATTTTTTGAGGGTGTGACGAGGTGTGTGGATGAGGGTAGTGCAGTTGATGTAGTCTACATGGACTTCAGTAAGGCTTTTGACAAAGTCCCGCATGGGAGACTGGTCAAGAAGGTAAGAGCCCATAGGATCCAGGGCAATTTGGCACATTGGATCCAAAATTAGCTTAGTGGCAGGAGGCAGAGGGTGATGGTCGAAGGTTGTTTTTGTGACTGGAAGCCTATGTCCAGTGGTGTACCGCAGGGAACAGTGCTGGGTCCTTTGCTGTTTGTAGTATACATTAATGATTTAGATATGAATGTAGGAGGTATGATCAGTAAGTTTGCAGATGACACAAAAATTGGTGGAGTGGTAAATAGCGAGGAGGGAAGACTCAGGCTACAGGACGATATAGACGGGTTGATGAGATGGGCAGAACAGTGGCAAATGGAATTTAACCCTGAAAAGTGTGAGGTGATGCATTTTGGGAAGACGAACAAGGCAAGGGAATACACAATGAATGGTAGGACCCTAGGAAGGACAGAGGATCAGAGGGACCTTGGTGTGCATGTACATAGCTCCCTGAAGGCAGCAGGACAGGTAGATAAGGTGGTTAAAAAGACATATGGGATACTTGCCTTCATTAGCCAAGGCATAGAATATAAGAGCAGGGAGGTTATGATGGAGCTGTACAAAACGCTAGTTAGGCCACAGCTGGAATACTGTGTGCAGTTCTGGTCGCCACACTATAGGAAGGATGTGATTGCATTGGAGAGGGTGCAGAGGAGATTCACCAGGATGTTACCTGGGCTGGAGCGTTTCAGCTATGAAGAGTGACTGGACAGGCTGGGGTTGTTTTCCTTCGAGCAGAGAAGGCTGAGGGGGGACCTGATTGAGGTGTACAAAATTATGAGGGGCATAGATAGGGTAGATAGAAAGTAACTTTTCCCCTTAGTAGAGGGGTCAATAACCAGGGGGCATATTTTCAAGGTAAGGGGCAGGAGGTTTAGAGGGGATTTGAGGAAAAACTTTTTCACCAGAGGGTGGTTGGAATCTGGAACTCACTGCCTGAAAGTGTGGTAGAGGCAGGAACCCTCACAACATTCAAGAAGCATTTAGATGAGCACTTGAAACGCTATAGCATACAAGGCTATGGACCAAGTGCTGGAAAATGGGATTAGAATAGATAGGGCTTGATGGCTGGCACGGACACGATGGGCCGAGGGCCTCTTTCTGTGCTGTATAACTCTATGACTCTATGACTCTATTAATTATTCCAATATCTTTAAATTTCATTCAGCAATACTTGTTGCTTGGTGAACTTAAACAGCTGTCAGTGGAAAGGGTTAACTCCTTTGTAGGTTTTTTAAGAAGGCGGAGTGAAACATTGTCAGGCGCACGCAATTGCATTACTTCACGTAAATTTATTAAAAAAAACTTTCCCAAACGAAAAAGACTTTCACACTTTAACTAAACACGAACAGAAAAAACAAAACAAAATAGCACATGTTTGCAGAAAACAGTAAATTACGTCATATTTCTTATTGTCCTTTCTTCAGATGCCTTTCCAGATGACTGTAAAAACATTGAATACAACTGGAGAAAAATTAGTTTTTCACATTTAAACAAATCAAAATGCTTTGGAAGATTTCACCATAGCAACCGCGACTCCAACGTTAAATCTTAGACTGAAACTTAATCATTTGTTAAACATATATTCCTGTAGGGCAGTGGTTCCCAACCTGTGGTCCGCAAGGGTACTGCAGGTGGTCTGTGAAAAAATGGTCCAAGTCCCTAAAATAAACGTGTCTGTTGTCTCCACAGATGTTGAATGACCTGCCGTGTGGTTCCAGTGTTTTTATTGCTGTTTAAAGCTGGGTTTTAGGGATGAGCTGATGGAAGTGAAAACCTGCTGTGGATGGAGGGCGGGTTGGTTTTCTGGAAGGAGCAAATCAACTGGGCCGAAAAATCAGCTCCAGACAAATTCACCAAAATATTTCCACCTCACTACCGCACAACGGCAAGTACTGCTCCACTCTATCATATAAACCCAACCAGTGCCCCCTCAATTCAGCAATCTTCACCAGTGTCCCCACTATTATACAACCTCAGGTGTGCATGTACGGAGTGTGGGTCTTTGACAGTGGGCTTTATACAACCACAGCCGCCAGTCCTCTTGTGTCACACTGAGTAAAACTAGATCTTATAAATATAAGATCCTCAATAATAAATCCAGTAGGGAATTCAGGAAAAACTTGTTTATGCAAAGAGTGGTTGGAATGTGGAACGCGATACCACAGGTACCAGATATCAGTGAGGGGAGCAGAGCAATCTTAGCCGTGAGTTGGCTCCGTGGCTTAGCTGGTCAAAGAGCTTGTCTAGTATACAGGAGAGCCTGGCTTCGATTCCCAGCGGGGCATTTTTTAAAGAACAAAATATTCTCTTATGATCCCACAGAGGTTGGTTGCTTCTCGTTTGAAAGTGCTGCAACCCTTTGGGATGGGAACGGATAAAGGCTCATCGCACGCACATCACAAATACATATTAAAGTCTGACTGTCATTCGGCCAACATGCTAACATTTCCTCCAGTCTGCAACAGAAAGTTATCGGTTTAGTAATGGCGATTAAAACAATTATTCATCGTGATACTGCCTTTAATTATATGTTCATGTAATTGATTTAATAAACTGCACAACTGTTTTATAAAAATCAGACCGGAAATCAACCCCGTGCTCTGGTTGCACCGAATTCCAACCCCTGGCCCAGCAAGGAACGCTCCACCCAGCAGCTGTGAGAGCTGTAAATATACTGGGTGCATTCCCGCCAGATACAAATGTATTCCTGACTTGTGTTCGATGTAAATGTTTATTATCTCTGCAAGTTACAAGTGTCTGTAGCTATATCTGAATTAATTATTCATTTATTGGGACGCATCTGTTTAATTGTGAATTGAGGCAGTGCATTCCAGGTCCCAACAACTCGCAGTGTAAAAAAAATGGTTCCTAATGTCGCCTCGGATTCTTCTGCCAATCACCTTGAATCTGTGTCCTCTGGTCACCGACTCTTTAACCACTGGAAAAATGTTTCTCCTCATTTACGATATCAAACCCGTTCATGAATTTAAACACCTCTGTCAAAACCTCTGCTCTAAGGAGAACAACCCCAGCTTCTCCAGTCCCCCATATTCTGAAATCCCTCATCCCTGGTACCATTCCAGTAAATCACTTCTGTTCATTTCTTCCTTCTAATAAATAACTATAGTTAAACGCTTATAAGAAAAAGCATGAACAGAATAAAAAAAGAGAGAAATAAATACTGAGCAAAATGGATGTGAATGTTTAAGAATATAAGAAATAGGAGCAGGCCATTCGGCCCTTCGAGCCTGCTCCGCCATTCAATGAGTTCATGGCTGATCTTAGATGGTGAAATAACAGAAGATCTGGGTTTTATGATCGGTCAGTGAGAGGAATCCATCTTTCAATCGGGCTTTGGCCGTTTGATTTACTGATAAAGACAGACAGAGAGAACTCTTGCAGACAGGACCGGTAAGCTCAGTCGGTAGAGCATGAGACTCTTAATCTCAGGGTCGTGGGTTCGAGTCCCACGTTGGGCGGCTATTTTTACTGCTGATTTTACAGGCAATCCCCAGCTCTGAATCCCGCGGCAGAGAGTCCAAGGAGTGTTTGATGTAAATGAGATTCAACAACAATATCAGAAAATCTCTCCATGATTCTGGACTCTTATCTCTCTCTCTCGTTGAACTTCATATCATTTCACCTGCAGTTCGGCGTCAGTGCGGCTCAGTGGGACTTCGGGCCAGTCTCACCCTTCACAACGCATCAGCGCCGGGAAAACAACGGGGAATTTTACACACATGTTGTGCTCTGTAACTTCTTATAAAAACTTCAGTATACTTCACTCCATGTCCAACCCTGTGAGGTCTCCCCTGGTGTGTCAGCTTTAGATGTTTATAAACACATCAGCAGAACGTTAACATAACCTGAGCTCCGAGATGTCAGTAGGTGACAGTGACCATAATTCGGTGAGATTTAAGGTAGTCATGGAAAAGGACAAAGATGGACCGGAAACAAAGGTTCTAAATTGGGGGAAGGCCGATTTTAATATGATAAGGCAGGATCTGGCCAAAGTGGACTGGGATCAGCTACTTTTAGGAAAATCCACATCAGAGCAGTGGAAGTCATTCAGAAAGGAAATAGAGAGAGTACAGCGCCAACATGTTCCCGTAAAGGTCAAGGGTGGGACCAACAAGTCCAGGGAACCCTGGATGTCAAGGGATATAAAAATGGATTAGGAAAAAAAGGGAGGCTTTTGGCAGATACAAAGGACTAAAAACAATGGAAGCCCTGAAGGAGTATAGAAAATGCAGGGGGATACTTAAAAATTAAATTAGGAGAGCGAAGAGGGGGCATGAAAAAACACAGGCGGGCAAAATAAAGGAAAATCCCAAGGTGTTTTATAAGTATATTAAGGGCAAGAGAATAACCAGGGAAAGAGTAGGGCCCATTAAGGACCAAAGTGGCAATGTGTGTGTAGAGCCGGAAGATGTAGGTGAGGTTTTAAATGAATATTTTGCATCTGTGTTCACTGTGGAGAAGGACGATGTAGGCATGGAAATCAGGCTGGGGGATTGTGATATACTTGAACAAATTAGCATTGAGAGGGAGGAGGTACTAGCGGTTTTAGCGGGCTTAAAAGTGGATAAATCACCAGGCCCAAACGAGATGTATCTCAGGCTGCTTTGTGAGGCAAGGGAGGAGATTGCAGGGGCTCTGACACAAATTTTCAAAACCTCTCTGGCCACAGGGGAGGAGCCAGAGGACTGGAGAACAGCTAACATAGTACCATTATTCCAGTAGGGTAGTAGGGATAAACCAGGGAATTACAGGCCAGTGAGCCTAACATCAGTGGTAGGGAAATTATTGGAAAAAATTCTGAGGGACAGAATTAGTCTCCACTTGGAGAGGCAAGGATTAATCAAGGATAGTCAGCATGGCTTTGTCAGGGGGAGATCATGTCTAACCAATTTGATTGAATTTTTCGAGGTGGTGACTAGGTGTGTGGATGAGGGTAGTGCAGTTGATGTAGTCTACATGGACTTCAGTAAGGCTTTTGACAAAGTCCTGCATGGGAGACTGTTCAAGAAGGTAAGAGCCCATAGGATCCAGGGCAATTTGGCACATTGGATCCAAAATTGGCTTAGTGGCAGGAGGCAGAGGGTGATGGTCGAAGGTTGTTTTTGTGACTGGAAGCCTATGTCCAGTGGTGTACCGCAGGGATCAGTGCTGGGTCCCTTGTTGTTTGTAGTGTACATTAATGATTTAGATATGAATGTAGGAGGTATGATCAGTAAGTTCGCAGATGACACGAAAATTGGTGGAGTGGTAAATAGCGAGGAGGGAAGACTCAGGCTACAGGACGATATAGACGGGTTGGTGAGATGGGCAGAACAGTGGCAAATGGAATTTAACCCTGAAAAGTGTGAGGTGATGCATTTTGGGAGGATTAACAAGGCAAGGGAATACACAATGAATGGTAGGACCCTAGGAAGGACAGAGGATCAGAGGGACCTTGGTATGCATGTACATAGATCCCTGAAGGCAGGAGGACAGGTAGATAAGTTAGTTAAGAAGGCATATGGGATACTTGCCTTCATTAGCTGAGGCATAGAATATAAGAGCAGGGAGGTTATGATGGAGCTGTACAAAACGCTAGTTAGGCCACAGCTGGAATACTGTGTGCAGTTCTGGTCGACACACTATAGGAAGGATGTGATTGCATTGGAGAGGGTGCAGAGGAGATTCACCAGGATCTTACCTGGGCTGCAGCACTTCAGCTATGAAGAGAGACTGGACAGGCTGGGGTTGTTTTCCTTAGAGCAGAGAAGGCTGAGGGGGTACCTGATTGAGGTGTATAAAATTATGAGGGACATAGATAGGGTAGATAGAAAGGAACTTTTCCCCTTAGTAGAGGGGTCAATAGCCAGGAGGCATACATTCAAGGTAAGAGGCAGGATGTTTAGAGGGGATTTGAGGAAAAACTTTTTCACCCAGAGGGTGGTTGGAATCTGGAACTCACTGCCTGAAAGTGTGGTAGAGGCAGGAACCTTCACAACATTCAAGAAGCATTTAGATGAGCACTTGAAATGCCATAGCATACAAGGCTACAGACCAAGTGCTGGAAAATGGGATTAGAATAGATAGGGCTTGATGGCCGGCGCAGATACGATGGGCCGAAGGGCCTCTTTCTGTGCTGTATAACTCTATGGGGTAAAAATTCACTTGGTTGCGCCTCCCGTTAGCGCCTTAAGAGGGCGCTAATGGGGCGCAAAGCTGCTAACGCCCGGGCGCAGCGATGTTTGCGCCGCTCGAGAACTTAACTTGAGATTGTGCGGCGGCGCTAAAACTTACCGCTGCGACCACCTGCGCGCGCAGATTATGACGTCATTCCATGGTGCAACGCCCTTGGGGCGCCCTGGAGCGGAAATTGAGTGGCGCCCCCTGCCTTACCGCCTGGCGCATCCAACGACTAGAAGACTGGAACGCTATCAATCGCTGTGGGGCTGGGGGGGGGGCGCTATTTAAAGGGGGCCTCTTCGTGTCTTTTATTGTTGTTGGCATTTTTGAACTACGCATTCTGAGAGAGAGAGGGAGAGACTTCTGGAGAGATTCAACGTTGTGTGAAGGAGTTTTGGGTACTGAGCAGCACTTTGCAGGTTCATTTTGATTTGCCCTTCCTTGTATCGATTTAGCAGAGACTGTGGGAGCTGCACTCTGAGCTCTTTGCCTGGTACTCTCCATTGTTCTTTCCAGCACATTTGATGTGCAAGTCTCTCCAGGCCGAGATTCAAGGCTGCAATGAATAGGATGTGGATGGAAAGCAAGATTAACCATCCCCTTTAAGAACTGGCCCGTGCCATTGTGTGTGTGTTCCATTGCTGACTGACATTACATGAGCTTCGCCAGCGCTCTGAGTTAGCGCCTCACTCCTTGGCCTTTGCGCCTTAAGACAGGTGTGCAGCGCCTGCTTTAGCGCTCCACTCACCTCCCGGGGCGGTAAAAGTGAAGTTTCCTGTCAGTGCCGATAATTAGCGCCAGGCGCTAATATTTGCGTCCAGACGATATTGCGCCCGAAATGGGGCGCAACCTAATTTCTACCCCTATGACTCAATGACTCTATCTGATCGGGTCCCATTCCCCTGAAGTGATTAATGAGCAGGAGGGATTAGAGTTTCTTTAAAAGAATGACACGAAAATCACTTTGATGTGAGTCCGAAATAGCTCAGTTGAGATTCGGCGGCTTTTAGATATTTTGTGTCTCTTTCTTTGGGTCCTTTTCTCGAACTTACCAATTTAAACTGAAGTCTTTTATCCTCCACTGAAGGGTTGGGTTTGAATAGAAAGAGACATCAAGGATGGAAACTATTTCTATTGGCTGTATTTAGCTTTTATTTCTCAAATCTCCTTCTGCCCCTTTCTCTGGTTTTTGTCTATCTCGGTGCCAGGTGAACATTTGATTTGATGCATTTGTCCTAAACTGATGCCTTTTACACATCTCGGGTCGGTCAGACAGGCTCTGTCTGTCTGTTACTGCTTGTGATCATTAACGGGAACAGGCCGCCAGTTAAAAGTTTATCAGCAAACAGAAGAAAGACAAATAAACAGAGAGATGTGTTGCTCCGCCCAGTGCAAAGGTGAAATGGATGTTATTGAAAATAATTTCCCCCTGACAGTTTGTGCAGATTTTTTGTAAAGTCTGGATTTTCAATGTCAGGAGAAACCGAAAAAGTAAGAAATAAACTGCTGATGACCCGTACAGGGATTAAACCCGTGCCCTTAGCGATATTAGCACCACGCTCTAAACAATTGTGATAAAAGCTGTCCGGATCGTTCGAGCCCAACGCTGGGCGGTTTGTGTTTTACTTCTCACACTGGGTCACAGAGTTATTGTGCAGACTATGAACACACCACATCCCTTAAACATGATTCCGATATAAAATAATCACTCTTCGATTAAAAACCGAGTATGTAAATCGAAAGCAACAGAGGAAGAGCACTTAATTGTGAAAAGAATGATTGCACCAACAGTGAAGGGGAATCTGCCGGCCTCCGCCATTCTAATCCTGTGACTGGGGGAGTTTGTTTCGGGCACAGGTTTGACTGTGACGCCACGAACACCGCCCCCCCCCCACCCCCCCGGCCCCCCCCCCCCCACCCCCCGCCCGCCCCCCAGCACCATCCATGTTAAACCTGAAAAGTGTCTGGCAAAAGTTCGGAACAGGCGGAGAGGAAGTAACCCTTCGGAGAGGTTTGTGTTTCTGAATCCCTAACCCTTCTGGCTCTTTTTGACATGTCCCCCTTCAATGTACAGACCCTCTCCTCAGTCGGCCCCTCGAGACCCGTCACCTCACATTTCTCTCCAGCTAATTTCAAAACATGTTTTACACACCCCTCCAGGATTGTACTGGAGTCCCAAATACTGTGTCAATTGTAGCACTTTCTGAAATACTACCCTTGTCATGTGTTAGTCAAGAGAGACAGAGGGGAATTAGACAGACCAAGCGTCGCTGAGCCTTTGCTGTAGTGAAACGGGTTCGTTTCATGACACATTGCTACAGCTTTCGGAATAGAGGGAGCTTATAGAGACCTGATGGGTTCCACCGAAACAAAAGGGTTTGAGGTGTTGGCAGGCAGGACAGATAGAATGTGGGGAGTGTTTAAACTCGATGCGGGGGTTGTTGCTGTACTTGTTCTATGGAGTTCCTTGAAGGAGGTGATTCTGAATGCAATGGATCAACGTGTACCCATGCAAAGCAAAGGTACTGAGCGTCATTACAGTCCAGCCTGGTTCAACGGAACTAACAAACAATTCATCCAGAAGAGAAAAAGGGATTTAAGGCCATGACGGTAAATGGCACAGAATTCAGGCGGCTTCAAAACCAGAAGGCAAGACAAGAGTGTAAAAACTGCAACAGAATGGCCAAGAACAACTTCACATTGAACATGGCAAGTGAAGAGAAGGGTAATAATAGTGCGAGAGGTAAGTTGTGACATTATTCACAAAATGTTTTAAACGGCTTGCTTACATTGTGGTCTGCAAAAGCATTTGATGACGATGTAGTGGTCTGCATAAAGGAAAAGGTTGGGAACCGCTGCTCTAGGGCATAAAAACCCAAAAGTAAAAGTGATCCAACCATGGCTAACAAAAGAAATTAAAGCTAGTATTAAGTCAAAGGAGGAAGCTTATAAAGTTGCCAGAAAAAGCGGTCAGCCTGAGGATTGGGATCTTTTTAGAAATCAGCAAAGGAGGACCAAGAAATTGATAAAGAAAGGGAAAATGGAATATGAGCACAAACTAGCGAAAAATATAAAAACGAATTGTAAAAGCTTCTATTGGTATGTGAAAAGGAAAAGACTGATGAAGGTAAATGTAGGTCCTTTAAAGTCAGAGACAGGAGAATTTATAATGGGGAATGAGGAAATGGCCGAGAAATTAAATAAATACTTTGTTTCTGTCTTCACGGAGGAAGACACAAAAAACCTCCCAGAAATACGAGAAAACCAAGGGTGTGGCGAGAATGAGGAACTTAAAGAAATTATTATTAGTAAAAAAATAGTACTAGCAAAATTAATGGGACTAAAAGTCGATAAATCTCAAGGACCGGATGACCTACATCCTAGGGTTTTGAAAGAGGTGGCCATTGGGATAGTGGATGCATTGGTTGTCATCTTCCAAAATTCTATAGATTCTGGAACGGTTCCTGCAGATTGGAGGATAGCAAATGTAACCTCGCTATTTAAGAAAGGAGGGAGAGAGAAAACGGGGAACTACAGACCTGTTAGCCTCACATCAGTAGTTGGGAAAATGCTGGAATCTATTATAAAGGATGCAATAACTGGGCACTTAGAAACTAATAGTAAGATTGGGCAGAGTCAACATGGATTTATGAAAGGGAAGTCCTGTTTGACAAACCTATTGGAGTTCTTTGAGGATGTAACTAGTGGAGTAGACAAAGGGGAACCGGTAAATGTAGTGCATTTGGATTTTCAGAAGGCCTTCGATGAGGTTGGTGAACAAAATTAGGGCACATGGAATTGGGGGTAATATACTAGCATGGATTGAGAATTGGTTAACAGACAGAAAACAAAGAGTAGGGATAAATGGGTCTTTTTCAGGATGGCAGGCTGTGACTAGTGGGGTACCGCAAGGATCGGTGCTTGGGCCCCAGCTATTCACAATCTATATCAATGATTTGGATGAGGGGACTAAATGTAACATTTCCAAATTTGCTGATGACACAAAGCTAGGTGGCAGTGTCAGTTGTGAAGAGGATGTGAAGAGGCTTCAAGGAGATCTCGACAGGCTCAGTGAGTGGGCGAGAACATGGCAGATGGATTATAATGTGGATAAATGTGAAGTTATCCACTTTGGTAGAAAAAACAGAAAGGCAGAGTATTTCCTAAATGGTGAAAGATTGGGGAATGCAGATGCTCAAAGTGACCTGCGTGTCCTTGTACATGAGTCACTGAAAGTGAATGTGCAGGTGCAGCAAGCCATTAGGAAGGCAAAAGGTATGCTGGCCTTCATTACAAGAGGCTTTGAGTACAGGAGTAAAGAAGTCTTACTCCAATTATATAGGGCCTTGGTGAGACCACACCTGGAGTACTGTGTACAATTTTGGTCTCCTTACCTAAGGAAGGATATACTTGCCATAGAGGGAGTGCAACGAAGGTTCACGAGATTGATTCCTGGGACTGTCGTATGAGAAGAGATTGAGTAAACTAGGCCTGTATTCTCTTGAATTCAGAAGAATGAGAGGGGATCTCATTGAAGCATACAAAATTATTACAGGGCTTGATAGGGTGGAGGCTGGGAGAATGTTTCCCTTGGCTGGGGAGTCTAGAACCAAGGGCCACAGCCTCAGGATAAAGGGTAGGCCATTCAGGACTGAGATGAGAAGAAATTTCTTCACACAGAGGGTGGTGAATCTTTGGAATTCTCTACCCCAGAGGGCTATGGAGGCTCAGTCATTGTGTATATTCAAAACAGAAGTCGATAGATTTCTGACTAGTAAGGGCATTAAGGGATATGGCGATAAGGCCGGTGAATGGAATTGAGGCAGAAGATCAGCCATGATCTCATTGAATGGCGGAGCAGGCTCGAAGGGCCAAATGGCCTACTCATGCTCCTATTTCTTATGTTATTATGTTCTTAACCAAACTTTTTGTTTTCTCAGTTCTTCCACACCAGCTTAACTTAAATTGTAGTTTGAAGTTTTGTTTCAATTCTGGGTGCACAATCTTATTCGCACATTCTTAAAACTTCCAAAATCCAAGACAAGACAAAAGGGTTAAGTACTTTTTTAACACAGAGAAGTGGGTGGAGCTAAAACACACAACAGACATTTTCCTTTTTTTTCAAGGACAGACTTTCAGACAAAAGGAATACTGGACCTTCTTAAACATTCACAGTTAGATAAACTTTCACTCTTTTACAATCACACTTGCACTCAAACTTAAAATTCCAGCATCTTTTAAGGTTCCTTTCACTCAGCAATCTTCTGTTTTATTTGTCTCAGCACAGACGTTAGTAAGTTCCATGTCAATAAAACTTTAGGTTTCTCTCTCTTTTTTTTCCCTTTTTTCTTTAAATTGGCGTCTCAGCAGCTTTCCCTGGCTTTCCAAATCCCTGGGTTTTTTTTCCTTCCTTTGCTGAGTTTTCAGATTGGTTAGCCTGCAAATTAGATCTTTTGTTAGGGTGGCTATCTGACACCTGGCTTCCTCAAGATTCTGCAGTGCGGAGCCTGCCTGAACCATGTTTACACTCTGCTGCTGCATGATCGCAGCAGATGAGGCAACTTGACACTGCAGAAGCTCGATCTGATTTTGTTGTTCTAACATTTTATCATCCTGCGTGAGGATAACATCATCATCTCGCTCCCATTCTGCTGCCTCTCTTTCTAAATCATCCCAATCAACCTCCTCACTATCATTCCTTCCACTTTGCTCTGACCTTGCCTTCATTACAGTGGCACACTTGGCGCCTACCTTTTTTAACTGTTCCACTAACTCCTCTTTTTCCTTCTCCCGTGTGGCTCCAATCTTACACATTTTTCAGGTGGACCTGACAAAGAACCACTACAGATTTCTCCTCCTTATTCTTGCTCTCCTTACCCTACCATTCTTTCTGTCGGTCGGGAACCCATTCAGGATCCCAGCCTTCCTTTCCCATTCATTTTATTACCTTGTCATGTTTATTTAACAAATACTCCGTTATGGATCCCTGAGGACCCGGCTTTCCCTCGGCCATCTTACCTACTTAACTCTTTAGAAATCGCGGGGGTCTCCTACCCCCAGAGAGACACCCGTTAAGCTCTCTCCCCTGGCCCTCACCTGGCCGTCGGCAACCACAACCACTTTGCAACGTTGCCCTCTCTCTCACATGACAGCTGGTCCTACTCCGTATTGTTCGAGATCCCTGATAGTCCGAGGGACCGCTCCGTGCCCACAGACCTAACTATTGGGTGGTATAAATTAACGTACTCGCCCCACTTAATCTGTTGGTCCAGGAACGGTGCCCTGGTTTCGGTACCAGCAGCGGATCCTGCCGACTACGCCAAGTTGTTGTGGGAAGAAACCACTCGGAGTCACGGGTGGGCTGTGATATGAGAGAAACTTTATTACAAGCATGCAGGGGAGAGCCTTCAGCGCACTGAAGTCTCTCAAATTTACAATGGTTGTCGCAGTATATTTATACATAATCAAGCTATTACCAATAATTGTTCAACCGTTAATTACTGGTTCCGTAGGCTTTGGCAGATGCTTCCCGCTATCTCAACTGTCCCGGACCCAAGGCCCTTACTTCTGCCTTTCTGCAGTTTTGTTTATCTTCTCCGGCCTCCAGTTCCCATTATCTTTGTTCATTGTTCCTGATTCAAGGTTTCGTGGAGAAACTTTATTACAACTACTGCTACTGTTAAATGCTGACATTACGCTCTGGTCTGATTTTGGTCAAGCTTCCCATCATGCCTTGCAATTACAGTAACATTTTAATAGCATGGCTTCTAACGCAACTATAATATACATTTAAAGGTTATCCAAACTTACAGGTTACCCTCTCCTCAGTATTATTGCTAATTTGGTTTGGCCAGTCTATATATAGATTAAAGTCTCCCATGATTACTGTAGTACCCTTGTTACATGCATCTCCAATTTCCTGTTTGATGCCATCCCTTACATTACCACTACTGTTTGGAGGCCTATAGATAACTCCCACCAATGTTTTCTGCCCCTTGGTGCATCTCAGCTCCACCCAGACTGACTCTACATCTTGATTTTCTGAGCCAATATCCTATCTGACTATTGCTCTGATTTCATCCTTTACTAACAACGCCACCCCACCTCCTTTTCCTTTTTGTCTGTCCTTCCTAAATATCGAATATCCTTGGATATTCAGCTCCCAGCCTTGGTCACCCTGCAGTCATGTCTCCGTAATCGCAATTATATTGTATCCATTTTCATCTATTTGCACTGTTAATTCGTCTACCTTATTACGAATGCTTCGTGCATTCAGATACAGTGCCTTTAGATTTGACTTTTTAACATTTTTAGACATCTTAACTTTTTTTGTACTATAGCGCTATTTGTCTTACCATTTTTTCTTACCCGGACCCTATTTGTTAGTGCACTCTTTTGTTTGTACGCTCTGTCCCTTCCTGACACAATCTGGTTATCCTTACACCAATCACTTTCCTGCACTGCTTTCTTGTCTTTTCTCTTTAGCATTCTAGATTTCTCTCCACCAGGACAACCCACCCCCGCCCCCCCCGCCCCCATTATTTAGTTTAAAGCCCCATCTACCTCCCTAGTTATTCGATTCACTAGAACTCTGGTCCCAGCATGGTTCAGGTGTAGTCGGTCCCAACGGAACAGCTCTCTTTTTCCAAAGTACTGGTGCCAGTGCCCACGAATCGAAACCCACTTTCCCACACCAATCTTTGAGCCACGCATTCATCTCCCTGATCTTACTGACCCTATGCCAATTTGCTCGTGGCTCAGGTAATAATCCAGAGATTATTACCTTTGTGGTTCTGATTTTTATTTTAATCCCTAGCTGCTCAAACTCTCTCAGCAGAACCTCTGTCTTAGTCCTACCTATGTCGTTGGTAGCTACGTGGACCACGACAACTGGATCCTCCTCCTCCCACTCCAAGTTCTTCTCCAGCCCGGAGGAGATGTCCTTTACCCTGGCACCAGGTAGGCAACATAGCCTTCGGGACTCACGCTCCTGGCTGCACAGAACAGGGTCTATCCCCCTAACTATGCTGTCACTTACTACAACCACCTTCCTTTTTCTGACGAAGGGTCATCGACCTGAAACGTTAACTCTGTTTCTCTCTCCACAGAAGCTGCCTGTCCTGCTGAGTATTTCCAGCATTTTCTTTTTTAAATTTCAGATTTCCAGCATTCGCAATATTTTGCTTTTGTTTTCCTTTTTACTCCCCCCACTTCAATGGCTTCCTGTACCACGGTGCCATGGTCAGTTTGTTCATCCTCCCCGCAGTCCCCGCACTCGTCAACAAGGGCAACACCATTCCAGTACGAGAGCTATGGTCTTTCCACACTACACCATTCCAGTCTGAGAGCTCAGGTCTTTCCACATTATACCATTCCAGACTGGGAGCTCAGGTCTTTCCACATTACACCATTCCAGATTGAGAGCTCAGGTCTTTCCGTCAGAATCAGGGGAATTTATAATGGGGAACAAAGAAATGGCAGACTAGTTAAATACTTCTATCTTCACAAAGGAGGACCCAAATAACCTCCCAATGATGTCGGGGAACATAGGATCTAATGAGGGGGAGGAACTGAATGAAATCAGTATTTGTAGGGAAATGGTGTTAGGGAAATTGTCGGGATTGAAGGTCGATAAATCCCCAGGGCCTGATAATCTACATCCTAGGGTACTTAAGGAAGTGGCCTAGAAATAGTATATGCATTGCTGGTCATCTTCCAAAATTCTATAGACTCTGGAACAGTTCCCTAATGTAACCCCACTATTTAAAAAAGGTGGTAGAGAGAAAACGGGGAATTATAGACCGGTAAGCCTGACATCGGTAGTGGGGAAAATGCTAGAGTCCATTATAAAAGATGTAATAGCAGAGCACTTGGAAAACAGTGACAGGATCGGACAAAGTCAACATGGATTTACAAAAGGTAAATCATGCTTGACTAATCTACTGGTATTTTTTGAGGATGTAACTGGTAGAATAGATAAGGGAGAACCAGTGGATGTGGTGTATTTGGACTTCCAGAAGGCTTTCGATAAGGTCCCGCATGAGAGATTAGCGTGCTAAGTTAAAGCACATGGGATTGGGGGAAGGTACTGACTTGGATAGAGAACTGGTTGGCAGACAGGAAGCAAAGAGATGGAATAAACGGGTCTTTTTCCGAGTGGCAGGCAGTGACTAGTGGGGTACTGCAGGGATCGGTGCTCGGACCCCAGTTATTCACAATATATGTTAATGATCTAGTCGAGGGAACTAGATGTAATATCTCCAAGTTTGCAGACGACACAAAGCTGGGTGGGCGTGTGTGCTGTGAGGAGGATGCAGAGAAACTCCAGTATGATTTGGACAGGTTGGGTGATTGGGCAGATGCATGGCAGATGCAGTATAATGTGGATAAATGCGAGGTTATCCACTTTGGTGACAAAAACCGGAAGGCAGATTATTATCTGAACGGCAATAGATTGGGAAAAGGGGAAGTGCAACAAGACCTGGGTGTCCTTGTGCACCAGTCGCTGAAGGTAAGCATGCAGGTGCAGCAGGCGGTTAAGAAGGCAAATGGTATGTTGGCCTTCATAGCGAGAGGGTTTGAGTACAGGAACAAGGATGTCTTGCTGCAGCTGTACAGGGCCTTGGTGAGACCACACCTTGAGTACTGTGTGCAGTTTTGGTCGCCTTATCTGAGGAAGTATGTTCTTGCCATGGAGGGAGTGCAGCGAAGATTCACCAGACTGATACCTGGGATGGCAGGAATGATGTATGAAGAGAGATTGGGTCGATTGGGCTTGTATTCGCTAGAGTTTAAAAGAATGAGAGGGGATCTCATTGAAACTTATAAAATTCTAACAGGACTAGACAGACTAGATGCAGGAAGGATGTTCTCGAGTCCAGAACCAGGGGTCACAGTCTAAGGATAAGGGGTAAACCATTTAGGACTGAGATGAGGAGGAATTTGTTCACCCAGAGAGTGGTGAACTTGTGGAATTCTCTACCACAGAAGGCAGTTGAGGCCAATTCTTTAAATATATTCAAGAAGGAGTTAGATATATTTCTTAAGGCTAAAGGGATCAAGGGATATGGGGAGAAAGCAGGGACAGGGTACTGAATTTGGATGATCAGCCATGATCTCATTAAATAGCGGAACAGGCTCGAGGGGCCGAATGGCCTACTCCTGCTCCTATCTTCTATGTTTCTCTGTTTCTATGTTACACCATTCCAGTCTGAGAGCTCAGGTCTTTCCAAGCTATAATATTCCAGTCTTAGAGCTCAAGGCTTTCCAAACTACACCATTCCAGTCTGAGAGCTCAGGTCTTTCCAAGCTATAATATTCCAGTCTTAGAGCTCAAGGCTTTCCAAACTACACCATTCCAGTCTGAGAGCTCAGGTCTTTCCACACTAAACCATTCCATCCTGAAAGCTGAGGCCTTTCCAAACTACACCATTCCAAGCTGAGAGCTTTGGTCTTTCCATACTACACAATTACAGTATTAGAGCTCAGGTCTTTCCGTGCAACACCATTCCAGTCTGACAGCTGAGGTCTTTCCACATTACACCATTGCAGTCTTAACCTCAGATCTTGCAACACTAAACCATTCCATCCTGAGATCTCAAGTCTTTCCGCACTACACCATTCCAGTCTGGAAGCTCAGGTCTTTCCACACTAAACCATTCCATCCTGAGAGTGCAATTCTTTCACAGTACACCATTCCAGTCTGAGAGCTCAGGTCTTTCCAAACTACAGCTTGCCAGTATGAGAGCTCAGGTCATTCAACACTACACCATCCCAGGCTGAGATGTCAGATCTTGCCATACGAAACCATTCCAGTCTGAGCACTCAGGTCCTTCCACCCTACACCATTCAAATCTGAGCACTCAGGTCTTTCCATAAATCACCATTCCAGACTGAGAGCTCAGGTCCTTCCACACTACACCATTCTGTAAGATTCTCAAAATTCACAGATCCCCCAAACCTCGAAGACAAACTCTAAGGAAAAAGACTCTGGACTCTTTTCTAGCTATTACAGAGTGGTGAAGTGCATTGGGCCTAACCAAAGGACATTTTGAGCAAAAAACAAGATTTGGTATTTTTAAAACATGTCTGGGCTTGTAAGGGAGAAAAGGCTGTGAAGGAAGGTGGGCTCAACCTCTGTAAAACCAGTTTGGATATTGGAGCTAATGGGAACTGTCTGGGGAACCACATGATCTCTCTGGGAGTTTAAATGGGCCCCTATCAGACATTAGCATCCTAACAATAAATCCGAGGAAAAACAGTCTCCACCCCAAGTTACAGAGCCCATTAAGACATGCATAAAACAGATTACTTCGGCATACTCCATAGAAATCATAGGCCCAGCCAAGAAAACCCAAAACATGAGAACAATCAAACTCCGATTAAGTGGCAAATCGACAGGATGGGGGCCATCCCGGAACCACTTCACACCTTAACAAACCAGTTACCGTTAACGAGCCCGCCAAAACTAACAAAGACCGAGACCTGATATGGCACGCAGATAAGGGAGCTTCAATGGGTATAATTGAAGGCCCGGTCTCAACCTGAAAAAGAAGAAGAGGAAGGAAGAACAAGAAGACATCGACGGAGGCATTCTTCGCAACACAGTTCTAAAAACCAACACCGTTCAGCGTTCCGTGTCCAGCCAGGAGGTCGACAGCTCGAAGACCAGACCATCCAACAAAGTAGGCTGACATGAGAAGAAACCAGAACGACCGCCTCAGTGACCACCGGACACCTCGCGGCAACAAGGCCCTCACGAAACAACCAACCAAACATCAAGTATCAATATTTGGGCCACCGCGACCAAAGAAAACCAACTCGAAGAAAAACCGAAGAACCACAGTTTCCACTCTACAATCTACTCCTGACTTACCCCATGGTAAGATTTTCCCTTAAAAAACTCTAAACCCTACTTCTAAACCAAAGAAAAGTGGGTACTCACCTGATAAATCCAATACGCACCCTACCGCATCAGCGGACTCGCGAAGACTGACCAGATACGCAGTTGAAGTCCTCTACCGCGTACGGGGTACGGCAGACACCTACCGACATATAGAGTGAACCCCAAATCCACGAACTAACCTAACTGTCAAGGATTCTGGTGAGTATCATCCCTGGTCCTCTGGAGTCCAACCTAGCTAGTGAAGTGGGATTGGGAGGGGAGAAGTATTCTCCTTATGTTATTTCCCTCACTTGTACCGAAGTGTTCCCCACTTTTAGAGTGTTAAGAGTGTTTGTGTTGTGTTTTATTTTTCTTGAATAAAGATCAAAGATCTTGCATCAAACTCAGTTGTCTGCTGCACTTTTTATCACAACCCCCAAATAAGTCCAAGGTCTAGAACCAAGGGAGTGGGAGCGATTCGAACCGCTCAGAAGTCAGAGGTGAAGCTGACACAAACCACCACCCCCTACATAATGGCGACCACGGCAGGACCTTGGCTAAAGGGATGTGATGCAGTGGAAACTGTTTTTGAGGAGAGAACCAATATGGAAGAGAGGATTTCCTCCTATGTGTTCGAGAAAGTGAACATAACCAAGAAATGGGTACTCAGTCTATTGCGTGCTGAGCGTCCAATAGACGCTGCAGCTAAATGGACTGAGAGCAAAGACCACAGGAAATCTGTGGAAAAGGCCATCT
The DNA here is from genome assembly GCA_030390025.1 of Squalus acanthias. NCBI lineage: Eukaryota > Metazoa > Chordata > Chondrichthyes > Squaliformes > Squalidae > Squalus > Squalus acanthias. The sequence goes on along the minus strand of CM059429.1, from coordinate 116,331,677 downwards.
GGTTGATCTGCTCCCAGCGACCGATCCCGCTGTTAGACAAACGTGTTGAGGCACTCAAGGCAGAACTGCAGGAGTCTGCTCAGCTGTCTCAAGCAAGGGCCCTAGCAGGGGAAACATTACTGAATGAGCTAACCACCCAAAATCAGGAAAAGATGCAGTTAGTGGAAACACACAGAAACAGGCAGGAATATTTTCAGTGTCAGGTCACCGAAGCTAAAACCAGTGAACTGGTGTTGCGGGAAGAGAATGCCCGCCTGGCCAAACAAGTAAGAGAGCAGGAGGAGAGGTTGAGAGACGTCCAGGCAGCTTACAAGATAGCAAGCACTCGGGTGTATGAGGCGGGAGATCACAGCCCCTGTCAGAAACAAATCGAGAGTTTGAACCTTGCTCTTTCTAGGGCGAAAGCCATGGTATGCCTACTAAGCCCGGCTTAGATTAAAATTGCCTCCAATGTATCTCAGGTCTGTGCTTAACCCCAGCCAGCCTCAAACAGCTTGCAGTCCTTATATGGGCTCTCAACCTCGGGCCTGCATCACCCTCCACATTGTGACTGAGGAGGTTATGTCACATGACATCACAGTGAAAACCATGGCAACACAGAGGGAAGTGGGTTTCACCAGTAGCTGAAGTGCAGATGCTGAAAAGCTCTCGACAAGTAAGGGGCAAGTTTGTTTAAACCTTACCAAAGACTTTAGAATCTGTGGAGATCAAAATTGTTTGTAAACACAACTCAGTTTTAAAACTCATCAGGATCTGTGGTGCTCAAAGACATTTGTTTCCAGAATCCAGTTTGTGAATTGATCCGAATCTGTGGAGATCAAAAACTGTTTGTTTACAGAATTCAATTCTTAAATTCATCAAATTATAACCGAAGAGATAATTCTTCACAATATGAGGGAAAAGTCACCGAGGAGACAAAGAGGCTGTGAGTAAACGAAAGATGGAATCCTTAGTTGAGAATTACACCAAGAATTTAAACGGTTTAATAGAGGATTGGAAGGTTCACATAAAATGAGCCCTAATTGAAGGAATATCCATTGGAACTCACATTACTGTGAGTGGCTCTCTCCGCAGACATTTAAAGCAGACTGTTGTGTAGCTTCAGCTCTGAGCAGCACGTTCATTTCTCTCTTTTATTATAACATGTAAGACTCCCCCAAAGTGACGAAAATATTCTGCAATTTGCAGAACTCCCCTTTGCTTTTCTGCACTTTGCTCAGTTTTCTGAACGATTGAGAGATGTGCTGCCACCATGTGGTCAATGTCTGGAAGTGCAGGGCAGTGTCTCGTGCATTTAGGGCCCTATTTCCTGAGCGTTGCTAATTTGTGCTTTGGTTTTGTGGCATGTGGGAAATGGCAGGCTTGCCATCGATGTCCATTTATTTAAGGGTAAATTCATCGAGCCTCTGCTCCTAGTGAGGGGCAGCACTCAAAGGACACGCAGCTCCGAAAACTGGCACCACAGTTGCACTTCTATCTCCGCGCATGGCTCCTCGCCGAGAATGCAGGATTGGCAAAGTTATTTAAGTGGTCATTAAAGGCAGATCTGCCATTTTACTGAAAGTCAGTGCCAAGATGGCCTGAAGGGAAGCAGGATGGACAATGTGAAAATCAGCAGAGGAGAAGAGCTGGGGCCTGAGCTCGGGCCCAGCGACCCTGCCTCGGGCCGAGCCATAAACGGTTCATGGTATCTTTTTTGTAACAACAACTTGCATTTATTTAGCAACTTTACTGTAGTAACACGTCCCAAGGTGCTTCACAGGAGCGTAAAAAGAATTGTCACCAAGCAATAAGAAGACATTAGGACAGGTGACCAAAAGCTTGGTCAAAGAGTTAGGTTTTAAGGAAGGTCTTAAAGAATGGGAGAGAAGTGGTGAGGCGGAGAGGTTTAGGAAGGGAATTCCAGAGCTCAGGGCCTAGACGGCTGAAGGTACAGCCGCCAATGGTGGGGTGAAGGAAGTCAGGGAAGCACATGAAGCCAGAATTGGAGGAATGCAGAGATCTCAGAGGGTTGTAGGGCTGGAGGAGGTTACAGAGATAGGGAGGGGCGAGGCCATGGAGGGATTTGAAAACAAGGACGAGAATTTTCAAATGAGGTGTTGGTGGACCGGGAGCCAATGTAGGTCAGCGAGCACAGGGGTGATGGGTGAACGGGACTTGGTGCGAGTTAAGATACGGGCAGCAGAGATTTGAATGAGATCAAGTTTATGGAGAGTGGAAGATGGGAGTCTGGCCTGGAGAGCACTGGAATAGTCAAATCTGGAGGTAACAAAGGCGTGGAGGAAGGTTTCAGCAGCAGATGAGCTGAGGCAGGGGTGGAGACGGGCGAGGTTATGGAGGTGGAAGTGGGCGGTCTTGGTGATGGAGAGGATATGGGGTCTCTCCTTTCTTTGAGAAATGAGGGATCACATGTGGAATAAAACTCCCGCTCCACATATAATCAATATACACTTAGGCAGGACCCGTTTCAAACTCACCACAATCCCTTCCCCACTCACCACAATCCCTTCCCCACTCACCATCAATCTCTTCCCAACTCACCACCACAACCTATGGTGCCAATCTGATCGCATCAGTTTCCGGCTGGGAGGGAGAGTTAAAATATCCCTCTCTTCCAATATAAGATCACCTGGGGCAATTTTAATCTAAGCCTCCCATCGTGAAACTGAGGGGATCTGCTGCAATGCTGGTTTCGTACCCTGTCCGATCTCACTCTAGATAGAAGTCATCATGTGGAGCATAAAACACCGGCATAGACCAGATGGGCCGAATGGCCTGTTTCTGTATGGTAAAAACTATGTAATTCTACGTAAATGTTGATTCATTTCCCCATAAACTGGACTCTGGAGTGGCCCATTTTGTAAAACTGATGAAATGGCGGAGGGAATAGTGAGATGTTAGCACAAAGCTGGCTAAAGGGGCATTAAGCTGATTGCCCACAGTCTGCCATGTCAGACAATAAAGACAGTAGAGAGAAAGGATCTAAGCTCTGAAAATCAAGAAGTAGAATCGGTTTGGGTGGAGCTAAGAAACAGCAAGGGGCAGAAAACATTGGTGGGAGTTGTTTATAAGGCCCCCAAACAGTAGTTGTAATGTAGGGCAGAGTATAAATCAGGAAATTAGAGACGCATGTAACAAGGGTAATACAGTAATCATGTGGGACTTTAATCTACATATAGACTGGGCAAACCAAATTTGCAGTAATAGTGTGGAGGACGAATTCATGGAATGTATGCAAGATAGTTTTCTAGATCGGTATGTTGAGGAACCAAAGAGGAAACAGGCTGTCTTAGATCTAATATTGTGCAACGAGGATGAGTTAATTAGTAACCTTGTAGTAAAGGGACCTTTAGGGAAGAGTGACCATAATATGATAGAATTTTATATTGAGTTTGAAGTGACATAGTTAAATCCAAAACTAGGGTCTTATAGAGTCAGAGTCATGGGCTGGATTTTGTCTTGGGGTCGGGTTGGGGTCGTGTAATCCGCATTTCATGTTTCCCCCCCAACTCCAGATTAATGTGGATGCCTGATGCAATTTTCACTTAATTGGGCAATTGAGTTGGAGCATGTGGGAACCCATGAACTAATTAGTGTTTTCAGTCTGAAAGTCGCCTCTGATGATGTCATCATTGCTGACTGCCTAGTCTCAGAGACTGTTGGTGAGAGAGGACCTGGATGCAAAAAGAGAGAGAGAGAGAGAGAGAGAGAGAAGAGAAGAGAGAGAGAGAGAGAGAGAGAGAGAGAATTTTTTGCCAAGCAAGTCCTCCCAGGCAGTCTCTGAAGACATTCAATGCAGCAGCATCAGAGGCGACGTTCAGACCTAATACTACTACTACTACCTTCATCACATCTCCGTTGTAATAGTGGACCTGCAGCTGATACTCAGCTATCCACTTGTGCTCCCGCCAGGTTTCACTGGCGTGTTTCACACCAGGCGTGCTTCACGTCAGAAGAGGTTTAAACTAGCTACAGCGTTTCAAAATGGCATTACAGAGCCAATTTAGAGCTTGTTAAGGGCTTTAATGGCCTCTCCCGCCTCTTGAAGGTGGGACGGAGTCGGGAACCCCGCGACTGATTATGTCAAATTTGCGTGGAGGCGGGATGGAGTCGGGATGGGGTCGGAAACTCCGACCCCGCAAATTTAACCCCCCACACGCCTCCAAACCCAACTCCATGGGTCATTCAAAATCCAGCCCATAGAATCATAACGGCACAGAAGGAGGCCATTCAGCCCATCGAATCCGTGCCAGCTCCCTGTAGAGCAATCCAGTCAGTCTCATTCCCCCGCTCTATCCCCGTAGCCCTGCAAGTTTATTTCCCTCAAGTGCCTATCCAGTCTCCCCTTGAAAACATTGAGTGTCTCCGCTTCCACCACTTCCGTCGGCAGCGAGTTCCAGGTCCTCACCACTCACTACGTAAAAAGTTTTTCCTCACATCCCCCCTGTATCTCTTGCCCAAAACCTTAAATATGTGTCCCCTAGTCCTTGTACCATCAACTAGTGGGAACAGCCTTTCCCCGTCTAGCCTATCCCAACTCGTGATAATCTTGTGCACCTCTATCAAATCACCCCTCAACCTCCTTTGCTCTAATGAAAACAAATTCAGCTTCTCCAACCTGTCCTCGTAGCTAAGATCCCCCATCCCCGGAACCATTCTGGTAAATCTCCTCTGCACCCTCTCAAGGGCCTTCACATTCTTCCTAAAGTGTGGTGACCAGAACTGAACGCAATACTCCAGTTGTGGCCTAACCTGTGCTTTATAAAGGTTCAGCATAACTTCTCTACTTTTGTACTCATTACCTCTATTTATGAAGCCCAAGATCCCATATGCTTTGCTAACCACTCTCTCAATATGTCCTGCCACCTTCAGGGACCTATGCACATTAACTCCCAGGTCCCTCTGTCCCTGCACACTCTTTAAAACTGTGCCATTAAGTGTATATTGCCTCTCCCTGTTCCTTCTGCCAAAATGCATCACCTCACACTTCTCTGTATTAAATTCCATCTGCCACTTGTCTGCCCATTCTGCTAGCCTTTCTATGTCCTGTTGCAGTCAATTGGTATCATCATCACTGTTTGCCACACCCCCAAGTTTGGTGTCATCGGCAAATTTGGAAATTCTACTCTGTATTCCAATATCCAGGTCATTTATATATATCAAAAAAAGCAGTGGCCCCAGCAATGACCCTTGGGGAACACCACTGTCTACCATCCTCCAGTCTGAAAAACAGCCATTTACCACAACTCACTGTTTTCTGTCCTTAAGCCAATTCCTTATCCAAGCTGCCACTGACCCACCTATTCCATGAGCCTCAATTTTGTTAACCAGCCTTCTATGTGGTACTTTGTCAAACGCCTTCCTAAAATCCATGTAGACAACATCCATTGCATTCCCTTCATCAATCTTCCCTTTTATTTCATCAAAAAATTCAATTAGATAAGTCAAACACGATCTGCCTTTTACAAATTCGTGTTGGCTCTCCTTAATTAGTTTAAACCTCTCCAAGTGCCCGTTAATTTTTTCTTTGATTATTGTTTCTAAAGCTTTACCCACCACTGATGTTAAACTAACCAGCCTGTAGTTACTGGGATTGTCCTTACACCCTTTCTTGAACAATGGTGTCACATTTGCCACTATCCAATCCTCAGGCACTTCCCCCGCATTTAGGGAAGATTTGAAAATTATGGCAAGCCCTTCCGCTATCTCCTCTCCCAATTCACTTAACAACCTGGGATGCAAGCCATCTGGACCAGGCGACTTATCCACTCTAAGCATACCCAGCCTTTCTAGTACATCCTGTCTATCAATTTTCACCCCTTCCATTGCCTCTACTTTTTCCACTTTTACTGATATTTTGTCAGCATCCACCTCCTTAGTAAACACCGATACAAAGTACTCATTGAGTATTCTAGCCTTGCCCTGTGCCTCTAAGCATATATCACCTTCTTTGTCCCTAATAGGCTGCACCCCGCCTCTTACTACCCGCTTACTGTTTACATGCCGGTAGAAGATTTTTGGGTTCCCTTTTATGTTAACCACCATTCTACTCTCATATTCTCTCTTTGCCAATCTTATTTTCATCTTCACTTCCCCTCTCAACTTATTGTATTTGGTCTGGTTCTCCCTTGAAGAATTCACCTGCCATTCATCATCTTCTCTATCTCCCTCATCATCCAAGGAGCCCTTGCTTTGGTTCCCTTACCCTTCCCTCTTGTTGGAATGTACCTAGCCTGTACTTGGAACATCTCCTCCTTAAAGATCACCCATTGTTCCATTACAGTTTTTCCTGTCAGTCTTTGGTTCCATTTTACCCTGGCTAGATCCTTTTGCATCCCATTGAAGTTAGCCCTATTCCAGTTTAGAAGTTCCACTCTAGATTGTTCCTTGCGAATCTAAATCTTATGATATGATGATCACTCATACCCACAGACACTTGGTCGACCTGGCCCACCTCATTGCCCAACACCAGATACAGCAATGCCTTCTTCTTAGTTGGGCCAAGAACATACTGGTCAAGGAAATTCTCCTGAACACATTTCAGAAATTCCTCCCCCTCCTTTCCCTTTACCTTAGCATTATCCCAATCGATATTTGGGTAATTAAAGTCCCAATATCACCACTCTGTAGCTCTTGCATATCTCTGCGATTTCCCTGCAGATTTGCTCCTCTACCGCCCTCTCACTATTTGGAGGCCTATAGAATACCCGCAATAGTGTGATCATATCCTTTTTGCTCCTCAACTCTAACCAAATGGATTCTGTCCGAGTCCCCTCAAGAACATCCTCCCTTTCCAACACTACAATGTCTTCTTTAATCAGCACTGCCACCCCACCTCCCTTTTTTCCTTCCCTATCTTTTCTGAACACCTTGTACCCTTGAATATTAAGTGCCCAGTCCTCACCGTTTTTAAGCCACGTTTCCGTTATTGCCACAACATCATATTGCCACACGGCTAATTGTGCTTGTAGCTCACCAACCTTATTTACCACACTTTGTGCGTTTACGTACATGCATTCTAAACCCATTTTTGAATTTTTCGTAGTCTTTTTTAATCTGCTCCTATCTAATATGGTACTACTTTCGCCTCTAGTACTACTTTCTTCTCTAGTACTATCCAACACACTCACTCTTTTATGCACCTTATTCCTCTTTTCTACTTGCTGGTGCCCGTCCCCCTGCCAAGCTAGTTTAAACCCTCCCCAACAGCACTAGCAAACCTCCCCGTGAGAATATTGGTCCCGGCTCTGTTGAGGTGTAACCCGTCCAGCTTGTACAGGTCCCACCTTCCCCAGAAATGGTCCCATTGCCTCAGGAATTTAAAGCCGTCCCTCCTGCACCATCTCTCCAGCCATGCATTCATCTGTTCTATCCTCCTATTCCTGTACTCACGAGCACGTGGCACCGGGAGTAATCCGAAGATTACTACCTTTGAGGTCCTGCTTTTCAATCTCTTTCCTAGCTCCCTATAGTCTGCCTGCAGGACCCCATCCCTCGTTCTGACTATGTCATTGGTACTGATATGGACAATGACCTCTGGCTGTTCACCCTCCCCCCTCAGAGTGTCCTGCAGCTGCTCAGTGACATCCTTGACCCTGGCACCAGGGAGGCAACATACCATCCTGGAGTCACGCCTGTGTCCACAGAAATGCCTATCTGTTCCCCTAACTAATGAATCCCCGATCACTATTACTCTTCCACTCTTCTTCCTCCCCCCCTGTGCAGCTGAGCCACCTGTGGTGCCGTGACCTTGGCTCTGGTTGCTCTCCCCAGAGGAGCCATCACCCCCACCAGTTTCCAGAACTGTGAACTGGTTAGCGAGCAAGATGCACTCTGGGGATTCCTGCCCTACCTGCCTGGTCCTCCTTCTCTGTCTGGTGGTCACCCCTTCCCGCTCTGCCTGCACATTCTGAGGCTGCGGGGTGACCACTTCTAGAAACATGCTTTCCAAGTATTTCTCAGCCTCGCGGATGCACTGTAGTGACTCCAGCTGCCGCTCAAGCTCCGAAACCCGGAGCTCGAGTTGCTGCAGTTGGCGACACTTCCTGCACACGTGATCGTCCAGGCCGCAAGAAGCGTCTAGGATATCCCACATGGCACAGGATGTGCAAATCACGGGACTGAGCTGCCCTGCCGTGCCTCTATTTACCAGACTATGGAGGTAATTTAGCAGAATAAACTTAAAACTTAACAAGAAACACTCAACAGCTACCCACCAATCAGCACTTCCCTCTATTAGATAGGCTATGAACTACTTAGCAGAAATATACTCAAAACAGAATTTAAAAAAATTTACCACAAATACTCACCCGATACTCACCTCTCAGCTCCCTTGTGCCAGCGACACCTTTGAATTCTGATGACACTCCTTCGTTGTGTCGCTTGCCAACTGTCTCCCTCGCAGGTAGTCCGCTCACTCAGACTCCCAGGCCTCTGTTCCGCGCTGCCTTCATCCTCGGTCTCCAACTCCGTTCGTCCCGCAGGTCTGCTCATTCAGACTCCTAGGTCTCTGCTCCGCGCTGCCTTTATCCCCAGTCTCCAAATCCGTTCCTCCCACAGGTCCGCTCACTCAGACTCTTAAATCAGGTCTTAAATCTAAACAAAGCAAACTACGTAGTTATGAGGGGCGAGTTGGCTAAGGTAGATTGGGAAACTACATTAAAAGGTATGACAGTGGACGAGCAATGGCTAGCATTTAAGGAATTAATACATAATTTACAACAAATATACATTCCTTTAAGGCACAAAAACCCCACAGGAAAAATGGTCCAACCGTTGCTAACAAGAAAAGTTAAAGATAGTATTAGATCAAAGGAAGAGGCTTATAATGCTGCCAAAAAGAGTAGTAAGCCTGAGGATTGGGAGAATTTTAGAATTCAGCAAAGGAGGACCAAGAAATTGATAAAGAAAGGGAAAATAGAATATGAGAGTAAACGAGCAAGAGACATAAAAACAGATTGTAAAAGCTTCTATAGGTATGTAAAAAGGAAAAGATTAGCGAAAGTAAACATGAGTCCCTTACAGGCTGAGACAGGAGAAATTATAATGGGGAATAAGGAAATGACAGAGAAATCAAACAAATACTTTAGGCTCGATTTTAATAGCCCTGAGGAGGCGAATTTGGAGGTGGGTCTGTTGGGAAAATCGGGAAAAATGGCTTCAAACACCCAACCCGCCTCCATTCCACCCCCACCTGATTTTCCTGAGTGTCTGTTTAGCCGCTCCCAAACTGACCCGTCTCCAACTGGTGGGACAGGTAGTTAAGGCAGTTAACAGTCTGTTAACTGCCTTGCTAATCCTATTTTCATAGTGGTTTCCCATTTTCCTGCTACTGACTCCTGTTTCCTGACTGGTCAGAAACAGGCTAGATTCAAGGAGACGAGTTGCTGGAGGATATGATTTGTATGCATTGGTGCAGTGCTTTAGAAGCGCCCCTGAAACATGGCTTATATTCAAATGCAACAACTTTGCTGTTGAAGGTATGGGATAACATTTTGCACATCTACTGACCTTGTGACTGTTCAAGCTGACACCCATCTGCAGTGTTTTTTTTATTCGTTTATGGGATGTGGGTGTTGCTGGCAAGGCCAGCATTTATTGCCCATCCCTAATTGCCTTTGAGAAGGTGGTGGTGAGCCGCCTTCTTGAACCGCTGCAGTCCGTGTGGTGAAGGTTCTCTCACAGTGCTGTCAGGTAGGGATTTCCAGGATTTTGACCCAGCGACGATGAAGGATCGGCGATATACTTCTAAGTCAGGATGGTGTGTAACTTGGAGGGGAACTTGGAGGTAGTGGTGTTCCTATGCACCTGCTGCCCTTGTCCTTCTAGGTGGAAGAGGTCGCGGGTTTGGGAGGTGCTGCCAAAGAAGCCTTGGTGAGTTGCTGCAGTGCATCTTGTAGATGGTACACACTGCAGCCACGGTACGCTGGTGGTGGAGGGAGTGATTGTTTAAGGTGGTGGATGGGGTGCTAATCAAGCGGGCTGCTTTGTCCTGGATGGTGTCGAGCTTCTTGAGTGTTGTTGGAGCTGCACTCATCCAGGCAAGTGGAAAGTATTCCATCACATAGAAACATAGAAGATAGGAGCAGGAGTAGGCCATTCGGCCCCTCGACCCTGCTCCGCCATTCGATGAGATCATGGCTGATCATCCAAACTCAGTACCCTGTCCCTGCCTTCTCCCCATATCCCTTGATACCTTTAGCTTTAAGAAATATATCTAACTCATTCTTGAATATATTTAATGACTTGGCCTCAACTACCTTCTGTGGCAGAGAATTCCACAGGTTCACCACTCTCTGGGTGAAGAAATTCTTCCTCATTTCTGTCCTAAATGGCTTACCCCTTATCCTTAGATTATGACCCCTGGTTCTGGACTCTCCGACCATCGGGAACATTCTTCCTGCATCTAGTTTGTCCAGACCTGTCTGAATTTTATATGTTTCGATGAGATCCCCTCTCATTCTTCTATACTCCAGCGAGTATAAGCCCAATCGACCCAATCTCTCCTCATATGTCATTCCTGCCATCCCAGGTATCAGCCTTGTGAATCTTCGCTGAACTCCTTCCATGGCAAGAACATCCTTCCTCAGATAAGGCGACCAAAACTGCACACAGTACTCAAGGTGTGGTCTCACCAAGGCCCTGTACAACTGCAGCAGGACATCCCTGTTCCTATACTCAAACCCTTTCGCTATGAAGGCCAACATACCATTTGCCTTCTTCACCGCCTGCTGCACCTGCATCACCTGCATGTTTACTTTCAGCGACTGGTGCACAAGGACACCCAGGTCTCGTTGCACTTCCCCTTCTCCCAATCTATTGCCATTCAGATAATAGTCTGCCTTTCTGTTTTTTACACCAAAGTGGATAACCTCGCATTTATCCACGTTATATTGCATCTGCCATGCTTCTGCCCACTCACCCAACCTGTCCAAATCATCCTGGAGTTTCTCGGTATCCTCCTCGCAGCAAACACTCCCACCCAGCTTTGTGTCATCTGCAAACTTGGAGATATTACATTTAGTTCCCTTATCTAGATCATTAATGTATATTGTGAATAGCTGGGGTCCAAGGACCGATCCCTGTGGTACCCCACTAGGCACTGCTTGCCACTCAGAAAAAGACCCATTAATTCCTACTCTCTGCTTTCTGTCCGCCAACCAGTTCTCTATCCAAGTCAATACCTTGCCCCCAATCACATGTGCCTTAACTTTACACGCTAATCTCTTATGCGGGACCTTATCGAAAGCCTTTTGAAAGTCCAAATACACCACATCTACTGGTTCTCCCTTATCTATTTTCCCAGTTACATCCTCAAAAAATTCCAGTAGATTAGTCAAGCACGATTTACCTTTTGTAAATCCATGTTGACTTTGTCCGATCCTATCACTGTTTTTCAAGTGCTCAGCTATTACATCCTTTATAATGGACTCTAGCATTTTCCCCACTACCGATGTCAGGCTTACCGGTCTGTAATTACCCGCTTTCTCTCTACCACCCTTTTTGAATAGTGGGGTAACATTAGCTACCCTCCAATCCATGGGTACAGTTCCAGATTCCATCGAATGTTGGAAGATGATCAGCAATGCATCTACTATTTCTAGGGCCACTTCCTTAAGTACCCTAGGATGTAGATTATCAGGCTCTGGGGATTTATCGGCCTTCAATCCCTTCAATTTCCCTAACACCATTTCCCTGCAAATACTGATTTCTTTCAGTTCCTCCCTTTCATCAGACCGTATGTTCTCCAACATCTCTGGGAGGTTATTTGTGTCCTCCTTTGTGAAGACAGAACCAAAATATGCATTTAATTGGTCTGCCATTTCTTTGTTCCCCATTATAACTTCCCCCGCTTCTGACTGCAAGGGACCTACACTTGATTTCACTAATCTTTTTCTCTGCACATATCTATAAAAGCTCTTACAGTCAGTTTTTATGTTCCCAGCAAGCTTACTTTCATATTCTATTTTCCCCTTCTTAATTAATCCTTTGTCCTCCTTTGTTGAATCCTAAACTGCTCCTAATCCTCAGGGTTACCGCTTTTTCTGGCCAATTTATATGCCCTCTCCTTGAATCTTATGCTATCCCTAATTTCCCTTGTTAGCCATGGTTGAGTCACCCTTTTTGTTTTATTCTTATGCCACACTGGGATGAACAAATTCTGTAGTTCATCCATGCAGTCTTTGAATGTTTGCCATTGCCTATCCACCGTCAACCCTTTGAGTGACATTCCCCAATCAATCCTACCCAATTCGCGCCTCATACCATCGTAGTTTCCTTTATTTAAATTTAGGACCCTAGTCTCTGATTCAGCTACTTCACTCTCCATCCTAATGAAGAATTCTATCATATTATGATCACTCTGACCCAAGGGGCCTCGTACAACAAGATTGCTAATTAATCCTTTCTCGTTACATAATACCCAGTCTAAGATGGCCGGATCTCTGGTTGGTTCCTCGACATATTGTTCCAGAAAACCATCCCGTAAACATTCTAGGAATTCCTCCTCCACAGTATTTTTACTAATTTGGTTAGCCCAATCTATATATAAATTAAAGTTACCCATGATGACTGCTGTGCCCTTACTGCATGCTTCTCTAATTTCCCTTTTAATGCTGTCCCCAACCTCCGCATTACTGTTTGGAGGTCTATATAACACTCCCACTAACGTTTTCTGCCCCTTGTTATTTCTCAGTTCTACCCATACAGATTCCGCATCATCAGAGCTAATATCCTTCCTTTCAATTGTGTTAATCCCCTCTTTAACCAGCAATGCTACCCCACCTCCATTTCTTTTTTGCCTATCTTTCCTAAATATTGAATAACCCTGGATGTTGAGTTCCCAGCCTTGGCCACCCTGGAGCCATGTTTCTGTAATCCCAATCAAATCGTATTCATTTACCTCTATTTGCGCAGCTAATTCATCCACCTTGTTCCAAATGCTCCTTGCATTAAGACACAAAGCCTTCAGGCTTGTTTTTTTAACGCTCTCAGACCTATATGAATTATTATTTACTGTGACCATGTTTGATTTAAACCATTGAGTTCTTTGCCTTCTACTTTTGTTTTTCTCTTTCCTGTCTTTAGCTTTTATCCTTGTTTCCCTTTCCTCTGTCTCCCTGCTCAGGTTCCCAACCCCCTGCCACTTTAGTTTAAACCCTCCCCAACAGCACTAGCAAACACTCCCTCCAGGACATCGGTCCCGGCCCTGCCCAGGTGCAGACCGTCCCATTTGTACTGGTCCCACCTCCCCCAGAACCGGTTCCAATGTCCAAGGAATTTGAATCCCTCCCCCTTGCACCATTCCTCTAGCCACATATTCATTTGAAATATCCTCCTATTTCTACTCTGACTAGCACGTGGCACTGGTAGCAATCCTGAGATTACTACCTTTGAGGTCCTATTTTTTAATTTACCTCCTAACTCCCTATATTCTGCTTTTAGGACCTCATCCCGTTTTTTTACCTATACTCCTTACTTGTGCCTTGTAGATGGTGGAAAGGCTTTGGGGGGTCATGAGGTGATACGCTCGCCGCAGAATACCTAGCCTCTGACCTGCTCTTGTTGCCACTGTATTTATGTGGCTGGTCCAGTTAAGTTTCTGGTCAATGGTGACTCCCAGGATGTTGATGGTGGGGGATTCGGCGATGGTAATGCCGTTGAATGTCAAGGGGAGGTGGTTAGACTCTCACTTGTTGGAGATAGTCATTGCCTGGCACTTCTGTGGCGCAAATGTTACCTGCCACTTATCAGCCCAAGCCTGACGTCATCCAGGTCTTGTTGCATGCGGGCATAGACTGCTTCATTATCTGAGGAGTTGTGAATGGCGCTGAACACTGTGCAGTCATCAGCGAACATCCCCATTTCTGACCTTATGTTGGAGGGAAGGTCATTGATGAAGATGGTTGGGCCTAGGACACTGCCCTGAGGAACTCCTGCAGCGATGTCCTGGGGCTGTGATGATTGACCTTCAACCACCTCAACCATCTTCCTTTATGCTAGGTAAGACTCCAGCCAGTGGAGCGTTTTCCCCCCAATTCCCATTGACCAGTTTTACTAGGGCTCCTTGATGCCACACTCGGTCAAATGCTGCCTTGATGTCAAGGGCAGTCACTCTCACCTCACCTCTGGAATTCAGCTCTTTTGTCCATGTTTGGACCAAGGCTGTAATGAGGTCGGGAGCCGAGTGGTCTTGGCGGAACCCAAACTGGGCATCAGTGAGCAGGTTATTGGTGAGTAAGTGCCGCTTGATAGCACTGTCGATGACACCTTCCATCACTTTGCTGATGATTGAGAGTAGACTGATGGGGTGGTAATTGGCCGGGTTGGATTTGTCCTGCTTTTTGTGGACAGGACATACCTGGGCAGTTTTCTACATTGTCGGATTGATGCCGGAACAGCTTGGCTAGAGGCGCGGCTAGTTCTGGAGCACAAGTCTTCAGCACGACATTGTCAGGGTCCAAAGCCTTTGCTGTATCCAGTGCGCTCAGCCGTTTCTTGATATCACGTGGAGTGAATTGAATTGGCTGAAGACTGGCTTCTGTGATGGTGGGGACCTCAGGAGTAGGCCGATATGGATCATCCACTCGGCCCTTCTGGCTGAAGATGGTTGCAAACGCTTCAGCCTTGTCCTTTGCACTCACGTGCTGGGCTCCACAATCATTGAGGATGGGGATATTCATGAAGCCTCCTCCTCCCGTTAGTTGTTTAATGGTCCACGACCATTCACGACTGGATGTGGCAGGACTTTGATCTGATCCGTTGATTGTGAGATCACTTAGCCCTGTCTATAGCATGCTGCTTCCACTTTTTAGCATGCATGTAGTCCTGTGTTGCAGCTTCCCCAGGTTGGCACCTCATTTTTAGGTATGCCTGGTGCTGCTCCTGGCATGCTCTTCTACACTCCTTGTTGAACCAGGGTTGGTCCCCTGGCTTGATGGTAATAGTAGAGTGAGGGATATGCCGGGCCATGAGGTTACAGATTGTGGTGGAATACAATTCTGCTGCTGCTGATGGCCCACAGCACCTCATGAATGCCCAGTTTTGAGCTGCTAGATCTGTTCTGAATCTATCCCATTTAGCACGGTGGTAGTGCCACACAACGGAGGGTGTCCTCAGTGTGAAGACGGGACTTCATCTCTTCAATGACTGTGCGGTGGCCGCTGCTACCAATACTGTCATGGACAGATGCATCTGCGACAGGTAGATTGGTGAGGACGAGGTCAAGTAGGTTTTTCCCTCGTGTTGGTTCTCTCACCACCTGCCACAGGCCCAGACTGGCAGTTATGTCCTTCAGGACTCGGCCAGCTGTGGTGCTACCAATCCACTCTTGGTGATGGACATTGAAGGCCCCCACCCAGAGTACATTCTGTGCCCTTGCTACTCTCAGTGCTTCTTCCAAGTGGTGGTCAACATGGCGAAGTACTGATTCATCAGCTGAGGGAGGGCGGTAGGTGGTAATCAACAGGAGGTTTCCTTGCCCATGCTTGGCCTGAAGCCATGAGACTTCATGGGGTCCGGAGTCAATGTTGAGCACTCTCAGGGCCACTCCTTCCCGACTGTACTGGTGGGACAGGACATACCCAGGGATGGTGATGGAGGAGTTTGGGACATTGGCTCAAAGGTATGATTCTGTTGGCGAGGAGGGTTGATTGGGCTGGGTGTGCCATTGCCGTGTCCGTAGCCGGTGCCGGGTGGTCCGTCCGGAATTGTGTTTCGTAGCGGTTTGTTACAATTGAGTGGCTTGCTAGGCCATTTCAGAGGGCAGTTAAGAGTCAACCACATTGCTGTGGGACTGCAATCACATATAGGCCAGAGCAGGTAAGGACAGCAGGTTTCCTTCCCTGAAGGACATTAGTGAACCGATAGTTTCATAGTCACCATTACTAATACTAATTCCAGATTTAATTAATTGAATTTAAAATTCCCCAGCTGGCATGGTGGGATTTGAACTCACATCTCTGGATCATTAATCCAGACCTCTGGATTATTAGCCCAGTGACATTACCACTACGCTACTGTTCCCCTATGTCATGAATGGAAATATTTCAGGCCACTTCCACTGTGCGATTGCAAGATTGTTACCTCAAATGAAATCTATAGCAAGGAGATGGGAAACATTTATGCCCTCTCATCCTGGTCCTCATAATCGGGGGAGTAGCAGCCGCGTGGCTCACCACAGATCTTCCTGGGAAGAGGAGTAGCAGGAGGATGAGGGGAGCCTTGCATGCCCTGTTGTGACCAATGCAGCAACCCATCAACCAGGGTATGCACACTGCCATAAGCTTACTCTTCAACCATAGGTGGCCACCATATGGCTCTGTAATTGCAGGCGACACTTGTCCAATGTCTTACTTCATCTCTGCTATACCCTCTTATTTCCTATCACTTTTACCATCAGCATTACAAATGCAAGTCGCTCTGAGCCCTCAATGCGTTTTTGCCATTTCCCAGAACACATAGGCCACACAATCAACTGTTTGACAATTTATCTTTAACACGTGACTAAATATACCAGCAAGAGTCAGAAAAAAAAGAAACATCACCCAAGTGAGTCCCCTTGTGACTATAGGTGCTTAATCTTTCTTTTGCACATGCTTCTACGTGGTGCTTCCCCTGTGGCTTCAGCAGATGTAGAGGCACCTTGCTGACTAGGATGCTGCGCCTGCTTAGACACCTTTGGCGGGCATCCTCTGGGTTTGGGAGCCTGGGAGGGCTCTTCAACAATCTGCTCTTCCTGTGGCTGTGCAGGGGCTGAAACGGCCATCTCAGTTGTCCCTGCAAAGTGGGTCTCTGACCGAGGGCTCCGTAGTGGCATGGTCATGCGAGTGCTTTGAGAGGAGCCCACACTTCCTTCTGTCCTGCCAACAACATCTGTCTCATGGGTCAACCACACCTCAGTGCTGGCAAGTAGCAGGAGAGCACCTTGCTGCACATCAGGGGGGCCATGAGGACCTGTATCTGCACTGGCAGTCCTCCTAAAAAGGACGTCCATGAAGCTCTGGTCTCTCTGCTCAATAGCTGCCCATCGCTCCTCCAGAGATGTCATTCTATTCTTAACAGTCACTATGTTTTCCTGACTCTGGCGACTTATTTCCTCCATGGCCATAGCCATCCTTTCCACTGAGGTAGCCAGCCTTTTCACGGAGGTTGCCATCCTAGCCATGGTGGTGCGTTCATGCTCCATTGCCTCCTTGTTATGTTATTGCTGATGTTAGAGATGGACTCCTCCATTCTCTCCACACTTGCACTAACCCTGGAGGCAAACCCTTCCAGAGACACCTGCACTTGTTCCTGTTTTTCACGAGCCGCTTTTTCTGGATGGCCCCAGAGGCACAGCGTCTGCATGCAGCTCAGCATAGCTAGGAGAGTCCTGCGACCTCCGCAGAGGACTCTCCACTGCTGTCGCCGTCTCCACCATCTGCTGATGCTCACTTGTGCGCTGTGATAGACCAGGTGGCAACACTACTCTAACTCGCGATAGCCCCACCGAGGTGTGTGTTGCTGCACTGGTGCTGGTTGCACTGAGTCCTGGTGACGCTGGTCCCTCAGAGGCTTCAGGTTCCTCTGAGGAGATGTCCGGATCTTCGTCCTGGATCATGGGGAGGGGGACGCTCGATGGTCCTGTGGGAGAGTAAAGGCTTGAATTAGACACCTGATATTGATGTAGCAGACACATCCTTTTGAGCAGATGATACAAAGCGATTCTCTATGAACATCATATTCCATTGCTTTCTGAGAGGGATGAAACTCTATTATGTCACCAGCTTCCTCTAGTGTGCCCGTCTCTCCATCACCACTTCCTCGTGTCCTCGCCACCTCCAACAATCTCGTTTGCTGCCTCCTCAGCACTGGTCAATGTTGCAAGGGAAGCTGTTCCTCCTCCAGTCAGTGCTCTCTCCCTCTTATTGTGGGCTATCTTTTCCTGCAAGGAGGCACACAAGCGGTGTTTCAGCCACAGTGATGGAGTGAGTGTGAATAATCCCTACCATAGAAGCTTTGAGTGAGACGAAGATGGGGTAAGGTGCCAAGAGGAAGCTAGCTCCCTGTGCGTTGTTAGTTGTTGTCACTGCATGACAGTGAGAGCGAGTCTAAGGGGTGCATAGGCAGGATGCTGAAGTGATTCAGTGCAGAGACAGAGATGGATAGGAAAGGGTGCAAGGGAAGTAAGAGTAAGGTGGGATGTGAAGGAGGAGGCTTACAACACAGAGTGCTGGCGATGAGAAGAGAAGGGAAGCAGAGTGAAGGCAAGTGAGGTGGGATACTCACTTTTGATGTTCTCACAAGATCATTAAACCTTTTGCGGCACTGGATCCATGACCGTGCATAAATGGACCTTGCGCTCACCTCCTGAGCAATGCGCAGCCAGGCTGCCTTGATCTGCTGAAGAGGCTTCCTCCGGCCATCAGGAGGGAAGAGAATCTCCCTGCGCCCTCTGACAGCATCCACAAGAACTTGGAGCCACTCATCATTAAACCGAGGAGCTGTCTTGCCTCTGGAAGAAGTCATAGCTTTGAAAAGAAATGCAGGAAACCACAATGGAAAGGCTCAGGCTGGAAGGCAGCTTTAAAAGCAGCTGCTATTATGACGTCATCAGAGGCGGCCAACCGACCCGATCCCACTCATTGGACCGGCCAGCGCCTCCTTGAAATTAACAAGCTACTTTAATAAACATCACAACTCTGCAGCTGTTCCCGACGGAAGCGGCTCCCGAACACGCCCACCACGCAACCCGACTCCAACCCGCCTCGGGAATGAAAAATCGAGCCCTTTGTCTGTCTTCACGGAAGAAGACGCAAAAAACTTCCCGGAAATAGTGGACAACCAAGGGTCTAGCGAGAATGAGGAACTGAAAGATATTAGTATTAGTAAAAAAAGTAGTACTGGAGAAATTAATGGGACTGAAAGCCAATAAATCCCCTGGACTGGATGGCCTACATCCTAGGGTTTTGAAAGAGTTGGCTATAGAGATAGTGGATGCATTGGTTGTCATTTTTCAAAATTCCATAGCTTCTAGGACGGTCCCCATGGATTGGAAGGTAGCAAATGTAACCCACTATTTAAGAAAGGAGGGAGAGAGAAAATGGGGAATTACAGGCCAGTTAGCCTGACATCAGTAGTAGGGAAAATGCTAGAATCTATTATTAAGGACGTGGTAACAGGGCACTTAGAAAATAATAATAGGATTGGGCAGGGTCTACACGGATTTATGAAAGGAAAATCATGTTTGACAAATCTGTTAGAGTTTTTTGAGGTTGTAACTAGCAGAATAGATAAGGGGGAACCAGTGGATGCGGTGTATTTGGATTTTCAGCAGGCATTTGATAAGGTGCCACACAAGAGGTTATTAAACAAAATTAGGGCTCATGGGATTGGGGGTAATAGACTAGCATGGATTGAGGATTGGTTAACGGACAGAAAACAGAGAGTAGGAAAAAACGGGTCATTTTCGGGTTGGCAGGCTGTAACTAGTGGGGTACCGCAAGGATCAGTGCTTGGGCCTCAGCTATTCACAATCTACATCAATGATTTGGATGAGGGGACCAAATGTAATATATCCAAGTTTGCTGATGATACAAAGCTGGGTGGGAATGTAAGTTGTGAGGAGGATGCAAGGAAGCTTCAAGGGGATATAGGCAGGCTAAGTGAGTGGGCAAGAACACAGCAAATGGAATATAATGTGGAGAAATGTGAAGTTATCCACTTTGGTAGTAAAATCAGAAAAGCAGAGTATTTTTTAAAATGGTGAGAGATTGGGAAATGTTGGTGTTCAGAGCGACCTGGGTGTCCTTGTACACGAATCACTGAAAGTTAACATGCAGGTACAGCAAGCAATTAGGAAAGCAAATGATATGTTGGCCTTTATTACACAAGGATTAGAGTACATATGAACATACAAATTAGGAGCAGGAGTAGGCCACTCGGCCCATCGAGCCTGCTCCGCCATTCAATAAGATCATGGCTGATCTGATTACTCCACATTCCCGCCTACCCCCGATAACCTTTCACCCCCTTGCTTACCAAGAATCTATCTGTCATAAATCGCAAGTAACAACTCAGGAAGTACTACTGGGCGGCCAGCTGGGGCGCCGTCCAGGGAGTATAAATACTCAGGCATGGGCCCACCTTGGGCAGAGACAATCTGGAAACAGGAAGCTAGTGACTGCTAACTAGATCTCCATGTTTTGTTACAAGTTGATTAAAGCCTTGCTTTATGTTCAAGTGCGTAGTGAGTCTTTATTACGTCAATTTAATCAACTTGGTATCGTCTCCACGCTTTGGGTGATTCGGAACAACCAGCTGCAACTTGAACCACAGAAGGGAACTAGGGCAAGAAACTGATCCATCATGGAAAAACTCCTTAGACCCGCTCGTCTCGACCTGGACCCGAATGCACCTGCGGCAGCGAAGGTATGGAAGCATTGGTTTCGTACCTTTAGCAACTTTCTTGAAGAATGTGGGGCGGATGTCCCTAATAAGTTACGAATGCTTATCAACTACGTGTCTCCTCATGTGTATGATTATATTGAGGACTGTATAGTCTATGACACTGCTATTGAAATCTTACAGCAGCTATATGTCAAGTCCCCAAATGAAATATTTGCTCGACACCTACTGGCCACAACTCGGCAGCAGCCTGGGGAATCACTCGATGAATTTCTCCAGAAACTTCGCAGGCTCAGCAAGGATTGTAACCTTAAAGCAGTTACAGCTGAACAGTATCAAGAGGAACTAATCCACGATTCCTTTATCAATGGAATCGCGTCCCCTTTTATACGTCAGCGCCAGCTGGAAAATAAAACCCTCAATTTACGGGCTGCTTATGACCAGGCGTGTTCCTTGGACTTGGCCAAGAAAAATGCAGACACTTATCTCCCACCACGTGCACAGGCGGCGGCTATCTCCTTTAATGAGTCTTTCGGTAGGTCTCGGGCGGATGCCCCCACTGATGTTGACTCTACTCTAACGGACGACGACCCTACCCTAGAGGCCTTCGCTGATGACGACCCCGCCCTAGCAGCATCCTGGCAATCAGGAAGAAAGTGTTTCTTTTGTGGAGGGGTGTGCCATCACAGAAAATTTTGCCCGGCTCGTAATGTGACCTGCAATCATTGCAGCAAGAAAGGACACTTTTCCAAGGTATGCCAGTCACGGGCCTTTGCTAACAAGAAAGGCCGCTCCTCTAAAGTATACCGGTCGAGAGCTCCTGTTAGCTTCACAGCTGCTATCTATGGAGCTGCTCCTCCCCCAAGAACTACTGTTAAGGCTACAGTTGCCGAAGGGAAAATTGCCCCTCCTCCCATCACGGCTGTTTTTCCCCAAAGTTTGTCCCATGCAGCCACGAAGGTTTCAGTAAATGGGCACACTCTAAGCGCGCTAATCGACTCCTGCAGCTCTGACAGCTTCATTAGTAAGCGGGCTGTCAACAGGTTAAAACTGCACATTTATCCCTCGGACAGGGAGATTGCAATGGCTCTGACGACTCTGACCACCAATTCTTCTGGCTTCTGTCTGGTCAACCTCATCCTCAACGGCCGCACGTATCTCTCCACCCGGCTCGGAGTACTCGCAAACTTATGCAGCGATGTGCTTCTGGGACAGGACTTCCAGAAGCAGCACAAGAAGATCACTTTTGAGTTTGGAGGGTCAAGGCCGGAGCTTACCATTTCTAAGGTGCCGTTTTGTGCACTCTCGGCGGCCTTACTCGGTGAACCCTCCCTGTTTGCCAATCTTCCCCCCCGCTGTAAACCCATAGCCACCAAATCGCGGCGCTTTAGCCAAGACGATCGAGCGTTTATTGAGGCGGAAATCTCTCGCCTTTTAGTCGACGGTATTATCGAGCCATGTTCATCTCCCTGGCGGGCTCAGGTCGTCATCGTGAGGAATCCCTTAAAACAACATAAAAAACGTCTGTGTATCGATTATTCGCAGACTATTAATCTATATACCGATCTGGATGCCTACCCGCTGCCACGCATAGATGACATGGTCAACAACCTTGCCAAATACAAGGTATTCTCGACCTTCGATTTAAAAAGCGCGTACCATCAGGTGCCACTGCAAGACTCCGACAAGAAGTATACGGCCTTTGAGGCCAATGGTCGGCTTTTCCAGTTTCGCCGCCTTCCATTCGGGGTCACCAATGGGGTGGCCGTCTTCCAACGGGCCATGGATGGCCTAGTCCGGCAAGAGAACTTGACGGATACCTTTCCGTATTTAGACAATATCACTATTGCCGGCCATGATCAAAAGGAGCATGACGCCAATCTTCAGCGATTTTTTGACGTACTCCGCCGTCGCCACTTAACGTTAAACGAATCCAAATCGGTGAAGTCGGTGCCATCGGTGAACATTCTTGGCTACTGGGTGGGCAACGGTGTTATTAAACCGGACCCAGAGCGACTTCGTCCACTTCAGGAGCTCCCTCCCCCGATGAACCTCGGCTCTCTTCGTCGGGCACTTGGCATGTTTGCTTATTACGCAAAATGGATACCACACTTCTCCGATAAAATACAGCCCCTGCTCCATGCGAAGTCTTTTACATTGGAAGCTACGGCTATTTCTGCCTTCAACCTCCTCAAACAACAGCTGGAGAAAGCCACGCTTCGCTCCATTGACGAAAATCTTCCTTTTGTGGTCGAATGCGATGCATCGGAGGTGGCGATCTCCACTACCTTGAATCAAGGTGGCCGACCCGTGGCATTCCTATCCAGAACCTTGCAGGGTAGCGAGCTCCATTACCCCCCCGTCGAGAAGGAGGCTACGGCCATCATCGAGGCTGTACGCCAATGGGGTCATTTTCTTGCTCGGCGTCATTTTACGCTTATAACTGACCAGCGCTCTGTGGTCTTCATGTTGGATAACCGGAGGCGCACGAAAATCAAAAATAATAAAATTCAACTCTGGAGGATGGAGCTGGCTGCCTTTGGATATACTATCTGTTACCGACCCGGCAAACAGAACGTGGCCCCAGATACCTTCACACGGGCATTTTGCTCCTCAATGTCAACGTCGACTCTGGCGGATTTGCATATGGACTTATGCCATCCTGGTGTGACCCGCATGTTGCACTTTGTGCGCTCCAAAAGTCTACCATTTTCAACCGAGGACGTAAAGAAAACATGCTCCTCCTGTAGGATTTGTGCAGAATTGAAACCACAATTCTTTCGCCCATCAGATGGCTTACTCATACATGCAATGCAGCCTATGCAGAGGCTCAGCATAGACTTTAAAGGGCCATTGCCTTCGTCGACAAGGAACACCTACCTACTTACGATGGTGGACGAGTATTCACGCTTTCCCTTCGCCTTCCCCTGCCCTAATATGCTTACCTCTACGGTAATTAAATGCCTCGATCAGGTCTTTTCCCTTTGCGGGACGGCCAATTTTATCCACACTGATCAGGGTCCCTCCTTTATGTCGAGTGAACTTAAAAGTTATCTCTCCCAACGGGGAATCGCCTCAAGTAGGACGACACCATATCACCCAATCGGTAACGGACAGGTTGAACGATACAATGCCATCATCTGGAACGCTGTCCGTCTGGCACTAAGGTCACGCAACCTGCCGGACCAGCAGTGGGAAACGGTGCTCCCCGACGCGTTACACTCTATCAGGTCTCTTCTCTCCACATCTACTAATGTCACGCCTCATGAGCGATTCTTCAAATTCTGGCGTCGCTCTACACATGGGACGTCTCTACCGTCATGGTTGGTGGCTCCAGACCCGGTGCTACTCCGGAGGTTCGTCCGGTCTGCCAAAAACGACCCTCTCATTGACGAGGTGGAGTTAACGGAGGTAAACCCCACGTATGCGCACGTACGGTACCCTGATGGCCGGGAGACCACCGTCTCGCTCCGAGATCTGGCTCCCTGCCCAACCGGTCACACGGGCCCGAATGATGAAGGATCCCCCGACAATGATATCAACACTCCGCACCCCTATGAAAATGACGCCCCGCCTGGGACATCGGGGGATCTGCCGGCAACGCTACCGGATCAACTCAGGGAGCTGGACGCTCCCCGTAGGATGGCCACCCGAAACCAGGACGCCGGACAATCTCCAGCCACGACCCGGGATGAGGCCAGCTCAGCACCTGTGGGGACCCGCACCCGGAGTCATGATATTCCCAGTCCTCCACAGGATGATCAAGATGACGCGGACTCTACTGACTTACCGGTACGGGCCAAGCGACCCAGGGACCAGGACACGGTCCGGGGAGACGTGCCTTCCAGTCACAAGCAGAGAGCTAAACGTCTACGGCTATTTCTGGTCCGCATAGTCCGTTAAAGGAAGACTGGACTTCCAACTCAGGAAGTACTACTGGGCGGCCAGCTGGGGCGCCGTCCAGGGAGTATAAATACTCAGGCATGGGCCCACCTTGGGCAGAGACAATCTGGAAACAGGAAGCTAGTGACTGCTAACTAGACCTCCATGTTTTGTTACAAGTTGATTAAAGCCTTGTTTTATGTTCAAGTGTGTAGTGAGTCTTTATTACGTCACTATCTACCTCTGCCGTAAAAATATTCAAAGACTCTGCTTCTACCACCCTCTGAGGAAGAGAGTTCCAAAGACTCACGACCCTCTGAGAAAAAAATTCTCCTCATCTGTCTTAAATGGGCGACCCCTTATTTTTAAACAGTGACCCCTAGTTCTAGATTCTCCCACAAGAGAAAACATCCTCTCCACATCCACCCTGTCAAGACCCCTCAGGATCTTATTTGTTTCAATCAAGTCACCTCTTACTCGTCTAAACTCCAGCGGATACAAGGCTAGCCTGTCCAACCTTTCCTTATAAGACAACACACCCATTCCAGGTATTAGTCTAGTAAACCTTCTCTGAACTGCTTCCAACACATTTACATCCTTCCTTAAATGAGGAGATAAATACTGTACACAGTACTCCAGATGTGGTCTCACCAATGCCCTGTATAACTGAAGCATAACCTCCCTACTTTTGTATTCAATTCCCCTCGCAACAAACGATAACATTCTATTAGCTTTCCTAATTCCTTGCTGTACCTGCATAGTAACCTTTTGCGATTCATGCACTAGGACACCCAGATCCCTCTGCATCTCAGAGCTCTGCAATCTCTCACCATTTAGATAATATGCTTCTTTTTTATTCTTCCTGCCAAAATAGACAATTTCACATTTTCCCACATTATACTCCATTTGCCAGATCTTTTCCCACTCACTTAACCTATCTATACCTTTGTAGCCTCCTTATGTCCTCTTCACAATTTACTTTCCTGCCTATCTTTGTGTCATCAGCAAATTTAGCAACCATACCTTCGGTCCCTTCATCCAAGTCATTTATATAAATTGTAAAAAGTTGAGGCCCCAGCACTGATCCCTGTGGCACACCACTCATTACATCTTGCCAACCAGAAAATGACCCATTTATGCCTACTCTCTGTTTCCTGTTAGCTAGCCAATCTTCTATCCATGCCAATATGTTACCCCCTACACCATGAGCTTTTATCTTCCGCAATAACCTTTGATGTGGCACCTTATCAAATGCCTTCTGGAAATCTAAGTACAGTACATCCACCGGTTCCCCTTTATCCACAGCACATGTTACTTCCTCAAAGAAGTCCAATAAATTGGTAAAACATGATTTCCCTTGCACAAAACCATGTTGACTCTGCCTGATTACTTTGAACTTGTCTAAGTGCCCTGTTATAACGTCTTTAATAATAGCTTCTAACATCTTCCCTATGACAGATGTTAAGCTAACTGGCCTGTAGTTTCCTGCTTTCTGTCTCCCTCCCCTTTTTGAATAAAGGAGTTACATTCACTATTTTCCAATCTAATGGAACCTTCCCCGAATCTAGGGAATTTTGGAAAATTAAAACCAATGCATCAACTATCTCACTAGCCACTTCTTTTAAGACCCGAGGATGAAGTCCATCAGGATCCGGGGGCTTTGCAGCTCCAACAATTTGCTCAGTACCACTTCCCTGGTGATTATAATTTTCTTGAGTTCCTCCCTCCCTTCCATTTCCTGATTTACAGCTATTTCTGGGATGTTACTTGTATCTTCTATAGTGAAGACCGATGCAAAATATCTGTTCAATTCAACTGCCATCTCCTTATTTTCCATTATTAATTCCCCAGACTCACTTGCTATAAGGACCAATGCTCACTTTGTTAACTCTTTTTTAAATATCTATAGAAACTCTGTTTTTATATTTCTAGCTAGCTTTCTCTTGCACTCTAATTTTTCTCTCCTTATTAATCTTTTAGTCATTCTTTGCTGTTTTTTATATTCTGTCCAATCTTCTGACCTGCCACCCATCTTTGCGCAATTATATGCTTTTTCTTTAAGTTTGATACTATCTTTAAATTTTTTAGTTAACCATGGATGGTGGGTCCTCCCCTTGGAATTTTTCTTTCTCGTTGGAATGTATAGATTCTTTGTATTCTGAAATATCCCCTTAAATGTCTGCCACTGCAACTCTATTGACCTATCCCTTAACCTAATTTGCCAGTTCACTTTAGCTAGCTCTGCTTTCATGCCCTCATACTCGTCTTAGACCCACTCTTCTCTCTCTCAAACTGAATGTAAAATTCAATCATATCATGATTGCTGCTACCTAGGGGCGCCTTCACTATGAGGTCATTAATTAATCCTATCTTGTTGCACAATACCAGGTCTAGTATAGCTTGCTCTCTGGTTGGCTCCAGAACGTGCTGTTCTAAGAAACTATCTCGAAAACATTCTATGAACTCCTCATCTAGGCTACCTTTGCCATCTGATTTTTCCAGTCTATATGTAGATTAAAATCCCCCATGATTATTGCTGTACCTTTCTGACAAGCTCCCATTATTTCTTCCTTTATACTCCATGCTACCGTGTGGTTACTGTTAGGGGGCCTGTACACCACTCCCACAAGTGACTTCTTGCCTTTATCATTTCTCATCTCTACCCAAACCACTTCTACATCCTGGTTTCCTGAACTTAGGTCATCCTATTGTGCTAATACCATCCTTAATTAACAGAGCCACCCCTCCACCATTTCCTAGCTTCCTGTTCTTCCTAAATGTCATGTACCCTTCAATATTCAGGTCCCAATCTATGTCATCCTGCAGCCATGTTTCTGTAATGGCTATCAGATCGTACTTATTTATTTCTATTTGCGCTATCAGTTCATCTGTTTTGTTTCGAATGCTACGTGCATTCAGATGCAGAGCCTTTAGTTTTGTCCTTTTATTATTTTTGTAGCCTCTAGCCTTAACTGTTGATTTACTCTTAGATTTGCACTCTCTATCCCTTCCTGTCACAGTCTGTTTATCATTTCCCATATTAATACCTTTCTCTCTTGCCTTGTCTTTACTCTTTGATTGACCACATCTTCCCAAATTTGATCCCATGCCCCCAATATTTAGTTTAAAGCCCTCTCTACCGCCCTAGTTATACGACTCACCAGAACACTAGGTCCCAGCACGGTTCAGGTGAAGACCGTCCCAACGATACAGATCCCACTTTCCCCAGTACTGGTGCCAGTGCCCCAGGAATTGAAACCCATTTCTCCCATACCAGTCTTTGAGCCACGCATTCATCTCTCTAATTTTATTTACCCTATGCCAATTTGCTCGTGGCTCAGGTAATATTACCCTTGAGGTTCTGCTTTTTAATTTAGCCCCTAGCTGCTCATACTCTCTCAGCAGAACCTCTTTCCTAGTTCTACCTATGTCGTTGGTACCTACGTGGACCACAACCACTGGCTCCTCCCCCTCCCACTGCAAGTTCCTCTCCAGCCCAGAGCAGATGTCCCGAACCCTGGCACCGGGCAGGCAACACAGCCATCTGGACTCTCGCTCTTGGCCGCAGAGAACTGTATCTATCCCCCTGACTATGCTGTCCCCTATTACCATTACATTCCTATTAACTCCCCCCGCTTGAATGACTTCCTGTACCTCGGTGTCATGGTCAGTTTACTCATCCACCCTGCAGCCACTGCTTTCATCCATACAGGCTGCAGGAACCTCAAACCTGTTGGACAATTGCAAAGGCTGAGGCTCCTCCATCTCCTGGGTCCCCTTACCTGCCTCACTCGCAGTCACATCCTCCTGTCCCTGACCACTGACCAACTCTGAAGACCCTATCCTAAGGGGTGTGACTTCCTCCTGGAATAAAGTGTCCAGGTAACTTTCCCCCTCCCTGATGCATCGCAGTGTCCGCAGCTCAGCCTCCAGCTCATCAACTCTGAGCCGAAGCTCCTCGAGCCGCAGACACTTACCACAGACGTGTTTGTCCTGGATCACACTGGCGTCCAGGAGCTCCCACATACTGCAGTCGCAACACGTCACCTGCCCTGCCATCTTTACTACACCCAATAAGATTTATTACTGCTAGTAAACTTTACTATTACTAATGAAACCTTACAATTACTAATACATTTCCTGGGCTTTAAAAGATAAGAGAAGTGAGCAAAATACGCACCAACCAATCACTTACCCTTTTCCCTGTGATGTCACCTTTTATTTTTCTCCGAATGTGGTTGGGGGGTGTCACAGAGCTGAACTCCCGCTGGTTCTCTGTCCCCTCTTGTGCATTTTTTTTTAACTCTTGCTCTCCTGGAGGCTGGCAAAGATAGAAAAAGAAGAAAGGAGGAACTCCCCAAACTCACAGGTTTACACTCTGTTCCAAGCTGCACTCTAGCCTCCCTTATTTATACTACTGAGATTTAAATAAGTGAGCTCTCTGGCAGTTACAGAACCAGATTAGACCAGTTAATTAATTAACTACTCTCACCTGCTCTCCAGCACAGCTTGCTTAGCCCTGCCCAAGCCTGGAAGAAACTTAAAACTTGAAACAGTAAATTTAAGTTAAATGCTAATTGCAAGCACACAGGACTAGATTTTATAAAAAGAGATTAACCCTTAAGATTCACTCCCTTACTCACCAAACTCGCAGGTTTACACTCTGTTCCAAGCTGCACTCCGTGAGTATAAAAATAAAGACGTCTTACTGCAATCATATAGGGCCCCTGGTGAGACCACACCTGGAGTATTGTGTACAGTTTTGGTCTCCTTACCTAAGGAAGGATATACTTGCCATAGAGGGAATGCAACAAAGGTTCACCAGACTGGTTCCTGGGATTGGGGCGGGGGGGGGGGGGGGGGGGCTGGTGGTGGTTGTCCTCTGAGGACAGATTGAGTAGACTAGGCCTATATTCTCTGGAGTTTAGAAGAATGAGAGGTGATCTCATTGAAACATACAAAATTCTTATAGGACTTGACAGGGTAGATGCAGGGAGGTTGTTTCCCCTGGCTGGGGAGTTTAGAACCAGGGTTCACAGTCTCAGAATAACGGGTCAGCCATTTGAGACTGAGATAAGGAGAAATATCTTCACTCAGAGGGTGGTGAATCTTAGGAATTCTCTACCCCAGAGGGCTGTGGAGGCGCAGTCATTGAGTATATTCAAGACAGAGATCGATAGATTTTTGAATAAAAAGGTAATCAAGGGATATGGGGATAGTTCAGGAAAGTGGAGATGAGGTAGAAGATCAACCATGATCTCATTGAATGGCGGAGCAGGCTCGAAGAGCCAAATGCCCTATTCCTGCTCCTATTTCTTATGTTCTTATGTCAGCTTATTGTAATAATTACCATAAGATCCTGACATCGTTTTGGGTTTGTGACAGTAGCTGGTGTAATGCGGAACAAGAGAAAGTTGGCTGCAGCTCAAAATTAAAGGGATGCACCTCCTTAATGGCAGCTGATTTTATGGGAAGAGTGGGTAATTTTGACCTCACCCTCCCAGTGGGAAACTGATGCGATCCGATTGGCCACCAGAGATTGTAGTGATGATTGGGGAAGAGATTGATAGTGAGTGGGGAAGGGGTTGTGTTGAGTGGGGAATGGGTTGTGGTGAGTGGGGAATGGGTTGTGGTGAGTGGGGAATGGATTGTGGTGAGTGGGGAATGGGATGTGTTGAGTGGGGAATGGGTTGAGGTGAGTGGGGAATGGGTTGTGTTGAGTGGGGAAGGGGTTGTGTTGAGTGGGGAATGGGTTGTGTTGAGTGGGGAAGGGGTTGTGTTGAGTGGGGAATGGGTTGTGTTGAGTGGGGAATGGGTTGTGTTGAGTGGGGAAGGGGTTGTGTTGAGTGGGGAAGGGGTTGTGTTGAGTGGGGAATGGGTTGTGTTGAGTGGGGAAGGGGTTGTGTTGAGTGGGGAAGGGGTTGCGGTGGTGAGTGGGGAATGGGTTGTGTTGAGTGGGGAAGGGGTTGTGGTGGTGAGTGGGTGATGAAATCTCGATGAAGTGTTGAAAAGTCTCAGAACTAAAAGGTTGTGTGGTGGGGTGGGGTCTTCTGACTTTGGTGAGTGGGGAGCACGGACAAAGCTATTATGATGAGCTTTGAGTAAGGAAGAAAGAGACTTAGAGCAGTTATGAAGAAGAGAATGGTGAGGGAAAAGGTAGTAGATCAGGAAATTGAAATTAAACTCAACGCATGCCAGATCCCGTCGGACTGGCCATCTCCTGGTTGCAGTTTGCCTCATGCCTTTCACTGCCACTGGCCATCCAGAGTGGAAAATGTACCCTCAAGGTTCAGTGCAGGAAATTTAGGCAGCGGCGGCTTTAGGACCGAGCAATTGGATGAGACTGCGAGCCAATCACGGGTCCCGAGTAGATCTAGTAATAGGAGAGTTATGAAATGGGAATGGCTGATCCCTGATCATTTGGTCAATTATTTTTATATTACGTATTAGGAAGGAACCTAGGAACAGGAGTAGGCCATTCAGCCACTCGAGCCTGATCCACCATTCAGTTAGATCATAAGAACATAAGAAATAGGTGCAGGAGTAGGCCATTTGGCCCCTCGAGCCTGCTCCACCATTTAATGAGATCATGGCTGATCTGATCTTGGGCTCAGCTCCATTTCCCTGCCTGCTCCCCATAACCCATCACTCCCTTATTGTTCAAAAATCTGTCTATCTCCACCTTAAATATATTCAATGACCCAGCCTTCACAGCTCTCTGGGGCAGAGAATTCCACAGATTTACGACCCTCTGAGAGAAGAAATTCCTCCTCATCTCAGTTTTAAATGGGCGACCCCATGGCTGATCTGTTTCTCAAGTGAAGCAACCTTCTTTGGATCTGTAACCCTTAATAACCTTGCCCAAAAAAAATCTATCAATCTTAGTTTTGAAATTTTCAATTGACCCCCAGCCTCAACAGCTTTTTGGGCGAGAGAGTTGCAGATTTCCACTACCCTTTGTGTGAAGAAGTGCTTCCTACCCTGTTGCTCACCCATCCCAAGTGCTTGCGAGCTTGCCAGTCTGCCTGTGCAGAGTTGCTTTCTGTTCCATCTACTTGCCCACCCATCGATGCGCAGAAGCCGCGCACCTACCAACCTCACTTGTCTCTCCACCCACACTGCTTCCCAACCTCCCTGCATGCCCGACTCCAGAGCTTTGGTATATGTGAGGCCTATGTGAGGTATACTGGTATATGTGAGGCCTCACCAGGGCCTGGTGTCTCCCAACGTCAATCAGCCACACCTCTCATAAATGCTCTTTGTTTCCTAGTTTTTAATCCAATTCCTTCTTTCGTTTACTCACAGCCTCTTTGTCTCCTCGATGACTTTTCCCTGATATTGTGAAGAAGAATTATCTCTTCGGTTATAATTTGGATTTCCACAGATTCGGATCAATTTACAAACTGAATTCTGGAAACAAATGGTTTTGAGCACCACAGATCCTGATGAGTTTCAAAACTGAGTTGTGTTAACAAACGATTTTGATCTCCACAGATTCTGAAGACTTTGGTAAACTTGCCCCTTACTTGTCGAGAGCTTTTCAGTATCTGCACTTCAGCTACTGGTGAAACCCACTTCCCTCTGTGTTGCCATGGTTTTCATTGTGGTGTCATGTGACATAACCTCCTCAGTCACAATGTGGAGGGTGATGCAGGCCCAAGGTTGAGAGCCCATATAAGGACTGCAAGCTGTTTGAGGCTGGTTGGGATTAAGCACAGACCTGAGATACACTGGGGGCAATTTTAATCTAAGCCGCCCATCGGGAAACTGACGGGATCTGGTCCAACGCTGGTTTCGCACCCGCCCGATCTCACTCTCCATTGAAGTCATCATGTGGAGCATAAACACCGGCATAGGGCTGATGGGCTGAATGGCCTGTTCCTGTGCTGTAGATTCTATGTAATTCAATGTAAATGTTGATTCATTTCCCCATATCCTGGACTCTGGAGTGGCCCATTTTGTGAAACTGATGAAGTGGAGGAGGGAATGGTGAGCTGTTAGCGCAAAGCTGGCTAAAGGGGCATTAAGCTCATTGGTCACAGTCTGCCATGTCAGCTTATTTCAATAATTACCATAAGAGCCTGACATCGTTTTGGGTTTGTGACAATCGCTGGTGCAATGTTGGCTGCAGATCAAATTTGAAGGGATGCACCTCCTTAATGACACCTCCCTAGTGTCAGCTGTGGTTCAGTTGGTAGCACACTTGCCTCTGAGTCAGAAGGTTGTGGGCTCAAGTCCCACTCCAGAGACTTGAGCACATAAAGCTAGGCTGACACTCCAGTGCAGTGCTGAGGGAGTACTGCACTGTCGGAGGTGCCAACTTTCAGATGAGACGTTAAACCAAGGCTCCGTCTGCTCTCTCAGGTGGATGTAAAAGATCCCAAGGCACTATTTTGAAGAAGAGCAGGTGAGTCCTGGCCAATATTTATCCCTCAATCAACATAACAGAAACAGATTATCTGCTCATTATCACATTGCTGTTTGTGGGAGCTTGCTGTGCGTGATTTGGCTGCCGCGCCTCCCACTTTACATCAGTGGCTACACTCCAGAAGTACTTCGTTGGCTGTAAAGTGCTTTGAGACGTCCGGTGGTCGTGAAAGGCGCTATATAAATGCAAGTCTTTCTTTTTCTTTTCTTAATGGCAGGTGACTTTACACGGGAAAAGTGAGTAATTTTAACCTCTAGCTCCTGGTGGGAAACTGATGCGATCAAATTGGCCACCAGAGCTTGTGGTGGTGAGTTGGGAAGAGATTGTTAGTGAGTGCGGAATGGGTGGTGTTGAGTGGGAATGGGTTGTGTTGAGTGGGGACTGGGTTGTGGTGAGTGGGAAGGGGTTGTTGGTTGAGTGGGGAATGGGTTGTGGTGAGTGGGGAATGGGTTGTGCTCAGTGGGGAATGGGTTGTGTTGAGTGGGGAATGGGTTGTGGTGAGTGGGGAATGGGTTGTGTTGAGTGGGGAATGGGTTCAGTGAGTGGGGAAGGGGTTGTGGTGAGTGGGGAATGGGTTGTAGTGAGTGGGGAATGGGTTGTGGTGAGTGGGGAATGGGTTGTGTTGAGTGGGGAATGGGTTCAGTGAGTGGGGAATGGGTTCAGTGAGTGGGGAAGGGGTTGTGGTGAGTGGGGAATGGGTTGTGTTGAGTGGGGAATGGGTGGTGTTGAGTGGGGAATGGGTTGTGTTGAGGGGGAATGGGTTGTGGTGAGTGGGGAATGGGTTGTGTTGAGTGGGGAATGGGTTGTGTTGAGGGGGAATGGGTTGTGGTGAGTGGGGAATGGGTTGTGGTGAGTGGGGAATGGGTTGTGTTGAGGGGGAATGGGTTATGGTGAGTGGGGAATGGGTTGTGGTGAGTGGGGAATGGGTTGTGTTGAGGGGGAATGGGTTGTGGTGAGTGGGGAATGGGTTATGTTGAGTGGGGAATGCGTTGTGGTGAGTGGGGAATGGGTTGTGTTGAGTGGGGAATGGGTTCAGTGAGTGGGGAATGGGTTCAGTGAGTGGGGAAGGGGTTGTGGTGAGTGGGGAATGGGTTGTGTTGAGTGGGGAATGGGTGGTGTTGAGTGGGGAATGGGTTGTCTTGAGGGGGAATGGGTTATGGTGAGTGGGGAATGGGTTGTGGTGAGTGGGGAATGGGTTGTGTTGAGGGGGAATGGGTTGTGGTGAGTGGGGAATGGGTTGTGGTGAGTGGGGAATGGGTTGTGTTGAGGGGGAATGGGTTATGGTGAGTGGGGAATGGGTTGTGGTGAGTGGGGAATGGGTTGTGTTGAGGGGGAATGGGTTGTGGTGAGTGGGGAATGGGTTATGTTGAGTGGGGAATGCGTTGTGGTGAGTGGGGAATGGGTTGTGTTGAGGGGGAACGGGTTGTGGTGAGTGGGGAATGGGTTGTGTTGAGGGGGAAGGGGTTGTGGTGAGTGGGGAATGGGTTGTGTTGAGTGGGGAATGGGTTGTGTTGAGTGGGGAATGGGTTGGGTTGAGTGGGGAATGGGTTGTGTTGAGGGGGAAGGGGTTGTGGTGAGTGGGGAATGGGTTGTGTTGAGGGGGAATGGGTTGTGTTGAGTGGGGAATGGGTTGTGTTGAGTGGGGAATGGGTTGGGTTGAGTGGGGAATGGGTTGGGTTGAGTGGGGAATGGGTTGTGTTGAGTGGGGAATGGGTTGGGTTGAGTGGGGAATGGGTTGTGTTGAGTGGGGAATGGGTTGGGTTGAGTGGGGAATGGGTTGTGTTTAGTGGGGAAGGGTTTGTGGTGCTGAGTGGGTGGTGAAAACTGGAAGTGTTGAAAAGTCTCAGAACTGAAAGGTTGTATGGTGGGGTGAGGGCTAAAGGGGCATTAAGCTCGTTGCCCAGTTTGCTACGTCAGCTCATTTCAATAATGAAGGACATGAAACAGTTAACCTCAATGTACAGAGGGAATGAGTTACCTGAAACCCTGACTCATGATCGGTTTGGAGAACATTAACAACTGGACAATGCCACAAGTTAACTGCAATTATGAACAATGACGAGTTCCTGACAAGAATGGAAGAAGCATTAACACCCGAACAATGCTGTGAACTGAGCGCCCATCACTGTAAGGGGAATCATATTACCTTGGGGAGGAGATAAGGAGTTGTCTCTGACCTTGCAGTTCTGCATAGCTCAGGAGATTGGAAGAACAAGATAACGAGATGTGCAGACCCAGCATTCCAGTCAGCTGTTAACTGAATCTACACCTGAGGCCCAGGTGTGTGTGATAGCAGGACTGGGACACTATAAGAAAGGACAACATCGAAGCGTGGGCACTGCAGTCAGGTGAAGAAGGACCGAGATCGATCATCTCTGGATCCAGGCCTACAATCAACACCGGTAACGACCAGCCGTGTGGGTGATTGTCAGTTTCAGTCAAATCATAAAGGGGTTTGTACTGTGGTTTTTTTGGTTTAATAAACTAACGAATTAAGGTTGAGCCAAAACCTGTTTGTCGCGTGTATTCTGTTCTTGTAATTCCAGGGTCCAAGAACATTGTATGGAGGAAGGCAATGGAACATCTTACAATAATTACCATAAGATCCTGACATCGTTTTCGGTTTGTGACAATAGCTGGCGGAATGCAAGAAAGTTGGCCGCAGCAGAAATTTAAAGGGCTGCACCTCCTTAATGGCAGGTGATATTGTGGGAAGAGGGGGTAATTTTAAACACACCCTCCCAGCGGGAAACTGATGAGATCTGATTGGGCAGCAGAAGTTGTGGTGTTGAGTGGGGAAGAAATTGATGGTGAGAGGGAATGGGTTGTGGTGAGTGGGGAATGGGTTGTGGTGAGTGGGGAATGGGTTGTGGTGAGTGGGGAATGGGTTGTGGTGAGTGGGGAATGGGTTGTGTTGAGTGGGGAATGGGTTGTGGTGAGTGGGGAATGGGTTGTGTTGAGTGGGGAATGGGTTGTGTTGAGTGGGGAATGGGTTGTGTTGAGTGGGGAATGGGTTGTGGTGAGTGGGGAATGGGTTGTGTTGAGTGGGGAATGGGTTGTGGTGAGTGGGGAATGGGTTGTGGTGAGTGGGGAATGGGTTGTGTTGAGTGGGGAATGGGTTGTGTTGAGTGGGGAATGGGTTGTGGTGAGTGGGGAATGGGTTGTGGTGAGTGGGGAATGGGTTGTGGTGAGTGGGGAATGGGTTGTGTTGAGTGGGGAATGGGTTGTGGTGAGTGGGGAATGGGTTGTGGTGAGTGGGGAATGGGTTGTGGTGAGTGGGGAATGGGCTGTGTTGAGTGGGGAATGGGTTGTGTTGAGTGGGGAATGGGTTGTGTTGAGTGGGAATGGGTTGTGGTGAGTGGGGAATGGTTGTGTTGAGTGGGGAATGGGTTGTGGTGAGTGGGGAATGGGTTGCGTTGAGTGGGGAATGGGTTGTGTTGAGTGGGGAATGGGTTGTGGTGAGTGGGGAATGGTTGTGTTGAGTGGGGAATGGGTTGTGGTGAGTGGGGAATGGGTTGTGTTGAGTGGGGAATGGGTTGTGTTGAGTGGGGAATGGGTTGTGGTGAGTGGGGAATGGGTTGTGTTGAGTGGGGAATGGTTGTGTTGAGTGGGGAATGGGTTGTGGTGAGTGGGGAATGGGTTGTGTTGAGTGGGGAATGGGTTGTGTTGAGTGGGGAATGGGTTGTGTTGAGTGGGGAATGGGTTGTGTTGAGTGGGGAATGGGTTGCGTTGAGTGGGGAATGGGTTGTGTTGAGTGGGGAATGGGTTGTGGTGAGTGGGGAATGGGTTGTGTTGAGTGGGGAATGGTTGTGGTGAGTGGGGAATGGGTTGTGGTGAGTGGGGAATGGGTTGTGTTGAGTGGGGAATGGGTTGTGGTGAGTGGGGAATGGATTGTGGTGAGTGTGGATTGGGTTGTGTTGAGTGGGGAATGGGTTGTGGTGAGTGGGGAATGGGTTGTGGTGAGTGGGGAATGGGTTGTGTTGAGTGGGGAATGGGTTGTGTTGAGTGGGGAATGGGTTGTGTTGAGTGGGGAATGGGTTGTGGTGAGTGGGGAATGGTTGTGGTGAGTGGGGAATGGGTTGTGTTGAGTGGGGAATGGGTTGTGGTGAGTGGGGAATGGGTTGTGGTGAGTGGGGAATGGGTTGTGTTGAGTGGGGAATGGGTTGTGGTGAGTGGGGAATGGGTTGTGTTGAGTGGGGAATGGGTTGTGTTGAGTGGGGAATGGGTTGTGGTGAGTGGGGAATGGGTTGTGGTGAGTGGGGAATGGGTTGTGTTGAGTGGGGAATGGGTTGTGGTGAGTGGGGAATGGGTTGTGTTGAGTGGGGAATGGGTTGTGTTGAGTGGGGAATGGGTTGTGGTGAGTGGGGAATGGGTTGTGGTGAGTGGGGAATGGGTTGTGGTGAGTGGGGAATGGGTTGTGATGAGTGGGGAATGGGTTGTGGTGAGTGGGGAATGGGTTGTGGTGAGTGGGGAATGGGTTGTGGTGAGTGGGGAATGGGTTGTGTTGAGTGGGGAATGGGTTGTGTTGAGTGGGGAATGGGTTGTGGTGAGTGGGGAATGGGTTGTGTTGAGTGGGGAATGGGTTGTGTTGAGTGGGGAATGGGTTGTGGTGAGTGTGGAATGGGTTGTGTTGAGTGGGGAATGGTTGTGTTGAGTGGGGAATGGGTTGTGGTGAGTGGGGAATGGGTTGTGGTGAGTGGGGAATGGGTAATGTTGAGTGGGGAATGGGTTGTGTTGAGTGGGGAATGGGTTGTGGTGAGTGGGGAATGGGTTGTGTTGAGTGGGGAATGGTTGTGTTGAGTGGGGAATGGGTTGTGGTGAGTGGGGAATGGGTTGTGTTGAGTGGGGAATGGTTGTGTTGAGTGTGGATTGGGTTGTGTTGAGTGTGGATTGGGTTGCGTTGAGTGGGGATTGGGTTGCGTTGAGTGGGGATTGGGTTGCGTTGAGTGTGGATTGGGTTGTGTTGAGTGTGGATTGGGTTGTGTTGAGTGGGGATTGGGTTGCGTTGAGTGTGGATTGGGTTGCGTTGAGTGGGGAATGGGTTGTGGTGAGTGGGGAATGGGTTGTGGTGAGTGGGGAATGGGTTGTGGTGAGTGGGGAATGGGTTGCGTTGAGTGTGGATTGGGTTGCGTTGAGTGGGGAATGGGTTGTGGTGAGTGGGGAATGGGTTGTGGTGAGTGTGGATTGGGTTGTGTTGAGTGTGGATTGGGTTGCGTTGAGAGGGGATTGGGTTGTGTTGAGTGGGGAATGGGTTGTGGTGAGTGTGGATTGGGTTGTGTTGAGTGTGGATTGGGTTGCGTTGAGTGGGGAATGGGTTGTGATGAGTGGGGAATGGGTTGTGGTGAGTGGGGAATGGGTTGTGGTGAGTGTGGATTGGGTTGTGTTGAGTGTGGATTGGGTTGTGTTGAGTGTGGATTGGGTTGTGGTGAGTGGGGATTGGGTTGTGTTGAGTGGGGATTGGGTTGTGGTGAGTGTGGATTGGGTTGCGTTGAGTAGGGAATGGGTTGTGGTGAGTGGGGATTGGGTTGTGGTGAGTGTGGATTGGGTTGCGTTGAGTGTGGATTGGGTTGCGTTGAGTGGGGAATGGGTTGTGGTGAGTGGGGAATGGGTTGTGGTGAGTGTGGATTGGGTTGTGTTGAGTGTGGATTGGGTTGTGTTGAGTGTGGATTGGGTTGTGTTGAGTGTGGATTGGGTTGTGGTGAGTGGGGATTGGGTTGTGTTGAGTGGGGAATGGGTTGTGGTGAGTGGGGAATGGGTTGTGTTGAGTGGGGAATGGGTTGCGTTGAGTGGGGAATGGTTGTGTTGAGTGGGGAATGGGTTGTGTTGAGTGGGGAATGGGTTGCGTTGAGTGGGGAATGGGTTGTGGTGAGTGGGGATTGGGTTGTGGTGAGTGTGGATTGGGTTGTGTTGAGTAGGGAATGGGTTGTGGTGAGTGGGGATTGGGTTGTGGTGAGTGTGGATTGGGTTGCATTGAGTGTGGATTGGGTTGCATTGAGTGGGGAATGGGTTGTGGTGAGTGTCGATTGGGTTGTGGTGAGTGGGGAATGGGTTGTGGTGAGTGTGGATTGGGTTGTGGTGAGTGGGGAATGGGTTGTGGTGAGTGTGGATTGGGTTGCGTTGAGTGGGTGGTGCAAACTCGAAGGCTGGAATTTAATGGAGGTCAGAAGGTGGTTTTGGAGGCGGGTCGTTAGCGAAAAGCTGAAAAATTGACGGCAGGCTGCGAACCCGCCTCCTTCCCACCTCCACGCTACTTTGGCAAGTGTCTTGTCAGCGGCGCCCGAACTGACCCGACACCAAATGGCGGGAGAGGCACTTAAGGCAGTTAACAGCTTGTTAACTGCCTGGATAATCTTATTTTAACTGCCTGTTCAGATTTTTCAGATTTTTCTGCGTGCTGCCCGCCGTCAGAAAAACTCGCCAGCTGCATTGAGCCGGGTTTAGTGAGGATCTGAATTGTTGGCAGCTGATCGAACAGCTTAAAAGTGGCCCTGCAACATCTCTCATACTTTCAGATGCCACAACTTAGTGCTTTGAGCTTTGGAACACATTTTGCAGCTCTACTTATCTTGTGAATATTCAAGCTGAAATCCATCTGCACTGTGACCTCCTTGGAATACCCTCTGGCCACTTTGTCTGAGCGCAAACAACCTCCATTCCTCGACTGAGATATATACCAGCGGTATGGGAACCATTTATATCCTCTCATCCTAGTCGTCAGATTCAGAGGAAGAGCAGCCGTGGCAGCAGCGCAACCAGGTACAACAGCAGCACCAACAGCAGGAGCGCCAACCTTCTCCTCAGCCACCTGATGATGCACAGGGCAGAGGGCATCAGCGCAGGCCTGCACCTCACCGCAGGAGATACCCCCAACACAGGGTTTACAGGCTGAGGCTGAGCTTCCTCAACATGAGTGAGCAGCAGTGCTAAAGGAGGCTGAGACTTTCGCGAGACGTAGTCGCTGACATCTGAGCAAATCTGCACCAACACCTGGAGCCCAGGGGAGCAGGTGGACACTCCTTACCAGTGGCTGTCAAAATCACCACCACACTCAAGTTCTTTGCTTCAGGGTCCTTCCAGGGATCAGCTGCAAACATCAGCGGCATCTCCCAGTCAGCCGCACACACTTGCATCACGCAGGCTACCGATGCCCTCTTTGCAAAGTCGCACAATTACATCCACTTCTCCACGGATGAAGCAATGTGACCACGCATGCGGTTGGCTTTGCAAATATGGCAGGCTTGTCAAGGATGCAGGGTGTCGTAGAC
The DNA here is from genome assembly GCA_030390025.1 of Squalus acanthias. Classification (NCBI taxonomy): domain Eukaryota; kingdom Metazoa; phylum Chordata; class Chondrichthyes; order Squaliformes; family Squalidae; genus Squalus; species Squalus acanthias. Next base: position 116,291,717 of record CM059429.1, on the reverse strand, counting down.
TGCACACATGTGGCCATTAAGGCACCCCATCACAACCCAGCTGTATTTGTCAACCGCAAGGGATTCCACTCCCTTAACGTCCAGCTGGTGTGTAACCACAAGAAGATCATCATGCATGTTGCGCCAAGTACCCTGGCAGTTGCCATGACTCCTTCATCCTGCGGCAGTCTGCTGTGCCTCAGCTCTTCAATCCACCAATGCAACTTTCCAGATGGCTACTTGGCGACAAGGGCTATCCCCTGAAAAAGTGACTCATGACACCAATGAGGAGGCCATCGAACGAGGCTGAGGAGTGGTACAATCTGAGCCACATTTCCACCAGAAGCATCACAGAGCAAACCATCGGCTTGCTCAAAAAGCGATTCCAATGCCTCGACAGATCTGGTGGAGCCCTGCAGTATGCACCAGCCAGGGTGTCCAGCATCATCGTGGTCTGCTGTGCCGTGCACAACATTGCACAGCAGCGTGGCTTAGTGCTACCTGAGGAACAAGTGGCTCAGTGCACAGCCTCCTCCTCCTCAGAGGAGGAGGAGGAGGAGGAGGAAGCGGAGGAGGAAGAGGAGGAGGCACGCCTTGCGGGGCCGGATGTGGCCAATGCAGCAGCATACGACCACATTGCTGGCCGTCAGGCAAGGGATGCACTCATCCATGCCAGATTCGCGTAAGCTTACGCTTCAACCACAGGTGGCTGGCAGATGGCTATGAATGTGTGGGCAACCTTCTTAGCATGCCATACATCATCTCTCCAATAAACGGTGCTACCTATCACTCTCACCACCATCATTACAAATGCAAGTTGCCCTGAGCCCTCACTGTGCAACTTCCATTTCTCAGAACACATAGGCCAAAACTTCAAATCTTTGTCATCACTTTTGTATAATCACATCACAATAAGGATGACAATCCATACTTTCCTACACAACAAAACACCCAAGTGACTACCCTTGTGACTATTTGTGTGTTAACTTCCTCTTACGCGTGCTTCGACGTGGTGCTACCCCTGTGGCTTCAGCAGAGATAGAGGCACCTTGCTCACTTCGATGCTGCGCCTGCTTAGACGCCTTTGGTGGGCGTCCTCTGGACTGTCTGTGTGGAGTTTGCACATTCTCCCCGTGTCTGCGTGGGTTTCCTCCGGGTGCTCCGGTTTCCTCCCACAGTCCAAAAATGTGTGGGTTAGGTTGATTTGGCTATGATAAATTGACCCTTAGTGTTAGGGGGGGATTAAATATGTGGGGTTACAGGGATAGGATGGGAGATGTTAGGGGGAATTAAATACGTGGGGTTACGGGGATAGGGTGGGATATGTGTCGGTGCAGGCTCGATGGGGATTCTGTGTGGGAAAGCAGGGACAGGGTACTGGATTTGGATGATCAGCCATGATCGTATTGAATGGCAGAGCAGGCTCGACGGGCCGAATGGCCTACTCCTGCTCCTAGATTCTATGTTTCTATGTTTCTATGTTTGGGAGCCTGGGAGAGCTCCTCCACAGTCTGCTCTTCCTGCGGCTGTGCAGGGTCTGAGATGGCCATCTCAGTTGGGTGACGAATCTGGGGCTCTGACTGAGGGCTCCACAGTGGCATGGGAGTGTGAGCGCTTGGAGAGGAGCCCACACTTCCTTGTTGTCTGCCACCAACATCCCTCTCATGGGTCAGCCCCACTTCAATGCTAGCAAGTGGCTGGAGAGCACCTTGCTGCACATCAGTGGGGCCATGAGGACCCGTCTCTGTACTGACAATCCTCATAACGGGATGTCCATGTACCTCTGATGTCTCTCCTCAATAGATGCCCATCTATCCTCCATAGCAGACCATCTATTTAGAAGAGTCACCATGTTCTCCTGAGTCTGGCGACTTATCTCCTCCATGGAGGTTGCCACCCTCTCCATGGCGGCACGTTCATGCGCCATTGCCTCCACAAAGGCATTGCTTATGTTTGAGATAGACTCCTCCATTTTCTGCACACTCGCAGTTACCCTGGAGGCAAACCCAGTCAGAGACTCCAGCACTTGTTCCTGAAGTTCCAGCACCACTCTCTTTCTGGATGGCCCCAGGGGCACAGCGTCTACATGCAGCTGAGCAGAGCTAGGAGTGTCCTGCGGCCCCCGACGAGGACTCTCCTCTGCTGTCGCTGTCTCCACCATCTGCTGATGCTCACTTGTGAGCTGTGATACACCAGGTGACAACACTACTCTATGTCGCGAAGGACCCGCCGAGGTGTGTGTTTCTGCGCTGATGCTGGGTGCGCTGAGTAATGGTGACGCTGCTCCCTCAGAGGCTGCAGGTTCCTCTGAGGAGTCGTCCGGCTCTTCCTCCTGGACAGTGGGGAGGGGGGCTCTCGATGGTCCTGTGGGAGAGTAAAGGCATGAGTTAGACATCTGATTTTTAGGTAGCAGACACATCCTATTGTGCAGATGATCAAAAGTCAATCTCTATGAACATCATATGCCATTGCAGTCAATCATGAAATCTAAATGAGAGGGTTGAACATCTATTCTGTCACCAGCTGCCTCTGCTGCGCCTGTCTCTCCGTCCCCCACTTCCAGCTCCTCACCATCTCCCACGATCTCGTAAACAGCCTCCTCAGCACTTGTCAATGTCGCCAGGGATGGTGGGCCTCCTCCTGTTGATGCTCTCTCCCTCTTATTGTGGGCTATCTTTTGCTGCAAGGAGGGACACAAGTGGAGTTTCAGCGAGATTGATGGAGTGACTGTGAAGAATCTATAACATTGAAGCTTAGAGGGAGACCAAGATGGAGTGAGGTGCCAAGAGGAAGCTGCCTCCCTGTGCGTTGTTAGTTGTTGTCATTGCATAACAGAGAGCGAGTGTGAGGGGTGCATAGTAGGATGGTGAAGTAATCCAGTACAGAGAGAGAGATAGAGAGGTAAGGGTGTAAGGAAAGTAAGGGTAAGGTGGGATGTGGAGGAGCAGGCTGACAATGAAGAGTGCTGGTGATGAGAAGAGAAGGGAAACAGTTTGAAGGTAAGTGTGATGTGATACTCACTCTTGATGAGCGCACAAGATCATTAAGCCATTTTCGGCACTGGACCCAGGTGCGTGAGCATAAGAACCTAGCGCTGACCTCCTCAGCAATCTGCAACCAGGCTGCCTTTGTTTGCTGAGGAGGCTTCCTCCGGCCATTGGGAGGGAACAGAATCTCCCTGCGCCCTCTTACTCCCTGTACAAGAGCTTGGAGGGAGTCCTCATCGAACCTTGGAGCAGCCTTGGCTTTGGCAGCAGTCATTGTAACCTGGGACCATTCAAACAGCAGCAGAAAGGAAATGAGAAGCTGAGGCTACATGAGCCCCTTAAAAACAACTGCAGCAATGACGTCATCAGTGGACAGCAACAGACCCGTTCCCACTCATTGGGCCAGGCAGCGCGCTCAACGAGCCTAATGAGGCCACTTAAACCAATATCGTAAATCGGGAGCGGCTGAAACCGGCAGCGGGACCGGAAGCCGCCCACCAGGCAACCCAACTCCAACCCGCCTCCTCCATTAAATTCGTCGCCGAAGTGTTGAAAAGTCTCAGAACTAATAGGTTGTGTGGTGGGGTGGGGTCTTCAGACTTTGGTGAGTGCAGAGCACGGACAAAGCTATTTTGATGAGCTTTGAGTAAGGAAGAGAGAGACTTAGAGCCGTTATGAAGAAGAGAATGGTGAGGGAAAGGTAGTAGGCCAGGAAATTGAAATTAAACTCAACGCATGGCAGATCCTGTCAGACTGGCCATCTCCCGGTTCCAGTTTGCCTCATGCCCTCCACTGCCGCTCACCATCCACAGCGCAAAATGTACCCTCAAAGTTTAGTGCAGGTAATTTAGGCAGCGGCAGCTTTAGGACCGAGCAATTGGATGAGACTGCGAGCCAATCATGGACCCCAAGCGGATCTAGTAACAGGACAGTTATGAAATAGGAATGGCTGATCCCTGATCATTTAGTCAACTATTTTTGAATGAAGTATTAGTAAGGAGCATAGGAACAGGAGTAGGCCATTCAGCCCCTCGAGCCTGTTCCACCATTTAATTAGATCACGGCCTACCTGTTTCTCAACTCAATCAACCCTCTTAGGTTCCGTAACCCTTAATATCCTTGCCCAACAAAAATCTATCAATCTTAGTTTTGAAATTTTCAATTGAACCCCTGTCTCAACAGGTTTCTGGGTGAGAGAGTTCCAGGTTTTCACTATCTGTTGTGTGAAGAAGTGTTTCCTGCCCCGTATCTCACCCATCCCAAGTGATTGCCAGCTTGCCCGCCTGCCTGTGCAGAGTTGCTTTCTGCCCCACCTACTCGCCCACCCATCGACCCGCAGAACCTGCGCACTTACCAACCCCACTTGTCTCTCCACCCACACTGCCTCCCAACCTCCCTGCACGTCCGACCCTGGAGCTTTGTTCCACTGGTATATGTGAGGCCTCACCAGGGCCTGGTGTCTCCCAAATCCATCCGCCACACCTCTCATAAATGCTCTTTGTTCCCTAGTTTTTAATCCAATTCCTTCTTTCCTTCCGCCTTCTACCCTGAGTTCCAATGGATATTCCTTTAATTAGGGCTCATTTTATCCGAACCTTCCATTAATATAGCCGCTGTCCTGTACACCTCCTCTCTGGTTTCTTTCAACAATGTCTTGTAGATGCCCTCTGACATGGACATTAAAGGGCTGATTCTCTACGGCTGCTAATGTTAGGAAGTAAGAGGGGAGACGATTAAACACTGGGCCAATGACCCATTTACATCACTCCAGGGTTACCTGGGCCTTCCACAAAAGGGGCGGACCTGGGCATGGACCGCGGCCGGCAACTGTTCCCATGGAAACGAGGCAGCATGGAGGCAATACTGGCTCATCTGTCCCATTTCCCTGTCCTTGTTTTATTTGCTGTGACTATTCCTGTTCAATCTGAAGCGAAATCTCACTGTTCAACCATTTAAATTCTTGGGGTAATTCTCAACTAAGGATTCCATCTTTCGTTTACTCACAGCCTCTTTGTCTCCTCGATGACTTTTCCCTGATATTGTGAAGAAGAATTATCTCTTCGGTTATAATTTGATGAATTTAAGAACTGAATTCTGTAAACAAACAGTTTTTGATTTCCGCAGATTCGGATCAATTTACAAACTGAATTCTGGAAACAAATGGTTTTGAGCACCACAGATCCTGATGAGTTTAACACCTGAGTTGTGTTAACAAACGATTTTGATCTCCACAGATTCTGAAGACTTTGGTAAGCTTTAAACAAACTTGCCCCTTTACTTGTCGAGGGATTTTCAGCATCTGCACTTCAGCTACTGGTGAAACCCACTTCCCTCTGTGTTGCCATGGTTTTCACTGTGATGTCATGTGACATAACCTCCTCTGTCACAATGTGGAGGGTGATGCAGGCCCGAGGTTGAGAGCCCATATAAGGATGGCAAGCTGTTTGAGGCTGGCTGGGGTTAAGCACAGACCTGAGATACATTGGAGGCAATTTTAATCTAAGCCGCCCATCGGGAAACTGACGGGATCTGGTGCAACGCTGGTTTCGCACCCCGCCCGATCTCACTCTCCATTGAAGTCATCATGTGGAGCATAAACACCGGAATATACATGATGGGCCAAATGGCCTGTTTCTGTGCTCTAAATTCTATGCAATTTTATGTAAATGTTGGTTCATTTCCCCATATCCTGGACTCTGGAGTGGCCCATTTTGTGAAACTGATGAAGTGGAGGAGGGAATGGTGAGCTGTTAGCGCAAAGCTGGCGAAAGGGGCATTAAGCTGATTGGCCACAGTTTGCTGCGTCAGCTCATTTCAATAAGAGCCTGATATCGTTTTGGGTTTGTGACAATCGCTGGTGCAATGTGGAATGCAAGAAAGTTGGCTGCAGATCAAATTTGAAGGCATGCACCTCCTTAATGGCAGGTGATCTTATATGGGAAAAGTGAGTAATTTTAACCTCTAGCACCCGGCGGGAAACTGATGCGATTAGATTGGCCACCATTGGGGAAGGGGTTGTGATGAGTTTGAAACGGGTCCTGCCTAAGTGTATATTGATTATATGCAGAGCAGGAGTTTTATTCCACATGTGATTCCTCATTTCTCAAAGAAAGGAGAGACCCCATATCCTCTCCATCACCAAGACCGCCCACTTCCACCTCCATAACCTCGCCCGTCTCCACCCCTGCCTCAGCTCATCTGCTGCTGAAACCTTCCTCCACGCCTTTGTTACCTCCAGATTTGACTATTCCAATGCTCTCCAGGCCAGACTCCCATCTTCCACTCTCCATAAACTCGAGCTCATTCAAATCTCTGCTGCCCATATCTTAACTCGCACCAAGTCCCGTTCACCCATCACCCCTGTGCTCGCTGACCTACATTGGCTCCCGGTCCAGCAACACCTCATTTGAAAATTCTCGTCCTTGTTTTCAAATCCCTCCATGGCCTCGCCCCTCCCTATCTCTGTAACCTCCTCCAGCCCTACAACCCTCTGAGATCTCTGCATTCCTCTAATTCTGGCTTCATGTGCATCCCTGACTTCCTTCACCCCACCATTGGCGGCTGTACCTTCAGCCGTCTAGGCCCTGAGCTCTGGAATTCCCTTCCTAAACCTCTCCGCCTCGCCACTTCTCTCCCATTCTTTAAGACCTTCCTTAAAACCTAACTCTTTGGCCAAGCTTTTGGTCACCTGTCCTAATGTCTCCTTATTGCTTGGTGACAATTCTTTTTACGCTCCTGTGAAGCACCTTGGGACGTGTTACTACAGTAAAGTTGCTAAATAAATGCAAGTTGTTGTTACAAAAAAGATACCGTGAACTGTTTATGGCTCGGCCTGAGGCAGGGTCGCTGGGCCCGAGCTCAGGCCCCAGCTCTTCTTCTCTGCTGATTTTCACATTGTCCATCCTGCTTCCCTTCAGGCCATCTTGGCACTGACTTTCAGTAAAATGGCAGATCTGCCTTTAATGGCCACTTAAATAACTTTGCCAATCCTGCATTCTCGGCGAGGAGCCATGCACGGAGATAGAAGTGCAACTGTGGTGCCAGTTTTCGGAGCTGTGTGTCCTTTGAGTGCAGCCCCTCACTAGGAGCAGAGGCTCGATGAATTTGCCCTTAAATAAATGGACATCGATGGCAAGCCTGCCATTTCCCATGTGCCACAAAACCAATGCACAAATTAGCAACGCTCAGGAAATAGGGCCCTAAATGCGCGAGACACTGCCCTGCACTTCCAGACATTGACCACATGGTGGCAGCACATCTCTCAATCGTTTAGAAAACTGAGCAAAGTGCAAAAAAGCAAAGGGGAAGAAATGAACGTGCTGCTCAGAGCTGAAGCTATACAACAGTCTGCTTTAAATGTCTGCGGAGAGAGCCACACACAGTAATGTGGGGCAATTACAAATAGGCGTCAATGTCATAGATCTCATCAATCACACTTTGCACACTGTAAACACTCGATATCGAAAGCATTTGCAATTTACTGTATTTAGTTGAACAATTAAATGTAGAACACGACCAGTTTATGTTATTTTAATAATGTAATATCTATATTATTACCGTCTGTAATATATGATGATAGTATTGTTTAATTGTAGTTTTGTAGGACTGTGGGATGGTTTAACCATAGAATTGTTTCACTGAGTATGATTTAATTCTAATATTGTTTGACTGTAGTATTACATGATTGTAGTGTCATTTGATTGTAGTATTTGACAGCAGTATTTCACGATATTGTATTGTCTGATGGTAGTATTGTAGTGTTATTTGATTGTACATGATTGTAGCGTTATTTAATTGTAATATTATTTTGCTGTAGTATTATTTAATTGTAATGTTGATTTGCTGTAGTTTTGGGTTGTCTAATTGTAGTATTGCATATTGTAGCATTGTTTGATTGCAGTGTTTGTAGCATTACATTATTGGACTAGGTGATTGGAGTATTTGACCAATATTACACGATTGCAGTATTATTGGATTGTAGCATTTTACTGTCGTACTACATCGTTGTGCTGTTTGACTGTAGTATTGGACTGTAGCATTATCTGATTGCAGTATTGATTGATGTTAGTATTTTAATTGTAGTATTACATGATTGTAATTGTAGTTTGATTGTAGCATTTGATTAATATTACATGATTGAATTTGTATACTGATTTTGGCAAGGATTGAAGATTGTGGCTGATTTTGGCAAGGCTTGAAGATTGTGGCTGATTTTGGGAATGATTGAAGATTGTGGCTGATTTTGGGAAGGATTGATGATTGTGGCTGATTTTGGGAATGATTGAAGATTGTGGCTGATTTTGGGAAGGATTGAAGATTGTGGCTGATTTTGGGAATGATTGAAGATTGTGGCTGATTTTGGGAATGATTGAAGATTGTGGCTGATTTTGGCACGGCTTGAAGATTGTGGCTGATTTTGGGAATGATTGAAGATTGTGGCTGATTTTGGGAATGATTGAAGATTGTGGCTGATTTTGGGAATGATTGATGATTGTGGCTGATTTTGGGAATGATTGATGATTGTGGCTGATTTTGGGAATGATTGAAGATTGTGGCTGATTTTGGGAAGGATTGAAGATTGTGGCTGATTTTGGGAAGGATTGAAGATTGTGGCTGATTTTGGGAAGGATTGAAGATTGTGGCTGATTTTGGGAAGGATTGATGATTGTGGCTGATTTTGGCAAGGCTTAGGATGCAAAGAAGTGAGAAGGATGTCCACATCTGCTGTACATTTTCATGAGCATAGGGGTGATGGTGATCCAGGAGGATCATTTTCTCAGGTACTGTATATGATGAAAGGATCAAGGAGATACTTTGGACGAAGGCACTTGAGGGCTGTTTCTTTGATGTGGTGGAGTAAATAGATAGGCGAGCGAATGTTAAAAGCTTCCCCCCTCTTGTTTGGGAAAGTTCTCTCAGCTGGGTTGTCCCGGAGGGGGATGACGCGCTAGAGGGAGAGGGCTGAGGAGGGTCAGAGCAAGTATGAGCTGCTAGACCAGGAGCAGCTCCCGGCCACTTATTGTGCTGAATCCCTACACGGCAGCAGTACCGAGATAGAGACAACGGACTCACCGAGAGCTGTGGACATGGTAAGTGAATGGCAACTCTCAGCTCCAGGAGTTAGACATCCTCCCCTCCATCCTACCGTTTGAGTTTTATCCCTGTACCTAGTTTCAAGGACCCCTCTTCCCTTTTCATTCACTCCTGCATTCTTCTCTTTCCTTTCAATGCTCCTCTTTCACTCTCTCCAAGCTCCAGTTCTGTCTTTCCATATTCACAGCGAATGGCTGCAATTGTTCTTCAGCAGGAGATAGAAGCTGGGACACTGGGCTCTGTGAAATGTGCTGGTCCAATAGATAAGGTCACAAACAAGAGAGAGAGAAGAGGCAAGGGACAGCCCTAAGTCCTGCTCATCGCCGAGATACAGCATTGAGCGTCGGTCAAGGTAGAGGTTTATGTCCCTTTAAACCAGTGCAAGGGAGGTCCCTGGAGTGAAGGTATTCTGGGTGGGCTTGAAAGTTGCACGTTGTTGAACATTCGACTTTAAAACGTAAGATGGAGACCACCTTTGCTGTAAAGGGTCGAATTCGTTTCGGAAATACATCTGTACCAAGTATTGAAAGCTCCAGAGTAGAAAGCTGTTCCCACAAGGAAACGGTTTTCATTAGCTTAATATCGACAGCTAGTGATATTGCCATTATTATCTTGACATGGCCCAAAAATTCACCCCGGTGCGCGAGAGTACGCACTGCGTACTCTCGCGTATTCCCTCTGCAATTGCCGGTTTTCTGCATGCCCTGCGCATGCGCTGAAAACCGGCAATTGCTCTTTTGAAAAGGGGGCGGGTCCTCGGTGCATGCGTGCGCGCTACAGGCTGCGCGCACGCTGTGCACTTCATGCTTTGGACGCGCAGGTAAGTACTGAAGATTTTAGAAATGTGAAAAGGAGGAGTAAGACCCACTTTTAACAAGGTAAGTAGTGAATTAAGTATTTTTTTGAATTTTTTTTTACAGGTATATCTTTTTTAGAGACTTTAAAGACAGGTAAGTTTATTTTTATAACTTTTTAAAAGATTTAAAATTTTTTCAAAAATTTAATTTTTTATTTAAAATGGTTAATTTATTTAACTATACTTATTTTATTAATGTGATGGTTTTTTTTTTTATTTAATTGAGGTTTAGCTGTTATTTTGGGGGGGTGTAAGATTCATAGATTTCACAGCCGTGCTGTGAAACTTATGAATGGAAGATGGTGTGCTGCCATTGGCTCTAACTGAGTCACGTGATCCCACAGCTCGCACGAATTCACTACGCCGGTGGGATACGCAAGCACTGCCCAGCTGATGTCTGGAACATCAAGTTCGTGCGAGCTGGATCTGAAAAAGCACAAGCGAGGTGAGAGATCGCGGGGAAGGCTTACCCCCGCGGGAACAGAGCGAGATCAATTTCTGGGCCATTATCTTTATATTTAAATTCGCATCAACGTTGCAGCGTTAGATTTGGTGTGACGTGTGTCAGTTTATGGTGATGGAACCGGATGATACTCGGAGATTTTTACGTGAAGCGAGCCAGAATCACTTGTGAAAATAAGACAAACTCCTTTCGTTGTATAATAAAACCCCACTGAAATAAAGACTTAAAAGACTTTGATTTGTTTCCGGTGTAGCCCCTTCATCAGAGGCAGGATCTACATTCCAAATATTAACCCATCTTTCCTCTCTTGCCTGTCCGTATCTCCCGTCACTAGTAAGAGGTGGGGGGATTTACAAGAAATGAAACAAGCCTAAATATAAACGAAACAGCACATGAGAGCATAGAGCAGACTTAACTAAGGGAGGACATAAATGGCCAGGAAATAAATAGAGTTATAGAACAGGAGTGTAAAAAGATGGTTAAAAAAAGTTAGAAAAACTGCTATTAAAAATGAGTTAAATTGTACAGCAATGCACACAGTGTCCATAATAAAGCAGGGGAACGGGGGCTATAATATGTTGTGAGGAACTAGATATAGTAGGGACTACTGAGACATAGCTACAGAAAAATCAGGACTGGGAATTAAACATTGCAGGGTATCACATATTTAGAAAAGATAGGGAGGGACAAAGGGGAGGTGGAGTAGCTGTACTTATTAGGGATAACAATGGCAGTAGAAAAAAGTGATGCAGCTATCAGTAAGCCAGAAATAGAATCTATGTGGATAGAGATAAAAGATAATAAAGGATCGATCACACTAATAGGGGTAGGCTACAGACCACCTAATAGTGGAAGGGAGGTGGAGGAAGAAATATGCAAACCAATTAGGGAAATGAGTAAAAAACATAAAATAATTATCATGGAGGATTTCAACTACCATGAAATTAATTGGCCAGAAGAGTTAGGTAAAGGCGATAAGGGAAGTTCCTACAATGTGTGCAGGACTCCTTTCTAACCCAGAATGTAAGAAGCCCGACAAGGGAAGATTGGCTACTGGATCTAGTAGTGGGGAATGAACCAGAGCAGATAAGAAAAGTAAAAGTAGGGGAACACCTAGGCAATAGTGACCATAATATAATAGGCTTTAAGATAATAATTGAGAAGGACATAAGTATGATGAGGGCCAGGATAATAGAGTGGAGAAAAAGGATTTTGAGGAGATGAGAATAGAACTTGGGAAAATAAAATAGACAACAATATTGACAAACAATAACGTAGAACAGCAATGGGAAACATTTAAAATGGTGTTCAACAGAGCCCAGTAAAGATATATTGTGCTAGAAAACAAGACCAAAATAAATACTAATGAGACACCATGGATGGATAAAAACATAAGAACATAAGAATTAGGAGCAGGAGTAGGCCACACGGCCCTTCGAGCCTGCTCCGCCATTCAATAAGATCATGGCTGATCTTCAAACTCAACTCTACTTTCCCGCCTGATCTCCATATCCATTGACTCCGCTAGAGCCCAAAAATCTATCTATCTCAGCCTTGAATATCACAGAATCACAGAATCACAGAATCCCCACAGTGCAGATAGAGGCCATTTCGGCCCATCGAGCCTGCACCGACACATATCCCACCCTATCCCCGTAACCCCACGTATTTAATCCCCCTAACACTAAGGGTCAATTTATCATAGCCAAATCAACCTAACCCGCACATCTTTGGACTGAGCACATATACTCAAAGACTCAGCATCCACAGCCCTTTGGGGTAGAGAATTCCAAAATTCACAACACGCTGAGTGAAGAAATTCCTCCTCATCTCAGTCTTAAATGGCCAACCCCTTATCCTGAGACTGTGCCCCCTAGTTCTAGACTCTCCAGCCAGGGGAAACAACCTCTCAGCATCTACCCTGTCAATCCCCCTCAGAATCTTATATGTTTCAATGAGATCACCTCTCATTCTTCTAAATTCTAGGGAATATAGGTCTAGTCTCCTCAATCTCTCCTCATAGGACAATCCCCCCATCCAAGGAATCAGTCTGGTGAACCTTCATTGCACTCCCTCTATGGCAAGTATATCCTTCCTTAGGTAAGGAGACCAGAAATGTAAACTATTGTAATAAAGGCCAACATACCATTTGCTTTCCTAATTGCTTGCTGTACCTGCATGGTAACTTTCAGTGATTAGTGTACAAGGACACCCAGGTCCCTCTGAACACCAACATTTCCCAATCTCTCCCCATTTAAAAAAATTCAGCTTTTCTATTTTTCCTACCAAAGTGGATAACTTCACATTACTCCACATTATATTCCATTTGCCATGTTCTTGCCCACTCACTTAGCCTGTCTATATCCCCTTGAAGCCTCTTTGCATCCTCCTCACGACTTACATTCCCACCTAGCTTTGTATCATCAGCAAACTTGGATATATTACATTTGGTCTCCTCATCCAAATCATTGATATAGATTGTGAATAGTTGAGGCCCAAGCACTGATCCTTGCGGTACTCCACTAGTTACAGCCTGTCAACCCGAAAATGACTTGTTTATTCCTACTCTCTGTTTTCTGTCCGTTAACCAATCCTCAATCCATGCTAGTATATTACCCCCAATCCCATGAGCCCTAATTTTGTTTAATAACCTCTTGTGTGGCACCTTATTGAATGCCTTCTGAAAATCCAAATACGCCACATCCACTGGTTCCCCCTCATCTATTCTGCTACTTACAACCTCAAAAAACTCTAACAGATTCGTCAATCATGATTTTCCTTTCATAAACCCGTGTTGACTCTGCCCAATCCTATTATTATTTTCTAAGTGCCCTGTGACCACGTCCTTAATAATAGATTCCAACATTTCCCTACTACTGATGTCAGGTACCAGTGACCACAACCCCAATTCCCCTTTCAACATTTGACCCACACCTTACCTTCCCTCTATTACTAACCATCACAGTGTCCTCTTGGCCACAATGCAGAAATAAAAGCCACCACAAAGCAAACTTACCAATCCAACTTTATACATCTATCCATTCAATATGACATCAGGAAATCAACTCAACACCCTTATGCATTCCCTTAGTGACTGTCTTGTGTGTGCCTATCCTACTGATGTCACGCAGTGCTTCCCCAGTGGCTGCGGCATGGCTGGTGGAAGGCTGCTGACTATCAGTGGGGACACTGCAAATGTCCTTGCAGGACGACCTTGAGGAGCTGGTGGCTTGGAGTGTCAAATCAAGTGATGGTGTTTCTTCTTTTTCTTCACTCTCCTCTCCCTCTTTTTGGTCAACCAGTGGCTGGGCAGGCTGCATTTCTTGGGTGTGTGAAATGAGGAAGGCACAAAGGTGGAGTTGTGGTGAGGGGAGGGCGGGAAAGCAAGAGGTGCATGCCAGAAGGAGGATAACGTATGAGGATACCAGCATCTTGTGTCCTTTCAGCCCTGTCGCTGGCCAAAGAGCTCAGCCATGCCCCTGCCAAGAATGGTCAGCACCATCTCCTCCAAGGGGGTGAGGTGAACCTAGGAATGGGAGGTGTGCCTCATGTTTGGTACAGATTGTTGGTAGGTGAGTGATTGGCAGAGCGGGGGGAGTCGTGCATTGAGCAGTGTGTGAAGCTAGTGGTGTAGTTTGTAGGAGTCAGCTTCTGAAGATGCATTCACTGACCTTGACCAGTGGTCTGGGGTCATGAAGCTTCTTTGGGACTGGAGCCAGGTGGTGGGGGCGACACTGCTGGCAGTGACGGCCTCAGTGATGTGGTCCCACATTGGTTTTTTTTAAGGGCCTCCTGGCCCCTGTGGGTAGAGCACCTCTCTTGCAGTGTTGACCCCTGCACAAAGCTGGTATGCTGCGTGTGAGACCCTGGGTGCCCCTTCCCTGAGCCATTTGTGTTGGTGCTGATGCAATTTTCCCATTTTTTGAGGTGCTGAAGGCAATTTAGCTTTAAGAGCTGAAGACTGCAATTTGGGAATTTTTTTTCAAATGTTAATTTTTTTTAAAAGGTCGTAGAGCTGTAAAGGCTGAAAACTCCATTTATTTTAACTTCATTTTTATTTTTATCAGTTCAGTAGGCATTGACCTTTTAAGCAAACGACAATGCATTGCTCTTTTAATATCCCAAAATGCCTAGCAAAATCATAGCCTCACTTCCAGAGGCTGTTGGAAGATGTAACGCCGCTTCAGGACGGCACATTCAGGACTGATGCCCAGACTAACGTCACCAGGAGGGCGTTACACCGTGAGTTTAGCGCTGGGCTACTAATCAGTAGACCCCAGTGCGAATTATTCAGTCGTACCGGTGTCACCATTTTCGGCGGGCGTTAACCCGTGACCATGGTGGCACCGGCAGCTTTCGTGTCGCACTCGAATTTTTAGGCCTATGATTCTCGAAAATACACAGACCCATCTCGTTGTGCCTAGCTGGGCAACTGCTTTAATGCATTTCCCTGAAGGGTGTATGTACTGTATGTTCAGCATTCACCTGTCCACATGCATAACACTGCATTTTTTCCAAATAAACATCCTTTGCCAGTCACCAGCCCAATCCCCCAACACATCAAGATCCACCTGAAGCAGTTGAGCATCGTTTACAGTCCCAACACTCGCACAAAGCTTCATAGACTCTTGCTCCTGTCATTCTTACTGTCTTGTTTTGCAGTTGCTATCAGCTTGTTCAGTATTCATTGTCAGTAAATCAGTATCACTAGGAGACCGCAGACCCATGCTCCACTCCCCACTAGCTATACGTTTAAAAGCCTTGCATCTCAAGAGACATCGCAATTCTAACTCAAAGGTGTTTGCGGAATGAAAAAACTTACATTTGGCTCCAATATCCACTGGCCTTTAAATTTGGCTCCTTGACTCAAATAAATGTGAACGGACCCAAAACCGCGTCCATTCACCAGACAGGCAGGGAAAGCAACCAATCGGCAACCAGAAACAAACCAACCAAGTCACATGATTTTACTGCAAAGTTACCACTCATCAGTTGGAATACAAAGGGGTGGAAGTTATTCTACCGTTGTATAAAGCTCTGGTTAGACCCCATCTGGACATTGTGTTCAGTTCTGGGCACCTCACCTCAGGAGTGGGTGCAGCGCAGATTCACCAGAATTATACCGGGGCTAAAAGGGTTAAATTATGAGGTTAGGTTGCATAGACTAGGCTTGCATTCCCTTGAGTATAGAAGATTAAGGGGTGATCTAATTGATGTATTTAAAATGATTAATAGAGTTGACAGGGTAGATAGAGAGAAACAATTCCCTCTGGTGGGGGAGTCCAGAACAAGGGGGCATAACTTTAAAATTAGAGCCAGGCTCTTCTGGGTGAAGACAGGAAGCACTTCTTCACACAAAGGGTAGTGGAAATCTGGAATTCTCTCTACCAAAAATCTGTTGAGGTTGGGGGTCAATTGAAAATTTCAAAACTGAGATTGCTAGATCTTTGCTTGGTAAGGGTATTAAGGGTTACGGAAACAAGGCAGGTAGATAGAGTTGAGGTACAGATCAGCCATGATCTAATTGAATGACGGAACAGGCTCGCGGGGCTGAATGTCCTACTCCTGTTCCTATGTTCCTACTGTTCCGGTTTTTCCTTCATCCCTACAAGGAAGCATGACCCCCTGATCTGTGCCTCTACGCAGGGAGGTTGTGAATTCAGCAGTGTGGGTGGAACACAGGAGTAAACCCCTGTCTGGGCACAATGGGAGGTGGCGTAATGGGCGATTTCAATCGGATGAAAATCGGGGAGCTGAAAGTGAAAATTACCCCGTGTTTTTTTTTTGACTTTATGAAATAACGGATAGACAATTTCTCATACACGCTCCTGATGGTTTAGTCTCCTCACTGGGAGCACAAATCAAAAGGTTGCTCCTACACTCTGTAAATATGAAATACAATATAATAGCCAAACTAAATTTCAGACACACCTTCAACTTGTTAATGGGAATACTGGGACATTTTGTTAATGGAGGTTAGAATATGACTACTGGACACGAGTGCAACATGTTAACAGGCTATATAAACACATTAGAAACCACCAACAATAAAGACATTATTTATAACAGTTCATTCTCATGAATAAATGGCCACAGCTTTTCAAACTATACTGCATCCTTACCATGTATTTCCGCATGCCCACGGACAACCTCACGATGCTCCACTTCTCCAGCTTCCACCCTAACCACGTTAAAGAAGCCATCCCCTATGGACAAGCCCTGCGAATACACAGGATCTGCACAGACGAGGAGGAACGCGATGGACACCTACGGACGCTGAAAGACGCCCTCGTAAGAACGGGATATGACGCTCGACTCATCGATCGACAGTTCCGACGGGCCACAGCGAAAAATCGCATAGACCTCCTCAGAAGGCAAACATGGGACACAACCAACAGGGTACCCTACGTCGTCCAGTACTTCCCCGGAGCGGAGAAACTACGCCATGTTTTTCGCAGCCTTCAACATGTCATCGATGACGACAAACACCTCGTTAAGGCCATCCCCACGCCTCCACTACTCGCCTTCAAACAGCCGCCTAACCTCAAAAGTACCATCGTTCGCAGCAAATTACCCAGCTTTCAGGATAACAGCGACCACGACACCACACAACCCTGCCACGGCAACCTCTGCAAGACATGCCAGATCATCAACACAGATACCATCATCACACATGAGGACACTACCCACCAGGTACATGGTACATACTCATGTGACTCGGCCAACGTTGTCTACCTCATACGTTGCAGGAAAGGATGCACCGGAGCATGGTACATCGGCGAGACCATGCAGACACTGAGACAACGTATGAACGGACACCGCGCAACAATCGCCAGGCAGGATTGTTACCTCCCAGTCGGGGAACACTTCAGCAGTCAAGGACATTCAGCCTCGGATCTGTGGGTAAGCGTTCTCCAAGGCAGCCTTCGAGACATACGACAACGCAAAATCATCGAGCAGAAACTGATAGCCAAGTTCCGCACCCATGAGGATGGCCTCAACCGAGATCTTGGGTTCATGTCACGTTACATGACGTAGAGTTATCCAGACTCGAGTCATCGTTGGCTTTTTCACAGATGTGATTTCCAGTAAAAAAAAGTAAAAATTTTAAAGTTTATGGTTTTCCATACAGACTGCATTTGACACATTAGACCCCCTGTGACCCCACCTCATTGTCTCAGTTGTATCTTGCTATGTCTTTGATGTGGTGCCTTCTTGGCTGACCTGATTGTTTCTCTGCCGAGGTGTGATGAAAGGCAGTCAGATAGATTAACTGTAGTCGTCTGAGATTGCACGCTACACAGGCATTGTTCTCTGTCTATATATGCTTTGCCGATTTGTATTCCTTCACTTCACCTGATGAAGGGGCAGCAGCTCCGAAAGCTTGTGATTTCAAATAAAACTGTTGGACTATAACCTGGTGTTGTGCGACTTCTCACTTTTGTCCACCCCAGTCCAACACCGGCATCTCCGCATCATGGCCACTATCGACACCACAAACTGCCGGCTCAAAGTGGAGAAAATCGCCAAGAAGATCGCGCATATCGACACAGACATCAAGTATCTAGAGATGCAAGAACGCAGACAAGATCCCGAAAGGACTACAGATCACGATCCCACTCAAGTCGACATACAACACAGACTACGCTGAGAGACTCTGCCGTCGTACCTCTCGCACACTCCTCAACCATCTCGTACACCAGCTCTACAGCAAACGCCGCAACCTCGAAACCAAGATAGAGTCCATGCTCTCAGCCTGTGCTCAGGACACAGCAGACCAGCTACGAGACACCACCAAACAGACGAGGCAACGGAACTACGCTGCCTACATGCGCATCAAGAACAGGAAGCTTGAGAAATTCGGCATCACCACCAGCAGCAACCAAGCCTCCCCCGGTACCACGGTTGCAACCACAGGGAAGTCCATCGTCAACATGTCCGACCACACCCTTCAACCAGACGAAATCGAAGTTCTCAGCCGAGGGCTAAATTTCTGCCCCACCACCAAAATGGACCCCATCGGTCTCGCGGCAGATACAGAGGAATTCATCAGGAGAATGAGGATCCGGGAATTCTTCCACGAATCCCAAGATGTCAGCAACGAACCCAATGAGACAATTAATGATCCGGAACAGCAGACAGAGGGACTCGCAGTGTAGCAACCGAAGAAAAAAAGAGTCAAATTGGACCCCTCCGGAGGGTCGCTGCCCTAAGCTTGACATGTATGCTCAAGCTGTCAGGAGATGCATCAACGCCAGATTCATCAGCCGCACTCACAAGACAGTCCAGAATGTCACCCGAGCACAACGCAACGCCATCCACGCTCTCAAGACCAACCGCAACATCGTCATCAAACCAGCGGACAAAGGAGGCGCCATCGTCATACAGAACAGAATGGACTATTACAAAGAAGCATACCGACAACTGGACAACCTGGAACACTACAGACAGTTACCCGCAGATCCGACCAAAGAACACACCCACCAACTCAATAGACTGATCAAGACCTTCGATCCAGACCTTCAAAGCATCCTATGCGCTCTCATCCCACGTACTCCCCGCGTGGGAGACTTCTACTGCCTCCCAAAGATACACAAAGCCAACACACCCAGATGTCCTATCGTATCAGGCAACGGAACCCTGTGTGAGAACCTCTCTGGATACGTCGAGGGCATCCTGAAACCCATCGACACCACAGACTTCTTACAGAAACTCAGCACCCATGGACCAGTTGAACCTGGAACACTCCTCGCCACGATGGACGTATCGGCACTCTACACCAGTATCCCCCACGATGACGGCATTGCTGCGACAGCCTCAGTACTCAACACCAACAACAGCCAATCTCCAGACGCCATCCTACAACTCATCTGCTTCATCCTTGACCACAATGTCTTCAGCTTCGACAACCCGTTTTTTACCCAAACACACGGAACAGCCATGGGGACCAAATTCGCACCCCAATACGCCAACATCTTCATGCACAAGTTCGAGCAACACTTCTTTGCTGCACAGGACCTCCAACCAATGCTGTACACCAGATACATCGACGACATTTTCTTCCTTTGGACCCACGGCGAAGGATCACTGAAAAGACTACACGATAACATCAACAAGTTCCATCCCACCATCAAACTCACCATGGACTACTCCTCAGAATCGGTTTCATTCCTGGACACACGAATCTCCATCAAAGACGGACACCTCAGCACTTCACTCTACCGCAAGCCCACGGACAACCTCACGATGCTCCACTTCTCCAGCTTCCACCCTAACCACGTTAAGGAAGCCATCCCCTATGGACAAGCCCTGCGAATACACAGGATCTGCTCAGACGAGGAGGAACGCGATGGACACCTACGGACGCTGAAAGACGCCCTCGTAAGAATGGGATATGACGCTCGACTCATCGATCGACAGTTCCGACGGGCCACAGCGAAAAATCGCATAGACCTCCTCAGAAGGCGAACACGGGACACAACCAACAGGGTACCCTACGTCATCCAGTACTTCCTCGGAGCGGAGAAACTACGCCATGTTCTTCGCAGCCTTCAACATGTCATCGATGACGACGAACACCTCACTAAGGCCATCCCCACGCCTCCACTACTCGCCTTCAAACAGCCGCCTAACCTCAAAAGTACCATCGTTCGCAGCAAATTACCCAGCTTTCAGGATAACAGCGACCACGACACCACACAACCCTGCCACGGCAACCTCTGCAAGACATGCCAGATCATCAACACAGATACCATCATCACACGTGAGGACACTACCCACCAGGTACATGGTACATACTCATGTGACTCGGCCAACGTTGTCTACCTCATACGTTGCAGGAAAGGATGCACCGGAGCATGGTACATCGGCGAGACCATGCAGACACTGAGACAACGTATGAACGGACACCGCGCAACAATCGCCAGGCAGGATTGTTACCTCCCAGTCGGAGAACACTTCAGCAGTCAAGGACATTCAGCCTTGGATCTGCGGGTAAGCGTTCTCCAAGGCGGCCTTCGAGACATACGACAACGCAAAATCATCGAGCAGAAACTGATAGCCAAGTTCCGCACCCATGAGGATGGCCTCAACCGGGATCTTGGGTTCATGTCACGCTACATGACGTAGAGTCATCCAGACTCGAGTCGTCGTTGGCTTGTTCACAGATGTGATTTCCAGTAAAAAAAAGTAAAAATTTTAAAGTTTATGGTTTTCCATACAGACTGCATTTGACACATTAGACCCCCTGTGACCCCACCTCATTGTCTCAGTTGTATCTTGCTATGTCTTTGATGTGGTGCCTTCCTAGCTGACCTGATTGTTTCTCTGCCGAGATGTGATGAAAGGCAGTCAGATAGATTAACTGTAGTCGTCTGAGATTGCACGCTACACAGGCATTGTTCTCTGTCTATATATGCTTTGCCGATTCGTATTCCTTCACTTCACCTGACGAAGGGGCAGCAGCTCCGAAAGCTTGTGATTTCAAATAAAACTGTTGGACTATAACCTGGTGTTGTGCGACTTCTCACTTTTGTCCACCCCAGTCCAACACCGGCATCTCCGCATCAGGTATTTCTGATTAAGCCTCAGGGATGGTTTTCTACGTTACAGGCGTTATATAAATGCAAGTTGTTGTTGTTGTTACTAATCTCCCTTCTCAAATATGGTAAGGATGATTCTGCACTCCCAAACCTCTGGTGAGGAGCCACGCTCTCAGGTTCGATGGGTCAGAGATAAGGCTGCAACATTGTAGTCTCGACTCTCCAACTTGTGCGCTCCATACAGGTCTCCTCAGCATTGGGAGCGCAGGATTGCGCAATCACCCCCAGTAACTCCCAGTGCCGGTGCAATGGTGTTTTCTGGGGGTGTCCGGGTTACTTGACCATCGCTCAACACTCGCCGTTGACCAGTCACGGCCGCAGGTTTTAACGCCTGGCCAAAGTGACACCAGCTTCGGGCAGATGAGCGCCTGGAGGAGAGGAGTGGGACCCTCAATGGAGGAATCGCCATGGAAAGGCGGATAAGCCAATCCTTGAATTAGCCAATGAGCGTCCACAACCTGCAGGAGGTGACACAGCCGCAGTCGGGTTGCCAACTCTGGTTGGACGCATTCCTGGAGGTTTCATCCCTAATCTCCCAACTACCTCGGCTCTGCACTCCCGCCATTGGTCGATTCGTCGCCCAACACGTCCATCCTGGTGCTGCTCCGCCTTCCCATGTGAATTGGGAAATTAACAGACTCTTCATTACCCGATTGGATGATTCTTCACTGTCAGTCAAACAGACGTTTTCCCCATGTCCGCAAACTAATAAACAAAAGTGTTCAAAGAAAATTTTAAAAACCACAATTTTATTTTAATGCCTCTATGATTTTTCTCCAGGGTTGCTTTCAGCAGTGTCCAGGAGATTAATCTTTAATTCCTGGAGACTCCAGGGCAATCCTGGAGGGTGGCAATGCTAAGCCGCAGTACAGAACAAGTCAACGAAAGAGCGACATGGACAGTCCAAACACAACAGCAGGGATCAAGTCCCTGTTGTAAGAGGTGTGGAGGACAGTCACAGGAGCTCCGACCAGAGTCAGCCCATGGTGATGGTGACCAGTGCAATAGGTAAGTCAAAATGGAAGCAGCTGGTTATCTTATGTTGGAACATAGTCATCCATTTTACAAGATGAACAGAACAATAGAACGCAACTTAAACGTGTTTTCATTTTTCAGTATGGATTCATTAACACCTGCCTGAAATCTCTGGTAGTGGAAAAGTTTGGAGAAGACACATGGGAGGCCCTGAGGTATGTACTAATAATTCTGTTGAGGACTTTGCCGTGTATTTGTAAGAGCAACTTACTGAATGTAGGATCTGTGCCCTTAGCGAACAGGAGCGACAGAACTGATAGGTTATTCAGGGTTCCCTCATTTTGCATTCAGTGCTTGCTACCAATATCTTCTTTCCAAATAGTAAATCCAGCTGCAAAACCCCTGAGCGATGTATTTTTGGGTGCGTTATATCTTTCTTGGCCCACAGGTTTTTTTCATTCATTCTCAGGATGTGGGCACCGCTGACAAGGATGGCATTTATTGCCCATTCTTAGTCACCTTCAGAAGGTGCTGGTGGACCTTCTTCTTGGACCACTGCAATTTATTCTTTATAGTAGTTTTATACAACTGAGTGACTTGCAGAGGGCAGTTAAGAGTCAACCACGTTGGTGTTGGACTGGAGTCACGTATAAGCCATACTGTGTAAGGACAGCAGGTTTCCGTCCCTAAAGGACATTAGTGAAACAGTTGGTGCTAACGACAATCCGACAGCTTCACAGTCACTTTTACTGGCACCAGCCTTTATTTCCAAATTATTTTTTTTAAACTGAATTCAAATTCTCAAACTGCCACAGTGGGATTTGAACTCACTTTATCGGGATTATTAGTCCAGGCCTCTGGATTACTGTTGCATACAATATCAATCTGGGACTCATGTTTCTGCCATGTTTATTGTTCCAGAAATGCATTTCCAATTTTCTTCTCATTTTTAATTTTTGTTGCCTTGCAACATACTGGTTGCTAAGGAATAGTATAGCTAAGGAAACGTTTGTTGCTATGACATTCAGGATATAAACAGATATCAAACACAACTGAGTGACTGAGTCAGCAACTAAACTGTAATGTGAAGGTGATTAAAGACATTGAATGGCACAGCAAGTTCGAGTGGAACCAATCATTTAATGGGGAGAAATTCCATTGTGCAATATTAACATTCAAATGCTTCAATGTATACTATCGGCCTGGATTTTGCGGTGGGTATGGTGGCGTATTCTCAGAGTACGCCGCCTTACCGCCTTTGAAATCCACCATAAATTCGGGATTCCCTAGTGCATGCGCAAATCCCGAACTTGCGGTCTCGTACGCGTTGACAGGCCATCCACATGGCCCACAAGAAAGCAATTGTTGGCACAGAGTTGGCCGACTGGCCAGTAATTGCGTACGGAAAAGTCACGGTTGATGCAAACAGGTTCAGGGTCCGTTTGCATCAGCGTAAGGGGATGGCAAACATTCAAAGACCGCATGGATGAACTACAGAATTTGTTTATCCCAGTGTGGCATAAGAATAAAACAAAAAAGGTGACTCAACCGTGGCTAACAAGGGAAATTAGGGATAGCATAAGATCCAAGGAGAGGACATATAAATTAGCCAGAAAAAGCAGTAAACCTGAGGATTGGAAGCAGTTTAGGATTCAACAAAGGAGGACAAAGGGATTAATTAAGAAGGGGAAAATAGAATATGAGAGGAAGCTTTCAGGGAACATAAAAACTGACTGTAAAAGCTTTTATAGATATGTGAAGAGAAAAAGATTGGTGAAGTCAAGCGTAGGTCCCTTGCAGTCAGAATCAGGGGAACTTATAATGGGGAACAAAGAAATGGCAGACCAATTAAATACATATTTTGGTTCTGTCTTCACAAAGGAGGACACAAATAGCCTTTCCAGAGATGTCGGGGAACATAGGGTCTGATGAAAGGGAGGAACTGAAAGAAATCAGTATTTGTAGGGAAATGGTGTTAGGGAAATTGGCGGGATTGAAGGCCGATAAATCCCCAGGGCCTGATAATCTACATCCTAGGGTACTTAAGGAAGTGGCCCTAGAAATAGTAGATGCATTGCTGATCATCTTCCAACATTCGATGGAATCTGGAACAATACCCATGGATTGGAGGGTAGCTAATGTTACCTCACTATTCAAAAAAGGTGGTAGAGAGAAAACGGGGAATTACAGACCGGTAAGCCTGACATCGGTAGTGGGGAAAATGCTAGAGTCCATTATAAAAGATGTAATAGCAGAGCACTTGGAAAACAGTGACAGGATCGGACAAAGTCAACATGGATTTACAAAAGGTAAATCGTGCTTGACTAATCTACTGGAATTTTTTGAGGATGTAACTGGTAAAATAGATAAGGGAGAACCAGTGGATGTGGTGTATTTGGACTTTCAAAAGGTTTTCGATAAGGTCCCGCATAAGAGATTAGCGTGTAAAGTTAAAGCACATGGGATTGGGGGCAAGGTATTGACTTGGATAGAGAACTGGTTGGCAGACAGAAAGCAAAGAGTTGGAATAAACAGCTCTTTTTCCAAGTGGCAGGCAGTGACTAGTGGGGTACCGCAGGGATCGGTCCTTGGACCCCAGCTATTCACAATATATATTAATGATCTAGACAAGGGAACTTAAACATAGAAACTAGGAGCAGGAGTAGGCCATTCGGCCCGTCGAGCCTGCTCCACCATTCAATACGATCATGGCTGATCATCCAAATCCAGTACCCTGTCCCTGCCCCCTCACACAGAATCCCCATCGAGCCTGCACCAACACATATCCCACCCTATCCCCGTAACCCCACATATTTAATTCCCCCTAACATATCCCATCCTATCCCTGTAACCCCACATATTTAATCCCCCCCTAACACTAAGGGTCAATTTATCATAGCCAAATCACCTAACCCGCACATTTTTGGACTGTGGGAGGAAACCGGAGCACCCGGAGGAAACCCACACAGACACGGGGAGAATGTGCAAACTCCACACAGACAGTCACCCGAGGCCAGATTCAAA
The DNA here is from genome assembly GCA_030390025.1 of Squalus acanthias. NCBI lineage: Eukaryota > Metazoa > Chordata > Chondrichthyes > Squaliformes > Squalidae > Squalus > Squalus acanthias. Next base: position 116,266,739 of record CM059429.1, on the reverse strand, counting down.
CCCGGGTCTCTGGCGCTGTGAGGCACCAGTGCTAACCACTATGCCACCGTGTTGAACTATATGTAATATCTCCAAGTTTGCAGATGACACAAAGCTGGGTGGGCGTGTGTGCTGTGAGGAGGATGCCGAGAAACTCCAGGATGATTTGGACAGGTTGGGTGATTGGGCAGAAGCATGGCAGATGCAATATAACGTGGATAAATGCGAGGTTATCCACTTTGGTGTCAAAAACAGGAAGGCAGATTATTATCTGAATGGCAATAGATTGGGAGAAGGGGAAGTGCAACGAGACCTGGGTGTCCTTGTGCACCAGTCGCTGAAGGTAAGCATGCAGGTGCAGCAGGCGGTTAAGAAGGCAAATGGTATGTTGGCCTTCGTAGCGAGAGGGTTTGAGTACAGGAACAAGGATGTCTTGCTACAGTTGTACAGGGCCTTGGTGAGACCACATCTTGAGTATTGTGTGCAGTTTTGGTCACCTTATCTGAGGAAGGATGTTCTTGCCATGGAAGGAGTTCAGCGAAGATTCACCAGGCTGATACCTGGGATGGCAGGAATGACGTATGAGGAGAGATTGGGTCGATTGGGCTTATACTCGCTGGAGTTTAGAAGAATGAGAGGGGATCTCATTGAAACTTATAAAATTCTGAAAGGACTGGACAGACTAGATGCAGGAAGGATGTTCCCGATGGTCGGGGAGTCCAGAACCAGGGGTCACAGTCTAAGGATAAGGGGTAAGCCATTTAGGACAGAAATGAGGAGGAATTTCTTCACCCAGAGAGTGGTGAACCTGTGGAATTCTCTACCACAGAAGACAGTAGAGACCAATTCATTAAATATATTCAAGAAGGAGTTGGATATATTTCTTAAGGCTAAAGGGATCAAGGGATATGGGGAGAAAGCAGGGACAGGGTTCTGAATTTGGATGATCAGCCATGATCGCATTGAATGGCGGAGCAGGCTAGAGGGGCCAAATGGCTTACTCCTGCTCCTATCTTCTATGTTTCTATGTTTCTATGCTCCAGGCATGTTTTTAAAAATGTAATCTCGGAAATCATACAGTTTGACTGTATCAAATGAGTTTTTCAATGTTTCTGCAAATATTAGAGTTTTAATGATGTTGAAAATTATCAAAAAATTTAATTTTTTTGAAGTTGGTGGAATGAAGCTAATTAGGAATTAAATTCCAATCCTGTAAATTGTAATTAAATCTGATTACGGGACTCCATTACATCTGATTATGGGATTCCCTTCTGAAATGATTAAAATCTAATTCTGTTTTGTGATTGGAGGACCAGGCCCACGTGATCCCAGGTACACTTCTGCACAGGCTGCGTCCCTGGGATCCTGTGGGCCAATACGCCTCGCAGCGGCAGACCGCAAGTTTTCGCAGGACGTCCGCCATCAGGTAGGTGCGTATCCCTTTCACAGGTCGGAGGCATTCTCCAGTGGTACACCTCCAACCGCAATTTTTGGCCCATAAAATTCCATTGTCTGCTACTAATATAGGTATTAACCTTTCCTCCAAATGTTGAGGAAGTAAAATAAATAATGGCATAAGAACGAGAAAGTGAAATGAGCTCCAAGAATGAGAGTTGGACCGAGACACAAAGAAATTGATTGAAAATAAATTGAGAGAGCTGGAGATAAGGGGGAAAAAAATGGTTTCAATGAAGATTACTTATGGTGATTTGAGATGTTCTTTGAGATGATGGAGAGAGATGGTCAGACCGAGAAGGAAGGAGATATTCTGGAGTGAGCACAGATCCTTCCCCATTACCAAACCACCGCCTTCTTTTGCAGCTCAGTATCAGAGATGTTGCAACAAATTCACACTGTTTGTAAATGTATTCATCTGGTATTTTACCATAGGTCCTTGCTGTAGGTGCGATATTGTGGCTGTTATCAGTTCCAATTACAAGCACAAAGATACGCAAATAGATAAATAGTACGGACACTGCTAAGGCTGACAAGCTCTAGGTTATGTTACTTCACTTCCTGTCTAAGAAAGAACTTGCATTTCTACGGCGCCTTTCACAACCTCAGGATGTTCCAAAGCCAAATACGTACTTTTGAAGTGTAGTCACTGTTGTATTGTGGGAAGTGCAGCAACCAATTTGCACACAGCAAGCTCCCACAAACAGCAATGAGGTTAATGACCAGATAATCTGTTTTTAGTGATGTTGGTTGAGGGATAAACATTGGCCCAGGACAACTCCGCTGCTCTTCTTTGAATAATGTCTTGGGATCTTTTACATCCACCTGAGGGTAGTCGGGGTCTTAGTTTAACGTCTCATCCAAAAGACGGCACATTCGACAGTGCAGCACTCCCTCGGTATTGCACTGAAGTGTCAGCCTAGGTTATGTGCCCAAGTCTCTGGAATGGGACTTGAATCCACAACCTTCTGATTCAGAGGCAAAAGTGTTACCCACTGAGCCACTGGCTGACAATTAAAAGTAGCCTTAAAGTTTCTACCTCATGATCAACCAGAGCTATGGATCCTGACCATCAGTAATTGCTGAAATTTGCACCATTGCCACTGATACTTCCTTCCGTTGGTAGCAAAATAAGACTGCCATTGTGCCAGGACTGAGACTGTTTGTAGCAGCGTACCCAATACAAACACAAGGCCTTCTTTGTCAACTGGCTCAAGTTAGCTGCTACACTGAAATACAGCCAGAAAATGGTGGCCAGTACAATAGATCAATCAACTTCTGAAAGAAAAAAGGTAATATTTTGGGTGTAAACCATTCATCAGAACTGGCACCAGCCAGGCTCTTGTAGTCGCTGACCAACCTGTTGTGTACTTCCATCATTTCCTGTTTTACTTCCAATTCCCAGCATCCACAGTTTTCTTTTTATTTCCACTGTGCCGCTGGATTTTTCTTTCTTTCTGTTAGCTCTCCCTTCTCACAACCCAAAAAAAAACCTTTCTCTTCTCAGAGCACAAGCTGAGGTTCAGGACACGTTCATGACTTACCAGGTTTATGATGATGCTATCACACTGAGACTTCTCCAGGCAGCTTCTAAAATGCTCAGTAAGTAGGATTTGCTTAGACGTTACATTCAAAGTACAATGCCTGTGTGAATTGATACGTTTAAACGCACGATGCAGTACAATGCAATCTATGTCAGGTGCATACAAAGCTGTTTAAAAAGTAAAATTGAAAAGAGATAGAATAAAAAAATCTGAAAGTTCCAACAAAGATAGAACATTTTACTGTGTAGAATAGTATTCCATGCAGAAAGATCGTTCCAATCAGTGCCTTGGGTGCATTCCCTCTCCCTCACCCCAAAAATAAATTATGTGTAAACTATTACTGTGACAACAGTAAGAACACTTTGTGCTGTTAAGTGGAAATTAGCAATCTATAACAATGTGTAAGTTTCCTGAAGGCAAGCATTTGTATCAAGCATGTGCCTGATTAGAAGGTTCTGTGGAAAATCAATTAAACCAAAGTAATTCTGCAGAGCAGAGGCAAAGACTGGTTGCAATTGGAGCAGATCTGAGCAGAGTAGCAAGTAAGACAGTAATGCTTCCGTGTAAAGTAATGAGAGCGTGCAGAATTGGAGACAACCTTGTGACATGGGTTGGAAATTGGTTGGGAGACAGAGAGTAGGGATAAAGGGGACGTACTCTGATTGGTGGGATATGACAAGTGGTGTTCCTCAAGGATCTGAACCGAGGCTTCATCTTTTCACCATATATATCAATGATTTGAATGAAGGAATAGAAAGTTATATATCCAAGTTTGCAGATGATACTAAATTGGGAGGCATAGTTTATTATGTAGATGGGAGCAGGAAGTTACAAAGGGACATAGACAGATTAAGTGAGTGGAAAAAACTATGGCAGATGGAATTCAATGTAGAGAAGTGTGAGGTAATTCACTTTGGATCCAAGAAAGACAAATCGTGATATTTTCTCAATGGTGAGAAACTAGGAGGAGCAGAGAGATTTGGGAGTCCATGTACACAAATCAACAAGAGCTAGTGGACAAGTACAAAAAGGAATCAAAATGCTAATGTAATGTTGGCCTATATCTCAAGGTGGCTGGAATACAAAGGGGAAGATATTATGTTGTACAGAGCCTTGGTCAGACCCTATTTGGAGCACTGCATTCAGTTCTGGGCACCGCACCTCAGAAAAGTTATATTGGCCTTGGAGGGGATACAGCGCAAATTCACCAGCATAATACTGCAACTTAAAGGGTTAAATTATGAGGAATGGCTGCTTAAACTTGGCTTGTATTCCCTTGAGTTTAGAAGGTTGAGGAGTGATCTGATCGAGGTGTTTAAATAATAAGAGGATTCAATAGGGTAGATACAGTGAAACTATTTCCTCTGGTGGGGGAATTCAGAACGAGGGGACACAATCTTAAAATTAGAGCCAGGCCATTTAGGAGTGAAATATGGAAGCACTTCTTCACACAAAGGATAGTGGAAATCTGGAACTCTCTCCCCCGAAAGGCTGCGGATTCTGGGGGTCAATTGAAGCTTTCAAGACTAAGATCGATAGATTTTTGTTCGGTGAGGGTATCAAGGGATACGGAGCAAAGGCAGGTATATGGAGTTGAGGTACAGATCAGCCATGATCTAATTGAATGGTGGAATAGGCTAGAGGGGCTGAGTGGCCTACTCCTGTTCCTATGTTTTGGAAAAGCTGCAAAAGACTTTCAATGTTTTTCAGCTCAGTACGTTTTAAGCGAACAAGTTTTCAAATAAAGTATGTGTTGGAGTATTTATGGTATGCAATATATAGCATTGTGTATAAACTGTGTAATGTACTGATGCTCGTGTAGCAATATATGTCATCTGCTGTATACAGGACATGGGCTATTCTGCAAATTAAAGTGCAATTCAGAGCATTGTGTATAACATGATACAATTGTGGGTCCCTGTCCTGCACTATTGAATGGATTTACTACTTTATTTGTAAAACAAAATCCTTCCTCTGTAAAATGTTACGAAGAATATAATAGAGACAGGATTGTATTTCAGGGCAGTTATTGAGATAATCTGGGGTGTATGGGCCCACAATATCCTGCACAATGAACACCAAGGGTGTGCAGTCAGGGAATCAGCCCCAACATTGGTAAGCAGGTTGAGCTTTGCTTTCGTGCCCTTTGTGCCTCTGAATTTGAGAGGGAAAAGTTCACCGGGATCCCTGCTCCGAACACCACTTGGTGACACCTGTTGGAAAGCGGGTGCTTGCCCAGGTTGGGTCAAAAGGCCCTCTAAAACTCACTGGCTCAGCTCAGTGACCGCGAATCACTGTCTTCGGAAGGGTGAAAATTGGCAAATAAAGACTTTTACCAACACTGTAGGACACTACTAATTTACATATGTGTGGATTACCTACCAGTTTACATACATGTGTATTACCTACTAATTTACATACACGTGGGTTACCTAATTTACATACACGTGGGTTACCTGCTAATTTACATACATGTAGGTTACCTACCAGTTTACATACATGTGGGTTACCTACTAATTTACGTACATGTGGGTTACCTACTAATTTACATACATGTGAGTTACCTACTAATTTACATACATGTGGGTTTTACTCATTTGCGTATGTGAATTGCATGCTAATTTATATCCATGTGAGTGTCTACCAATTCACATACATTAGCTTAGCTTCCCAGTCATTGTATCCTCTCTGGTAGGTACTTGCAGTACTCAGATATAATTAGGAGTATAGAAGTGTCACCTCCCCGGGGCACTGGAAAGTCACTGTTTGGGAAAGAATAGTTAATTGTTGTACCAACAACTGTACTACCAATTAATTCGTATCAGTGAGATTCCGCTGTATTCATTGGGCTGTGTTAGAACAAGAATCCCTCGATGATTTTCTCAAAACTGGAAATATTAAGTGCTCACTTGTATAGTTTATCAATAACTAGCTATCAGGACGCCTCACTCAACACGAATAACTGAATTGTGTTCTCCTGCCGCACAGATATGTCTGATGCAGCTGTTCTGAAACTCTTTGGAGAATACTTTTTCAGTTTCTGCAAGGTGTCCGGGTATGACAGGATGCTGCGCACATTGGGAGGATCGCTGATGGAATTTATCGAAAACTTAGATGCCCTTCACAGTTACCTGGCCCTGTCATACCAGGTAATGCACCTCTCCTTATCTGTTGAAAAAAACACTACACTTTATAAATGAGGCTAGGCTATCGAAACTGTAGTGATACAGTTTTACCAGTAATTAATTGTAACTGTTTTACTTTTATTATAATTATATTATTTTTAGATTTAAAACAGACATGTACAAATTAAGAAACGGTGAGACTACTGTAATGGAAGAAAGACTTGCATTGCTATAGCACCTTTCACAACCTCAGGACCTCCCAAAGTGCTTTACATCAAAGAAGTATTTTGGAAGTGTAGTCACTGTTGTAATGTAGGAAATGCGGCAGCCAATTTGTGCACAGCAAGCTCCCACAAACAACAATGAGATAAATGACTAGATAATCTGTTTTAGCAATGCAGGGAGATCTCGCCGGTTCTTCTTCAAAATAGTGCTGTGGGATCTTTTACATCCACCCGAGAGGACAGACAGGGCCTCGGTTCAACATCTCATCCAAAAGATAGCACCTCCGATAGTGCAGCACTCCCTCAGTCCTGGATTATGGGCTCAAGTCTCTGAAGTGGGACTTGTACCCATGACCTTCTGACTCAGAGGTGAGAGTGCTACCACTGAGCCACAGCTGACAAGAAGAAATAGACAACAGAGTTCAATTAATAATAAAAACAGAAAATGCTGGAAACACTCAGCAGGCCAAGCAGCATCTGTGGAGAGAGAAACAAAGTTATCATTTCAGGTCGATGAACTTTCATCAGAACTGGAAGATGTTAGAGATGAACAGCTTTTAAGCAAGTGCAGAGCCAGGGAAAAGGAGGGGGCAGAGAAAGAACAAAAGGGTCAGTGATAGAGTGGCGGGCAGGAGTAATTAAATGACAAAAGGGATGATGGTGCAAGGCAAAAGGAGGTGACAATGAGGTAAGAAACAAAAGATGGGTCCAGAGGAGGTGTAAATGGTTCCAGCAGAATAGCAGAGGGGGAGGGGTGCATGGGAAATCTGGCAAAGAGAAGAAGGCTGCCGTGGTCCAGGAATATGGTGGAGAAAGGTAGGTAAACCCCAGGGGTGCTGACCACCCCACCGGCCTGGGGATCCCCACTCCAAGCCCCAGCCCAGGTTCAGTTAATGCTTGAATAGAATTATTCTACCTACTGAGTTGAATCTGAAATTAAATTTGATTCTCAGTTTAATAACATAACTATGACAAGTTCAGTAATGTTGCTTAGTTTACAGATTAATTTATTGAGCACATTTGACACTTCCTCTGGTCCCCCACGATCTCCCCCCACTCCCTCAATCTCTCCCCCCACGATAAGAACATAAGAACATAAGAAATAGGAGCAGGAGTAGGCCAATCGGCCCCTCGAGCCTGCTCCGCCATTCAATAAGATCATGGCTGATCTGATCCTAACCGCCAATCTACTATCACAGAACCATCTCCTGCATCTAACAGAATTGCACACACGAAATAGGAGCAGAATCAGGCTACACGGTCCCTGGGCCCGCTCCACTACCCACAGGGCCATGACCGATCCGAACCTAGACTCATGTCCAAATTCCTGCCCGCTCCCCGTAACCCTTAATGCCCTTTACTTCTAGGAAACTGTCTATTTCTGTTTTAAATTTATTTAATGATGTAGCTTCTACAGCTTTTTGTGGCAGCATATTCCATGGACCTACCACCCTCTGAGTGAAGTAGTTCCTCCTCATCTCAGTTTTGAAAGAGCAGCCCCTTATTCTAAGACTATGTCCCCTAGTTCTAGTCTCACCTGTCATCGGGAACATCCTCCCCGCATCCACCCGATCCAACCCCTTCACAATCTTATATGTTTCAATAAGATCGCCTCTCATTCTTCTGAACTCCAATGAGTAGAGTCCCAATCTACCCAACCTCTCCTCATATGACCACCCCCTCATCCCCGGGATTAACCGAGTGAACCTTTTTTGCACTGCCTCGAGAGCAAGGATGTCTTTCCTTAAGTAAGGACACCAAAACTGTATGCAGTATTCCAGGTGCGGTCTCACCAATACCTTGTACAACTGAAGCAATACCTCCCTATTTTTATATTCTATCCCCCTAGCAATGAAAGCCAACATTCCATTTGCCTTCTTAATCACTTGCTGCACCTGCATACTAAACTTTTGAGTTTCGTGCACCAGGACCCCCAGATCCCTTTGCACTTCAGTACTCTCCAGTTTCTTGCCATTAAGATAATAAATTGCTCTAGGATTTTTCCTGCCAAAGTGCATCACCTCACACTTTCCAGTGTTGTATTCCATCTGCCGAATCTCTGCCCACTTACTTAGCCTGTCTATGTCCCCTTGCAGGTTTTTTATGTCCTCCTCACTCACTACTTTCCCTCCCATCTTTGTATCATCTGCAAATTTTGATATGTTACACTTGGTCCCTTCCTCCAAATCGTTAATATAGATTGTAAATAGTTGGTGACCCAGCACTGACCCCTGTGGAACACCACTAGTTACTGATTGCCAGTCTGAGAATGAACCATTTATCCCAACTCTTTGCTTTCTGTTAGATAGCCAATCCTCTATCCATGCCAGAATATTACCCCCAATCCCGTGATTTTTTACCTTAAGCAATAATCTTTTATGTGGCACCTTGTCAAATGCCTTTTGGAAGTCTAAATACACTACGTCCACTGGTTCCCCTTTATCCACTCTATATGTTACTTCCTCAAAGAACTCCAGCAAATTTGTCAAACATGACTTCCCCTTCGTAAAACCATGCTGACTTTGTCCTATTAAATTATGATTATCCAAATGTCCTGTTACTGTTTCCTTAATAATGGACTCCAAAATTTTACCTACCACAGATGTTAGGCTAACCGGTCTATAGTTACCAGCCTTCTGTCTACTGCCCTTTTTAAATAAGGGTGTTACATTAGCAGTTTTCCAGTCTGCCGGGACCTTAGCGGAATCCAGGGAGTTTTGAAAAATTATTACCAATGCATCTACAATCCCTACCGCCACTTCCTTCAAGACTCTAGGATGTAAGCCATCAGGTCCAGGTGATTTATCCGCCTTGAGTCCCATTATTTTACCGAGTACCACTTCCTTAGTGATTTTGATCGTGTTTAGCTCCTCTCCCCCTATAGCCCCCTGTTTGTCCAGTGTTGGGATATTCTTAGTGTCCTCTACTGTAAAGACTGATACAAAATATTCATTCAGTGTTTTTGCCATCTCCATATTTCCCACCATTAATTTCCCGGTCTCATCCTCTAAGGGACCAACATTTACTTTAGCCACCCTTTTTCTTTTTATATAACTATAAAAACTCTTACTATCTGTTTTTATATTTTTTGCTAATTTACTTTCATAATCTATCTTCCCTTTCTTAATCAATCTTTTTGTTATTTTTTGCTGCCTAGATTTTGCTACCTTATATGCCCTTGTTTTTAGTCGAATACTATCCTTAATTTCTTTACTTAGCCACGGATGACTGTCCTTTCTTTTACACCCTTTTCTTTTCAGTGGAATATATTTTTTTTGGAAGTTGTAAAATAACTCCTTGAATGTACACCACTGATCATGTGTCGTCTTACCCTTTAATCTATTTTCCCAATCCACTCTACTCAATTCCGCTCGCATACCTTCATAGTCTCCTTTATTCAAGCTTAGCACGCTTGTTTGAGATCCAACCTTCTCACCCTCTAATTGAATATGGAACTCAACCATGTTATGGTCACTCATTCCAAGGGGATCCTTTACTAGGACATTTTTAATTAATCCTGTCTCGTTACACAAGACCAGATCTAAGGTTGCTTGCCCCCTGGTCAGTTCAGTTACATACTGCTCAAGAAACCCATCCCTAATACACTCAATGAACTCATCCTCAAGGCAGCCCTGCCCCATTTGATTTGTCCAATTAATATGATAGTTAAAATCCCCCATAATTATAGATGTTCCCTTATTACATGCCTCAACTATTTCCTGATTGATACTCCGTCCAACAGAGTTGCAACTGTTCGGAGGCCTATAGACTACGCCCACTAGTGTTTTTTTCCCCTTATTATTCCTTATCTCCACCCAAACTGTTTCATTATCATGATTTTTTGACCCAATATCATTAATCTGTATTACAGTGATTCCTTCCTTTATTAACACAGCCACCCCACCTCCCCTTCCTTCCTGCCTGTCCTTCCTGATCGTTAAATAACCTGGTATGTTTAATTCCCAGGCATTGTCACCCTGCAGCCATGTTTCTGTAATGGCCACAATATCATAACCATATGTATTTATTTATGCCATTAACTCGTCTATTTTGTTACGAATGCTACGTGCATTCAGATAGAGAACTTTCAAATATGCTTTGTGGCACTTAGTTCCTGCTTTTTCACTTTTTACCACTTTACCTTTTACTCCACACACTCTGTCCCTTCCTGCCACGCTCTGATTTGTGATTCCCCTACTGCTACCTATGTCTATGACCCTCTCTGTTGTCATTTTTATTTTTTGCTCTCTTGAAACCTCCCCCCCACTAATTAGTTTAAAGCCCTCTCCACAGCCCTAGTTATTCGATTCGCCAGGACACTAGTCCCAGCACTGGCCAAGTGAAGTCCGTCCCAACGGAACAGCTCTCTCCTGCCCCAGTACTGGTGCCAGTGTCCCAAGAAGCAAAACCCATTTTTCCCACACCAGTCTTTGAGCCACGCATTCAACTCCCTGATTTTATTTACCCTAGCCAAATTTGCTCGTGGCTCAGGTAGTAATCCAGAGATTATTACCCTCGAGGTTCTGCTTTTTAATTTGGCCCCTCGCTGCTCAAACTCCCTCAGCAGAACCTCTTTCCTTGTCCTATCTATGTCATTGGTACCAACATGGACCACGACAACTGGATCCTCCCCCTCCCACTCCAAGTTTCTCTCCCCCCGCGATCTCTCCACTCCCCCCACGATCTCTCCCCTCCCCGTGATCTCTCCCCTTCCCCCACGATCTCTCTGCTCCCCCCGCGATCTCTCCCCTCCCCCCGCGATCTCTCCACTCCCCCCACGATCTCTCCACTCCCCCCACGATCTCTCCCCCCGCGATCTCTCCACTCCCCCATCCCCGCAATCTCTCCCCCCGCGATCTCTCCACTCCCCCCATGATCTCCCCCCACCCCCACAATCTCTCCCACCACGATCTCTCCACTCCCCCCACGATCTCTCCACTCCCCCCGCGATCTCTCCACTCCCCCCACCCCGCAATCTCTCCCACCGCGATCTCTCCACTCCCCCCACGATCTCTCCACTCCCCCCGCGATCTCTCCACTCCCCCCACCCCGCAATCTCTCCCCCCGCGATCTCTCCGCTCCCCCCATCCCCGCAATCTCTCCCCCCGCGATCTCTCCGCTCCCCCCATCCCCGCAATCTCTCCCCCCGCGATCTCTCCACTCCCCCCATGATCTCCCCCCACCCCCACAATCTCTCCCACCACGATCTCTCCACTCCCCCCACGATCTCTCCACTCTCCCCGCGATCTCTCCACTCCCCCCACCCCGCAATCTCTCCCCCCGCGATCTCTCCACTCCCCCCATGATCTCCCCCCACCCGCGCAATCCCTCCCCCCATGATCTCTCCGCTCCCCCCACCCGCGCAATCCCTCCCCCCATGATCTCTCCGCTCCCCCCACCCGTGCAATCTCTCCCCCACGATCTCTCCGCTCCCCCCACGATCTCTCCGCTCCCCCCACGCTCTTTCCCCTCCCCCCCGCGATCTCCCCCACCCCCGCAATCTCTCCGCTCCCCCCGCGATCTCTCCACTCCCCCCACGATCTCTCCCCTCCCCGTGATCTCTCCCCTTCCCCCACGATCTCTCTGCTCCCCCCGCGATCTCTCCCCTCCCCCCGCGATCTCTCCGCTCCCCCCACACCCGCAATCTCTCCCCCACGATCTCTCCTCTCCCCTCACCCGCACCCCCCGCACCACCACTGGACCTATCTGCTCCGTGGCTGTGGCACTATGCCGCAGGATTTCCCGCCCGACAGGCAGCCAAGCCTGTCAATCAGCCTGTCAATCAGCTTGTCAACCTGGAGAAAAAAGTTAAAAACACGCCCTGGAGTTAGAACTACCAGACGTTCAGGAAAACCTGTACTTCTGGGTTTCTCAACTGTAAATCCTCCCTCCCGCTCTGAACTCATGTCTCGGTAAATATCGGGGTTATATGGTAGGCTGAGTGAGACAGACCCAGATTTTAGCTCATTGTTAGCTTCATTGACTGACATTGAGGGAGTCACAATCCCTACAGGGCTTTTAACACAACCTTTCTTCAGCTATGACCCCTCCTCTGTCTATAAATGGTCACACTGCTTGTCCGACATCCAGTACTGAATGAGCAGAAATTTCCTCCAGCTAAATATTGGGAAGACCGAAGCCACTGTCTTCAGTCCCCGCCAAAAACTGCATTCCGTAACCACCGACTCCAACTCTCTCCCAGACAACTGTCTGAGCTGAACCAGACTGTTTGCAACCTTGGTGTTATATTTGCCCCCGAGATGACCTTCTAACCACATATCCATGCCATCACCAAGACCGCCTATCTCCACCTCCGTAACATCGACCAACTCCTGCTCTGCCTCAGCTCATCTGCTGCTGAAACCCTTACCCATGTCTTTGTTACCTCTAGACCATTCCAATGCTCTCCTGGCCAGCCTCCCATCTTCCACCATCCATAAACTTGAGATCATCCAAAACTTTGCTGCCCGTATCCTAACTCACACCAAGTCCTGTTCACCCATCACCCCTGTGTTCGCTGACCTCCCGTTTAAGCACACCTCGATTTTAAAATTCTCATCCTTGTTTTCAATCCCTACATGGCCTCACCCCTCCCTATCTCTGTAATCTCCTCCAGGCCCACAACCCGCCGAGATAGCCGTGCTCCTCTAATTCTGGCCTCTTGAGCATCCCAGATTTTAATCGCTCCACTATTGGTGGCTGTGCCTTCTGTTGCCTAGGCCCTAAACTCTGGAATTCCCTGCCTGAACCTCTCCGCCTCTCTAACTCGCTTTCCTCTTTTAAGATGCTCTTTAAACCTACCTCTTTGACCAAGCTTTTGGTCATCTGCCCTAATATCTCCTTTTGTAGCTCGGTGTTAAATTTTGTTTGATAACACTCCTGCGAAGCGCCTTGTGACGTTTTACTACGTTAAAGGCGCTATATAAATACAAGTTGTTGTTGTTGTTATACTGAGATGGTCCAATCTGAGTCCCTGTCACAGGGAAGCAATTTAATAATGAGCAGCAGTGAGTACCAGTACCAGCACCGCCCCCATAGCCTTGTAAGGAAGGAAGTAGGAAGAAAGAGAAAGAGAAAGAGATCATGTGACCTAAAATGTTAGGCACTAAATTAGATGACATTGAAGCCTGAGAGAAGTTCACTTAAATGATTAATAGGAAGAATTTTCCTTCTCATTCACAGTCAGTGAGCTGGGGAACATTCTACCGGTAGACAGTGCTTAACATCAGCTGATATATTTTCAACTGATGAGTTAAAGAGTGGCCAGTTTGGTGTGAGTATAAAACAGTGAAGCGGTTTTTACACCAAGGAGCATAGGAAAGTACAGGTCTTAAAGACGATGTAGTCTAACTGGCCAGTCCCACTGATTATTACCTCCCAATCACTCCCTCCCTCATAGGAAAGTAGGAACAGGAGGAGGCTACTCATCCCTTTGAGCATGTTTCGCTATTCAATTAGATCATGGCTGATCTGTACCTAAACTCCATTTTCCAACCTTTGCTCCATTTCCTTTGATATCCTTACCCAACAAAAATCTATCGATCTCACTCTTGAAAGGTCCAATTGACCCCCAGCATCCACAGCCTTTTGGGGGAGAGAGTTCCAGATTTCCACTTCCCTTTGTGTGAAAAGGTACTTCCTGATTTCACTCCTAAATGGCCTGGCTCTAATTTTAAGATTGTGCCCCCTCGTTCTGGATTCCCCCACTACAGGAAATAATTTCTCCCTCTCTACCCTATCAAATCCTTTTATTATTTTAAACACCTCAATTAGATCACCTCTCAATCTCTATACTCAAAGGAATACAAGCTTGATACCTCAAGTATCTGTATAATTCTATCAGCCTCCCTGGGCAGTTTATTGCACATGTTCACCATCCTCTACCTCTACCTTCTCACTGACATAAGCAACCAACAGAAAATATATCAACTGATGTTGACCAGCCTGTAGGATGGAACAGCACCTCATCTTCCGATTAGGCACTTTACAGCCTTCCGGACTCAATATCGAGTTCAACAATTTCAGATCATAACCTCAGCCCCTACCACATATATATATATATATACATTTTATCCACCCTTTTGGTTTGTGCCTTTTCCCTTTTTTTTCTCTCTCTCTCCCCCACAGCAGCTGTCTCTCATTCTGCCAGCATTTCACACTTCACACTTCTGAGCCACCTTTTGTTTCTTAACCTGTCCTATTACCATCTGGTCTTGCCTTGAGCATCTCTTAATGTCTCTACTTACCATAGACCACCCCTTTTGTTCTTTTATTCCTCCCCCCAGCCTCCCCCTTGCTTTTTTATCTGTTTCATTTCCTGCTTTTTTCTCAGTTCTGACGAAAGGTCTTCGACCTGAAACGTTAACTCTGTTTCTCTCTCCACGGATGTTGCCTGGCCTGCTGGGTTTTTCCAGCGTTTTCTGTTGTTGTTTCAATTTTCCAGCATCCGCAGTATTTTGCTATCGTAGCCTGTAGGATGGTATTGCCGCTCCATGTTGTCTCTGAATGAGAAGGAATGATTTACTTGTGCAGAAACTATCAAACCACATTAATAAAACTGTAACATATTGCTTTTAAAATGGTTACATTCCATATCATACAGAAATAATATAACGGTGAAATTTCACAGGGATCTTCGTCAAACCAAGAAAAGTATCAATTTGTGGCAAGCTAATGACATAAAGCAAAGTAAGTGCCTTGAATACATTAACATAGCACCTTATCGCACCTGTGAGGAGAGGACTGCAGTGGTTCAAGGAGAAGGCCCACCACAACCTTTCTGGAGTGGCCAATGACCAGCATCACACACCTCCCAAGGTTTACATTTTTAAAAATGTCTCAAAGTGCTTCACGCACAGCAAGATCTCATCAATAGCAGTAAGATGAATGTCCAGTTAATCTGTTCTGGTGTCCTGGCCAACATTTATTTCTCAACCAATGCTATTAAAACAGATGATCTGGTCATTTATCTCATTGCTGTTTGTGGCACCTTGCTGTGGATAAATTGGTGAAGCCCATTTGCCTACATTACAACAGTGACTACATCAAAAAAGTACTCCATTGGCTGTGAAGTGCTTTGGGACGTCCTGAAGATGTGAAAGGTGCTATGTAAATGAAAGTTCTTTCTTTCCTTCTATTTAAGGGAGAGTAGACATAGGAAGCAGGAGGCAGACATGGCTATGAGGAGGTGGGGGAGCAGGGCAGCCGGAGTAGTTGCGGATTGCTATAACAAAGGACCATCCCAGACACGATGGGCCAAATGGCCTTCTTCAGGGCTGTAAATACCAATGCTTCGTTGGTACATTAAGGCACAGGGGGTGGTAATTCTCCAACTTCGTACAGCCAACGGAGTGCCCCGCCTGGCGGTAGCACAGATAGAATCATAGGGCTGGATTTTCATTGACCCGTGGAGGCGGGTTTGCAGGCGTGTGGGGGGTTAAAGTTGCAGATTCAGGGTTCCCGAACCCATCCCGCCCCCAACCCGCCTCCATGCCAGTTTCACTGGAGGCGGGTACCCGACCTGTGCTGGGACCCGCCTCCCCGAGGCGGGAAGGGGATTAGTGACAATTAACTGCCTGTTAACAGGTAGTTAACAGGCAGTTTTTTGCCTAATCCCTATTTTAAAAGCTGAAATGTGGGCTTCCCGACAGGTCCGAACCACGCCAAGTTAGCGAGGCGGACCGTGGGTCTGCAGGGGTTGGAGGGGTCGATATGTCCGGTGGGCAGGTGAGTGATGGGTGCATGTGTGCAGAGGTAAGTGTGTAAGGTAAGTGCAAAGTGTGGGAAAAAGTTTTACTTACCTTAACTTCCTCCTGCAGGTGTCAGCCCTTCAGTTCTCGGGAGTCAGAAATCTCACCGGCACAGAAAGCAGAAAGGCCGTGGTGCTGTCAAAAGTTTCAGCCTCTGTTTTCTGTGCTGGAATGATTTCTAACTCAGCCTGAGAGGAAGGACTCAAGTTAGAAGACAAATTGTCAGTGTTTGACAGCTTCACAGAGCTGTCAAACGCTGATATTTCATCTGTCAAAAGCTCTTGACAGATGAAATGTCAATCTGTGACGTCACCTGTTGCCGGGTGGCCCTTAATTGGCCTGCTGAGCTCGCTGGGCGGGCTCAACAAGGTCAATCAAGTGAAAATGCAGTGGGTTGGCCACAAGTCGATGGAGGCGGGACTACAACCCAAAAAGCCTCCATCACGTCCCCAGTATCAAAATCCAGACCTATGACTCTTACAGCGAAGAAGGAGGCCATTTGGCCCACCGTGCCTGTGCTGGCTCTTTGAAAGAGCTGTCCAATTACTCCCACTCCCCCGCTCTTTCCCCGTAGCCCTGCAATCTTTTCCTTTTCAAGTCCCTATTGAATCTACTTCCATACTCTCTAACCAGAGCACAAAGTCAAAAGATGAGCCCTTTATGTTTCAGCTCTGAAAGCAAATACCAAAATATACTTGCCGAAATGAATATTTCTACTGTTAAAAGGTTCGATGTTATCTGATTACTAGGAGATGAAAGCACCATCTTTTCGAGTGGAAAGAAGGGAAGATGGAGAGATGTGGCTTCATTACTATTCTGACAGAAAAGGTCTCTGTCATATAGTCCCAGGTAAAACCTGCATTATTAGCTGGCAGTTGTCTTTCAATTGATAAGTAAGTTTGTACACTATTTTCTATTTGTCCTGCAGGTGAAGTATTGCTAGCTATTGATGTGTACATTGGAGCAGGAGTAGGTCATTCAGCCCCTCGAGCCCATTCTGCTATTCAATACCTTGATGGGCAGGTAGCTCCCAGAGCAGTCGCTTCTTGTTTTTCACGCTTTCTCTTCACTTTACCCGCTCACTGTTCCTTTGTGGCGCTAAAAGTCTGGCCAGGAATTTCCTCGGAGCTGCTCCCACTTTGGCAGAAAAGAAGCTGAAACCCTGTTTATTTGTTATTTTATATGGGTTTTTCGATCTGTTTTTGAGTGTACAAAAAAAATTTTGGACCAACAATGTGAAATTGGGCCCATCATTCGGGTCTTTCAGACCACTTTCATATTCAAACAATATGGTGTGAATGCTTTATGACTAGAGCTAATGTTTGTGGTCTAGTGTTAACGTACTTCATGGATAGGTTCATGAAATCAACTGACGACCAGTTACAGTGGAGTAGATATTCATCTTTACACCTGGGTGTTAACCATTGCCTGGAGATAGCGCAGGGAGGAAACTCTGGTGGGGAGGATTGCACGTCGCTAATTGAAGTGGTGTTCCACAAGGATCAGTGCTGGGACCACTGTTGTTCACAATTTATATTAACGATTTAGACTTTGGAATCAAAAACACAATTCCTAAATTTGTGGACAACACCAAATTGGGGGGGGGGGGGCTAGTCAATACTGAGGAGGACTGCAACAAATTACAGGAGGATTAATAAACTTGAAGAATGGGCATATAATTGGCAAATGAATTTCAACACGGATAAATGTGAGGTATTACATGTTGGTACGAAAAATAGGAAGGTCACATATTACTTGGAAAATAAGAATCTAAGTGGGGTGGAAGAGCAAAGGGATCTCTGAGTACAAATACACAAATCACTGAAAGTAGCGACACAGGTTAACAAGGCCATAAAAAAGCAAACCAAGCACTAGGGTTTATTTCTAGAGGGATTGAATTGAAAAGTAGAGAAGTTATGCTAAACTTGTATTGAACCTTGGTTTGACCACACTTGGAGGATTGTGTACAGTTCTGGTCGCCATATTATAAAAAGGATATAGAGGCAGTGGAAAGGGTACAGAGAAGATTTACAAAGATGATACCAGAAGTGCGAGGGTATACCTTTCAGGAAAGGATGAACAGACTGGGTCTCTTTTCTCTTGAAAAAAGAAGGCTGAGGGGTGATCTAATAGAGGTCTTTAAAATTATGGAGTGACTGCTGCCAACGAACCGTGAGCTACCGGAAGCTGCGCAGAAGCATTCTGCGCATAAATGTCAGGTCCCAAATATGAAAAAGTAACATTCACAACAGACAGAGGAGCTGATAGTGAAAATAAAACTCTCTCAATCTGACAACATCCTAATATCACCTTCAAGTCACATTTCCTCGTTATATTGTACTGGTGAGTTTTAGCAGTTCATTCTGATGAATTAATCACACCGCTGCCACTCTCTCTCTCTTCTCACGTTCCTTCTCTGCCCTCCCTCTCGTTTTCCTCCCCAGTTTCTTTGTCTAGCGTTCCTCTATCTATCTCTCCGCAGTGTGTCTACTCTCTTTCTCAATGATCCTTTTCCCAGCTGATTAAATCCTAACATCCTGCGCCTGCATTTTGTTCACCAGCCGCGTGTTCAAACCACAACAGACAGAGGAGCTGATAGCGATAAGCACACTCACATAAGTTCACAATAAAACTCTCACAAGCTGACAACATCCTAATATCACTTTCAAGTCACATTACAGACCTCACAATACCTGAAATTTCCACCCCTCATCTTTCACTCTCACCAATCTGTGGGAACAACCAAAAAACCCCACTGGAACTGCGCATGTGCAACTACTTTATATCATTGGCAGCTGTCGCGTTCTATAAATTCGGAAAGGTTTTGATAGAGTGGATACAGAGAGAATGTTTCCACTGTGGGGAAGAGCATAACTAGAGGCCATCAATATAAGACACTCCCCAAGAAATCCAATAGGGAATTCAGAAGAAACTTTACCCAGAGAGTGGTGAGAACGTGGAACTCACTACCACAGGGAAGGGTTGACGAGAATAGTATAGATGCATTTAAGGGGAGGCTAGATAAGCATATGAGGAGAAGGGAATAGAGGGTTATGCTGATAAGTGTTAGATGAGGAAAGACGGGAGGAGGCTCGAGTGGAGCATAAACGCCAGCATGGACTGGTTGGGCCGAATGGCCTGTTTCTGTGCCGTATAGCCTATGTAATCCTATGGAAGGAAGGGAAGAAGGAAAGAAAGAAGGAAAGAAAGAAAAAAGGAAAGAAAGAAAGAAAGAAAGAAACAAACAAACAAACAATCATTCATTCATTCAACTGCACTGTAGTGCACTGGAGTGTCAGCCTACATCCTAGATTATGTGCTCAAGTTGCTGGAAGGAAAAGCGGACGGGTTCTGTACCAAGCATGCCATCCTCCCCATTCCATTTTCCTCTCCACACTCTGCCAAGGTGATCCTTCACGCCCATGCCAGTAAAGACGAAAATCTACCCCAGCGTCCCTCTCACTTAACCATGTTGCTTTTGCCTTAAATGTCTGTACTCCAGGGGTAATACAAGCCGTGGCCAAAGATTTCTTCGACACGGAGGTGGAGATGGAAATCCTTAACCAGTCAGAAGAGGAAGAACACACAGAGAAGGAACATGTGGTTTTTCTCGTTGTCCAAAAGAAGCCGTCACAGCGACGGAGGGAGAGGCCGGGAGTGAGCACGCAGTCCAAGGAAAAAGAGTTGGATAAAGAGGTAGATTTTACAAATTCTGCAGCAAGAACACAAATCTGTGAAATCAAATCTTCAAGGCTTGGAGGGTACAAACTGCCAAGGTTATTGCAGAAACCTTTACCAAACCCTCTACTCTTTTAAATCATGGAATCATTTGGCCTATCGTGCCTGTACTGGCTCTTTGAAAGAGCTATCCAATCAGTCTCATTCCCCTGCTCTTTCCTCATTTTCCCCTTCAAGTATTTATCCAATTCCCTTTTGAAAGTTACTATTGAATCTGCTTCCACCACCCTTTCAGGCAGCGCATTCCAGATCACAACAACTCACTCGTATGTAAATGGAATAACACTTCGTTAAAATAGCAGAGAGAGGAATTTGATGTGAGTGTATTAAGGGTTTGTACAATGATGTCCCATCGTAGACATACAGTGGGTGTGGGGTGCTGGCCAAGAATGGTTGCCAGCGCTGGCCGAAAAATGCTTTGTTCAGAAGGCTTTTTACTGGTCTACTAAAGTCCATTCTGATACCGCATATTAAAAATATTCAATAACACAAGAGGACACAGTCAAGTATGCCAGTAATGAGGGTCGATGCCATATGGATCGAACTGCCTCCAACGGCACCCTGTTACATTATTCATCGTAAAAAAAAAATTAGATTTACAGAAGAAATTGTAGAAAATCATTTTGCACATCGGAAAACAATCCGTTATTGGGGATTCTGGTTATTACCTAAACGGACTTTTGAAATGGTTCCTGGGGGCAGATATGTTGTTGAATTTTACTCTTTTGATGAGGTAAATCGGATAAAACTATTTCTGTGAGTCATTTATGCTGAGGGCATCAATTTAAGATCATCACCAAAAGAACAAAGGGAGAGGGTAGGAGGGATCTGCTTCTTTACACAAAGGGTTGTTGGGACATGGAATGCCCGACCAGAAGCAGAATTCATACGTGTTTTAAAAGGAAGACGTGGATAAATATTTTAAAAGGATGTGGGGAAAGGGTCCAGGAAGGGCACCAAGTGCTCGGTTC
The DNA here is from genome assembly GCA_030390025.1 of Squalus acanthias. Taxonomy (NCBI): domain Eukaryota; kingdom Metazoa; phylum Chordata; class Chondrichthyes; order Squaliformes; family Squalidae; genus Squalus; species Squalus acanthias. The sequence continues at coordinate 116,245,954 of CM059429.1, read as the reverse complement.
TGTCAGAGAGCTGGTCCAGATGTGATGGGCTGAAAGGCCTCCTTCGGTGGTGTGCAATTCTACGGGGCCAACTTCAGCTTGAATCGCCCGGTTTAATGGGCGGTAACGGCCTCAGAACAGGCTCGATAGCCTTATCGCCCTGTTAGCGCCAGCGATGCGATCAACGGCAGTTTGAAAGGGGCTTACCTCTGGGCATCAAAAGCGCCTGCCTCTTTCGGACGGTTGGCCCATTTCAATGTGCAAATCCTATGGCCTTGATTGCAATTTTGGGTCAGAACTGGTCGGGCCATGTGCCATGCACCATGCGCATTCTGAATAGTTCCACCGGCGGTGGAACCAAAGAGGCCTGGCCAAGGAAAATTTGATACTATTTTCGTGAGACCCAGTGGAGCAAGAGTGTTTCTCCAGGCCCCACAAAAATAACCTGGGCCGTCGCCGACCCAGGACCCACACCTTATGCGATTGTAAATCCCCCACCTCCACCTCCACCTCCCCCACTGAGCTTACTTCGATGGCCGTCGACATGGCGCAATTTGACCAGCCTTAAGTCCTGGAATGAACCAACAACCTTCTGCCTCAGAGGCAAGAGTGCTGCCAACCGAGCCAAGGCTGGCACCTCAAAGCATGAAATGTTGATTATCAAGCCTAGATGTATTAGTCAGGGTAAACAGACGGAAGAAATCTACCACTAGTATCTGTGCAAACTCTTTAATTATGTGCAGTACATGTAACGGGAAATTTTCAAATCACCAGCTGATAGGGTTGCCAACTCTGGTTGGAGGTGTTCCTGGAGGGTTCATCACATGACCTCCCACCGCCATGCCCCACCCCTTCTGTCATTGGTCATCTGACACGTCAATCCTTGTGCCGCTCCGCCTTTCCATGCAAAGTGGAGTGAACAGACTCTTTGTTAGCTGATTGGATGTTTCTTGACTGTCAGTAAAACACCATTTTTCCCCATCTCCAATATTTTTGTAACCAATAAATAAAAGTGTTCAAAGAAAATGGAAAATAACACACCATGGGGGCGAAATTCCCCTAGAGGGCTATTTGGGGCGCTAACTACAAAAAGTTTGAAAAGTTAGCGCCTGGGGCTAATGATTCTGAGCCTTGCCTAAATCCCCTGACATTGCCCCAGGAAGGGAGAGGGGCGCTAAATCAAGCGCAAATGTCCTCAGTGGGGCGCTAACACCAGAGAGCTGCTGAATTTCAGGTGAGTTCCAAACCCATTTGATCACTCGCGCTGCTTCTTTCCAGCTCTTAAAGGGGAGGTCCGATCATTCACCAGATGCTCATTTGCAGCTTTGCTTGCTTTGAGGAGAACAGACCCATACTGCTTTTTATTGCTCTGAGAAGAACTGCCTAATAACCAGCAAATCACACCCTAATACAAATGAAGATTCCTTATTCAGCAGCATACTCTGAAATCTCAAAAACGTTTCCAATAATCAAAAGGGCTCTTTGCTTTTGAGCAGCAAAAAAATTCAGTGTCCTGGCCGACACAAACAACAACCGGAAGTGGACGCCTTTAAATAGCGCTCCTCCACAGGCCTCCCGACTGGAAAACACCTGCCGAACCTGTCGCTAAAAAACAGGCGCACAGGCAGGCGAAAAACTGGAATTTCGCATCGGAAGCGCTAACGGGGCGATGCGCCTGGAGATGATGTCATGAAAACCGGTAGCGCCGCCGCTAACCTCCCGCCAAATTTCACGGGAGACGCAGTTATCGCCTGGGGGTGGGGGCAAAACTAATTGCGCCCCGTTAGCGCCTCCCATCGGAGGCGCAAACGAGGGGAATTTTGCCCCCCATGACCTAGAAATTCATGAAGGCCACAAAAGCTGCCGGTGTTCACGGCCGCCAAAAATGGTGGCACTGGCAGGACCGAAGAATTGGTGCTGGGAACTAATTACCATTAGCCCAGCGCTAAACTCACTGTGCAACGCCGTCCTGGTGGCGTTCGTCCCGGCAGGAGGCCCCAATGTAGTGTGGCCATAGCGTCATTGCAGCACGAGCAGCCTTCTCTTAAAGCAAAGCTGTCATTTCAGAAAACAGTTCGGTCTCTTAAAGGGGAGCTGCCTTCTGAAATGAAAAAAATTAAAATTATGTAAAAATAGGCAGTGTTTAGCCCTTACAGCTCAACTGTCTACTGAAAAAAATAAACATTAAAAGGAATTCCCAAATGGAAGCCTTCAACTCTTAAAGCTGAATTCCCATCTGCACCTAAAAAAAAATGGGAAAAGTGCTTCAGCACTATCACAAATGGCTCAGCAAGCCAGGGAAGGGGCACCCAGGGTCTCACGCAGCACTCCAGCTTTGTGCAGTGGGTCAACACTGCAAGAGAGGTCCTCTACCCACAGGGGCCAGGCGACCCTCCAGAAAGAACAATGTGGGACCAGATCACCGAGGCCTTCACTGCCAGCAATGTCGCCCACACCACCTGGCTCCAGTGGTCAACCTCAGTAAATGCATCTTCAAGAGCCGTCTCCTACCAACTGCACCACTAGCCTCACACACTGCTCAATGCATGACTCCCCCCCACGCCCAATCACTCACCTACCAACAATCTGTACCAAACACGAGGCACACCTCCCATTCCTAGCTTCACCTCACCTCCTTGGAGGAGACACTGCTGGCCATTCTTAGCAGGGGCATGGCTCAGCCCTTGGTCAGCGGCAGCGCTAAAAGAATACAAGTTGCTGGTATCCTCATACGTTATCCTCCTTCTCACATGCGCCTCTTGCTTTCCCACCCTCCCCTCACCACAACTCCACCCTTGTGCCTTCCTCATTTCACACACCCAAGAAATGCAGCCTGCCCAGCCAGTGGTTGGCCAAGAAGAGGGAGAGGAGAGTGAAGAAGAAGAGGAAGAAGAAACACTGTCACTCAATTTAACACTCCCAGCCACCAGCTCCTCGAGGTCAACCTGCAAGGCCATTTGCAGGAGCCCCACTGATAGTCAGCAGCCTTCCACCAGCCATGCTGCAGCCACTGGGGTAGCACTGCGTGACATCAGCAGGATAGGCAAAGGCACACACAAGACAGTCACTAAGAGAATGCATAAGGGTGATGAGTTGATTTCTTGATGTCATATTGGATGGATGTATAAAGTTGGATTGAAAAGTTTTCTTTGTGGTGGCTTTTATTTCAGCATCGTGGCCAAGAGGACGCTGTGATGGTCAGTAACAGAGGGAAGGTAAGGTGTGGGACTAATGTTTAAAGGGAATTGGGGTAGTGGTCACTGGTACCGTAGGCAGATGATTCCATCCCAGATATCCCAGCCAGAAAGGGGCTGTCTGGTTTGCATCCTTCCTTCTGCGTCTTCCTCTTCTGTGTGTTCTTCTTCCCTCTGCGAATGGATGCTTTAAATCTGAAATAAAAGCATAAAATGCTGGAAATACTGAGCTGGTCAGGCAGCATCTCGACCTGAGATCTGAACTCTGTTTCTCTCTCCATGGATGCTGTCTGACCTGCTAAGTATTTCCAGCATTTTATGTCTTCTCGGAGGTCTTCCTTTACCATCTGAGGCCTTGCAAGCATCCAGCAGCACTCCCTGCACACTTAAAAAAACTTTTAACATGTATTGCAGCAAGCCACTACTTCAATAAAATAAAAAAAAATCCAGTCCAAAAGCTTAAATGCAAACTTACCTGAAAGATGTGTGTGGCCCTTTAAGAGGTGCTGACAACAGGCTCGATTTTGCCAGGCCCGAGGAGGCGGGTTTGGAGGTGTGTGAGGTGGTAAAATCGCAAAAAATGGCGTGCGGGCCCGATCTCGCCTCCATCCCGCCTCCGAGCAATTTTCCTAGAATCGTGGTTTCAGACCCCATTTCCATCCCGCCTCCAAGAGGCGGGATAGGCCCTTAAGGCCCTTAACAACCACTTAATTGCCTCTATTATCCAATTTTGAGAGGCCTTTCTGACTTTAACACTTTTCCCCCGTCCTGCACGTCTCCTCTGGAACACGCCAGTTAATCCTGGCGGCCTCACAAGTGGATTGCTTACTAACAGCTGCAGCTCCACCATTAAAAAGGACTTTCCACCGATGATCATTTGCAGGTGGCAGAACTTTGTTGTCTCAGGTCTGGGGGAACTTTTAGCAGGCCTACTCATTGTTGTGGAAGTTTGGAGCCTGAGACGCATCTCCAGTGTGACCTCCTGGGAAACCCCTCTCCTCACCTTGAATGAGCGCTTCCTCAACTGAGGCATATACCAGAAGCATGGGAACCATTTAATTACTTTCCTTCTGGACATCAGATTTGGATGAAAACCAGCCGTGGCAGCAGCAGAACCCTGAACAACAGCAGCACCAACAGCAGGAGCAACAACAGGAGCGCCAAGCTGCTGCTCACCCACCTGAAGCTGCACAGGCCAGAAGGCGCCAGCGCGTGACCACATTGCTGGCCGGGATGCAAGGGACGCACTCATGTTGGCCAGATTTGCTTAGCCTGCACAATCAAACACTTTTGTCTCGCACCTTCTTACCAGAGCATCGACAATGGACAAGAACCTACGGATTCCTATCACTCTGACCACCATACTGACAATTGCAAGCCACCCTAAGCCCTCAATGTGAAAGTCCCATTTGCAAAATGACACAGGCCACAAGTTCAATAGTTTGCCATCAAATCTGTTTATGATACCATGACAAGGATGGCTGGTCCAAAGACAATACATCACAGCACCCATGTGACTACCCTTGTGACTACTTGTGTTTTATCTTCCTCTTACACATGCTCCTATGTGGTGCTTCCCCTGTGGCTTCAGCAGATGTGGTGGCCCCTTGCTCACTTTCTTGCTGCTCCTGTCTCAACAACCTTTGGCGGCCGTCCTCTGGGGTTGCAAACCTGTGAGGGCTTGGCAACAGTCTGCTGCTCCTGCGGCTGTGCAGGGGCTGAGTCGCCCATCTCAGTTGGGTGAGGACTCTGGTGGGGCTCTGACCGAGGGCTTTGCAGTGGCATGGTCGTGTGAGCGCTTGGAGAGGAGCCCCCACTTCCTTGTTGTCTGCCACCAACATCCCTCTCATGGGTCAGCCCCACTTCAGAGCTAGCAAGTGGCTTGACAGCACCTTGCTGCACTTCAGGGGGGCCATGAGGACCCATTTCTGCACTGGAAGTCCTACTCCAGAGGACTTCCATGAAGGTCTGGTTTGTATGCTCAATAGCTGACCATCGCTCCTCAAGAGATGTCATTCTATTCTGAACAATGACCATGTTTTCAAGACCCTGGTGACTATGCTCCTCCATGGCCGTAGCCATCCTCTCCTCTACGGTAGCCAGCCTTACCATAGAGGTAGCCATCCTTTCCACAGAGGTTGCCATCCTTTTCGCGGTGATGCGTTCATGCGCCAATGCCTCCACAAAGGCTCTGCTCATGTTCGCGATGGACCCCTCCATTTGTTCCACACTCGCAGCGACCCTGGAGACAAAACCTGCCAGAGACTCCTGCACCTGTTCCTGGAGTTACAACACCACTCTCCTGGATGGACCCGGAGGCACAGGGTCCACATGCAGCTGAGCCGAGCTGGGAGCGCCCTGCAGCCTCCGACGAGGACTCTCCACTGCTGTCCCTGTCTCTGCCATCTGCTGATGCTCACTTGTGAGCTGTGATACACCAGGTGCCAACACTACTCTGTCTCGCAAATGTCCCACCGAGGTGTGAGTGTCTGTGCTGGTGCTGGGTGCGCTGAATTCTGCTGACGCTGTGCCCTCAGAGGTTGCAGCTTCCTCTGAGGAGTCTGGAAGCTCAGGCTGTTCCTCCTGGACAGTGGGGATGGGGGCTTTCGATGGTCCTGTGGGGGAGTAAAGGAAAGAATTAGAGATGTGAGGTCAAGGTTACATGCACATTGAATTGTGCAGATGATCATAAGTCAATCTGTTAAAGCATCAGAATCATTATCAGTGACTCATGCAATGTCAATGAGAGAGAAGCCAAACTATTCTGTCACCGGCTTGCTGTGATGTGCCCGTCTGTCCGTCCCCCACTTGGGAATCATCCTCGATCCCGGCGATTTCCAGGGCCGCCTCCTCCCAGGGGGTGAGCTGGGCTACTGAAGGTGGCCCTCCTCCTGTCATGGCTCTTTCCCTCTTATTGTGGGCTCTCTTTGCCTGCAATGAGGGACACAAGTGGAGTTTGAGTGAGAATGAAGGAGTGAGTGTAGAGAATGCATAGCATAGATGCTTAGAAGGAGACAAAGGGCCCTCCCTGTGTGTTGTAAGTTGTTGTTGTTGTTGCATCACCATGATAGGGAGTGTGAGGGCTACATGGTCGAATAGTTAAGTGAATGTGACCATAGAGAGAGAGCGAATGGGTAAGGGTGCAGGGATGTAAGTGTCAAGTGGGATGTGGAGGAAGAGGTTGGCAAAGCAGAGTGCTGGTGAGGAGAGGCGATGGGGATCAGATTGAGGGTGATGGAAAGTCACTTTTCCTGTGCGGAGAAGGTCATGAAACCTCTTCCTGCATTGCAGCCAGGTTCTGCGGCTCATCGATATGGAGTTGACCTCCTGGGCCACTTGCAGCCACACAGCTTTAGTCTGCTGGGGTGGCTTTTTCTCCCTGAGGAAGGGAAGAGCACCTCCTTACTCCAGCAACATTTATGACGTCATCGGAGGCGACTTTCTGTATAAAAAGACTCATTGGGCCAGGGGTTCCAACACGCAGGAAATCAATTGCCCAATTAGGGAAAAATCGCACTTTTTCCCCACTTCACTTCGGAGTTGGGGTCCTGACACGAATGCCACCTGACACACCCCAGCCCGCCCACACTGGCAAAATCCAGCCCAACGTCTCTGTCAGTTTGCTGAACGCTGGGTTTTCATGGTGAGCTTAGGACCCAGCGCTCAGCGCTAACGTCGAAGTTGGCTGAGGTGTCGTTAAGTCTGCGTTGTACGCCAACTGATGTCACCCTCTCTTCATTTACATGTCCAGGGCCAGCGCTGCTATCAGCAAAATGGCGGCCGCTGGGTCCTGTGCCAGAGAAGGACGCTAGAGTGGCACTGGCAGCCACCATTTTTCACCAGGACAGTGGTGCAAACGGGTGGCGGTAAGTGGCCCAATTTCTAGGCCTATATTTTTTAAAGCCCCGACTATTTTTCTCCTCGCAGCAGTGTCCTGTGGATGAACCTTTATTCCTGGAGACTCCAGGACAGTCCTGGAGGATTGGCAACCCTACCAGCTGAGGGGTAACCTGACGGAGTGGATCGCCCGCCCGTTGTAGAACCCACCCGGTTTCTGTCACATTGATTTCTGTTCAAGTTGAAAATTACCCCCACGGAAAGTAAAAGCACTGAACAAGGACCAGCTAGCATCCCAGAAGGAACTGATTTCCTTTCTTATTGTGTACATAGGAGATTGAGAAGTATCTGAATAAGATGAAGGAAAAATATCATGCACTGTCCCACTGCTCAGTGAAGAGGACACACTGGGACATTCTCAGAAGTGTTGTGAAATTTGGCCAAGGTATGTTCCTTTATACATAATAACTATGCATTGAATGATATCATTCATTAACAGAGGATCTAAAGGGGACCAGAACTCACTCGTGAAGTCATTCCTTTCACTATATTGCTCACATTTCATTTCCAGGAATGTTTTATTCCTTTGGTTAAAGAACTCTCTGGTCATTTATTTAACTCGACTGCTTTGCCTTCAAGTTTCCTCCTCGTGGAAATAATTACGACACAGAAACAGGCCTCTAGGCCCAACCAGTTTGTGTTGACGTTCACCCTGCACATGAGCAAATAGTCCCAATCCCATTTACCCGCCCTGTCTCCATAGCCCTTTATTCCCTGTTCTTTCATCTACTTATCCAATCTAATCTTGAATGTCGACATAGTTCCTGCCTCAACCACTAACTCAAAGTGAATTCCACAGCCTCACAACTCTCTGAGTAAAGAAGTTTCTCCTGCCCTCTGTTCTAAATCGCACACATTTAATCTTGTATCTACGGCCCCTCGTTCTTGACCCCTGAACTACTGGAAACAGTCTGCTTGTATCTACCCTGTCCCAGCCTTTCATAATTATAGACACTTCTATCATATCACCTTGTATTGTGCTCTGTTCTAATGAAAAAGGCCCACTAGTCTTTCTTCATATTTGTAACTCCTCATACCAGGCACCATGCTGGTAGTAGCACTTCACATTACTTTTTGAACTGCACCACTATTGTTAGATAAACAAAGACAGCAGCCATTTTGTACACAGCACCGAGATGAATGAATGACCAGTAAATCTGTTTGTTGGGGTGATCGTTGAGGCAGAAATGTTGACCGGGACACTGGGAGAATTCCCTACCCTTGTTCAAGTAGTACCGTGAGATTTTTAATGTGCCTCTGAACCAGCAGAATCTCGCGAGCCATTGGCTCAGTAGTATCATTCCCGCCTCTGAGTCAGAAGGTGCAGGGTTCGAACCCCACTCCAGACAGTCCCAACGAGCTCTAACTCTGAATTCTGGGTTGACATCCAGCGGGATACTTGTGTCCGGTGGGTGTGGGTGTGGGTGTGGGTGCCCCCCACCCCCCCCCCCCCCCACCATCGTATCGGTTGTGGGAGCCCATAAAGTCCTCCCGCCGTATAGGACTAACCACCCTAACTACTGGTATAAAGATGGTTACGGCCATGGAAGGAGTGTTCACGTGGCAGCCTGTCAGACTGTTAATCAGCCTGCGAATCTTCACACTGCTCTCCAAGGGAAGAGCGAGAAGATACAAAGACAACAACCTTCAGAACAGGCAAATGGGGCCTCAATTTAGCATCTGATCCAAAGTACAGCATCTCTAACAAAGTATTGCTCCCTCAGTACAGCACTGAAGTGTCAGCTTGAATATGTGCTCAAAAGCTGGGTTGGGACTTGAACCTTCAACCTTCTAACTCAGAGCTGAGAGTGCCACTAACCGAGTCCAGCTGACACCAAATTAAAGAGCAGGCTGTCAATCAACCTGCAAATCCTTCTACTACAGTCATTTCAAAGTGGTCATTATAATGAAAGGATTGACTTCTCGCTAGTAATTAGTTCCTTTATATAAAAAAAATTATGGTACAGAATTGGAACCATGTAGAAAAAGTACAATAATTATCCAAATGCATTTCTATTGCTAGGTAACTTGCTATGCTCTTTCGAGCCAGTTTATCCGGAGAGGCTCTGGATAGACAAGAAAGCTTTCTGCGAGGCATTTCCTTTCCACATTGTCTTTGACGAGGAGGTAAAACTTTCTTTGCTGTTCCTAAACTGTATTATTGACTTGGATTCAGAAACTGTATGGTCAAATTCTCTCATCCATGCCTTTGTTACCTCTAGACTTGACTATTCCGATGCACTCCCGGCTGACCTCCCACATTCCACCCTATGTAAACTTGAGGTCATCCAAAACTTGGCTGCCCGTGTCCTAACTCGCACCAAGTCCCATTCGCCCATCACCCCTGTGCTCGCTGACCTACATTGGCTCCCGGTTAAGCAGCGCCTCGATTTCAAAATTCTCATCCTTGTTTTCAAATCCCTCATGGCCTCGCCCCTCCCTATCTCTGTAATCTCCTTCAACCCCACAACCCCCGAGATATCTGCGCTCCTCTAATTCTGCCCTCTTGAGCACCCCTGATTATAATCGCTCAACCATTGGTGGCTGTGCCTTCTGTTGCCTAGGCCCTAAACTCTGGAATTTCCTGCCTAAACATCTCCGCCTCGCTACCTTTTTTCCTCCATTAAGACGCTCCTTAAAACCTACCTCTTTGACCAAGCTTTTGGTCACCTGCCCCAATTTATCCTTATGTGGCTCGTTGTCAAATTTTTTGACTTAAAATACTCCTGTGCAGTGCCTTAGGACATTTTACTACATTAAAGGCGCTATATAAATACAAGTTGTTGTTGATAATACTAAACTGGAGGGGGGGGTGGAGGGGGGCCAGTTGCGTTGGAGGAAGAGGCCAGGGATCTACAAAAAGAGTTCGATAGAGTTTGTAAATGGCTGCAGCAGTGGGAGATGGAGATCAGTACAGGCGTGTGTGAAATAATGCACATCCACCACCTTAAACATCCACTCCCTCCACCACCGGTGTACCGTGGCTGCAGTGTGTACCATCTACAGGATGCAGTGCAGCAACTCGCCAAGGCTTCTTCGATAGCACCCCCGAAACCCACTACCTCCACCAACTAGAAGGACAAGGGCAGCAGGCGCATGGGAACACCATCACCTCCAAGTTCTCCTCTAAGTCACACACCATCCTGACTTGGAAGTATATCGCTGTTCCTTTCATCGCTGGGTCAAAATCCTAGAACTCCCTCCCTAACAGCACTGTGGGAGTACCTTCACCACACGGAGTGCAGCAGTTCAAGAAGGTGGCTCACCACCACCTTCTCAAGGGTAACTAGAGATGGGCAATAAATGCTGGCCTTCCCAGCAATGCTCATATCCCCAGAATGAATTTTTAAAAATTGGAACAACAAAATGGATGTTGCAAGTGCAGAAATAACTGAAGGTGAAGTGGAAAGGGATTTGGGTTATTTAATAACATCAATCACTTTGGATGGGCAGTAAACAATGCAATCAGAATGCTAAATTATATTGCTAGATCAACAGAGTATATGTTGAGGGTTGCCTTGCTTAAACTGTACAGTGCACTAGTCAGACCACACGTGTGAGTGCTATGTTCAGCTTTGGCCATCAGCAGTGCAGAGAAGAGCCACTCGGCTGATCGCTGGTATCAAAGAGTTGGGTTATGAGGAAAGACTGGAGAAATTGGAGCTCTTGGGCGTTGAAAGGTAACAACTGAGAAAATAATACAAGATAATAAATGGTATTGATCAGGTAAATCCAGAGCACTACTCCAAGGTACTAGAACAAGGAAGCATGGGTCAAACAAAATCACGACAACTTGCAATTTAATATAGCTAAATGCCTCAAGGTGCTGGGACATGATGGCTGAAGGCCCTACCTCTGAGAGTGGACCAGGGATTCCAAGAAGGCCAAGGTCAGAAAAGTGTGAATTGGGACATGAGGCTGGAGAAGGTTGCAGGGATATGGTGGAGAAATATCTAGAGAAGGAGGAACATTTTGAAATCAGTGCGCTGGGTTATGGAGACCAGTGGAGGTTGCTGAGGACAAGGTGTGCTTAGGTGGGCGAGAATTGGAGTGGGATGGGATGTGAGTGGTAGATTTGTGTAAGATGAAGCTCGGGTGGTTGGTGAGGGAAGCATTGGAGAAATCTAGTCAGGAGGTGACAATACCCTGGATAAAGTTTTCACCAGGGGTGTGGGAGGGGGAGGTAGGGGAAAAGGTGGGCAATTTTGCAGAGATGGAAGTAAGTGGTCTTCCAACTTCCAAACAGGTGAAAGGAAAACTTTGGAGAGATGGATGGGAAGGACTTCTTCAAGCAGAGTGATCACCTCCTGGAATAGTCTCCAGATGGGGAAATGGAGGAGAAAACATTAGATTCATTCAAGAGGTAGTTAGATGACTGGGGAGGGAAACTACAAGGTTTTGTTTTTACGATTGATGAGCCCCCTTTACTTATTTTGTGATCTTATTCAGAAGTAAAGGAATTAGCTGATAAAAAGAGCCTGAAGGTGTTGCTATGCCCTTAAAGCTGGCAATGTTATTTGGAGCCTATCCAATCACTAGCATGATTTTTTTTGCTGTTACACGTCTCACCTCATCAATCAGCTAACGTTTTAGGGTTTTTTGGTCACAAAATGGTGACAAATCTTGAAATATCACCTGAGACCTCACCCTAAAATTTCACAATTAATCCCCAAATAAAGCCCAGCTCGGAGGATCCACAGTGTCCCATAACAGATATTATCAGTTTATTTTGTGCATGTTCAAACTTTACATTGTTCCTTACGAAACTCTGAATGACCGGTGAAGAACAAATCAATGCGCTCTCACAGGTGGTAAACACACGAGGCCTTGTCTGAAGTCAAATATATGACCGTTGATTATAAGACTCTATTTTGATGAATGGGCTCTGGGAGCATTAGATGACTCCATGCACATAAGAAAATTGTGCTGACTGAGTCTGTCTCCCAGTTTAGTGCCTAAATATTACCTTTTTTTTGGAAACTATCAGATAGTTAAATGAATAACCCGGCCTGTACTATAACAGAGTTGAACAACTTAGCCACTAGTTCAGGTAAATTAATACTAAAGTTATACTGAATGTTTGATACTGGTGCAGTACAATTTATTGCATCAGATATGAGGGGTTATAGTTATGAAAGAAAGAAAGAAATAACTTGTATTTATATAGCACCTTTCACGACTTCAGGACGGCCCAAAGGTCTTCACGGTCAATAAAGTACTTTTTTGAAGTGTAGTCACTGTTGAAATGTAGGAAAATGTGTCAGACAATTTTTAGCATAGCATGGTCCCACAAACAGCAATGAGATAAATGACCATGTTGGTTGAGGAATAAATGTCAGTCACGACACAGAGAGATCTCCGCTGCTCTTCTTTGAAATTGTGCCATGGGACCTTTTACGCCCACCTGAGAGGGCAGACGGGGCCATGGTTTAACCTCTCATCTGAAAGGCGATACCTCCGAAAGTGCAGCACACCCTCGGTACTGCACTGGAGTGTCAGCCTGGATAATGGTCCGGAATTTGCGGTCAGCGGCAAAGCGACAGCACTCGCCGTTGACCTCGAAGAAAGCTGCCCGCAAAGATCTAGCGATCTCTGTGGCGTGAAATTCAGCTCCCCCGACCTTTGTTTGAATCTGGCACTAAATCAAGCGAATCCGAAGCGTCCAGCAACAGTGATGTCATCAAGCTGGCTAAGCAGCCAATCACATTGAAGAATTCTCACAGACAGCAAACAGGAAGTAAAATGCTAATTTACTTTTTATAAATTTCACAGAGAGCGAAATAAAGATTGGGACAGACACATATGATTAAAGTAGAAGCTGAAACATCATAAACAAACTTTAAAAAAACATATTATATTAAAAACTTGTCATTCTTAATCATATTAATGGAAAAATTGGACATTCCACAAATATAAAATTAGTTTTTCAGGGCCAGAACAGTTGTTCAGCAGTCAGTACGCTATTAAAAACCCAGTTACACCTCTTTCAACAAGGCTTAAAGTTTTAAGGAGTTTTTAACAGCGATATTCCATTGTGAAAGGGGAAGTTTTCATCCTTATATGTGATTTCAACTGATTGCTGGCTCTGGGGAGTTCCACAGCGCAGCCTGTGATGGAGCAGTGAATGATTGACTGCAACTTCAGGATTTCCACATTTATCTGCGCAGCGTTAAATCCTGAAGTTGTGGTCAGTTTCAGAGGGATAATGATGGCAAATGCTGATAGTTTTGCCATCATTACCACCGCAAAATCCAGGCCTATGTGTTTACGTTTCTTGGAGTGGGGCTCGAACTCATGACCTTCTGTCTTGGAGGTGAGCATGCTATCATTAAGCCATGGCTGACACCTAAACATCAACTTGTTTAAACTGAGTATCTGATGCCAGTAATGAGACATGATTAACACGTTTGTCCGTGATTTCGTTGTTGATGAGTTATCCTGGCAGCCTCCTTTATGATGATATTAATTGCCTCAACTAAAGGCTGTGACACTTCCTGTATATCGGAAAGTACTGATTACAGTTAATTTCTCATTGCTATAGCTAAAGGTGAAGCAGGCGGGAGTTAATATCCAGAAGCATGTGCCAGGACTACAAACAATGGACATTAGAATCGATGAATACTTCACTCTCACCCATCCAGCAGTGCCCTTTACCCTTTCCAACATAAGGAAATTTATCAACAGTCAGTTTGTATTGAAAACGCGGCGAGAGATGATGCCGGAGTCTTGGAAAACTCAACCGATGCTGAAACTCCGAGGTACAGACATTGAAAACGTTTCCAGCTTTAGCTGAATTGCATGTGACTTTGCGTTAAACACCAATAGCATGCTTCAGATCACCTGCACAGGTACTGCAGAAAACTTAGCCCCCTGTACAGGTACTGCAGAAAACTTAGCCCCCTGTACAGATAATGCAGAAACCTTAGCCCCCTGTACAGATACTGCAGAAACCTTAGCCCCCTGTACAGGTACTGCAGAAAACTTAGCCCCCTGTACAGGTACTGCAGAAAACTTAGCCCCCTGTACAGATACTGCAGAAAACTTAGCCCCCTGTACAGATAATGCAGAAACCTTAGCCCCCTGTACAGATACTGCAGAAACCTTAGCCCCCTGTACAGGTACTGCAGAAAACTTAGCCCCCTGTACAGGTACTGCAGACTCACCAAATATCGTTCTGCCAGTGTCCCGCTAAACTCTGGCAGGACACTGGTGGATCTCCTGGGAAGATGGTGGAGACGCAATCCGGTTACACCAAGTCTCCTCCGTCTCCTGGAGTTTTGCCTTGCCTTGCAAGGGGCGGAGCTTCAGTCCATCCCTTCAAAGGCAAATGATAGGAGGGGGTGGGGCTAGCGATGGGGACTCCCTAAGCCAGGAATTCCTGCCCCGATTCCTCAGTCGGGACCCAGAATTGTAGTGGGGGCTAGAATGCTGAGTGAGTAGAAGCTTAGCCGTCTCTACAAGGGCTTATAATCCAGAGAATGTGAGTTGAAATCCTACCATCGCAGTTTGAGAATTGGAATTCAGTTTATTGAAATAATCTGGAAATAAAAAGCTGGTATCAGTAAAAGTGACCATGAAGGTGTTGGAATGTCATAAAAACCAACTGGTTCACTGATGTCCTTGAGGGAAGGAAACCTGCTGTCCTTACCCGGTCTGGCCTATATGTGACTCTCGTCCCACACCAGAGTGGTTGACTCTTCATTGTCCTCTGGAGTGGCCCAGCAAGCCACTCAGTTGCATCTCAGGGCAACTAGGGAAGGGCAATACATGCCGGCCTTGCCAGCGATGCCCACATCCCAAGAATAAATATATTTTTAAAAATGTAGACCCTGCTGATGGGGTCCAGGCCCGGCAAGCAGCGTGGACCCCCCAAAGACCACCCAAATTTTGTTCAAATAATAGCTGGGGTCAGGGTGAGGTGGTGGAGAGGGGGAGGGGGGGTGGATCTGATCAACTCCCTTACAATGGGCAGGCAAGCACTGGAGATGTGCCCACTGTGGTGCTTGTGTCAACCTGTCCTATGCAAATGAGGTGGCCTCCCACTGACTCGGGCGAGGTAAGCACTGTAGGCACCGGAGGCCGTGATCCCAGCCTAACCGCTGGGAGCTTAACCAATAGAACTTTGGGGCAATAGCATCTATCGCGAAAAGCATCACAAGGATTCCAGGTTGCATTTTACATGCAACGTTTCATTATTTTACCAGTTGGTATAACTCTGATCCAGGATGGGTTTTTCTCTCTCTCTCTCTCTCTCTCTCTCAGGACAGATGCTGTGGATGGGATCGATCCAGTGCGTGATTTACCTGTGCTCGCCACAATTGCGCTGTCTCCAAGAACTGGAGGAGAGGAGGATGTACATCGCCGACATCGCCCAGCACGACACGACCCGAGACCTCATCCTCCTCAACCAGCAGCGGCTGGCTGAGATCGAGCTGTCCAATCAGCTCGAACGCAAGAAGGAGGAGCTGAGGATCCTGTCCAAGAACCTGGAGGTGGAAAAGAAGAAAACCGAGGTGCTGCTGTATGCCATGCTCCCCAAACATGTGGCTAATCTGCTCAAGGAAGGCAAGCGGGTAGAAGCAGGTAGGACTATCTCTTAAAACTTCAACGCTGGAAGGTCCGCAGGAAGATGAATCAAAATGGAACTTGCATTTCTATAACGTCTTTCTAGGGCCTCAGGACATCCCAAATTACGTCACGGCCAATGAAGTACTTTTTGAAGTGTAATCACTGTTGTAATGTAGGAAGCATGGTACCAATTAGTGCACAGCAAGGTCCCACAAACAGCAGGGAGGTAAATTACTCTGACTAATTGGCCAGGACACTGGGAGAACTCCCCTGCTCTTCTTTGAATAGTGCCATGGGATCTTTTATATCCACCTGAGAGAGCAGACTGGGCCTCGGTTTAACGTCTCATCCGAAAGACGACGCCTCCGACGGTGCAGCACTCCCTCAGTACTTTATTGAAGTGTCAGGCTGGATTATGTGCTCAAATCTCTTGAATCCATGACCTTCTGACTCAGAAGTGAGGGTGCTACCCACTGAGCCACCTAAATCAGAAGACAGTTACTACTAAGCATTGCTGCTTTGAAATGGATTGAATTGCATTTATACAGTGGGTCTAGGCTCAGGGTCACCATTCTTCGCCTTTCCTTGCCCCATGTGGCATTTGTATTTATTGCCCTTGTGCCATATGACAATCTTGAAAGGATGGGTTGATGATTTGATCCAGAACTCTGCCAGTGCCAGTACCGAGTTAACCCACTCTCTACTTTCCTCTCCTGCTGTCTGAAGAAGCTCCTCACCTCTGATGGAAACCAGGCTGAGATCCAGTTTTCATCCTATGGGAAACTGGGCAGGAAGCCTATATTTTGCCACTCTCGATTGTCCTTATGAATGTTTTAATATGCAAAGCAAAACTGAAGTAACTAGTTATTTTTTTAATGTAAAAAGAGAAGAACTTGCATTTATATAGCGCCTTTCACAACCTCAGGACGTCCTAAAGCACTTTACCGCTACTATTTTGAAGAAGAACAGGGGAGGTCTCCCCGGTTCCCTAACCAATATTTATCCCTCAACCAGAAATCACTAAAACACATTATCTGGCCATTTTCACATTGCTGTTTGTGGGATCTTGCTGTGTGCAAATTGGCTGCCACGTTTCCTGCATTATAACAGTGACCACACTTCAGAAGTACTTTATTGGTTGTAAAGTGCTTTGGGATGTCCTGAGGATGTGAAAGGCACTATATAAACGCAAGACTTACTTTCTTTTTCTTTCCTCTATCAAGACCATAGTTTTGATATTTTGCGATATCTTTATGCTTTTGTTTGGGATTTTAGTGCTGGATAATGGAATACTTTCCATTTAAGTCCACCATCCCCCTCTCCCCCACCCCCGTCTCCTTTGTCCTGTGGTCTCTCTGAGTGAGCCCGCCAATCAGTGCTGAATAGTGGACAGTTCTGTGCTGTGGGCCCAGGCCCAACACAAACTCATTTCACGTTGTGGCCTTCCAGGTGGCAGACAGAGGAAACTTTCATCCTCCACAGTCTGGCCTGGATTGGGACCTAGGCCCAAGAGGTGAAAGGTCAGTCCCTATAGTTTTGATCTAAATAAAACTATACTGCAAACCAGCTGCCTCCCTCTCCCCCACATACAGAGGCAAACTAGGGTAGCCAACTCTGGTTGGAGGTTTCATCAACAGACCTCCCCCACCCCAGCCACCCCGCCCCCAAACTCCCACCATTGGTCAGCTGACATGCCCATCCCCTGCTTTCCCACACCAATTGGAAAGCGAACAGATTCTTCATTATCCAATTGGATGATTCTTGACAAACAGCCTTTTTCACATCTCCAATATCTTTATAACTAATAAACAAAAGTGTTCAAAGAAAATGGAAAATAACACACTATGGGGGAGAAATTCATTATAGCCCAGGATGAGCGTTAACTTTGGGAAAGTTTGAGATTTAGCGCCAGGTGCTAATGAATCTCGCTGCACGCAAAATTCAGTGTCATCGCTCAAAGAAAGGATGGGAGCGCTAAATCAAGCGCTAACGGCCTAGCTCAGTGATGTTACACTCAAATCACTAACCAATATCAGGTGCAGTCTAATCGCAAGTCATCATTGCCACAGGCTCTTTCCAGTTCTTAAAGGGGAGGTTCATTGATGCTGCAGAACCTCATTCTCAGCATTGCTGGCTGTGAACCTGTGTCAGCAAGCAGAAGCAGGCCAAGTCCAAGGAGCCGGATGACTCAACCAGCTGTCTTCATGGCAGATCCATGCCCCAGGGAGACAGCCCGCAGATTTTCGGACCAAGCATTGGAGGCATTGGTGTTCGCTGTGGAGAGACGGAGGGCGGTGCTCTACCCAGCAAGTGGCAGGAGGCACTCGCCGCAAGTCTTCTGTGCCATGTGGAGGGAGGTTGCCCATCAGGTCTCGGCAGCACTGTGGTCTCCAGGACCCACACACAGTGCAGGAAGAAATTTAATGACCTCACTCGGGTGGTCAGGGTGAGTCAATGCCTCAACAAATGCTACATACCATCGTCTGAACCACAGTCCGCACACACTGGCCAAAGCACCACATCCCCAGCACTCACCCACCTACAATCTCTACCTACCAACACTCACACCCACATCTCACACCTTGCACACAATGACAGCTATTCAACTATGGCAGGCACATCCCACAAACACATTGCTCCACACTCACTCACACACTTTCCTTTCTCTTGCAGGCCAAGGTGGCTCACAACAGGAGGGAGCAGGAGCGTACAGGCAGGGGACAAGCCGACACTCAACCACTGTCTGCGCTGGAAAATAAATGCTGCAGATTATTGGATGCCAGGTGGCGGGCGCCGTGGCAATCGGCGATGTTGACTCCCTTGGAGACAACAACGGTATGTTCATCCCTACTCTTCTTCTCACATTCCACTTCCCCCACACCGCACAAGCCTTTCCCATTTTCCAGCTAATCATGCTGTATGCATGCATTTCTCCCTTCCTGCCCCCCTGCCCTCACCTTAACCCGACTCTTGTGCCTTTATGCTTTCAGATAATGAGCAAGCAGCTGAGCAGCCTGTCCCTGAGGGTACCATAGAGAGCGAGGCGGAGAAGAGGAGGACGAAGAACACACCGCGTCACTGCATTTCTCACCCGCAGGCACTAGCTCAGATACTGGCACTACGCATTCTTTAGAGGCTAGTATAGTAGCGAGATCTGCACAGGGTGAGGCACCGGGAACGAGCGGGCTGCAGCATGGCCAGGGGGAAAGGGCAGCTTGGGGGCCAGCTCCCTGGAGGGCGAGTTCGAGTGCGATTTCTGCAGCACAGGACTCAGATGATGACCTCGATGGGGAGGCCTTTAGAAGAAGGGTGATGGGCATGCACACAGAGATGATAGGTGCAATAGCAAGGGTGCCCGAGAGCCTGTCGACAATGGTAAGGAGCGTGGAGGAGTCCACCATCAACATTGCACAAGGCTCTGCGCACACCATGGAGCCCATCATTCCCAGTCTGTAAAGGATGGTAGACTCCCAGAGAGACCGTGGCGACCCAGACCTGATGCCACGTGTGATGGGTGATCTGGCAGCTTCCACTGCAGCACAGGCAGAAGCAACGCAACTGCTTAGCGCTGTAATGCAGTCTATGCTTGGTGCCATTCAATCTCAGACTGCTCTCATGCAGTCTCAGCTTGATGCCACGCAAGCTCTGACTGCTGCCATCGCGGCTGGGACTATGACAGTCGACCGGGGCTTTCACGGTGTTGCAGCAGGCCAGCAATCTGTGCTGCAACAGATTGCTAGGGATGCTGAGGTGCTGCCCCGGGGGAGTGCCAGTGGGTCAGTGGAGCAGGAACCTGCTGTCCTCTCAGGATGACAGCATTCCTGCACCCACCACTGCCACTCCGCCATTGCCCTTGTCGCTGTCTATCATCCAGCCAGCCCAGACTGCTGTTGCCCAGCCTGAGGTGGTGCAGTCAACAGCTGGGCCTTCCAGGCCCAGAGCTGGTCAAGGGCGTCCTGCAAGGCAATCTGAAGTCTCCTGCATGGACACTCAGCAGCCTTCCACCAGCCCTGCTGCAGCCACTGGGCCAACACTTTGTAGGAACACTAGAGTAGGCAAAGGCACAGTAACGAGAGGCACTAAGGGATTGCACAAGGGTGAATAGTTAATATTGATGTTGTAAATATGTGTTCACTGATTTTTGATAAATTTATTAATTCAGTTTGGATTCTTTTGTGGTGTGTCTCATTTCAGCTTTGCACTATGAAATGGCCTGCGACAGGGATGGAATGATGGGGATGTGGTGAGCAACGGGGATCTGGGGTTTAATTCATTGGAACCGCAGTCTGAGGAGGCGGTCATGGACCGCCCTTCCGGAAGGCCGAATGAGTGGCTGCCTCCTCCCTCGCTCCTGTTCCTTCTCCTTCTCGTCCTCGTCCTCCTCATCTTCCTCTTAATCCTCTTCCTCCTCGTCCTCCTCCTCTCCCTCTTCCTCCTCCTGAGGTGGTCCCGCAATCCCTGGTGGCAAGGGCTGGGTCCTCATGATGGCCAAGTTGTGGAGCATGCGGCAGACTGCCACAAAATGGGAAACCCGCTCAGCCGAGCACTGGAGGGCTCCTCCCGAGCGGTCAAGGCAGTGGAACCATTGCTTGAGTACCCCAATGGTCTGCTCGATGATGTTCCTGGTGGCGGCATGGCTCTCATTATATGAGTGCTGAGCAGGAATGTTGGGGTTGCAGAGGGGAGTCATGAGCCAGGTGGAGAGCGGATAGCCCTTGTCTCCGACCAGCCAGCCGCGAGCTTGATGTGGTGGCTGGAAGAGTGCTGGCACACCAGTCTGGCGCAGGATGAAGGCATCGTGGCTGCTGCCAGGATAGCAGGCATTCACA
Source organism: Squalus acanthias (assembly GCA_030390025.1). Lineage (NCBI taxonomy): Eukaryota > Metazoa > Chordata > Chondrichthyes > Squaliformes > Squalidae > Squalus > Squalus acanthias. The sequence goes on along the minus strand of CM059429.1, from coordinate 116,225,487 downwards.
TTGAGAATTCGCTGTGTGTGGTCGCACACCAACTGCACATTAAGTGAGTGGTAGCCTTTGTGGTTACGGAAGATGTCAGGATTGTTATGGGCTGCCCGCAAAGCCACATGGGTGCAGTCAATGGTGCCCTGCATCATGGGAATCCCACTATCCTGGCAAAGCCACATGCACGCTCGTCCTGCTTCTCTCTGGTGATGGAGAAGGAAATGTAGTCCCTTCTCCTACTGTAGAGAGCCTCTGTGACCACCCGGATGCAGCGATGGATGGTGAACTGCGAGATGTTAGATATGTCTCCTGTGGCAGACTAGAAGGATCTGCTGGTGAAGAAATTGAGGGTGACGGTGACCTTGACTGCCACTGATTGCAGGAGGTGGCAGAGTTCTGTGACCACCTCCTTGGTGAAGCGGAGCCTTCTAATACACTGCTCCTCACTTAATTGAAGGTAGGAGAAGTGCTCTCGGAATACCCTCGGAGGGTAAGGCCTCCTGTTGAGAGCCCTCCTCCCTCTGGCCACATGTTTCAATCTTTCTCGCTGCCTGCACTCCCTCCGCTGTAGATCCTGGAGGGTGAGGTCGACTGCCGGTACAGCCCCCATTAATGTTACCAAGTGTAGCACTTTGATATGTTGTGAGAATAAATGGAACTAATTTTTAGTAGCCACAACACTCCGGAGACTAAACAACCTTTAAATGACTGATTTAAACTGTTGCACAATGTTAAGCTGACAAGGAAGCAGTGAAACAGCACTAACCTGAGAGCTGTGACTCATTACTCATGATCCCTTTAAGTAGCGCCCCTGGAGCTGGCTACCGACTGCTTCACACCTCCTCTCCCTGTCGCTGTCGTGGCGAGGCGCTAAGGCAGGGGGCGATAATCAATTTTGAAGATCAGGCGCCCAGTGAATGTTGCACACTCACTGACGTCACAATCTGCCTGGCGCTGATGTCCCCTGGTGCTAACTCGTAGCGGCGGTGCTACGGGCGGAGCCGAATTTGGTGTGGGGCGCTGGATTCACCTCGCCACGGCGCTACTGCCTCAACGCCCCAGTTAGCGCCCCGCCAGGTGCTAACTGGAGGCGCTAAGGTACCGAATTTCTCCCCCTAAGTTTTTTAATCATTTTTCTCCTGGGCTTGCTTGTAGCAGTGTCCGGGAGATTAATCCTTAATTCCTGGAGACTCCAGGACAATCCTGGATGGTTGGCCACCCTCGTGCAAACGTTTCCTGTGGTTGGGAGTGAATCTAACATCCAATCCATCCTAAATCAAATTCCATTGATTACAAAGTATTACAAAGTATTTGCAGCACCGAAACTGGCCATTTGCCCAACTGGTGCATGCTAGTGTTTATGCTCCACATGAGCCTCCTCCCACCCCTCTTCATCTAACCCCATCAACATATCCTTCTATACCTTTCTCCCTCATGTATTTATCTCGCTTCCTCTTAAATGCATCTATGCTATTCGCCTCAACCACTCCGTGTTGTAGCAAGTTCCAGATTCTAACCACTCTCTGGGTAAAGACGTTTCTCCTGAATTGATGTTTATTTTTTAAATGAAAGTTGCTCATCAGCCTCCAGGCAGGTGGTGGTGAATGACGTGGTGACGTGGGTCTGTGCTTTGCTTCAGGAGATTTCAAGGAATGCACCATCCTCTTCAGCGACGTAGTGACTTTTACCAACATCTGTGCTGCCTGTGAGCCTATCCAGATTGTCAACATGCTCAACTCCATGTACTCCCGGTTTGATCGCATAACGACAGTCCATGATGTTTACAAGGTGAGTAGAACGCCATTCGCACCCAACAAAAGTGAAGGCCCCAGAATGGAAACCACCAGCCCCATCTCTGTAAACCCTGGTGTTTTTGATTGGGCAGGAAAATATACTGTTAGATAAATACAAAAAGATACATTAAAGGTAAAAGTCTGGACCTCCAGGTAGAAGTAGAGGCCAGTTGAAATCATAGAATCTTACAGCACAGAAGGAGGCTCATTCACCTATTGTGCCTGTGCCGGCTCTTTGGTAGAGCTCTCCAATTACTCCCACTCCCCTGCTCTTTCCTGTAGCCCTGCAAATTTTTCCTTTTCAAGTATGTATCCAATTCCCTGTTGAAAGTTACTACTGAATCTCCTTCCACCACCCTTTCAGGAAGTACATTCCAGATCATAACAACTCGCTGCGTAAAAATAATTTATCCTCATTTCCCCTCTGGTTCTTTTGTGGGTTGGAAAATTCCTGGCGGTTCTGGTAGTGGGTCTCCCTGCCCAATTTCCCATCACTGTTCCACGTGTGTGTGGGCAGTGTAGCAGAGGAAAATCCAGCCCCAAGGTGGCCTTGCTTTTTATCTCTGGTACCAGCCTTAAGCACTAATATTCCGTTCCCTCTGCATAAACTGACTTGCTGTGCGTTTCCAGACTTTTCTGTGCTGGGTCGGCATTTGTGGTATTTTTATTTAATTTGATGAACACACTGTTGGCTATCGGTGGTGGGTTGAGGGCAGGGGCGCCGTTAAGACTCTGCAACCCGTGCCAAGCAGTGGCTGGGAGCGGCTCGGGTGAAAGGACACCTACACAATGTTACTAGCTGATCCCTCATCGATTTGTCATCTGTTTTTATATTATCTATCTCAAACACACCTTTACACGATCAAATGTGTGCGGATTTGACACCAGGTTAAGTCGGTAGTATTTAGTATCATTGGGGTAGAAATTCATCTAGGCCTGTTTTCGGGCCTAGTATCAGGGCTGTATGCGTTCCAACCGGGAGGTCAAGGACGGCCTGAAATTGGGTCTCGGGTGTCATTTCAATAATTCAGGCAAGCTGCCGGTGCCTGTCTGGCCTTCACATGCTTTGTGAGAGATTACTATTTTTCTTATCTTTAATGCTAATTTGGGAAAAAGGTGTGGAATATTACAGAACTCCGCAAGAGGAAATATCCACAAACCACGACTAGGCCCGGGAAAATGGTAAATTCATGTCATTTTGTGCTCGTGGTCTGGAGATCCTCCTAGTCTTGAAATGGTTAAACTGGCACCTAACTTGAGGATCCGTTCCATCAGGATTAAGGTACAAAACTCTCTTGAGAACTGCTGGCTGGTTTGATGTGTAAATGAATGTGCTTTGGACCGTTTGTAGGTTGAAACAATTGGAGATGCCTACATGGTCGTCGGAGGGGTGCCCATTGCTGTTGCAAGCCACGCGGAGAGAGTCGCCAACTTTGCTTTGGGAATGAGGATGGCTGCAAGAAGGGTAAAGAATCCGGTTACTGGAGACCCTATTCAGGTACAAAGACACATCCCCCGCCGTCCTGTTCAGAGACCCGGTTCAGGATCGGGCGTGACTCTCGCATTGACATGTAGAAGGTGTACAGTTGCTGAATAAGGAATTACTGGGATTGGTTGTAGCCTGCGGGCTGTGGGTTGCTGTCGGACTGCAGGCACATTCCATCAGTCTGTGTGTAACGACAACCCGAGGAGCGTTACGCGACAAGACCAGGACGACAGGTCCTCACCAAGAGGCCACACTGTTTCAAATTTCAAAGACATTAATACAAAGTTAAAGTCATAAATATTCCGAATACCATTCAAAAATCACACTTTGGGAGGTATGGGGATACAGACATATTACAAACAATTGAACAGATTATCTCGATGCCTTGACCAATCTCCGATCCACTTTCCCACCTCAAATATAGGAGGAGATCTCCACGTATAGAGGATCGGATGGGACTATAAATCTCATGTCGGGGTCGGGTGGTGGGGGGGGGGTGGTGATTTTAACTGTGAACTGGACAGCGAGGTAGTTAAAATTGAGTGGGAGGCTTACCCGCTGGCCCAAATTTCAGGCGGCAAGGACACCCGCCCGAAGCTGGCGGGGTCCTCTTTAAATATGCAGATTGGGACCGGACGGCCATTTTAACCTGAGGCCTGTGCGGGGGAAACGGCTGCGGCTTTCCCGACAGGATGAAGCTGGTGGGAGGAATGTCAGCAGGAGAAGAGGGCCCTCCAGGTGTGTTTATTTATTTCCTTGGTGGGGCCAGGAGGAGCAGGAGTGTTCCTCCAGGCTCCACAAGGGAAGTGTAGGCCCAATTTTAACGGCCGGGCAGCCTCTTCCCGATGACTTCCTGGGCATTCTGGTCAGCAAGGTGGCCAGTGGCACGTTAATGAGGCCCAGCCGTTAAAATCAACGGTCTTCCCATTGCCAATCCTGAGCAGGCCGACAGCTCACTAGGCTGCTTTCCTAACCAGGAGTTTAAATTCCCCCCACGATCTCTGGTGTTATTTTTTAGATACTGCTTTCCCATTTAAGAGTCCCTAGCATGGACTGTCAGCTGGGGACCCCCAGACCAACGTTGGTAGGGCACTAACTGTTAGTCCTGGCTGCATTTCCGCAGTCAGCCTTATTGGCATGTGATGGGGTCGCTCCTGGCATTAATAACACCACTTATTGGGAGTGCACCAATTTGTGGGCAAAAAATGCAAAATCCCTAAACCTGTTTGTATGCAATTCCCTTGTCCTCCATTTTTAAACAGAAGTGTCCGCCAGTTTAACAATAAAATGAATTAAACATTTAGGCCCTGGGATCTTCATCATAAACTCCAACAGGAGACAGGAGGAACCCGCAGTGCAACAACTTAAATGGCCATTTTCAGCCTTTACACAGTTACCCTAATTGGGGTGGGGGGTGGGTGGTGGAAGTAGAGTTTCTCCGATCACCTGCAGGAGTTCCGACAGGAGACCAGGAGAATCCGTGCAGGGCCTTAGTGTTCAGACGCCAAAAATTCAAGGCCCGAGAATGATCATCTTTCACCCAACGGTATGTTAATATAAAAATACCAACATTTGAGAAACAGGGTTCTTATGATTAATTTACGTGAGGTCTTACTTTGAATTCTTTCCTTTCCACAATCAGATCCGAGTTGGCGTACACTCTGGACCGGTTTTGGCCGGAGTGGTTGGAGAGAAGATGCCCAGATATTGTCTGTTTGGTGACACAGTTAATACTGCCTCAAGAATGGAGAGCCATGGAGTGCCGGGCAAAATCCATCTCAGCTCGACAGCAAACAGGTAGCGAACTCTACCTGTCTCCACCCCTGCCTCATCTGCTGCTGAAACCCTCCTCCATGCCTTTATTTCCTCTAGACTCGACTATTCCAGTGCTTTCCTGGCTGGCCTCCCAATTTGCACCCTCTGTAAACATCAACTCATCCAAAGCTGTGTTGCCCGTGTCCTAACTCGCACCAAGCTCCGTTCACCAATCACCCCTGTGCTCATAAGAACATAAGAGCATAAGAAATAAGAGCAGGAGTAGGCCATACGGCCCCTCAAGCCTGCTCGCTGACCTACATTGGCCCCTGGTCCAGCTACTTCTCGATTTTAAGATTCTCATCCTTGTTTTCAAATCCCTCCATGGCCTCGCCCCTCCCTATCTCTGTAACCTCCTCCAGCTCTACAACCCCCCGACATCTCTGCGCTCCTCTAATTCTGGCCTCTTGCGCATCCCAGATTTTCATCGCTCCATCATTTGGTCCTAAGCTCTGGAATTCCCTCTCCACCTGTCTCGCCTCCTTTAAGACGCTCTTTAAAACCTACTTCTTTGATCAAGCTATTGGTCAACTGTCCGAATATCTCATTATGTGGTACCATTAGTCTACTGCAGTTGGGTTTAAGATGTGTGGACAAGCAAAAGTAGAAGATTTACTCTGCACCTGGTTTGTGCTAGACTTGACCTGGGGCATCTGGAGTGTGAAGACTGGGTGTGGAGAGTGGAGAATTCCCCAACTCAGGCATCCTCTCTCAGTCCCTCCCACCCCAAAGTGACTTTGGCAGAAATGAACACATTATTTGCGAGCAGTCTGTTTTAAGACTGAGTGGAATTGTCAAGATCGAGCGCTAGTAAAGGAATCTATTTTGTAAAATAATCCATCTTATGTTAAGCTGTAAAAGTGAAAAGCCTGCAGAACCTTAGTGTCTACACAGAGGCCAGAAGCAGGTCAGGCTGCACATATTTACATTCAGGCCTAACTTTATCACCGTTTCTCTACGCCTAGAGATTAACTTATCTGCAGCGAAGCCAACATATAATACGTTCTATGCTTCACTAGAACCTGAACACCTGCTAGCCTTGTAGAGTTGCCAACTCTCCAGGATTGTCCTGGAGTCTCCAAGAATTAAAGATTAATCTCCTGGACACTGCTGTGAGCAACCCGGGAGAAAAATGTGTTTTTTACATTTTCTTTGAACACTTTAGTTTATTAGTTAGAAAAGTATTGGAGATGGAGGAAAAAGGCTGTTTAACCAAGTGGGGTGGTGGGAGGCGGGAGGTCATGAGATGAAACCTCCGGGAATACGTCCAACCAGAGTTGGCGACCCTATAGCCTTGGGACCACGGACGTCAGACAGAGAGCCTTGGGAGATCGATGTTTAGAGAGTCTGGAACTTCTTGATAAAGACTGGCCAGAACTGGTGTAAAGATCACGTGAAATAATGTAGTAAGAAAGATATCAAAATGGCGATATTGTAATGTGCAGTTAGAAAATAAAGAAGTTTAAGAACATTTGAATCTGGCAACCAAATATCATTAGCAACTTAATCATTTTATTGTTTTCACAGAGAATTACATAGAATATACAGCACAGAAACATGCCATTCGGCTTAACCAGTCCATGCTGGCGTTTATTCTCCACTCAAGCCTATTATGCTCCACTTGACCAAGTCTTTGACACACGCAATGCCTTTAAGCAGTCGACATACAGAAAAATAAACACAATTACCCCATTTCCCCTCTGGGTAGAGATGTAGCCTTCGCCGATCCTTTCAGTTCTGACTGTCTCTACAGATCTTTATAGGCCTCTAGTCACGCACACTGGCCTAGATGATTCATTAACCAAAAGTATTAAGAGAAATGGGGCAAAGGCAGGTATATTGAGTTAGGTTACAGATCAGCCCATGATCTCATTGAATGGCGGAACAGGCTCGAGGGGCTAAATGGTCTACTCCTGTTCCTATGTTTCTATGATGTTATTGTGAACAAATGTTATTGTGAACAAGACTCCCAGAAATGAGGTAGTTCCTATGAAACACCAGATGCCAACCTGTCTACCATCTCGGCATATAACTAGTCACCTTGGCCCGATTGTCCCACTTCCTATCGCTACCTTGGGCCCATTGTATTGACAAAAAAAATCAACAGGCATGAATCACACATCCTGCACTTTCAGCAAAAGCTAAACAGCACAGTCAGCTAAATTGTACCTTGATGCTGTAAACCCTAATGCATCCTGGGAATTAACAATTTTAACCATTTCATTATTTCTAGTTACAGTAAAAATCCACAAGCTATTTATAAGTAAAATGAAAGCAAAAACCTTAATCAAATGAGATTAAATCAAATCCTAACCCTATGTATATATGATTGGAACAGCCACATAAATACTGTGGCTACAAGAGCAGGTCAGAGGCTGGGCATTCTATGGCGAGTGTCTCACCTCCTGACTCCCCAAAGCCTTTCCACTATCTAGAATACACAAGTAAGGAGTGTGATGGAATATTCTCCACTTGCCTGGATGAGTGCAGCTCCAACAACACTCAAGAAGCTCGACACCATCCAGATCAAAGCAGCCCGCTTGATTGGCACCCCATCCACCACCTTAAACATTCACTCCCTCCACCACCGGCGTACCGTGGCTGCAGTGTGTACCATCTACAAGATGCACTGCAGCAACTCGCCAAGGCTTCTTCGGCAGCACCTCACAAACCCGCGACCTCTACCACCTAGAAGGACAAGGGCAGCAGGCACATGGGAACACCACCACCTCCAAGTTCCCCTCCAAGTCACACACCATCCTGACTTGGAAATATATCGCCGTTCCTTCATCGTCGCTGGGTCAAAATCCTGGAACTCCCTCCCTAACAGCACTGTGGGAGTACCTTCACCACACAGACTGCAGCGGTTCAAGAAGGCGGCTCACCACCACCTTCTCAAGGACAATTAAGGATGGGCTTTAAATGCTGGCCTTGCCAGCGACGCTCACATCCCAGGACCGAATTTTTAAAAAGTGTGTCTACCAAAAGAAAGAGATCTAGAAGGTTGAGCTCAAGTGTTTGTAACATATGTTCTTCTACAGCAAGGCATTGTTTGTACTCTTGGTGTTGGCTCTAAGTATCTATGTTCATTTAACCCTTAATAAACCTGCAAGTGTTTGATTCCTGCAGCCAGAACTCTTACTTGTGGCACCTGTGGCTCAATGGTCGCACTCTCGCCTCTGAGTCAGAAGGTTTTGGGTTCATAGTCCCACTCCAGAGGCTTGAACACATATTCTCGGCTCAGCACTTCAGTGCAGTACTGAGGGAGCACTGCACTGTTGGAGGTGCTGTCTTTCAGATGAAACATTAAACTGATGCCCAGTCTGCCCTCTCAGGTGAACATAAAAGATCCTATGGGACTATTCGAATAAAAGCAGGGTCATTCTCCTGGTGTCCTGGCCAATATTTATCCCTCTACCAACATCATTAAAAACAGATTATCTGGTTTTATGTCATTGCTGTTTGTGGGAGCTTGCTGTGCGCAAATTAGCTGCCGCATTTCTTACATTACAACAATAACTACTCTTCAAAAGTACTTAATTGGCTGTAAAGCGCTTTGGGACATCTGAGGTCATGAAAGGCGCTATATAAATGCAAGTTCTTTATTTCTGGTATATAGACAAGGACTGCGGCCTCTGCCTATATTATTACAAAAGCACATTCCAACAGAATCATACTCTCTTCATACAGAGCCCTGCAGAACAAAGGCTTTGAAATAGCAGAGAGGGGAGAAATCAACGTAAAAGGCAAAGGGAAAATGATCACCTACTTCCTGGTCCAGAACCTGCGTGCCACTGAGGATGACATCATGGGTCAGCCACCAATGGGCAGTGGGGGAGATTCCAACCAATCCAATGACTGCAGCAATGGGAAATCTGACCAGTGTAAGCAGAACGGTGAGTTTAACTAGAGGGGTGATACAACTCTGACAATTATATGGAATTTTTTGCAACCAGAATTCAAAAGTGACAACTGCAGCTAGCATTGTCAAGGCATAAGTAACTTTTAGATAAAAACAACACAGTGTAAACAACAAAGTGCAAAGTACCAGTGATAAGTGCTGTGTTAGAAAAGGTTTAGTACACAAATAATGACATTTGTTTAGTTGGGAATATTTATATTAGGCCGATGGGCCCTGTCATGTAATTATCCTCCACTCACTGCATTTTGCTGGAGAAATCACCCTGCTTTTATCGGGAGACATTGCTGTAGTTTTGGTCATAAGTTCTATTTACTGTAGTTTGTAGAGACTCTTTTTAAATAGATTCTGTAGACTGTTTGCTGTAATGCACTGTTTAAATAGACTCTGTTTTCTGAGCAAATAGACTTTGTTTGCTGTAAAATAGTTTGTTTGCGGTGAGCCCTGCCATAAGTACCACCCCGCTTTGAACTCATTGGCTCACACAATGCAGCTCATTGGCTGACATGGTGGTGTCAATAGACACTCTCTGTGTCAAATGCAGCCACATGAAAGGATTTATTCACCTGACCTGACTGCAGATATTGATGATTTTGATTAACTTTTTTCCCTTCACTGATAAATTTTTCTCCTTTTTCTAATTTCATGCTGTCTCCCACCACCAGCAAAGTTGCAGACTCAGGGCTACTGCATGAGCAGCCGGTAGGAGGTGACCTATTGAGCGCGATTTTCACTGCCCTTTGCCTTGCGTTAATGGGGCGGTAATGGCTTTTTAACATGGAAATCGGCACCCTGTGACGTAAATAGGACCCCGATTACCATTTAGGTCGGAACTGGTTGGGGCTTGCACAGTGCAGGCTTCGCAGGGGCGATGGAAGAGAAGAAAACTTTTTGAGAAGATTTGCTGACTAAATGGCACTTTTAACAGCCTAATGGCACTATGCGATATTGGTAAGGAATGTGTTAATGCATCCATATGGAATTCATCTGTCTGCCTTTCTATCTCCATTTAAAGGTAATGATTAATGTCTTCATTAAAATAGAAGAAAACATAATTTTATATAACACTTTAACACATTTGCTACTAATATCGTACAATAAAATTTCAACCAATAATTGTTATTTATTACCAATAATTTAACCAGTTACCTGCCAGAGGAAAAATTGTGATATTGAGATCAAACAATAAGGTTTTATGGTCAAAAATCACTGATTAAAGAGTAGCTGAGAGGAAATAATGATTGCAGGTGTGTCATGGTCTAATCTCAAGATTAATGCAAATTGTAATCAGCCATTACTGAATTCATAGCTAACCTCTTATTCAATTTGCAGAACAAAATAATAATGAAGATCAAGTTCACAAGACTGTCGTTGCGATGAAATATGCTGATAGTGAACGTATACCCGCAGGCGGTCGCACACCTTCTGGTAAGTTGCATCAGACAAAGGTCCTCTACCAACCTGCCCCCACCACACAGTACTGCTCCCCGATTATCAAAATCCATGACAAGGCCTTGGACAACGTGGACCACTTTCCATACCTCGGGAGCCTACTGTCAACAAGGGCAGACGTCGATGACGAAGTCCAACCCTGCCTTCAGTGTGCCAGTGCAGCCTTCGGTCGCCTGAGGAAGAGAGTGTTTGAAGACCAGGACCTCAAACCCAGCACCAAGCTCATGGTCTACAGAGCAGTAGTGATACCCGCCCTCCTGTATGCCTCAGAGACATGGACCATGTACAGCAGGCACCTCAAAGCACTGGAGAGGTACTACCAACGCTGCCTCCGCAAGATCCTGCAAATCCATTGGCAGGATAGGCGCACCAACGTCAGTGTTCTCGCTCAGGCCAACATCCCCAGCATCGAAGCTTTGACCACGCTCGATCAGCTCCGATGGATAGGCCACATCGTCAGCATGCCCAATACGAGACTCCCAAAACAAGCGCTCTACTCGGAGCTCCGACACGGCAAGAGAGCCCCAGGTGGGCAGAGGATACCCTCAAAGCCTCCTTGAAAAAGTGTAACATCCCCACCGACACCTGGGAATCCCTGGCCCAAGACCGCACAAAGTGGAGGAGAAGCATCCGGGAAGGCGCCGAACACCTCGAGTCTCTTCGCCGGGAGCAAGCAGAAGCCAAGCGCAAACAGCGCAAGGAGCGCACGTCAACCCAAGTGCCCCACCCACCCGCCCCTTCAACCACCGTCTGCCCCACCTGTGACAGAGACTGTAGGTCCCGCATTGGACTCATCAGTCACCTGAGAACTCATTTTTAATGTGGAAGCAAGTCATGCCTCGGTTCCGAGGGACTGCCGAAGAAGAAGAAGAAGTTGCATGAACACTGTTAAGGCCTGCCTTGCTGTTCAGCCAGTTTTCAAATGGCCTGCTTCACAAAAGACAAAGAAACAAATCAGATCAGTGTTATTAAAATCTAAATTATCTAAATTATTAAAAGCCAGAAACAGTGGAAGCCCAAAGAGACATAGGGGTCCATGTACATAGATTATTAAAATGTCATGGACAGGTACAGAAAATAATCAAAAAGACTATTGGAATGCTGGGCTTTATACCTAGAGGACTAGAATACAAGGGGGTCAGAAGTTATGCTGCAGCTATACAAAGCCCTGGTTAGTCCACACCTCAAGTACTGTGTTCAGTTCTGGGCACCACACCTTAGGAAGGATATATTGGCCTTGGAGGGAGTGCAGCGTAGATTTACCAGAATGATACCTGGACTCCAAGGGTTAAATTACTACATTACAACAGTGACTACACTTCAAAATTACTTCAGTGGCTGTAAAGCGCTTTGGGACGTCCGGTGGTCATAAAAGGAGCTATATAAATATTAAACCAGTTATTTTCCTGAAAGAGTGAGGACTTGAGGAAATTTTTGGACAAGACTAAAAGATGTCCCTGTAGGTCAGTGAGGACAGGGGTGATGGGTGAGTGGGACTCGGTGCGGGATAGAATGCAGGCAGCAGATTTTTTGCTGAACTGAAGTTTACGGAGGAGGGAGAATGGGAGGCCGGCCAGTAGAGCATTGGAATATTCGAAACAACAACAGAAAACGCTGGAAAAACTCAGCAGGCCAGGCAACATCCGTGGAGAGAGAAACAGAGTTAACGTTTCAGGTCGAAACCCTTTGTCAGAACTGAGAAAAGAGCAGGAAATGAAACATAAAAAAGCAAGGGGGAGGCTGGGGGGGAGGAATAAAAGAACAAAAGGGGTGGTCTATGGTAAGTAGAGACAATAAGAGATGCTCAAGGCAAGACGAGATGGTAATAGGACAGGTTAAGAAACAAAAGATGGCTCACAAGTGTGAAGTGTGAAATGCTGGCAGAATGAGAGACAGCTGCCGTGGGGGGAGAGAGAGAAAAAAAAGGGAAAAGGCACAAACCAAAAGGGTGGATAAAATATATATATATATGTGGTAGGGGCTGAGGTTATGATCTGAAATTGTTGAACTCGAGATTGAGTCCGGAGGGCTGTAAAGTGCCTAATCGGAAGATGAGGTGCTGTTCCCCGAGCTTACGCTGAGCTTCCATGGAACAATGCACGAGGCCGAGGACAATGAGGTCTGAGTGGGAGTGGAGAGGTGAATTAAAATGACAAGTGACCAGAAGCTCGGGGTCACCCTTACGGACTGAACGGAGGTGTTCCGCAATATAGAGGAGACCACATCGTGAGCAGCGAATACAGTATACTAGATTGCAAGAAGTACAAGTAAATCGCTGTTTCACCTGGAAGGGGTGTTTGGGGCCCTGGAGAGTGGGAAGGGGGGATGTATAAGGGCAGGTGTTGCATCTCCTGCGCTTGCACGGGAAGGTGCCGGGCGAAGGGGAAGGGGTGCTGGGGGTGATAGAGGAGTGGACTAGGGTGTCTCGGAGGGAGCAGTCCCTACGGAATGCTGAAAGGGGAGGTGAGGGGAAGATACATTTGGTGGTGGGATCACGTTGGAGGTGGCGGAAATGGCGGAGGATGATCCGTTGAATGTGGAGGCTGGTGGGGTGAAAGGTGAGGACAAGGGGAACTCTATCGTGGTTCCGGGAGGGAGGGGCCGGGGTGAGGGCAGAAGTGCGGGAGATAGAACGGACACGGTCGAGGGCCGTGTCGACCACGGTAGAGGGGAATCCTCGGTTGAGGAAAAAGGAAGACATGTCGGAAGCACTGGTATGGAAGGTGGCATCGTCGGAGCAGATGCGGCGGAGACAGAGAAACTGGGAGAAGGGAATAGAGTCCTTACAGGAGGCGGGGTGGGAGGAAGTGTAGTCCAGGTAGCTGTGGGAGTCAGTGGGCTTGTAGTGAATGTTGGTCAATATCCTATCCCCGGAGATGGAGACGGAGAAGTCGAGGAAGGGAAGGGAAGAGTCGGAGATGGACCATGTGAAGGTGAGGAAAGGGTGGAAATTGGAGGCAAAGTGAATGAAATTGTCCAGTTCAGGGCGAGAGCAGGAAACGACACCGATGCAGTCGTCAATGTACCGGAAAAAGAGGTGAGGGAGGGGACCCGAGTAGGACTGGAACAAAGAGTGTTCCACATATCCCACGAAAAGGTAGGCATAGCTAGGACCCATGCGGGTACCCATAGCATTGGAATAGTCGAGTTTGGAGGTGGCAAAGGCATAGATGAGGGCCCAGAACAACTGGGAACTGGGCTGAGATAACCTAAACTAAATTCCACTTAGGATGCTTGCAGAGAGGAAGCGCTATTCCCCACGTTCTGATGTAAAAGACAAAGTTGCCAGCACATTGTGCTGCCCAGTCCCCAAGACAGAACTTTTCTAACACTATCACTAATGGCTAAAAATTCTTCCTCCTGTCACCAAAACTATTACACGCAAAATTAAAACAGTTGGTTTTAGATTCCTAGAGGACTAGACTATGTTTCATCCCCAGGCCCGCCTAGATTACACTGCTCCAGCCTCAGTCCAGGAATTTCATTCCCAGGGCATTCTGTTTGCCTGACCTAGAACAAGAACAACAAGATGTTCCTAAAGATTGACCTCACCCAGCCAAACATGTCATGGTGCTTTACAGAGGGGAAGAATAAAGAAAACGAGCAAATAGTTGACTCCAAGGAATCGAAGGAAAGTGCTTAAAATATTAACCAATGAGATAAATACCATGTAACCGTCTCAAGTACAGATGCATTTAAGGGGAGGCTAGACAAGCATATGAGGGAGAAGTGAAGAGAGGGTTACGCTGATAGATTTAGATGAGGAAAGACGGGAGGAGGCTCGTGTGGAGCATAAACACCGGCATGGACTGGTTGGGCCGAATGGCCTGTTTCTGTGCCGTATATCCGATATGTAATCCTATGTAAATTCCTCTTTCAAACTTGTGCTAGCTGAAGCCTATGAAACAGTATAGATATCAAATCATAGTCTTTTGATTGGATAGTTTTTTATTACATTTGTTCTCCTGATGTGGGCAAAACAGAGAGGATTATTAAGATACCATCCACCACCATAAACATACACTCCCTCCACCACTGGTGCACCGTGGCTGCAGTGTGTACCATCTACAAGATGCACTGCAGCAACTTGCCAAGGCTTCTTCGGCAGCACCTCACAAATCCGCGAACTCCACCATCTAGAAGGCAAAGGGCAGCAGGCGCATGGGAACACCGCCACCTGCAAGTTCCCCTCCAAGTCCTGACTTGGAATTGTATCGCCGTTCCTTCATCGTCACTGGGTCAAAATCCTGGAACTCCCTGCCTAACAGCGTTGTGGGAGTTTCTTCACCACACAGACTGCAGCGGTTCAAGAAACATAGAAACATAGAAGGTAGGAGCAGGAGTAGGCCATTCGGCCCCTCGAGCCTGTTCTGCCATTCAATGAGATCATGGCTGATCATCCAAATTCAGTACCCTGTCCCTGCTTTCTCCCCATATCCCTTGATCCCTTTAGCCTTAAGAAATATATCTAACTCCTTCTTGAATATATTTAATGAATTGGCCTCAACTGCCTTCTGTGGTAGAGAATTCCACAGGTTCACCACTCTCTGGGTGAAGAAATTCCTCCTCATCTCAGTCCTAAATGGCCTACCCCTTATCCTTAGACTGTGACCCCTGGTTCTGGACTCCCCCGCCATCGGGAACATCCTTCCTGCATCTAGTCTGTCTAGTCCTGTTAGAATTTTATAAGTTTCAATGAGATCCCCTCTCATTCTTCTAAACTCCAGCGAATATAAGCCTAATCGACCCAATCTCTCTTCATGCGTCATTCCTGCCATCCCAGGTATCAGTCTGGTGAATCTTCGCTGTACTCCCTCCATGGCAAGAACATCCTTCCTCAGATAAGGCGACCAAAACTGCACACAATACTCAAGGTGCAGTCTCACCAAGGCCCTGTACAACTGCAGCAAAAATGAGAAGTCGCACAACACCAGGTTATAGTCCAACAGATTTATTTAAAATTACAAGCTTTCGGAGCTGTCGCCCCTTCGTCAGGCAAAGTTACAAAGTAATTTTAAATAAATCTATTGGACTATAACCTGGTGTTGTGCGACTTCTCATTTTTGTCCACCCCAGTCCAACGCCGGCATCTCCGCATCACAACTGCAGCAAGACATCCTTGCTCCTGTACTCGAATCCTCTCGCTATGAAGGCCAACATACCATTTGCCTTCTTAACCGCCTGCTGCACCTGCATGTTTACCTTCAGCGACTGGTGCACAAGGACACCCAGGTCTTGTTGCACTTCCCCTTTTCCCAATCTATTGCCGTTCAGATAATAATCTGCCTTCCTGTTTTTGCTACCAAAGTGGATAACCTCACATTTATCCACA
Source organism: Squalus acanthias (assembly GCA_030390025.1). NCBI lineage: Eukaryota > Metazoa > Chordata > Chondrichthyes > Squaliformes > Squalidae > Squalus > Squalus acanthias. The sequence continues at coordinate 116,209,705 of CM059429.1, read as the reverse complement.
TTATACTGCATCTGCCATGCATCTGCCCAATCACCCAACCTGTCCAAATCATACTGGAGTTTCTCTGCATCCTCCTCACAGCACACACGCCCACCCAGCTTTGTGTCGTCTGCAAACTTGGAGATATTACATCTAGTTCCCTCGTCTAGATCATTAATATATATTGTGAATAGCTGGGTTCCTAGCACCGATCCCTGCGGTACCCCACTAGTCACTGCCTGCCACTCGGAAAAAGACCCGTTTATTCCAACTCTTTGCTTCCTGTCTGCCAACCAGTTCTCTATCCAAGTCAGTACCTTACCCCAATCCCATGTGCTAATCTCTTATGCGGGACCTTATCGAAAGCCTTCTGAAAGTCCAAATACACCACATCCACTGGTTCTCCCTTATCTATTCTACCAGTTACATCCTCAAAAAATTCCAGTAGGTTAGTCAAGCATGATTTACCTTTTGTAAATCCATGTTGACTTTGTCCGATCCTGTCACTGTTTTCCAAGTGCTCTGCTATTACATCTTTTATAATGGATTCTAGCATTTTCCCCACTACCGATGTCAGGCTAATTCCCCGTTTTCTCTCTACCACCTTTTTTAAATAGTGGGGTTACATTAGCTACCCTCCAATCCATGGGAACTGTTCCAGAGTCTATAGAATTTTGGAAGATGACCAGCAATGCATCTACTATTTCTAGGGCCACTTCCTTAAGTACCCTAGGATGCAGATTATCAGGCCCTGGGGATTTATTGGCCTTCAATCCCGTCAATTTCCCTAACACCATTTCCCTACAAATACTGATTTCATTCAATTCCTCCCTCTCATTAGACCCTATGTTCCCCGACATCTCTGGGAGGTTATTTGTGTCCTCCTTTGTGAAGACAGAACCAAAGTATGTATTTAATTGGTCTGCCATTTCTTTGTTCCCCATTATAAATTCCCCTGATTCTGACTGCAAGGGACCTACGCTTGACTTCACCAATCTTTTTCTCTTCACATATCTATAGAAGCTTTTACAGTCAGTTTTTATGTTCCCTGAAAGCTTACTCTCATATTCTATTTTCCCCCTCTTAATTAATCCCTTTGTCCTCCTTTGCTGAATCCTAAACTGCTCCCAATCCTTAGGTTTACTGCTTTTTCTGGCCAATTTATATGTCCTCTCCTTGGATCTTATGCTATCCCTAATTTCCCTTGTTGGCCACGGTTGAGTCACCTTTTTTGTTTTATTTTTATGCCAAACAGGGATGAACAAATTCTGTAGTTCATCCATGCGATCTTTAAATGTTTGCCATTGCCTATCCACCGTCAACCCTTTAAATAACGCTCCCCAATCCATCCTAGCCAACTCGCGCCTCATACCATCATAGTTTCCTTTATTTAAATTCAAGAAGGCGGCTCATCACCACCTTCTCAAGGGCAATTAGGGATGGGCAATAAATGCTGGCCTTGCCAACGATGCCCACATCCCGTGAATGAATAAAACTTTATAGGCAGGTGGCAGAGGTGATTGGTTGTAAATGGCTATGGACCATCATTTAGGGTTGCAATTTTTATTGTTTGGTGAGACTTGATATTGGCTTTGTACGTGGACAATGTTGGATCTGAACCATTCTTATTGTAGCTGATCTTCAATGGCCTCTGGTTTCAGTTCGGATCACCAGTGTTTGCCTATGATTCTCTCATACCAAAATGGAACAGATCTGAAAAATGGAACCATTGTTGGCTGTGCCTTCAGCTGTCTAGGCCTGAAGGTCTGGAATTCCCTCCCTAAACCTATCTGCATCTCCACCTCTCTCTCTCTCCTCCTCTAAGACGCACCTTAAAACCTACCTCTTTGACCAAGTGTTTGGTCACCTATTCTAATGTCTCCTTCTGTGGCTCAGTGTCAATTTTTGACTGATTACGCTCCTGTGAAGTGTCTTGGGACGTCCTACTACATTAAAGACGCTATATAAATACACGTTGTTGTTGCTTGGTGTTGGAATTACAATTTTAAATGAGTGTTGTTCCCAAAGCTACCATCCAGCAAATCTTTGGCATTTGTTTTATAAAAGAACACATATTATCGTACCACTATTCTGACTGTTCTGGATTTATTTTCGCTCCTCAGTTCGCAAACTCAACTAAAGAAGGAGCTCTCCCCTGCATTGTCCACTTTCTAAATATAGAGCACTTTATTTCATTTATTTTAATAGATTAATCTTGTACAGCTCATAATTTGGCTTTTGCTGAGCAGTTAATGCATCAATGATACACGATGACTATGAATGGTGAACCAATTCAGTACATGCAACACACGAGCATTGGTTTTAAATTTTGAGCGTATAATTTTACGAGTTGTCTGTAATAATGTCAACTCTTTTTATTTTCACTACGAAGGCAGAGAAATCAACAGATCCAAATGTAACAAGAGCCCAGAGAGTACTGCAATCTCCAGGGGAGAAGATGGAGCAAAGTCAGAACTGGACCTGAATAATGAGGAGCCTCTCAGCAAGGAAAATGGAAAGTCAGAGTTTTGTATCATATTGTAAACAGAGTGCACCCAACTCGAGCCGGACCTTAGTTCATTTTGTTTTCATCTTGAATCGTGTTGAAAAGATAAAAATGAAGTTAGTTTATCATTTTTTGGGGGAATGTTGAAACGTCAGACTGAGTTTCCCTCAGAAACATTTCCATTGTGTTTCACCAAATAATTTTAAAATATTCATAAATTTCTACAACATTACATCCTACTGAGGTCTTTAGGTCTCTTTACTTTCTCAAATGTTTCGTGGATAAGTAAAAATAATAAATAAGATATAATACTGAAGCTCAGTGAGCAAGTCTGGGAAGAGCAGAGGCAACGAACTCAAGTGTTATGGAATTATTCCTATACAACGCTTTTGACCGCAGTATTTCCAGCCATGCTGGGAACATTAAAACTAACGATTTCTTGTATAGTTCTCATTATTTCTTCTGCTACCCCTTCACACCTCCTTCCCAAAAGGCCCTTTCCTATGTAACACAGTGACAATCCAGACAGTATCGTTTGTAGACCAGAGATATATCAGAGTAAGATTCAACTGGTAGACAGTCAGAAGTACACAGTAAATCTTGCTTGCTCCCAAAATTACAATCTTCATCAAAACACGCTTTAGCTTCTGTGATTAATGACACATTGAACCTGCTTCCCCACTCGCCCTGTGAATTGCACTCTCAAACACCACTCCGTCAATATACATTTAGATTTCAGCTCTAATACCATGTGGTGCCCTGTGACCTTACTGTTGGAACTGATAGGACAACAAAAGCAGTTTCAGGCTCTGATTTTGTTTAAAAATTCATTCTCAGGATGTGGGTGCCACTGGCAAGCCCAACAATTATTGCCCATCTCTAGTTGCCCATACAACAGCGGAGGCGCAAACAGCGGAAGGAGCGCACGTCAACCCAAGCACCTCACCCACCCACCCCTTCAACCACCGTCTGCCCCACCTGTGACAGAGACTGTAGGTCCGGCGTTGGACTCATCAGTCACCTGAGAACACATTTTTAATGTGGAAGCAAGTCATCCTCGGTTCTGAGGGACTGCCTAAGAAGAAGAAGATACAACTGAGTATTTGTGAGGCCACTTCAATGGCCAGTTAGAGTCACCCACGTTGGTGTGGGACTGCACTCATGTATAGGCCAGACCAGGTAAGGGCAGCAGGTTTCTTTCTCTAAAGGACTTAGTGAGCCAGTTGGGGTTTTAACGACAATCCAACAGCTTCATGGTCACTTTTACTGACACCAGCTTTTTGTTTAAACTGATGTCAAATTTTCAAAGTGCTAGGGTGGGATTTGTACTCACGCTGTCTGGATTATTAGTCCAGCAACATAGTCACTACACTACCGTATTGTGCGGTGTGATATTAGTAATGAACATCTCACTTTGACCCCTAGAAACTCAGGCCAGAACAGGAAAAACATACTCTCTGCTGTTTTTCAGGGACAGAGCCTGTTGCTACGAGTGATTTCAGGTGGTTCCTCAGAGGTGTTCTAAACCTTTCCTGTATCAATGTGCCAGTTTCAGGTGGCGTGCCATAGAGGTACTAAATCATCAATCCTGGGGGAGGCTCTCTCTATTCCTGATTTGAAGATCAGGTGGTTCCTTAGCTGTCGAGGTTCTTGAGTCAACTCCCAATTCATAACTTCTTTTCATTAAAAGTGCAGTACCTAGTGGCCATCTGCTGTATTGCAGGCACCATGTGGGCTGCTTCTGGGTTGGAGCTTGGGGTTGCTCGAGCTTGGATTCAAGCAGCTGGCCTGGAGCCCCTTGTGATGGCAGCTATCTTGACAGTGGAATCCTTTTGTGAAATATGCTGACAGTTATTCAGGGTCAGGATTGCAGGTTTGGCACTGTGTACATTAGCTGGTAGCCCAAATCCTGGAGATGTAGGCTTGGACAAGGGACTGGACATTCCCATCCTAGCCACTTTGGAAAGCAGGGCTGGTGTTCTGGAGCCAATACATGGGCTTAGTTGAACTGAGAAATTCTATTTTATATATTCAAGCCAATGAGACCCATTTTGACTTACATCATTAACACAAGCAAGATTACACATTCTTACAACTGATCATTATGACTAGGGTGATAGTATTCTGCTTTGAACCTGGTGGTACATGGAATACATGAGCACAGACATACATACACACACACACGGGGACACATGCACATACACAGGCACACACACATATACACACACATGTAGACTCATACGCAAATAGACAAATGCACATATATGCACACACACACATATATAGATACAGACAGACATACACAGGCACACACACACACACACACATATATATAGATGCAGACATATGTACACACACACACTCATACTCACACTCCTGGGCACAAATACACATACACACACATAAAAAGACACAGACACACACACAACGTGCACACACTTACTCTTTCTAATAGGAGGAAAGTGAATCAATGTGATGCTTTCAAAGCAGCACTGAAAGCAATTAAACAACTCAATCCATGCCCAAAATACAAGGTCAAATCAATCCGGACTTTTCAGATCTGAACTGAGTGCAGCAAGCACAGAGTGAACAACTGGGAGTTTGGTAAGTATGGGAGTTCGGTGAAGTGGAGGAAGGAGGTGCTTGCTTTTCCTAACTTCTCCCGCAGAGCGGCGGTAGACCTGAGCGGGAGCAGACCGAGGCCCGAGAGCGGGGATAAAAGCAGCAGCAGACCAGCATCAACAAGAGAAAATGGCAGTGTGACATCACAGGTAAGGCAGGTAAGTGATTGGCAGTGACTGTGGGCTAAGTTTTAAGTTAACATATAACATATAACTAAATTTTAAAAACTAAACTTAATTTAATTAATTTAATAAACTAAACGAGGTAAATAATTTGATTAACACTAAACTAATTAATTAAATAAACAAAATAATGGGAGAACAGGAGATGTGTTGCTGCTGCAATATGTGGGAGCTTGTGGACATTTTTGTCCAGGGTGACTACATCTGCGGTAAGTGTCTGTGGCTCGAGGAACTTCGGCTCTGAGTTGAGGAGCTGGAGTCCAAGCTGCAGACATTGCGAGACATCAGGGAGGAAGTTACCTGGACCTTTTGCTCCAGGAGGCAGCCACACCCCTTAGATTAAATACTTTAGAATTGACACGTGGTCAGGGACAGGAGGGTGTGACTGCGAGTGAGGCAGGTACGGGGATCCAGGAGGTAGTACTGCAGGAGCCTCAGTCCCTGAACTTGTCCAATAGATTTGAGGTTCTTGTAACCCTCGTGGACAAGTGTGGGGACTGCAGGGAGGACGAGCAAACTGACCACGGCACCGTGGTACAGGAAGCCATTCAAGTGGGGGGAGTAAAAAAGGTGGTTGTAGTAGGCGACAGTATAGTTAGGGGGATAGACACTGTTCTCTGCAGCCAGGCAGCGTGAGTCCCGAAGGCTATGTTGCCTACCCGGTGCCAGGGTAAAGGACATCTCCTCCGGGCTGGAGAAGAACTTGGAGTGGGTGGGGGGGGATCCCGTTGTCCATGTAGGTACCAACGACATAGGTAGGACAAAGAAAGAGGTTCTGCTGAAAGAGTTTGAGCAACTAGGGACTAAATTAAAAAGCAGAACCACAAAGGTCATAATCTCTGGATTAATACCGGAGCCATGAGCAAATTGGCATAGGGTCAATAGAATCTGGGAGATGAATGCGTGGCTCAAAGATTGGTGTGGGAGAAGTGGGTTTCGATTCATGGGGCACTGGCACCAGTACTGGGGAAAGAGAGAGCTGTTCCGTTGGGACGGACTACACCTGAACCATGCTGGGACCAGAGTTCTAGCGAATTGAATAACTAGGGAGGTAGATAAGGCTTTAAATTAAATAAGTGGAGGGTCCCGGTGGAGAGAAATCTAGAATGCTAAAGAGAAAAGACAAGAAAGCAGTGCAGGAAAGTGATTGGGGTAAGGATAACCAGATTGTGTCAGGAAGGGACAGAGCGTACAAACAAAGGAATGCACTAACAAATAGGGTCCGGGTAAGAAAAAATGGTAAGACAAATAGCGCCATAGTACAAAAAAATGTTAAGATGTCTAAAAATGTTAAAAACACAAATCTAAAGGCACTGTATCTGAATGCACGAAGCATTCATAATAAGGTAGACGAATTAACAGCGCAAATAGATGTAAACGGATATGATATAATTGCGATTACAGAGACATGGCTGCAGGGTGACCAAGGCTGGGAGCTGAATATCCAAGGATATTCAATATTTAGGGAGGATAGGCAAAAAAGAAAAGGAGGTGGGGTGGCATTGTTAGTAAAGGATGAAATCAGAGCAATAGTGAGAAAGGATATTTGCTCAGAAAATCAAGATGTAGAATCAGTCTGGGTGGAGCTAAAAAGCACCAAGGGGCAGAAAAAATTAGTAGGAGTTGTCTATAGGCCTCCAAACAGTAGTGGTAATGTAGGGGATGGCATTAAACAGGAAATTAGAGATGCATGTAACAAGGGTACTACAGTAATCATGGGTGACTTTAATCTACATATAGACTGGCCAAACCAAATTAGCAATAATACTGAGGAGGATGAATTCCTGGAGTGTGTACGAGATGTTTTTTTAGACCAGTACATTGAGGAGCCAACTAGGGAACAGGCTATCCTAGATTGGGTATTGTTCAATGAGAAGGGGTTAATTAATCATCTTGTTGTGTGGGGTCCTTTAGGGAAGAGTGACCATAACATGATGGAATTCTTCATAAGATGGAAAGTGAAAAAGTCCAATCCGAAACTAGGGTCCTAAATCTAAACAAAGGAAACTACAAAGGTATGAGGAATGAGTTGGCTATGATAGATTTGGAAGCTTCATTAAAAGGCATGACGGTGGATAGGCAATGGCTAACATTTAAGGAACGAATGCATGAATTGCAACAGTTATACATTCCTTTCTGGCGCAAAAACACAAAAGGAAAAGCAGCCCAACCGTGGCTAACAAAAGAAATTAAGGATAGTATTAGATCGAAAGAGGAGTCATTTAAAGTTGCCAGAAAAAGTAGCAAGCCTGAGGATTGGGAGCAGTTTAGAGTTCAGCAAAAAAGGACCAAGAGATTGATTAAGAGGGGAAAAATAGAGTATGAGAGTAAACTTGCAAAGAACATAAAAGCGGATTGTAAAAGCTTCTACAAGTATGTAAAAAGAAAAAGAGTAGTGAAGACAAATGTAGGTCCTTTACGGTCAGAAACGGGAGAATTTATAATCGGGAACAAGGAAATGGCAGAGCAATTAAACAAATACTTTGGTTCTGTCTTCACGGAAGAGGACACAAATAACTTCCCAGAAATGCTAGGGAACCAAGGGTCCAGTGAGAAGGAGGAATTAAAGGAAATTAGTATTCATAAAAAAATAGTGCTGGAGAAATTAATGGGACGGAAAGCCGATAAATCCCCAGGGCCTGATAATCTGCATCGCAGAGTACTAAAAGAGGTAGCCATGGAAATAGTGGATGCATTGGTTGTCATCTTCCAAAATTCTATAGAATATGGAACAGTTCCTGCAGATTGGAGGATGGCAAATGTAACCCCACTATTTAAAAAAGGAGGGAGAGAGAAAACAGGGAACTACAGACCGGTTAGCCTAACATCAGTAGTAGGGAAAATGCTAGAGTCTATTATAAAGGATGTGATAACAGGACACTTAGAAAATATCAACAGGATTAGACAAAGTCAACATGGATTTATGAAAGGGAAATCTTGTTTGACAAACCTACTGGAGTTTTGTGAGGATGTAACTGGTAGAATAGATAAGGGAGAACCAGTGGATGTGGTGTATTTGGATTTTCAGAAGGTCTTTGATAAAGTCCCACATAAGAAGTTAGTGTGCAAAATTAAAGCACATGGGATTGGGGGTAATATACTGGCATGGATTGAAAATTGGTTAGCAGACAGGAAACAGAGAGTAGGAATAAATGGGTCTTTTCTGGGGTGGCAGGTGGTGACTAGTGAGGTACCGCAGGGATCAGTGCTTGGGCCCCAGCTAGTCACAATATATATCAATGATTTGGATGAGGGAACCAAATGTAATATTTCCAAGTTTGCTGATGACATGAAACTAGGTGGGATTGTGAGTTGTGAGGAGGATGCAAAGAGGCTTCAAGGTGATTTAGACAAGTTGAGTGAGTGGGCAAATACATGGCAGATGCAGTATAACATGGATAAATGTGAAGTTATCCACTTCGGTAGGAAAAACAGAAAGGCAGAAAATTATTTAAATGGTGATAGATTGGGAAATGTTGATGTACAAAGGGACCTGGATGTCCTTGTACACCAGTCACTGAAAGCAAACATGCAGGTGCAGCAAGCAGTGAGGAAGGTAAATGGTATGTTGGCCTTCATTGCAAGAGGATTTGAGTACAGGAGCAAGGGTGTCTTACTATAGTTATACAGGGCCTTGGTGAGACCACACCTGGAGTACTGTGTGCAGTTTTGGTCTCCTTACCTAAGAAAGGATATATTTGCCGTAGAGGGAGTGCAGCGAAGGTTCACCAGACTGATTCCTGGGATAGCAGAACTGTCATATGAGGAGAGATTGGGTCGACTAGGCCTGTATTCACTAGAGTTTAGAAGAATAAGAGGGGATCTCATTGAAACGTATAAAATTCTGACAGGGCTAGACAGACTGGATGCAGGGAGGATGTTTCCCCTGGCTGGGGGGGTCTAGAATGAGGGGTCACAGTCTCAGGATATGGGGTAAGACATTTAGGACTGAGATGAGGAGAAATTTCTTCACTCAGAGGGTGGTGAACCTGTGGAATTCTCTACCACAGAAGGCTGTGGAGGCCAAGTCACTGAATATATTTAAGAAGGAGCTAGATAGATTTCTAGACACAAAAGGCATCAAGGGATATGGGGAGAGAGCAGGAATATGGTATTGAGATAGAGGATCAGCCATGATCATATTGAATGGCGGAGCAGGCTCGAAGGGCCAAATGGCCGACTCCTGCTCCTATTTTTCTATGTTTCTATCAACCCAGCAGCTGGATGGAACAAAGTTCCAAAGCTTCCTTAGAGACCTTTCTGTAATGGGCAATCAATCCTTGCTTGTTCCTATGTTGTGCACCGTTTCCCTTGGAGCTTGCTCTATTTTGTTTTTTTTTCCATTTATTAGTGCCTCGTGCAGTCTTGCTGTCTTGCTTTGTGCTGATAATCACCAGTAAGAGGGAGAGAACCGTTCCTTCAGGTACACAAAATTGTAAACACATTCTGGTGTACGTTTGTGTAACAGACAGTGCAGAGAAAACCTTCCAACCCGTATTTCTCCAAAAGAAAGCCTTCATCATTAATTTTAGACTAACCTTTTACAAAGGACCAGGAGTAGGTCATTCAGCCCCTCGAGCCTGTTCCACCATTCAATTAGATCATGGGTGATCTGTTCCGCAACTCCACTTACCTACCATTTCTCCATATCCTTTAATACCCTTACCTAACAAAAATCAATCTCAGTCTTGAAAATTTCAGTTGACCCTGGGTGTCTACAGACCCATTAACAAAATATCAAAGTGAAGTTCTCCCAAACCACCTTTACCATCACATCCATCCCTGCGCAGTCAATGATGTTTCTGGGCTGGTGCTTATGAGGGATAGAGCGAGTGAGAGTCTGTGCTACAAAGTACAGGCACTGCTGGGTGCTAAGGGGTCTACTTCTTTGTCTTGTACCAAATCTAGAGGAGGAAAAGAGAAAGAGAGGTTCAGATGGTTCCCTAAGGAGCCAAGCTCATGTCACTTTCAGTAGAAGGCATGATGTGAGGTTTTCATGATACAGAATTAATAAAGAGTGCCATAAAAAGTCATGACAAGCCCTTACCTAGCACTTTCCCTTTTGCTTTCCCATACCCTTGAGATGGATTCCCTGAACAGAAGGTGCAGTGCTTCCTCCTCATAGAGACCACATGTTCAGGGGGGGCTGCCACTTGTAGCTGGGGTCTCCCTGCTGCTCTGGGCTGCCATGTCCTAGATAAAGGTAAGCTGAAAGGGCTAAATCCGCTTGCAACCATGAGGGGCAGTGTCGGCATCCGGCCCAAGGTGGCTGTGAGGAACAGGAAATTACATTCCACGTGAGGCCGAGGTGAATGAATGTAAGGATGTGAGTGAAGGGCCACTTCCAAGTGAAGGCCAGGGGTGGAAAGGGCACCACGCCAGCTCATAGGCACATGGTAAACCAGTCAGGTACTTCAACTCTGTGAATGAGAGGTTATTCTCAGTGGCAAACCTGCTTAGTACAGTGTATTCTTAAGTAGTATGGTAATTCCTGGTGAAAGGTGACTGGCTGTGCATTGAGGCGGTTGAGTTGGCTCTGACTACCCAGGCCACCACCCACCACTGGACCTCAGCAGATTTCTTTGATGTTCCCCCCGTCAGACCATCCCTGCAAGAACAGTTTCACATAAAGAATCTACAAAGTCTCTGTACCCTGCCTCAAATCCTTCAGATATTGTGAGGTGAGAGTGACTGCCCTTGACATCAAGGCAGCATTTGACAATGGGAATCGGGGGGAAAACTCTCTACTGGCTGGAGTCATACCTAGCACAAAGGAAGATGGTTGTGGTGGTTGGAGGTCAATCATCTCAGCCCCATGACATCACTGCAGGAGTTCCTCAGGGCAGTGTCCTCGGCCCAACCATCTCCAGCTGCTTCATCAATGACCTTCCCTCCATCATAAGGTCAGAAGGGGGATGATCGCTGATGACTGCACAGTGTTCAGTTCCATTCGCAACTCCTCAGATAATGAAGCAGTCCGTGCTCACATGCAGCAAGACCTGGATGACATTCAGGGTTGGGCTGATAAGTGGCAAGTAACATTCGCGCCAAACAAGTGCCAGGCAATGACTATCTCCAACAAGCGAGAGTCTAACCACCACCCCTTGACATTCAACGGCATTACCATCGCTGAATACCCCACCATCAACATCCTGGGGGTCACCATTGACCATAAACTTAACTGGACCAGCCATATAAATACTGTGGTAACAAGAACAGGTCAGAGGTTGGGTATTCTGCGGCGAATGTCTCACCTCCTGACACCACAAAGCCTTTCTACCATCTACAAGGCACAAGTCAGAAATGTGATGGAATACTCCCCACTTGCCTGGATGAGTGCAGCTGCAACAACACTCAAGAAGCTCAACACCATCCGGGACAAAGCAGCCCACTTGATTGGCACCCCATCCACCACCTTAAACATTAACTACCTCCACCACCGGCGCACCGTGGCTGCAGTGTGTACCATCTATAAAATGCACTGCAGCAACTCGCCAAGGCTTCTTCGACAGCACCTCCCAAACCTGCGACCTCTACCACCTAGAAGGACAAGGGCAGCAGGCACATGGGAACACGACCACTTGCAAGTTCCCCTCCAAGTCACTCACCATCCTGACGTGGAAATATATCGACTTTCCTTCATCATCGCTGGATCAAAATCCTGGAACTCCCTCTCTGACAGCACTGTGGGAGTACCTTCACCACATGGACTGCAGCGGTTCAAGAAGGTGGCTCACCACCACCTTCTCAAGGGCAAGTAAGGATGGGCAATAAATGCTGGCCTTGCCAGCGACGCCCACATCCCAGGAACGAATAATTAAAAAAACAAGTAGTTATATCTTTTCTGCAGCCAAAAGGTTGGTGAGGATGCCTGTCCCTTTAGGCTGCTGCAGGCCTTTAATTCCTGTAGCATAGAAATTTGGAAACATAGAAGATAGGAGCAGGAGTAGGCCATTCGGCCCCTCGAGCCTGCTCTGCCATTCGATGAGATCATGGCTGATCATCCAAACTCAGTACCCTGTACCTGCCTTCTCCCCATATCCCTTGATACCTTTAGCTTTAAGAAATATATCTAACTCCTTCTTGAATATATTTAATTACTTGGCCTCAACTACCTTCTGTGGCAGAGAATTTCACAGGTTCACCACTCTCTGGGTGAAGAAATTCTTCCTCATTTCTGTCCTAAATGGCTTACCCCTTATCCTTAGATTATGACCCCTGGTTCTGGACTCTCCGACCATCGGGAACATTCTTCCTGCATCTAGTTTGTCCAGACCTGTCAGAATTTTATATGTTTCGATGAGATCCCCTCTCATTCTTCTATACTCCAGCGAGTATAAGCCCAATTGACCCAATCTCTCCTCATATGTCATTCCTGCCTTCCCAGGTATCAGCCTTGTGAATCTTCGCTGAACTCCTTCCATGGCAAGAACATCCTTCCTCAGATAAGGCGACCAAAACTGCACACAGTACTCAAGGTGTGGTCTCACCAAGGCCCTGTACAACTGCAGCAGGACATCCCTGTTCCTATACTCAAACCCTTTCGCTATGAAGGCCAACATACCATTTGCCTTCTTCACCGCCTGCTGCACCTGCATGCTTACTTTCAGCGACTGGTGCACAAGGACACCCAGGTCCCGTTGCACTTCCCCTTCTCCCAATCTATTGCCATTCAGATAATAGTCTGCCTTTCTGTTTTTGACACCAAAGTGGATAACCTCGCATTTATCCACGTTATATTGCATCTGCCATGCTTCTGCCCACTCACCCAACCTGTCCAAATCATCCTGGAGTTTCTCAGTATCCTCCTCGCAGCACACACTCCCACCCAGCTTTGTGTCATCTGCAAACTTGGAGATATTACATTTAGTTCCCTTATCTAGATCATTAATGTATATTGTGAATAGCTGGGGTCCAAGGACCGATCCCTGCGGTACCCCACTAGTCACTGCTTGCCACTCGGAAAAAGACCCATTAATTCCTACTCTCTGCTTTCTGTCCGCCAACCAGTTCTCTATCCAAGTCAATACCTTGCCCCCAATCCCATGTGCCTTAACTTTACACGCTAATCTCTTATGCGGGACCTTATCGAAAGCCTTTTGAAAGTCCAAATACACCACATCCACTGGTTCTCCCTTATCTATTTTACCAGTTACATCCTCAAAAAATTCCAGATTAGTCAAGCACGATTTACCTTTTGTAAATCCATGTTGACTTTGTCCGATCCTGTCACTGTTTTTCAAGTGCTCAGCTATTACATCCTTTATAATGGACTCTAGCATTTTCCCCACTACCGATGTCAGGCTTACCGGTCTGTAATTCCCCGCTTTCTCTCTACCACCCTTTTTGAATAGTGGGGTAACATTAGCTACCCTCCAATCCATGGGTACAGTTCCAGATTCCATCGGATGTTGGAAGATGATCAGCAATGCATCTACTATTTCTAGGGCCACTTGCTTAAGTACCCTAGGATGTAGATTATCAGGCCCTGGGGATTTATCGGCCTTCAATCCCGTCAATTTCCCTAACACCATTTCCCTGCAAATACTGATTTCTTTCAGTTCCTCCCTTTCATCAGACCGTATGTTCTCCAACATCTCTGGGAGGTTATTTGTGTCCTCCTTTGTGAAGACAGAACCAAAATATGCATTTACTTGGTCTGCCATTTCTTTGTTCCCCATTATAACTTCCCCCGCTTCTGACTGCAAGGGACCTACACTTGATTTCACTAATCTTTTTCTCTTCACATATCTATAAAAGCTCTTACAGTCAGTTTTTATGTTCCCAGCAAGCTTACTTTCATATTCTATTTTCCCCTTCTTAATTAATCCCTTTGTCCTCCTTTGTTGAATCCTAAACTGCTCCCAATCCTCAGGGGCACTGCTTTTCCTGGCCAATTTATATGCCCTCTCCTTGAATCTTATGCTATCCCTAATTTCCCTTGTTAGCCACAGTTGAGTCACCCTTTTTGTTTTATTCTTATGCCACACTGGGATGAACAAATTCTGTACTTCATCCATGCAGTCTTTGAATGTTTGCCATTGCCATTGCCTATCCACCGTCAACCCCTTGAGTGACATTCCCCAATCAATCCTACCCAATTCGCACCTCATACCATCGTAGTTTCCTTTATTTAAATTCAGGACCCTAGTCTCTGATTCAACTACTTCACTCTCCATCCTAATGAAGAATTCTATCATATTATGATCACTCTGACCCAAGGGGCCTCGTACAACAAGATTGCTAATTAATCCTTTCTCGTTACATAATACCCAGTCTAAGATGGCCTGATCTCTGGTTGGTTCCTCGACATATTGTTCCAGAAAACCATCCCGTAAACATTCTAGGAATTCCTCCTCCACAGTATTTTTACTAATTTAGTTAGCCCAATCTATATGTAAATTAAAGTCACCCATGATGACTGCTGTGCCCTTACTGCATGCTTCTCTAATTTCCCTTTTAATGCCGTCCCCAACCTCCGTATTACTGTTTGGAGGTCTATATAACACTCCCACTAACGTTTTCTGCCCCTTGTTATTTCTCAGTTCTACCCATACAGATTCTGCATCATCAGAGCTAATATCCTTCCTTTCAATTGTGTTAATCCCCTCTTTAACCAGCAATGTAACCCCACCTCCCTTTCTTTTTTGCCTATCTTTCCTAAATATTGAATAACCCTGGATGTTGAGTTCCCAGCCTTGGCCACCCTGGAGCCATGTTTCTGTAATCCCAATCAAATCGTATTCATTTACCTCTATTTGCGCAGCTAATTCATCCACCTTGTTCCGAATGCTCCTTGCATTAAGACACAAAGCCTTCAGGCTTGTTTTTTTAACGCTCTCAGACCTATATGAATTATTATTTACTGTGACCATGTTTGATTTAAACCGTTGAGTTCTTTGCCTTCTACTTTTGTTTTTCTCCTTCCTGTCTTTAGCTTTTATCCTTGTTTCCCTTTCCTCTGTCTCCCTGCTCTTTCCCACTCCACAGACAGGCGAGCTCTTGGCCAGAGGCGCTTCCACTGCCTGGAACTCACTGGCCTAGAATAGCTTCTGGAATTTGAAACTGAGGACAGGGAGCAATTATTGCACCGGAATGAGTAGGCCTGAGGCACACCTGATATTAAACCTCATTTACACAAGACCGGTGAGCTGCAGCCGCCTGCTGGGCGTCACCCAGGCAGCTCGTAGGGCGAAGAGGATTTCAATTTTGGGTCCCTGGTTCGCCAGCAGTGGCCCTCAAGTAGGACCTGAGTGAGGTGGAGAAACGAACGGGAGGGAGTTGAGATGGAGAGAGGGAGCCAAGCAGGAGTGGGAGGGAGGGGGAAGGCCGCGCGTGAGCGGAAGGGAGAGAGGGGGTCGAGCGGGAAGGAGGGAGAGAGGGGGCCGAGTGGGAGAGAGGGGGTCGAGTGGGAGAGAGGAGGCCGAGTGGGAGAGAGAGATGGGGCCGTGAGAGAGGGGGCCAAGTGGGAGGGAGGGAGAGAGGGGGCTGAGTGGGAGGGAGGGGGCTGAGCGGGAGGGAGGGAGGGGGCTGAGTGGGAGGGAGGAGGGGGCTGAGTGGGAGGGAGGGGGCTGAGCGGGAGGGAGGGAGGGGGCTGAGTGGGAGGGAGGGGGCTGAGCGGGAGGGAGGGAGGGGGCTGAGTGGGAGGGAGGGGTATGAGCGGGAGGGAGGGAGGGGGCTGAATGGGAGGGAGGGAGGGGTCTGAGCGGGAGGGAGGGAGGGGGCTGAGCGGGAGGGAGGGAGGGAGGGGGCTGAGCGGGAGGGAGGGAGGGGGCTGAGCGGGAGGGAGGGAGGGGGCTGAGTGGGAGGGAGGGAGGGGGCTGAGCGGGAGGGAGGGAGGGGGCTGAGCGGGAGGGTGGGAGGGGGCTGAGCGGGAGGGAGGGAGATGAGCGGGAGGGAGGGAGGGGGATAAGTGGGAGGGAGGGAGGGGGCTGAGCGGGAGGGAGGGGGAGAGGGGGCTGAGCGGGAGGGAGGGAGGGGGCTGAGCGGGAGGGAGGGGGCTGAGCGGGAGGGAAGGGGCTGAGCAGGAGGGAGGGAGGGGGTTGAGGGGGAGGGGAGGGATGGAGAGGGGGCTGAGCGGGAGGGAGGTGGAGAGGGGGCCGAGCGGGAGGGAGGGGACTGAGCGGGGCCTGGCATCGGTCTTGGGGACTACGGTGGAGCCCGGAGGAGCACTCCTGGTGTTGGCAGCATTCAAGGCAGATACATTTTGCCTAGTGGGCCTCAAACAGGTGTTTGGACTCTATTTGCATATGGAAATGGTTAACGTTTGTTTCAGACGCAGGACATGGACGGCGCTTATGCTGCTGTACCAATATGGGAGGCGCGGACCTTCATGTAATGAGCGTGCGCCCCACTCGCCATATTGGATTGTTAGGCGTCCCTTTTACGCCTGAAAAACTGGCGAGGCGCCATTGAATGTCTAGGCCCCCTTACAGTATGCAAATGACGCTGACCCCTGAAATGACAGCAGGGGTCAATGCTAGTGGCGTTGGGTGTTGCACATCCAGCTGGGCAATCGGGGCAGAGGTCAAACTCCCCTGATGATCCAGTGGGTAAATGCATCCTGTAGCGTGGCAGTAAAACCTGCAGATATATGTCACACTCTAATTGGAACATACAGACCAGCGAGGTCTCGGGTTCGGTCCCTGATCTGTGCTGAGTTAGCTGATCTTAGCTGGGGTAGCAGTGGGGCATCAATGTTCCGGCGTTAGGCAGGGGAAAATCAACCCAAGTTTTAATCACTGTCCAGTGACCACCCCCCTGCTGGAACGTGCACGTGTGTGGGTAATGAATAGGATTCTGTGATGCCCCCATAGCTGATTAGCCCGAAGCACTCAGGCCCTGAAATCTGCAGTGAGTGGGAGAACACTTTGTAAAGCCTGCAAAATGCGTACAGACACCAGCGCTGAGAAATTAATTTTCTTTGCACCTCTGAATGTTGGTATCTGTGGAGCTCATTAAATTCTTCTGTTTGGGATCTGTGCTGCAGAATTAATCTCATCATCAAACTAGCCGCTGGAAATTGAACAAATTTATTCCCATGACGAAATGTTTTTATGATCACACTGTACTGTGGTACCCAGGATGGCAGCAGCTCCTCGCTGCAAATGGCATTGTTTCCTAGACTCACCGCACCCTGCCACAGACAAACAAAAGCCACTTTGGACTGGAACAATTCCAATCAAAAGCTATCTTCTGAAACTTGGTCACGCTTCCAATACACTGCTACAAGAACAGTATGACCTGCTGGTTATCCAACATCCTTTGTCTTTAATAAAAGAGAAATAACAATTTGTTATCAGTACAAAAAGAAAATACTGCAGATGCTGGAAATCTGAAATAAAAACAAAAAATGCTGGAGATACTCAGCAGGTCAGGCAGCATCTGTGAAGAGAGAAACAGAGTTAACGTTTCAGGTCAATGACCTTTCGGCAGAACTGGAAAAAAGCAGGAAATGGAACAGATTTTTAAGCAAGTGTAGGGGCTGGGAACGGGGGGAGGGGATGAAAGAACAAAAGGGAAGGTCTGTGATAGGATAGAAGGCAGGAGAGGTTAAGAGACATTAAGAGACATTCAAGGCAAAAGGAGATGGTAATGGGACAGGTTAAGAAACAAAGGATGACTCTAGATGAAGTGTAAATTGCGCTGGCAGAATGAAGGACAGCTGCCATGTAGGAGAGAAGAAAAAAAGACACAGACAAAAAGTGTGAATAAAAAATATATATATGATAGGGGCCGAGGTTACGATCTGAAATTGTTGAACTCTATGTTGAGTCCAGAGGGCTGTAAAGTGCCTAATCGGACGTGTTCCGCAATGTGGTCACCCAATCTGCGTTTGGTCTCCCCAATGTAGAGGAGACCACATCGTGAGCAGCGAATACATATATTTGTTATCAGTAGATACTCAGCAGGTCAGGCAGCATCTGTGAAGAGAGAAACAGAGTTAACGTTTCAGGTCGATGACCTTTCGTCAGACAAAAGGTCATCGACCTGAAACGTTAACTCTGTTTATCTCTTCACAGATGCTGCCTGACCTGCTGAGTATCTCCAGCATTTTCTGTTTTTATTTCAGATTTCCAGCATCTGCAGTATTTTCTTTTTGTATTTGTTATCAGTGTTTGCCGTACCATTAAAGTAGCTTGTTTGAGGCTATGGAAAGGGTGCAGAGGAGGGCCACTAGATTAATTCCCAGTTTAAAGCAGCTTAGTTAGCAAGATAAGCCAGAAGAGCTGGGACTCTACACTTTAGAGAAGCGTAGACTTTAGGGGTGATTTGATCGAGGTTTATAAGATGATGAAGTGTTGTGTTCCAGTTGACAGTTTCTTCCAATTACATATGTTAGGGAGGACCAGGGGACTCACAATTTCAAGTTATGTAAGGCCAGATCTAGGTTAGATGTCAGGAGGTGGTTCTTTTCCCAGAGAATAATGGACCTGTGGAACAGGCTGCCGGCTCGTGCGGTGAACTCTGATTCGCTGAATTCCATCAAGTGAGACCTGGACCTTTTTCTGGCTGGGGCGGAGATCACCTTGTACAAGAGGTAGGAACTGTACAACGTTAATCAGGGCCAGAGTGGGCATCTCGACTAGTGTTGATGACCTAAGGGGGGTCGGAGAGGAATTTCACAGATTTCCCAGCTTTTTTTCCCCAAATTGGCCTGGGTTTTAATTGGTTTTTCGTCTCTCCCAGGAGATCACAAGGTTTTGGGTGGGGTGGGGAGTGTCTATATCGTGATACACAAGGTATCACAATTGTGTGGGACAGGCTGGATGGACCAAAGGCTCTTTTCCTGTATGTTATTGTTTGTATGTGAGGGATAAATGAAGCCATTTTGTGAGCTGATTTTGGATTTTTGCAGGGAGGAGATATTTAGCAATCTTTCCCAACCAGCTCTGTGGCAGAGTACTTAACATTGGAACTAATTCTTCCACCACCCCCTTATCATTGAAGCCAGGTAAATTGCTTCGCTGACTTTAAGCAGGTAGGTGTGGAGAGATGGTTTCAGGGAGGCAAATTTACCGGTCCTCAGGCCTCTCCATTCCAGGGCGTCCTCAATGCGTCGTTGGTTTGGCACCCGGTTTCATGCCTTCTCTAAGCCAATTATAAATTGGCAATGAGGGTGGCCATGACACAATATGTGACCCTGACTGTTAAATCTCCAAGCTCCAAGAGAGAGCCTGCTGTTCGAGAAGGAGGAAACCGCCTATCTTGTTTATTGGTATTTATTGGGTATTGGTGAGACCACACCTTGAGTACTGCGTACAGTTTTGGTCTCCTTATTTAAGGAAGGATATACTTGCATTGGAGGCAGTTCAGAGACGATTCACTAGGTTAATTCCAGAGATGAGGAGGTTGACTTATGAAGAAAGGATGAGGAGGTTGGGCCTATACTCATTGGAATTTAGAAGAATGAGAGGTGATCTTATTGAAACATATAAGATACTGAGGGGGCTCGACAAGGTAGATGCAGAGAGGATGTTTCCCCTCGTGGGGAAATCTAGAACTCGGGGGCATAGTTTCAGAATAAAGGGTCGCCCTTTTAGAACTGTGATGAGGAGGAATTTCTTCTCTCTGAAGGTTGTAAATCTGTGGAATTCTCTACCCCCGAGAGCTGTGGGGGCTGGGTCATTAAATACATTTAAGGTGGAGATAGACAGATTTTTGCAAGATAAGGGAGTGAAGGGTTATGGGGAGTGGGCAGGGAAGTGGCTTTGAGCCCAAGATCAGCCATGATCTTATTGGATGGCGGAGCAGGCTCGAGAGGCCAAGTGGCCGATTCCTGCTCCTATTTCTTATGTTCTTGTTTCTATGGGCTGGTTGAAATGATGGTTGAGCATTTGAAGCAAACGTTGCTAGTTACATTATACTTTTTATTATTTAGCAGGAGGAAGATTTTTTACCAACAGAAATTTTTACAGATGTGGGATTTCCAGCCTATACACAGTCTGGTAACTATTACCCATCCCTGTGCACAAGCAACCCAATACAGAAAACTAAACTAATAATCCTTCATCATGATATGGACAGGACTTAAAACAATTCAGAAAGACCTCCAGGAAATGACTTGCATAGTGGATAAGAGTTTGCTTTTGGTAAATGTAAGTAAATTAAAGATGGGAGTGTAAGTTTAATCTTCATCCTCTTGTCTTTAAGTTTTGGTAAGTTTTTTTGTTTCAAAGGTGAATAATGCTGACATCATCGGGCGTACTGTCTGGGAGAATCTACTGAACCCAACTGTGTGATTATAAAGACCCCTAGAACATAAGAACATAAGAATTAGGAGCAGGAGTAGGCCAGATGGCCCCTCAAAGATCTCAACTCCAATTTCTTGACCTATCCCCATATCCCTTAATTCCTCTGGAGTCCAAAAATCTATCTATCTCAGCCTTGAATATACTCAACGACTGAGCATCCACAGCCCTCTGGGGTAGAGAATTCCAAAGATTCACAACCCTCTGAGTGAAGAAATTTCTTGTCATCTCAGTCTTAAAAGGTCGACCCCTTATCCTGAGACCATGCCCCCTAGTTCCAGACTCTCCAGCCAGGGGAAACAATCTCTCAGCAGCTACCCTGTCAATCCCCCTCAGAATCTTATACTGTGGCTAGGTGTCAGAGACCCAACATCTCTGAGGAATTCCCTCCCTAAACCTCTCCACCTCTCTCTCCTCCTTTAAGATGCTCCTTAAAACCTACCTTTTTGACCAAGTTTTTGGTCAGCTGTCCTAATGTCTCCTTATGTGACTCGGTGGCAAATTTTGTTTGATAATCGCTCTTGTGAAGTGCCTTGGGATGTTTTACTACATTAAAGGCGCTATATAAATGCAAGTTGTTGTTGTTCTTGAGAAGGTGTCATCCCTACTCACCTCACCTGTGACGAGACCAAGATGGCAGCCTTGATTGCAAGCACTGGCTGAAACTACTACTTACTGACACTGGCTCTAAGTCCTTGGAGGGAGGGAAAGAAACCAACTTGCGAGCTTCCTCCCTCCACAGGAACGTATGTTGTCCAACAATATTACAACACCCCTCTGAAGGGAGAGCTGCCTCTGGAAGCTGTACTGTAATATAAACAGGTCATCAGCGGGGCGATACGTCGTTTACGCTGTTGGCATTGCTGACTTGTGTAGATGGACTGAGTTCGATGGTGTATACATTGCGCCCACATTGTGCAGTCACTTCTAATGGAAATGGTTCAGCAATGTGCCAAATTCGTTGCAGAACTAACTGAAGGAAGCATTTTCTCAGCTGAAGTAAGTGATCACTTTTGATTATTTAGTGCGCAACCAAGTGTGGTACCTCGAAATTAAACAGGTTATTATGTGTCGGGTGTGTAGCCCTTCATCACAGCTCGTTACAGATAATGTCCCACACGCTGTGCACTTGCAGGGTTTACTGGTTGTATTTCAGATTTTCATCATTTGTAGTTACTCCTTTTTCATTTCATCATAGCAACTGTTGAGCCCAAATAAGAGGCCAGCTTACCAAAGGAAGAGATACGTGATAAAGTGTACTACACTTATCGAATCATCGAGCACAGGAGGCCTTTTGGTCCATCGTGCCTGTGCCAGCTCTTTGAAAGAGCTATCCAATTGCTCCCACTCCCCTCTTTATTAAATGGAGTTGAGGTACAGATCAGCTATGATCTTATTGAATGGTGGAACAGGCTCGAGGGGCTGAATGGCCTACTCCTGTTCCTATTTTCCTACGACCTACCCTACGTGCTGCCGACTTGTACTATTTATATTTGTTGCTGTTGGTATTTTTGATCAGTGGCAGCAGGTGAGATCTCCCCAAGTCCCGGAGTGTTTCACCAAATCAGCGGGTTAGTTATACTGAAGGGTTTCCGTCAATGGCCTACTTGTCATCAGAAGAAACCTTTTTGTATAAAAGAAGCATAATCATAGAATTTTACAGCACAGGTGCCCATTCGGCCCATCGTGCCTGTGCCGGCTCTTTGAAAGAACTATCCAATTAGTCCCACTCTCCCAGCTCTTTCCCGATAGCCCTGCAAATTTTTCCTTTTCAAGTACAGAAATAGGAGGATAGAGCAGATGAATGCGTGGCTGGAGAGATGGTGCAGGAGGGAGGGCTTCAGATTCCTGGGGCATTGGGGCCGGTTTTCGGGGAGGTGGGAACTGTAGAGGCCAGACGGGTTGCACCTCAACAGAGCCGGATCAATGTCCTCAGGGGGTAGTTTGCTAGTGCTGTTGGGGAGGGTTTAAACTAAGTTGGCAGGGGGATGGGCACCAGGCTGTAGCATTATAAAGGAGAAACAAAGGGCACAAAGGATTGGGAGAGACGGATAGCACTAAAGTAAGAAATAGTAAGGTATTAGGTGGGGTCAGACTAGGAGAGAACACAGGATGGTCTAAGATAGATTTACAGTGTATGTATGTGAACGCATGAGGCATAGTAAACAAGGTTGGTGAGCTGCAGGCGCAAATAGCCACAAGGGAATATGATGTCATGGCAATAACTGAGACCTAGCTCAAAAAAGGTCAGGATTGGGTATTAAATATTCCTGGATATAAAGTGTTCAGGAAAGATAGGGAGGGAAAGATAGGAGGTGGGGTGGCAGTATTGATTAAGGAGAATGTTACAGTGCTGAAGAGAGAGGATGTCCTGGAGGGGTCAAGGACAGAATCTATATGGCTAGAGTTAAGAAACAATAGAGGTGCCATTACACTACTCGGTGTATACTATAGGCCACCAACTAGTGGGAAAAATATGGAGGAGCAAATTTGCAGAGAAATTACAGAGAGTTGCAAGAATTATAGAGTAGTAGTAATGGGGGACTTCAACTATTCCAATATAGACTGGGATAATAATAGTGTAAAGGGCAGAGAGGGGGAAGAATTTCTGAAGTGTGTTCAGGAGAACTTTCTTGATCAGTATGTTTCCGGCCCAATGAGGAAGGAGGTATTGCTGGATTTGGTTCTTGGGCATGAGGTAGGTCAAGTGGAGCAAGTGTCAGTAGGTGAACATTTAGGGAACAGTGATCATAGTATCATAAGGTTTAGATTAGCTATTGAAAAGGACAGGGAGCAATCTAGAGTAAAAATTATTAATTGGAGGATTGGAATTAATGGTATGAGAACGGATCTGGCCCGGATAAATTGGAATCAAAGATTGGCAGGCAAAACTGTAATGGAACAATGGGCTGCCTTTAAAGAGGAAATAGTTCGGGTACAGTCGAGGTACATTCCCACTAGGGGGAAAGGCAGGGCAACTAAAGTCAGAGCTCCCTGGATGACAAAAGAGATAGAGAGTAAGATGAAGCCGAAAAAGAGCGCGTATGACAGATGTCTGGTCGAGAATACATCTGAGAATCAGGCTAAATATAGAAAGCTCGGAGGAGAAGTGAAAAAGAAAATAAGAGGGGCAAAGAGAGGGTATGAGAATAGAACACCAGCTAACATAAAAGGTCATCCAAAAGTCTTCTATCGGCATATAAATAGTAAACAGGTAGTAAGAGGAGGGGTGAGGCCGATTAGGAACCAAAAAGGAGACCTACGCATGGAGGCAGAGGGTATGGCTGAGGTGCTAAATGAGTACTTTGCATCTGTCTTCACCAAGGAAGAAGATGCTGCCATAGATATAGTGAAGGAGGAGGTAGAGGAGATACTGAATGGGATCAAAATTGATAAAGAGGAGGTACGAGAAAGGCTGGCTGTACTTAAAGTAGATAAGTCACCAGGACCGGATGGGATGCATCCTAGGATGCTGAGGGAAGTAAAGGAAGAAATCGCGGAGGTACTGGCCATAATCTTCCAATCCTCCTTAGAAACGGGGATGGTGCCAGAGGACTGGAGAATTGCAAATGTTACACCCTTGTTCAAAAAAGGGTGTAAAGATAAACCCAGCAACTACAGGCCAGTCAGTTTAACCTCGGTAGTGGGGAAGCTTTTAGAAACAATAATCAGGAACAAAATTAAGTCACTTGGACAAGTGTGAATTAATTAAGGAAAGGCAGCATGGATTTGTTAAAGGCAAATCGTGTTTAACCAACTTGATCGAGTTTTTTGATGAGGTAACAGAGAGGGTTGATGAGGGCAATGCGGTTGACGTGGTGTACATGGATTTCCAAAAGGTGTTCGACAAAGTGCCACATAATAGGCTTGCCAGCAAAGTTGAAGCCCATGGAATAAAAGGGACTGTGGCAGCATGGATACGAAATTGGCTAAGTGACAGGAGACATAGAGCAATGGTGAACGGTTGTTGTTCGGACTGGAGGAAGGTATACAGTGGTGTTTCCCAGGGGTCGGTTCTAGGACCACTGCTTTTCTTGATATATATTAATGACTTGAATGTGGGTGTACAGGGCACAGTTTCAAAATTTGCGGATGACACAAAACTTGGAAGTATAGTGAACAGTGAGGAGGATAGTGATAGACTTCAAGAAGACATAGACAGGCTGGTGAAATGGGCGCATACGTGGCAGATTAAATTTAACACAGAAAATTGCGAAGTGATACATTTTGGTAGAAAGAATGAAGAGAGGAAATATAAATGAAAGGGTACAATCCTAAAGTGGGTGCATGAACAGAGAGATCTAGGGGTATATGTGCACAAATCGTTGAAGGTGGCCGGGCAGGTTGAGAAAGCAGTTAAAAAACATACGGGATCCTGGGCTTCATGAATAGAGGTATAGAGTACAAAAGCGTGGAAATTCTGATGAACCTGTGTAAAACACTGGTTTGGCCTCAACTGGAGTATTGTGTCCAATTCTGGACACCACACTTCAGGAAGGATGTGAAGGCCTTAGAGAGGTTGCAGAAAAGATTTACGAGAATGCTTCCAGGGATGAGGGACTTCAGTTACGTGGATAGACTGGAGAAGCTGGGGTTGTTCTCCTTAGAGCAGAGAAGATTGAGAGGAGATTTGATAGAGGTGTTCAAAATCATGAGGGATCTGGACAGAGTAGATAGAGAGAAACTGTTCCCATTGGCAGAAGGGTCGAGAACCAGAGGACACAGATTTAAGGTGATTGGCAGAAGAACCAAAGGTGACGTTAGGAAAAACTTTTTTATGTAGCGAGTGGTTAAGATCTGGATGCACTGCCTGAAAGGGTGCTGGAGGCAGATTCAAACGTGGTTTTCAAAAGGGAATTGGATAAGTACCTGAAGGAAATAAAATTTGCAGGGCTACGGGGAAAGGGCAGGGGATTGGGACTAGCTGAAGTGCTTTTGCAGAGAGCCGGCATGGGCTCGACGGGCCAAATTGTCTCCTTCCGTGTTGTAACCATTCTATGATTCTAAGTATTTATCCAAATTCCCTTTTGAAAGTAATTATTAAATCTGCTTTCACCACCCTTTCAGGCAGTGCATTCCAGATCATAACAACTCGCTGCATAAAACAAATTCACCTCATCTCCCCTCTTTGATCATAACATTAATAGTTTTTATTTATATAATAAAAGTATGAAACAGGATTAATAAAAAATATATTCTCTAAAAATTAATTATTGAATTTTACAGAACAGAAAGAGGAGGTTCGGCCCATCCCACCCATACCAGCTCTCGGTCCCATTCCTCTGTCCTTATACCCTCATAATTTTTATTTTTCAAATATTTATTCAGTTCCTTATTAAAAGCTATTATGGATTTTGCTTCCACCACTGTTTCTACATAATAACAGTTTCGGGTAGGATAAGACCATTGGTGGAGGTGAAAACCCTGGCAACATTTAAGAAGCAACTAGATGCAGCAATGAGGGGGAGCATCAAGTTGTTCTGGACAGATGAATCAAGATGGGCCGAATGGCCTTCCTCATCTGTAAGTATCTTGTGATAAAGCCGCAGGTTCAGATGGCCTGCACATAAGGAAATGGCTAAAACATTAGTGGGGATCCTTGGGGAATCATTATAGTTGGGAGTTGTATTAAAACATCAGGGAGAAGATGCAAAAAACCTAACACCTATCTTTAAAAATAGAGCAAAGGAACTGTGCTGGAAATTACAGGCCGATGAGTCCGACATCCATCATGGGTACATGTCAGAGGTTATCCTGGAGAACTGTATTGTTGAAGTGTGAAGTCATCAGGGCAGGCCAGAGGGGAGGGGAATTCACAGATCAGATAGAAATACTGCACACAGAGGGGAGGGGAATGGACAGACCCGATAGAAATACTGCACACAGAGGGGAGGGGAATGGACGGATCAGATAGAAATACTGCACACAGAGGGGAGGGGAATGGACAGATCAGATAGAAATACTGCACACAGAGGGGAGAGGAATGGACGGATCAGATAGAAATACTGCACACAGAGGGGAGAGGAATGGACGGATCAGATAGAAATACTGCACACAGAGGGGAGGGGAATGGACAGACCCGATAGAAATACTGCACACAGAGGGGAGGGGAATGGACGGATCAGATAGAAATACTGCACACAGAGGGGAGGGGAATGGACGGATCAGATAGAAATACTGCACACAGAGGGGAGGGGAATGGACAGACCCGATAGAAATACTGCACACAGAGGGGAGGGGAATGGACGGATCAGATAGAAATACTGCTCACAGAGGGGAGGGGAATGGACGGATCAGATAGAAATACTGCACACAGAGGGGAGGGGAATGGACAGATCAGATAGAAATACTGCACACAGAGGGGAGAGGAATGGACGGATCAGATAGAAATACTGCACACAGAGGGGAGAGGAATGGACGGATCAGATAGAAATACTGCACACAGAGGGGAGAGGGATATTTGAAATGGACTGACAGGGAGATAGTCAAGGCTGATACCCTCATTAATTTTAAATCAATTGGATAGGCATTTGGTGAAAAAATCGAGTGAGAGATATTGGTTGTGAGTTTTGCATTCTGTTTTTGAACTCTGGGGACGGACTGAGGGTCTGAAATGGTCTTCTTCCAGTCCTGTACATTCCTATGTTTCCAGGTAATTGAGGATTCATAGTGCTTTTGGAATCTACAGATGGAATTGCCTGCTTTTTCCAGGTAGTAGTGTTTGGAAACAGTGCCTGTTGTTCCATAGTACCAAAGTCAGTAATTTGCAGTACTGCCACATACACCCGACTGGGGCCCCCTTCGAAAGATCAGAAAAAGGAGCTGCTTGAAAAATATTGCAACGGTAGGAAAACTGGAACTCAACAGTCGAAAGCCAGAGCAAACAATGCAGTTAGGCAATCCCTGAGAAAGTGAAAAGCAACTCCAGAAATGATTGTGACAGCGCTTTAAGTCTGTCAATGCAGGCTCCGCACCATCACTGACGAAGGGTTATCGACCTGAAACGTTAACTCTGTTTCTCTCTCCAAAGATGCTGCCTGACCTGCCGAGTATTTCCAGCGTTTTCTGTTTTTACTTCCACACCATCACTCACTGGATCATATTAAAATCAGCGGCACTGATCACTGGTGCACACTGGTTTGCTTTCGAGGACGTCTCTGGACTGCCACCTAGAGGGAAACAGGTAACAAATATGACAGGAATTAGCTGGAGATCCTGGTTTAAAACATTCATTTACTTAAACTCAGATAAATTATTGTGCTATGGAATTTTTGTAACAACCTTGAAAACGTGTATTTATATAGCGCCTTTAACATAGTAAAACAACCCAAGGCGCTTCACAGGAGCGTAATCAAACAAATTTGACACAGAGCCACATAAAGAGATAATAGGACAGGCGACCAAAAGCTTGGTGAAAGAGGTTGGTTTTAAGGAGCATCTTAAAGGAGGGGACAGAGGTGGAGAGGATTAGGGAGGGAATTCCAGGGGTTAGGGTCAAGACAGCTGAAGGCATGGCCGGGCAGCTAGGCTCTAAACATTACGTTAAAGTACAATACTATGGACTATTGTAACATCCAAACTCAAATAGCATTTGTAGACAATACATTATCGATATGTTTATACTTTAAATCATATTCCTGAAGCAAATTGGTTTGCAGCAATACTGAAGAATCTGGACAGACAAAGCCAATGGGGACTTTGTTAGGGTTAGGGTTAGGGTTAAGGTTATGGTTAGGGTTAGGGTTAGTGTTAGGATTAGTGCTTGGTTTAGGGTTTGGGTTAGGTTTAGGGTTAGCGTTTGGTGATCATAGAAGTCTCATCAGAGGGCAGGAGAAACCTTTTTTTACACAGAGGGTTGTGAGGCTGTGGAATGCACTACTGGAGTTAGTGATTGAAGCAGAGACAGGTCAACATTTAAGAAAAGGTTAGATCGGTGGTTGAAGGAGAGGGGATGATGGGATATGGGAATGGGCCGGGCTCATGGGATTAGGAATACTGCTCATATGGAGGATAATCACCAACATGGACTGTTTTTGGGTTGTAATTTCTATGTTAATCTTAAGGAATTAGAGGACAAATTCCTAGAAAACAGAAACATCAAAGCACTTTTAGCTGACCGCATCGCTCAGCCTGTTAACTTTCAAAAGGGAATTGGATATATACATGAAAAGGAAAAATTACACAGGGCTATCAGGAAAGAGTAGGGGAGTGGGACTGATTGGATAGCTTGTTCAAAGAGTCGGCAAAGGCACAATGGGCCGAATGGCCTCCTTCCTTGCCTCTTTTATACAAGAAGGTTTCTTCTGATGACAAGAAGGCCAATGGCGGAAATCCTTCAGTATAAATAACTCGCTGTTTTGGTGGAAGACAGTGAAACACTCCGGGACTGGGGGAGGTCTCACCTGCTGCCGCTGATCAAAAATACCAGCAACAACAAATATAAATAGTGCAAGTCGGCGACACATAGGGTGGGTCATAGGATCGTAGGAAAATAGAAACATGAGGAGGCCATTCAGCCCCTCGAGCCTGTTCCACCATTCAATTAATTATCATTTCTGATCTGTACCTCAACTCCATTTACTCGCCTTTGCTCCATATCCCTTGATACCCTTACCCAACAAAAATCTAACAACCTCAGTCTTGAAAGCTCCAATTAACCCAGTGTCCTTAACCTTTTGCCGCCATTTTGTGGTCTGCCTGTAGGTGGTCAGCTCACATATAGAGGCCAGAGATGTGATTGCGGTATTGACGGTGCTTCGCTTTACATCAGGAAAGGCCCACGGCAGGCGTGGAAACATCGCACCTGTGATTGTGCTCTAAGTGCACGTGATACTGTGGAACTACAACACCCACAGTGCACTAGGACAGCCCGCGTCATATCACAACCGGGCAGGAATATTACAAACGACAGCGAGCTGCAAGTGCCAAGAACATCCCGATGAAAATAGAGTTAATGGGAGATTTTCCACCTCAGTGCTTCTGCCAACTCGAGAACTTGCGCACCCCAAGCCAGCATTTTCCATTCATTAATGGCTCTCATTGTTTATCCTAAAGCCAATTACAGTCCCCAACACTTACACCGCCCACACTTATAGCGGGAAACCGTCTATACAGATGTACCCTAACCATTTTCAATAGGAGTCAATTACAGTGGCGATGCTTACAACGTATTGAGCGCGCCGACTATTTCGGACAGTTTAATAAAATCTTTGCATCTCATTAAACTGCTATTGCCTCTATGACTTAATCCTGTCTACTTAACCTTTTAGAAGCTCCACTGATTTCAGGCAAATTGGAGTGTTAATTAAATGCCTTTCAGCTTGTACCTGCTAACTGTTCACCTGGTGTGTAGGAGCTGAGTGCCTCAGTACTGCAATGCAGTCAGCCATAGAATCATAGAAAGCATAGCATCTTACAGCACAGGAAGCCATTCGGCCCATTGTTCCTGTGCCGGCTCTTTGGAAGAGCTGTCCAGTTAGTCCCACTCCCCTGCTCTTTCTCTATAGCCCTGCAAATCTTTCCTTTTCAAGTATGTATCCCATTCCCTTTTGAAAGTTATTGTTGAATCTGCTTCCACCACCATTTCGCGCAGTGCATTCCAGACCATAACAACTCACTGCATAAATTTTTTTTCCTCATCTCCCCCCTGGTTCTTTTGCCAATTATTTTATATCTGCATCTTCTGGTTATCAGCCCCACCACCCCCTGCCAGTGTAAACAGTTTCTCCCTCTCAAAATGCTTCATAAGTTTGAACGCCTCTATTAAATCTCTGCTTAGCCTTCTCTGCTATAAGGAGAACAATCCCAGCTTCTCTAGTCTCTCCACAAAACTGAAGTCCCTCATCCCTGGTATCATTCTGGTAAATCTCCTCTGGATCCTCTCCAAGGCCTTGACATCTTTCCTAAAGTGTGGTGCCCAGAATTGGATACAATACTCCAGCTGAGGCCTAACCAGTGATTTATAAAGGTTTAGCGTAGCTTCCTTGCTTGGGTACTCTATGCCTCTATTAATAAAGCCATATGCTTTTTTAACAGCCTTCTCAACTTGTCCTGCCACCTTCAAAGATTTGTGTATGTGAACCCCAGGTCTCTTTGTACATGCACCCCCTTTAAAATTGTACCACTTCCACTGTTTGTATCGGAAGTGTGGTGAAATAGAATCTACTCATTGTTGAGGCGGCAGTTTTATTATCCTGACTCTCTTTAGGATGCTGCTGACTGTTGATGTTGCTGGAAAATTGTGCCACAATGCAATTTTGGGCCAGGCACTAGCGTGCGACTGACACTGCCTTCATTCTGCACTTTGCAATTGACCATCTATCACGCATAGCGGGCAAAGCACGTTAGCTCCAACGCATCCGCTTTAAGCATTATGAACTGTACCCGCAGTTTTGTATTTTATTCATCACCGAAACAGAAATTAGAATGAGATAGTATTGGTTACAAATCGATTCGGTTAGAGAAAGCCCTTCAGCCCATTTTTCAAATTATTATGTGGGCGTCGCTGGCGAGGCCAGCATTTATTGCCCATCCCTAATTGCCCTCGAGAAGGTGGTGGTGGGACTTCTTGAACTGCTGCAGTCTGTGTGGTGAAGGTACTCCCATAGTGCTGTTAGGGAGGGAGTTCCAGGATTTTAACCCAGCAACGATGAAGGAACGCCGATATAGCTCCAAGTTGGGAAGGTGTGTGACTTGGAGGGAAACTTGGGGGTGATGGTGAACGCATTTGCCTGCTGCATTCATCCGTCCAGGTGGTGGTCACCGGTGCTCCCGATGAAGCCTTCCAAATCTACAGTCTTCCCCATTACAGCATCGAGTTGGCAGTCTTCAGTGTCCTAGGCTCAATCAATCTTCTGGGCAACACGTTTCAGCTGTCAATCACCCTCAATATAAATACTTCCGGACATGTCTTCAACTTGTGGTTTACCACCGAACAGATGCCATCTTCGCCAGTTGCCCTGGCATATCCAGAAGCGTGGTTTCAGGTTTATTTCCTCTATTCCCATTTACTATCTTTTACTGTAGTTTGGTTAATTTTATATTTGCTCAGAGGGGAGGAAAATCAGTTTTTCCCCTTACAGCGACCTGCCCTATAGGGCTGCCTCCCCTCTGGAACTGCTCCAGTGACATCGCTGAGAGGTGTACACTAGTGCTGCTCCATTCTTTACTTCAGACCAGCCCCACAGTTCACTAACTGCTGAGTATGCAGCAACACCCAACCAATAAGATCGTGGATTCAAGTCCCACTCCAGAGACTTGAGCTCAAAATCCAGACTCTCACTCCACTCACAGAGGGAGTGCTGCACTGTCAGAGGTGCTGTTGTTAAATCAAGGTCCCGTCTGCCCTCTCACGTGGATGTAAAAGATCCCATGGCACTATTCGAAGAAGAGCAGGAGAGTTCACCCTGGTGTACTGGCCAATATTTATCCCTCAACCAACATCACTAAATCAGATTATCTGGTCATTATCACATTGCTTTTTGTGTGAGCTTGCCAGCAAATTGGCTGCTACTTTTCCTACATTACAAGAGTGACTACAGTCCAAAAAGTACGTCATTGGCTGTAAAGTGCTTTGGGGGGTCCCGAGGTCGTGAAAGGCTCTATATAAATGCAAGTCTATCTATCTGTCGGAGTCCTCTTACTGGCACAAGAAACCCTGGATGGGCTCCTCAGGCTCATCCAAAGTTCAGGCCTCCTGTTAAAATGAATATAGTTGCGCTGAGACACTATTGGTGACGTCCCAGAACTGATGTTCCATGACCAGAGCAGCTCCGAAAGAACAAAAGGGTGCAGGTTTTCAGGAGGCAAAACATTTCAAGAGCCCTTCGGTACTGGTAACATGCATCTTTATTTATACATTTCTTTCACAGAGATGGGGATAATTCTGAAAATAATGTATTTCCCCCCCACCCTCCACCCCAAAAAAAACACTTCTCCAAAATAGAATTGGCCTTAAATGTAAGGTCATTTATTTGGTCATAGGAATTGTTCATTTTACAGTCCTTTTATAATACTGGTAGAACTCGACTGGTGTTGCTCATGGGACTATTTTGAAATAGTCCAATAAGATGGCACTAAGTGCCATCTAAACAACATCACTGCAAGTGCCCGCCTCAAGAGGAGGGAACCACTAATACAATGTTACCACAGATGGTGCGTTCCAAATAAAAGATGCTGGAAGTTAAAATGTACTAAATTATAATGTTGTTCTGTTCATCCGATGATACAAGTAACATCTTGCGCTGCCCACCGGTTGTGGAAGGCCTTGAGCGTTTCGGTGGAGACCGCGTGATCTCTCTCCAGGGCCGCGAAACACAGACAGGCAGTCGGAGCGAGCCTCCCTGCGGACTCACGGTGAACTGGGACTTGCGCTGCTAAATCCCAAAAGCAACCTTCCCTCACTCCCAATAGTCAAAAGATGCTGAATGCTCTCCTGCCTCCACAACAGGGCTTTCTCCTCTCTCTTCCTAGTGTCTCCACTTCAAAAGTACTTCTTTAGCTGTAAAGCGCTTTAGAACGCCCCAAGGTGATGAAAGGAGCTATATAAATGCAAGTTCTTTCTTTCTACATCTTCTCACTCAAGTCTCTCTCCACCCCTTCTTTCCCTTCTCAAATTCTCTCGCTCCACCTCACTAGGTATTTGCTCCAGGCTCCTCTTCCCTTAAGTCAAGAGTCTGCCTCTCTCTAATCCTTAGAGGTCCTTTCGCTTCCTTTTCATGTTTGTTTCAGCAACACTTTTTTTTCTACTGCATAATCCTGAACATTTGAATTGGAATGTAAGGAGAGTACAGGAGTGGGAAAGGATGGGTGCCTGTACTTTGGTCCAGGGCTGAAGGAGAGTCAGCTGGGTGTATCGTGCTGTTGTGGGGAGCAAGGGCACTTCTTGGAGCCAAGTTTGCCAATAGGTTTGTGACTTTTTTTAAAAATGCACTTGTTCTGTGGTTAAAGTTATTCTTATGCTAGCCTCTCACAGAATTACTAAAAATAGGCAAACATTTAATCAATAGGAAGAAGGAAACTGACCAACAGCTCAACATAGACACAAGGGGCGAGATTTCCCCATTGAAGTTCCCCAGTGCATCGCCAGTGGATGGAAGTGGAAAATCAGTCAGGCAGCCCATCTGTAACGTCCGGGATTTCCTTGGAAATGATGGCAAAACTGAAGGCGGAGCCAGGAACCACACAGACTCGCAGGCTGAACCTGGAGGCCGAGAATGGGTGAGCGGTTCTTGGGAGAAAAATGGAGGCGATCCTCCAAAGCCACATTGGCAGGCCTCAAAATGATGGGGGTGGGATCGAGACCCAATTTAAAATCATATAGTACTGTCAGAGACACGTCATAAAGACACAAAACTTTTAATGATAGATATATTCAAACAGTAAAAATTGGCTCTGTGCCTACAATCTGCCTGTCCTGGAGTTTAGTGAAATTTAGCAATTTACCAGTTTACGTTATTTTCAATTACAATAATACAGGGAATTTCAAAAGAAAATGCAACCCAACATCTGACAAAAAAAACAAAATTATTTTTGTAAAAAAAATCCAGAAAGAATCCATCTAAAAATTATGGTGTCTTTGTTGTTCCTTTGTTCTTTGGCGTAAAAAAGGCAGATATATTTTTCATTCCACTCTTGTCAACCTTTGCCAAAGATTTCTGTGCAGCGGTCATCTTGGAGGGCTAAAGGGAAAAAGCAACAGTCAACATTACTGTAAAAAAAAAATGGAGAACTTAAATTACATTGTTTAAAGCTCTAAGTATAGTACCTGTCCTGAGTTTGATGTTGATTAAATTGATTGATTTAATTAAATTTAATCAATTGATGTTGAGTATCTATTTACTGTATCAATTGAAGTGTTCTGTATAATGCAGCCCTTGGAAATACAAGTTATCGAATTTATAGCAGAGTTGATCATTCTATTACCAGATTACCAGAGAAGGTTGAGGGGTGATCCATTTAAAATGATAAAGGGATTTGATAGGGTATGTTCTCCAGATCATTTTATATTCTTCCTTTTCAAATACTTACACAGTTCCCTTCCAAATAAAGTTATGGTCTCTGCCTCAATAGCCACTTGTGGTAAAGCACTCCATGTTCTACCAACCCGGTTTGTGAAAGGAAAATTCTTCGAGACAATCCTAGCCTGTGCCCCCTTGTTGCTGCTTTGCCAACCAATGAAAAAACATTCATTATTTAGCCCCTCCAAACCTTTCATATAGTTTTAAAAACCTGCATTAGATCCCCCTTTAGCTTTCTGTCAGTGAAAATAGCCCCAATTTTTTTTTCATTCACTATAACCTTTCACCCAGGTGAACCATGGCTATACCCTTTCCATGGCGCTCACATCCTTCCTTTAATGGGGTGCCCAGAACACTCCATCTTTGGTCTAACCAATGTCCTGTACAAATTCACTTTCTTGCTTTTATATTTATTGACCCAATATATAATCGGAACATAGAAACAGGAGTAGATCATTAACCACTCGAGCATGTTCCGCCATTCAATTAGATCATGGATGATCTATATCTCAATGGCATTTACCCACTTTGGCTCCATATCTCTTTATACCCTTACCTGACAAAAATCTGTCGATCTCAGTCTTGAAAATCTAGCATCTACAGCCTTTGGGGTGGGGTGGGGGTGGGGTGGAAGGGGGAAGAAAGAGTGGGTAAAAGAGTTTCAGATTTCCATTACCCTTTGCGTGGAAAAAGTGCTTTCTGATTTCACTCTTAAATGGCCTGGCTCTAATTTTAAGATTATGCCCCTGCTGTTTTGGATTCCCCCACCAGAGGAAATAGTTTCTCTTTAACTACCCTATCAAATCCCTTTATCATTTCAAACAGCTCGATTAGATCATCCCTCAATCTTCTAAACTCATTGTAATATAAGCCTAGTTTGTGCAACCTGGCCTCATAATTTAACCCTTTAAGCCCTGGTAAATCTGTGCTGTAGGCCACTCAGATGAACCCTTATGCTATCCCCAATCACAGTTCTAAATACCTTCCCCACAATCAAGGCAAGACTCAAAAGGTCTGTAATTTGAGGATTCGTCCCTTGCTAAACAAAGGAGTCAGTCACTACCTTCCAACCCATTGGGATGTTATCCAATTCTAATGTGCTTTGAAAAAGATCAGCAAGGGAATTTGAAGTTATGCTAGCTGAGTGAGAGAAGACCTGAAGAAATACACCCTCATGTCAACATTCAAGATTAGCTTGGACAGGTGGATGAAGAACAAATCATAGAATCATAGAACACAGAAGGAGGCCATTCGGCCCATCGTGCCGGCGCTTTGAAAGAGCTATCCAATTAATCCCACTCCCCTGCTCTTTCCCCACAGCCCTGTAATTCTTTTCCCCTTCAAGTATTAATCCACTTCTCTTTTGAAAGTTACTATTGAATCTGCTTCACCCCACACCCGCACCCTTCAGGCAGTGCATTCCAGATCACAACAACTCGCTGCCTAAAATTTTGTTTTCCTCACATCACTTCTAGTTCTTTTGCCCTTCATCTTAAATCTATGTCATCAGTGTTACTGATTTTCCTGCCACTGGAAATAGTTTCTCCTTATTTACTCTATCAAAACCGTGCATGATTTTGAACACATCTATCAAATCGCCCCTTAACCTTCTCTGCTTTAAAGGAAAATAACCCCAGCTTCTCCAGTCTCCACATAACTGAAGTCCCTGATCTCTGGTACCATTCTAGTGAATGTCTTCTGCACCCTCTCCAAGGCCTTAACAGCCTTCCTAAAGTGTGGTGCCCAGAATTGAACACAATACTCCAGCTGAGGCCTAACCAGTGTTTTATAAAAGGTTTAGCATAACTTCCTTGCTTTTATACTCTGTGCCTCTATTAATAAAGCCAAGGATCCCATTTTTTTTTTTTTTTTTTTAAAAACAGCCTTCTCAACTTGTCCTGCCACCTTCAAAGATTTGTGTACGCACACCCCCAGGTCTCTCTGTTCCTGCACCCCCTTTAAAATTGTACTATTTAGTTCATATTGCCTCTCCTAATACTTCCTACCAAAATGCATCATTTCACACGTCTCTGCATTAAATTGCATCAGCCATCTGTCTGCCCATTTCACCAGTCTGTCTATGTCCTCCTGAAGTCTGTTACTATTCTCCTCATTGTTTACTACATTTCCAAGTTTCGTGTCATCTGCAAACTTTGAACTTATGCCTTGTATACCCAAATCCAGGTCAAAACCCCTGGAGAACACCACTGTATACTTCCCTGCAGTCTAAAAAACAACCACTCACCACTACTCTGCTTTCTGTCCCATAGCCAATTTCATATCCATACTGCCACTGTCCCTTTAATCCCATGGGCTTTAATTTTGCTTACAAGTCTATTATGTGGTACTTTGTCAAACGCCTTTTGAAAATCCATATACACATCATTAACCGCACTACCCTCATCAACCCTCTCAGTTTCCTCATCCAAGAACTTAATCAAGTTAGTCAAACACGATTTACCTTTAACAAATCCGTGCTGACTTTAATTTATTAGCCCATACTTTTCCAAATGCCAATTAATTTTGTATTAGATTAATGTCTCTCAAAGTTTTCCCACCACCGATGTTAGGCTGACTAGCCTGTAGTTGCCAAGTTTATCCCTCTCCCTTTGTTGAACAGGGGTGTAACATTTGCAATCCTCCAGTCCTTGGACACCACCCCCATATCCAAGGAGGATTGAAGAATGTGGGCAGAGCCTCCACAATTTCCACCCTTACTTCTCTCAGTAACCTGGAATGCATCCCATCTGGACCGAGTTACTTTTCAACTTTGAGGACAGCCAACCTTTTAAGTACCCCCCTCTTTATCTATTTTTATCCTGTCCATTATCGCTACTGCCTCCTCCTTTACTGCTACATTGGCAGCATCCTCTTCTCTAGTGAAGACAGATGCAAAGTACACATTTAGAACCTCAGCCATGCCCTCTGCCGCCAGAAGATCATCTTTTTGGTCCCTAATCGGTCCCACCCTTCCTCTGACTGCCCTTTTACTATTTATGTTTATAAAAGATTTTTGGGTTCCCTTTTATGTTAGTCACTAATCTATTCTCATACTCTCTCTTTGCCCCTCTTATTCCCTTTTTTAGATCTCCTCTGTACTTTCTATATTCAGCTTGGTTCTCTACTGTAGTATGAACCTTCCAATTGTCATAAGTCTCCTTTTTTTGTCTCATTTTAATGTCTATATATTTAGTCATCCAGGGAACTCTAGCTTTGGATATCCTTCCTTTCCCCCTCAAGGGAATGTGTCTACTCTTTACCCAAACCATCTCCTCTTTGAAGGCCTCCCATTGTTAAATTACTGTTTTGCCGACCAATTTTTGATTCCAATCCACCTGGGCCAGGTCCATTTTCAACTCATTGAAGTTAGCCCTCCTCCAGTTAAGTATTTTTATGTTTGATTGCACCTTGTCCTTTTCCACAACTATTCTAAAGCTGATGATATTATGATCACGGTTCCTCAAATGCTGCCCCACTGAAACATGCTCCACTTGCCCCATTTCATTCCCCAGAACTAGATCCAGCACTGCTTCCTTTCTCGTTGAGCTGGAAACACACTGATCAAGAAAGTTCTCTTGTACAGAAGTCCTCCCCTCTTTGCCCTTTGCACTGTTAATATCCTAGTCTATATTTGGATAATTGAAGTCCCCCATTATCACTACTCTGTAGTTCTTGCATCTTTCTGTAATTTGCCTGCAAACTTGCTCCTCTATTTGGTGGCCTATAGTATACACCCAGCAGCATAGTAGCTCCTCTATTGTTCCTTAATTCTAACCAAATAGATTCGGTCTTTGAACCCTCAACTACATCACGCTTTCCAGTGCTAAAATAGTTTATTTGATCAATACTGCCACCCATGCCCCTCCTTCTTTCCCTTTTAATGTCTATATATTTAGTCATCCAGGGAGCTCTAGCTTTGGGTGCCCCATCTTTCCTGAATACCTTGTAGCCAGGAATATTAAGTTCCCAATCCTCCCCTTTGAGATCAAGAGATACGGGAACAGGAAGGGTAAATGTGATTAGGATTATTTATTCGTGTCGCGGGCAAACAAAGCAATTATACAGATAGTACTTTACTCACCACAGTATTATTACATTGATAACCTAAATATGCGCTGATCTACGGTGTACGTGTGTGTAATTTCTATAATACCTGCACAATTTAATAAAGTCCGGTATAGCACCAAAGACCCGAGAAAAGGCAGGACTTGCTATCAGCAGTTCCCTTGTTTTGTACAGGCTGTCATTTCTACCCAAACACTGTTGATTAGGAGCATAGGGAAAAACCATGTTGTTGTTGACTAATCATGACAATCAATCTCTATCAATTAGTCTACAACAGTCCCAGACATGACACGAGGAAAACCCCAGTGGGTGAGAGCTTTGGGAACCATAGGTCCCAAGTCACCTGTTCCTCCCAAGTGTGCTACACTTATCTTCTACATAAAGCAGTCAAATCTAAACTGTCTTTTCTTGTAGAAACTGTGACCATGATAAACATGTTTGTCGTTTCTAGGATCTTAAATATTTCTACTTGACAGGGTGTTGGAAGCAGATGCAATAGTAACTGTCAAAAGGGAATGGGATATATACTTGAAAAGGAAAAATTTGCAGGGCTATGAGGAAAGAACAGGGGAGTGGGATTAATTGGACAGCTCTTTCAAAGAGCTAGCACAGGCACAATGGGCTGAATGGCCTCCTTCGGTGCTGTAAGATTCTGTAATTCTTGGTCACCCGTGAGCCTTCTCTTCTCTAGTGTAAACATTCCTAACATCTGCAGCCTCTCCTCATTAATCAGGTGCCCAATCCGAGCTATCAATTTAGCGGCCCTTCGCTGCACCCTCTCCAATACTTAGATGTCTTTCTTATAATATAGCGCCCAGAACTTTACCCAGTACTCCAGGTGGGGCTCTGTACAAACACTTATCACTTCCAGAGATCTGTGCTCTATTCCTCGATCTATACAGCCCAACATCCTATTTGTTGCCGCACATTATGCTGATGGCTTTAGTGACCTACATACCAATACCCCCAAAACCCCCTCCTGCGTCATGTCCCGTAGAATATCTATTTGGCTGATATCACCCTCTATCATCTTATGACTTTAAATATCACCACTCACCTGCCCAACTCACTCCCTAATCTACCGAATTCTTCAACAACTTATCTCATCCTTTGTGACTTTGGACAAGGTTAACAGAAAACTTGTGACACATTAAAGGAAAAGATTAGCTAACGTCAAATTTAGAACATTTCAGATCGATATGCCAATTCAGGCCTGATTGTCCCCTTAACAAATGTGCAGACACCCAGAAGGCTGCACTTTCCGACCCTGATCACAAACCATTGCCCAAGAGCTGCGATTATGGCGATCACTTTTTAACCACAATAAAACATGGCTACAATTTAGTTTGCAGAGAACATTGCAAAGAACTGCACTGTGCTCCCAAACGTCTGCAGCTTTCCTTTGTTAATATTTAGGAATAGGAGTTTACAAAACTACTTTACAAATTCTTCAAGAGGTTGCAAAACGTTTGAGTGGATATTCAATATTCAAACTGGTCACTGGCCAATGGTCTCCTTAGCTCAGGCGCACTCAGACCAATTGTGTCCCGACTAGCTCAGCATAGACTAGAAATAGAACCTGGGATCTTCCGGTCTTTGTTGCTCAGTGCTGCACACCAGCTGATCAAAGACAATGTAACACTCTCTAAAGTGTCTAAACACTTGAGATTCAACTCCTCCACAGATCCTGGTGTTAAGTGCAGAATAATAACACAGGTGAGAGAATAAAGTGACTAAGCTCCTTACCTTTTTTTCTTTTGAATCAGAGTTGAACTTGGTATAGTCCTCTTCAGCCTCCACTGGTTTGTCATCCACTGGTTTGTCAGACAGTTTCCTTTTCTGTAATGGCAGTTTACGAGGTTTTTGTTGAATAAAGTTGTGCGATGCTGACAGGCTGCATACTTCATTGCAGGAAAAGAAAAACTAATACGCGGCAAGCAGCTCTCAATCAAGTGTTGATTTCAGACAATTCAAACACAAGTAATCGATTTCGTGCAGATCTTCATGCAAAGGTTTCACTAAACAGAGCCTTGTACACAGAACCAGCAATAACACATCACACTGCAGCGTCTTTTCTACTTTCTCTCTCCAAACAACTTCGATGGTGTTACACAAGAACAGAAGTGGACCATGCAAGCCCTCGAGCCTGTATTTTTCAAATACTTGAAGAAATCTAACTCGAATATTCAGCACTAAGTATTAAGTGCTATTTTCATACAATGATCAAGCATTTAAGCAGCGTTTACATCAGTATCCAGATGAACTTATTTTAGCTGGGCCCTTGTGATAACCATCAGAGATTCCCATTAATATACTTCTGGGCACGTTTTCCACTAATGTTAGTGAAAAAGTAGGTATGCCTATACAGTGGGGAGAATAATTGTTTTTATACTCACTAAAATAAGCAGAGGGAAACATCCTTTTATGGGGTTTATACAAGCAAGCAGCTCCAATAAAAACAGAACCATACCACTTTATGGCCCTCTTCTGTTACATGCTACAGTTTGGCTCTATTTGCATTGTGGGGTAGATTCAGCAACAATGGGATAACTGTGTGTTTACTTGCTAGCGACGGTAACCTTAAACCGCATGTGCGTGTGTGCAGTTGTCCTGTCACTGTCAGTCGGGGCATTCCCTAATGTTGGGCAAGACCTGCACATGCCAGCAATGGTGAAAGCTCATGATCGGCCTGTATAGGTGAACTGAGACAGCAGACCTGGCCACATGCACCGCTGACTGAAGCCATCTAGCTTTGCTGCCACGGACACTTCTCAGTTACAGTACCCATTGTGGGGAAGGTGGTAGGTGCACTATCACCAGGAGCTTTATGTCACAAGGTGTTTTGTATATTACTTGTTCTCTTAGGATGTGGGCAATGTCGACAAGGGATCTCTTGCATATCCCTCATTGCCCAGAGCGCATTAAAACTAAACCAATTAGTAAGAACTGGAGACTCAGTAGGTTTGGCAAATTTCCATCCCTGGAGGACATCAGCGATCCAGTTGGGTTCTGACCACAGTCCAGCAGCTTCCATGGTCACTTTCCTGGGGCCAGCCCACAAATGATCAGATTTATTAAATTCAGTTGCTCCAATGGCATGATTTATACCCGGAGGTATGAGGGGGAGCAAAAACGCTTTATGTATTCGTAAAAAAAAAAGTTGCGTATGGGAGTCGCATACAAATTAAATGATCAACTAATCGGTTTTGGTGGTGTTGGCTGAGGGAAGAATGTTAGCCTGGACACCAGGTCCACAGATTGGCTTAATGGGCCGAAAATTGATCCCGGGACGCGAGAGTACGCACTGCATACTCTCGCGTATTCCCACTCCAATTGCCGGTTTTCTGCATGCCCTGCGCATGCGCTGAAAACCGGCAATTGCTCTTCCGAAAAGGGGGCGGGGCCGGAGTGCATCGCGTGCGCGCTACAGGCTGCGCGCACGCTGTGCACTTCATGCTTTGGACGCGCAGGTAAGTACTGAAGATTTTGGAAATGTAAAAAGGAGGAGTAAGACCCACTTTTAAGAAGGTAAGTAGTGAATTAAGTATTTTTTTGAATTTTTTTTTTACAGGTATATCTTTTTTATAGACTTTAAAGACAGGTAAGTTTATTTTTATAACTTTTTAAAAGATTTTAAATTTTTTCAAAAATTTAATTTTTTATTTAAAATGGTTAATTTAATTAACTATACTTATTTTATTAATGTGATGGTTTTTTTTTTAAATTTAATTGAGGTTTAGCTGTTATTTTGGGGGGGTGTAAGATTCATAAGTCTCTCAGCCATGCTGTGAGACTTATGAATGGAAGATGGTGTGCTGCCATTGGCTCTAACTGAGTCACGTGATCCCACAGCTCGCACGAATTAACTACGCCGCTGGGATACGCAAGCCCAGCACAGCTGATGTCTGGAACATCAATTTCGTGCGAGCTGGATCAGAAAAAGCATAAGCGAGGTGAGACATCGAGGGAAAGGCTTACCCCCGCGGGAACAGAGCGAGATCAATTTCTGGGCCATTGTCTCACCCAAAAGACAGCACCTCCGACAGTGCAGCACTCCCTCAGTACTGACCCTCCGACAGTGCAGCACTCCCTCAGTACTGACCCTGACAGTGCAGCACTCCCTCAGTACTGACCCTGACAGTGCAGCGCTCCCTCAGTACTGACCCTGACAGTGCAGCGCTCCCTCAGTACTGACCCTGACAGTGCAGCGCTCCCTCAGTACTGACCCTGACAGTGCAGCACTCCCTCAATACTGACCCTGACAGTGCAGCACTCCCTCAGTACTGACCCTGACAGTGCAGCACTCCCTCAGTACTGACCCTCCGACAGTGCAGGCTGAAGTCCTGGAGAGGGGAATGAAATCTCAGGTCTTCTGACTCAGAAGTGAGAGTGAAACTACTGAGCATTGCACAATTATACCGAGCAGAAATCACAGATTTTCCTGAATTACTACAGTGCTAGTTCATTCTTTCGAAAAATGGCTTCACAGGAAAGTTTTAAAGGCTTGCAATATTCTATATTTTTGGCCAAACATTTTTAACTGGAAAACAAAATTATGCAGTAGCATTTACCTCACTCAAACGGTTTCAGTTTTAAATTTTCGCTGTACACAAGTCAGTAAAATGTTTCATGCTACTTTGCTTTTAGTTTTCTATAAAATGCCTTTAGTAGCAAACACAGTGACCAATGCGATAGAAACAAACCTTTGATGGTGGCTCGCTTACTGCCGGTTTCGTTGAAACAGCTGGTAACCTAACAAACAGAAATATAAATATTAATAATGCCTCGAGTGGGGAAGTGGTTGTAAGACGGCTGAATAGTTTTATTAAAGAACAAACTTGCATTTATATAGCCCTTTCACAACCTCGATGTCCCAAAGTGCTTTACAGACAATTAAATACTTTTTAAGTGCAGTTACTGTTGTAACGGAGATGCAGCAGCCAAGTTGCGCACAGCAAGCTCCCAGAAACAGCAATGAAATAAATGACCAACTCATCTGTTTTGTGATGTTGGTTGAAGGCTAAATATTGCCCAGGACACCGGGGGAACTCCCCTGCTCTTCTTTCAATAGTATCATGGGAACTTTTACATGCACCGGAGAGGGCAGACGGGGCCTCGGTATAACCTCTCATCCGAAAGACGGCACCTCCGACAGTGCAGCACTCCCCCAGTACTGCACTGGAGTGTCAGCTGGATTGTGTGCTCAAGTCTCTGGTGTGGGACTTGAACCCTCAACCTTCTGGCTCAGAGGCGCGAGCGTTGCCAAGTGGGCCACAGCTGACTCCTGAAGATTTCTCATTTGCATGGTTGATTGAAGTGCAAGAGCTCAATTCCCACTCCACTTAAGTCTTCAGGATTATTTCAGTTACAAATCCAAAACACCGAGACTCCCTAATTTGGGTAGGGTCGCTCCATCGGCGAAAGAGTGGTGGAGCGGACCCCGGGTCCGCCGAAGTGGACAGGCCTATACCCCGTCCCAAATTACAGAGATAGGATCATTAGCGTACGCGAGGTGGATGCATCAGTGGCACCCGCCCTAGTGAGTCGCCATGAGAATCGCGGCGGCATGGCACCACTCCAGGGATGGAGGAGGGGCCAGTGTAGCAGAGAACTGGGTGGAATTCCTGGGATAGCTTGGGATGTCCTCCATACGTACGCCGTTGATTGGGGGTGGGGTGGGTGGGTGGGGGTAGCGGTAGATCCTCCCAAGAGGATCCACAGAACGGAAAACGCGGCAGAATCCCAGCAGAGCCAGGTTCCGCCCCATTTTCCTGCCCCCCGGGGGGTTGTCAATCCACCCCCGTTCTGCTCAGGGCCCAGTCAGGATTTCAGGCCAAGTTTTAATGTCCCAGAATGCCAATCTAAATTCTGATCTTGTTGGCACACTTGCACTACCAATATAAACATATTTTGGAATTGGCAATTCAAGAAAGCTAGAACTAAATGAACTGCATTTATATAGCACCGTTCACATCCTCAACTTTGCAAACTTGCATCCGCAAAAAGAAAGTTTGCTGAAGTGCGATTTTACATTGCGTACTATTGTCTTTTTATTCCCACTTCACCCTCCAAATATTGTGCTCCAAAAGGTGCTCACTCGGCATGGTGTACAGTGGGTGCCAGCTGCCCT
This sequence comes from Squalus acanthias, assembly GCA_030390025.1. Classification (NCBI taxonomy): domain Eukaryota; kingdom Metazoa; phylum Chordata; class Chondrichthyes; order Squaliformes; family Squalidae; genus Squalus; species Squalus acanthias. The sequence goes on along the minus strand of CM059429.1, from coordinate 116,164,952 downwards.
GGGATATCTCACCCAAGGGTCATTCTTCATTTGCGAGCCTGGACAGTGAATGTCAGCAGGTTATTCGATAACGGAAGCTGAACCCAATTCTCTCCTCAGCAGATACCAGTGTGTGAATTATCCAGTAGGAGTCACTAAATAGGAATCAGGAGCAGGAATCCTGGCTGATTCTCCCCTTTGTTAGCTGAGAGGCACTGAGGCTAATGGGCACACCCTTAGAATCATAGAAAAATACAGCACAGAAGGAGGCCCGTGGGCCCATCGAGTCTGCGCCAGCTCTTTCGAAGAACAATCCAGTTAGTCCCACTTCCCAGCTCTTTCCCCATATCCCTGCAATATTTTCTCCTTCAAGTATTTCTCTAATTCCCTTTTGAAGGCTACTATTGAATCTGTATCCACCACCCTATCAGGCAGTGCATTCCAAATCACAACCACTTGTTGCATAAAAAGGTTTTTCTTATCGTTGCCTGAATTGAATCAGCTAGTTCAGCAGACTTTGGATCAAACCCGGGACCTTGTGGTCTGCGTCACCAGAGAGTACTCTTGTCAAACGAACAGGGATTATCTTCTAACCTAAAAAAGCAAATATTCCATTTTATTCCAGTCCCCACCAATTATAGCGGGTGCGTTGGTGTTAAACACGATTTGACTGCTATACACGGTAGGTGGTGAAACCAAAAAGCAAAGTAACAAACTTATTTTTTTTAAAAAGCAAGTCTCCACTTAGCAACTGCCTCTCGTAACTGTTAGCGATGAGATTCTGGGTGAAACTGCTAAGATAATCGCACTTTAACCAGGTGCGAACAGATGATTGAAACTGTTTGATGACCCGACTGCCTGAAATAAGCAGAGTCTTTTAAATCGGTAATTACATGAACATGCTGTCGCCTCCGAAATCCGTGGCCATCTATCCCGGAACTCCATGTTTGAATCCCTCCAATCAGGTTTTCGCCCTTGCCACAGTACCGAAACGGCTCTCATCAAAGTCACAAATGACATCCTATGTGACTGTGACCAAGGTAAACTATCCCTCCTCTTCCTTCTTGACTTGTCTGCAGCCTTTGACACGGTTGACCACACCACGCCCTCCAACACCTCTCCACCGTCGTCCAGCTGGGTGGGACTGCACTCGCCTGGTTCCATTCTTATCTATCTAATCGTAGCGAGTGAATCACCTGCAATGGCTTCTCTTCCCGCTCCTGCACTGTTATCTCTGGAGTCCCCCAAGGATCTATCCTTGGCCCCCTTCCTATTTCTCACCTACATGCTGCCCCTCAGCAACATCACCAAAAAACAGGTCAGTTTCCACATGTACGCTGACGACACCCAGCTCTAGCTCACCACCACCTCTCTCGACCCCTCCAATTTTTCTAATTTGTCACTCTGCTAGTCTGACATCCAGTACTGGATGAGCAAAGATTTCCTCCAACTAAAACATTGGGAAGACCGAAGACATCGTCTTCAGTCCCCCGCCACAAACTCCGTTCCCCAGCCACTGACTCCATCCCTCTCCCTGGCAACTGTCTGAGGATGAACCAGACTGTTCACAACCTTGGTGCCATATTTGACCCTGAAATGAGCTTCCAACCACAAATCCGTGGCATAACTAAGACTGTCTATTTCCACCTCTGTAACATCGCTCGACTCCACCCCTACCTCAGCTCATCTGCTGCTGAAACCCTCATCCATACCTTTGCTAATTCTAGACTTGACTATTCCAACGCTCTTCTGGCCAGCCTGCCATCTTCCACCCTCCATAAACTTGAGCTCATCCAAAACTCTGCTGCCCATATCCTAATCGCTCCACCACTGGCAGCTGTGGCTTCGGCTGCATATGCCCCAAGCTCTGTCATTCCCTCCCTAACCCTCTCTGCCTTTAAGACACACCTTAAAACCTCTCTCATGTGCCGCTGCGTCAAATTTTGTTTGATACGCTCCTGTGAAGCCACTTGGGATGCTTTATTACGTTAAAGGCATTATATAAATGTAAGTTGTTGTTGTAAGCACTTATTGAACTTCCCGAAATAGTCGGCAAGCTCAACACATTGTAAGCGGTGCCTTTGCAATTGACTCCTCTGATAATGGCAAATGGCTTGCTGATATAAGTGTGAAGGGTGAAGGTGGTGGGGACTGTACTATATTAGTACACTCATTGAACTAGTAGCTGCGTTTTGTAAAGTGAAGAATTGCCACAGTTAATTTAAAGATTTAAGAACAAGGAGCAGGAGTAGGCCATTCGGCCCTTCGAGCCTGCTCCGCCATTCAATGAGATCATGGCTGATCTGCTGCCTCAACTCCATTCACCGGCCCTATCGCCATATCCCTTGATGCCTTTACTAGTCAGAAATCGATCGACTTCTGTTTTGAATATACTCAATGACTGAGCCTCCACAGCCCTCTGGGGTAGAGAATTCCAAAGATTCACCACCCTCTGTGTGAAGAAATTTCTTCTCATCTCAGTCCTGAATGGCCTGAGACTGTTGCCCCTGGTTCTAGACTCCCCAGTCAAGGGAAACATTCTCCCAGCATCCACCCTATCAAGCCCATTTACGGTGAATAATATATATTTTTTTAAACTATAATCAATTCTTTACACTTGGATACTTACTCCAAGAATTTAAGGAGTTCAACACTTAGATCCGCAGGAATATAATCCGACAGCAAACCATGAGCATAACGTAGGTAATCCTCTGAAGAAAACAAAATAACATCCAATATTCAGACAGAAAAATAAAAAAGTGACGCCAGAACAGAAGGAGCAGTGGCGGGGGTAAGTTACAGAGAAGTAATTGGTTAGTGTCTTTGGTAGTTAGTGTTTTGTTAGTGGAAGTATTTGGTTTATTGGTTAGTGTTTTTAGTAGTGGTTAGTACTTTTTTTTTAAAAATAGTGGTTAAATTTTCAGTGTTAGTTAAACAGTTAAATAGCCTTAAAGTTAAAAAAAAATTAAGTAACTATTAGCTAACATGGCAGGACAGCTGGGACACATCTCATGCACATCCTGTGCCATGTGGGAACTCCAGAACACTGTGTCCTGGAACACCACGCATGTAGAAAGTGCTGCCAACTGCTGGAACTCGAGCTCAGTGTTTCTGAGCTTGAGGGGTGGCTGGCGTCACTACAGTGCATACGGGAAGCTGAGAGTTTCGTGGACAGCACATTTCAGGAGGTGGTCACCCAGCAGCTACAGAGAGTTCAGAAGGAGAGGGAATGGGTGGCCACCAGGCCGACTAGGAGGAACAGTGAAGCAGTGCAGGAATCCCCGGGGAGCGTAGCACTCACAAACCGATATTTAGTGGGAGACTTGGCTGCACAAGAAAGTGTAGAAATGCAGTTGTTATAGGGTATTCGATGGCTAAGGGGATAGACGAGCATTTCTGCAACCGCAGACGCTAGTCCCAAATGGTGTGTTGCCTCCCGGGTGCAGGACATTCTGCGAGGGGAAAGGGAACAGCCAGAGGTTGTGCTTCATGTTGGAACCAATGACATAGGTAGGAAAAGGGTTGAGGTCCTACAGGCAGAATTTCAGGAGCTAAGAAAACAATTAAGAACAGGACCGCAAAGGTGGTAATCTCTGGAATACTCGGAGTGTCACGTGCTAGTGAGTACATAAACAGGAAGACAGCTATAGGCGGAAGTTGCCACATGGGGTTATGATATAGTGGCTATAACAGTGACCTGACTTAAACATGGGCAGGAATGGAACTAAACATTCTTGGCTACAATGTATTCAGGAGGAATAGGGAAGGAAAAAAAGACAGGAGGTGGTGGCAGTATTGATCAAGGATAATATTACAGTTCTACCGAGGGACGATATACTAGAGGGTTCAAAGACTGAATCTATTTGGTTAGAGTTAAGGAACAGAAAAGGAGCTGTTACATTGCTGGGTGTTTACTATAGACCCCCAAATAGCGAGATGGAGATAGAGGAGCTAATCTGTAGGCAAATTTCAGAGAAAGTAAAAATAATCGAGCAGTAATAGTAGGAGACTTCAACTACCCCAATATAGACAGGGGAAAATAAAGAGTGAAGGGCCAGGAGGGGGAAGAATTCCTCAATTTCTGACTGGAGAGAAGTTTGCAGTGGGGTCTCCCAGGGGTCAGTATTAGGCCCATTGCTTTTCTTGTTATATATAAATGACGTAGACTTGGGAATAAGGAGTACAATTTCGAAGTTTGCGAATGATACAAAACTTGGCAACGTAGTACTGTAAATAGTGAGCAGGATAGCAGCAGACTTCAGGAGGACATAGAAAGACTGATGAAATGGTTAGACACATGGCAGATGTAACTTAATGCAGACAAGTGTGAAGTGATGCATTTTGGGAGGAACAACATAGAGAGGCAGTACTGTATAATCTAAATGGTACTATTTTAGGGGGTACAAGAACAGAAGGACCTGGGGATGCATATTCACAAATCTTTGAAGCTGGCCGTTAAAAAAGTGTGAAGATTACTTAGCTTTGCAAATGGAGGCACTGAATACAAAAACAAGGAAGTAATGCTAAACCTTTACAAATCATTGGTTAGGCCTCAGCTGGCATAGTGTACAATTCTGGGCACCACGCTTTAGGAAGGATGTCAAGGCCCTAGCGAGGGTGCAGAGGAGGTTTACCAGGAATGAGGGACTTCAGTTATGTGGAGAAATTGGAGAAGCTGGGATTGTTCAAATTAGAGCAGAGAAGGTTAAGGGGAGACCTAATAGAGGTATTCAAAATTATGAAGGGTTTTGAGAGCGCAAGTAGGGAGAAACTGTTTCTTCTGGCAAGTGGGTCAATAATCAGAGGTGATAGATTTAAAATAATTTGCAAAAGAACTAGAGCAGAAATGAGGAGACAATTTTTCCACACAGAGGGTTGTGAAGAGCTGGAATTACAGCCTGAAAGGGTGGTGATAGCAGATTCAGTAGTAACTTTCAAAAGCCAATTGGACATGTACTTGAAGAGGACTAATTAGCAGGGTTATGGGGATAAAGCTGGTGTGTGAGACTAAATGGGACAGCTCTTTCAAAGAACTGGCACAGACACGATGGGCTAAATGGCCTCCTTCTGTGCTGTTAGATTCTATGATTATTTTACTTTGTAAACCCGGAACACACCTTTTGGATGATCTGTTCACAGCTGGAACGAGACCAGTTTTCTTCTTTTGAAGACCTAAAGAGTCTTTGCATTGAAGATTTAAGTGATAAGCAGCTAGACAGGCACTAGACCAACGACGTGCAACTCTTCTGATCTAAGGAATCAAATGTGATGCTCTTCAATGTACTGGCATTCTAGAGCATTCCATTCAGACTTGCACTCTGATGAGATGGGAGTAGAAAGTGGCGATTCGCATACCCTGATTATACTGCCTCTCTATGTTGTTCCTCCCAAAATGCATCACTTCACACTTATCTGCATTAAGTTGCATCTGCCTTGTATCTGTCCATTTCACCAATCGATGTCCCCCTGAAGTCTGCTGCTATCCTGCTCACTATTTACTACGTTGCCAAGTTTTGTATCATCTGCGAACTTCGAAATTGTACAATTAGGACTGGCAACCTACAAGACAAACTGAATCACAAGCACAAACTGTCTCATTTGATTTCTTCTCCACCTTACTTAAGTAAAAAAGGAGTCGCATCCCAAGGTAGGTCACATTAAAAAAAAAAGGCTCAGAATTCCTACTCAACTGCCATTATAAAATTCCGGCCTCCAAGCTGGTTTCAACGGCCCCTGGCCTGATCCAGCCAGACCGAGCTTGCTTAAGATGATTATTTAATGGTGTACATCACTGCAACAGCACAAATACACTTTTCCTAGTGCTGTCCCAGGACAGAGAAGGTATTCAACCCGGGTAGAGTGGAAAATCTTACATCCCCCTGCTCAATGGAGAGGTCTTTGGGAAAGCATTCAATCGGCCAGAATCCTATACTTTAAGCCCTCATCCTCAAAGTGCAGAAACTACATTTCTCCCATGTGGATGGCACACAAGTTGCCCCAATGTCGGTCAGCCCCATCCCCACTATGGCTCAGCTACAACCCTACTTGCTGCAAGCAGCTACAAAACATGGGATGAGGAGAGGATCACTGAAATAGGCAAGCGGTTGCCAGGAGAGCAAAACCATCTCCTTCAGCACCTTGGTGCTAAATTCCATGTCTCCTAAAAGAATTTCTTTGGACGTCATCAAATTCTACACTTCCTCTGCGACATAGCGCAACCTAGGATTGAACACAAACAGACTCCATGAGAACCTTCTCTCTGAAACGCAAAATCGTTCTGCGAGGAACATCTTCCATTTCTATTCTGTCCTCCCCGTCATCAGGTGACACAGAAATCCCGATTTAAATCCTGAAAACATTGCCTGGGTCAGCCAGTTCCACAGTTCAGAGGTTGACCCTCATACTTCCCACCTGCAGCAGGTAGAGAGCGAGCTGGCTCAAAATTCCCTAGCTCACCCCAGACAACCTCCATAAATTCCACCCAAATCTGTTTGATGCATGCTCATGGGATTGCAGTCATAAGGCAGCGTTGTGCAACACGTTAGCCACTGGTAGCTTATTGGGAATCCAGATGTAGATAATTACACTTACCTTCCCGTCGTTGGGCATGTGGTCTCAATACTCATATTCGCAAGTCGTTAACATGCAAATCTTAACCTTTTTGTACATTTGTTGGTAAAATGGCAAGACAAAAAGCAGAGTGTGCAAGTGTTTTTTTGTTTGTTGTATGTGCTTTACTTCTTTGGTTACTGAACAGTGGTAGATGTTGGTTAAGCAAATATACACGTGTGAAATACATTTACCTGAATTGTGCCTACAGCACAAGGAGCACCTGCCATTGGCAGGCTCACCCATGTCTACACCTGGCGGTAAGAAAGAGCTGCCTTCAGCTCGATCACAACCTGTCACTCCCCCAGCAATTACCTGGACAAGGAACCCGTGGACCCTCCCCCATAATCACATGGAACCTGTGGACCCTCCCCCATAATCACATGGACCCTCCCCCATAATCACATGGAACCCGTGGACCCTCCCCCATAATCACATGGAACCCGTGGACCCTCCCCCATAATCACATGGAACCCGTGGACCCTCCCCCATAATCACATGGAACCCGTGGACCCTCCCCCATAATCACATGGAACCCGTGGACCCTCCCCCATAATCACATGGAACCCGTGGACCCTCCCCCATAATCACATGGAACCCGTGGACCCTCCCCCCATAATCACATGGAACCCGTGGACCCTCCCCCCATAATCACATGGAACCCGTGGACCCTCCCCCCATAATCACATGGAACCCGTGGACCCTCCCCCATAATCACATGGAACCCGTGGACCCTCCCCCCATAATCACATGGAACCCGTGGACCCTCCCCCATAATCACATGGAACCCGTGGACCCTCCCCCCATAATCACATGGAACCCGTGGACCCTCCCCCCATAATCACATGGAACCCGTGGACCCTCCCCCATAATCACATGGAACCCGTGGACCCTCCCCCCATAATCACAAGGAACCCGTGGACCCTCCCCCCATAATCACATGGACCCTCCCCCATAATCACATGGAACCCGTGGACCCGCCCCCATAATCACATGGAACAGTGGACCCGCCCCCATAATCACATGGAACCCGTGGACCCGCCCCCATAATCACATGGACCCCGTGGACCCTCCCCCATAATCACATGGAACCCGTGGACCCGCCCCCATAATCACATGGAACCCGTGGACCCTCCCCCATAATCACATGGAACCCGTGGACCCGCCCCCATAATCACATGGAACAGTGGACCCGCCCCCATAATCACATGGAACCCGTGGACCCTCCTCCAGTAATCACATGGAACCCGTGGACCCTCCCCCAGTAATCACCCAGACATTCACAGACCCTCCCCCAGTAATCACCCAGACAAGGAACTCAGACCCTCCCCCAGTAATCACCCAGACAAGGAACTCACGGACCCTCCCCCAGTAATCACCCAGACAAGGAACTCAGACCCTCCCCCAGTAATCACCCAGACAAGGAACTCACAGACCCTCCCCCAGTAATCACATGGAACCTGTGGATCATCTAACAAGCAGAGCAAATGATGCACAGACTGCACCTACAGTTGGAAAATTACCAAGAAGTACAGGCCATTACCTGCAGGCACACTCTCCACCAACTCCAACCTTCGCACAGCTAAAAGGATACCCTAGTCTGACGTGAGTATTACCCCACTTAATCACTCACCATTGCCAGATTCTTGGCACTGTTCTGACCCTAGTGCCCAATGCGACCCCAAGTCTCCCCATTGACCTCAGCCTTCCAACAACGGACGGCTCTGACCCTGCCAACTCGTAACCGAACCCCAGTGTGAGGAATGTTAGGGGTGAAGAGGACCCTCGTGTGTAACTGCAAGTATTGTGTAACCTACAAAGCAGTATGTAGTCTGCACTGTACCAGGCCCAGAGAATGTGTGTAAATTCTGGCACAACTCGGCAACAAGAAAGAATTGGGGATAAATAGGCTTGAATTGTGCACTGGACACTTGGGGTTGGTTGTAATCTTTGGCCACAAGTTTGTTTAGACTCTGCCACAATAAATTTCCTCCCATTGCAGTTATAAAGCCTGCAGAAAGGTAGGATTTGTGTAGTTCAATTTTCCTTGCTTCAATAGTTTATAAATGGAGCCAAATCATCCAATGTTTTTGATTATTCAGCTCCTGTGTACTACTATAAAAAAGGTGCGTCACACTGAACTTAGTCCTGCTGTGATAAAACAGTATAGAATATCCAAGACTCCAAATTGCAAAGCCCATTGCTGATTTAAAAGACCAAGGTAGTTGACACCTGCCTTATTACCCATTGTTAATTTTTAAGATCCAGATTATCATTATCTTTCTCTTTGATAACAATGTTTGCCGAGTTGTCCTCAAATGAACAATTAATCTGTGTACTGTTCACTTGGTTTTCAAGTCCTGAATCAGCATACTGGTGCACTGGGATGTACCTTCAGCTATAAAGATACCACAGAGATGACGATTATTCATACAGAAGGTCAATGATTTTCTGTAACTGCTTAACAACAACTTGTATTTATATAGCTCCTTTAACGTAGTAAAACATTCCAAAGCACTTCACATGAGTATTATAAGAAAAGAATTTGACACCGAGCCACATAAGGAGAAATTAGGGCAGATGACCAAAAGCTTGGTCAAAGAGGTAGATTTTAAAGGAGCGTCTTAAAGGAGGAAAGAGGTAGTGAGGCTGAGAGGTTTAGGCAGAGAATTCCAGAGCTTAGGGTCTAGGCAACTGATGGCACAGCCACCAATGGGTGAACGATTATAATCAGGGATGCTCAAGAGGGCAGAATTAGAGGAGCGCAGATACCTCGGGGTGGGGGGTTGTGGGGCTGGAGGAGATTACAGAGATAGGGAGGGGCGAGGCCATGGAGGGATTTGAAAACAAGGATGAGAATTTTGAAATCGAGGCGTTGCTTAACTGGGAGCCAATGTAGGTCAGTGAGCACAGGGGTGATGGGCGAACAGGACTTGATGCGAGTTAGGACACGGGCAGCCGAGTTTTGGATGACCTCAAGTTTACGTAGGGTAGAACGTGGGAGGCCAACCAGGAGTGCGTTGGAATAGTCAAGTCTAGAGGTAACAAAGGCATGGATGAGGGTTTCAGCAGCGGATGAGCTGAGGCAAGGGCGGAGACGGGCGATGTTACAGAGGTGGAAATAGGCGGTCTTTGTTATGCTGCAGATATGTGGTCGGAAGCTCATTTCAGGGTCAAATATGACACCAAGGTTGTGAACAGTGTGGTTCAGCCTCAGACAGATGCTAGGGAGAGGGATGGAGTCAGTGACTAGGGAACGGAGTTTGTGGCAGGGACCGAAAGTGATGACTTCGGTCTTCCCAATATTTAATTGGAGAAAATTTCTGCTCATCCAGAACTGGATGTCGGACAAGCAGTCTGACAATTTAGATACCGTGGAGGGGTCAAAAGAAGTGGTGATGAGGTAGAGCTGGGTGTCGTCAGCGTACATGTGGAAACTGACGCTGTGTTTTCAGATGATGTTGTCGAGGGGCACCATATAGATGAGAAATAGGAGGGGGCCTAGGATAGATCCTTGGGGGACACCAGAGGTAACGATGCGGGAGCGGGAAGAGAAAGCATTGCAGGTGATTCTCTGGCTACAATTAGATAGATAAGAATGGAACCAGGCGAGTGCAGTCCCACCCAGCTGGATGACGGTGGAGAGGCGTTGAAGGAGGATGGAGTGGTCAACCGTGTCAAAGGCTGCAGACAAGTCGAGAAGGATGAGGAGGGATAGTTTACCATTGTTGCAGTCACAAAGGATGTAATTTGTGACTTTGATGAGAGCCGTTTCAGTACTGTGACAGGGGCGGAAACCTGATTGGAGGGATTCAAACATGGAGTTACAGGAAAGATGGGCACGGATTTGGGAGGCGACAACACATTCAAGGACTTTGGAGAGGAAAGGGAGGTTGGAGGTGGGGCGGTAGTCTGCAAGGATGGCGGGGTCAAGGGTTGTTTTTTTTGAGGAGAGGGGTGATGACGTCAGATTTGAAGGAGAGGGGGACAGTACCGGAGGCGAGAGAACTGTTAACAATGTCAGCTAACATGGGAGCCAGGAAAGGAAGTTGTGTGGTCAGCAGTTTGGCGGGAATAGGGTCAAGGGAGCAAGAAGTGGGTCTCAAGGACAAGATGAGCGCAGAGAGGTCATGAGTGGAGATAGGAGAGGAACTGGAGAAAGATGTGACTTCAGGGCTAGGGCCGGGGGGGAAACTTAGAGGAAGTTTGGCCCGGTAGGCTGGGGGAAGGAAGGGAAGTGGCAGAGGCAGCTGAACGGGTGGTCTCAATCTTAGAGACAAAGAGGTCCATGAGCTCCTTGCACTTGGGGCGAGGGTGGAGGAGACAGGGGAGAGGGGTTGAAGAAGACAGCTAGCAATAGAGAATAGAAGCCGGGGTTATCTTTACAATCAGAATGATTCTGGAATAGGGAGCACTTTTGGCAGACGAGAGCCGGACCCGATAGTGCTTTATGTGGTCCAGCCAGATCTGGCGCTGAATGGCTAAACCAGTTGTCCGCCATATCCGTTCAAGTATGCGTCCCTTGGACTTAAGGGAGTGAAGATGAGGGCCGTACCAGGGGAACGGCCAGGGTGAGAGAGAGATAGCAATAGGGACTAGGACATCAAAGGTGGTGGTGAGGGTGTGGTTGAGCAGATCGGTAACTGCAGAAATGTCGTGGTGAATGGAGGACCAAAAGCTGGACAGTTGGGATTTCCTAAGTGCAGTTGTAGAAGAGTTGAGAGAGTGTTTTTTTCCAGGGGTGGACACAGAAGGAAGTAGGGTGGGGGTGGGGGGGATGTGGATGGAGAGCGATACAAGGTCAGAGATGGCCTTATCAGTGACTGACACGATGGGAGTAGCGTGGCCACGAGAGATGGCAAGATAAACTCAGTCCAGGAGTTAGTATAATGAATTCTATTGTGGAATTACAACTTCCCGATTTCCTTTCTAATACTTGATTCTAATATGTTGCATCCTCTAAGCAGAACAAACCAGCTGCTCACTGCAGGTACTATTCAAAATGACCAATATTTTCTTAAGTGCATGCTGAGGAGAAGTTGATGTCCTATATGTTTATTCATTCTCTGAATGTTGGGTCTATCAACAAGCAAAAGTCCTAGCTCTTACTTGACAGCTACAGATACACTGGAGTGAGCCTTTGACTTAATGGTAGTATTCCCACCAGAGTCGAAGGTGAACAGTTCAAGCCCCACTCCAGACAGTCCTGGCGAGTGGAGACTAGAATATGGTCTCTAAATACAATATTTGATATCCAGTGAGGTCTTCGCGTCTGGATGGTGTGACCACTGGCTCAGTGTTAGCATTCCCAGAAGGGTTGGGTTCGGGCCGACAGCCCCAGCAAGCAGAGACCTTTGGACATCTGGATATATGCCCTCACAAGCCTCCCCCCCCCCCCCCCCCCCCCTCAATTGTAAAATGTAGGTGGGGCTCTATAGCCTTGGTTGCAGCCCACCCAGGAGAAGATAAAAACCCGTGAGGATGGCAACGGTAAACCACCTCAGTTACTCTGTATGAGACTCGAGTCAGCACCTGCCCGAGGGTGAACGCAACGGACAGGCAGATATGCCATGCATGTGGTGATCCTGTGTTGTACCAGGATAGCTAAACTTGCTGGCGATCATGACACATCACATTTTCCAAAAAGGAGAGAGTAGGCAGCAGTAAGTCGGCCAATCATTCCCACTGTTCCAATTTGGTGACATGCCACAGCAGAGAGAGCGAAGAAGCTGAATGTGAGAAATTGAGCGCATCTGAAATTAAGAAAAAGGTCGGAGCATGATATGGAAACACAATGGAGGGCGAGGGGGAAAGGGAGAAGCAGAAAGCTACCAGTGAGAAAATGTTGAAAAATTTTAATAGCATTATTCTCATGCTGCTCTATTTTTAACTTGTTGCTAAAGATACTAAACCATTCCTGCTGGTCTCTCAACAAGATCCTGACTTCTGCATTCCTGTTGTCTGTGCCTAGGTCACTGGATAACTTGAGAATCTTCCAGCTTTTTTTTTCATAAACTGTATGCGTCAATGCCTACTTTCAAACTCAAATGAAGGCGTGAAGCCACCCAATATCCATACATCACAATTAGTCATTCTGTAACTTGTCATCAATGCAACCCAGCCCCTCATTTTATTGTAAATCATCAACAAATGAGGCTCTTATAAAAAAAATGTCTCTCAAGCAACAAGGGTAGTCCAAAGTAGACAAATAGAAAGTAACTAAACACAGTTTAATTTATGCAGTTTCCCACAACACATTCAAAGGCACTGTGGGATTGAAGGCTTCATTTGGGTTTAAAAGTAGACATTTGGCATTGACATAAAGGGAGCTGGAGGACTCTCAAGTTATCTAGAGACCTGTCAGGACAAAAATCTCAGTACAAATTACAGTAATTTTCCACACCATCCTATTCACAACACAAGCTTACAGTGCTCAGACTTCTAGTCAGGCATAGCCTGGCGTGATGTAAAGCAAAACTGAAAGGTTTACTATGCACATAAATGCACAGCAAGCATTGGGCTGGCTCAGGCACAGAACTGCTTTTGCACTATAAATTAAATCTGGTACGGTGAGAACAGATGCAGCCAGAGTGCGAGGAAGGATGAGAAACAGATGGGCGTTTGGTGGCTTTGGTGTTTTTATTTGCACTCCTTTAAAAGGGACCAATTTGAATTTATGTGGAGCCTTTCACCACCTCCAGACGTCCCAAAGCGCTTTACAGCCAATGAATAACACAGCAGTTATAACACGGAAACAGGCCATTTGGCACAACTAGTCCATGTCAGTGTTTACCCTCTATGGCCTTAAAAAATGGCCTTATCTACCAGAGGTGCTGCCTTTAATGTCCCGTGAACCTGTACTCCCAAATCCCTATGCTCTTCCACAGCATCGAGCCTACTTCAATCCAGAGTATAACTACTACTTTTAATTTTGTTTTACCAAAATGCATCACTTCACACTTACCGACATTGAATTCCATCTGCTATTCTTTAGTCCATTCCCCCATCTCATCTATACCACCTACTTGCAATCACTGAAAAACTGCCCTTAACTCCTACTCTGTTTTCATTCTTCTATCCAATTTTTAATCCAGTTTGCTGTCCTCCCTCTAATTCCCCATTCCTTCATCTTCTCTAATAATTCCTTGTGTGGTACCTTGTCAAAGGCTTTTCTAAAGTCCATGCACACTAAATATTACTAAATTCCAATCTGTCTGCTCAGCAGCGACGACGGGGCAGAATGAATTCACTCCATTGTTGTCAGTTCTGAACTAGCCTGGCCACAAGTATGCTACATCCACTCCATTTCTCCATCTACCATATCTGTTTTCTCCTCAAGGAATTCTGAGGTTTCTGAAGCATGATTGTTCCTTTTCAAATCTGTGCTGGCTACTTCTATTTTCTATTTATCTAGATACCTGGTAATTTCATCCTTAAAAGACTCTAAATTGTTCCCTAACCATAGATGTTAAACTAACTGGCCTGTAACGACCCAGAATCAGCTCTATCTTCCTTTTTAAAAATGGGTACTGCATTGTCCACTCTCCAGTCCTCTGGCACACATCCACACTCAGTAGAGCCCTAAAATATAATTTCTAGGGACTCCGCTATTTCCTTCCTCATATCCCTTCGGATCGGAGGATATATTTTTTTTTATTCGTTCATTGGGATGTGGGCATCGCTGGCAAGGCCAGTATTTATTGCCCATCCCTAGTTGCCCTTGAGAAGGTGGTGGTGAGCCACCTTCTTGAACCGCTGCAGTGAAGGTACTCCCACAGTGCTGTTAGGGAGGGAGTACCAGGATTTTGACCCAGCGACAATGAAGGAACGGCGATATATTTTTAAGTCAGGATGGTGTGTGATTTGGAGGGGAACTTGCAGGTGGTGATGTTCCCATACGCCTGCTGCCCTTGTCCTTCTAGGTGGTAGAGGTCGTGGGTTTGGGAGGTGCTGCCAAAGAAGCCTTGGTGAGATGCTGCAGTGCATCTTGTAGATGGTACACACAGCAGCCACGGTATGCCGGTGGTGGAGGGAGTGAATGTTTAAGGTGGTGGATGGGGTGCCAATCAAACGGGCTCTGGCTTTTTGTCTTCCTTCAGCCTAACTAACTTATCTAAAAATGTTTTTAATCCATCACGATATCGCTCATCTCACTCTCAACCACTGTCGGCTATCCTTCTCTTTAGTAAAGGCTGATGCAAAGAACGTATTAAATATCTCAGCCATTTTTTTTGATCATCGTCTACAAATTGACAACCCTCACCTCTCAGGGCTCCCACTTCACTTTGTGACCATTGTGATGTTGTAGGCAGCCAATTTTCACACAGCAAGGTCCCAACGAACAGCAGAGAGATAAATGACCAGACAGTCCATTTTAATGATGCTTGATGCTCTCCTGATCTTCCCTGAATAGTGCAATCTTTTACATCCTCCTGAGCAGGCAGACGGGCCTTGGTTTAAGGTCTCAACTGAAGGGCAACACCTCTGACAGTGCAGCACTTCCTCAGTCCTACACTTGATCGTCAGCCAAGACAATGGAGTAGGGCTTGAACCCACACCCTTCCTACTCAGTGCCGAGTGCAGCCATTGAGCCAAGCCGATACTTAAAACTCCAGAACTGGTCATTAAGCTGTGGTCAGCGAGGGTCAGAGAATTGGGCCTATAGTATTATCGCCCTATCTATCACTCACATTCACATCCGCTCTGGCGCCATGCCAGCAGAGGAGCTTCAGGTATGACCCTTTATCTGTATTGTGCAACAGAAATTGCTGACTAGCCACCGGCATTTTAGCCACATGCACTTATGTTAGTAGAAAATGCCTTTAACACAACACAGGTGAATGTACTTCACATGCGTATTTACTTAACAAAAATCTACCACCATGTGGTCTTTCTCTTTCACCAAAGTTTGGAATTCTGGCATGATTTTATCAGACAGCACATCTCAGAGCAGCTTCTAGGTTTTTGTCCAGCAGTTGCAGAGGGTACTTCGACTTCAGAGTGATTGCTGAGAATGCTGTTGCTCTCCACCCAGATGCCCCCCCTGGACCACCCCCCGCTCTCCACCCAGACCACCTTCCCCCGCCCCCCCTCCACTCAGACCCGCCCCTGCCCTTCCTCCACAATGCGGTTGGATGCTGCTCGCCCATTGCCCTGTTGGAGCTGCTCGTTATTGGTTGGGCTGGCTTAGAGTTGTTATTCTGATTGATTGAGCTGCCCATGACGACAGCTCCACTCTCTACACAATGTTGCTAATGTTTCCATGGTGAAGTCCAGCGTTTTCACCCGTGTTACCCACCATCATAGCAGATAACCAATACACAATAACCAAGGAAGTAAAACACAACAATCGAAGAACACTCGCACACTCTGCCTTGTGTCTTACTGTTTCACCAACAAACACATAAAAAGATTAAAGTTCACAAGCACACGCCGTGGTAATATAGCGTTGAGATCACAGGCCCAACGACGGTGTCGATTACTCATTGTTTATTTACTGATCAGAAATGCAATTAGCCACAGCTGGATTCCCAATTGGCTAATGCACTGCTTTATACCTTATCCCGACCCAAGGGAACAATCTGCATATTAATAAATAATTGTGGAAGAGGTACTAACCTTCAGTTGCTTCTTGTTTATTTCTAATCAACGTACTGGACTGCACACCTCCACCTACAGAGAGATTGGTGCTCTTCAGCGCTTTGACGGTCTGCTCAGCCTATTTACAGCAAGAGACACGAGCAATGAAAAGATCTTGTTGCTCCACAAAATACAGTGCGGGTTGGCCCAGAGGCCAAGTGGGTGAAAGTGCTCAATTAAACTCTCCATGGTCACTGACTCAATTAAAAAATGACTTGCATTTATATAGCACCTTTCACGACCTCAGGACGTCCCAAAGCTTTTTACAACCAATGAAGTACTTCTGAAGTGTAGTCACTGTTGCAGCAATGAGCTAAATGACCAGATGATCAGGGTTTTTTTTTTTAAAGTGTTGTTTGAGGGATAAATGTTACCCAGGACACTGGGGATAACTCCCCTGCTCTTCTTCAAAATAGTGTCATGGGATCTTTTACCATCACCCGAGAGAGCAGACGGAGCCTCGGTTGAACATCTCATACGAAAGAGGGCACCGCCAACAGTGCAGCACTCCCTCAGCACTGCACTGGAGTGCCAGCCTAGATTATGTGCTCAAGTCCCTGGAGTGACTTGAACCCACAACCTTCTGACTCGGAGATGATAGAGCCACGGCTAACACCTGACTAATTAAAAATCAGCTTCATTAAAATTATAGTCAGTGAGCTGAAAGACTTACTAGTACATAAAAGGAATCCTACCATTTAAACTCTTCCAATCTACCACTAATAGTTGAATAGATGTTACATCAAAATGATTCACAGCACTTTTTACAACAGTAACTCATATAGGCAAACATGATAATTAAAACTAATCTCGGCAGACTCAAGTCCAATACTGTGCAAGAATATACCAAAATCATTCCTCCATTTTGTTCAATCAGGTCTCTATTCTCTAATGATACTAAGGGAACCAAAGAATATGGGGATAGAGCAGGAAGGTGGAGTTGCGGTAGAAGATCAGCCTTGATCTTATTGAATGACAGAGCAGGCTCGAAGGGCCGAATGGCCTACTCCTGCTCCTATTTCTTATGTTCTTAATGTAAACCCAGTGGACAGGATACCGTCAATACATTTCCAACAAACTCGATCAACTGCACCATGAACCTTAAGGGAATCACAAACCATATAGGACATTAATATTAAAACATAATTTTCAAAAATAAACAAATTCCTAAAGTCGTTGATTTTCCGATATGTGCTGCCAACCAGCGAGATTCCTCACCGCTGGTCATATCCTCGGAGAATCGCCTCCAAAATACTTGCTGTGAACTTCAACTGTGGCAGTGCGGGGGCGATATCGGTTCGGCCGCTCATTGTACACATCGCCCGATTCCATTGAAATCAATGGAAAGCAAATCTGTCAGAGCGCTAATTGTGGAGGGGGGGGGGGAGGGTTGGGGTCGATCGGTTTCTCGGCCCCACCAAAAGTCAAACGTTCTGGTGTCAAGTCTGTCAAAAGTGCTGCATGTGACCATTTGTATAGAAAATAAAAATGTTTAATTACCTTCTTCTTTAGCCACACGAGGGTTTTCTTTCTATTATACTTATAAAACTTCCGATTACCAATTTCTGGTGAAATAAAGAAAACAAGACCGTAAATGAAACGTTAACCAAGTATCAGGATTAGTAGGAGACACTTGAAAGTATGAAAGGGAGATCAATGCTGGAAATAGAAGCCATTCCCACTGACTAAAATCAGGCAGGTTGAGGGGACTTGCTCCACTCAGTCCAGGGCTCAATACTAGCAGGTATCTGCTTGTGTCCAGCACCCACATAGTGCTTGTGGTCACATGGAGTAACTGGCCATCGATAGATAGTTCCTTCCCATGTGTCACTCTCTCCATGTCTCTGCCTTGCTGTTTGGTATCAGCATTCAGATTTTCCCTCCCTCTCATTACCAGAGACATTATCAGGAGGCTGGGTTGTCCCAGTGTCCATAGTGAAAGTGATAGGGTTCCATAAGCTATAGTGAACAGCCAGATAGATGTTGGTATAAGAAAATGGCTCCACATCATTGTCTACAGTTCCAATACAATTAGAAGAACTTGCATTTATATAGCACCTTTCACGACCTTAGGATGCCCCAAAGCACTTTGCAGCCAATGAAATACTTTTGAAGTGCAGTCACTGTTGTAATGTAGGAAATGCGGCAGTCAATTTGCGCACAGCAAGATCCCACAAACAGCAATGTGATAATGACCATACAATCTGTTTTTTAGTGATGTTGGTAGAAGGATGAATATTGGCCAGGACTCCCCGGTCTTCTTCGAAATAGTGCCAGGGAATATTTTACAGCAACCCGAGGGGGCAGACAGGGCCTCGGTTTAATGTCTCATCTAAAAGACGGCACCTCCAACAGTGCAGCACTCCCTCAGTACTGCACTGAAGTGTCAGCTTAGGTTAAGTGCTCAAGTCTCTGGCGTGGGGCTTGATTCAGAGGCGAGCGCGCAATCACTGAGCCATGGCTGATACCTCAAACATGGCTTCCTGTTACGGCATCACACCACACACCCCCAACTGCATGACTATCTGGACTTGAATCACAAACACTAGAGCTGAACCCAGTTATGCTTTGAGGGGCCGCAGCACCCTGATGTCACTGAACTGGAGGCTTCAGCAATTTACAACCCTCACAACCAAGAGACTTTCAACCCATGATCCAAGGGAGTTGGATTCAAATCCAGGTACCATCAGTTATAATCTACCAGGCAACCCAGTCCCAGAGATATACCCTTCACTGATCTTGCAGCAAAGCTTAACAAATGTAGCATTGGAACCGGGGAAGAGCTGACACCTCCCAATACAAATAAAGTTCTGACGTTGCGTGTACAAGGTGAGAGGGAGCGGCTTAGGAATTCACAAGCAGTTCTTGGTTTCTGACGCTGTACCTTTTTCATCAGTGACATGATGGAGTGATCGCAAAGTCCTCGGACAATTCAGTATGCTGACGCATCCGGGAAAATCTTCGTCCTTTATTACCTGATCCACTGGCTGAAACTTTCCTTGCTGGGAAAAGGAGAAGTTTTAAAAAGCTATAGATGACAAAATTACTAAGCAAATCAGCAATTGTGGCAAGAAATTAACAGATGCAGGCTTTGAATTTCCACCAATTGTGAAATAGTATGTGCGTTCTACAAGTAATTTTTGGCATTGGAGATTTCATTTTCTGCATTATTTTAGATCCATGTAGTTTCTAGCAGATGGTGAAATAATCTAGTGCAGGGAGCTCCCAGCCTTCGGTCTTTCTGAGCTGCATAGGTACGTATCATGGAGCCTTGGGGGAGGGGGCACATATTAACTATATATCCCCTTTCCCATTGATTTGTATATATCTCAAGATGTTGATAGTAACAGGTCTTGCTGTTCTGATCTAGGGTTTATCCAACAATGAAGCATAGGAATAGGAGTAGGCCATTCAGCCCCTCATGCCCTTACACTTGAGTATTGCCTTGAGTATAGAAGATTAAGGGGTGATCTAATTGAGATGTCTAAGATGATTAAAGGAGTTGATAGGGTAGATAGAGTGAAACTAGTTCCTCTTATTGAGGTGTCCAGAACAAGGGGGCATAACCTTAAAATTAGAGCCAGGCCGTTCAGTGGAGATGTCAGGAAATACTTCTTCACATTTAGTTAAATCCGAAACTAGGGTCTTAAATCTAAACAAAGCAAACTACATAGGTATGAGGGGTGAGTTTGCTACGGTAGATTGAGAAACTACATTAAAAGGTATGAAGGTAGACAAGCAATAGTTAGCATTTAAAGAATTAATACATAATTTACAACAAATATACATTCCTTTCAGACACAAAAACCCCACAGGAAAAGTAGTCCAAACGTGGCTAACAAGAGAAGTTAAAGATAGTATTAGATCAAAGGAAGAGGCTTATAATGTTGCCAAAAAGAGTAGTAAGCCTGAGGATTGGGAGGATTTTGGAACTCAGCAAAGGAGGACCAAGAAATCGATAAAGAATGGGGAAATAGAATACGAGAGTAAACTAGCGAGACATAAAAAGACTGTAAAAGCTTCTATAGGTATGTAAAAAGGAAAAGATTAGCGAAAGTAAATGTGGGTCCCTTACAGGCTGAGACAGGAGAAATTATAATGGGGAATAAGGAAATGGCAGAGAAATTAAACAAGTAATTTGTGTCTGTCTTCACGGAAGAAGATGCAAAAAAACTTCCCGGAAATAGTGGAAAAACAAGGCTCTAGTGAGAACGAGGAACTGAAAGAAATTAGTATTAGTAAAAAAAAATAGTACTGGAGAAATTAATGAGACTTGAAAGCCGATAAATCCCCTGGACCTGATGGCCTACATCCTAGGGTTTTGAAAGAGGTGGCTATAGAGATAGTGGATGCATTGGTTGTCATTTTTCAAAATTCCATAGATTCTGGAACAGTTCCCGTAGATTGGAAGGTAGCAAATGTAACCTCACTATTTAAGAAAGGAGGGAGAGAGAAAATGGGGAACTACAGACCAGTTAGCATGACATCAATAGTAGGGAAAATGCTAGAATCTATTAATAAGGACGTGCTAATAGGGCACATAGAAAATAATAATAGGATTGGGCAGAGTCAACACGGATTTATGAAAGGGAAATCGTGTTTGACAAATCTGTTAGAATTTTTTGAGGTTGTAACTAGCAGAATAGATAAGGGGGAACCAGTGGATGTGGTGTATTTGGATTTTCAGAATTCGGTAAGGTGCCACACAAGAGGTTATTAAACAAAAATAGGGTTCATGGGATTGGGGGTAATATACCAGCATGGATTGAGGATTGGTTAACGGACAGAAAACAGAGAGTAGGAATAAATGGGTCATTTTCGGGTTGGCAGGCTGTAACTAGTGGGGTACTGCAAGGATCAGTGCTTGGGCCTCAGCTATTCACAATCTACATCAATGATTTGGATGAGGGGACCAAATGTAATATATCCAAGTTTGCTGATGATACAAAGCTGGGTAGGAATGTAAGCTGTGAGGAGGATGCAAGGAGGTTTCAAGGGGATATAGACAGGCCAAATGAGTGGGCAAGAACATGGCAAATGGAATATAATGTGGAGAAATGTGAAGTTATCCACTTTGGTAGGAAAAATAGAAAAGCAGAGTATTTTTTAAATGGAGAGAGATTGGGAAATGTTGGTGTTCAGAGGGACCTGGGTGTCCTTGTACACAAATCACTGAAAGTTAACATGCAGGTACAGCAAGCAATTGGTATGTTGGCCTTTATTACAAGAGGATTTGAGTATAAGAGTAAAGACGTTTTACTGCAATTACATAGGGCCCTGGTGAGACCACACCTGGAGTATTGTGTACAATTTTCATCTCCTTACCTAAGGAAGGATATACTTGCCATAGAGGGAGTGCAACGAAGGTTCACCAGACTGGTTTCTGGGATGGGGGGATTGTCCTATGAGGACAAATTGAGTAGACTAGGCCTATATTCTCTGGAGTTTAGAAGAATGAGAGGTGATCTCATTGAAACATACAAAATTCTTACAGGGCTTGACAGGGTAGATGCAGGGAGGATGTTTCCCCTGGCTGGGGAGTCTAGAACCAGGGGTCACAATCTCAGAATAAGGGGTCGGTCATTTAAGACTGAGATTAGGAAAAATTTCTTCACTCACAGAGGGGTGAATCTTTGGAATTCTCTACCCCAGAGGGCTGTGGAGGCTCAGTCATGGAGTATATTCAAGACAGAGAGTGATAGATTTTTGAATATTAAGGGAATCAAGGGATATGGGAATAGTGCAGGAAAATGGAGATGAAGTAAAAGATCAGCCATGATCTTATTGAATGGCGGAGCAGGCTCGAAGGGCCAAATGGCCTACTCCTGCTCCTATTTCTTATGAAGGGACTGAATGGCCTACTCCTGTTCCTATGTTCATCCTAGTGTTCAAATCCCTCCATGGTCTCACCCCTCCCTATCTCTAACATCCTCCTGCCTTACACCCCTCCAATTCTGGCCTCTTGTGCATCCCCTATTTCCTTCATCCACCATTGGCGGCTGTGCCTTCAGCTGTCTCGGCCCTAAACTCTGCAATTCCCTCCCTAAACCTCTCCTCCTCTCTCTCCTTTAAGACGCTCCTTAAAACCTACCTCTTTGACCAAGCTTTTGGTCACCTGTCCTAATGTCTCCTTCTTTGCCTCAGTGTCATTTTTGTCTGATTACGCTCCTGTGAAGCACTTGGGACGTTACTACGTTAAGGACATAAGAAATAGGAGTAGGACAAGGCCATTCGGCCCCTCGAGCTTGCTCCGCCATTTAGTAAGATCATGGCTGATCTTCCACCTCAACTCCACTTTCCTGCACTATCCCCATATCCCTTGAATGCCTGAATATCCAAAAATCTATTGATTAAAGGCACTATATAAAATGCAAGTTGTTGTTGTTATTGGTCCATCCCAATAATGGAGGCCTCAACATTACTTAATATGTTTTAATGGAGATACATTATGAGTCAGACGAGACCAAAGCTGGCTGCCATCATCCTGCCCATTCTGACACCATTTGTTCTGTGATTGGCTACGATGAGCACATTGAAACATTCAGTTGGCCAACACCACTAATCTTGGGGTGGCATTCCTGAGCTCGGAGAACCCATCCCTGATAGTTTACCACAGTCTCTCCCTCAGATCTGCCAGTCCTTCCATTAGAACTGCTAACTTGTCACTCTCTGGGTCTCAGTTGTTGTGTTGCAGCAGGTTTTCTGCCACCTGTGTTTTTGGTCAAGGGCACCTGGTGAAAACATGACAAGAGGAGTGGTTGTGTTGCAGCAGGTTTTCTGCCACCTGTGTTTTTGGTCAAGGGCACCTGGTGAAAACATGACAAGAGGAGTGAATTGGTACCTCCAGTGAGGCCTTGACATAGCAGGGCTGCCTTTTTAGAGCAGTCTTGCGGTCGGTGGCAAACCTTTGGTAATAAAAGGGGCACCAGCGATGCCTACAGTAAGCTGGACTGGAGTCAGCCTGGGTGTAAGGAATGAATGTTATACTAAGCCCAAGTTAATTTGGTCAATTCAGCACATCGGGCACGATCGTGCCAGCCCTGGGGAGGCGGGACTGCTGGGAAAATGGCAAAATCGGGGGGCGGGTGCCCAACCCGCCTCCGTGCCATCTTGCCAGGAGGCGGGTAGCTGACCCGCGCCGGGTCCCGTCTCCTTAGAGGCGGGAAGGGGATTAGTGCCACTTATCTGCCTGTTAACAGGTAGTTAACAGGCAGTTAAGAGGATTATCCCCATTTTATCCACACAAGTGCGGGCTTCCCGAAGGCTCCGAACCCCGCCAGGGTCGGAGGGGTGCAAAAGTGCAGTGTGTGAAGGTAAGTGATGGGTGCAAGTGTGGAGAGGTGAGTATGTGAGGTACGTGGAAAGTGTTAGTAAAAGTTTACTTACCTTTGTTTCTTCCTGCAGGCTTCAAGAGTTGGGTATGCGGAGAGTCTCGCACCTCTGCGCAGAGATGACAGATGGCCATTGCATTCTCCAATGCAACAACCATCTAATTTCTGCAAAAGAAAGAGCTTTGATGAGTCTTGAATTCAAGAACTCATCAAACTACATAGAATGTCAGTGTTTGACAGCTTCACAGAGCTGTCAAACGATGACAATTCATCTGTCAAATATTTTTGACAGATGAAACGTCATACGTTGACATTCTCTGTAACCGGCTTCCCCTTAATTGGCCTGCTAAGCCCACTGGGCGGGCTTAACAAGGTCAATCAAGGGAAAATAGCGTGGGTTGGCCAGAAGTTGATGGAGGCGGGACTGAAACCCGACAAGTGGGAGTCCCGCCTCCAAAAGCTCCCCATTGGCAAAATCCAGCCATGTTCAATCGTGTGCAAAGTAAGCATCTACTACAGAAAAACATACGCCTCACCTTTTCACTGGCCTGTAGCAGGTATGGCAGTACCAGAAACAGTGGGTCCAGGGGAGTAACAAACAGAAGCCTTCCATCTTAAGAAAGAGAGAATAGGAATTAAGTTTTCTCGGGATTACTTGTCGTTCAAATACTCCCATCTGTAGCTAGTTACAACTTTAACAACCTTGTTGAAATATACGGCGCCCGAGGTTATACTGCATGACTGGTCGGAGGCTGGGAGCTGCAGAGAGCAGCATGCAACACCGCCCCTTTACATCACCCGGCTGAAAACCTCACCCTGCCTGCAAGAAGAAACAGCACAGCACTCCGCTGCCCCACGGTGCCATATAAAACCAACAATGGTTGTGA
The DNA here is from genome assembly GCA_030390025.1 of Squalus acanthias. NCBI lineage: Eukaryota > Metazoa > Chordata > Chondrichthyes > Squaliformes > Squalidae > Squalus > Squalus acanthias. The sequence continues at coordinate 116,140,507 of CM059429.1, read as the reverse complement.
ATTCGAGCTCCTATTCCAGAAACATGAGCTTCTAATCCCAGCTGACACTCCAGTGCATTACTGAGGGAGCGCTGCACTCTTGGAGGTTCCGTCTTTTGGATGAGATTATAAACTGAGTCCCCGTCCGCCCTCTCAGATGGATATAAAAGATACCAGGACAGGGGAGGTATTCCGGCTATCATTTATCCCCCAACCAACACCACCAAAACCAGATTATCTGGTCATTTATCTCATTGCTGTTTGTGGAAACTTTTTTTTTTTTAATTCATTCTCAGGATGTGGGCATCGCTAGCAAAGCCATCATTTATTGCCCATCCCTAGTTGTCCAGACAACTGAGCAGCTTGCTTGGCCACTTCAGAAGGCAGTTAAGAGTCAACCATGTTGGTGTGGGACTGGTCACATATAGGCCAGACCAGGTAAGGACGGCAGGTTTCCTTCCCTAAAGGACATTAGTGAACCAGTAGATTTTTACGACAACCCGACAGTTTCATGGTCACTTTAACGGATACCAGCTTTTCATTTCCAGACCTTGCTGTGTGCAAAATGCCTGCGACATTACAGCAGTGACTACACTGCAAAACCAACCGAATGGCTGTAAAGCCCTTTGGGACTCCCGAGGATCTGAAATAACTGCAATTTCTTATGTTTTAAGAGCGCAGATGAGAAGTGTGCACTTTCACAAAATATTCAGAACAATCCTGCAGAAAGTTTAGAAAAGTGCTTACGAGGCCTGAACACTTCCTGAACCAAGGCCCTAGGCTCTGGAATTCCCTACCTGAACCTCTCTGCCTCGCCACCGCTCTCTACTCCATTAAGACACTCCTTAAAACCTACCTCTATGACTAAGTGTTCTAATATCTCACGTGGCTCGGTGTCAGATTTTGCCTGATGATGCTTCACAGAAGCACCTTGGGACGTTTTACTATGTTAAAGGCACTGCATAAATGCAAGAAGTTGTTATTGGATTCTCCTGCAATGAGGGGGAGAGGGAAGGTTTCACCCCACTGGGCTTCAGCTTGTCCCGGAATCAGTTCAGCACTGCACTCCTGCCACTCTGCTGATTGCACTCTGAAGAGAATATTAAAATGTGCAGACAACTAGCTTGTCTTGTGGAAAATAAGAAACACGAAAGTGAGGCTGCAGTAATCCCGCTGATTATCCTGGAGAACCCGGAAAACATCCAAAGCCGCAAATACATCGGTGAGCTAGTAATGCATGCGGGACCTGACACTGAAATCCATTAACCCAAGCAGATCATTATCACAAACGCTGTGAACGCATATTGCCAGGGTTTTCATAGATGCTTTGGTAAAGCGTAAACCGCACAGTTACGGCAAGTCAATGCTGGCTGTTATAAAGGTAAAAGTACAGCCGCTGGCCTAGAATTTGTGCTTTTGTGGAACCTGGGCACACCTTCGGAATGGCGGGACTTCTGTGCGCCACAAAGATGTCAGTGTCGGGTTAGTCTTAATACTGCGTTGCAAAAGGAAAAATTAGTCGACGCAAATTAGTGTAACAATTCTTCGAACAAGTCCCTCACTTCACTGTTTAACCAGAATCGCAAACCAGTAAAGAAGTGCCATCAAAAACACTTGAGTTAATTACCAGAGATGGGAAAGGAATACTCACCACGCTGAACAGACTGACCGATAAACCAAGAACGATACTCTTCATCAAAAGCCTTCACTTCATATACCTGACCGGCTCCACTATTAAAAAGGTACAAGGCAGCACTGCCTGAAAAAGAGAGAGAAATTAATCTTATACAAATCTATTTTGTAATCTTACTCAACGTCATGAGAGATTGGAAGCACCAATCAATTTTGATGTCATTCAACCTACATAAAAATTTAAGATGATTGGCAAAAGAACCAGACGGGAGATGAGAAATTTTTGTCACACAGAGAGTTGTTAAGATCTAGAATGCACTGCCTGAAAGGGTGGTGGAAGCAGATTCAATAGTGACTTTCAAAAGGTAATTGGATAAATACTTGAAAAGGAAAATTTTGCAGGGCTTATGAGGAACGAATGGGGGAAGTGGGACTAATTGGATAGTTCTTTCAGAGAGGCAGCACAGGCACGATGGGCCGAATGGCCTCCTCCTGTGCTGCAAGATTCTATAAACATGATGCAGATATCTGTCTTCTGACTTCGCCCCATTTGGACTGTAGGTTGGATTCGGAGGGAGGGCAGGAGAGATGGGGGGAGGGGAGAGAGGAGGAAGGAGAGAGATGGGGGAACTCTCTCCGACAAAAAGCAGTCGATGCTAGCTCAATTAACAATTTTAAATCTGAGATCGATAGATTTTTGCGAGAATGACTTGCATTTATATAGCGGCTTTCACGACCTCAGGACGTCCCAAAGAGCTTTACAGTCAATTTGCGCACAGCAAGCTCCCACAAACAGCAATGTGTTAATGACAAGATAATCTGTTTTGGTGATATTGTTTGAGGGATAAATATTGGCCAGGACACCGGGGATAACTCCCCTGCTCTTCTTCGAAATAGTGCCATGGGATCTTTTACGTCTAGAGAGCGCAGATAGGGCCTCGGTTTAACGTCTCATCTGAAAGACAGCACCTCTGACAGTGCAGCACTCGCTCAGCACTGCACTGAGTGTCAGCCTAGATTTTTGTGTTCAAGTCTCTGGAGTGGGACATGAACCCAAAATCTTCTGACACAGGAGGCGAGAGTGCTACCAACTGAGCCACGGCTGGCCAATGGTGTTAAGGGATATGGAGCCAAGGCGGGTGGACGGGGTTAGGATACAGATCAGCCATGATCACACTGAATGGTGGAACAAGCTCGAAGAGCTGAATGGCCTACTCTTGTTCCTATAAAGATGCTATGTGACTATCTGTATTAAACCACCAATCTGTACCTGTAAATGCAGCAAACTGCAGGCTACTGTGTTCTTTAAACATTTAATGGTGCCACCTTTACTGCTTAAATGGGTTAGTTTAACACCTCATTAAATGATTACACACATTTAGCCAATATAAAGGCTACACCTGAATTCTTCCAACTGTCCTATACTAACACAAGTAGGGAACAGGCTTTGCTTTTAAAATTCATTTTTATACTTCAGCATATTGTAAACATAGTCTTATGTCTGTTTACAGTCCCTGACAGCAAGAGTGTATCACAGACCTGACGCTCTTGCCATTGAAATCCCCCTGGAATGGGAATATCGCTCCCTGCCTCATATGCCAAATATAACTGGCTCATACCAGCAGGAATTGGCATTGAGTACCCATTCTGGGTCCGTCCATCAGTGGCCTGACCTCTCAGGCTACTGTACAGGCCAGCTATGTGCTTGTGCTTCTGTTGGTCTGAATAGACTTCCCCTCTCTCAGACCACCAATACATCCACCAACTGATCATGTTGAAGAAGCAAGAGCACACAGGATTCGCTGGCCTGCCCGGACAAAAATGGGCAAATCCAACAGAGCAGAAATGGGCTCAATGCCAATGGAAGAGATTCAATTGTGTAAAAGAGGCGAGAGTTAAAAATTGTGGAAGACCTATTCTAAATACAAAGAGTTGAATCTCTCAGCCCTCCCATCCCAGCACTTCCAAATGTCACACAAGCAGTCGGGCTGTACAGTCACGGTAAGAGATCAAATAAATATCCAGCTTCCAGCGAAGTCTGAAGACAGCCTTGTTCCATTTGAATTTCAGTTTTAAAGTTTTACCTCTGAAGTGTCAGTTCCTTTGTTATTACCAGCATAACAATTTTGCGCTGTTTATACTACATATGTTAATAGATACATTTAAGGGGAAGCTAGATAAACACGAGGGAGAAAGGAATAGAAGGATAGGGTTAGATGAAGAGGGGTGGGAGGAGGCTCGTGTGGAGCATAAACACCAGCAAAGACCAGTTGGGCCGAATGGCTAGTTTCTGTGCTGTACATTCTATGTAATAAATGATGGCCGAATAGGAACAGGAGTAGGCTAGTCAGATCCTTGAGCCTGCTGCGCCAATCACTTGGATCAAAGCTGATCTGCAACTCAACTCCATTTAACCACATTGGTTTATCCCTCGATACCCTTACCTAACAAAAATCTATCAATTTCAGTCTTGAAAGCTCCAATTGTCCCAGCATCCACAGCCTTTTGGGGGAACAAGTTATTTCCAAGTACTTTCCAAGTGTAGTTACTGTTGAAATGCAGTACACTTACTACAGCACTACGCCAACCCGTCTGCGCTGCACTGCCCCAACCCGCCAGCGCTGCACGCCAACCCACCAGCGCTGCATTGCACTACGCCAACCCGCCAGCGCTGCACTGCACGACGCCAACCCGCCAGCGCTGCACTGCACGACGCCAACCCGCCAGCGCTGCCTGCACTACGCCAACCCGCCAGCGCTGCACTGCACTACGCCAACCCGCCAGCGCTGCACGCCAACCCGTCAGCGCTGCACTACTCCACACTGCCAGCGCTGCACTACGCCACACTGTTAGAAATCAGGGGTGTTCAAAATGTATATGGTTTTACGGATAAAACTGTGACGCAAGTAATGCTGTATTTACATGATTGTATTAGAACTAGAGACAGAGGGCAGAATTTTCATTGACCCGTGGAGGCGGGTTTGGAGGCGTGTGGGGGGTTAAAGTTGCAGATTCAGGGGTCCCGAACCCATCCCGCCCCCAACCCGCCTCCATGCCAGTTTCGCTGGAGGCGGGTACCCGACCTGTGCTGGGACCCGTCTCCCCGAGGTGGGAAGGGGATTAGTGCCAATAACTGCCTGTTAACAGGTAGTTAACAGGCAGTTTTTTGCCTAATTCCTATTTTTATGCGTGGAATGTGGGCTTCCCGACAGGTCCGAACCACGCCAAGTTAGCGAGGCGGACCGTGGGTCTGCAGGGGTTGGAGGGGTCGATATGTCCGGTGGGCAGGTGAGTGATGGGTGCATGTGTGCAGAGGTAAGTGTGTAAGGTAAGTGTAAAGTGTGGGAAAAAGTTTTACTTACCTTAACTTCCTCCTGCAGGTGTCAGCCCTTCAGGTCTCGGGAGTCAGAAATCTCACCGGCACAGAAAGCAGAAAGGCCGTGGTGCCGTCAAAAGTTTCAGCCTCTGTTTTCTGTGCTGGAATGATTTCTAACGCAGCCTGAGAGGAAGGACTCAAGTTAGAAGACAGATTGTCAGTGTTTGACAGCTTCACAGAGCTGTCAAACGCTGATATTTCATCTGTCAAAAGCTCTTGACAGATGAAATGTCAATCTGTGACGTCACCTGTTGCCGGGTGGCCCTTAATTGGCCTGCTGAGCTCGCTGGGCGGGCTCAACAAGGTCAATCAAGTGAAAATACAGTGGGTTGGCCACAAGTCGATGGAGGCGGGACTACAACCCAAAAAGTGGGAGTCCCGCCTCCATCACGTCCCCAGTATCAAAATCCAGCCCAGAAAGTCTCTCAGACTAGTCTTAGAATAATTAGATAGATGCGTAGAATCTGCCTGTGTTTTGGTTCCCTGCGGATGTTATCGCATTCTGCAGTGTGACGGTCATAAATAATCTTGTTTTCAAGTTAGGATTTCAACCTTGTTTATGTTTCTCTAATTTGACCATCCAAGGCCCAACGTTATATTTCTTCCATTACTGCTAATAACCATATTACAGGAAACTTTCGTTTATCCGGCACCCAAATATCCGGAATTCTCGCTTAACCGGCAAAAATCAGGTAAGTTTTATTATACAGACAAGACCCCGATTCTGACCTTTCGCCCCCACGAAAGGGGGGTCAACGTTCTTCCGACTCGGACCTGTCGCCGCCACGGAGGAAAAAGCCGGAGTCTCGTTTACTTTCCCTCTCCGGGTCCCAATTGTTAAGCCTGTGGCCGTGTACGGGGCTCTCGTACCTTGGTAAGTATACCTCTCTGTAATCCGGCACTTTCGATCAACCGGCACCACGCCAGTCCCGTCGGTGCCGGATAAACGAAAGTTTCCTGTATAATGCTAAGTTAGGATTTTGACTTTGTTTAACAAAACTGCTTTAAAATGCATAAGTTAACCAGTGTATGAGAATAGAAGATATATTTGGCAATTTAATGATTCATTCCATGGTACAATAGTCTGATAATGAAATAGTTAGTTTTGCATAGCTAAAGCTGCATGAACCTAAATAACTGATAACAAGCAGTTACGAACATCTGATGGTCAAGAATGGCATGTCCAACTCCAAACTAGGGAGGATAGGACAAGAGAGATAAGACACGAATTCCAAAGGAAGAACCTTCAGAAAGATTAACAATAAGACAAATTGGATGAGGTAATGAGACCCCCTTTTGGGGAGGGCTTTCATCCAAGAACCAAGACGAAGAACTTCAGCTGTCTTTGGTTGATGAGGTTTTGGAGGAACCTCTATAGGTTAAATAGTCTCGTCAGTAACTTGGCCTCAGGCCCACCTCTAAAAAGAGAATAAAAGTGACACCACGAGTGCTTGCCCACACAGACGGTGGAGGGGAGAGCCAGACAGAAGTTGGGCTGGTCAAACACTCTTTTGAGAGTGATCCCACGCTCACCAACTCGAAGGCCCTAGAGAGAGAGAGAGAGAGGCCAGAAGCCAGAGAACTGTTTTCGCACGCCAGCCGTCTGTCTGATCGGGACCGGTACCAGCTGCTTGTCATGGTCGTATGTTTTTGCTGTGTAACTAGCATGTTATATTCCGTCTTAAACTCTGATTAAACACAATATACCCACCATATTGGTTTGCAGTCGATCCTGATTATTTGAAAGACTAGAGATAAGCTACTAATTGGCCAAATCTCTACAACACTACAAGTACTGTATTGCTATGTTTCTTTATTCATAGGAAATACTTACCATTCATCTGCACCTGCCTTAATCATGAACTCATGCGAACCCTGATCACACTCCGATTATCTACTTGCCTGTTTTGGGATTACGTAGTCTGGTAAAAACAGGTCCGGAGTCGGCCTTCTCCGGTGCATCAATGGCAGACTCTGAAACAGGAAAGTTGGGGGGGCGGGGGGGGGGGGGGGGGGAAAGCAAACATAAAATCAATCAATCAGTTGTAACAGGACAAGTGTCAAAAACTTTCATACAGAACACCCTCTTCATGCTGTGGTCTCTCTCTCCTGAGAAAGGTGACCAGGCTGGTGATGCTTAAACCGGTCAGCTTGTTCAAACTGCCTTTTCTGCACGTCAAACTGACCAACCGCTACATGGCCTTGTCCGAGGCTGGATTGATATTGCCGTAGTTGTGTTGATGCAAAGCGGTTTAGGGCTTACCTTGATACAAAGGCAGTGCTGTAACTCAGGAAACTACTTGGCGCACTAAAGCTCCCCGGAGGTGCGAGACCCCTCCTGCAGGGCACCTCGTGATCGTTTTGAGTTCCCAAAATTACAGTATAAATCCAGAACAACAACAACTTGCTTTTATGTAGCGTCTTCAACACAGTAAAACGTCCCAAGGTGCTTCACAGGAGCATAATCGGGCAAAATCTGACACCGAGCCACATTAAAGAGCTATTAGGACCGATGACCAAAAGCTTGGTCAAAGAGGCAGATTTTTAAGGAGCAACTTAAAGGTGGAGAGAGAGGTAGCGAGGCGGAGAGGTTTAGGGAGAGAATTCCAGAGCTTAGAGCCGAGGCAGCTGAAGGCACGGCTGCCAATGGTGAAGCAAAGGAAACAACATTGATATCGGAGAGATCTAAAAATGATCAAAAGGATGTCACAGAAACCTCTGGACAGTGAATGCCACCTTTAGAAGAAAGCATTGCTGTTAGTTTTACGAGTTCTGATCCCAAGTCCTGTACAGCATGGACAAGGAAAGGGTGCGGAGGAGATTTACTAGAATGGAACCAGGGATGAGGGAGCAGTTATGTGGAGAAACTGGAGAAGCTGTGATTGGTCTCCTTACAGCAGAGAAGGTTAAGGGGAGATTTAATCGAGGTGTTCAAAATTATGAAGTGTTTTGATAGAATAAAATAAGGAGAAACTGTTTCCACTGGCTGGAGGGTCGGTAACCAGAGCACACAGATTTAAGGTAATTGGCAAAAGAACCAGAGGGGAGGTGAGAGACAATTGTTTTTACACAGCAACTTGTTATAATCTGGAATGCACTGCCTGAAAGGGCAGTGGAAGCTTTCAAAAGGGAATTAGTTATATAGCGGAAATTTTTTTTGCAGTGTTATGAGGAAAGAGCTGGGGAGTAGGACTAACTGGATAGCTTTTTCAAAGAGCTGCACAGGCACGATGGGCTGAATGGCCTCCTGTGCCCAGACGGTAATTTAAAATCTCAAATTATACAGAGCTGTCCTCACCCAGACTGAACGGCAAAGTGAGATTTATGATCGGCATGAGCGACACAGACCACAAAGGCATGTAGAGATGTGGAGGGGCACAGTTCCCCGGGCTCCATCCGCTACCAGGGCCCAGTGGTCGGTATTCATGTGCGAGTCTTAATGGCGAGTGTTGACAGACAATCTGACCACAAAGGTCATCGCAGCCAAGGCCAATCCCATCCAAGGCCAATCCCATCCTCACTGGACACCCGCACAGTGATTCAAAGCGGGAAACGCTGGCCAAGGATCTAGGGACAATGCGCGGCCAATTGGATCACCTCAAATCGGCACCCAAACCGAGATCAGCAAACTTAGCAGAGAGGAGGGATCAAACCTGGAACCTTGTTGGTGTGTACGGCTCAACTACACTCTGGACAAACTGACTGAGCCATCAGGGGATCTCCTAAAGAGTGGCACGTTGCGGGTCTCTTTACGGGAGATTGTGCCAATTTTTTATGTATTTTTATAGCCTGTGGAGACCCATTATTTTGGATTGACCTTCTCACCTGGGAACTGCTCCAACTGGCATGGTCAAGTAAAGGAACAGCAGCAAGCTGTCTGGAGAATCCCACAATCAGTTTGTGGGTTAAGCCAGGATCAAGAGCTGTCCAAACTTGAAAAACGTCAACACCAGCTTTATGCTGGTTGTGTTGCCCCCCTTTTTGTTGTGTGGATGGCCAGTTTTGAAACTGAAACAATGTCAGTCGTCTTCTGTAGAACACATGTGCAACCAAATCAAAGTACAATTTGCAGCATTATCAGAGGACAGTGAATCATCACAGCTTGACAACATATGACTTGGACCATCGAGAGGGTAAACTTTCAACTTGCCACTTGGGCGTTAAACTGATTTCAGTGGAAATGAAATTTGGGCGGATTCAACAACGGGTGGACGATCCACAATCGCTGGTTTTACGCCCGGGCGCAAAATCCGTGTAAAAAATATATAAAACAGCTGTAAAGTATATGTGACTGCAGTCCCACACCAACGTGGTTTACTCTCAACTTCCCTAGCAAGCCACTCGGTTGTACCAAACTGCTACAATGCAGCAATTGAAGGAGGCCCACCACCTGCTCAAGGGCAACTAGGGATGGGCAATAATTGGCTGTGATGTCAAGTCCCGAATATGAATTTAAAAAAACTCATTCCCTCTGAAAACCACGTCCAAGACCTTTCCTAGTGTAAATTCAACCACTTGCTATCCTGGTCCAAGCCATTTGGGTCTGCATGGGGACCGACGAGACCCTTTATGGTTTTCCTCCTTTTAGTCCTCGTCAACACTCTCACCACAAAACCTCTCAGTTATGCAATCCTTTGACATTACTGCTGATCAACTTAATTTTGCCTCCAGTTACACTGTTGTACTTAAAATCGCTTAAATACTGCTATTCTGCTGTACATGTTGACTTCTTTCTTTTATATTTTGCCATGTTGCAGCTACCATGTATTTCAAAATTACAGAAATAAAACATAAAAAAATATAAACAAATCTATATTTAGGAACTATATATAGAGAGGCTTTTTAGTGTATACAAAAGTTAGTATATACTTGTGAGTAATGTTCCCTCTAATTTTTTATCCCTGTGCAGGCCCTTTAAATTTGCTGCACGGAGATATATATATATATATATATGGCATCTCTTCCAGTGGCAGCGCACCTTAGGGGGAACATTGCTTGTGCGTTCCCAAGTCCTGCCCACATGCAGCCTGCTGATAGTTTAGAGGCTTTTCTGGAGGGCTGGGTCTGTTCCTATAGGTTCAAGATGAAATTTATCAGAGGCACTGGCAGAGAACCTAGGAACTGGAGTAGGCCATTCAGTTCCTCAAGCCTATGCCAATAGAAAAAGGGTCATTTTCAAACCGCCCACCCCCACATTCTGCTCTGGACTCCAAGACTGTACACATTATGAAAAGGAAGGGATTCAGATTCAGGGTTCATGTTGTAACCAGCAGGGACTTGGCACAAGTGGTATTTTTATTGCACATAGCAAAAAACAGAGAGGAATCAAAACAGAAACACTTTTCTAAAAATCTCTCAGTTGGAAATGCAACAAAAAGAACTTGCATTTATATAGCATCTTTCACCATCTCAGTTTGTCCCAAAGCACTTCACAGCCAATGAAGTACTTTTTCAAGTGTGGTCACTGTTGTAACGTAGGGAACGCGGCAACCAATTTGCACACAGCAAGCTCCCATAAACAGCAATGAGATAATGGCCAGATAATTTGTTTTTTAGCGATATTGGTTGAGGGATAAATATTGCCCAGGCCACCGGGGGCGAACTCACCTATTCTTCTTCGAAAAGTGCTATGGGATCTTTTATGCCCACCTGAGAAGGCAGACGGGACCACGGTTTAACGTCTCATCCGAAAGACAGCACCTCCAACAGTGCAGCACTCCTTCAGCACTGCACTGGAGTGTCAGCCTAGATTACATGCTCACGTTTCTGGAGTGGGGGCTTGAACCCACCACCTTCTGACTCAGAGGCCAGACTAACAGCAACGCCATTTTCTCATTACCTTGTGCAAACAGCACCCACTGGTCACAGTGCGAGTCCTTCGCTCCTTTCCTCCTGCTGGGCATTTTCCTGATCCCAAGCTCAAGGCCAGGCGGGGAGGGTTGTATCTGTTCACCGTCACAATGTTGCTGCCTGAAATTGCTGCAACTTTCCTCGCTGAGAATGGCGCCAACCTGTGCCCCAGCTCATCACACGGGGGGGGGGGAGGGGGTGCACGACCAGCACATTCATTTAAAACAACCGAAAATCCTGTCCAGCAGAGGCGGAGGGAGGCTAGCAAAAATAATCGATGCTATTCTAGTCGTATCGATGGAATTGAAGAGGCAAGCGGCCCGCCCGCTCTGTTTACCGTGATGATAAATGGACGAATACCCCCTCCTTCTGTGCGCGGGTTGGTACAGTCCTACTTAAAGTAGCACTGTCTCCAAAACACACACTGTGCAAAACGCACTGTTAAAGCAAGAAGGAGATTGGGTTATTGAGGAGCATCCATAGCAACCCAGAAACTAGCAAAAAGTTAACAAAAATAAGAAAGGATGACAATTAAAGAATGGTCCTGATTATCAATCTATGCAATGTGAACGTTGGTAGCTACATAAGTCTTCTACTTTAAGCTGTACTGGAGTTAAATAAAAAATAAAACACCTACATGTATGAATGTCTAAAGAGGAAATACAAATAACAAAGGCACAAAATTGGTGATGCATTTCTAAGAGTTCTGGTTTGGGGGGGCGGGGGGGAAGCTCGCTCGGAAAGTTTTGATTTTTTACATTACACATGATGCATCCTGGTTCATTTGAGGCACTTTTGTACCTTGCAATTGATAGATTTGGATTTTCAACAGGCCATCACGTCCCAAAAGGTTACCTCAACGGTCGCTCTTCTGCATCCAAACCTCCCCCACCCCTCCCCCAACACCCCAGTTCACAAGGGCTAGGGTTGCCAACTCTGATTGCGGTATTCCTGGAGGCTTGATCACAGTTTGCAAATATTATTGTATTTACATTATATGGGTTGAGTCCCCTGTAATTGAGTATTTTTGCTTGCGGTTTCGTTCCAGCAGCTATCGGTGCGAGAAGTTCCGCGAACTACAAGCCCACCTGCGAACAGATGAAGAAAGTACGCAGGTGCAAACCCAGATGTGTACTGAGAATGCAAACTCTACTTTTCTCCGGGGTTGCTAGCAGCAGTACCTCCGAGATTAATCTTCCATTCTTGGAGACTTCCAGACATTCCGGGAGGGTTCGCGACCTGACACTAACCCTGACCTCTACCCATAGACCAGGGATAGAGAGAGGGAACAGCAGCCAGGATTATATGAACATAGGAACAGGAGTAGGCCATTGAGCCCCTCGAGCCTGTTCCGGCATTCAATGAGATCATGGCTGACCTGCGACCTGACTCCATATTCCTGCTCATGATCACTACCCACTAACCCAAGGATAGATGGAGGGAACATCAGCCAAGATTCCTGCTCCTGATCACTATCTAGTGACCCTGGGATAGAGAGAGGGAACATTTTGGAAGCTCTTGTGTGGAAGAGCAGAGGCGACAGAGATGGAGAAACCGGGAGAAAGGAATGGAGTCCTTACAGGGAGCAGGGTGGAAAGAAGTGTAATCCAGGTAGCCTTGGGAGTCAGTGGGCCTGTCTGTGGAAACCCCATTCTGGAGACAGAGAGAAGTTGAGGAAGGGAAAAGCAGAGTCAGAGATGGACAAAGTAAAGGTAAGGGATGAATGTAAATTAGAAACATATTTGCTTTTAATTTCTTTCAAAAGAAATACTCTGCATCCAACCAATGCAACACAAACCAAATACTTCCAACATGCATTGAAGAAAGAAGGACCCTACATTTCTCTAGCGCCTTTCATGACCTCAAGATGGCCCAAAGCGTTTACAGTATTTTTGAAATGCAGTCACTGTTGTAACATAGGAAATGTAGCAGCCAATTTGCACAGCAAGGTCCCACAAACAACAAAATAGCTAGATGATCTGGTTTAGTGGTGTAGGTTGAGGGATAAATTTTGCCAGGACACTTGGGAAAACTCCCAATCTCTTCTTGAACAGTGCCAAGGGGTGTTTTACGTCTGCCCTTCGAGCCTTGGTTTAACATCTCATCCCAAAGACAGCATCTCTTGACAATGCAGCGCTCCCTCGGTACTGCACTGGAGTGTCAGCCTAGATTATGTGCTCAAGTCTCTGGAGTGGGACTTAAACCCACAACCTTTGACTTCAGGTGTGATTTAAGAGGCAAGGGTGCTACCACTGAGCCAAGGCTGACACATTAGCCTTCATGATGCGGAGATGCCGGTGTTGGACTGGGGTGGACAAAAATGCGAAGTCGCACAACACCAGGTTATAGTCCAACAGTTTTATTTGAAATCACGAGCTTTCGGAGCGCTGCTCCTTCGTCAGGTAAAGTGAGGGAATACAAATCAGCAAAGCATATATAGACAGAGAACAATGTGTTTCTGACTGCCCTCCATCACACCTCGGCAGAGATACAATCAGTCAGGAAGGCATTACATCAAAGACACAGCAAAATACAGCTAAGACAATGAGGTGGGGTCACAGGGGGTCCAACGTGTCAAATGCTGTAGTCTGCAGTTAAGCTTTTTACTTTTTTTTAAAACTGGAAATCACATCTGTGAACAAGACAACGACGACTCGAGTCTGGATGACTCTACGTCATGTAGGGTGACATGAAACCAAGATCCCGGTTGAGGCCATCCTCATGGGTGCGGAACTTGGCTATCAGTTTCTGCTCGATGATTTTGTGTTGTCGTGTGTCTCGAAGGCCGCCTTGGAGAACGCTTACCCGCAGATCCGAGGCTGAATGTCCTTGACTGCTGAAGTGTTCCCCGACTGGGAGGTAACAATCCTGCCTGGCTATTGTTGCGCGGTGTCTGTTCATACGTTGTCGCAGTGTCTGCATGGTCTCGCCGATGTACCATGCTGCGGTGCATCCTTTCCTGCAACGTATGAGGTAGACAACGTTGGCCGAGTCACATAAGTATGTACCATGTACCTGGTGGGTAGTGTCCTCACGTGTGATGATGGTATCTGTGTTGATGATCTGGCATGTCTTACATTAGCCTTCAACCACAGTACAACAATATCCACTTATACTCTAAGGGGAGCACTGTCGGGTTGTCCAAAAGCAAATGCAAATATACTGGAATGTAATTTTAATAAACCTATGCAAATTCGATAAGGATCTCTCCACAAAACATTTATCACCCTGCTACTGACTATTTACATTCATTAAGTACAATCGAGTCAAATTACCAAAGATCTCGAGAGCAAGAGGGGCGGAGCAAACCGGTCCAAGACTGGCCCGCTCTGCAGAACGCCCTTCCTTTAAAGCAATTTCCCTCCATTCAGCGGTGAGCAGTGAGGATCTGGAGAATGCAGAGACCAGCCGCTCTGCAAGCTTGCATCGCCCACCAGCAAGCGGCTCTGACAATCCTGCAGCAATACCTCCAGGATCAGCGGCACCTTGGTCCAGACCAGCCCCGCACCGACCAGACAGCGTCTGGTCCAGCTGGGAGCGGACCCGGCGTGAGCCAGCCCGGATCCAGCAGCCAACATCGAGCCCCGTCCTCAGCTCCTTGCAGTAAGCGGAGAACAATCTTGCAGGTCGCCAGGGAGAGCAGATTAACCCGTTTAATAGGCTTAACTTCGGATTTATTAAATATAGAGCAAAATTCCTTGTATCAATTGCAAGAGACACACTCCCACGTGGAGTCCAAGGTAAGGTGCAATGTTGGTCAGTGAAAATCCCATAAATTTTGGAAACATTTTTTTTTCACTCATCTTTAATCAAATGAATGCAAACCTTAAATTATCTACCATCTGACTCTGCACTATTTGGAGATAACCGTTTAACACTTTAACTGGAGTACAGCACCGTTGAAAGTAAACCACTGAATTATTTTGTAGGCATGGAAATCCATTTTGCTGCGAGTGAATTTCATGCCAAAAGTAACGTTGCATTTTGCAAACATTTTCTATTTGCTCTTTTCTTTCCAGCTCAGCGTGGAGCTCAGAAATATCTGCAGTCGCATGGCAACCAGAGAAGATTGTCTCCGATTAGATGGAGATCTGAAAGCGATCGAGCAATGTTTGGGAGACATTGTTAATCAGTTGTTACTTTCATTGTCCTCCAACAATTCAGGATCACACCTGCAGGCCACTGGTGTGCTGAAAAAACTCTTCCAAAATTTCCTGGATATCTGAAATCAGGGAAAACAGATGATCTGGTCATTATCAAATTGCTGCTTCAGGGAACTTGCTGCCTACAATAAAATATCCCATGACACTATATCGAAAAAGAGCACTGGAGTTCTCCCAGGTGTTCTGGCCAATATTTAAACCTCAACCAACATCACTAAAAACAAATGATCTGGTCATTATCAAATTGCTGTTTGTGGGAGCTTGCTGTGCGCAAATTGGCTGCCACGTTTCCTACATTACAACAGTGCCTACAGCTCAAAAAGTATTTCATTGGCTCTGAAGCGCTTTAGGGCGTCCCGAGGCCGTGAAAGGCGCTATATAAATACAAGTCTTTCTTTTTGGAGACGCCATTTATCTGTCACCATTAGCAGTACAAGCACAATGTATTACTTGGATAATGTGAGGGGTGTTGACATCTACAGAGCCTTAAAACAGAGATGGATGGTATAGTTGGTCAAAATATGTAGCTCCTTCACATGTGTCATCATGGAGCTGCCTTGCGTGCATTTTCTACTTGCACATGTTTCACATTCAGACTCTGACAACACGCGTGTCACCTGAGTGCAGCCCTTGCACCACATGTTGGCATTGGAACACGGTCCTCTTGGTCAGTTTCCTTTGCTCCACCAATGGTGGCCGTACCTTCAGCTGCCTAGGCTCTAAGCTCTGGAAATCCCTCCATAACCCTCTCTACCTCTCTCTCCTCCTTTAAGTCGCTCCTTAAAACCTACATCTTTGACCAAGCTTTTGGTCACCTGTTGTATTAGCTCCTTATGTGGCTTGGTCTCAAATTTTGTCTGATAACATTCCTGTGAACAACAACAACACCTTGTATTTATATAGCGCCTTTAATGTAGTAAAACGTCCCAAGGCGCTTCACAGGAGTATTATAAGACAAAAAATATGACCTAGGCAACAGAAGGCACGGCCACCAATGGTTGAGCGATTATAATCAGGGATGCTGAAGAGGGCAAAATTAGAGGAGCGCAGATATCTCGGGGAGTTGTGGGGCTGGAGGAGATTACAGAGATAGGAAGGGGCGAGGCCATGGAGGGATTTGAAAACAAGGAAGAGAATTTTGAAATAGAGGCACTGCTTAACCGGGAGCAAATGTAGGTCAGCGAGCACAGGGGTGATGGGCGAACAGGACTTGGTGCGAGTTAGGACACGGGCAGCCGACTTTTGGATGACCTCAAGTTTACGTAGAGTAGAATGTGGGAGGCCAGCCAGGAGCGCGTTGGAATAGTCAAGTCTAGAGGTAACAAAGGCATGGATGAGGGTTTCAGCAGCGGATGAGCTGAGGCAAGGGCGATGTTACGGAGGTGGAAATAGGCAGTCTTAGTTATGCTGTGGATATGTGGTCGGAAGCTCATTTCAGGGTCAAATATGACACCAAGGTTGCGAACAGTGTGGTTCAGCCTCAGACAGATGTTAGGGAGAGGGATGGAGTCGGTAGCTAGGGAGCAGTGTTTGTGGCGGGGAGAACATTTTTGCTCATCCAGTACTGGATGTCGGACAAGCAATCTGACAATTTAGAGACAGTGGAGGGGTTGAGAGAAGTGGTGCTGAGGTAGAGCTGGGTGTCAGCGTACATGTGGAAACTGACGCCGTGTTTTCGGATGATGTCGCCAAGGGGCAACATGTAGATGAGAAATAGGAGGGGGCCAAGGATAGATCCTTGAGGGACACCAGAGGTAACGATGCGGGAGCAGGAAGAGAAGCCATTGCAGGTGATTCTCTAGCTACGATTAGATAGATAAGAATGGAACCAGGCGAATGCAGTCCCACCCAGTTGGACGATGGTGGAGAGGCGTTGGAGAAGGATGGAGTGGTCAACCGTGTCAAAGGCTGCAGACAAGTCAAGAAGGACGAGGAGGGATGTCATTTGTGACTTTGATGAAAGCCGTTTCAGTACTGTGGCAGGGGCAAAAACCTGATTGAGGGATTCAAACATGGAATTGCGGGAAAGATGGGCACGGATTTGGGAAGCGACAACACGTTCAAGGACTTTGGAGAGGAAAGGGAGGTTGGAGATGGGGTGGTAGTCTGCAAGGACGGAGGGGTCAAGGGTTGGTCTTTTTGAGGAGGGGGTGATGATGGCAGATTTGAGGGAGAGGGTACCTGAGGACAGAGAACCGTTGACAATGTCAGCTAACATGGGAGCCAGAAAAAGAAGTTGGGTGGTCAGCAGTTTGGTGGGAATAAGTTTGAGGAAGCATGAAGTGGGTCTCATGGACAAGGTGAACGCGGAGAGGTCATGAGGGGAGCTCGGAGTGAAACTGGAGAAAGATGTGAGTTCAGGGCTAGGGCAGGGGGGCACCTTAGAGGAAGTTTGGCCCGGTGGGTTAGGGGAAGGAAGAGAAGTGGCAGAGGCAGCTGAACGGATGGTCTCAATCTTAGAGACAAAGAAGTCCATGAGCTCCTCACACTTGTTGTCGGAGGTGAGGGTGGAGGAGACAGGAGAGAGGGGTTTAAGAGGACTGTTAGCAGTGGAAAATAGAAGCCGGGGTCTATCTTTGCATTCCAGAATGATTGTGGAATAGTGAGCAATTTTGGCAGACGAGAGCAGATAATGTTCCTGTGAAGCACCTTGAGACGTTTTTACTACATTAAAGGCGCTGTGTAAATGCAAGTTGTTGTTGTTGGTTGCTGACCTGACACCTGACAGGACAAATTGATCTTACGGTGCACTGGTACTGAGACTAGCTGAAGGTGTGTGTCAGCGGCAGTGTAAAAGTGATCTATTCACTTTAAGAAAACAAACGCCAGGGGCTACCTCTATTGGCATTCACATCTGAATGATGAAGCAAGCTGTCTGTACACTGAAGCCCAGCAAGACTTGCTTGGGTGCAGATGTTATGCTTATGTTGTTTTGTGTTTGCTTGGGCTTCTGTACTTTTAAAATTAAAAAAAAAATCGCAAGATAAAAATGTTTTTAAAAAACACATTTAAAAAGAAATAAGAATGACTAAGAATGTAATACAATCTCAGGGTTCACATGATTCTAAACTCCAGTTGACAATGATCATCTGAATGTTTCTGTAGTGGTCTTTCAGGCAATCCTCTGGACAGCTCAGCTGCCATAGCAACATACAGAAGTGTGCTTTAGTTTGTATTGTGAAAATCCCAATCAGAGAGATGTACTTATGAAGTGCTATTGTAAATTGTGTACTAATATCAAATGATTTAATGTTTGCATGAATTAAGATGATTTTAAAATATGTTCTGCCTTTTAGTGTCTGAATTCAAATCTGCCCCCTAATGATTGTTTATATAAACCTTACAATCAGTACAGTACATCTCAATATGGAGAAACAATGGGGAGTAGGGTCTTCACACCTTTGAGAACCCCAGGGCCTCTGGATTTTGAGATAGAAGATGGTACTATCAATGGCCATTTTTATACAGTGACTCTTGAGATCAGGCAACCCCTGAGTTTGGAAGGTACTGTTGGTTACAGTGAATGCCCGCACTATTCAGGGGTTGGACATCAGGAACGTCAGAAGGTTGGAGTTGCACACATTTAACCCCTGGCATATTGCTAAATTACTGTTGGAAGGAAATGGCTCATCAGCACCATTGCCTTTGAGCTTGTTGTTCTCATTAATGCTGAGGTGTTTAAGTAGAACTTGCCCCATTTTACACAGCTCACATTTTGCCCATGTTTTGCATTCCTAACATAGGAACATTAGGAGCAGGAGTAGGCCATTCAGCCTCTCAAGCCTGCTCCACCATTCAATTCATGGCTGATCTGTACTTCAACTCCATTTACCCATCTTTGCTCCTTACCCCTTGATACTAGGGTTCCCAACCCTCCCAGAATCACTGAGAGTTTCCCAAAATTGGGTGTTCCTATCCCGAGTGCTGCCTCCAGCAGCTCGGGAGATCAGCAATTTAAATTTTCCACCGCAGTGCGCCCACATGAACAACTGACACTTGTGAGGTACTGTAAATAATTACTAACTGTTAGCCTGGCGTCGGGAGTCATAATGAGGTAAAACTGCATTAAATTTAAACAGAATCATTTCCCACCTTTTCCACAGAGCTCCTCACTGGCTGCTGCTCAGTGCCATCAGTAGCAGAGAGCCACGACCGGCTGGGGTGGGGGAGCGTGTTGGGAATTGGGGGGCGGGGAGAGATTAGGGGGAGAGGGGGAGACTTGGGAATGGGGGTTCAGGGAGAGCGAGATGGGAATGGGGGCTCAGGGCGAGGGAAACTGGGGAATGGGAGTTCAGGGCAAGGGAAACTGGGGAATGGGGACTCAGGGAGAGGGAAACTGGGGAATGGGGGCTCAGGGAGAGGGAGACTGGGGAATGGGGCTCAGGGCGAGGGAAACTGGGGAATGGGGGTTCAGGGCGAGGGAGACTGGGGAATGGGGACTCAGGGAGAGGGAAACTGGGGAATGGGGGTTCAGGGCGAGGGAAACTGGGGAATGGAGGTTCAGGGCGAGGGAAACTGGGGAATGGGGGTTCAGGGCGAGGGAAACTGGGGAATGGGGGTTCAGGGCGAGGGAGACTGGGGAATGGGGACTCAGGGCGAGGGAAACTGGGGAATGGGGACTCAGGGAGAGGGAAACTGGGGAATGGGGGCTCAGGGCGAGGGAAACTGGGGAATGGGGGTTCAGGGCGAGGGAGACTGGAGAATGGGGGTTCAGGGCGAGGGAAACGAGAATGGGGGCTCGGAGAGAGGGAAACTGGGGAATGGAGGTTCAGGGCGAGGGAAACTGGGGAATGGGGGTTCAGGGCGAGGGAAACTGGGGAATGGGGGTTCAGGGCGAGGGAGACTGGGGAATGGGGACTCAGGGCGAGGGAAACTGGGGAATGGGGGTTCAGGGCGAGGGAGACTGGAGAATGGGGGTTCAGGGAGAGGGAAACTGGGGAATGGAGTTTCAGGGCGAGGGAAACTGGGGAATGGGGACTCAGGGAGAGGGAAACTGGGGAATGGGGGCTCAGGGCGAGGGAAACTGGGGAATGGGGGTTCAGGGCGAGGGAGACTGGAGAATGGGGGTTCAGGGAGAGGGAAACTGGAATGGGAGCTCAGGGAGAGGGAAACTGGGGAATGGGGGTTCAGGGAGAGGGAGACTGGGGAATGGAGGCTCAGGGAGAGGGAGACTGGGGAATGGAGGCTCAGGGAGAGGGAGACTGGGGAATGGAGGCTCAGGGAGAGGGAGACTGGGGAATGGGGGTTCAGGGCGAGGGAAACTGGGGAATGGGGGTTCAGGGCGAGGGAAACGAGAATGGGGGCTCGGAGAGTGATACTGGGGAATGGGGGTTCAGGGCGAGGGAAACGAGAATGGGGATACAGAGAGGGATACTGGGGAATGGGGGTTCAGGCTGAGGGAGACTGGGGAATGGGGGTTCAGGCTGAGGGAGACTGGGGAATGGGGGTTCAGGGTGAGGGAAACGGGAATGGGGGCTCAGGGAGAGGGGAACTGGGGAATGGGGGCTCAGGGAGAGGGAAACTGGAGGATCGGAGGCGAGGGAGACTGGGGGAGAGGGAGACTGGAATGGAGTCTCAGGGAGAGCTGGGGAATGGAGGCACGGGGGGAGAGATGGAATAGGGTGGGCATGGGGACCAACAGTTCCTGCAGAGCTGGGAGCAGCAATGTGGTGAGTGGTAGCGGCACTGAGAGAGGAGCAGCCAGTAAAGGGGAAAGTGAAAACTGGGGACCTTACTGTGGGTAAATAGTGAAAGATTGTTTCGACTGGTGGGCGACTGGGGAATGGAAACCAAGGATTTTCACTGGAAGAAATGTAGGGGAAGGGAGGAGAAAGGTTCTTGACCTGAGGGCTATTAGACCATGGCATCCTTCACCACATGTGGCTATTGAGGTAGAGAATAAACTTCATTAAAAGGGAATGGGATAAATATTTGATCATGTGATCAGATGTCACATGATCAGGCATCACATGGTCAGAATGTTACGTGATCAAACCTCCAGGAATGCCTGCAGCCTGAGTTGGCACCCTGCTTGAAACTTTTACCCAACAAAAATATATCGATCTCACTCTTGAAAGCTCCAATCGACTCCCAGCATCCTCAGCCTTTTGGGGGAGAGAGTTCCAGATTTATATTACCCTTTGTGTGAAAAAACGCTTCCTGATTTCGCTCCTGAATGACCTGGCTCTAATTTTAAGGTTATGTCTCCTTGTTATTGATTGCCCTACCAGGCAAAATAGTTTCTCCATATCTAACCTATCAAATCCTTTGAACATTTGAAAGATGTTAAACTAAAGCCCCAGGTGACCATTTGGGTGGATGTAAAAGAACCCGCGGCCCTATTTGAAGAAGAGTGGGAGGGGGGTTCTCCAGGTGTCCTGGCCAACATTTCTCCCTCGAGCATTATACCATGTAAAGCACACGGTATTATTCTACTGCTAAAGTGAATTGTCCCTTTAAGCCACAGAATGTAATTGCTGGAAGTCGGCTCATGCTCAGGTTAATTAGAGGCTCATTCTTGCTGCTGTGGAAATTTTGGCTGTAGATTGGCAGCTGCTTGTAAATCCCTGACTTTTCCACTTGGGGAGATCTGGTTATCAAGGTCAGAAGAAACCAACAGGAAATGACTGGCTTTTTTAAAATTCATTTTTTTAAAGATGCTACTTGGTCATGGATAAGTTCTCTGTCTTTTCAGTTGTGGTTTGTTGATGTTTTATGAACATATCAGGCCTGAGTTTGCGGTCGGAGGCTTCCCGCGGGTGCATGCCTCCGACCGGCAAAATATCTACGAACTTACCTTCTGCCTCGGGACCACGGAGACTCGCGCTCCTGGGCCTCTATGTGTAGACATGCGTAGAGGCCCACGTATCCCAGGAGCGCACACGGTACTCAAACGCCCTTGGGATCATGTGGGCCGGCCCAACGAATGACAGAAGGGGGTTCCCCATTCATTCTTATCAGGATTCCGTATGTACGGAAACCCCATAAGTATGAATGGGAATACCTCAAAAAATACCTCTACACTTCAAATAAATGTTAAAAAATCACATATTTAAAATTAATTAAAATATCATTCAATTAAATATTTAAAACAAAAATTTAATTTTTTGAATAATAAATGTACATGTTTTAATGGGGCTAAAAATAACCTTACCTTATTTCACAGGTTTTTAAATGTATAAATTATGATAACATTTTATTTTTCTGTTTTTTAAAACTCTTATGCTGGTAAAAGCAAGCCTTACACCTGCTTTTACCAGGCATAAGAATTTCACGGGCATTCGCTGGGCAGAAGTTGGGCAAATAGCCCAACTCTCCGTCCACGGAGGCCCTTTTCCCGGGGATGCGGATGATCTGTTCTTGACAGATCGCAAGTTCCGGGTTTTAGCGCATGCCAGCGCATGCCTAAACTCAGAACTTGTGAGGCCCCTATGGGCGCGTACACACCTCGTACGCACACGTAGGGACCGCAAATTACGACCCATCATATTTAAGCCAATTATGCAAGTGTGACATATGTTACCTTCAAGTATAACACACTAGATGCAAGACACACACACATATTAAAAAAACTTGTACTAGCAGCATCTCCTGTCCAAAGACTTCACTTGCAGTTGTCACATTTTTTGGACACGCTTTTTAATGTCAATATTTAACTCTGATCCGTTATAATGGGAATTCCTATGTAAACAGATCTTGGTGACACTGTAGTTGCAGGCTGCGGTCACTAGATGGTGTTATAGCTCCAAAGTACAGTCCACTCTACTTACACCGTCTTCGCCCTCTTCCATTATTTGAAAGCCATGATGTGGAGATGCCGGTGTTGGACTGGGGTGGACAAATGTGAGAAGTCGCACAACACCAGGTTATAGTCCTTCGATTTTTGGCTGCACTTCAGTCCCACGCTCCTGATCTTTGGTCACCCGGTGTGGCGGGGAGCGGGCAGGTCGGGGGACCTCCTCGTAGGACTGTTCCTGGGCCTGGCCAAAGTGGCCATCAACGGGTCCGGGCAGCGGGCGGTCGAGGGGGTCATTCGGCCCGACTGCCCACCTCTCTTCCACAGCCACGTTCGCCCGCCGGCGCGCTCGAGGCCTTCCGCGACCGGTGCACGCCGCGGGGACTGGAGTGCATCATCACCCCGGCTAACACAAATTTAATTTAAGTTGTTAAGTTTCATTTAAGGGTTTTTTAAGTTACAGTTTATTTGTTTATGGTCCCTACAAAAAGAGTACACCGTCTTCGCCTGCAGGGACTGGAGTGCATCATCACACCCGACAACCAAATTTTAATTTAATTTGTTAAGTTTAATTTAATGTTTTATTAGTTACAGTCTATTTGTTTTTGGGTTGCTCAAAAGAGTATACCGTCTTCGCTTATCACGGGCAAATGGCGCTAACCATTTTTCATCAGCATAGGTGTCAATTACAAAGGTGCATAAGAAATAGGAGCAGGAGTAGGCCATTCGACCCTTCAAGCCTGCTCCGCCATTCAATAAGATCATGGCTTATCGTCTACCGCACTATCCCTATATCCCTTGATTCCCTTAATATCCAAAGATCTATCGATCTGTCTTGAATATACTCAGCGACTGAGCATCCACAGCCCTCTTGTGTAGAGAATTCCAAAGATACACACAATTCTTTGAGTGAAGAAATTTCTCCTCATCTCAGTCCTAAATGGCCGACCCCTTGTTCTGAGACAAACTGATTTAAAAGCTTCGCTGATTTCAGGCAAAGTCAGGTCTTCAAGGCAGCTTCAGTCAGCTGCTCGAAGTCTCCATTTTCCAACGGCCTCCCATAGTTGTCAACAGTGCTAATGGCTGATGGAGACTTTGAGAAGCTTCATTCAGCTGCTTTTGCTGTCCACTGCATATAGTGGGCAAATCGCGTTAGCACGAGCATGCCCGCTCTATGCGTTGGGGACTGAATGCTGCGCCACTGGAATCCTCTGACAGGCTGTGAGAATGTCATGGCATACACATATATGTAGCCTGCATGTATGTTCGAACTGCTCAGTTCACTTGAAAAATTGGGACTGTTTTCATTAGAACAGAGGAGATTAGGGGGCTGATTTAAGGTGTTTCAGCTTTGCTGGTCGCTGGCTTGTGGTTTTACTTTTCCCCGCCGCTTTGATCTACGGTGACCCCCAACTTGCATCAATTTTGCCATCATCTCTCTGCACCGCTACCGACTCTCATTCCTACGGCAACAACCTCCATCCTCGAACTCTCTATCCTTCAAATAGCTTCTGGACTTCACTCGCCTGCTTTGGACAGTGTTTCGTCGATGCTCCGTGCTGGCCCCATCCTGCTTACGTCAGCTTTGTCCCTCCATGGGACCTCTGACTTTGACCCTGGTCCCCCTACTATTGTCTTCAATCTATTCCCTGCTACCAGGAAATATGTATTCCATTAATTACTACATTTAACCAGGCCTATGTAACCGGAGCTTTTCCCTGTGTCCATTCGCGTGTGCACTTTGGCTGCCGCTCCGAACCCGAGCCATTCAATACTTTTCCAGTTTTCCCCCTCTTTTCCTTTTCTCTCTATCCCTCCCTGACCGCTCGCTCCTGGCGTCATGCCTCCTTTCATCTCTCCTCTCTCGGATACTCTGCCCTCCAGCTGTGGCTCAGTGGAGTAACACACTCGCCGCTGAGTCAGAAGGTTGTGGGTTCAAGTCCCACCCCAGAGACTTGAACACATAAAGCTAGGCTGACACTTCAGTGCAGTGCTGAGGGAGTGCTGCACTGTTGGAGGTGCCATCTTTCGGATGAGACGTTAAACCGAGGCCCCATCTGCTCTCTCAGGTGGATGTAAAAGATCCCATGGCACTATTTCGAAAAAGAGCAGGGGAGTTATCCCCGGTGTCCTGGCCAATATTTATCCCTTAACCAACATAACAAAAACAGATTATCTGGTCGTTATCACATTGCTGTTTGTGGGAGCTTGCTGTGCGCAAATTGGCTGCCGCGTTTCCCACATTACAACAGTGACTACACTCCAAATGTTCTTCATTGGCTGTAAAGCGCTTTGAGACGTCCGGTAGTCGTGAAAGTCGCTAAATAAATGCAAGTCTTTCTTTTCTTTTCCCAAATCCCGACCCCAACCCTTCAGCACTCCTCGACGTTCCTACTTGCCTGCCGTCGTCCCAGGCTTGACTCCCTCTTAGATAAACTTACAGCTTCCCTCTGTGCCTCTCTTGGCATCCTCCGAAGGGCCTATCGAGGCACTCGTCGCTGCCTCTGAACGAGCAGCAACCCCAACTGTCCCATCCTCCTCTCTCGCCGACCTTCCCGCCCAGCGCGCCTGTTGGGGGCTAATCTTGCCAATCTCCTCCCCGTCCAACTCACCCCTCCCAGCGCTGGCAGTGGGTCAGCCATCACCAACCCTCTCCGCATCTCCCTCCAGAATGTCCATTCACTTGCGAACAAGGCCCTTGCCATCTATGAGCTTATCGTGGATGATTGCATCGACATCATGGCCCTGACGGAAACTTGGTTGAGGGGTGATGACACCCTACCCTTAAATGAGGCCTCTCTGCCTGGCTATACCTTCCACCACTTGCCCCACCCAGACCGCCGTGGTGGCGGTGTGGCTCTCATCACCAAATCACACCTTGGTCTGTCCCCCTACTCCTCCGGCACTTTCTCCTCCTTTGAGCATCTCAGCTTATTCCCCTCCTCTCACCTCTCATTTAAAATTCTCGTTCTCTACCGCCCACCCAAGTACCATAAAAATTTTATTACCGAGATATCTTCACTGCTTTCCTCCATCTGCACCAAACGACTTCTCATCCTCAGTGATTTCAACCTCCATTTCAATTCATCATGCTCTCTCTCCTGAGTTCACTACCCTCCTATCCTCCCTGAATCTCTCCCTCCATGTAAACTCTCCAACCCATATTCACAGCCACCCCCTCGACCTTGCCACCTCTTGTGAGCTCGCTGCTCCCACCATGTCAATCGCAGATAAGGCCATCTCTGACCACTTCCTCGAATTGCTCTCCACCCACATCCCCCTTCCACCCACCAACCCTGCTTCTATGTCCGTCCCTGGAAAATACTCTCTTGCAACTCTCTTACAACTGCACTTATGAAATCCCAACTGTCCAGTCTTCGGCCTCCATTGACCATGACATTTCTGCAGCTACCGATCTGCTCAACCACACCCTCACCTCCACCTTTGTTGCCCTAGTCCTCATTAAAAGAATTAATCTCTCTCACCCTGGCCGTTCCCCCTGGTACAGCCCTCATCTTTGCTTCCTTAAGTCCAAGGGACGCACACTTGAACAGATATGGCAGACAAGTGGTTTAGCCATTCACTGCCAGATCTGGCTGGACCACATGAAGCATTATCGGGTCCTGCTCTCGTCTGCCAAAATTGCTCACTATTCCACAATCATTCTGGAATGCAAAGATAAACCCTGGCTTCTCTTCTCCACTGCTAACCGTCTTCTTAAACCCATCTCCCCTGTCTCCTCCACCCTCACCTCCGACAACAAGTGTGAGGAGCTCATGGACTTCTTTGTCTCTAAGATTGAGACCATTCATTCAGCTGCCTCTGCCACTTCTCTTCCTTCCCCTGGCCCACTGGGCCAAACTTTCTCTAAGGTTCCCCCCTGCTCTAGCCCTGACCTCGCATCTGTCTCCAGTTTCTCTCCGATCTTCCCTCATGACCTCTCTGCGCTCATCTTGTCCATGAGACCCACTTCCTGCTCCCTCAAACCTATTCCCACCAAACTGCTGACCATCCAACTTCCTTTTCTGGCTCCTATGTTAGCTGACATTGTTAACGGTTCTCTCTCCTCAAGTACTGTCCCCCTTTCCCTCAAATCTTCTGTCATCGCCCCTCTCCTCAAAAAAAAACCCTTGACCCCTCCGTCCTTGCAAACTACCTGCCCCATCTCCAACCTCCCTTTCCTCTCCAAAGGCCTTGAATGTGTTGTCACCTCCCAAATCCGTGCCCGTCTTTCCCGCAATTCCATGTTTGAATCCCTCCAATTAGGTTTCCACCCTTGCCACAGTACCAAAACGGCTCTCATCAAAGTCACAAATGACATCCTTTGTGACTGTGACAAAGATAAACTATCCCTCCTCGTCCTTCTTGACTTGCCTGCAGCCTTTGACACGGTTGACCACTCCATCATAGGAACATAGAAACATAGAAAAATAGGAGCAGGAGTAGGCCATTTGGCCCTTCTAGCCTGCTCCGCCATTCAATATGATCATGGCTGATCCTCTATCTCAATATCATATTCCCGCTCTCTCCCCATATCCCTTGATGCCTTTCCTGCCTAGAAATCTATCTATCTCCTTCTTAAATATATTTAGTGACTTGGCCTCCACAGCCTTCTGTGGTAGAGAATTCCACAGGTTCACTACCCTCTGAGTGAAGAAATTTCTCCTCATCTCAGTCTTAAATGTCCTACCCCATATCCTGAGACTGTGACCCCTCGTTCTAGACCCCCCAGCCAGGGGAAACATCCTCCTGCATCCAGTCTGTCTAGCCCTGTCAGAATTTTATACGTTTCAATGAGGCCCCCTCTCATTCTTCTAAACTCTAGTGAATACAGGCCTAGTCGACCCAATCTCTCCTCATACGACAGTCCTGCCATCCCAGGAATCAGTCTGGTGAACCTTCGCTGCACTCCCTCTATGGCAAGTATATCCTTTCTTAGGTAAGGAGACCAAAACTGCACACAGTACTCCAGGTGTGGTCTCACCAAGGCCCTGTATAACTGTAGTAAGACATCCTTGCTCCTGTACTCAAATCCTCTTGCAATGAAGGCCAACATACCATTTGCCTTCCTAACTGCTTGCTGCACCTGCATGTTTGCTTTCAGGTGACTGGTGTACAAGGACACCCAGGTCCCTTTGTACATCAACATTTCCCAATCTATCACCATTTAAATAATACTCTGCCTTTCTGTTTTTCCTACCGAAGTGGATAACTTCACATTTATCCACGTTATACTGCATCTGCCATGTATTTACCCACTCACTCAACTTGTCTAAATCGCCTTTTGCATCCTCCTCACAACTCACAATCCCACCTAGTTTCGTGTCATCAGCAAGCTTGGAAATATTACATTTGGTTCCCTCATCCAAATCATTGATATATATTGTGAATAGCTGGGGCCCAAGCACTGATCCCTGCGGTACCCCACTAGTCACCGCCTGCCACCCCGAAAAAGTCCCATTTATTCCTACTCTCTGTTTCCTGTCTGTTAACCAATTTTCAATCCATGCCAGTATATTACCCGCAATCCCATGTGCTTTAATTTTGCACACTAACCTCTTATGTGGGACTTTATCAAAGGCCTTCTGAAAATCCAAATACACCACATCCACTGGTTCTCCCTTATCTATTCTACCAGTTACATCCTCAAAAAACTCCAGTAGGTTTGTCAAACACGATTTCCCTTTCATAAATCCATGTTGACTTTGTCTAATCCCGTTGATATTTTATAATAGACTCTAGCATTTTCCCTACTACTGATGTTAGGCTAACCGGTCTGTAGTTCCCCGTTTTCTCTTTCCCTCCTTTTTTAAATAGTGTGGTTACATTTGCCACCCTCCAATCTGCAGGAACTGTTCCACAATCTATAGAATTTTGGAAGATGACAACCAATGCATCCACTATTTCCATGGATACCTCTTTTAGTACTCTGGGATGCAGATTATCAGGCCCTGGGGATTTATCAGCTTTCAGTCCCATTAATTTCTCCAGCACTATTTTTTTACAAATACTAATTTCCTTTAATTCCTCCTTCTCACTAAACCCTTGGGGGTAAAAATTCAGTTGGTTGCGCCTCCCGTTAGCGCCTTAAGAGGGCGCTAATGGGGCGCAAAGCCGCTAACGCCCGGGCGCAGCGATGTTTGCGCCGCTCGGGAACTTAACTTGACATTGTGCGGCGGCGCTAAAACTTACCGCTGCGACCACCTGTGCGCGCAGATTGTGACGTCATTCCATGGTGCAACGCCCTTGTGGCGCCCCGGAGCGGAAATTGAGTGGCGCCCCCTGCCTTACCGCCTGGCGCTTCCAACGACCAGAAGACTGGAACGCTATCAATCGCTGTGGGGCTGGGGGGGGCGCTATTTAAAGGGGGCCTCTTCCTGCCTTTTATTGTTGGTGGCATTTTTGAACTACGCATTCTGAGAGAGAGAGGGAGAGACTTCTGGAGAGATTCAACGTTGTGTGAAGGAGTTTTGGGTACTGAGCAGCACTTTGCAGGTTCATTTTGATTTGCCATTCCTTGTATCGATTTAGCAGAGACTGTGGGAGCTGCACTCTGAGCTCTTTGCCTGGTACTCTCCATTGTTCTTTCCAGCACATTTGATGTGCAAGTCTCTCCAGGCCGAGATTCAAGGCTGCAATGAACAGGATGTGGATGGAAAGCAAGATTAACCATCCCCTTTAAGAACTGGCCCGTGCCATTGTGTGTGTGTTCCATTGCTGACTGACATTACATGAGCTTCGCCAGCGCTTTGAGTTAGCGCCTCACTCCTTGGCCTTTGCGCCTTAAGACAGGTGTGCAGCGCCTGCTTTAGCGCTCCACTCACCTCCCGGGGCGGTAAAAGTGAAGTTTCCAGTCAGTGCCGATAATTAGCGCCAGGCGCTAATATTTGCGTCCAGACGATATTTGCGCCCCAAATGGGGCGCGACCTAATTTCTACCCCTTGGTTCCCTAGCATTTCTGGGAAGTTATTTGTGTCCTCTTCCGTGAAGACAGAACCAAAGTATTTGTTTAATTGCTCCTTCTCCAACGCCTCTCCACCGTCGTCCAGCTGGGTGGGACTACACTCGCCCGGTTCCATTCTTATCTATCTAATCGTAGCCAGAGAATCACCTGCAACGGCTTCTCTTCCCGCTCCCACATCATTACCTCTGGTGTCCCCAAGGATCTATTCTTGGCCCCCTCCTATTTCTCATCTACATGTTGCCCCTTGGCGACATCATCCGACAACACAGCATCAGTTTCCACATGTACGCTGACGACACCCTGCTCTACCTCACTACCACTTCTCTCGACCCCTCCACAGTCTCTATATTGTCAGACTGCTTGTCTGACATCCAGTTCTGGATGAGTAGAAATTTTCTCCAATTAAATATTGGGAAGACCGAAGCTATTATTTTTGGTCCCCGCCATAAACTCCGTTCCCTAGCCACTGACTCCATCCCGCTTCATAGCATCTGTCTGAGGCTGAAGCACACTGTTCGCAACCTTGGTGTCATATTTGACCTTGAAATGAGCTTCCGACCACATATTCGTGTCATAACTAAGACCGCCTACTTCCACCTCCGTAACATCGGCCATCTCCGCCCTTGCCTCAGCTCATCCGCTGCTGAAACCCTCATCCATGCCTTTGCTACCTCTAGACTTGACTATTCCAATGCACTCCTGGCTGGCCTCCTACATTCCACCCTACGTAAACTTGAGGTGATCCAAAACTCAGCTGTCCGTGTCCTAATTCACACCAAGTCCCGTTTTATCCATCACCCCTGTGCTCGCTGACCTATATTGGCTCCTGGTTAAGCAATGCCTCGATTTCAAATTTCTCATCCTTGTTTTCAAATCCCTCCATGGCCTCGCCCCTCCCTATCTCTGTAACCCCCCAAGATATCTGCGCTCCTCTAATTCTGCCCTCTTGAGCGTCCCTGATTATAATCGCTCAACCATTGGTGGCCGTGCCTTCTGTTGCCTAGGCCCTAAGCTCTGGAATTCCCTGTCTAAACCTGTCCGCCTCGCTACCTCTCTTTCCTCCTTTAAGACGCTTCTTAAAACCTACCTCTTTGACCAAGCTTTTGTTCACCTGCCCTAATTTCTCCTTATGTGGCTCGGTGTCAAATTTTTTGTCTTTTAAAACTCCTGTGAAGCGCCTTGGGACGTTTTACTACGTTAAAGGTGCTATATAAATACAAGTTGTTGTTGTTGTTATGAAGGGATAGGACAGAGTAGATAGATACAGACTGTTTTCAGCAATTGAGGGGCATAGAAAAATGGGATATAGATATTAGATTAAATAGAAGATATTTAGGACAGAGAGCAGGGTACCTTCTCACGGAAGGTCATGGAATGCACTATCGGAGTTAGATTGAAGCAGAGACTATGCAAGTTCATGCTGCTGACATCATGGCTCTGGATACCACTGTTCAAAGGCCTTCCAGGGCATTACAGCAGTCCATCAATCTGTTCTCCAACAGATCACTAGGATTGCTGAGGTGCCGCCTCGGGAGAGTGACAGTGGCTCCATGGAGCACGAAGCTGCTGTCCTCTCTCAGGATGACAGCATTGCTGCTCCCACCCCTGCAACTCCGCCAGTGCCCTTGCTGTTGCCTGTTAGCCAGCCAGCCCAGACTGCTTCAGCCCAGGCCCAGATAGTGCAGTCTGAAGCTAGACCTTCTAGGCCCAGAACTGCTTGAGGTCACCCTCCAAGGCCATCCGCAGTCTCCTCAATTTAAGGTCAGCAGCCTTCCACCAGCCATGCTGCAACCACTGGGGGAAACACCTCGTAGGAGCACCAGGATAGGCGAAGGCACATGGAAGACAGGCACTAAGGGAATGCACAAGGGTGATTAGTCTATTTTTGTATGCATTATGTTATGATTGAATTTATAAAATTGGATTGGAATGTGCTTTTTCTGTTGGCATTTATTTTTGCATTGTCGGAAAGAACACGATGTAATGGTCAGTGATAGAGGAAAGGTAAGGAGTGTGGAACTGTTGGTGAATGGGGTGGTATGGTTGAGGTTACTGGTATCGTTCATGAATTACTTGCCCACATAGATACCGGGCAGAAAGGGGCTGTCTACGTTGTAGCCTCCTTTCCTCTTCCTGTTCCTCCACTTCCTGTTGCACTTCCTCCACTTACTCCTCCTCCTCCTCCTCCTTCTCCTGCTCCTCAGCTTCTCGCCAGATAGGTGATGGCAAGGACTGTTCCCTCATAATGGTCAGGTTGTGCAGCATGCAGCATACTACCGCAAATCTCGATACCCGCTCAGCTGAGTACTGCAGGGCTCCTCCAGAGCAGGTCCAGGCAGCGGAAGCGTTGCTTGAGGACACCGATGGTGTGCTCTGTAATGTTCCTTGCGGCAGCTTGGCACTCCTAGGCCGTGTGCGTGGGTTCCGGACTGGAGTGATAAACCATGTCACCAGTGGATAACCCTTGTCGCCCAGTAGCCAGCCTTTGATTTGCCGTGGTGGGTCAAATGTAGCTGCCACAGAGGACTGCCGCAGAATGAAGGCATCGTGACTACTGCCAGGATAACGGGCATTCAGCTGCATGATGCGCTGCCTGTGGTCGCACACCAGCTGCATATTGAGCGAGTCGAATCCCTTTCAGTTCATGCAAATGGCCGAGTTGATATGAGGCGCACACAAGGCAATGTGCGTGCAGTCAATGGCACCCTGCACCATGGGGATCTCTACAATCCCTGCAAACCCTTGTGCTCGCTCTGCCTGCTTGACTCTGGCAAGAGGGAATGAGATGAAGCTGTCTCTCTGTGTACAGTGAGCCTCAGTGACCACCCTTATACAACAGTACATGACAAACTGCGAGATGTTGCTTATATCTCCAGCAGCAGCCTGGAAGGAGTCAGATGCATAAAAGTTAAGAGCCACGGACAGCTTGACAGACACAGGCAATGTGGTCCTCGCCCTGCTATGAGGTTGCAGTTGTGGCTGCAGCAATTGACAAATTTCAGTCACAACCTCGTTAATGAAGCGAAGACGTCTCATGCATTGGTCCTCGCCGAAGTTCAGGTTCCTAAAGACCCTCGGGTGGATATGGCCTCCTGCTGAGAACCCTTCTCCCCTCCTCCTCTTTCCTCTTCTAGCAGCTTGTCCTGCTCTGCGTGGTCTCTCTTCATTCTCCCAGTCATGCACAATTTCAAGAGGCAGCCCTACCAGGTCACCCATGTCGGGAAGCAACTTGTTTCAGCACAAGCTTTTAAATCAACAGAAAAGTACTTCAGCACCAGCCAGACCACTCCCTGTAGACTATTCAAACTTCATACAAGTATAGGAAAGCTCCAAAAATACGTACAATTGCACCAGCAGCCAGAAGAAATAATCCAGCAACTAACCTGTAAGCAATGTTCCCGCTAAGCTGCACGGCCGCACAGTCATCTGCAAGGTCCTGCGCAGGCCGCTCACTGGCTATTCCATTGTAGATACCGCGCATGCGCAAAAATTTGAATGGGTCGCGCATTGGGGGAGGCAGGCCATGCAGGAGGCAGTGCAGCTTACGGAGGACGTTGACTGTAAGTAGTTCATGATCGCTTTAAGTAGCACTGCTGGGGGGTCCTTCATGCCATTGAATGCGTGTTCAGCTGTGGGAGGTTAAGAGAGGGCGTTGACTGGAGTGTGGCATCAAATCAGCTTTGCACACTGAGTGACCTCATAATCTTCCTGCTCTACATGCTGCTGGCGGTCGTTAGGTGCACGCAAACCCCCTTACCAAGATGGCGTCCGGTGCACTTCCTGGCGGAAGAGAGCATGCGCATCCAGGACCCTATTTTCAACCTTTAGGAGGCCGATTAGCGCCTTAAAAAATGGGAACCACAGAGCCCAATTTCTCCCCCGCTGTCTTTAAATTGACTGCCACATTTGTCTACCTAACAACAGTGACTATATTTCAAACTTATTGGCTATCGGGGTACGGTAGCATAGTGGTTCTGTTACTGGACTAGTAAACCAGAGGCCTGGACTAATAATCCGGAGGCATGAGTTCACAATCCCACCACAGCAGCTGTGGAATTTAAGTTCAGTTAATTAAATAATAGTATCTGGAATAAAAAGCTAGTATCAGTAATGGCTGACCATGAAACTACCGGATTGTTGGAAAAACACATCTGGTTCACTAATGTCCTTTAGAGAAGGAAATCTGCCGTCCTTACCTGGTCTGGCCTATATGTGACTCCAGACCCACAGCAATGTGGTTGACTCTTAACAGCCTAGCAAGCCACTCAGTTGTACCAAACCACTACAAAGAAGTATACTAAGAATACACGGACTGCAGCGGTTCAAGAAGGTGGCTCGTCATCACTTTCTCAGGGGCAATTCTGGATGGGCAATAAATGCTGGCCTTGCCCACATCCCATGAACAAATTAAAAAAAAATGAAGTGATTGGGAACATCCTAAAGATATCGAAAGGTGCTGTATATAAAAGCAAGTTATTTCTTTTGAGAACCATTGGAAGTAATCCTCAATTGATCCAGTAGGTGGAGCAACTTACTTATCTATAGTCTGCACGGTTCAAAATCAAATTATCTGAAAATTCGATGTTTTGTAGCTTTAAATGACCAATCTGCTGTGTTGCTTATGTTGTTTAATTGCAATTATTAGATAATTCAAAGGTTTTTTTTAGGACAAATAGTGACTTTGAACTATCGGGGGTAGACTATATCAGCTTCTATGACTGGAAGAGTGCAAACAAACACAGTTACACAACCTGTATTAAAAAAAAAATTCTCTAACAAAACCCTGTGACCAGGCTCATTATTAAATATATCAAAGTTATTAAATTATCAGGTTATGGAATTCTATTTATCAAACTCAAAGCAATACCAAACGATCGTATACTTTTAAAGGAATAGCTCAATTGTAAAGTGTGTTTGACAAACCTTTTTACAGTTGCATGTAAACAACCAAGATGGCGTGCACCATACTGAAACGTGTTGTCACACCATTTGCACACGATGACGTCACCAAACAAAACAAAGATTTGCTCAATTCTTCATGGAGACAGCGCCCCTTTAAATGTGTCGTCACCAAAACAGTGAAACGCCTGCTACTGAACAGTGTGTAAGAAGAGTGTCCCTTACATGTAAATGTGGTGGAAGATCAGTGGAAATTGTGTGAACGGACATTTATGCCATTTCTCCAAGGTTTCCGCTAAAGTTACGGCAGGAGATCAGGAAATTCAACCCCGTTATATTTAGCACGTACCAAGAGGTTACAGGTTAGAGGTTAAAGGTGAGCACGGTGTTAGAATTGCTGTATCTGTGCTGGTGTAATCAGAGCTAGATTAAAAACATTCGGGTCCCCTCATATCCCACCACACAACAAACCCCCACCACCATGGAAAGAAAGAACTTGTATTTATATAGCACCTTTCACAACCTCGAACCTCGACATCCCAAAGCGCTTTACAGCCAATGAAGTATTTTTGAAGTTTAGTCACTGTAGTAATGTAGGAAATACAGCAGCCAACTTGCGCACAGCAATGTGATAATGACCAGATAATCTGTTTTAATGGTTAAGGGATAAATATTGGCCTGGACACCAGGGAGAACTCCCCTGCTCTTCTTTGAAATAGTGTCATGGCATCTTTTATATTCACCTGAGAGAGCAGAGGGGCCTCGGTTTAATGTCTCATCTGAAAGACGGCACCTCTGACAGTGCAGCACTCCCTCAGCACTGCACTGGAGTGTCAGAGCTGGATTATGTGCTCAGGTCTCTGGAGTGGGACTTGAACCCACAAGCTCATGACTCAGGGGCAAGAGTGCTACCACTGAGCCAAGGCTAACACCTATTAATGTCTTGGAGGATACTTTCTGGCCCCATTCACAAGAAATTGGCTTTGCTTTGAAAAGGAAAAGCAGGGAGATTTCTTCAGTAGGTAAAAACACTGCCCGATGTGGTACTGAGCCTAAGAGAGCAGGAAGATCCCGGGTTTGAATTAAGTGGTCTTAGTCAGGGTGGGAGTAGCAAGTCTAGAATTATATCTACCAGGATTTCTATCTCAGTCACTATCCAATGACCCTTGCTTAAAAAGTGCGGGCGTGTTGATAAGAACAGGATTGAGATCAGTTCTGATGCCCCCTACAGTCGAATAACATTACTCAATTTGCAACCGTTAGTCTCCAGTCTGCATTCTTGTTGAGCAAGCTTCCATATCGGGAGCCGAGTTTTGCAATATCTGTGGCTTTGGGCCGGGAAATTCCTGGAGATGGTCCTGCTCCGCCGTTGTTACTTCACCGGAAGTGTGGCGTAAACCCCATTTACATGTGTAAACAACAACTTGCATTTATAGAGTGCCTTTAACATAGTAAAACGTCCCAAGACGCTTCACAGCAACGTTATCAGACAAAATTTGTCACTGAGCCACATACTGAGATATTGGCCG
Source organism: Squalus acanthias (assembly GCA_030390025.1). NCBI lineage: Eukaryota > Metazoa > Chordata > Chondrichthyes > Squaliformes > Squalidae > Squalus > Squalus acanthias. The sequence continues at coordinate 116,104,380 of CM059429.1, read as the reverse complement.
CGATTTCACCTTCCGAGGCAGGTCTGGGGCAGCTGGGGTCGGTGTCACGGTCCCAGCCCACTGCCTGCTCCAGCCCGCTCTCGCCAAGTGATTTTCCGTTGATTGGGCTTGTTAAGCCGGTTTCCTTAAAGGGGCCATGTCCAAATTGATTTTGACAGTTGTGCTGTCAGTGTTCTACAGCATTGAGGTGCTGCAAACACTGACAAGCACTGCACAGATGTGCACGGCTGCACCCAGGCTCTCCCATGACTCCCTCCATATGCTTCTGGAGGGAGTCACAGCACGCAGGAGGTTCTCTTCCCTTCCAATGGGCGGAAGAGACCTCCCCAGGAGACCAACGCAGCCTGGTTGCACATTGCACAGCAGGACACAAGCAGGGATGTCATCAGGAGGACCAGGCTGCAGTGGTGCAAACCTCTCAATGATCTCAGTAGATCACAAAACGTTACTGCCAAGCCACACACAACCACATCCTGCTGAGCCACTCATCACATCCCCATCACTCTGCCTTCCCTACCCTACTCCTGCACATCCTTACTCACACCAACTTACCTTGCACCTCCACCCATCCCTCTCTATCTATATTATCAGTTCCCCATCTCACTAGCCACCCCTCACACTCACCCTCATCCTCCTGCAAGCATACCAACTGACAACACACAAGGGTAGGCACTTGGGTGTTTTAGCCAATGTTCATGTGAAGTTTCTGGTAATGTGCTGTCAAATATTGAAATCTTTATTTTTAACACTTTGCGTTCTTGGACAGATTTGCACCTTTGGTGTGGCTTAGTGAGTTACAGTGAATGGTGAGACATAACAGTACCCTCCAGCAATGGTGATGAGTGTGGAAGGAATGGCTTGGGCATTGTAGGAATGCTTTATTGTGTTGGTGTGGGGTGGTGCCAACCTGGCGCATCATGTGATAGATTTTAAGGAGCACCTTAAAAGAGGAGAGAGAGGCAGAGAGGTTTTTGGGAGGGAATTCCAGAGCTTAGGGCCTAGACAGCTGAAGGCACGGCCACCAATGGTGGAGTGAAGGAAATCTGGGACACACAAGAGGCCAGAGTTGGAGGAGCGCAGAGTTCTTGGAGCGTTGTAGGGCTGGAGGATGTTACAGAGATGGGGAGTGGTAAGGCCATGCAGAGATTTGAACACAAGGATGAGAATTTTAAAATGGAGGTATTGCTGTAGGTCGGCGAGCACAGGGATGATGGAAGAACTTGGTGCGAGTTAGGGAACGAGCAGCAGAGTTTTGAATGAGCTGAAGTTTACGGAGGATGGAAGATTAGAGGCTGGTCAGGGGAGCATTGGCATAGTCGAGTCTAGAGGTAATGAAGGCATGGATGAGGGTTTCAGCCGCAGATACTCTGAGGCGGGGCAGAGACAGGAAACTGGATTTTCCTGCAGTTTTTGTTGTCCGATGTTGGCTAGTTTGGAGCATTACTAAAACAGACCAGTAGGGGCCCCTCACAGCCTTCTGAACATCATGAAAAACAATATCCTCTCAAAGTTTGCAGAATCTGATCATCAAAGACATCTATTTGTTGCTGCTTGCAATATGGGAAAGAACCTTCCCAAGTCTAGACAAGCATGTTTTGCTCTCCGGGGGTAATTTTAACTACGGTCAATTTGTTTGCCCATTATACACCCCACCTTCAATGGAATGAAAATCAGGCCTGATGTATGACGGGGGAACTAATTCGATATCGCCTGTCTTACACCATCTCCCAAAGTTAAAAATACCCTCTCTATGTCCAATAACACTATTGCTATTAATTAAGATATTTACATTTAAAATAATGAATTCTTGGGATGTGGGTGTCGCTGGCAAGGCCGGCATTTATTGCCCGTCCCTTGTTGCCCTGAGAAGGTGGTGGTGGGCCTTCATGAACTACTGCAGTCCACTTCTTGTTATTCTTTGTAGTGATTTTGATACAACTGAGTGGCTCTCTGGGACACTTCAGAGGCCATTGGTGTGGGACTGGAGTCCCATATCGTCCTGACCAGGTAGGGAAGGCAGATTTTCTTCCCTAAAGGACATTAGTCAACCAGTTGGGTTATTCCGCCATTCCGACAGCTTCATGGTCAGCTTTTTATTTCCTGATTTTTTAAAAAACTGAATTTAAATTCCTAGGGGAAAAATTCAGTTGGTTGCGCCTCCCGTTAGTGCCTTAAGAGGGCACTAATGGGCCACAAAGCAACTAGCACCCGGGCGCGGCGATGTTTGCGCCGCTCGCGAAATTAACTAGACATTTTGCGGCGGCGCTAAACAGTACCGCCACGATCTCCTGCGCCGGCAGATCGTGACATCAGTCGAGTGCGCAACGCCCCTGTAGTGCCCCGGAGCGGATATTGAGTGGCGCCCCCTGCCTTACCACCTGCCGTTAGCAATGACAGGTTAAGGGGAGCGTTTTGCAGTCAGGAAGGGACTGGGGGAGCGCTATTTAAAGGCGACCGCTTCCTGCCTTTTTTTGTTGGCGACATTTTTGAACCACGCATTCTGAGAGAGAGAGAGAGAGAGACTTCTGGAGAGATTCAACGCTGTGTGAAGGAGTTTTGTGTACTGAGCAGCACTTTGCAGGTTCATTTCGATTTGCCCTTCCTTGTATCGACTGAGAAGAGACTGTGGGGGTTGCACTCTGAGCTCTTTCCCTGGGCCTCTCCATTGTTCTTTCCAGCAGATATGATGTACAGGTCTCTCCAGGCCAAGATTCAAGGCTGCAATGAGCAGTATGTGGATGGAAAGCAAGATCAACCCTCCCCTTTAAGAACTGGCCGGGGCCATTGTGTCTGTGTTCCATTGCTGACTGACATCATATGAGCTTCGCCAGTGCTTTGAGTTAGCGCCTCGCTCCTCGGCCTTTGCGCTTTAAGACAGATGTGTAGCGCCTGATTTAGCGCTCCAATCACTTCCAGGGGCGATAAAAGTCAAGTTTGCAGTCGGAGGCAATAATTAGCGCCAGGCGCTAATCTGTGCGCCCGGCCGATAATTGTGCCCCAAACGGGGCGATACTGAATTTTTCCCCCCTAAACTCTAAACGATAGCACAGTCTCATGTTATACTACGGAGAAAAATATCTGCTTACAGCAATATGGAGCCAACACACCCAGGTGATGTGGAGGCAGAGTTCCAATGTGGGAGCACTATCACCACAAGGACTGCAGCAGTTCAAGGAGAAGCTAACCACCACCTTCTGAGGGCAACTAGGCATGGGCAATAAATGCCAGCCTTGCCCAAAGTGGCCCACATCCTGTAACCAAATAATAACAATATTTCACCGACATTCCAACGTGACTTGAATACTTAATTTTAGCAAGGAGCTGACACTTTGCTAGCGTTAAGAAGTCACTGAAACTCTTGGGAAGTCTACTTGGGAACAATTTAAAAGTTTGCTTTGCGTTGGCTGCAATTGGTTCACAGTAGGAGCCTGCAGTGCAATGTGAGGCCAACTATTGCCCTCAAACTTTGGTGAAACGAGGAAATGCTTGAATTGAATGGCCTAGGAGTCATCCCAAACTGAGCTGGATTAAGAATTCCAGTCCCCCTGCACACCCCCCTGATCCATTAAAATGCAAACTCTGCCTCACTCCCCTCTGACAGCATTTTTACCTGCTAGAATATTCTGGTACAGCTACTGTATGCAGTTTGTCTGCGTTGTGATGAGTTTTACAGGAGCCCCATATTTACACTGAGTTCCCCATATTTGGCTGAGGCGCCTGGGTGCGGGTTCCATAGGCCCCTAATCCCAAAACGGATGAATTCCCCATCTCTCCTGAGGGTGCTGGTGAGCTGGCATATGCAGAGCCAGCTGGCACCTTGGGTGATGTTGTAGAAGTTGCCTGTTGTAGTTTGAAAAGAGCCAGAAGCTTAAAAGTTTAGAGCTGTGCTACCTTCGACAGCCATTGGCAGAGCTGGTTGGTTTCTTGATCTGGGCTGCAGGCCATTGTGCAGAAGGTGGCACAGTTCCTGTAGGGCTTCCTTCGTGATTCCAAGATGACATAGTCCCAGCTTCTCACTCAGTCCCTCATAAGCGCTCTGGGGCCTATAGACTTACCAAGGGTGTAATAGTGGGGTTGGCCTCATCCTCCTTTGTTTCCTTCTCTTCCCCTTCTCCAGCAAGATTAAAAGCAGGGTATCCCCATCCGTGTTATCCCTTGCTGTGGGTGGGGGCCAAGCATGTGCTGGTGACACCATCATTCTAACAGTTTAGTAGCTCCCAAATCAAAAGAAAAAAAAAATGCAGGAAAACCTGAGATACGGGCAAAAGTTATCTAGCGAGCACCTTTAAATGGATCACATTTTGCTCAGTGATCTGCTCATAACGTCATGCCAATTTTATCTGCTCCTAAGTTACACTGGCAGAAATTGTGCTGGTGAAATTCGTCTTGGCTGGTGGCTCAAAATGGGCAATGGCGAATCGGCGGCCATTTTACACCCCGCCAAATTTTCTTCTTTAATGGCTTCAATGGAAAAGTAAATCTGGCGGGGTATAAAACGGGCGGCCTATTCGCTATTGCCCATTATTCTCTACCACACAAGAGCAATTTCGCCTCCTATGTCTCGTGGGGGAGGAAATGATGACCCCTCATCCTATGCCATCCATCACATTGGCATGTGCACGCAGGTGAGGGGTGGGCGGATGAAATGGCCCCTCCCACCCGGACTGGAAGTTTAGTTGGACTGAAAACGGGGTGTAAACCCAACGAGAGCAGATCCTGCCCTAAGATCTGACCCTCAGCCTCACGCCTCCATCTCACGGCCAACTCAGAGGTTCACTTCCTGCATGCGGAAGAATTCATGGAGAACTAGCCAATATAAACAGCATTAGACAAATAACGCCACAAATACAAATGGAAAATCCTGTGCATGGTGCAGAGAAATCAGATTTTTAAATGCTATACATCGACTTTTTGCATTGGTGGCTCCCAATTTCTTTTATAACAGGCAGTGACTGAGCTGTTTCAGTCACATATCCTCATTCCTCTGCAGCCCCCTATGAGACCATTGTCCTTTCTGAAACCTCTCTTAAACTGCGCATGAAAATATAATGATTATTCTTTTAATGGTGGAGACAAAAATTGGCTCCAGCATGTTATAAATTGAATGGAGCAATGAAAGAGGCCCGCTTGTAAGATCGAGATGTGCCCTGCCCTTTCTTTGCAGTGTACTCATACCCAATGCATCATTATACTTTGAGGCAGAGCAGTAGAAAGGCACTTTCAGTTGTTGTAATGGAAGTCACTATTTTGGACTTTAAAAAAAAACTTAGCATTTTCCGGAGTCCTGCTCTGGACAGGAAATTGTTCCTGCTGGGAGTGTACATAGGAACACAGGAACATTAGAAATGGGAGTAGGCCATTCAGCCCCTCGGGCCTGTTCTGCCATTCAATTAGATCATGGCTGATCTGTACCTCAACTCTATTTACCCGCCTTTGCTCCATATCACTCGATAACCTTACCGAACAGCAATCTATCGATCTCAGTCTTGAAAGCTCCTGATTTCCCTTCTAAGTGGCTCTAATCTGGAATTCTCTCCTCCAAAAGGCTGTGGATGCTGGGTTAATTGGTGCTTTCAAGACTGAGATAGATAGATTTTTGTTGGATAATGGTATCAAGGTATATAGAGCAAAGGCTGGTTAATGGAGTTGAGGTACAAACCAGTCATGATCTAATTAAATGGTAGAGCAAGCTTGAGGGGCTGAATGGCCTACTCCTGTTAGAGTTAAAACTAGGCCTTTCGTGAGTGAAGTTAGGAAACACTTCTACAAGCAAAGGGTGGTAGAAGGTTGGAACTCTCTTCCGCAAACGACAGTTGATGCTCGGTCAATTGTTAATTTTAAATCTGAGCTTGACAAAGGTATTAAGAGATATGGGGCAAAGGCGAGTATATGGGTATATGGAGTTAGGTCACAGATCAGCCATGATCTCATTGAATGGCGGAACAAGCTTGAGGGGCTGAATGGCCTACTCCTGTTCCTATGTTCCTAATGTTCCTTTCCCCCACCTCCGATATGTCCAAATGTCCTTAGGAACATAGGTCAGCACAAGACTATCAGGTCAGTCTCAAAGGTCACCGACCTCCCACCCACTTTATCTCTCATATTCCTAAATAGTCCTGTCTGTCAAAAAGCTTACCCATTATCTTCTTGCAATTTATAATATCCTTGACTTGCACTGCCTCTCTGGGTAGGCTGGTAACTACAATATAGAATATTGCCCAGTGATGCTATCAAGATCTACCTCATGAGCGCATTAGATGCTATGGTATTTATAGAGGATACAGACAAAGGGGTCATGGAATATCATTTATATCCCACAAGTGAGCTGGGAACTCATGCAACAAAGTTAGAAGTCAATTATAGTCAGTGCAATAAGTGACGTAAAGTGACAACTAGCCAACACGTCATTATTCTATTTATATGAAAGACGTGACACCAAAATAAACCAATAATGATAAGAATTGGACAGGTACAAGAATTTAGATGCAACCTCGGTTGATTTCAGATGGCCTCCAATGGTGTGACTATGAGCTCATGATATTTTATGGGGGTGACTGTGTGAATTTAGCCTTTTCCCAACTTTTGTGCTTGTTTTTTATGGTTGGGCAGCAGTTTCGATAATCAGATTGAGCTCCTTATGAACCGAAACCTGCATCTTTACTGACTGCTATGTATGGGTTAGCACGCTCAGGTTTAACAATGAATCCTGAATCGTCGTAAATCGCTCGCTGGAGAATGCGTGGGATGCCCACCATGTTCCTTCATCACCACCGAGGGCAGAAGATAACATGCTACCAGACCAAGTTGGCTAAAATAACTGGAGGCCACGAGACGGTCCCTGGATTATACAGCTACTTGTCTTTGATGTAAAAGCAGATCCTTTGAAGATCTGTCCTAAACCAACATGCATCACAGCAAACAGTGCACTGATGGTTCAGGAAGTGAGTCCTTGCACTTTCCCAGTAGTAATGCTTCTCCATACCTGATCAAAGAGGGGATTATATTTAACGTCTGCCCCATTGCCCCAAGAGGGATACAAGTGACAGTTCCCATTAGATCAAAGGAAGTTCTCTCTCAGTGAGTCAGATGAAATGCATTTGTAATTCAGCAACAGAACAAAGGGATCCTACCACAGACACAGCTGGCCAAAGCCATTTTATTTTTGAAATTCAGTTTTAACATGACTATTTAAAACCACCTAAAATGCAGACCCAAATCTCCACATCTGTCACAATGACTTCAACACGTGTGATATATTTATTCTATGAATATAGGTTGGATAAGATATTCCATTTACTGAATAACTTCTTATTGTTTGAGGGAAATATCCTACTCATTTTATGAGCTTTGCTCGGCTATTTGCACCTGCATTTACACACCACAGCTGTAGTGTAGAAGCAAAGAGATTTGAATGGAACCTAAATCCAGAGTCAGGCCTGATTCTCAATTGAAGCAGAAAGAAGCTTCGCCAAGCTTCACTTCAGAGCCAGGTCGGGCATTAATTCTGGATTTACTCTACACAAGTTTAGTGTTGAGCACTTTGCTAATCGTCGAGGGGTAAGCTTGTGCTTTTACGTGATCCCAGTGCGGAGGCTCCCATGCTGGGAGCGTGTCTCAGGGCTGATTCTGCAATCACCTGCTTCCAGCATTGCTCATGGGCAGCATAGGTTGAGAAATTACAGGCCCACAGCATCAGGTGCTTGTAGTTCGGTCATGGCACATCTTTCCTCTGGCCCAGTAACATGTGACAGGGGATGCACTAGCCTAGCAACTATGATACTGGACTAATGTTGCTGACTCTGGTTGGATGTATTCCGGGAGGTTTCATCACATGACCTCCTGCCAGCAACCGCCCCAACGCTTCTGCCATAGGTCGACCAACACATCCATTCTCACGCCTATTGGAAAGTGAACAGACTCTTCGGCCACGATTTCCCCTACCTCGGTGGGTCTGTGGCAGGTGAGGTAAGTGGTGGGTCCCAACCCCGCTGCTGGCTCCAGCCCGCTCTGTAGAATGATTTTACGTTGATTTGGTTTGTTAAGCCCGCCCAGCGCGTTGGCCGGCCAATTGAAGGAAGCAGGTCTGATGACGTCATTTGATGACACGTCATCAGCCAGTTTCCTTAAAGGGACCATGCGCAAATTTACTTTGACAGTTGTGCTGTCAGTGTTCTACAGCATTGAGGTGCTGCAAACACTGACAAGCACTGCACAGAGGTGCACGGCTGCACCCAGGTTCTCCCATGACTTCCTCCATATGGAGGGAGTCACAGCACGCAGGGAGGTTTTCTTCCCTTCCAATGGGCGGAAGAGACCTCCCCAGGAGACCAACGCAGCCTGGTTGCACATTGCACAGGAGGACACAAGCAGGGATGTCATCAGGAGGACCAGGCTGCAGTGACACAAACCTTTCAATGATCTCAGTAGATCACGAAACGTTACTACAAAGCCACACTCAACCTCATCCGGCTGTGCCTCTCATCACATCCCCATCACTCTGCCTTCCCTACCCAATCCTGTACATCCTTACTCACACCAACTTAACTTGCACCTCCACCCATCCCTCTCTATCTACATTATCACTTTCCCATCTCACTAGCCACCCCTCACACTCACCCTCATCCTAGTCCAATCATACCAACTAACAGCACACAAGGGTAGGCACTTGGGTGGTTTAGCCAATGTTCATGTAAAGTTTCTGTTAATATGGTGTCAAACATTGAAACCTTTATTTTCAACACTTTGCATTCTTGGACAGATTTGTCTGCACCTTTGGAAGGGGCTTAGTGAGTTGCAGTGAATGGTGAGACATAACGATACCCCCCGTAATGGTGATGAGTGTGAAAAGAATGGCTTGGGCATTGTAGGGATGCTTTATGTTGTTGGTGTTAGGTGGTGCCAACCTGGCACATCATGTGGCAGCCAGGGTGTACAGCATCAAGTGAAGTAAATCTGGCCATGGTGAGGCCATCCCTGGCGTCCCGGGCAGCAATGTGGTCGGGTGCTGATGTCCTGTGTCCTGTGCAGCATCAGTTGATTGCGGAAAAGGTTGGTGTTGTTGTTGGTGCTGCTGGTGTGCCTGGTGCTGCTGGTGTTGGGGCTGATCGTGGTGGGATTCTGAGGACCAAGGTGAGATAGTTTCAAGGGCACCGATGCTGATGTAATAGATGGCAGGTGAACTTGAAATGACAGAAACGATCTGTCAATAGTGAGAGAGGTTGTTCCAATGAGGTGACACTGGATAGAGAGTTTACTCCAAACACTTGGAACCTGCATAAAGCTCAATCTGTATTCCAAATGCAGTAAGCAACAGCTTCTGAGCTTGCAAAATGAACAGCTGTGAGATGGGAGCTTTTATAACACATTTTCAGCTGTCAAGTAATGAGATGATTCCATGGTCATACAACTCCCGACCTTCTTACCTGACGTGATCCCCGAGCAGCGTGGACCCCGTGGGTAACCTTGTAAAATGTAAAGGTGAGCTCAAAATACCTCTTAATGGGCTGTTAACAAGGTCATAACGACCTGAATTGCCTCCCCCGCCGCTGCGTGTTGGGTCTGTTCAGCCCTGACAGACCCAACATCTGGGAAAGGCGCGTGGCGGCGGGTTGACAGCGGGTACCTGAAAACATTTTTTCCCACCCGACCCGCCACCGAAAGCGCTCGCTGACCCCTCAGAAAATCCCCCCCGAAGTTTCTTGATTGGATGATTCTTAACTGTCAGTAAAACAGCCTTTTTCCCCCATCTCCAATATTTTTATAACTAAGTGTTCAAAGAAAATGAAAAAAAAACAATTGTTTTTAATGCCCCTATGATTTTTCTCCTGGGCTGCTTGTCGCAGTGTCCAGGAGATGAATCTCTAATTCCTGGAGACTTCAAGACAATCTGGAGGTTTGCCAACCCTACACTGGACCAGTAACCGGGAGGTCATGAGTTCAGAATCCCATCATAACAAGTTGTAAAATTGAATTCAATAAATCTGGTCATTTGTGGACTGGCAGCCATGAAAGCTTCCAGATCATTATTAAAAACCCAACGAGTTCACCAATGTCCTAATGCCTGACCTGGTCTGCATGTGACTCCAGCCTGAAACTATGTGGTTGACTCTTAATATCCTCTGGGGTGGACGAGCAAGCCCAAGGAGAAGACCCACCAGCACCCTTTCAGGGATACTAGGGACAAGCAATAAATGCGGTCTTGCCAGCGTCACCCACATCCTGAGAACAAAGAAAGGAAAGAGTGCGGCACCCATCGTACCCAGTATGATTTTATTCAATCTCCGCCCGCATCATCATCCTTATGGTGTCTCGGAATCAAGTTGCCAGTTTGCACTGAATTGTGGACATTTTTGGCCACCTTAAAACTGGGTTTGCGTTGGACCCTTAAATGTGAAAGAGACAGGAGACTTTCATCCCAGAGACACTTTACAACTCAGTCAGCCCCCTCTGTCAGGCCTGATAATGCAACACCTGAGCCGGGCAGGTCCATTATATTTCAGGACACTGCTGACGACTGATTCACTAACAGGACTCAACGGGGTAGACCTAAAGTGGGGGATTTTTCAAACTAGGCTTCAGATAATCCTGCAAGTCAATGCTTTCATGGGAAGGGTGGTCTTGGCAGGACAAACAGCAGGAAGCTTACCAGTGCTGCGTGGTTGCAGCAGGTTATACAGCTGTGCACGTTTGGTGGTTTCAAAGCCTTGGCTCTGCCAACCTGCACTTAACCACTCTGGACTTAGATGTGCAGGTATATCCCTATGGGGGGTGGGGTGGGGGGGAGTGGGGAGAGTGTCCAGTCCATGTTGGGCAAACAGAAACTCTACCTGTGTGGATTTCTCAGCAATTTGGTCTGGAGACTCTTAACCATATTGATGTTGTTAAGATTGATAAATAGTATGGAAACCATTTTACACTAAATAATTACTTATATTCTTCTATCATATTCCATTTTTAGATTAATTTTGTAGCTAAAAAAACCCAAAATTGAAAGATTGTAAAAAAAGGCTGCAAATGTGTCTGTACAGAGGTCATGTGCAGCCTGCTTCTGGGCCAGGTCGCACATTGTTTACATTTAGATTTGCTTTGTCACCTTAACTGGAGCCTTGCTAACCCAAACATCAATGCTTTCTGTGCAACTTTGGGACCATAATATTTAACAGGTCTAGGGACATCTTGATAGGGACGGGTACTGACAGGGGGGTAAAAGATTATGGAATGCAAATGCCTATAAAGTAGTGCAGCGAGAAACTATTTCAATGGGGTAAGATTGTAGCCATAGGTTGGGAGATGTCAAAGGGAGACATCTGGAGGGTTGAGGTCAACCAACTAATGTGTGTATCTCCTGCGACTGCATCTTATGTAATCTCAAAGATTGGCTATGAATATGCTGGCTCATTTAACCTTTGATAAACCCTCACGTGTTTGTGCGTTAAATTCATCCTTGACATACAGGTGTAGGACTGCAGTCTTTGTCTATATTATTGCAAAATTTACATTCCTAACAATGGGATTCTATGTATTTCAGATGCCCAGCTGACAAAAAAGAAATACCTCGAAGTGTGGTGTTTGTTACGTAGGTAAACACTGCAGGCACATTTTGAACAGCAAGAAGCCACAAACAACAGTGAGACGAATGGCCAATCAAATCTGCTTTTGTTGGTTTAGCACCATCATAAATGCTCTGGAGCTCGAGGTACAGTGACTAAGTTTGCAAATGATACAAAGCTAACAAAAGTTGTAGACTCCAAAGCTGAAAAGGATAATCTACAGGAGGATTTGAACATACTTGAGAATTGGCCAGACAGGTGGCAAATGAAAGTTATTGTACAAAAATGTAAAGTGCTTCACATGGGAACAAATCACTCAGCAAGAGATTATTATTTAAATAGAAAGAAAAAAATGTGTGTGGTAAATGAAAAATACCTGATTGACAACAAATTGAAGCTGTCACAACAATGCTCAGTGGCAGAGAGTAAAGCAAATCAAATGTTGGGATGTATTAAAAGGCCAATATTGAACTGAAATAGTGAGGTAATCTTACACTGTTTAAATTATTAGTGCGACCGCACTTCGAATACTGTGTACAGTTCTGGTCGCCGCAGTACAAAAAGGATATTGCTATGACTGAGAGGATACAAAGAGAGCAACCACAATGATGAAGGTGATGGAGGGATTGGATTAGAATCATAGAATCATAGAAGATAGGAGCAGGAGTAGGCCATTCGGCCCCTCTAGCCTGCTCCGCCATTCAATGCGATCATGGCTGATCATCCAAATTCAGTACCCTGTCCCTGCTTTCTCCCCATATCCCTTGATCCCTTTAGCCTTAAGATTATGAGGAGCGCTTATGCAGGCCGGGCATATTCTCACTGGAGTAGAGAAGGTTGAGAGGTGATACGATTGCTGTTTTTAGGATTCTAAAGGGACGCGTAATGTAGACCATGACAAGCTGTTTCACCTTGTCCAGAATAGCAGAACCAGAGGACACGGCCTGCACTTGAAGGGGGGTAAATTCAAAACTAATCTGTGTAAACATTATTTCAGTGAGTGAGTGATCAGTCTATCGAAAATGCTCCCTAGGGAGACAGTGGGAGCAGTTAATATTGATTCATGAAAACGCAAATTAGATCGATTGCTTTCAGAAAATATTTTTGGATACAGTATATGAGTAATTTGAGACATGACATGTGGTAAGTGTAGCATGCTTGGGAGGAACAGGTGACTTTGGACCTATGGTGCCGTCTTTCGGATGAGACATTAAATCTATCCTTTCAGGTGGACATAAAAGATACCACAACACTATTTCAAAGACGAGCAGGGGAGTTCTCCCCGGTGTCCTGGCCAATATTTATCACTCAACCAACATCACTAAAACAGATTAACTGGTCATTACCAAGTTATTCTTTGTGGGACCTTGCTGTGTGCAAATTGGCTACTGCTTTTCCTACATTACACTTCAAAACTACTTCATTGGCTGTGAAGCGCTTTGGGACATCCTGAAGCTGTGAAAGGTACTATAGAAATCTAAGTCTTTCTTTTTCTTTCTTTGATCTCATATTTAGCAGACAATTATATTTATCTTAGCAGGAAATGTATATATCCCAGCCATATGGCCATAAGGTGTGTTGAAAAGAAAAGCAGTAAAGACACCTGCACCCATGGCCATTATATTTATTCCTTTTTCAGTCCTGGATGTCATCAAAGTCGAAAAAAACAGACAGAATCATAGTTTTATTCAATATTAGCTTTTCATATTAACTTAAAGGGACAAACAATGCTCACTGCCAATGCATCACTTACTCTGAAACTAATCTGCCTGTGTATGACTCAGCATCATTGTGGTTTTTTTAGCTGTTAGAATGGAAAAGCGTGTTAGTAAATTGAACCCAATATTTACTTTAGCAGAAACAGTTTGGTTTCAATTATTGTTGTTGCCAATTTTGTCTCCCCTCTCTCCTGTAGGGCGGGGTACAGTGCCACAGGTGCCCGGCTCCTCCCGCGGATCTTCACACGAGCGTCGGCAGGCTCTTCTACCACAGAGGGCTTCACAGCCAAGCCCAATCCCTGTGTTTAGTAACTTCCAGTAGAGATCGCTAGACAGCAATCCGGAGTGGTGATTCTGGTTGACTTTTCCTCAACCTAACCCCAGGTGTCATTCGGAGCAGTTGTAGTTCCCCTATCCCCACTCTGCTCAACTCAACACAGAATGGGGATCAAACATTAAATCTTCCTGACCATTATGGTGCGGCCTGGGCTTAACCAGCTGGGCCATTGGGGGAGCGTGAAACAGCTGGATGGCCCGCCCAGTATAGGGCCCGCCTGATTTTCACCCCAAGTGATGAAGGTGAAAATGACCCCCATAGAATCTTGTGATTGCTGCTACCGGTTTGCATGTGACAGAAGTTGCAAATCTGATTGATGTTATTTTCATCACGTGATGTCAAAAATATAACTCACGTCAGGTGATGCTGCTCTCGGGATCAGTCACCAAAACAAAAGAGAAATACTCGCATTTCTCAAAAAAACCCACAGAAAACAGGCAGCATTTGTGGAGAGAAGATGGTTTAAAAATTCAAGAGAAAAGCAAACATTTCTGAGCACAGTAGAGAGTTGGGTAAATGACTCGATGGCCCCAAAGTTCCTGGCTGCCCATTCCATTAATGTAAACACGTTGGAGTGGAACCCAGGGGTGGAGTTTGCCTGGCATGGGCCCTGGTTTGGGGGCCCCTACATTTTGCTACACAATTATACTAAATAATGCCTACTTAATCCGGTGTCAAATCCACACACTTATCATCATGAAAAGGCGTGTTTGCAATCGGTGATATAAAAATAGTTGATTTACCTCAATCCTTAAGCTTATCACTAGGATCAGCTATTACCATGGCTGGATCCACTTGGGACCCCTCACTTCACAGGTTTCACAGTCCTAACCTCCGCCCCACCCCGTGAAACCCCTGCTCGCCCTAACTGCAGGTTGGAGACTCTGTCCCATATCCCAGGGCCGGGGTCATTTGTGACACCTTGGTGGTCCACCTGGAATTGATTACCTTACTCTGGTAAAGGCTTGGGGCCTTCAGAAGGTCTCAGAGGATCTCATGCCAGATCTCAAATGCTGATGCCATTTAAGGTCCCCCCCCCCCCTGCCTGCTCCGTCCTGCGCCCCCGCCCCCCCCCCCACCCCCCCACACCCGACCGGAATTTACAGATCTGGTTAAGTAGAGCAGAATTTCGGCAGAGCCAAGTTACATCCATATTCCAGCCCCCTCCCCCAAGGCGGAAGAGGATCTTACACCCTCTCTGGCCCCAGGAATTTTGAGGCCAATGAACATATGCACATTATTTTTCTCCAAACACAAGTCTGTGCCTTTAACAACCAAGAACAAGTTCAAACTAGTCATTGGCAGTCAAGTTAAAGTCATAAAATTTATTATAATCCACATTATAGTGTCTTCAGTAAAGTCTTATATAACAACACTGCAAAGATCCACGTTCCTTTATCAAACTTAAATATCAACAGCGTTGATCATACTTTGTTCATTTAATCATTGGTCTAGTCCTCAAATAGGAACAGCAAGAGTAGATCAGCAAGAGTAGGCCATTCTGCCGCTCGAGCCTGTTCCACCATTCAATTAGATCATGGCTGACCTGTATCTTAACTCCATCTACCCACCTTGGTTCTATATCCTCCAATACACTTGCCTAACAAAAAATCTATCAATCTCAGTTTTGTAATTTTCAATTGACCGAGCCTCAACAACTTTTTGAGGGAGAGAGTTCCAGTTTTCCACTACCCTTTGTGTGAAGAAGTGCTTCCTGACAGCAACTCTGAATGGCCTGGCTCTAATTTTAAGGTTATGGCCTCTTGTTCTGAACTCCAAACAATAGGAAATAGATTCTCTCTATCTACCCTATTAACTCCTTTAATCATTTTAAACACCTCAATTAGATCACCCCTTAATCTTCTATACTCAAGAGAATACAAGCCTAGTCAGTGCAATCTGTCCACATAATTTAACCCTTTAAGCCTCGGTATCATTCTGGTGAACCTGCGCTGCACCCCCTCCCAGGGCAAGATAATCCTTCCTGAGGTGCGGTGCCCAGAACTCAACACAGTACTCTAAATATGATTTAACTGTTAGCTGTATCATAAATGTCATATTTTGCATTGCTTGTTTGTATTGTCTATGTAGTTTTTTTTAAATTCCTATATACAAGGTCAAACATAGATTGAAATAAGAATATAATGGACCAGTCCATGGTCTGCATTGACACTCTGAAAATAACTAATATAAGGATTTCTTTAACAAAAGAAAAGACATATATTGTGTCCAATCCTGGGCACAACACTTTAGGAAGGATGTCAAGGCCTTGGAAAGGGTGCAGTGGAGATTTATCAGAATGGTACCAGGGATGAGAGACTTCAGTTATCTGGGGAGACTGAAGAAGCTGGGATCGTTCTCCTGAGAGCAAAGAAGGTTAAGGGGAGATCTAATAGAGGTGTTAAAAATTATGAAGGGTTTTGATAGAGTAAATAAGGAGAAACTGTTTCCACTGGCAGGAGGGTCGGCAACCAGAAGACACAGATTTAAGATAATTGGCAAAAGAACCAGGGGGAGATTGGAGACATTTTTTTACACAGCGAATTGTTATGATCTGGAATGCATTGCCTGAAAGGGTGGTGGAAGCAGATTCAATAGTAACTTTCAAAAGGGAATTGGAAAAAAAGGAAAAGTTTGCAGGGCTATAGGGAAAGGGCAGGGGAGTGGGACTAATTGGATTGCTCGTTCAAAGAGCCGGCACAGGCACGATGGGCTGAATGGCCTTCTTCGGTGCTGTATGATTGTATGTGCAAACCTGAGTTTCAGGGGCCGATTGTAAGTTATGTTTGTTTCTGTTTCGGTAACTGAGTGAGCAGCACGATTGCAATCGCAACCCTTGCGGGAAAGGAATGGCACCGGTGAGGCAGTGTGAGCGTGGGTTCACAATTTCGACCTTTTTACATGCGTGAAAAGGCCTTCACTAACCTTCTGCTGCAATATTGGAAACAGAACCTGAGCAGGCCAGTGGGAACAGAATACTGCATCTCCACATACGCTAGATCATACCAGACACTTTACAAAGAGGCAGCATCCGGCAGCTATTAGTTCTTAGCTTTCAGAAAAAAAGCAGTATTTTGGCAGTGCGTCTAAGTAATGTAAGTCCCAAGGTCAGCTTGTGCAGTGCAGGGATAGAAATGATTGGGATCACTTAGCAATTTGTAAATCAAACTCCAGTTATACAATGCAATTGTAAACATCTGTAGAAGCAAATATGGTTCAAATTCACTTCCCTTATATAGAGGCTGCAGTAGCCCGTATGGCAAATTATTACCAGAGATCGCAGAGATCGTAACATGCACCCATTTTCTAGGCCTTTTATTTTCTTAAGAAATGCAGTTTTGTAACTATGTTGTACAAGTTACAACACTCCGAGATCTCTGCACTCCTCCAATTCTGGCCTCTTGAGCATCCCCCGATTTTAATCGCTCCACCATTGGCGGCCGTGCCTTCAGCTGCCTTGGCCCTAAGCTCTGGAATTCCCTCCCTAAACCTCTCCGCCCCTCTCCACCAGTGTTCCCTGTAAGGTGCGCGGCCACGCACTGCTCCAGTGAACCCGAGCAGCCGGCTCGGCGACATTTTAATGTAAAAACCGTGCATGCGCAGTATTTTGAATGGTCCTCGCAACCCCTTAAAAGAGCCGCGCGGAGCCACAAAAAATTACAGGGAATATAGTTCTCCACCTCTCTCTCCTTCTTTAAGATGCTCCTTAAAACCTACCTCACTGACCAAGTTTTTGGTCATCTATCCTGATACCTCCTTCTGTGGGTCAGTGTCAAAACTGTTTTTATTGATAAGACTCTTGTTAAGCGCCTTGGGACGTTTTGCTACGTTAAAGATGCTATATAAATGAAATTTGTGTTTTTGCAGTGATGTATTCAAGCATCTTACTGTTGATTTAATAAGGAAAGTTACCCAATTTTCCAAATTATTACTATCTACTCTCCTTTAGGCCCCTCTTCAACCTGCATCCTTCATAGAATCATAGAATGATACAGCACAGAAGGAGGCCATTCAGCTCATCGTGCCTGTGCCAGCTCTTTGAAAGAGCTCTCCAATTAGTCCCACTCCCCTGCTCTTTCCCCACAGCCCTGTACATTTTTTACCTTCAAGTATTTATCTAATTCTCTTTTGAATGTTACTATTGAATCTGGTTCCACCACCCTTTCAGGCAGTGCATTCCAGATCACAATAACTCGCAGTGTAAAAAAATATTTCCTCATGTCACCTCTGGTTCTTTTGCCAATCACCTTGGCCCAGAAATTCGCCTCTCCGGCTTGCCGCGCGCGCTCTTACCTACCGCGCCTGCCGTTGTGTTTTGGGCCCACGGGAACTTCAGCTCCTGGTCCTGCTCCGAGAGCCGACACGCAGTGCTTGCGTGTCCCAGGGGCGTAGTTAGTGCGATGCGTCCCCTGGGATCACGTGGGCCATGGAGAGCCAATGGCAGCAGACCATCTTTCATTCATAGATTTGACAGGAGACCTGTCAAATCTGTGAATTGAAATCGGCCCCAAAAGAACTGCTAAACTTAAAATAATTTTTTTTTAAAAACCATCACATTTATAAAATAACTATAGTTAAATAAATTAACCACTTTAAACAAAAATTAAAATTTTTGAAAAAATTAAAATACTTTTTAAAAGTGATAAAAATAAACTTACCTTTCTTTAAAGTATCTAAAAAAGATAAACCTGTTGAAAATTTTTTTAAATTATACTTAATTAACCACTTACCTTGTTGAAAACGGGTCCTGCGCCTCCTTTTTAATAGCGTAGTTTCTTCAATACTTACCCTCGCGTAGAAACCTGAAAAAAAATCTAAGTTTGCTGCGTGCGCGCAGCCTCTACCACGCATGCGGTTCACCTAGGAACCGCCCCCTTCACCATACCGGAAGTTCCGGTTTCCCGCGCAAGTGCAGTGCATGCAGGAAACCGGCACTTCGGGACGCATTACGGGTGAGTACGGACTGTGTACTCACCCGGGAAGGGCCGAATCTTTGGCCCCTTACATCTGTGTCCTCTGGTTACCAACCGTTCTGTCACTGGAAACAGTTTCTTCTTATTTACTCTATCAAAACCATTCAATATTTTGAACACCTCTATCAAATCTCCCCTTAACCTTCTCTGCTCTAAAGAGAACAACCCCAGCTTCTCCAGTCTCTCCACATAACTGAAGCCCCCCATCCCTGGTGCCGTTCTAGTAAATCTCCTCTGCACCCTCTCCAAGGCCTTGACATCCTTCCTAAAGTTTGATGCCCAGAATAGAACACAATACTCCAGCTGAGGCCTAAGTAATGTTTTATAAAGGTTCAGCATAACTTTCTTGCTTTTGTACTCTATTCCTCTATTAATAAAGCCAAGGATCCCATATGCTTTTTAACAGCATTCTCAACTTGTCCTGCCACCTTCAAAGATTTGTGTACATTCACCCCAAGGTCTCTCTGTTCCTGCACCCACTTTAAAATTGTACCATTTAGTTCATATTGCCTCTCCTCATTCTTCCTACCAAAATATATCACTTCACACTTCTTTGCGTTAAATTTCATCTGCCACGTGTCTGCCGATTTCACTGTCTATGTCCTCCTGAAGTCTATTACTATCCTCCTCATTGTTTACTACATTTCCAAGTTCCATGCCATCTGCAAACTTTGAAATTATTCCCTGTATACTCAAGTCTATGTCATTAATATATAACAAAAAGAGCAGTGGTCCCAATACCGACCCCTGGGGAACTCCACTGTACACTTCCCTCCAGTCTGTAAAATAACCGCTCTCCACTACTCTCTGCATTCTGTCTCATAGCCAATTTCTCATCCACGCTGCCACTGTCCCTTTAATCCCATGGGCCTTAATTTTGCTAGTAAGTCTATTATGTGGTACTTTATCAAATGCCCATATACACAACATTAACCGCATTGAAAGTCCATATACACATTAACCGCACTATCTTCATCAACCCTCTCCGTTACTTTATGAAAGAAATTGATCAAGTTAGTCAAACATGATTTACCTTTAACAAATCCGTGCTGACTTTACTTTATTAGCCTGTACTTTTCCAAATGCCAATTAATTTTGTCCCGGATTATTGTCACTATACGTTTCCCAATCACCGACGTTAGGCTAACCGGCCTGTAGTTGAACAGGTTTTTTTTATTCGTTTTATGGGATGTGAGCATCGCTGGCAAGGACAGCATTTATTGCCCATTCCTAGTTGTCCTTGAGAAGGTGGTGGTGAGCTGCCCTCTTGAACAGCTGCAGTCCATGTGGTGAAGGTACTCCCACAGTGCTGTTAAGTAGGGAGTTCCAGGATTTTGACCCAGTGACGATGAAGGATCGGCAATATACTTCTAAGTCAGGATGGTATGTGACTTGGAGGGGAACTTGGAGGTGGTGGTGTTCCCATGCGCCTGCTGCCCTTGTCCTTTTAGGTGGAAGAGGTCGCGGGTTTGGGAGGTGCTGCCGAAGAAGCCTTGGCGATTCGCTGCAGTGCATCTTGTAGATGGTACACACTGCAGCCACGATACGCCGGTGGTGGAGGGAGTGAATGTTTAAGGTGGTGGATGGGGTGCCAATCAAGCGGGCTGCTTTGTCCTGGATGGTGTCGAGCTTCTTGAGTGTTGTTGGAGCAGGGATGTAACAGTTGCAATCCTCCAGTCTGCTGGCACCACTCCCATATCCAAGGAGGATTGGAAGATTGTGGTCAGAGCCTCTGAAATTTCAACCCTTACTTCCCTCAGTAACCTAGGATGCATCCCATCTGGACCGGGTGAACTTTCTACTTTGAGGACTGCTAACCTTTTAAGTAAATCCTCTTTATCTATTTTTATCCTGTCCAGTATCGGTACTGCCTTTCCTTTACTGCTACATTGGCAGCATCCTCTTCTCTAGTGAAGACAGATGCAAAGTACTCATTTAGTACCTCAGCCATGCCCTTTGTCACCACAAGAAGATCTCCTTTTTGGTCGCTAATTAGTCCCACCCTTCCTTTGACTACCCTTATACTATTTATATGTTTATAAAAGACTTTTGAGTTCCCTTTAATGTTAGCCATTAATCTATGCTCATACTCTCTTTTTGCCTCTCTTATTCCCTTTTGTAGATCTCCTCTATACATTCTATATTCCTATATTCATCTTGGTTCTCTACTGTATTATTAACATTACAATTGTCATAAGCCTCCTTTTTCTATCTTATTTTAATCTCTGTGGGGGAAAAATTGGGTATCGCCCATTTTGGGGACGCTAATATCGGCCGGGCGCAAAGTTTAGCGCCCGGCGCTAATTATCGCCTCCGACTGCAAAATTCACCTCTATCGACCCTGGAGGTGATTTGAGCGCTACACACCTCTCAAGCACTCACGTCGGGGAGCGAGGCGCTACCTCAGAACACAACCGAAGCTTAGGCGATGTCAGTTACCACAGAAGCCAGACAGACTGGCGCCATCCAATTCTTAAAGGGGAGGGGCCATCTTGCTGGCCAGCCACACCCTGCACATTGCAGCCTTGAATCTCGGCCTGGAGAGACCTCTAAAGCAATTGTGCTGGAACCACTAACGGATAGGCCCAGGGAAAGAGCTCGGCGCTTAGGAACCTCAAAAGTAGTGCTGAGGACCAAAACTCCTTAGGACAGTGTTAAATTTCTCCAGACGTCTCTCTCCCTCTCAACCTGCGTGTACCTAAAATTTTGCCAACAAGAAAAAGCAGGAAGCGCACGCTTTTAAATAGCGCTCCCTCAGCCCCTTCCCGACTTGAAAACATTCCCCTCTACCTGTCATTCCTAGCGGCAGGCACTAAGACAGGGGGCGCAACTCAATATCTGGTCCAGGGCGCTTCCGGGGCGTAGCACGCTCGACTGACGTCACGATCTGTGGGCGCAGGAGATCGTGGCGGTAGTGTTTAGCGCCGCTGAAAAACGACTAGTCAATTTCGCGAGTGGCGCTAAAATCGCCGCGCTCAGCCGCTAAGTTCCTAGCGTCCTGTTAGCGCCCCCTGCAGGCACTAACGGGAGGCACTAACCAACCAAAGTTTTCCCCCTATATCTTTAGTCATCCAGGGAGCTCACTGAGGTCAGGGAGCACATGGAGTATTAGAGACACAAATTCACCTGCCACCTTCCAGTGATGCATTAATACAAAACACCACTGTAAACTGGTGGTTCAAAAATAGTCCCAAATTACCAGATCCGCAAATTACAATTTCTGCAACTTTTTCCAAACTCACTTCAACTGTCTGGATGATATACACCATTTTTAATTCTGAATATTTTAAAGTAGGACCTAATTAAAGTGTGAAACCACAAAGTATTTCGTTATTTTTATTCAGACCATCCTCCGGATAAAGTGATAAATGTACACGACTGTTCATGATAGGAATGTGATAACAAGCAAGACGCCCAACTTCAGTTAGTCATCATTTAACAGTCAATCGTGCATGAAACATTCTCAAAAACAAAGGACAATCGCCTATCTAGTGGAAGATTTCAGCCATTAATGGTGTGTTATTGAGGTTACTCTCCTCATGAAAGGTTATTTATTACTTGGTTTGTTTGCGCACATCACTTATGGGGTTTGTTTTCGATTGAGAAAAGTTCTTGTAATGATGATATTATCCATCATGAGGCAGAAATGCCAAAGCATTCCTTAATTACCTTTGGACAGCTTGTAATAGCCCAACTTCAAGAAAACAAAATCCCGAGGAGATTCATTTCTAACTTTGTCACTCTTCGCAGAATGTTCAAAGCAAATCTGATCAAAGAAAATGTAACTCGGAAAACAATAAATAACCATCATCTTTATTCAATAATAACCAACAATTGACTGAGCACGTGGAAAAATTACATTTTAGCTTTCAACTTGCATGGGCTTCTGTTGCCTTTATGTGATATGATTAATGTATCCATGCTGGATTTAATCAGTGATTCAGATTCTCATCCAAACTTCAAGAGATTAATTCAGTAACATCAACACCCACAGCAAATATCATACGACCCTTATCTGGTGGTCACCAGTAATTACAGTGAACCCCAGGGAATGCTATTCCATACCAGTGCATTCAATGATTATGTAAACTTTCTTAATGATTTTCAGAACTGTGGCATACTGATAGGAGTATCTATAAATCACATACAATTAAAGCTGTTTAATGTATTTCCTTACAAAACTGTCCAGTCACCCTTCAATGGGCGTGTGTCATCTGAATTTCCAAGCAAGTCCAATGCGTGATTCACTTGTAACTTTCTGAGCCATCTAATTATGTTGAAGCATTTGATGTAATTCTAACCAAAGAAAATAACTACTGCAACACAATAAATGACCAACTTCATGTACCCAGCCATATTCAGAGCGGAAAAAGTATATTATGTCATTCAGAGTGAATTTATTAGAAACAAGGAACATTTTGTGAAGGCCAGATTGAGTATTTTCACAAGGTCACTTGCCCATCCGTGGCGTAGGACCCCCGGGGAGGGGACTCTCCTCCGTGGGCAAGTTTGCAGCAGAGAATGAGGGAGGCTCGTCGACGTCTCGCCAGCCTGGCCAGATTTCCCCCACTCCCACCAGGCCTGCTGCTGGACAATTCTTCTCCCATCCAAATGCAAATAGTGGGGCATGGGCCCCTGGAGAATTTCCTCCTCGTCTACCACACTTGTGGAAGGTGGCGGAAAAGGCTCCAAGTTCCTCCTGTGGAGGGACAGGGCCTTGCAAGAAGCTTCCCCTGCCTCCATTCTTCCCCCAACTTCCCCCACTTCCCTGCTGAAGGCCCCTGTCTGGGCTTCACCCCAAGCCTTGGGGTGCGAATGCCCCTATAAGATCCTTCACTACAGTAAAAGGAACTTGTATTTATATAACATGTTTCACATCCTGAGGACATCCCAAAGCACTTTACAGCCAATGAAGTATGAATTTTTGAAGTGTAGTCACTGATGTAACGTAAACGCAGCAGTGAATTTGCACACAGCAAGGTCCCACAAACAGCAAACAAATGGGGATGTTCGCTGATGACTGCACTGTGTTCAGCGCCATTCACAACTCCTCAGATAATGAAGCAGTCCATGCCCGCATGCAACGAGACCTGGATGGCGTTCAGGCTTGGGCTGATAAGTGGCAGGTAACATTCGCGCCACACAAGTGCCAGGCAATGACTATCTCCAACAAGAGAGAGTCTAACCACCGTCCTTTGACATTCAACGGCATTAAAATTGCTGAATCCCCCACCATCAACATCCTGTGGGTCACCATTAACCAGAAACTTAACTGGACCAGCCACATAAATACTGTGGCAACAAGAGCAGGTCAGAGGCTAGGTATTCTGCGGCGAGTGTCTCACCTCCTGACTCCCCAAAGCCTTTCCACCATCTACAAGGCACAAGTCAGGAGTGTGATGGAATACTCTCCACTTGCCTGGATGAGTGCAGCTCCAACAACACTCAAGAAGCTGGACACCATCCAGGACAAAGCAGCCCGCTTGATTGGCACCCCATCCACCACCTTAAACATTCACTCCCTCCACTACCGGTGTACCGTGGCTGCAGTGTGTACCATCTACAAGATGCACTGCAGCAACTCGCCAAGGCTTCTTCGGCAGCACCTCCCAAACCCACGACCTCTTCCACCTAGAAGGACAAGGGCAGCAGGGGCAAGGGAACACCACCACCTCCAAGTTCCCCTCCAAGTCACACACCATCCTGACTTAGAAATATATCGCCGTTCCTTCATCGTCGTCGGGTCAAAATCCTGGAACTCCCTCCCTAACAGCACTGTGGGAGTACCTTCACCACACGGATTGCAGCGGTTCAAGAAGGTGGCTCACCACCACCTTCTCAAGGGCAACTAGGAATGGGCAATAAATGCTGGCCTCACCAGCGATGCTCACATCCCATAAAAACGAATTTAAAGAAAAGTGATAATGACCAGATGATCTGTTTTTAGTGATGTTGGTTGAGGAATAAATATTGGCCAGGACACCAGGGAGAACTCTGCTCTTCTTTGAAATAGTGCCATGGGATCTTTTACATCCACCTGAGAGGACAGATGGGGCTTCAGTTCAACGTCTCATCCAAAAAACGGCATCTCCGACAGTGGAGAACTCCCACAGCACCTGCTCCACTTTTGGCAGACTAATTTCCCATGTGGGTGCTAAAACAGGCATTAGGCCCCTCATTAGCATATTCAAGGAGCCCAATGCCTGATTTAGGTGGCCGTACCAGACACCCAAAAAACGGCGCAACCCAATATCAGTTCGGACATCTTTCAGGCCACCGAGGGGCCCAAAGCTGGCCTTTGTTGTACCCGTTTTACGCCTGTAAAACAGGCGCATCAAGGTTTAATTCCTGGGCCTAAATATCCAGAGACAAAATGGGGCAGAATTGACCTCTGTTTAGTTTCTGAATCCAGCTGCTGCCTAAGGTGGCTGATCTGACTGGAGACGCAAAGACGGGAGATCTCTGTGTAAATGCAATGGCAGTGTGAGCCGTTGCATCAACCAGCACATTAACCAGAGCTAGATACAATCATAAGAATTAAACTGTCTCTGGAGAGGTATTACCGTGTGCGCAAAAGAAAATATACACCATTAGTTTTAAAGCCCATGTTTTCAATTTACTGCCACATGGTATAAATTAGTCATAACCTCTGGGGAGACAGGAACAAACAAATATTTATTGGGGTCACCAAATGGGCAGATTAACCTCACAGGAGAGGTCAGCTCCATGAAAACAGTCAATTTACTCCCTACACTGGTAACAAGTTAATTATTCTTTCCTTTCCCTATGTTTTTAAAAAGTTCAGGGCCTAATCGGCCTCTGTTGTTGAGATTCAGTCCTTTTTTCCTAATAGAGTCCTACAGTGTAGGACAATATTTTTGAGATCTAAAATTTTTTAGTGACTTTAAAAGCTTTCTGTTTAGAGTTAACTAGCTTTATTATATTGTCCTTTTCGCTTTCCAATTAATTGTAATGTATTTGATTTTCTCTCCAACCCTCAGTTTGTTGATCTTTCCTTTATCAAGTTAAGTTTATGCATTTCATTTCCTCCCTTTCATTCCGTTTGTTAGCCCTTCTTTCATCTGTACCTGTATTTGTTTAATAGAACTAACAGAACACAAGGGCTCATTGTTACTACGGTTCGGTGGCGAGAGACAGTACACCACTGCAAGCGTTTGCCTAGCTACGGGAGGAGTTACCCGTGCAAAGGTTCAGTTTGGGGCCTGGATCCGCTCGGGGCCCCTGACTGTGCAATCGCACAGCGTGCACGGGTTAAACCAGAGTCCAAGGAGAAAGGGAGAGAGATACCATAACATTTTCAGATGTCACGTGGCCAGGCGTCACGTGGTTAAGCATCCAGGAATGCCTCCAACCAGAGTTGGCAACCCGAACCTAACCCTGACCAGGCCACCTCTGGTCAAACATCTTGGGGGGGGAAAATTGGGTTGATTTATGCAAATCCCCCAGCGTCTGGGCGCGGCACCACTAACGCCACCCACGAAATTCAGCGGGAGGTTAGCGGCGGCGGCAGCCGGTAGCACCCCGCGGCGCTGCACCACCGGCAATGGCATCATCACCATGCTCGGCGACCCACTTGCGCCCCGGCCATAACCGTCTCTTGCGCCCCCTGACCTACCGTCAGACGATATGCCCGGCAGGGTCAGGGGGCGTTTCTGCAGCGGCAGCGACGGTAGTTAAAGGGCAGGTGTCGGGCGGCCATTTTTACTTTGGCTGACTGCCAGCACCTGCCCCCTTCCCCTTTTTTATGCGGTGTGCCGGCCGCGGTCGCTCAGCCAGGCACTCCTCTTGAGTGCTGGGCTGTTTTCACGGCACCCCGCTCCCCGGTGGTCCAGCAGGGCCCCGGTGCACGCAGCGCTAGGCCCCTCCCCTTTAATCAGGAGAGGAGGCCTGCAATGACGCGGCGCTACGAGCCGCCGCGCGTGGCACTGTTGCACGTAGCGCCGCGAACTTCAGTAGTAGCGCCCCCAAGTGGATCGCTTCCAGTAGCGCCCCAACTCCTGCTTGGGGCGCTACTACTGAATTTCCAGCAGAGGGGCGGTAACTTTTTCAGGACGCCCCGGCGACGTTAGCGTCCCAAATGGGGCGCCACCCAATTTTTCCCCCTTAAAATTTTATAAAGTGGTAAGAAAGTTCTGCAGTGTCCAGAAATCAGACGGGATACACAGCACCTGATGGGCAAGAAGAAGCAAGTACCCTGCATGTTGACTCAGCACCAGGAAAAGAAAAGCCCAACTCCATTTCAACACACGGAGGTCTCGGCCTGCCTGGACTAACCACTGCTGCCAGTGGCAGCTGGTGACGGGACTGAAGCCCCTCGGAGGCCCCCTCATGCAATCGCACGGCCCTAACGGTGCCTCTGGCTTTTTACAATCATCCACCGTAATCTTCGCTCTGGGCCCCGCGTCGTAAAGTAGTGTCATTATCAGGGTTGTAGAAGCATTGCTGCTCGCTGAATTCCCAGCCAGAAGCGACGGATCAAAAATTGCAGCACATCTATCTCTGCTCATCATGGTGCCTGTGCCTGCTTGGGGCAAAAACCTTGAGTGTAACCAGAAGGGACAACACGGAAGTAAACTGCACCGCTCGGCTATAGATCTGCAGACTGGACCACATCAACTGCATAGCCAGGAATGCCCTTGGTGCTTCTCCCACTCCGCCACCATAACTCCTGCTGAAATCCTGGTTTACGTGCGGGAGCAGCCCCGAGGAAGCTCCTGGCGTTCGTTCTTACTGCTTATTCATTTTGTATGTTAGTCGTAACTTGGAAACCAAGCAGTTACTTGGGGGTGAAATTGGATCTCACTGGGCCCATCTTCTGGGTGGAAAAGGGGTGCACAGAGGTCTGAATTTAGGGGGCCAACTTCCTGCCCTTACACAGCGTTCGAAACACATCTGATGCCATATCGGTTCAGGTGTTGTAGAGGCATCCCTGGCGGCCACCTAAAATAGGCGTTAGGCCCCATGAATGTGCTAATAATAGAAACATAGAAACATAGAAAATAGGTACAGGAGTAGACCATGCGGTCCTTCGAGCCTGCACCGCCATTCAATGCGTTCATGGCTGAACATGCTACCTCAGTACCCCATTCCTGCTTTCTCGCCATACCCCTTGATCCCCCTAGATGTGAGTGTTATATCTAACTCCCTTTTGAATATATTTAGCGAACTGGCCTCAACAACCTTCTGTGGAAGAGAATTCCATAGATTCACCACTCTCTGGGTGAAGAAGTTCCTCCTCAGCTCAGTCTTAAATGGCTTCCCCTTAATCCTTGGACTGTGACCCCTGGTTCTAGTTTTCCCTAACATTGGGAACATTCTGCCCGCATCTAATTTGTCTAAACCAGTCAGGATTTTAATTGTCTCTATAAGATCCCCCCTCATTCTTCTGAACTCCAGAGGATACAAGTTCAGTTGACCCAATCTTTCTTGATATGTCAGTCCGGCCATCCCAGGAATCAATCTAGTGAACCTTCGCTGCACTCCCTCAATAGCAAGAATGTCCTTCCTTAAGTTAGGAGACCAAAACTGCACACAATACTCCAGGTGTGGCCTCACCAAGGCCCTGTAAAACTGCAGCATCACCTCCCTACTCCTGTACTCAAATCCCCTTACTATGAAGGCCATCATTCCGTTTGCTTTCTTGACTGCCTGCTGCACTTGCATTCCCACCTTCAGTGACTGATGTACCATGACGCCCAGGTCTCGTTGCACCTCCCCTTTCCCGAATTTGCCACCATTCAGGTAATAGTCCGCCTCTCTATTTTTACCACCAAAGTGGATAACCTCACATTTATCCACATTGTACTTCATCTGCCATACATTTGCCCATTCACCCAACCTGTCCAAGGTCACTCTGTAGCCTCCTAGCATCCTCCTCATTGTTCACACTGCCTCCCAATTTAATGTCATAATGACCCAAACCTGTTTTTAGGACCCAAAACAGAAACTGGTCTGCTGCTTTCAGGATCACCGGGTCTACACATGTCCTAATCAGCCGTCCTTAAAGAGATCGCTGGAGGTTATCAGCGTGACATTTAAATATTTATCAGGCCCCCGCTTGCCTGTGATGGGAGGCCTCAACCGTTCCAAGAATCAGGGAGTTAAAACATTCATTACTGTTTTAAAAATCCTCAGATCTTCTCCCCTAAAGGAGAGCTACTATTTCAAGTTTCCTATCACTCCTGACCCGTCACTGATAAGACGAAACTCCTGTATTGCAGGGTCGCTTCATTCATTTTTCCCTCTGCGATTCTTTTAGAAACACAGAAAAATAGGAGCAGGAGTAGGCCATTCGGCCCTTCTGATCCTCAATGTGCAGTTCCAGGGCCATTATTCATGTGTGACCCTAGCCAGCAGGAGGTTGCATTGGGCTATATGATATTTGGAGCACATTGGTTAATGTGTTTTTGTCGTGTTTAAAATCCCTTCAGGGCCTCGCCCTTCCCAATCTCTGGAACCTCCTCCAGCCCCACAAACCACCCCCACTCCAAACTCTCCATTCCTCTGCCTGGCCTCTTGTACATCCGCTCCCATCGCCCCATTGGTGGCCATGCCTTCAGCCGTCTAAGTCTTATGCTCTGAAATTCCCTCCCTAAACTTCTCCACCTCCCTTTCCTCCTTTAATACCCCCCTTAAAACCCACCTATTGGGTTAAGTTTTTGGTTACCCCTCCTAAAAGCTCCTCCTGTGGCTCTGCATCCATTTTTGTCTGATTACACCTCTGTGAAATGCTTTGAGATGATTTTCTGTGTTAAAGCTGGTGTATATATATATATTTTTAAACCAAATCACTAACAAAAAAGTAAACATTGAAACGGGTTAACCACCAAATATCCCACAGCGGAATTTCAGCAGGCTTTCTGATTATGGAGAGTATCGCAGCCCAGCCTCATCCTGTCCTCATCCTGGACTCACGTCGGCGCATTTCCAGTGGGGTTAGGGGGGTTATCGTATAACAAATCATGAGCAGGAACCCTGGCTGTTTTTCCCTCTCTAACCCAGGAGCATTTCAGCCAGTGTATTGAACCGGTGACCCTCCTGACTAAATTGCTCAGAGATAGGGACTTTACCTCAGAGCTATCAGGCCAGCCTATGTTGATCCAGAGCTGGACTATCCCGGGAAAGCACGTGACCGGCTGGGTACACCACCTATGTTGCTGGCTGCATGTTTCCCAACATTGGGCAGCTCTGGATTCTATCCTATCTCCTGCCTTGCTCTCTCCGAGCTCATCTTGTCCATGAGACCCACCTCCTGCTCCCTCGATCCTGTTCCAACCAAACTGTTGACCACCCAACTTCCCTTCCTGGGCCCAATGTTAGCTGATATCGTTAATGGTTCCCTCTCCTCAGGTAATGTCCCCACCCCAACTTTCAAATCTGCTATCATCACCCCTCTCCACAAAAAACCCACCCTTAACTCCTCTGTTCCTGCAAACTACCGCCCCATCTCCAACCTCCCCTTCCTCTCCAAAGTCCATGAACGTGTCGTCACCTCACAAATCCGTGCCCATCTTTCCTGCAATTCCATGTTTGAATCCCTCCAGTCAGGTTTCCGGACCCACCACACAACTGAAATGGACCTTATCAAAATCACAAATGACATTCTTTAAGACTGTGACAAACTATCCCTCCTCATCCTGCTCGACCTATCTGCAGCCTTCGACACAGTTGACCACACCATCATCCTCCAACGCCTCTCTTCCGTCGTCCAGCTGAGAGGAACTGCCCTTGCTTGGTTCCATTCTTATCTATCAAATCGTAGCTAGAGAATCACCTGCAATGGCTTCTCTTCCCATTCCACATCGTTACCTCTGGAGTTCACCAACGATCTAGCTTTGGCCCCCTCCTATTTCTCATCTACATGCTGCCTGTGTCCTAACTCTCACCAAGTCCCGTTCACCCATCACCCCTTTGCTTGCTGACCTACACGGTCTCCTGGTCCGTCAACGCCTCAATTTTAAAATCCTCATCCTTGTTTTCAAATCCCTCCATCACTTCGCCCCTCCTTATCTCTGTAACCTCCTCCAGCTCTACAAGCCTTCGAGATCTCTGCACTCCTCCAATTCTGGCCTCTTGCGCATCCCCGATATTTATCACTCCACCATTGGCGCCTGTGCTTTCAGCTGCCTTGATCCTAGGCTCTGGAATTCCCTCCCTGAACCTCTTCACCTCTCTACCTCTCTCTCCTCCTTTAAGATGCTCCTTGAAACCTACCTCGTTGACCAAGCTTTTGGTCATCTGTCTGGATATCTCCTTCTGTGGCACAGTGCCAAAAATGTTTTTATTGATATCACTCTTGTTAAGCGCCATGGGATATTTTGCTACATTAAATGCGCTATATAAATGCAAGTTGTGGTTGTTGTATTGGCTCCCAGGCCAGTCCAAAATGGAAGGCTGGGAATGTCACCGTGAATGCACTTTCTCTCATTAGCATTACTTATCAATGGTTTTGTTATAAATATATAGGGCAAACATTCCCCCCTTTCTGATGTGAACATCTGCTAATACTTCATATCCTTCTTTTACCTTATGGCAATTAACGAAAAACAAATTGAACTCACTCAATTAGTGAGTGACCTAAATGCTCTCAATGTGACCTGTGTCATCTTCTAGCTCCCTAACTTCCTCCTCTCAAAACCAATTCCCTTGCCTATGTACAGCCCTTTGCCCAAATCTCACAGGTTTTTAAATTAGTCCCTCTCTTCCATTAATCTCTCTGACATTTACCAGACACTTAATCATCTAATGTCGTAGATCAGTCTCCCCCTCTTTGTCACAGCCCCAGTGCTGTATATATCTGGTAAACGTAAAGTCAGCCACCTAGATTCAAATGACACCAAATTTATTCAAACAAGTGAACACTTGAGCACATAATCTAGGCTGACACTCCAGAGCAGTACTGAGGGAGTGCTGGACTGTCGGAGGTGCAGAATTTACGGATGACACCAAATTGGGGGGAATAGTCAATACTGAGGAGGACTGGAACAAATTACAAGAAGATATTAATAAACTTGCAGAATGGGCATATAATTGGCAAATGAATTTCAACACAAGTGTGAGGTATTACATTTTGGTAAGAAAAATAAAGAGGTCACAAATTACTCGGAAAATAAGAATCTAAATGGGGTAGAGGAGCAAAGGGATCTCAGAGTACAAATACACAAATCACTAAAAGTAGTGACGCAGGTTAATAAGGCAATAAAAGAAGCAAACCAAGCACTAGGGTTTATTTCTAGAGGGATAGAATCGAAAAGTAGAGAGGTTGTGGTAAACATGTATCGAACCTTGGTTAGATCACACTTGGATTACTGTGTACAATTCTGGTCGCCATATTATAAAAAGGATATAGAGGCATTGGAGAGGGTGCAAAAAAGATTTACAAGGATGATACCAGAAATGCGAGGGTATACATGAACAGGCTGGGTCTCTTTCCTCTTGAAAAAAAGAAGGCTGAGGGGTGACCTAATAGAGGTCTTTAAAATTATGAAAGGTTTTGATAGAGTGGATACAGAGAGAATGTTTCCACTTGTGGGGAAGAGCATAACTGGAGGCCGTCAATATAAGATAGTCACCAAGTAATCCAACAGGGAATTCAGAAGAAACTTCTTTATCCAGAGAGTGGTGAGAATGTGGAACTCACTACCACAGGGAGTGGTTAAGGTGAATAGTATAGATGGATTTAAGGGGAAGCTAGATAAGCATATGAGGGAGAGGGGAATAGAGAGTTATGCTGATATAGTTAGATAAGGAAGGATGGGAGGAGGCTCGAGTAGAGTATAAACGCCGGCATGGACTGGTTGGGCCGAATGGCCTGTTTCTGTGCCGTATTTCCTATGTAATTCTATGTAACTCTATGAGATGTTAAACCGTCTGCCCTCTCAGGTGGATGTAAAAGATCTCATGGCGCTGTTTTGAAGAAAAGTGGGGGAGTTCGTCTTGGTGTCCTGACCGATATTTATTCCTGAACCAACATCATTAAAACAGAGTGGAGCAGATTTTGACTTTGTGTGCTAATATAAAATGTGAGATCGTGAGTCGGCAGCCTGTTTTATATCTCTTCCGATTTTTATTTCCATTGAAGTCAATTCTTGTCCATGTATGCATTAGGGTTGTGGTGAGGAGGCTTGGTGGTCACATGGGTGCCATCCATGACACTCTGGGTGCAAAATTGGGCTCAGTAGCACCTGTTGTTTGGGTGCTACGGGTGCCGTTCGGGGACCAAAATGGAGTCCGATGCGCGCGTGCACACTTCTGTGGCGAATCGTGCCAGACGCCATCTTGGTGAGGCCGTTAGCGCTTGTAGCTAACATCCACCGGAAGTATGCAGAGCAGGCAGATCATGATGTCAATCAGCGTGCAACGCAGATTTGACGCCAGTGGTGCCATTTTGGAGCTCAGCGCTCCAGCCAACGCCCTCTCTTAACCTCGCACAGCTGAACACACATTAAGTAGCAGGAAGGACCCACCACCAGCGCTATTTAAAGGGATCAACTACTTACAGGTTACTTGCTGGTTGGTTTATTCTAGCTGTTGGTACAATTCTACAAGGGTTTGGTGCTTTCCACAGTTCTTTCAAGTTGTAAAAATCTACATGGAGTGGTGTGGCAGGTGCAGAAGGACTTTCTCCTGACTTCAAGGCTTCTGCACAAACCAGTTTCTCCCAGACATGGGTGCACTAGTAGGCCTTCCCCTTCGAATACAGCATGACTGGGAGAATGAGCAGAGGCTATGCAGAACAGGACAAGCTGCTAGAAGAGGGAGGAGGAGGAGGAGGGGGAGATGGGCTCTCAGCAAAACTCCTTATCTGCCCAGGGTCTTCAGGGAGAAATTCTCCTAGCTGAACCTCAGCGAGGAACAATGTGTGAGATGTCTGGGCTTCAATAACGATGTCCTTACTGAACTCTGTCACCTGCTGCAGCCACAACTCCAACCTTAGAGCAGGGCAAGGACTGCATTGCCAGTGGCTGTGAAGGTGACCGTGACGATGAACCTTTATGTGTCTGACTCCTTCCAGGCTGGAGCTGGAAATATTTGCAACATCTCGCAGTTTGCCGTCCACTGTTACGGAGAGATTGAGTAGAATGGGCCTGTACTCTCTGGAGCTTAGAAGAATGAGAGGTGATCTCATTGAAACATACAAGATTCTGAAGGGGATTGACAGGGTAGATGCTGAGAGGTTGTTTCCCCTGGCTGGAGTGTCTAGAACTAGGGGGCACAGTCTCAGGATAAGGGGTAGGCCATTTAAGGATTAATCAGGGATAGTCAGCATGGCTTTGTCAGGGGGAGATCATGTCTGACCAATTTGATTGAATTTTTCGAGGGGGTGACTAGGTGTGTGGATGAGGGTAGTGCAGTTGATATAGTCTACATGGACTTCAGTAAGGCTTTTGACAAAGTCCCACATGGGAGACTGGTCAAGAAGGTAAGAGCCCATGGGATCCAGGGCAATTTGGCACATTGGATCCAAAATTGGCTTAGTGGCAGGAGGCAGAGGGTGATGGTCGAAGGTTGTTTTTGTGACTGGAAGCCTGTGTCCAGTGGTGTACCGCAGGGATCGGTGCTGGGTCCTTTGCTGTTTGTAGTGTACATTCATGATTTAGAATGTAGGAGGTATGATCAGTAAGTTCGCAGATGACACGAAAATTGGTGGAGTGGTAAATAGCGAGGAGGGAAGCCTCAGGCTACAGGACGATATAGATGGGATAGTTAGATGGGCAGAACAGTGGCAAATGGAATTTAACCCTGAAAAGTGTGAGGTGATGCATTTTGGGAGGACAAACAAGGCAAGGGAATACACAATGAATGGTAGGATCCTAGGAAGGACAGAGGATCAGAGGGACCTTGGTGTGCATGTACATAGATTCCTGAAGGCAGCAGGGCAGGTAGATAAGGTGGTTAAAAAGGCATATGGGATACTTGCCTTCATTAGCCGAGGCATAGAATATAAGAGCAGGGAGGTTATGATGGAGCTGTACAAAACGCTAGTTAGGCCACAGCTGGAATACTGTGTGCAGTTCTGGTCGCCACACTATAGGAAGGATGTGATTGCATTGGAGAGGGTGCAGAGGAGATTCACCAGGATGTTACCTGGGCTGGAGCGCTTCAGCTATGAAGAGAGATGGACAGGCTGGGGTTGTTTTCCTTAGAGCAGAGAAGGCTGAGGGGGGACCTGATTGAGGTGTACAAAATTATGAGGGGCAGAGATAGGGTAGATAGAAAGGAACTTTTCCCCTTAGTAGAGGGGTCAATAACCAGGGGGCATAGTTTCAAGGTAAGGGGCAGGAGGTATAGAGGGGATTTGAGGAAAAACTTTTTCACCCAGAGGGTGGTTGGAATCTGGAACTCACTGCCTGAAAGGGTGGTAGAGGCAGGAACCCTCACAACATTCAAGAAGCATTTAGATGAGCACTTGAAACGCCATAGCATACAAGGCTATGGACCAAGTGCTGGAAAATGGGATTAGAATAGACAGGGCTTGATGGCCGACGCAGACATGATGGGCCGAAGGCCTCTTTCTGTGCTGTATAACTCTGACTCTATGACTCTATGACTGAGATGAGGAGGAATTTCTTCACTCAGAGGGTTATGAATCTTTGGGCTTCTCTGCTGAAGAGGGCTGTGAATGCTGAGTCTTTGAGTATATTCAAGGCTGAGATAGATAGATTTTTGGACTCTAGGGGAAACAAGGGATATGGAGATCGGGTGGGAAAGTGGAGTTGAGGTCGATGATCAGCCATGATGGCGGAGCAGGCTCGAGGGGCCGTATGGCCTACTCCTGCTCTTGCTTCTTACTTACTTCTTATGTATGTAAGGGAGGTCACTGAGGTTCTCCATTCAAAGAGGGCTAACTACTTTTCATTCTCTCTTGCTAGAGAGCAGAAGGTGGAGCGAGCATGCGGCTTTGCTAGGATTGCAGGCTTCCCAATGGTGCAGTCTGCCATTGACTGCGCACACATCGCTTTGCAGGCGCCACATGTCAACACTGCCATATACCAGAACCGAAAGTGATTTCAGTCCCTCAACATCCAGCTGGTGTGCCACCATAGGCAGCGAATCATGCAGGTCAATGCCTGGTATCCTGGCAGCAGTCATGGTGCCTTCATGCTGCGGCAGTCCGCTGTGCCATATGCATTTGAGCCACAATGCCAACCAAAAGGTGGCTACTGGGCTACAAGGGCTATCCACTGACGACATGGCTCATGACCCTGGTGCGCAACCCACGCAAACGCACGCAGCATGCATTCAATAAAAGCCATGTTGCCACACAAAATGTGAAGGAGCAGACCATTGGCATGCTGAAACAACATATCCGCTGCCTGGACCGCTCTGGAGGAGTCCTGCAGTACCCGGAAGAGTGGGTGTCAAGATTCGTGGTGGTCTGCTGCATGCTGCAGAACCTCGCCATCATGAGGGGACAACCCTTGCCACCAGCCATACGGTGAGCAGCTGAGGAGCAGGAACACGATGAGGAGGAGGAGTAAAGGAGGAGGCAACCTAGACAGCCCCTTTCTGCCCAGGCTGTCCGAAGAGCTAATTCGAGTGCGATACCAGTAAACGCAACCCCAATTTCACATTCACCAACAGTCCCACACCTTACCTTCCCTCTGTCACTGACCATCACAGTGCAGTCCAGGCAGCAGAAGCATTGTTTCAGCATGCCAATGGTTTGCTTTATCACATTTCGTGTGGGAGCATGGCTTTCTTTGTATGAATGCTGCGCACCTGTGTGCGACCACAATGCAAAAATAAAAGCCACCAGAAAATAAACATTCCAAACCAAATTTATAAATGAAATCATGCCATTTTGCATACAAATGTAAACTAATCACCTTTGTGCATTTCCTTAGTGCTTGTATCCATGTGCCTTTGCCTGTCTGAGTGCTCCTACGCAGTGCTACCCCAGTGGCTGCAGCATGGGTGGTGGAAGGCTGCTGACTTTCAGTGGAGAAGACTGCAGATGGCCTTGCAGGATGACCTTGAGCAGTTCTTGGTCTAGAAGGCCCGGCGTCGGACTGCACCATCTCGGCATGGGCAGCAGCAGTCTGGGCTGGCTGGCTGACTTGCAACAGCAAGGGTACCGGTGGAGTGGCAGGACAAATGTTGCCATCCTGAGAGAGGACAGCAGGTTCGAGCTTCATGGAGCCACTGCCACTCTCCCGGGGCGGCACCTCAGCAATCCTTGTAATCTGTTGGAGGACAGATTGCTGGACTGCTGTGATATCCTGCTAGCTCCCTTGAACACTGTAATCCACACCCATGATGGTAGCGGTCTGAGCTTACATGGCAGCAGTCTGAGCTTCCACTGCAGCGCTCAGATATTGGGTGGCTGCTGCTTGTGCTGCAATGGAAATTGTGACATCGGCCATCAGACGCTACATCATGGTTGGGTCCACAAGTGTGCGAACGGAGTTGGCCACCACTTCCATGCTGGAAAGGATGTGCTCCAAGCTCTGCGCAAAGCCCTGTGCCAACTTGTTGCTGAACCCTACCATGCTCCTTGACATTTAAGACAGGCTTTCTAGCAGGCTTCCCAATGTACCAAGTCTTTTCTTATGTATACCCAGCAGCATTTTTCTGTAAGCTGCCCCTATCAGAGTCCTCATCTAAGTCTTCTGCAGCAGAACCTGTGTGCCACCTTGCCCTACGGCAAGCTGGCACCTGGGCTATCTTTGCCCCCTGCCTTGGCTGCAGCGTGCCAGGTGTCTCACCACATGTAGATCCCACCTTTAATCTATCCTCTAAGATACACGCAGTGTTAGTATCTGAGCTGGTGGCTGTGAGTGTGAAATCAAGTGACGGTGCTATGTCTTCATCATCACTCTCTTGTTGGTCTTTCTCCACTGCCTGGCCAGCATACCCTCTTAGGTATCTGAAAGGAAAAAGCCACCATGATTGTGGTGAGGGGAGGGGATGAAAGCAAGAGGTGCATGCTTACACCATCTGCAGCTTGTAAATCAGAAGAGATTGTGTGATGAGGCAGAAGTGGGATGTGAGAAGGAGGATTAGGTATGAGGATACCGTCATCTTCGATGGTTTCAGCCCCGCCGCTGTCCATGGCCTCAGCAATGGCTGTTCCAATAATGGCCAGCACCGTCTCCGCCATAGTGGTTAGGACATGCAGGCGTGCCTGTCCCCCTCCGGTTAGTTCCTGCTGCCTACAGTTGTGTCCCATCTTCTCCTGCAAGAGAGAGGGAAGTGTGTCAGTGAGTGTGGTGCAATCTGTTTGGGTGATGTGGTTGTCATGGTTGAATAGCTGGCAGTGTGTGCAGGCTGTGAGATGTGGGTGTGAGGCTTGCAGCAGCGCTAAGTGTGTGAGGGTGAGGTGAAGCAATATGTTAGGTATGAGTCCTGATTGATAGAGATTGTTGGTAGTTGAGTGATGGGGGTGTGGTGAATTGAGTGGCTGAGGCTAGTGGTGCAGTTGGTAGGATATGACATTTGAAGATGCATTCACTGACCTTGAGCACTCATGTGAGGTCATTGAACTTCTTAGGGCACTGCGTCCAGGTCCTCAGGGCTTGACTCCTGTCATTGGCCTGCACAGCTATCTGCTCCCACTGTCTTTTGACCACAAGTCTGGAGGGCCTCCTGCTCCCTTGCGGATACAGGACATCTCTCCTCCTCTCCACCTCCTCCATCAAGACCTCCAGTGCAGCGTCCGAAAACCTTGGAGCCCGCTCTCTCCCATGTTGTGCCATTCCTCAACGTTTCCCAGGACAGATTCACTACCTGCACGACTCCCAGCACCTGCTGCAGCCACAGTACACCTCCCCTTTAAGAGGTGCAGGCTAGCTTTAAGCTGTGTAGGATAGCTTTAAGTGGTGCTAGGAAGATCTGATTTTGGGCAACTGCTGATGTGTGCAGCCAATCAATAGCATGGTTAGTGCTGGCTGCACGCTGAAATCATTCTAATGAGCAGGCAGCACGAAGTTGACGTGCTGCCTGCATTTCAATCAACGGGCGCTGGTTGAACGCGCGTCGCAATCCCTGCACCCATTTTCGGGGCTATCCAATTTAGATCCCCTGTATTCATAGAACGTTTGCCCGTTGGTAAAAGGCCTGTGCCTTGTCCAACTGGACCGTACAACATTGGCCCCCTATAGTTTTGAGTCAATGTTCCCATTGATTTGCATATATGGCAAGTTGCTGATACTAACAGATCCCGATTTTCTGGTTTAAGATTTATCCACCAATAAGGCGGCAGCCCCAAGAACAGCCCTTTTCAAATTCCAGGCCCACAAAGTTCAAACAGGACAAACCAGCAAAGAAGAGATTAGCACAATTAGGACCGAGTTGCCTGGACTTCAAAGGTGACGAAGGAGCAGCGCTCCGAAAGCTTGTGATTTCAAATAAAGGTGTTGGACTATAACCTGGTGTTGTGCGACTTCTCACATTCTAAGAGATAGCAGACTGATATTCCAGCACACGCCAGGGAATTTCAAAGCATACGGTTGTAACGCACTAGAAACGTTTTGATATGACTATATATGTTTTGACGAATTCCACTGGTTGCTCTAATAGATCACGTTTCCTA
The DNA here is from genome assembly GCA_030390025.1 of Squalus acanthias. NCBI lineage: Eukaryota > Metazoa > Chordata > Chondrichthyes > Squaliformes > Squalidae > Squalus > Squalus acanthias. The sequence continues at coordinate 116,065,249 of CM059429.1, read as the reverse complement.
TGTTCCAGCCATGGATCAGTTGGTAGCACTCTTGCCTCTGAGTCAGAAGCTCGTGCGTTCAAAGTCCCACTCCAGGGACTTGAGTACAAAATCGAGACTGACACTTCAGTGCAGTACTGAGGGAGTGCTGCACTGTCGGAGGTGCCATCTTTCAGATGAGACGTTAAACCCAGGCCCCGTCTGCCCTGTCAGGTGGATGTAAAAGATCCCATGGCACTATTTGAAGAAGAGCAGGGGAGTTCTCCCCGGTGTGCTGGCCAATATTTATCCCTCCACCACCATTACTAAAACAGATTACAGTATCTGGTCATTATCACATTGCTATTTGTGGGACCTTGCTGTGTGCAAATTGGCTGCCACGTTTCCTACATTACAACAGTGACTACAATTCAAAAAGTACTTCATTGTCTGTAAAGTGCTTTGGGACGTCCCGAGGTCGTGAAAGGCACTATACAAATGTAAGTCTTTCTGTCTTTCTTTACAGAAATGCAAGCAGTATCGTCATATACAGGTAAGGCATGTGTTGGCCCAGTAATTGCCACACAACAAGTTTCCTATTACTGAGTGGTCATCAGTAAGAGGAAGAGGTGATCAAATGAGAACATGTCATCTTGGGCTGGCTTTACGTGTCACATTATTGCTGGTTAAAGAGCGACGATTGCAGATGCTTGGTACAAGAAAAAAGCCCTCAATAAGCACAATATAAGAAAAGGAAAAAACAAGACAGCTTTATAGAATTATGTTTCTGGAACGCATTACAGTGGAGCATTTAGCACAGTAAATAACATGAACAAGAGACTCTGACATTTTGAAAGACAGATCTTAATAGTACTCACTGCTTCATGTTTTCTGTATCTTATGCACAACTGGGAATCATGCATGACAATCATCCAAATCTGCCTCAGCCCACTCCAAGAAACATCAGAGACAATCATTTTGATTTACTGTACTTGAATTGTGTGGTTTCTGATCATCCTGGTTTCCATCTGCTCTCCTTTTACATCTCCTCCATGTGAACATGTTCAGCCTTCAACTTTGCATTTCCGCCATTTGACCTATTTAGCTTATGGCTTAGTTAGATTGCAAACGTTGAAAATGCTTTAAAATGCTACAGTTCACGATGGTTAAGAGTTAAGACTCTGAGAACAGGATTGCAGCTCCTGATTTAGTGATAAGGACAGTGGGCCATCATGATGGACAACACTCACTGAACCAATCGACACTGAGGCTGATAGCATGGGCCTTGGTGCTCGTAACATTGCTGCACATGGGGCACTTGCTCCTTGTATTGTGGGCCGCTGAGGCCTAAGGCCTCCTAATTGTCCAGGGCACAGTATGTAAAATAAACCCACCCAATAGTGGGCATCGAGCCTGTGCACCAGGTGTGCACTTGGCTCATTAAGGCCCCGAGCTTAGGGCAAATTAGGGGAAGTCCCCATAATTCATTTAAAGCAACTGAACAGTGCGCCAAACACTCAACACCCATATAAACCGGGCACAGCTTTGGAGGCCACTTTCCTTCAGTTGGGTCATTACTCTTAGAGAAAGAAAATGCATTTATATAGCGCCTTTCACGACCTCAGGACATCCCAAAGCGCTTTACAACCAATTAAGTCATTTTTGAAGTGCAGTCACTGTTGTAATGCAGGAAATGCAGCAGTCAATTTGTGCACTGCAAGGTCCCTCAACCAGCAATGAGATAAATGGCCAGATCATCTGTCTTAGGTGTTAGCACACGATTCCAATGGCAGCCTTACCACAGTACAGCTGGAAATCGGCAGGCCTCTTGTTACAAGAAGAATACGGTGAAAGTAAACACTGGTCCCTTAGAGACAGGAGAATTATAATAGGGAATAAGGAAATGGCGGAGATATTAAACAAAAACTTTGTATCTGTCTTCACATTAGAAGACACAAATAACATTCCGGAAATAGTGGGGAACCAAGGGTCTAGCGAGAAAGAGGAACTTAAAGAAATTAGTATTAGTAAAAAAATTGTACTGGAGAAATTAATGGGTCTAAAAGTCGACAAATCCCCTGGACCTGATGGCCTACATCCTAGGGTTTTAAAAGACGTAGCTACAGAGATAGTGGATTCATTGGTTTTGACCTTCCAGAATTCCCAGCGGATTGGAAGGTAGCAAACATAACCCCGCTATTCAAGAAAGGAGGGAGAGAGAAAGCAGGGAACTATAGGCCAGTTAGCCTGACATCAGTAGTAGGGAAAATGCTAGAATCTATTATTAGGGATGTGGTAACACGGTGACGTAATAAAGACTCACTACGCACTTGAACATAAAGCAAGGCTTTAATCAACTTGTAACAAAACATGGAGGTCTAGTTAGCAGTCACTAGCTTCCTGTTTCTAGATTGTCTCTGCCCAAGGTGGGCCCATGCCTGAGTATTTATACTCCCTGGACGGCGCCCCAGCTGGCCGCTCAGTAGTACTTCCTGAGTTGTTACTTGCGATTTATGACATTCTTCCTCCCTAAAAGGTTTGGAAGTCCAGTCTTCCTTTAACGGACTAGGCGGACCAGAAATAGCCGCAGACGTTTAGCTCTCTGCTTGTGACTGGAAGGCACGTCTCCCCGGACCGTGTCCTGGTCCCTGGGTCGCTTGGCCCGTACCGGTAAGACAGTAGAGTCCGCGTCATCTTGATCATCCTGTGGAGGACTGGGAATATCATGACTCCGGGTGCGGGTCCCCACAGGTGCTGAGCTGGCCTCATCCCGGGTCGTGGCTGGAGATTGTCCGGCGTCCTGGTTTCGGGTGGCCATCCTACGGGGAGAGTCCAGCTCCCTGAGTTGATCCGGTAGCATTGCCGGCAGATCCCCCGATGTCCCAGGCGGGGCGTCATTTTCATAGGGGTGCGGAGTGTTGATATAATTGTCGGGGGATCCTTCATCATTCGGGCCCGTGTGACCGGTTGGGCAGGGAGCCAGATCTCGGAGCGAGACGGTGGTCTCCCGGCCATCAGGGTACCGTACGTGCGCATACGTGGGGTTTACCTCCGTTAACTCCACCTCGTCAACGAGAGGGTCGTTTTTGGCAGACCGGACGAACCTCCGGAGTAGTACCGGGCCTGGAGCCACCAACCATGACGGTAGAGACGTCCCATGTGTAGAGCGACGCCGGAATTTGAAGAATCACTCATGAGGCGTGACATTAGTAGATGTGGAGAGAAGAGACCTGATAGAGTGTAACGCGTCGGGGAGCACCGTTTCCCACTGCTGGTCCGGCAGGTTGCGTGACCTTAGTGCCAGACGGACAGCGTTCCAGATGATGGCATTGTATCGTTCAACCTGTCCGTTACCGATTGGGTGATATGGTGTCGTCCTACTTGAGGCGATTCCCCGTTGGGAGAGATAACTTTTAAGTTCACTCGACATAAAGGAGGGACCCCGATCAGTGTGGATAAAATTGGCCGTCCCGCAAAGGGAAAAGACCTGATCGAGGCATTTAATTACCGTAGAGGTAAGCATATTAGGGCAGGGGAAGGCGAAGGGAAAGCGTGAATACTCGTCCACCATCGTAAGTTCCTTGTCGACGAAGGCAATGGCCCTTTAAAGTCTATGCTGAGCCTCTGCATAGGCTGCATTGCATGTATGAGTAAGCCATCTGATGGGCGAAAGAATTGTGGTTTCAATTCTGCACAAATCCTACAGGAGGAGCATGTTTTCTTTACGTCCTCGGTTGAAAATGGTAGATTTTTGGAGCGCACAAAGTGCAACATGCGGGTCACACCAGGATGGCATAAGTCCATATGCAAATCCGCCAGAGTCGACGTTGACATTGAGGAGCAAAATGCCCGTGTGAAGGTATCTGGGGCCACGTTCTGTTTGCCGGGTCGGTAACAGATAGTATATCCAAAGGCAGCCAGCTCCATCCTCCAGAGTTGAATTTTATTATTTTTGATTTTCGTGCGCCTCCGGTTATCCAACATGAAGGCCACAGAGCGCTGGTCAGTTATAAGCGTAAAATGACGCCGAGCAAGAAAATGACCCCATTGGCGTACAGCCTCGATGATGGCCGTAGCCTCCTTCTCGACGGGGGGGTAATGGAGCTCGCTACCCTGCAAGGTTCTGGATAGGAATGCCACGGGTCGGCCACCTTGATTCAAGGTAGCGGAGATCACCACCTCCGATGCATCGCATTCGACCACAAAAGGAAAATTTTCGTCAATGGAGCGAAGCGTGGCTTTCTCCAGCTGTCGTTTGAGGAGGTTGAAGGCAGAAATAGCCGTAGCTTCCAATGGAAAAGACTTCGCATGGAGCAGGGGCTGTATTTTATCGGAGAAGTGTGGTATCCATTTTGCGTAATAAGCAAACATGCCAAGTGCCCGACGAAGAGAGCCGAGGTTCGTCGGGGGAGGGAGCTCCTGAAGTGGACGAAGTCGCTCTGGGTCCGGTTTAATAACACCGTTGCCCACCCAGTAGCCAAGAATGTTCACCGATGGCACCGACTTCACCGATTTGGATTCGTTTAACGTTAAGTGGCGACGGCGGAGTACGTCAAAAAATCTCTGAAGATTGGCGTCATGCTCCTTTTGATCATGGCCGGCAATAGTGATATTGTCTAAATACGGAAAGGTATCCGTCAAGTTCTCTTGCCGGACTAAGCCATCCATGGCCCGTTGGAAGACGGCCACCCCATTGGTGACCCCGAATGGAAGGCGGCGAAACTGGAAAAGCCGACCATTGGCCTCAAAGGCCGTATACTTCTTGTCGGAGTCTTGCAGTGGCACCTGATGGTACGCGCTTTTTAAATCGAAGGTCGAGAATACCTTGTATTTGGCAAGGTTGTTGACCATGTCATCTATGCGTGGCAGCGGGTAGGCATCCAGATCGGTATATAGATTAATAGTCTGCGAATAATCGATACACAGACGTTTTTTATGTTGTTTTAAGGGATTCCTCACGATGACGACCTGAGCCCGCCAGGGAGATGAACATGGCTCGATAATACCGTCGACTAAAAGGCGAGAGATTTCCGCCTCAATAAACGCTCGATCATCTTGGCTAAAGCGCCGCGATTTGGTGGCTATGGGTTTACAGCGGGGGGGGAAGATTGGCAAACAGGGAGGGTTCACCGAGTAAGGCCGCCGAGAGTGCACAAAACGGCACCTTAGAAATGGTAAGCTCCGGCCTTGACCCTCCAAACTCAAAAGTGATCTTCTTGTGCTGCTTCTGGAAGTCCTGTCCCAGAAGCACATCGCTGCATAAGTTTGCGAGTACTCCGAGCCGGGTGGAGAGATACGTGCGGCCGTTGAGGATGAGGTTGACCAGACAGAAGCCAGAAGAATTGGTGGTCAGAGTCGTCAGAGCCATTGCAATCTCCCTGTCTGAGGGATAAATGTGCAGTTTTAACCTGTTGACAGCCCGCTTACTAATGAAGCTGTCAGAGCTGCAGGAGTCGATTAGCGCGCTTAGAGTGTGCCCATTTACTGAAACCTTCGTGGCTGCATGGGACAAACTTTGGGGAAAAACAGCCGTGATGGGAGGAGGGGCAATTTTCCCTTCGGCAACTGTAGCCTTAACAGTAGTTCTTGGGGGAGGAGCAGCTCCATAGATAGCAGCTGTGAAGCTAACAGGAGCTCTCGACCGGTATACTTTAGAGGAGCGGCCTTTCTTGTTAGCAAAGGCCCGTGACTGGCATACCTTGGAAAAGTGTCCTTTCTTGCTGCAATGATTGCAGGTCACATTACGAGCCGGGCAAAATTTTCTGTGATGGCACGCCCCTCCACAAAAGAAACACTTTCTTCCTGATTGCCAGGATGCTGCTAGGGCGGGGTCGTCATCAGCGAAGGCCTCTAGGGTAGGGTAGTCGTCTGTTAGAGTAGAGTCAACATCAGTGGGGGCATCCGCCCGAGACCTACCGAAAGACTCATTAAAGGAGATAGCCGCCGCCCGTGCACGTGGTGGGAGATAAGTGTCTGCATTTTTCTTGGCCAAGTCCAAGGAACACGCCTGGTCATAAGCAGCCCGTAAATTGAGGGTTTTATTTTCCAGCAGGCGCTGACGTATAAAAGGGGACGCGATTCCATTGATAAAGGAATCGCGGATTAGTTCCTCTTGATACTGTTCAGCTGAAACTGCTTTAAGGTTACAATCCTTGCTGAGCCTGCGAAGTTTCTGGAGAAATTCATCGAGTGATTCCCCAGGCTGCTGCCGAGTTGTGGCCAGTAGGTGTCGAGCAAAGATTTCATTCGGGAACTTGACATATAGCTGCTGTAAGATTTCGATAGCAGTGTCATAGTCTATACAGTCCTCAATATAATCATACACATGAGGAGACACGTAGTTGATAAGCATTCGTAACTTATTAGGGACATCCGCCCCACATTCTTCAAGAAAGTTGCTAAAGGTACGAAACCAATGCTTCCATACCTTTGCTGCCGCAGGTGCATTCGGGTCCAGGTCGAGACGAGCGGGTCTCAGGAGTTTTTCCATGATGGATCAGTTTCTTGCCCAAGTTCCCTTCTGTGGTTCGAGTTGCAGCTGGTTGTTCCGAATCACCCAAAGCGTGGAGACGATATCAAGTTGATTAAATTGACGTAATAAAGACTCACTACGCACTTGAACATAAAGCAAGGCTTTAATCAACTTGTAACAAAACATGGAGATCTAGTTAGCAGTCACTAGCTTCCTGTTTCTAGATTGTCTCTGCCCAAGGTGGGCCCATGCCTGAGTATTTATACTCCCTGGACGGCGCCCCAGCTGGCCGCTCAGTAGTACTTCCTGAGTTGTTACTTGCGATTTATGACACACGGCACTTGGAAAATCATATGAATGGACAGTCAACACAGATTTATCAACGGGAAATCATGTTTGACAAATCTGTTAAGAGTTTTTTGCAGTTGTAACTAGCTGGGTAGATAAGGGGGAAACCAGTGAATGTGGTGTATTTGGATTTTCAAAAAGCATTCAATAAGGTGCCACACAAGAGGTTAATACACAAAATGAGGGCTCATGGGATTGGGGAGGAATGTATTAGCATGGATTGAGGATTGGTTAACGGACAGAAAATAGAGAGTAGGAATAAACGGGTCATTTTTGGGTTGGCAGACTGTAACTAGTGGGGTACTGCAAGGATCAGTGCTTGGGCCTCAGCTATTTACAATCTATATCAATGACTTAGATGAGGGGACCGAGTGTAATGTAGCCAAGTTTGCTGACGATACAAAATTAGGTGGGAACGTAAGCTGTGAGAAGGACACAAAGGGCTGGATTTTGCTGCCGTTCAGAGGGCGGGTTTGGAGGTGGGTCCGCTGTCAAAATAGCAAAGATTGACAGCAGGTAGGAAACCCGCTGTCAAGCCGCCTCCACACGAGTCTCCCAGGTGTTGGGTCTGTCTGTGGAGAACTGACCCGACACCAAGCGGCGGGGGAGACAATTGAGCTCATTAAATGGCTTGTTAACAGCCAATTTAATGCTATTTTGAGGCTTCCTTCCAATTTTACATTGGTTACCTCCTGCTCGGGGAACACGCCAGCTTACCCTGGCGTGAGTTGAATCTGCTCTGATGTATCTGATAAGCTGACAGCTGCAGAAGTGGTGTAAAGGATGCCATGTTGCAGATGGTTAGTTTCAGAGCGCAGAAACTGTTGATTACTGCATATGTAATACATATAGAGATTTCTTTAGCTTGCAAGTGTTTAGAGCCAACTGTAAATCCAGTGCCACCTCATTGGAACAACCTCGCTCACATTGACAGATCGCTTCTGTCATCTCACCTGCAGCTGCCATCTATTGCAGCAACATCGGTGCCCTTAGAAAAAACACACTTTGGTCCTCTGAATCCTTCCACGATCAGCCCCATCACCAACATCACCAGGCACACCAACATCACCAACAACATCACCAACCTTCTCCGCCATCACCTGATGCTGCACAGGACACAGGGCATCAGCCCCTGACAACATTGCTGCCCGCGATGACATCACCATAGCCGGATTTACTTCACTTGACGCTGTAAACCCTGGCTGCCACATGATGCGCCAGGTTGACACCATCCCACACCAGCACCATAAAGCATCCCTTTAATATCCAAGCCATTCCATTCACACTCATCACTATAGCCGGGGGGGGTGGGGGGGGGGGGGGGGGGCGGTGGGGGGTGGTGGTTGGGGGAGGAAGTTATGTCTCAACATTCACTGGAACTCAGTAAGACACTTCTCAAGATGCGCACAGATCTGTCCAATAAGGTGAAGTGTTGAAAATATAGATTTCACTGTATGACAACACATTACCAGAAACTTCACATGAACATTGGCTAAACCTCTCAAGTGCCTACCCTTGTGTGTTGTTTGCTGCACCTCAATGCTGCAGAACACTGACAGCACAACTGTCAAAATCAATGTGGCTGTGGTCCCTTTAAGGAAACCTGCTGATGACGCGTCATCAAATGATGTCATCAGACCCGCTTCCTGTTAATTGGCCAGGAACCCTGTAGGGCGGGCTTAACAAGACCAATCTACGGAAAATCTTTTTCAGAGAGCGGCTGCAGATGGGAGCGGGACCGGAGCCCGCCAGCCAGCTCTCCCGCTGCCATCCCACCTCCGCAGGGAAAATCCAGCCCAAAGAGTCTGCAAAGGGATATAGATAGGATAACTAAGTGGGCAAGAACATGACAGATGGAATATAACGTGGAGAAGTGTGAAGTTATCCACTTTGGTAGGAAAAATAGAAAAACAGAATTTTTTTAAATGGTGAGAGACTGGGAAATGTTGGTGTTCAGAGGGACCTGGGTGTGCTTGTACACGAATCACTGAAAGTTTTCATGCAGGTACAGCAAGCAATTAGGAAAGCAAATGGTATGTTAGCCTTTATTGCAAAGGGATTGGAGTACAAGAGTAAAGACGTCTTACTACAATTATATAGGGCCCTAGTGACACCACACCTGGAGTATTGTGTACAGTTTTGGTCTCCTTGCCTAAGGAAGGATATGCTTGCCTTAGAGAGAGTGCAAGTGTCAGAAGATCAGCCATGTTCTTATTGAATGGCGAAGCAGTCTCGAAGAGCCGAATGGCCTGCTCCTGCTCCTATTTCTTATGCTCTTATGTTCTAACTATCAGGGCATGATCCAATATCAGTTGTCACAGTTTTTATTAACCAAGGTATGTTCAATGTGTTGTGCCCCATTACTTAACCTTAGCAAAACTGTATAGTGTATCTTCTATTTCCTGACTGTGTTGTCTTCCACTGTGTTTTCAGTGGGATGAGGCGGTGTGGTGGACGGCTACCATGCATCATTGCCTGGCTCTAGGGTTGGAGGTGGTCCAGTACTTCCTCGTGCTGGGTCAGTATGTGGCCCTGCAGCTAGAGCGACTACACGCTACGCAGGGTTTAATGTGGTGGCTGCTTGGGTCAGTACGCTCACTGACTCATTCGAGAGAGGGGATGGGTGTTATGGATGCCCTGTTGCTCTGAGGGACTTCATCATTTGCGTCAGCACTCCCATCAGCATGGCCAGAGACCACATCACTATTAAAGCCTCATTGTCTCAATCTGACTCCTCAACAGGCCGACTGCCAACGATTGGAGTTGGCCTCACGTTAAAGTGCAAGGTTGACTAAGTGGAGTGTGGATGGTGCGCACAGTGCCTGAAGACCAAAGGTCCCAGTGCCACTGCACCCAGGCTGCATTATCAACCCCATTTTCTCATTCCAAAATATCTTAAAATGCATTGCGAGCTGACACTGCTTATATTAATTAAAATTTCATTTTACAATGGAACAACTTACAGAAGCAAGTCCATGCAAGTTGAATGCTGTGGTTAACACTGCCCATGTCAACTAGAGTAAAGAACAAAAAGTCTTCCTCAAAGTATTTGGCTGAAGCCAATGTTTTATTCGGTTTGAGGTGAGAGCGCTCCTGATGGCTGAGTGGCTAAAGGCACTGCCCAGTATAGTACTGAGCCATTGGTCCCAATTTTAACCCTTCCCCCCACCCCCACTCTGCCTGGCATAAAGCAGGTGGGGGGAACTGGAGGTCAAAATGGAGCTGGGGACTTAGCCACCCCTTTCCCGCTTATCTGACTATTTTAAATTGCAGGCGGTAAGGACACCTGCCCCAAGCTGGCGGTGTCCTCTTTAAATATGCAGATCGGGCTCCAATGGATCAGGGCAATTCAGGCAAGTCCCAGGTCTGTGCTGAGTTAACCGATCTCAACCAGGTGAGCTGTAGGAACACTACAGCTAGCCTTCAGTGCAAGAAAGCCTCCTTGTCATTGTCCATCATCACTTCACTTACATTCTGTTACATAACAGCCAGACATACTATTTTAATAAATCTGAAAATTAGCTGACAACACTTATTTTCAAATGTGGCTTTGTTCAGCAATGGATGCAGCCCATATCCAGCAGATGTTCCTAACTAAATCCGGCTGGCATCCAGCAGAAATTCAGAACAGATTTGGAGAAGGTGGCTAGAATTTGTGTCACTCCTTGATCTGTGCGATCCCAGATGACAACTGCCTTTTTGCGAGTCTAAACTCACCACGGAGCTGATTCCTTCAGCCCTCTCTGTGCTTTTCACCCTCTGGGAAAAAAAATTAAATCATTTTGTGGGAATGTCACTATTCATTTAAAATGGTCTTGGGAGTCTGTATGCAAAATATTTCTTTGTTTCTGATCAATTGCAATAGTACTTGAGAGGCCAAAATTACATTTACAGCAAAGTTGCAGGGACAAAAAAAAGTGAAGAAGTTTGCACACAATTATTCACTGAAACTTCTTCTCCAATATACAGAACATTCAATGGAAAAAACATTGGATTGATGTTATTGAGGCTCTGATCGCATGCAATTACTTATCCTCTCTGTGGAAGACTGAGGGTGGGGGTGGGGGGGAGGAGGGGAAACATGACTATAAAACCAAAACAATCTGTCACACTATCACACAAATCATCCCAGGAATTCTATCCTCATTGGAAACCTCCCCCTTCACATCTAATTCAGTATCTTTGAATTGACATTAACCATAAGAGTATTTCCTCTGATCTGGTCGAGATCATTATTACATCAGTAGACGGCTGGGGTCCTGATATTTGTTCATCTCATTCCTTTTCCAACTTTCAGTGAACTCCAGGGTACCGTGCTCAAAACAACATTTCTGCTAAGTTTTCACTTAGGCACGATGTACTTCTGTCAGCTGCTGAGGCCAAGGAATATTCATTCGCTCCAGGTAGGAGCGATGCCAGGACTATTAGAAAGTATTTTCTGGTAAGTACGACCTGCTCTCTCCCCAAGGCTCAGAGAGGTTATACAGTGAGCGGCTGAGCCATACAGAGCAGCTCATTTCCAGCTTGAATCCCCAGGCCTTTACTTTTAGCCGATCTCAGAAAGAAAGAAAGAACTTACATTTATATAGCGTCTTACACAACCTCAGGACATCCCAAAATGCTTTATAGCCAATGAAGTACTTTTGAACTGTAGTCACTGTTGTAATGTAGGCAACACGGCCACCAATTTGCACACAGCAAGATCCCACAAACAGTAATGAGATAATGACCAGATAATGTTGGATAAATATTGGCCAGCACTTTACAGACAATGAAGTACTTTTTGAAGTGTAGTCACTGTTGTAATGTAGGAAACACATCAGCCAATCTGCGCACAGCAAGCTCCCACAAAGAGCATCGTGATAATGATCAGAACATCTTTTTTAGTGATGTTGATTGAGGGATAAATATTGGCCAGAGAGAACTCAAACATACGAAAATGACGGCAGGAAAAGACCAGCTGGTATATCAAGCCTGCCCCATACTCATGATAGCTGCAGCATCAGGACTGGACATTTCCTAGACCCCATCCCCCACCCCACCCCAGCCATGTAATCCCCTGGTAGAGACAAAAAAAGAGAAAGACTCAGAGCCAAGAAGGGGAAAAAAAATCTCTGGAAAATTCCTCTCCGATCCCCTCAGGCGATCGAAACCAGTCCAGGAGATCACATTGACCAAGTGTTCGTTATCTGTTAATCTACTTACCTTTTATATGATGTGATCTCTGTCCCAGTCAAGAACTGGCCCAGCTCTCTTTTGAAGGTGAGAAGTCGCACAACACCAGGTTATAGTCCAACAGATTTATTTAAAATTACAAGCTTTCGGAGCTGTCGCCCCTTCGTCAGGTAAAGGTGCAATGAAGGAATCTACAATATTACACAGTATATAAACACAGAAACTGCAGAGATACAATCTTTCAGGGAAGCATTACTTCAAAGACACACCAGAGCACAGCCAAGACAATGAGATGGATCACAGGGGGTCCAACGTGTCAAATCCTGCTGTCTGCAGTTTGAAGGTGTGCAGAGAGTCAGCTCCCACCACACCAGCCAGCAACGCATTCCAGCGGCTCCTTACTCTCTGGGAAAGGAAGAACCGCTTAACATCCAGTCTATTCCTACGCTTGCATAGTTTAAATGCATGTCCCCTGGTCCTCCCCAATCTGTCAATCTGGAATACTTTATCCATAGACACACAATCCAACCCTTTCATTATTTTATATACCTCTGTCAGGTTGCCTCTAGGTCTCCACTGCTGTAAAGTAAATAGACCTAACTCCTTAAGCCTATCTGAGTAACTAAGGTTCTTTAAGCTAAGAATCATTCTTGTAGCTCTCCACTGAACCTTTTCCAAGGTCACTATATCACCCAGCACGTGAGGGAACCAAAACTGGGCGCAGCACTCCAGGTGCAGTCTAAGCAACAACCTGTATAATGACAGAATGGTCTCTTTTGATTTGTATTGAATGTTTCTATTAATAGGACCCAATACCATGTTTGCTTTGTTTATGGCTTTTCTGCATTGGTCCGGAACCTTGAGTGATCTGTGCACAATAACACCTAGATTCTTTTGTCTATCAACAGCTTTCAGTATTGTTCCCTGGAAATGATAAGTGTATTCTGTGTTGGTCCTACCTATATGCTCCCATGCTCTTCTTCGAAATAGTGCCATGAGATCTTTGTCCTTCCATCTGAGAGGGTAGACGGGGCCTTGGTTTACCATCTCACTTGAAAGATGGCGCTTCCGACAGTGGAGCACTCCCTCAGTACTGCACTGGAGCGACAGCCTAGATAAGTCTCTGGAGTGGGATTTGAACCCACAACATTCTGAATCAGAGGTGAGAGTGCTGTCATTGAGCCACGGCTAATATATTGGCCTCAGAGCCCACGGCCAAGGAAGGGAAACCCACCCGTGGTCCCAGCTCCTGGCATCTCCCTGTTGGATATCCCGCATGAGGACAGGAGTGGGCTTGGCTGTAGTGCCCCCCATGGTAAATTAGCCTGCAGATACTTTAATTACCATTTGGACAAGGTGCTAGAGGGGGAAGGTCACTCATAGAAAACTGTAGCCCAGCAGGAGAAAATTGGTATTCAGTCAGAAAGAGACCACGCTGATTCCCCCTCATGCTTTGTTCCTTCATATATTAGTGCAAAACCAGGACCTTTTCTGAGCACAAGCGACACCAGTCTAGTACTCAGAATCAGACAGCACAGAGGGAGGCCATTCGGCCCATCGTGCCTGTGCCGGCTCTTTGAAAGAGCTATCCAATTAGTCCCACTCCCCTGCTCTTTCTCCACAGACTGCAAATTTTTCCTTTTCAAATATATATCCAATTCCCTTTTGAAAGTTACTATTGAATCTGCTTCCACCACCCTTTCAGGCAGTGCATTCCAGATCATAACTACTTGCTGCTTAAAAAAAAAAATCTCCTCATCTCCCTTCTGGTTCTTTTGCCAAGTATCTTAAAAACTGGGTGCCATTGCTTTCACATTTTATTTACGTGAGCACTAGCAGCAATGTAGGTAAACATACGACCGACCCCCTGTTGTTTTTTTTCTCTTTCTCTTTGCTTTCACTGTACACAAGGATCAACTGAAAGCATCGCACTGCAGTCAAAGCCAGCTAAACCCATTGTAAAATTGTGCAAGAAAGTGCAACTGCACAACCAGCTGTAATACAGAAATGGAAATCATTGGGGGTAAATTTTGGCTTTGTGCAATAGTGTAAAACGAGTGATAGCGAGTTGGCGCAACCCATTTTACATCTCTCCCGATTGAAGTCAATGGAAATAAAAATGGGTTGTGTGTAATGGTGTCTAGGACACAAACCGGGCACTTGTGCTGTACATGCCAAAATCTTCCTTCAATTCTGTTTGAAAGCACATCCAAACAAACTCGCTTGCTACATTAGTAATCATAATTGCACTATTTACTTTCTGTATTTCAATGGAGAGAATAAATGTCAAGAAATTATTTTGTAAAAGCCCTTTGACAAATACTGAGTGCATATAGAACTACACTTTACTCTTTTATGAGCTGAGACATTTAATACAGAATGTCCTGAAGTAACACAGTGTAACTGTTATAATCTATTAACTGCACAGTTTATCTTAATCAGCTGGATGTCATGTATTGCTTCCAGACCTGGAAATTCACCAAGCTGGGATGAAAGAATGAATAATACATTACAGCGAATCCATAATACATATTGAGATACGTAATTAACTTCACCTTTCTCGCACACATAAGAGTGTCAGTATGTGCAGCGGTCTATGTCACAGGCTTTACACTATGTGGGCCCTGCACTGACACAGGAAATGGGTCAAGGCTTCTGTCGTAAAGTTGTTCTGGCCCAAAGACTGGGTTGTAATGCACTTTGCTTTAATGGAGGACTTATCATACGCAGGATTAAGTTCACATGAACTTGACAACTAAGTTGCGTCAGCTGTGACTTAGTTGCGTCAGCTGTGGCTCAGTTTGCTTCTGAATTGTTGTGGGTTCAAATCCCACTCCAGAGACTAGAGAACATAATCCAACCTGACACTTCAGTGCAGTACTGAGGGAGTGCTGCATTGTCGGAAGTGCCGTCTTTCAGATGAGATGTTAAACCGAGGCCCCTGTCTGCCCTCTCAGATGGAAGTAAAAGATCCCACGGTACTATTCAAAGAAGAGCAGGGAAGTTCCCCCAGTGTCCTGGCCAATACTTAACCCTCAAACAACAACTAAAAAACAGATTTATCTCATTACCTGTTTGTGGGGCCTTGCGTTGCACAAATTTTCTGCCACATTTAAACCAAGGCCCCGTCTACCCTCTCATATGGACGTAAAAGATCCCATGGAAATGTTAACTTTGTTAATGCAAAATGCCAGATAAAGTCTCCAAGCTCTCAATGGACACTAATGTAAGCATCAAACACTTCCCTAGTGGCACAGTTGGGACTTGACCCCTTGTCCTGCCTATCACAAGGACCTAACCCATCGCCTTAACCACTTGGCCACAAACTCTAATGGAGAATTTGCAAAAGCTGGCAGGACTAGTCCCACCATGTACCATGCCGAGATCTATCAAAAGGCAACCATGAGGAAGTGCCTTAGACCATACGACCTTTCCACTCACAGGAGGTATCATACCAGTGGATGAATAACATTATATCCCTACCTTTTTTCTGGTAAAGAAAGCACATGTACTGGTCCCTAATATTGGTTTAAAAATGTCATCAACTGCTTTCAATTCTCCTTGCTTTAGCAGTGAGTGTAAGTTTCAGAATTAAGAATCAATACTCAGCAACTGCTACTGCATGAATTCTCAGTGCCAGGATGCAGCATTGCTGAAATGTCACAGTGATATTAGATATTTGCTGCATTCAGTTACATGCTCTGGCCTGCTCAAGCTAAAATCAGCCATTGGGAGTCACCGGAAACTGTCATTTCTTTGTGATAGATAGCGATGCTGAGGAACTCTGGACAGTTTGTTCAAGTAATTTGTTGGCTGCCCATGTCTTTCTACACAAAATCAGATTACTCAATACATGTTTAGATGTAGGGACATTTAGACGACAGTACCGTCTACTAACCCTGAACTTTAACTTGACCCTCAACTAGCGGGAGGGTCGATAACCAGAGGGCACATTTAAGATAATTGGCAAAAGAACCAGCGGGGAGATGAGAACTTTTATACACAGCAAGTCGTAATGATCTGGAATGCACTGCCTCATAGGGTGGTGGAAGCAGAGTCAACAGTAACTTTCAAAAGGGAACTGGAAAAATTCTTGAAAATGAAAAATTTGCAAAGCTATGGGACTAATTGGAGAGCTCTTTCAAAGAACCGGCACAGGCACAATGGGCCAAATGGCCTCTCTTTGTGCTGTATTATTCTATGATTCTCAAGATCAAATTTGCATCTGAGATCAATTTTCCCTGTCAATTGCTCCCTTTCAATCACTGCAGCATAACTCCAGTCCAAAGCAAGATAAGGTTACAACTTCTGTCTTCATCCTCATTTTAGTAAATGCGCCATATCCTGAGTGGAACCATAGAAGTTTACAGCATAGAATGAAGCCACTCAGCTCGTCGTGTCCATGCCAACTCTTTGCTGGAGCAATCCCATTGTGTTGCTCTCTCTCTGTAGCATTGTATCATCCTCTACTTCAAATGAGATATCATATAGCTGTTTATTTTTATGAGTATTACATTTTCAATAAGTGTTAAAATGATTGTTTCAAAAAATGAATATTTCTATTCATGGAAGTGTAAAATCTTTGACCAGCCAGTTTAGGGCACGAATCCCAGAGTTTGTCATGCCAGACTATATAAGGGGCTTTTGTATTGTGCTGTTTCATTCTTACAGGAAAAAGCTAAATGAAAGTACAGGAAAAATACAAGAAAGAAATATGGGCGACAGGAAATATCTGATCAGGATATGGGAGCCCTCTTCTCCTTTAAGACCCTTGTTAAAACCCACCTCTTTGACCAAGCTTTTATGATTTGGTGCCTATTTTTATGATTACATCTCTGTGAAGTGCATTGGGGCATTTTCCTATGTTAAAGACACTAAATACAAAGCTGTTGTTTGGAAGTATAATTTAAAAATTTTGCGGACGACACCAAATCGGGGAGTTAATACTGAGGAAGATTGTGACAAAATACAAGATGACATTAATAAACTTGCAGATGGGCATGTGATTGGCAAATTAATTTCAATATAGATAAGTGTCAGGTGGTGCATTTTGGTAGGAAGAATAAGGAGGCCACATACTCCTTGGAAAATAAGTGTCTAAATGGGGTAGAGCAGCAAAGGGATCTGGGGGTACAGATACACAAATCATTAAAAATAGCAACACAGGTTAATAAGGCCATAAAAATAGCAAGCAAAGCACTGAGGTTCATTGCTAAAGGGATAGAATTGAAAAGCAGAGAAGTTTTGTTAAACTTGTATAGAACCTTGGTGAGACCACACGTGGAGTACTATGCACATTTCTGGTCTCCATATTGGCCCAAAAATTCGGCTGAATACGGGAGAGTACGAACTGTGCACTCTTGCGTATTCAGTCCCGAAGTGCCGGTTTCCTGCATGCACTGCGCATGCGCGGGAAACCGGCACTTCGGGTATGGCGAAGGGGGCAGTTCCTAAGTGAACCGCGTGCGCACTACAGGCTGTGCGCACGCAGCACACTTAGGTTTTTTTTCAGGTTTCAACGCGAAGGTAAGTATGGAAGATTTTACACATGAAGAAAGGAGGCGTAAGACCCCCTTTTAACAAGGTAAGTAGTTAATTAAGTATTATTTTAATTTTTTTTCAACAGGTTTATCTTTTTTAGAGACTTTAAAGAAAGGTAAGTTTATTTTTATAACTTTTAAAAAGAATTTAAATTTTTGTTTAAAGTGGTTAATTTATTTAACTATAGTTATTTTATTAATGTGGTGGGGTTTTTTTTTAAATTTATTTGAGGTTTAGCTGTTCTTTTGGGGGCAATTTGTATTCATAGTTTTGACAGTTCTCCTGTCAAAGCTATGAATGAAAGATGGTGTGCTGCCATTGGCTCTCCATGCCCCACGTGATCCCAGAGGTCGCATCGAACTAACTGCGCCTCTGGGACACGCACACACTGCGCGCCGGCACCAGGGAGAGGCCCAGGAGCTGAAGTTCGTGTGGGCCCGAAACACAACGGCCGGCGCCGAGTGTGATATCGTGGGGGATCCTTACCCCCGCGGCAAGACTCCGAGTCAAATTTCTGGGTGTTTATAAAAAGGATATAGAGATACTGGAGAAGATGCAAAAAGATTTACAAGGATGATACCAGAACTGAGAGGTTATACCTCTCAGAAAAGATTGAACAGGCTGGGTCTCTTTTCTCAAGAAAAGAGAAGGCTGAGGGGTGACTTGATAGAGGTCATTAAAATTATGAAAGGGTTTGATAGGGTAGACGTAGAGAAGACACTTCCATTTGCGGGCAAGACCAGAACTCGGGGGCCATAAGTATAAGATAGTCATTAATAATTCCAATACGGAATTCAAGAGAAACTTCTTTACCCAGAGTGGTTAGAATGAGGAACTCGCTACCACAAGGACTAGTTGAGGCGAATAGCATAGATGCATTTAAGTGGTAGCTAGATAAACACATGAGGGAGAAAGGAATAGAAGGATATGCTAATAGGGTTAGATGAAGAGGGGTGGGAGGAGGTTCGTGTGGAGCATAAACACCAGCACGGACCAGTTGGGCTGAATGGCCTGTTTCTGTGCTGTACATTCTATGTAATTCTATGGGCAGAATTTTCACTTCAGAGTCGGGTTGGGTGCGTGCAGGCCGCGTAGCGGGTCGGTAACGCGATGTGTTGATCAGCCCGCTCCTCAGTGCGACTTTAACATAATGGCACCAATTATGCCGGCCATGCGGGTTTTCTGGCCCTATTAAAGGGTGCTGGTCTGATGACGTCATTGCTGACTCATTTCCTGCGCCCATATTTAAAGCAGCCTTGCACACAAGTCATTTGAAGGTTGGTAAAGGAGTGTGTAAGCATCATTGTAAAGGTTGGATTTAGTTTGCCAACATAAAAACATGAATACGCAAAGGCAGAGGGCTGCACCCTGGTTTACAGATACCTCACTGCATATTCTGGTGGAGGCAGTACGAGCATGCAGGGAGGTCCTCCTCCCAGCAGATGGGCGCAAGAGACCTCCCCAAGAGACAAAAAGGGCCTGACTGGAAATAGCAGAGGAGGTCAGCAGCGGAGAGGTTGTGAGGAGGACCTGGATCCAGTGCAGGAAACGATTCAATGATCTGATGAGGTCAGGAAAGGTGAGTGCAAAGCCACCCTCGCTTTCATCCTGATGTGCCTGTCACCACATCCTCATCACTCTGCCTTCCCAAGCCTATCATTCCCCACACCAACATACCTTGCACCCATCCCTCGCTCTATGTACATACTCACATCCCCATCTGACTAACCACCACTCACACTCACTCTCATTCTAATACAATCATAGCAAGTAACAGCACAGAAGGAAACCATTTGGCATTGTCACCCCACTCCCTTATAGTCACCCTCTACAGATGTAACCCATACAGTCCTTACAATCATTCCATCCCTCTCACTTAAACTTCTCTTTTTTCTCTCCTTGCAGGAGAAAAGAGCCCAGAACAACAGGGAGAGACAGAGAACCGGAGGTGGCCCTCCAGTCTTCAGTAATTTGACTGCAAAGGAGGGGGCCCTGGAGGTGTCAAGAGTTGCAGAGCTGCTGGCGGTGGGAGATGGAGAGAGGGGGACATCCCAGCAACCTGGTGACAGAATTACATTTCATACAGCCACATGGAATACAGTAGTCACCCATATGGTGACTGATGTCAGGAGCCAGTGAAGTTTCATTATGTACATAATAGTATCATTACCCATTCTTAATATAACATTTCTAAATCATCTCTTTACTCTCCACAGGTCCATCAACTGCCCCCCCACCACCCCCACTGTCCAGCCGGAGAAGGAAGACAACTCCTCAGAGGAAGCTCCAGTCTCTGAGGGAGCAGCATCAGCAGACATGAGCGCACCCAGCACCAATGCAGATACGCACACCTCGGTGGGTCCTGTGCGAGATAGAGTAATGTTGTCACCGGGTGTCTCACACTTCACAAGTGAGCAGGATCAGATGGTGTTGACAGGGACAGCAGTGGAGTCTCCTTGCCGGAGGGCGCAGGACGCTCCAAGCTCTGCTCAGCTGCATGCAGACTCTGAGCCTCAGGGGCCATCCAGAAAGAGGGTGATCCTGGAGCGGCAGCAAGAAATGCAGAAGGCTCTGGCAGGTTTTGCAGCCGTGATATCTGCCAATGTGCAGAGAATGGAGGAGTCCATCTCCAACATGAGCACCACCATCTCGCAGGCATGGCAATGATGTGCTGTTCCATGGATAGGATGGCAACCTACATGGAGCAGCAAATGCACTACTCACATGAGCACGTGCTATCTATGGAGAACAGATGGCAGAGGCTCATAGACCTCCTCTCTAGGAGGGATCAAAACATAGACTTGGGTCCTCATGGCCCCACTGCTGTGCAGCAAGGTGCTCTCCAACTACTTGCTAGCAGGGAAGTGCGGATGGCCCATGAGAGGGATGATGGTGAACGGGGACATGGAAGTGGGGACTCCTCTCCAAGCGCTCACACTGCTCCTCCATTGCCTCCTCCTCAGTCAGAGCCCCACATGCTTCTTCAGATCGCGAAGGCCGAGTCTGTCCCTGCAGAGTCGCAGGAGGAGCAGTCTTCGACAGGGGCCTCACAGTCTCCAAAACCCAGAGGAAGCCTGCCAAAAGTGTCTAAGCAGTCGCAGCAGTGAGCAGCCTGCCTCTACCTCTGCTGAACCAACAGGTTCACTCATAGAATCACTCGGAAATGAAAAATGACACAATCCTAGATGCCCAAGGGTATGTACGTGGCTGTATAAAGCACTGTTATTGTTAAGGTTCTGTTATTGTTATGACACATAAAAATGTCTTTATTTTCACTACTTTCTGGTCTTGCCTATTTTTGTCTGCTACCTTGTAAAGTGGCTTTGTGACTTGGAGTGAATGGTGAGACATTACATGATCTTGAGCAATGGGGCTTTGGGTGAATGGGTGAATGGAATGGGTTGGTCATTGTAGGGATGCTTTATGGTATTGTTGGGGTGGGGGGGGGTGGACTTCACACAGCATGTGGCAGCCATATGTGTGCAATGCAGGAAGTTAAGTAAATCTGGCCATGATGAGGCCATCCCTGGCCTCTCGGGCAGCAATGTGCGCCACTGTTGGTGCCATCTCCACCTCAGGTTCCCGCTCCTCCTCCTCATCTTCCAGCTGTTGCTCCTCCTCCTCCGAAGAGGCTGTGTAATGTGCGCCTTGCTCCTCCTGCAGCTCCAATCCTCCCTGGTGCACTATGTTGGTGCAGCGTGCAGCAAACAATGACGATTCTGGAGACCCTGGCTGGTGCATACTGAAGGGCTCCTCCAGATCTGTCAAGGCATCTGAAGCACATCTTGATCATGCCTATTGTTTGCTCTATGACACATCTGGTGGACATGTGACTTTCATTATATCTCTCCTTGGCCTCAGTACTTGGCCTCCTCAAGGGTGTCATGAGCCACATCTTTAGTGGATAGCCCTTGTCTCCAAGCAGCCAGCCTGTAAGTGTGTTTGGAGGTTCAAGGAGCTGAGGGAGGGTGGACTAGCGCAGCACGAAAGAGTCATGGCAGCTGCCAGGGAATCTGGCACACACATGCATGATCATCTTTCTATGGTTGTAGATGAGCTGCACATTGAGGGAGTGGAAGCCCTTGTGGTTCACAAACACTTCTGGTGACATGGGGAGTGCCCTGATGGCCACATGCGTGCAGTCGATGATGCCCTGCACCCGTGGGAAGCCAGCCAGAGCTGCAAAGCTGAGCGCCCGCTCAGTATCACTGGCTTCATCAGTGGCAAAGTTGATATAATTAGCTGACTTGTTGAACATGGCATTGGTGACCTGGGTGATGCATCTGTGGGCGGCCGACTGCGAGATGCCGCAAATATCTGCTGCAGATCCCTGGAAGGAGTCTGAGGCGAAGAAGTTGAGGGTGCTGGTGACTTTGACGACCACTGGTAAAGCGTGTCCACCAGGTCCTCTGGGCTACAGGTCTGGTTCCAGTAAGCTGTAAATGTCTGCGACAACCTGGCGTGATAGCCTGAACCTCCTTTGGCACTGCTGCTCAGTCATGTTGAGGAAGCTCATCCTCTGCTGTATACCCTGTGTTGGGGGTATCGCCTCCGGCGCGGTGTAGCCCTGTGCTGATTCCCCTCTCCCCTGTGGAGCATCAGGTCGCTGAGGAGAAGGCTGGTGTTGTGGTTGCTGCTACTACTGGTGGTGCTTATCTTGGTCCGATTCTGAGGACCAAGGTGAGACAGTATAAGCGGCACCCATGCTGATGTTGTAGATGACAGGTCAAGTAGCGATCAGAGGGCCAATCCCCCAATGTTCTAATACTGACTAGCAATGTACTGAAAGTGGCTTCCGAGGTTGCAGAAATGACCTGCAAACTCCAGAAACCTAAATCTGTGCACAAAATGAGTCAGCAAGAGCCTTTCCCTTAGGCAACTAATGAGCTGTAAGGTGTGTGTATTTATGTGGTTTTCCCAGCTGTCAATTAATGCACTCGCACAACGGCCACTGAGCTTCCGCCTCCCCTTCACAGGCCAGGTTCCCGAGTTGCGTGCTTCTAGTGCTCATGCCATTAAATTCAGAAGCTGCAGTTAAAAACCCTCTTCAGCAGTTAATGAGTTGAATTAGGTCGCCCGCCTCTGCCGATCGGGTCCGTGACCTGCTGGGAAACACGCCCGAGTTAAAGGCGCAAGGAGGCGAGATGATGGCGGGTTCCCGATGCACTGCCTATTTCTGCTATTTTTACAGCCGAAACACCTCCAAACCCGCATGCAAGGCAACGGGAAAATTCCGGCTTATCTTTTCGAATGACTGCAGAAACAGTGGGGGACGAGAATTTACAAAATAAGGTAAAGGAGCATTCTGAAAATGTCTTCCCAACAGTGTAAGCTGTCACTGGGAGATATGCCTTTGGGTTCAATAGTACAAGTGGCCTAAAGCTATAAACAACATCTATGAAACATAAGAAATCTCAGATCAAGATTTTAACTGTCAGCCGTGACTCATTGGTAGCACTCTCGCCTCTGTGTCAGAAGGTTGTGGGTTCAAGTCTCGCTCCAGAGACTTGAGCACAAAATACAGGCGTGCACTGAGGGAGTGCTGCACTATCAGGTGGTACTGTCTTTCAGATGAGAAGTTAAACTGAGGCCTCGTCTGCCCTCTCAGCTGGATGTAAAAGATCCATGGCACTATTTTGAAGAAGAGCTGGGGAGTTCTCCCTGGTGCCCTGGCCAATATTTATCCCTCAACCAAAATCAGATTTTCTGGTCATTATCTCATTGCTGTTTGTGGGAGCTTGCTGTGCACAAATTGGCGGCTGCATTTCCTTCATTACAACAGAGACTACACTTCAAAAGTATTTAATTGGCTGTAAGGTGCGTTGGGATGTCCTGAGGTCATGAAAGGCGCTATATAAATGCAAGTCTTTTTTTTCTTTCATCAAGTTCAATGCTAGAGAAAGCAGCCAACCTGCCAGTCCTGACGCTGTGTGAGCCTGCACGGAATTTCCTGTTACCAACTCCGCACACTATCCTGCCTCAGATGCTGTCAGCCTCCTGATTTTTCCCACAAATAGGGTGACATTTTTAAATTGTGTTTTTTTCTCGACAAAAATCACATTCCTCATGGTAGCTTGTAAAAATCACAAGAGCTGTCACAAGGTGTCACGCTGTGGTAGATCACTTGCCTTAGTTACAGTAGTAGTTGTAGAGCAGGATGTTACAAAGGGACAGAGACAGGTTAAGTGAGTGGGCAAAACTGTGGGAAATGGAGTTCAATGTGGAGAAGTGTGAAGCCATCCACTTTGGACAAATCGGAGTATTTTCTAAATGGTGTGAAACTATAAACTGTGGAGAAACAAAAAAGATTTGGGAGTCCAAATATATAAGTCACTAAAAGCTGGTGGACAAGTACAAAAAGCAATCAAAAAGGCTAATCCAATGTTGGCCTTTATTTCAAGAGGGCTGGAATACAAAGGGGTGGAACTTATGTTACAGCTGACGAGAGCTCTGGTGAGACACCATCTGGAGCGTTGCATTCAGTACTGGGTGCCGCACCTCACAAAGGATATACTGGCCTTGGAGGGGGTGCAGCACAGATTCACCAGAATACCAGGACTTAAAGGGTTAAATTATGAGGGCAAGTTGCATAAACTTGGCTTATATTCCCTTGAGTATAGAAGATTGAAGGGTGATTTGATTGAGGTGTTTAAAATGATTAAAGGATTCTATAGGGTAGATAAAGAGAATCTATTTCCTCTGGTGGGGGAGTCCAGAACAAAAGGACATAATCTTAAAATTAGAGCCATGCCATTCAGAAGTGAAATCTGGAAGCACATTTTCACGCAAAGGGTAGTAGAAATCTGGAACTCTCTCCTCAAAAAGCTGTGCATGCAATTGAAGCTTTCAAGACTGAGATCGATAGATTTTGTTTGGTAATGGTATCAAGGGATATGGAGCAAAGGCGGGAAAATGGGTTTGAAGTGCAGATCAGCCATGACCTCATTGAGTGGCGGAACAGGCTCGAGGGGCTGAATGGCCTCCACCTGTTCCTATGTTCCTATTCGTGTTTATGCTGATTACGGTGTGGATTTGTCACTAAAATGGTATTATAGTGTAGCCTCCTGCAGTTGAGTTAGGCTGCACCATTTCCAATAAGACCCATCAAATAAATGGCTCCAGAAATGAAATGCACATCATTTTTAACACTGTGACCCCATAATAAACTCTATCTACATACCACAGCGAGTCTGAATTTCCCCCTCCCCCTGCCACCTTCCCTTGGGTTGGTGGACTCACTCTAGCAAGTAGATTTAAGTTAAATGCAGCTTGGTGAAGTAAACCACACACAGACTTGGCACTCCAGTTACCCTCCAGCTCAGATTGACACGGGGCATGCACAGACATGCACAATGTCACATGTACATATGCACTAATTATAACCCAGCTGCTGCGTTTAAAGTCCCTCACTCACACCTGGCATCCTTAATATAGTAAGGAAATAAAGAGAAACTTGTAGTCCAGTGGCCTCTAAAAAAGGATCTTTAAAACATGTGTACAGCTTTCCCCCTTTATAACAGTTAAGATTACGTTGCAATTCACATCAGCATGAGTCTCCTTTAAATATGCAGGTCTGATTTTTTGGAGTCAGCCATACACTTAAGAGAAGTATGGACGTGTGCCATGTGAGATTTGTACTTCCTTCGGTTGGACCATCTGCTGTGCCAGCAAAGAAACAAACTTGGAGCCCATTAATGAAATGATTACTCCGTCTGTTGTCAATGCGAAGTCCAAACCTCAGCGAGAGCCAAGCGAGTATTGGCATATTTTGACGTGCCTTTGCAAACACCTGGGATAAAATTTCGGAAACAAACTTCGAGCATAATCTGTTAGTTCTGCGTGTGCCTTCGACGCTGACAGATAAGGGCTTGGCAGTTGAGGACCTTCTGAAATGCTGTGTGCAGAGTTTCAGGACTTGCGTGCTGCTCAAATTACGACCCCGTTAGAGAGCGGGCTCTGTGTGACACCTTGGAAACCGTTGACCTTAAATTGTCTGCCCTTAAGCCACTTGCTCCAAGTGTACCAAAAAAATCTAATCATCAAGGAGAAACTGGCAACAGAAGCTGAAAGTTTGCAAAAATAAAAATCATACGCCAGTAACGGGCCACATTTGTACGGTAAAAAAAACTATCGGATTTCCCTTGAAAGGTATTTTGTGGTAAAGTCCTTGTAGTTTGAAGGTTATTGCTGTGTAAAAATGTATCCATTTTAATAAAGCTATTCACAGTGTATGTTCAAACTGTCACACAATCAGCAGCACACTCGATTCATTCCTACTGCAGGTCACAAGGGGGACACCAGCGTTCAAAAAAGAGTTTTCATTTGGCAGTTAAACTGACAAAGTGGAGATAGCTGGGGTACTTTTATCCTAACCCACTCGGCAGTAAAGTAAAGGTCCCCCCACCACGCCCCCCACCACGCCCATTTTACACCCCGCCGGATTTTATTCTCCATTGAAGAGCAGGGGATTTCTTCCAGTTTCCTGGCCAATACTTATCCCTCAACCAACACCTTTAAACAGGTTATCGGGTCATTATCTCATTGCTGGGACCTTGCTGTGCACATATGGGCGGTCGTGTTTCTTACATTACAACAGTGAGTATACTTCAAAAGTATTCAATTGGCTGTAAAACGCTTTGGGACGTCCTGAGGTTGTGAAAGGCGCTATAGAAATTAAAGTAGAATCATAGAATGGTTACAGCACGGAAGGAGGCCATTCAGCCCATCGAGCCCGTGTCGATTCTCAGCTAGTCTCACTCCCCTGCCCTTTACCCATAGCCCTGCAAAATTTTTTCTTTCAGATACTTATCCAACTCCCTTTTGAAAGATAAGATTGAATCTGCCTCCACCACCCTTTCAGGCAGTGCGTTCCAGATCTTAACCACTCGCTACATAGAAAAGTTTTTTCTTACGTCGCCTTTGGTTCTTCTGCCAATCACCTTAAATCTGTGTCCTCTGGTTCTCGACCCTTCCACCAATGGGAACAGTTTCTCTCTATCTACTCTGTCCAGACCCCTCATGATTTTGGACACCTCTATCAAATCTCCTCTCAATCTTCTCTGCTCCAAGGAGAACAACCCCAGCTTCTCCAGTCTATCAACGTAACTGAAGTCCCTCATTCCTGGAATCATTCTCGTAAATCTTTTCTGCACCTTCTCTAAGGACTTCACATCCTTCCTAAAGTGTGGTGCCCAGAATTGGATACAATACTCCAGTTGGGGCCGAACCAGTGTTTTATAAAGGTTCATCATAATTTCCACACTTTTGTACTCAATACCGCTATTTATGAAGCCCAGGATCCCGTAAGCTTTTTTAACTGCTTTCTCAACCTGCCCTGCCACCTTCAACGATTTGTGCACATATACCCCCAGGTCTCTCTGTTCATGCACCCCCTTTAGGATTGTACCATTTAGTTTATATGTCCTCTCCTCATTCTTTCTACCAAAATGTATCACTTCACAATTTCCTGTGTTAAATTTCATCTGCCACGTGTCCGCCCATTTCACTAGCCTGTCTATGTCTTCCTGAAGTCTATCATTCTCCTCCTCACTATACTTGCAAGTTTTGTGTCATCTGCAAATTTTGAAATTGTGCCTGTACACCCAAGTCCAAGTCATTAATATATATCAAGAAAAGCAGTAGGTCCCAGAACCGACTCCTGGGGAACACCACTGTATAGCTTCCTCCAGTTCGAAAAACGACCGTTCACCACTACTCTGTTTCCTTAGTCAATTCCGTATCCATGCTGTCACTGTCCCTTTTATTCCATGGGCTTCAACTCTGCTGGCAAGCCTATTATGTGGCACTTTGTCGAACGCCTTTTGGAAATCCATGTACACCACATCAACCGCATTGCCTTCATCAACCCTCTCTGTTACCTCATCAAAAAAATCGATCAAGTTGGTTAAACACGATTTGCCTTTAACAAATCCAT
The DNA here is from genome assembly GCA_030390025.1 of Squalus acanthias. NCBI lineage: Eukaryota > Metazoa > Chordata > Chondrichthyes > Squaliformes > Squalidae > Squalus > Squalus acanthias. Next base: position 116,037,821 of record CM059429.1, on the reverse strand, counting down.
GCTGGCTTTCCTTAATTAATCCATAGTGACTGTTAACTTTGTCCCTGATTACTGTTTCTAAAAGCTTCCCCACTACCAAGGTTAAACTGACTGGCCTGGAGTTGCTGGATTTATTTTATACCCTTTTTTGAATGAAGTACTTCCTTCTTTCTTTAACAGCAATCCATTCTCTGTAAATGATGGGGTAGATTTCCAACCTGCCGCTGGCTGTGAAACTCCCATTGCAGATTAACCACCCATTACAAAAACCACCCAATAATCATTCCCATTTCATAGAAATTAAATTTGGATGGTTTCTATAAAGGGCATGAAATGCAGTTTTATGCCCAGGAGACAAGATTAAAATCAACCCCAATGTCGTTGTTCTCTTTTTAACCATCAACAAAGAAACCATAATACAGATATTGCTGTTCACATGTACCTGTAAGTAGTTCATTACAGAAAAGCACAATTGTTAACACATTTATATCGATCACGTGCCCAAAATAAAACTGTTGAGAATTCAATCTCCAGTTTCTTTCAAAGCCTTTTGAGGAAAGAAACTCTCAAATCATCTCAGGATGAGGGACACCCTTCGAGTTCTGGTGATGTGTAGATTGCATGCTGGGAAATTCTGCAGAATGTGCAGATTGCATGCTGGGAAATTCTGCAGACTGCACATGCTCACAGTACACAGGTGTGATTGATTGTTGTGAGGTTAAAATATCCTCTTGGATATTTGAGAAGCTTTTGAAACAAGCTGAGCCCTTGAAGCAAAATATTTAATGAAGGTATTAAAAGCAACAAAGAACTTACCTATACAGTATTTTTCACATCCTTAGGACCTCCCAAAGCACTTCATAGTTAGTTACTTGGTGAGGCTTCAGTTATTTACAATCTATATTAATGACTTAGAAGGAGAGACCGAGTGCAATGTATCCAAGTTTGTTGATACAAGGCTAGGTGCGAAAGTAAGCTGTGAGGAGGACACAAAGGGGGAGAAATTCAGTATCGCCCCATTTGGGGCGCAATTATCGACCGGGCGCAAAGATTAGCGCCTGGCGCTAATTATCGCCTCCGACTGCAAACTTGGCTTTTATCGCCCCTGGAGGTGATTGGAGAGCTAACTCAGGCGCTGCACACCTGTCTTAAGGCGCAAAGGCCAAGGAGCGAGGCGCTACCTCAGAGCGCTGACGAAGCTCATGTGATGTCAGTCAGCAATGGAACACAGACACAATGGCGCCGGCCAGTTCTTAAAGGGGAGGGTCGATCTTGCTCTCCATCCACATCCTGCTCATTGCAGCCTTGAATCTCGGCCTGGAGAGACCTGTACATCAAATCTGCTGGAAAGAACAATGAAGAGGCCATGGGAAAGAGCTCAGAGTGCAGCCCCCACAGTCTCTTCTAAATCGATACAAGGAAGGACAAATCAAAATGAACCTGCAAAGTGCTGCTCAGTACCCAAAACTCCTTCACACAGCGTTGAATCTCTCCAGAAGTGTCTCTCTCTCTCTCTCTCAGAATACGTGGTGCAAAAATGTCACCAACAAAAAAAGGCAGGAAGCGGTCGCCTTTAAATAGCACTCCCCCAGTCCCTTCCTGACTGCAAAATGCTCCCCTCAACCTGTCGTTGCTAGCGGCAGGCGATAAGGCAGGGGGCGCCACTCAATATCCGCTCCGGGGCGCTACCGGGGCGTTGCACACTCGACTGACGTCACGATCTGCCGGCGCAGGAGATCGTGGCGGTAGTGTTTAGCGCCGCCGCAAAATGTCTAGTTAATTTCGTGAGCGGCGCAAACATCGCTGCCCACGGGCGCTAATTGCTTTGCGCCCCATTAGCGCCCTCTGAAGGCGTGAATGGGAGGTGCAAACCAACTGAATTTTTCCTCCAAAGAGCCTACAAAAGGATATAGACAGGTTAGGTGAGTGGACAAGAAGGTGGCAGATGGAGTATAATGTGGAGAAACGTGAGGTTATTCACTTTGGTAGGCGGAATAGAAAAACAGATTATTTTTTAAATGCTGAGAAACTATTAAATGTTGATGTTCAGAGGTATTTGAGTGTCCTCGTACATGAAACGCAGGAAGTTAACATGAAGGTACAGCAAGCAATTAGGAAGGAAAATGATATGTTGGCCTTTATTGCAAGGGGGTTGGAGTACAAGAGTAAGGAAGTCTTGCTGCAATTTTACAGGGCTTTGATGAGACCACACCTGGAGTACTGTGTACAGTTTTGATCTCCTTACCTAAGGAAGGATATACTTGCCTTAGAGGGAGTGCAGCGAAGGTTCACCAGACTGATTCCTGGGATGGCAGGACTGTCGTATGAAGAGAAAATTGGCTTGCGCCCCGAATAAGTTAGCGGCCCCGCGCCCGAAATTGAATGGTGGCGCCCCAAGCAGGAGGCAGGGAGTTACTGGAAGCACTCCCCCTCCCTCTTGGGGTGCTCCCATGGAATATCATGCCATTACGTGCAGCAGCACCACGCCCACCGGCACGTAGCACCACGGTTGTGCAGGCCTCCCTCCCCTGAGTAAAGAGGAGGGGCCTAGTGCAGCATGCACCGGGGCCCTGCTGGACCACCGGGGAGCGGGGTGCCGGCAAAAGAGCCTGGCACTTAAGAGGAGTGCCGGGCTGACCAATCGTGGCTGACACCCTGCAGGAGGAGGAGACGGGAGGGGGCAGGTGCTGCTAGACGGGCCAAAAAAAATGGCCGCCCAGCACCTGCCCTTTAATTATTGCCGTCCCGGCCACAAAAACGCCCCCCTGACCCTGTCGGCCAGGTGCTGCGCACGGCGATGACATCATTGTCGGAGGCGCAGCGCCGAGGGGCGCTATCGGCTACCGTCGTCTCTAACCTCCTGCTGAATTTCGCGGGAGGCATTAGTGGCGCCTCACCAGGGCGCTAGTTGCTTTGCACCCCGTTAGCGCAAAGCAACCGAATTTTTCCCCCTAGGGGTCATAGTCTCAGGATAAGGGGTCGGCCATTTAGGACCGAGATGAGAAGAAATTTCTTCAATCAGCGAGTTGCGAATCTTCGGAATTCTCTACCCCAGAGGGCTGTGGATGCTCAGTCGTTGAGTATATTCAATCAATAGATTTTTGGACTCTAAGGGAATCACGGGATATGGAGATCGGGCGGGAAAGTGGAGTTGAGGTCAAAGATCAGCCATGATCTTACTGAATGGCGGAGCAGGCTCGAGGGGCTGTATGGCCTACTCATTCTCCTAATTCTTATGTTCTTATGTACTTACTTTATAAAGAGTAGTCACTGTTGTCTTGTAGGCAAGCATGGGAGTCAAATAGCATAAAGCAAGGTTTCACAAAGGTCATTGGAACATAGGATCAGGAGTAGACAATTCAGCCCCTCGAGCCTGTTCCACCATTCAATGAGATTGTGGCAGCTCTGTACCTCAACTTAACTGATCCATATCCCTTGATACGCTTAATCTAATAAAAATCTATCGATCTCAGTATTGCAAATTTGATTTGGCCCAGCATCCACAGGGGAGAGAGTTCCAGATTTCAACATCCGTTTGTATGAAGAAGAGTTTCCTGGTTTCACTCCTGAACAGCCTGGCTCTAATTTTAAGATTGAGCCCCTTTGTTCTTGATTCCTCCACCAGAGGAAATCGTTTCTCTGTATCTACCCTATCGAGTCCTTTTATCATTGTAAACACCTCAGTTAGATCACCCCTCAACCTTCTAACAAATCAAGTTTATGCAACCTGTCCTGATAATTTAACCCTTTAGGCCTTGCTATCATTCTGGTGAATCACAGGGATCATTGGTTGTGTTGACGATGAATGTGGATCTCTTCAGGATTTCACTTTTGTTTCACAGAATGCAAAGATTCACAAAGCCCAAATTTGAATTGAATGGTCTCCCAGCTTCCACTAGACTACCAGGTAATTTATCTTTTTTAAAAACAACTTTTCTTGACATGACACAGATCACAATTATTTGCCCGACACCCACCAGGAAGAGATGGCAGCAAGTTAATAGGGGAAAAAAATAGAAGCAGAAAAATTGGCAGGCAATTTTTTTCCCTCATCCAAACCCAAAATTATCCAAGTTGGGCAAAATTTGTGTATTGGTGAATGTTAACGCTTTTGTTTTTTTTACACTAGATTTTCTCTCAGTCGCTCCCATAAACAGACCTCACATTCCATATCAACATATCAGGTAAGCAAGAGCAAGACCCAGGGCTCATAACTCAGACACCTTACTCTATACTCCAGCTACTGGAATGTCTTGCATGCTGCCACATGATTCCCCTTTCTTCCACAAGTACACACTCTTACCAGACTAAGACGCAGACTTTGAACTAATGTGTAGTTATATTTACATAAGACTCTCCTCAACACACAAAATAATAAAGGCGCCATTTGCTTTCTCGCTAAACATAGGCAAGTGCCTTTCTGCTTATGTGCTCACCAACCTGCGATTTTCCTCCCATTCATTTTAATGGACAGGAAAACTGCAGGCTGATGAGTGCAGAAGCAGAAAACTCTGGCTATTGACTTTAACATTTCCACCCTCTTCTTACTCGGTAGATCAAGCTATCTTGCTGGCTGGCCCAAAATTTAGATTTTGCTTGATTAGCATGCCATCCACCACCTTAAATATCCACTCCCTTCACCACTGGCGTACCGTGCTTTGTATGGTATTGGGTGTAAAGCCTTACATGCTAATTTTAGCAATATAAAATACTAGTTAAAAATTCAACAGCGAATAAAGCCAGCATGGCCCAATTTGGGTCACTTTAGGGGGTTATTTTAACTTTTATGGACAGGCAATAAAAAACAGTGATAGCGAATTGGGAGCTCATTATACATCTTGCCCACTCAAAGAAAATCAGGCAAGGTATTCAAACGTGCTGCCGATTAGTTGTCACCCATTTTTCGCTTGGTGATAAAAGTTGAAATTACACCCTTTGAGTATAAACTTAGTTTATCTAATTTCTTTATTATTGTTCTCCTTTCTACCAGACCCACTATTACTGAGGTGCACTAACTAAAGAAGCTGTACAACCATCTGCCTGGTAATAGTCTCCACTGGATTATGACCATGCACCTGATCCTGAAGGAGGATTGGAGGTCAGTGGGACTAGTCAGTTGCAGGTGTGCTATCCTCGTTGATCATGAAACATAGAAACATAGAAACATAGAAAATAGGTACAGGAGTAGACCATTCGGTCCTTCGAGCCTGCACCGCCATTCAATGCGTTCATGGCTGAACATGCTACCTCAGTACCCCATTCCTGCTTTCTCGCCATACCCCTTGATCCCCCTAGTTGTGAGTGTTATATCTAACTCACTTTTGAATATATTTAGCGAACTGGCCTCAACAACCTTCTGTGGAAGAGAATTCCATAGATTCACCACTCTCTGGGTGAAGAAGTTCCTCCTCAGCTCAGTCTTAAATGGCTTCCCCTTAATCCTTAGACTGTGACCCCTGGTTCTAGTTTTCCCTAACATTGGGAACATTCTGCCCGCATCTAATTTGTCTAAACCAGTCAGGATTTTAAATGTCTCTATAAGATCCCCCCTCATTCTTCTGAACTCCAGAGGATACAAGTTCAGTTGACCCAATCTTTCTTGATATGTCAGTCCGGCCATCCCAGGAATCAATCTAGTGTTCTCTTGTTTGTGTGGAGCTCTCTAAATAGAAGGCCTGCGGGCAAGGTTTACATTTAAATTGGGGGGGAGGGGGGGGGGGATGAGAAAGAACTAGCAAATTTAGGCTGAATTGATACAGAGAGGCTTTTTTGAATAATTGTAGAACTACAAAAAGCGGTGGATGACCAATTGTTAACTATTATTCTGTGTGTACTGAGACTAATTTCCAGTCCCTAGTGCTGATAATTCACACCAATTAAAGTAAAAGGAATGACACATAAGTGTAAAATATCACTTAATAGTCAACACTGAGGCAACACTGAAAGATTTAGCACTCGAGTTCAATAGTGTTTGTACTAACAACCAGATATTGAACCAGAGGACACAGTGGGCTGGATTTTGCGGGGGGGTCAGCGGGCGCGATTGGTGGCGGGTCGAGTGGGCAAGTGTTTTTTTTCCCCAGCGGGTCGGGACCCCGCTGTGAACCCACCGTCACGCGCCTTTACCAAATGTTGGGTCTGTCAGCGCTGAGCAGACCCAACAAGCAGCGGCGGGGGATGCAATTAAAATCATTAGTGGCTTGTTTACAGCCACGTATCAATGGCTTTTTCCAGCTTTTTGGATTTGACAGGTTGCCCACCGGTTTCCCGCTGTGCCTAGACCTCGTCTGTGAAGCTGAGGCGGGAGGTCAGTGGCCATTGAATCAGCTGATGAGTTGACCGCTTCAAATGTTAAGTCAAAGCTCCCAGCTGATTGAGAAATGTTCCCTTAACCACTAGCTTCTCTAACCTGCATTTCCACTACAGATTCAGGATGCTGCAAGTCTTTACACAAGTCTCCATCCAGTCTGATCTCATTACCTCTTTCACCACTGACAGATCGCTTCTGTCATCTCTACTTCACCTGCCATCTATTCCATCAGCATGGGTGCCCTTGAAATTCTCTCACCTTGATCCTCCGAATCCCACCACGATCAGCTCCAACACCAGCATCACCAGGCACACCAGCAGCACCAACAACAACACCAACCTTCTCCGCAATCAACTGATGCTGCACAGGACAGAGGGCATCAGCATCCGACCACATTGCTGCCTGGGAGGCCAGGGATGGCCTCACCATGGCCAGATTTACTTCACTTGACGTTGTACACCCTGGCTGCCACATGATGCGCCAGGTTGGCACCACCCCACACCAACACCATAAAGCATCCCTACAATTCCCAAGCCATTCCTTTCACACTCATCACTATTGCGGGGGTACCGTTATGTCTCACCATTCACTGCAACTCACAAACCACTTCCAAAGGTGCACACAAATTTGTCCAAGAACGCAAAGTGTTGAAAATAAAGGTTTCAATGTTTGACAGCACATTAACAGAAACTTTACATGAACATTGCATAAAACACCCAAATGCCTACCCTTGTGTGTTGTTACTTGATATGATTGCACTAGGATGAGGGTGAGTGTGAGTGGTGGCTAGTGAGATGGGGAAGTGATAATGTAGATAGAGAGGGATGGGTGGAGGTGCAAGCTAAGTTGATGTGAGTAAGGATGTGCAGGAGTAGGGTAGGGAAGGCAGAGAGATGGGGATGTGATGAGAGGCACAGCAGATTGAGGTTGATTTTTTAAAATTTGTTTTATTCACTTATGGGATGTGGGCGTCACTGGCAAGGCCTGCATTTATTGCCCATCCCTAATTGCCCTTGAGAAGGTGGTGATGAGCCGCCTTCTTGAACCGCTGCAGTCCGTGTGGTGAAGGTAATCCCACAGTGGTGTTAGGGAGCGGGTTCCAGAATTTTGACCCAGCGACGATGAAGGATCGGCGATATACTTCTAAGTCAGGATGGTGTGTGACTTGGAGGGGAACTTGGAGGTGGTGGTGTTCCCATGTGCTTGCTGCCCTTGTCCTTCTAGGTGGAAGAGGTCGCGGGTTTGGGAGGTGCACCGGTGGTGGAGGGAGTGAATGTTTAAGGTGGTGGATGGGGTGCCAATCAAGCGGGCTGCTTTGTCCTGAATGATCTCGAGCTTCTTGACTGCTGTTGGAGCTGCACTCATCCAGGCAAGTGGAGAGTATTCCATCACACTCCTTACTTGTGCCTTGTAGATGGTGGAAAGGCTTTGGGGAGTCAGGAGGTGAGACACTTGCCACAGAACACCTAGCCTCTGACCTGCTTTTGTTGCCACTGTATTTATGTGGCTGGTCCAGTTAAGTTTCTGGTCAATGGTGACCCCCAGGATGTTGATGGTGGGGGATTTGGCGATGGTAATGCCGTTAAATGTCAAGGGGCGGTGGTTAGACTCTCGCTTGTTGGAGATAATCATTGCCTGGCACTTCTGTGGCACGAATGTTACCTGCCACTTATCAGCCCAAGCCTTAACGTCGTCCAGGTTTTGTTGCATGCAGGCATGGACTGCTTCATTATCTGAGGAGTTGTGAATGGCGCTGAACACTGTGCAGTCATCAGCGAACATGGAGGGAAGGTCATTGATGAAGCAGTTGAAGATGGTTGGGCCTAGGATACTACCCTGAGGAACTCCTGCAGCGATGTCCTGGGGCTGTGATGATTAACCTCCAACCACCACAATCATCTTCCTTTGTGCTAGGTATGACTCCAGCCAATGGAGCGTTTTCCCCCCGATTCCCATTGACTTCAGTTTTACTAGGGCTCCTTGATGCCGCACTTGGTCAAATGCTGCCTTGATGTCAAGGGCAGTCACTCTCACCTCAACTCTGGAATTCAGCTCTTTTGTCCATGTTTGGACCAAGGCTGTAATGAGGTCGGGAGCCGAGTGGTCTTGGCGGAACCCAAACTGGGCGTCAGTGAGCAGGTTATTGGTGAGTAAGTGCTGCTTGATAGCACTGTCGATGACACCTTCCATCACTTTGCTGATGTGGTTTGTACTAACGTTTCATGATCTACTGAGATCATTGGAAGGTTTGCCGCACTGCACCAGGTCCTCTTGACCACATCCCTGCTTGTGCCCTCCTCTGCAATGTGCAACCAGGCTGTGTTGATCTCCTAGGGAAGTCTCTTCCGCTCATGGGAAGGGAAGAGGACCTCCATGTATGCTGTGACTCCCTCCATATGGGAGAACCTGGGTGCAGCCCTGCACCTCTGTGCAGTTCTTGTCCGTGTTTGCAGCCCCTCAATGCTGTAGAACACTGACAGCACAAATGTCAAAATAAGTTTGGCCATGGTCACATTAAGGAAACCGGCTGTTGACGCGTCATCAAATGATGTCACCAGACCGACTTCCTCTAATTGGCCGGGAAACGCGCTAGGCAGGGCTTAACAAGCCCAATCGGGGAAAATCATTTCAGAGGCCGGGATGGAGACAGCAGCGGGGTCGGGACCCGCCACCGACATCGCCCACCACGGACCCACCGAGGTTCGTAAAATCCAGCCCAATGTTACACATGTTCCTTCTCTTGTGCTTACAGTACTTATTAGCAGGATTCCTCTTAACATAAAATTTGAAGTAATCTACTTAAGTGTTACCATCCTAGTCTTAACTTTCAAGGAAAATCAAAAAAGGAGACATGAAAAAGAAAGGAACAATCTACAAGACATATATATATATATATATATAGTGTGTGTGTACTTACTTAGATTATTATTCAGGTCACTTGTAATAAATTCAGCCAAAAAATGAATACAATATGCACACATGTAGAAGGTTTTGCTACAGGGAAAAGATTGCATTTATTAATAAAGCACTACTACCCTTTTGCCATGATTTCAGTATAGCGAAAAGAAACTGAGTTGTTCACAGTGCCAATTAAATCCTGGACTGTAATGTTTTAAAATCCTAGCTGGAACCACACTTGCAAGGGTGACAGGAGTGGAGGAGACTCTCCACTTTCCACTGTCAAACCAGCTGTTTCCACACAGATTTTCTGTCTTGTGTTTTGGCAGTTGTTTTATTACATTTTGTTTTAGTACGCAAGTACCTCTCTCAATTAGGCACAGGAGTCACGCAGGTGTGGGTAAAAAAAACCATTATTTTATTATTCCTTGAGGCCAGGCCAACACTATAGATATCCAAAAAGTTAGAAAAAGGTATTTTTTTTCAGCAAGTAATATTTTGCTTAAACTTCCTTCTAGACATACAAAATACATTGTTCTGAGTAAAATTATTACAAATTATAATAAAGCTTAACTGGAAAGGAGATTAAATACAGTAGGCTGACCTACAGGTATTGAATGAGCAGACTATCCCATTAGGCTAGAGGAAGGGATTTTATGTTAAGTATCAGGACCCAAAACTTAAGAAAAGGTTAAACTTACTTGCATTTTCCCTTCCTCAAACATCTTTGCAACAGTACTTACTGTGTGTGGAATCACAGCAGAAAATTAATGCAAAAAGTCTAATTTTGTTTCAATTACGTAATTTTGACACAGTAAATTTCACACACATTTAACTCATTTATTTAGCATCCAAACTCACTTCCGGAGAGGGTACCAGTGGTATAGCCATCGCACAACATGAGTTTGTCCAAGACATTGGTTCGGCCACTGTTGGAGTATTACACGCAGTTCTGGACACCCCATTATTGGAAGGATATTAGAACGATGGAAAGGTTACCTGGAATGAACAGTCTTAGCTATAAAGAAAGGCTTGGAAAATAGTGGCACTTCTCACTGAAACAGAGAAAGATTAAGTGGGGCATAATAGCATCGAATCTTAGAGCACAGAAGGAGGCTATTCGTGCTTGTGCCGGCTCTTTGAAAGAACTATCCAATTAGTCACACTCCTCCACTCTTTCCCCATGGTCCTTTTCAAGTATGTATCCAATTCCCTGCAGTTTTCAAAATTATGAAAGGATAAATAGTAAAAGATTGTTTCCACTGTTTGGCAAGTTGGTAACGAGGTGTCATAGGCAGAGGATTAACACGAGAAGAAGAAAGAGGGAAGTTCGAAGCCTTTTGACAGAGAATAAATTCCAACACAAACTGGTTGGGCCAAACCAGCTGTTTCGGTGCTGTAATTTCTATCTAACTCAATGACAGAGGGACATTAGGATATGAAATGCTTTATCACAAGTGACACCTGAGGCAAAGACTATGGGGGTAATTTGCAACTTAACTGGATGGTACAACTGGCGTTGTGGGTCGGGGGCCAATTAGAGTTTTACGCTCTGCGGTAAGTTCAAAATTACCCCCTAAAACATCATTAAAAATGGACTTGGATAAGTATTATATCAAGACATGGGAAAGGGCAGAGAAACACAATTAGAATGGATAGTTCCAGTTGAAGAGCTAACATTGGCTCAGGTGCAGTGGGCCGAATGGCCTCCTTCTGTGCTATAATTCCTATGATTCTGTAACATCTATGGTCTGTGGGGTCACCTTCATTTTATAAAGATACACAAATGCTGACCAAATGATTTCATATATATTTCTTCCCCACAACAAACTTCTTTTGCTCTATACTCTACTCTCATGATGTTGCTTTCCTCAACAGTTCTAATTAAATAGTAAATCAATTAAAGCACTGATAATGCAGTGCTCTTTCAGTCCAGCGGGTCCCACAGCGTCAGGGTTGGTGACAGATGTGGCAGTGAGCTGATAGACTCTGTCACTCTACCCTCTCTGTGCCAGGCTGGGTGGGAACAGACAGACACAGTTTCCCTCGGCCTGGCCACATTGAAAGCGGTGGGCTTGACAATGTTGCAGAGTCATGGCCCCACTTTAAATTGTGCCATGAGCTTAGATTACCGTATATCCTTTTATTTGTTTGATTGATAGCAGGAGAATTGAATTATTAGTACCATTCTAACTTTAACTATGCCTGTTGAAGGCATATTGCTTCTTCAAAGAAAGATTTTGGGACTATGCAAGATTAAGAAGGCAAAGGGATACTGTCCCTTCAACTACTCAGAGTTAATTTAACTTGACATCACATTAATGAATCTCTGCCTGGATGAAACAATGTAAAAAAAAACTTTTAACCAAGAAGGAAAGCATTAAAGCCTGGCTCAGTAAAATGTCAAACTCTCACGCGACGCCGTGTACTGATGAAAGCTGCAGGGTCCCTGTGAGACAAGTGAAAAAACTAGAGGAACACTACAGAACATAATGCTCAATAACATGCTGTTTCTTCTCAGTTTATATTACAATGGGACCTAATGCATTTGGTACAATGTGATGTGCATTTTATGGAACGGCACTGGATGTTTTAAATAAAAATCACTGCAGGAATTCTCAACAGACAGCACTACTCTGCTCCACAGACATATATTTTTTTTTATTAATGTCCAAATCTTCAGCACTATTTGGTCCTTTACACTGTAGATTTTATTATACAGAAATTGGTTACAATGTTACTGCCTCAGCCCTGATTAAAGGACCTGCTCATTTTGCCCATTTATTGCTACACCCTTTAACAGTTTAACCTTTTAGATTCAGTTAGGCAATAGGTTTCTGGTTCAGTCTGTTGGGTTGGATATTGAGATCTAAACAATCCAAACAGTTTAAGTTTGAACCAAAATATAGATAGATCTACTTCAACGTGAATTACTCCAAGACCTACTTTACAAACTCTAGCAGTGCCCGACCGCCAATGTGATTTACATTTAGAGGTACAGATCTTTCTGCTCATGACATCACAGCAGAATGTATGCATCTTGCAAGAACACTGGGCCCTGTTTTCTCAGCGCTTGGTACAGATTTATTTGTAATAATACTTCAGTATATATAGCATCTTGTCACATGCAGAACACTTCAAAGTGCTTCATGCATTGGATTACTTTTAAACGCAGCAACTCTCGTTATGTAAGCAAATACGGCAGCCTGCGATGCCACATGGCATTAGCCTCGGCTCAGCTGGTAACACTCTCCTCTGAGTCAGAAAGCTGTGGGTTCAAGCCCCACTCCAGAGGCTTGAACTGACATTTCAGTGCAGTCGGAGGTGCTGTCTTTCAGATGATATGTTAACCGAGGACCCATCTGCCCTCTGAGGTGGACATAAAAGATTCCATGGAGCAGGCATTCGCCCGGTATCCTGGCCAACATTGATCCCTCAGCCAACACCACCAGAAGCAGATTATCTGGTCATTCATCTCATTGTTCTTTGTGGAACTTTACGTGTGCAAATTGGCTGCCACATTTCCCTACATTACAACAGTGACTACACTTCAAAAATACTCCATTAGCTGTAAAGCACTTTGGGACATCCTGAGGTTGTGAAAGGTGCTGTATAAATGCAAGTTCTGACCTGCATGATCTTGTGCTGTTGGTCATTGACCGGCTGGATATTGACAGAGTGGCAGCTCTTATGGTTTATGACAAGGTGGGTAAATTTTCAGCATAGGAACATAGGAATTGCTGGACAAAAAAGGCCAAGGTCCAGCAAGCCGCATGATACAATGATAATGGAGTTGTTGACAAATCAGAGTAATCAATCTCGATCAATTAATCTACAACAGACCGAGACATGAGGCGAGGAAAACCCCAGTGGTGAAAAGCTTTGGGAAATATAGGTCTAAAGTCACCTGCTGTTCCTCCCAAGCATACTACACTTACATCACGTCATGTCTCAAATTACTTATATACCGTATACCAAAATATTATTGTCTGAAAAGAATCTATTTAATTTGCATTTGAATGACTCAACACTAACTGCTTCCACCCTCTCCCTAGGGAGCCTGTTCCATAGCTTGACTACTCGCTCACTGAAATAAAGTTTCTGCAGATTACCCCCCTTCAAGTGTAGGCCGTGTCCTCTGGTTCTGCTGTTCTGGACAAGGTGAATCAGCTCGTCATGGTCTACATTATCCGTGTTGGACTGGGGTGGACAAAAATGAGAAGTCGCACAACACCAGGTTATAGTCCAACAGACTTATTTAAAATTACAAGCTTTCGGAGCTGTTGCCCCTTCGTCAGGTAAAGGTACAATGAGGGAATCTACAGTATTACACAGTATATAAACACAGAAAGCAATTTGTCTGCAGAGATACAATCTTTCAGGGAGGCATTACATCAAAGACACACCAGAGCATAGCCAAGACAATGAGATGGGTCACAGGGGGTCCAACATGTCAAATCCTGCCGTTTTTTTTGGGGGGGGGTGGTTTTGTGTTTGTTTTTTAAAACTGGAAAGACAGACAACGATGTCGAGTCACGTTCTGTAGCGTGACATGAACCCGATATCCCTATTGAGGCCGTCCTCATGGGTGCGGAACTTTGCTATCAGTTTCTGCTCGATAATTTTGCGTTGTCGTGTGTCTCAAAGGCCGCCTTGGAGAACGCTAACCCGTAGATCCGAGGCTGAATGTCCTTGACTGCTGAAGTGTTCCCCGACTGAGAGGTAACAATCCTGCCTGGCGATTGTTGAACAGTGTCCGTTCATACGTTGTCTCAGTGTCTGCATGGTCTCGCCGATGTACCATGCTCCGGGGCATCCTTTCCTGCAACGTATCAGGTAGACAACATTGGCCGAGTCACATGAGTATGTACCATGTACCTGGTGGGTAGTGTCCTCACGTGTGATGATGGTATCTGTGTTGATGATCTGGCATGTCTTGCAGAGGTTACCCTGGCAGGGTTGTGTGGTGTCGTGGTCGCTGTTCTCCTGACAGCTGGGTAATTTGCTGTGAACGATGGTACTTTTGAGGTTAGGCGGCTGCTTGAAGGCGAGTAGTGGAGGCGTGGGGATGGCCTTAGCAAGGTGTTCGTCGTCATCGATGACATGTTGAAGGCTGCGAAGAACATGGTGTAGTTTCTCCGCTCCGGGGAAGTACTGGACGACGTAGGGTACTCTGTTGGTTGTGTCCCGTGTTCGCCTTCTGAAGAGGTCTATGCGGTTTTTCGCTGTGGCCCGTCGGAACTGTCGATCGACGAGTCGAGCGTCATATCCCGTTCTTACGAGGGCGTCGTTCAGTGTCCATAGGTGTCCATCGCGTTCCTCCTCGTCTGAGCAGATCCTGTGTATTCGCAGGGCTTGTCCATAGGGGATGGCTTCTTTAACGTGGTTAGGGTGGAAGCTGGAGAAGTGGAGCATCGTGAGGTTGTCCGTGGGCTTGCGGTAGAGTGAAGTGCTGAGGCGTCCGTCTTTGATGGAGATTCGTGTGTCCAAGAATGAAACCGATTCTGAGGAGTAGTCCATGGTGAGTTTGATGGTGGGATGGAACCTGTTGATGTTATCGTGTAGTCTTTTCAGTGATCCTTCGCCGTGGGTCCAAAGGAAGAAGATGTCGTCGATGTATCTGGTGTACAGCGTTGGTTGGAGGTCCTGTGCAGCGAAGAAGTCTTGCTCGAACTTGTGCATGAAGATGTTGGCGTATTGGGGTGCGAATTTGGTCCCCATGGCTGTTCTGTGTGTTTGGGTAAAAAACTGGTTGTCGAAGGTGAAGACATTGTGGTCAAGGATGAAGCGGATGAGTTGTAGGATGGCGTCTGGAGATTGGCTGTTGTTGGTGTTGAGTACTGAGGCTGTCGCAGCGATGCCGTCATCGTGGGGGATATTGGTGTAGAGTGCCGATACGTCCATCGTGGCGAGGAGTGTTCCTGGTTCAACTGGTCCATGGGTGCTGAGTTTCTGCAAGAAGTCTGTAGTGTCGCGACAGAAGCTGGGGGTTCCCTGTACGATGGGTTTCAGGATGCCCTCGACGTACCCAGAGAGGTTCTCACACAGGGTTCCATTGCCTGATACAATAGGACGTCCGGGTGTGTTGGCTTTGTGTATCTTTGGGAGGCAGTAAAAGTCTCCTACGCGGGGAGTACGTGGGATGAGAGCACGTAGAATGTTTTGAAGGTCTGGATCGAAGGTCTTGATCAGTCTATTGAGTTGGTGGGTGTGTTCTTTGGTCGGATCTGCGGGTAGCTGTCTGTAGTGTTCCTGGTTGTCCAGTTGTCGGTATGCTTCTTTGCAATAGTCCATTCTGTTCTGTATAACGATGGCTCCTCCTTTGTCCACTGGTTTGATGACAATATTGCGGTTGGTCTTGAGAGCGTGGATGGCGTTGTGTTGTGCTCGGGTGACATTCTGGACTGTCTTGTGAGTGCGGCTGATGAATCTGGCGTTGATGCATTTCCTGACAGCTTGAGCATACATGTCAAGCTTAGGGCAGCGACCCTCCGGAGGGGTCCAATTTGATTCTTTCTTCTTCGGTTGCTGCACTGCGGTTCCCTCTGTCTGCTGTTCCAGATCATTGATTGTCTCATTGGGTTTGTTGCGGACATCTTGGGATTTGTGGTAGTATTCCCGGATCCTCATTCTCCTGATGAATTCCTCTGTGTCTGCCGCGAGACCGATGGGGTCCATTTTGGTGGTGGGGCAGAACTTGAGCCCTAGGGTGAGAACTTCGATTTCGTCTGGTTGAAGGGTGTGGTCCGACAGGTTGACGATGGACTTCCCTGTGGTTGCAACCGTGGTACCGGGGGAGGCTTGGTTGCTGCTGGTGGTGATGCCGAGTTTCTCAAGCTTCCTGTTCTTGATGCGCATGTAGGAAGCGTAGTTCCGTTGCCTCGTCTGTTTGGCGGTGTCTCGTAGCTGGTCTGCTGTGTCCTGAGCACAGGCTGAGAGCATTATCTAGTCCCTTTAGAATCCTAAAAAACAGCAATCGTATCACCTCTTAACTTTCTCTTCTCCAAGAGAATATGCCCAATTTATGTAATTGTTCATCCTAAACCAATCCCTTCATCCCCATAATCATTATAGTTGCCTTCTTTTGTAGACTACTTATTCCTATTTGCTGCCACAAATTTGGCATTGATTGGGTACATTGAATCAGTTCCCAGACCTACCAGTAGATGGGGGCACCGTCCAATAAGATATTCTGGCTGGCAGCAGTAACAATTATAAATACACATACACATAGACTGATCATTCAAATACCCTGTGAAGATGAGCAGGCTCGAAGGGCCGAATGGCCTACTCCTGCTCCTATTTCTTATGTTCCTATTTCCTATTTCTTATATCCAATTTAACCGAGGTACCTGAATTGGCATTAATTTATAATTTGGCTCAGAACTCATCACAGTTTTAAAGAGATAGCACCTGATATACTCCAATGGCGGCCATGTTTGTTATGCCAAGAATGGCCAGTCATTGATATAATCATGGGAGCAGGAGCTGCAAACTTTAAAGCAAAGAACAAATAAGTTTTTTGTAATAAAATGGCAAGAATTGGCATACTTTTTATAAGTAACTTCGGCAGGGGATCGGCAGATCCGCCCCCCCAGGAGAAATAGCGTAAGCAGGCATTTCTATCCGTTTAAGCCGTTTCTCCGGGGTTTCCGCCAATCTCCCGTCAGACAACCCATGCAGTTACTTAATGTGGATTCAGCGGGACATTGTCCTGTTCCCATTGTTTATAATGGGGGCAGAACACCTTCTAAATCTGTCTCAGAGTAGACTGCACTATTTATGTGTTGCACAAATAAATATTACATTACTAAAGCCAACACCACCAAAAACAGATTAGCTGGTCCTTTATCTAATTTGCTGTTCATGGGACCTTGCTGTGCGCAAATTGGCTGCAGCGTTTCCCTACAAAACAACAGTGACTACACTTCAAAGGTAATTCATTGTCAGTAAAGTGCTTTGGGAAGTTCTGATGTCATGAAAGGTGCTGTTATAAATACATGTTGTTTCTTTTAATGACCCCCAACTTATACAGATTTCCTTAACCACCCTGCCACCTGCTAATCTTCACCCCAGCTCCCATCTGACAGCCACAATGAGCACCACTGAGTTGTGCTCAAGGCCGACAGGTGAAGTTAACAGCAAATCAACACGAGCAAATTACCGGATCTTCCCCAAGTACCAACGGTAGGGAGCCAATAGCAGGACATGGAGAAGGGTAGGAGAGAGGATTAGCTGTACTGTCCCACTCTTTGATTCTACCCCTTTCGTGATGATGCTGCCAACAGGGAGATAAAGGTGTGGGTCTTATCTCAACCTGAGTAGATGGCTTCAGCCCCCGACACATCTATCGGCTCAGTGAAACCTCCATTATCTGCGCACCAATAATCTGCCACTCCAATTATCAGCCAGAATTTCCACAGGGTAAAAACCTGACTAAACACTGCATAATGCTTCTTTTGTTCCTTATGTTGCACTTGTTTTCATTCGTCCGCCTCAGGTGTTGCTGTGCCATACATGCAAGACCAAGATTGCTGACTCTCGATTCTCTGCCAATTTGCTTTAGCCACAGGCTGGGGATTTTGCTGGATAAAGGAGGTTTTCCTGCAGTGAGTTTACACAATCACTCTATTAGATAATGTTATCAATAATTAAAGAGGGACTTCAATTTGAGCAACAGTTCAGACTTTTTAATATTGTGCAATCAAATCAGGACAACCATGCCTGAACCACACAAATATCATCTGTCCCCAAAATTTCAATAATTGTGAACTCTGCCCAATGAGTAACTGCTGATTTTTGTGCAATGGCTACGCACACATGATAATTTGCTATTGTTAAAATATAGTCATGGTTCAGTTCATTTTGTTTGCTCTGTACTCCAGCCTTCCTTGCTGTACAAATACCACACACTGCTGCAGTAACTGGCAGAAGATCATAAGAGATATATATGTGGTAAGAATGAAATACAAGATGGTACCACAGTTAAAGGGGTTCACATTGATTTCTGCAGCCAAACTCAAGGGGTTCCACTGCACCTACTATGCATTTCTGAACACCCCAATTGCTTCTGTATTTAAGCATTTCGCCCATAGTATACAGAACCGTTATTCATATAAACTGTCAGCTTATAGAGGAAAAACGGACAAGTCAACTGTCTAGGCAGGTGGGAAAAAAAATCCCATTTGGCTTGAATTTGATCGTAATAATGGAGATATTTTGTGTTCATCAAAGTGAAAGAAGTCAGTGCTTTGAATGGTCACTTAGAGCATCTAATATTAACACAAGTGTTCCCAGGTCAGGTGTAGGGTGGGTTAGATGCAGAATAAAGCTTCCTGTGCTCTGCCCAAATATATGCCGTAACCCCAATCTCATGAGAGCGCTTCCTCGTGCACCAATATATAAACGTGCCTATTTTCCAACCAATCTTACTTAGGGCTCTCTGGGTGAAATTGCCAATTAAGTGACAATTTGCAATGAATTATGGATAGGTTTATGGTCACTAGAATATGGATTGAGAGAGTCATCATTCATTTCATACTGGGCCCTTACAGGCAATAAGTAGACCCCAGGTGCATTTGGTTTATGTTGGATTCAAACAAAGGAAGCATGCAAGGAAGTGTTGATAATTCAGATCTGGCCCAGGTCTTTGTAGAATGGGATTGGTGCAGAGGCCGCAGTCGGTGCCTTGGACTGTTTCGAGAAAGCTGAGCTGCTGCATACTGTAGCTGAAACGAGGGTGGGTCCAAAATTCCTCGGAGGGGTTTGTAACTCTGGCAGGCGACCGGTGGCACCTTTGGGAAACGGGGTCTCTGATCTTTCTGTGAGTTTCCTGCCAGCCTTGTCGGGGTGGTAACCACTGTCCGCTGCCAACAAGGCAAATGGCATCAAGGGTGGGTGGGAGGTGTGGGTGGAGCCAAGCTCCGCAATGTGGAAGGGCACCCAGCATTTTCTGAGGCAGCCGGTGTACTGAGTGAGTCGAAGTCTCCATGAGGTGCGATGGTCTCCACGGGGTGCGATGGTCTCCACGGGGTGCGATGGTCTCCACGGGGTGCGATGGTCTCCACGGGGTGCGATGGTCTCCACGAGGTGCGATGGTCTCCACGGGGTGCGATGGTCTCCACGGGGTGTGATGGTCTCCATTAGGTGCAATGGTCTCCACGGGGTGCGATGGTCTCCACGGGGTGCGATGGTCTCCACGGGGTGCGATGGTCTCCACGAGGTGCGATGGTCTCCACGGGGTGCGATGGTCTCCACGGGGTGCGATGGTCTCCACGGGGTGCGATGGTCTCCACGGGGTGCGATGGTCTCCACGGGGTGCGATGGTCTCCACGGGGTGCGATGGTCTCCACGAGGTGCGATGGTCAGCAGCCCATTCAGCGCTGGGCTGTGCGCAGCTATCATGCAAAGTAGCAGGCATCACAAAGTTTACATGCTGCCTGCACTCCTTTCAACGGGCACGGGCCAATCACGCATCGCGATGCCCGCGCCTGTTTTCGAACCTAATCCAATTTCACCCCCTTAAAGTCTTCGGTCGGGGGTGGGGGAGGGGGGTAGTCTCATGCATTACCTTGTGGAGACATACAGTGGAGCGGCGACGCCCAAAGTAGCAGGTCGTGCGTCAAATCAGCATTTGCATTCTTCTGCCGCACACAGTCAATGGCCGCGCTACCGACCTGCCCAAAATGGCGCCGCCTGGAAGTAGCCAGAAGCGAGGCGGCTGCTTTTTTTGCCGAAACCGGCCTTAACTGCCGGCACTCAGCAAGGGAATTTCACAGCCTAATGTGGCGGGGGGGGGGGGGGGCGTGAGGGAGGCGGAAGGGCAGCCCCCACCCCCACGAGCAGGTGAGTGCCGTTGTTTCTGGCTGGCGTGAGCAGGCGGGCACTGGATGTTGCCAAAGCGGCATTTGTGACCAACCTCATGACCCATGCAAGTGAAGTGCCCGCCCACTGACCCTGCAAACTCCAGCGGGATCAGGGCTGCAGTTCACCTCCGGGACCGTTAAGATTGCGACTCAGGAATTTCGGGCTCCAAGGATTTTTTTTGCACACTACGGCGCTGCCAGCGACTATTTAAAGTCACTTGTCGTTCGGTCTCTGGCTCATTCCAGGCCAGTGCTGGGGACATCTGCGGTGTCGGCAATTTTACTATTCACAGGTGTATCAATGGGGACCCATTGATGCGTTCAGCAGGAGCCAACAACCTCATCCCGATGAACAGCAGGAAATGTGATGGAACAACTAGGTCCACCGGCTTTCCCCAGAGTCCCAGAGTGGCCATCAACCCATGTTGTCGTTCGGGTCCCTGTGCAAAAAATGTTCTTCTCTGTATGAACCCAAAATAGAATTTTCCTTCTTCAACGAGCAGCAGGTTTGTGACCTACCGACACGCACAGGTCAGTGCCCGCTTCTCCCTGTGACCACTTCCCATCTGGTCTGATCTCTCATAGAATCATACAGCACAGAAGGAGGCCATTCAGCCGTTGTGCCAGTGGCGGCTCTTTGAAAGAGCTATCCAATTAGTCTCACTTCCTCTGCTCTTTCTCCATAGCCATACACATTTTTCCACTTCTAAGTATTTATCCAATTCCCTTTTGAATGTTGCTATTGAATCTGCTTCCACCACCCTTTCAGACAGTGCATTCCAGATCATAACAACTCGCTGTGTAAATTTTTTCCTCAAGTCGTCTCTGGTACTTTTGCCAATTATCTTAAATCTGTGTCCTCTGGTTACTGACCCTCCTGCCACTGGAACAATTTCTCTCTATTTTCTGTGTCAAAACCCTTTTGGCAAAAACAATTTTGAACACCTCCATTAAATCTCGTCTTAACCTTCCCTGCTCTAAGGAGAAAAATCCCACTTTCTCTAGTCTGCCCTCATCCCTGGTACCATTCCAGTAAATTTCCTCTGCACTCTCTCTAAGGGTGTGACCGCCTTCCTAAATTGTGGTGGCCAGAATTGGACACAATACTCCAGCTGGGGCCTAACCACTGATTTATAAAGACTTAGCATAACCTCCTTGCTTTTGTACTCTTAGGGAGTGAAGTTGAACATAGGCGGGGACACGAACAGGCAGAATCGCATCGGTAGCCTGTTATATGCCTCGCCCAATAACAGAACCGAATATTGTGCATGTTGTATACCAGTCGGCAAATGCGATTCCGCCTGTTCTGCGTCCTCGCCCGTGCCTCTGTTTATAAGGCCCAGGATCCCGAATGCTTTTTTAACAGTCTGATCGACTTATCCTACCACCTTCAAAGAGCAGCATGGCCTGGGGTCTTGCCAAGTACAAAGGTATTGAAAGTGGCGACAATGTCATACAGCTGCACAGCTTCAGGGCTACAAATCGAGGATTGCCCGTTCCTCGTGCGAAGCCCCTTTAAGAATTATTACCGCGCACACAGGTAGCCACATGCACTTCCTAATTGTAATTTTACAATACGTTCATAAAAGCACTGCTTCTATTATGCTAGTATTGCCTCTGGGTAACCTATTTTTACCACTGTGCATGTTCCAGTATTAAAAGATTAAACTGTTAGCGGAAAAGGAGTGTTTTTGCATGTGTACTGGGGCCAGGTGCTTGTCATGTAGCGAGCAGTATTGTCGGATTAGTTTAGCAGATTTGTTGAGGTCTGATCTCACCCGCGATTAAGGGAGGCGGTGTTTAACGTGCTGTCAGAGATTATATTACTGGACCAGTAATTCAGAGATCGCCAGATCAAATCCCACCATGGCAATTTGAGAATTTGAATTCAGTTTCTAAAAAAAAAATTGGAAATAAAAAGCTGGTATCAGTAAAAGTGACAATGAAGCTATTGGAATCTTGTAAGAAGCCCAACTGGTTCACGTCCTTTAGGGAAGGAAACTTGGCTGCCATCCTTGCCGGTCTGGCCTATCAGTGACTCCAGTCCCACACAAACATGGTTGAGTCTTAACCGCCCTCTGAAGTGGTTTAGCAAGCCACTCAGTTGCATCAAAGCGTTACAATGTCACATGGACTGCAGCAGTTTAAGATGAAGGCCCATCGCCACCTTCTTAAGGGCAACTATGGCTGGTCAATAAATGTCGGCCTTGCCAGTCACGCCCACATCCCGAGTATGAATTGAAAAAACTCCAGTACGCTCATTCGCACATGACTTTTGCAAAGTTAATATCTACACCAGCCTCCCCGGCATTATTTCAGCTCTTTGAATATTTCCTAATTGCAGTTCACAGCTGTTTATTGACTCTCCATCTTCATCAGCTGGCCTGCTGTGTGAACATTACAGTGTACGTTTTCACACACTCACTACAAACAATAAAATTGGGCATTAAGCAGCTTTCTTTGTAACCCTCAGAAGCTTAAAGTAAACATTAATTAATCCCTCAACAGCAATTTCTAGGTTTATATATAATTTAAAAGGGTTAAACTATGAGGACAGGGCTTGGCTTGTATTCCCTTACGTTTAGAAGGTTGAGGGGTGATCTGATCGAGGTGTTTAAAATGATAAAAAGGATAGATAGGGTCAATACAGAGAAACTATTTCCTCTGGTGGGGAAATCCAGAACAAGGGGGCACAATCTTAAAATTAGAGCTAGGTCGTTTAGGAGTGAAATCAGGAAGCACTTTTTCCACACAAAGTGTAGTGGAAATCTGGAACTCTCTCCCCCGAAAGGCTGTGGATGCTGGGGGTCAATTGAAATTTTCAAGACTGAGATCAATAGATTTTTGTTAGTTGAGGGTATCAAGGGATATGGAGCAAAAGCTCTAATGGAGTTGAGGTACAGATCAGCCATGATCTAATTGAGTGGTGGAACAGACTCAAAGGGCTGAATGGCCTACTCCTGGTCCTATGTTCCCAAAAATATTAGGGCATTTATTGGTCCTGATGCTGGGCCCAGAATGTTGCAAGTGTTTTGTTGATGCCAGTGATAGAAATCTTCAGGAGTCACTGAAATTAAAGGGATGATTCCATTTGATGATAAGTGGGCACATATGGCAACGACATTATTCTTTTCCGTCTCCAAAGGCTTTATGGGATAAACCAAGCGGCTGGTGGATGGCAAAACAAATGCGGAGGCTGGAAATGGAGTCTGTGGGCAAGTGATGGAGCAGCACCGAAGCTAAATCTGCCTAAGGTTGTCCTGTTTGGCACCCTTCCCAGAGGCAGCTTTGCAGCAGGATCAACATGTGTACACTACTTGTAGGATCTAGGAACAGATGGGGAAGAATATGGGAAAGAGATTGCTCAACTGAAAGAAACTGACAGGGTAGGACTGCTCAACAGTAGCATTTACCAGATAGGTGGGCTAGCATTGCTTGCCACAATTTGTCGCCTGTCCACCTGTTGTACATTCTTCTTCTTCTTAGGCAGTCCCTCGGAACCGAAGATGACTTGCTTCCACACTAGAAATGAGTTCTCAGGTGACTGATGAGTCCAATGCAGGACCAGTCTCTGTCACAGGTGGGGCAGATGGTGGTTGAAGGGGCGGGTGGGTGGGGGTTCTTGGGTTGACTGTTGCACATGTACTGCTAGTCAAAGCTAAGCCCTCTTACAATCTTACAGTACTTCTGGCTTTGTACAATATTGTAACAACAACAACTTGCTTTTATATCGCGCCTATAATGTAGTTAAACATCCAAAGGCGCTTCACAGGAGCGTTATCAAATAAAATTTAACACTGAGTCACATAAGGAAATAATAGGACAGGTGACCAAAAAGCTTGGTCAAAGAGATAGATTTTAAGAGCATCATAAAAGAGGAGAGAGAGATAGTGAGGCGGGGAGGTTTATGGAGGGTCTTCCAGAGCTTAGAGTCTAAGCAGCTGAAAGCACGGCCACCAATGGTGGAGCGCTGAAAATCGGGGATGCACTAGAGGCCAGAATTGGAGGAACGCAGGGATCCCGGAGGGTTGTAGGCAATGTTTCCGCTAATTTTTTTTGGGTGCATGGCCCCTTTAAAGGGGCTATGCAGCCCCTTCAAATTACCGCACATGTGCGGTTTTTGCCATTAGAATGTCATTGAGTGGCTTGCGTGGGAGCTGGAGTTTGCTCTGCAGCTAAACGGGAACATTGGTTGTAGGGCTGGAGGAGGTTACAGAGATAGAGAGGGGCGAGGCCATGAAGGGATCTGAAAATAAGGATGAGAATTTTAAAATTGTGGGGTTGCCAGACCGGGACCCAATGTAGGTCAGCGAGCACAGGGGTGATGGATGAACGGGAATTGGTGCGAGTTAGGATACGGGCAGCAGAGTTTGGATGAGCTCAAGTTTATGGAGGGTGGAAGATGGGAGGTTGGCCAGGAGAGCATTGGAATAGTTGAGTCTGGAGGTAACAAAGGCATGGATGAGGGTTTCAGCAGCAGGTTGTGGGTTCAAGTACCACTCCAGAGAACTGAGCACATAACCTAGGCTGACACTCCAGTCGGAGGTGCCGCCTTTCGGAGGAGACGTTAAACCGAGGCCCCATCTGCCCTCTCAGGTGGATGTAAAAGGTCCCATGGGACTATTTGAAGAAGAGCAAGGGAGTTTTCCTCAGTTTCCTGCCCAATATTAATCCCTCAACCAACATCAACAAAACAGATGATCCGCAATCCTTTAAGCCACGTAATTTGTCCACAAATGCAGAAGAAACTCCAGGCCTTGGAGGCTGAGATCAGAAGCAGAGACTGGGAGATCAGAGGCTGAGATATGAGAACAGTATGAGGTATATTATATGAGAGCAGTGATTGGATACAGATGCCTGGTATGAGAAAATGAGAACCCTGGCAGGGAATGCCAAAGCTAGTTCTAGCAGCCACATCACAGCCTGGGCAAAGATCAACTAATTCAGCACGGGCCAGGGACTGAACAAGGAACCTTCCTCATCTAAGGGCAACACGGTGGCATAGTGGTTAGCACTGGTGCCTCACAGCGCCAGGGACCCGGGTTCGAATCTGGCCTCGGGTGACTGTCTGTGTGGAGTTTGCACATTCTCCCCGTGTCTGCGTGGGTTTCCTCCGGGTGCTCCGGTTTCCTCCCACAGTCCAAAAATGTGTGGGTTAGGTTGATTTGGCTATGATAAATTGACACTTAGTGTTAGGGGGGGATTAAATATGTGGGGTTACGGGGATAGGATGGGATATGTTAGGGGGAATTAAATACGTGGGGTTACGGGGATAGGGTGGGATATGTGTCGGTGCAGGCTCGATGGGGATTCTGTGTGAGAAAGCAGGGACAGGGTACTGGATTTGGATGATCAGCCATGATCGTATTGAATGGTGGAGCAGGCTCGACGGGCCGAATGGCCTACTCCTGCTCCTAGTTTCTATGTTTCTATGTAGTGCTGAGCTACTCCATTGGGATTCACTTACCTGCTGAGGTACAGGGAGAAGGGCTGCTCTCCTTTGTTTTATTAACACATCCACCCAATGGTGCAGTCAGATATTGTGAAGAAGACTTTACAGTTACCTCCTAGCAAAGTGCAAGTAATAGTATGAATAATCTCGAGTAAAATCGCAGTATACTTACAGATTTCAGCAAGAGGTTTAAATAAGAGCACATCAGTCTACGTCAGAGATACAGGAAGTGACATACTATATTGTCTTAATATGTTTCTATCTTGAGAAGAAATATTCCTTGTCATCAGTATGGTTCTTTTTATCAGTTCTTCATAATCTCATGTAGTTCTAATACAATGCAGACTAATAATAGTAGTATATAAACCTGCTTGCATATTGTGTTCTGGGTTTCCCATGAAATATTTATTCAGCAGAAATAACTTACAGAGCTCGGTATTCAGGAAAGTACCAACAGATCCAAATGAAACTGAGCTTTGCGTGTTATGTTAATGTGGTAAATGTAAGTCGTTGTATGAATAATATCCAGATCTGGGCAGTCACCCACATACCAGGTTTAAAACTGAAAAACACCATCTCACAGTGAGTCATTCACCATGGCAAGGATATGGCTTGACATCAGGGTGTATTACTTTCTCACTGCAGTGTTGTTCTGCTTAATTGAAGTGTGCATTTGTCTTCCAATGGAACTTCAATAAGACAGCAATTGCAGGCTGAAGACATTGAAGCGTGGAAGTTATGGACTTTGACGGCAGCCACAGAAGAAAGACTTGGGGAAGCCTTGCGATGAGCAGGTAGTTTCTGAAGATAGTACACTAGGTTAAAATCTATCCTAACATGTTTTTACTCCTGAGTAATCACACAAGAATGAAACATGTAGGTATATCTTGTAGGTATTCTGAGCATCTGTACCATCCAAATTTTTATGTACCTTGTGGACCACTTTTAATGTTCTTTTCAATTCATGTCTTTCCTGTGAGATGTGTCTGATCAACTTTCACTTTGAAGTAATTTTGTCCTCTTTTGAGATTAGAAAAAACCCCTCAGAGGTCCACCATGCACATTATCGCTCAAATGGCAATATCCACCAAACCCAGTCATTAAGTACTTGAATCCACTGTTACCCAGTTACAGTACACTTCCCAGCTCCACATAGCTAGGTGAGCTGATAATCCAAGGTGATAACTAATCAGAGTGCAGCCAGGTCCGAGTCTTTCTTTGGCTAATTGGTGCAATGTTACCATTTGTATAATAGGCCATCTATTAAGAGGTCCCTTCATGCAAATATGGTTGTGAGTCAAGGGCACTTGGAGAGTTTTGACTGTATAAATAATGGAAAGGAAGTGCAACTCCTGTCAGTCGATGATGTATGGTATTTTATTGTCTAGTTGTGACTGGTAACTGACTCACTGAAAGAGTTAATAGCCTAGAAATTACTGCTTGCGATTTTAGCATATGAACTATGACAGGCAGGAAAAGACCAGACTGTCCCACACAACTGCAAAGCCTTGTGCATCACAATATATACACTCTCCACCCACCCGGTGTCATGTAATCTCCTGGGAGAGGCAAAAAAAACAGATAAAACCCAGGCCAAGTAAGGAAAAAAAGCTGGGAAATTCCTCTCTGACCCCCCTTAGGCCATCAAAACTAGTCGAGATGCCCACTCTGGCCCTGATTAACGTTGTATGGTTCCTACTTCTTGTACGAGGTGATCTCTGCCCCAGCCAGAAAAAGGTCCAGGTCTCACTTGATGGAATTCAGCGAATCAGAGTTCACCGCATGAGCCAGCAGCCTGTTCCACAGGTCCATTATTCTCTGGGAAAAAACCCACCTCCTGACATCTAACCTATTTCTGCCTTTACATAACTTGAGATTGTGAGCCCCCTGGTCCTTCCCTAACCTATTTAGTTGAAACAAAGGGCTGGATTTTGTCTTGGGGTCGGGTTGGGGTCGTGTAATCCGTATTTCGTGTTTCCCCCCCGACTCCAGATTAATGTGGATGCCTGATGCAATTTTCACTTAATTGGGCAATTGAGTTGGAGCATGTGGGAACCCATGAACTAATTAGTGTTTTCAGTCTGAAAGCCGCCTCTGATGATGTCATCATTGCTGACTGGCTAGTCTCAGAGACTGTTGGTGAGAGAGGACCTGCCTGGCTTTTGATGTGGGTGGACCTGGATGCAAAAATAGGGGGTGGTGGTGTAGAGGAGAAGGAGAGAGAGAGAGAGAGAGAGAGAGAGAGAGAGAGAGAATTTTTTTTGCCAAGCAAGTCCTCCCAGGCAGTCTCTGAAGACATTCAATGCAGCAGCATCAGAGGCGACTTTCACACAACTAATACTACTACTACCTTCATCACATCTCCGTTGTAATAGTGCACCTGCAGCCAATAGTCAGCTATCCACTTGTGCTCCCGCCAGGTTTCACTGGAGTGTTTCACACCAGGCGTGCTTCACGTCAGAAGAGGGTTAAACTAGCTACAGCATTTCAAAATGGCATTACAGAGCCAATTTAGAGCTTGTTAAGGACTTTAATGGCCTCTCCCGCCTCTTGAAGGTGGGACGGAGTCGGGAACCCCGCGACTGATTATGTCAAAATTGCGTGGAGGCGGGATGGAGTCGGGATGGGGTCGGAAACCCCGACCCCGCAAATTTAACCCCCCACACGCCTCCAAACCCGACTCCATGGGTCATTCAAAATCCAGCCCAAACTGTCTACACAAACACAGTCTAATTGCTTCATCATCTTATAAACCTCGAACAAATCACCCCTATGTCTACGCTTCTCTAAAGTGTAGAGACCCAGAGCTTCGAGCCTACCTTGATAACTAAGATGCTACAAACTGGGAATTAATCTTGTGTCCCTCCCACCACCCCACACCCTTTCCAAAGCCTCAATAGCCTAGAAACGCTTAAATTCACATGACAATCCTTGGTTTGTTAAACAGAGACATTAACCCAATTATAATAAACCGATTAAAACCTCTACTAAAATAGTAAACCGGGGAATGCCATCCGAACATGTTAATCATTTGTGCACTAACAGAGCCAACTGTCATTTCAGCATGCATTATTTCCGATATCTATTTCAAGAGGTTTTGAAGGGTCTTGCGGGTATCTAAGTGGCCTATTAAAGGGATTAAAATTTATACATTAAGTCTGGAATCAACAATGGCGGATTACGCCCTGCAATACAACTCAGCAAGCAACCTCCAGAATACCGCAGTGCACTGTACGTTAAACTAAACCTAACCCTCGATCACTTTGCCGTAACAAAATGCAGTACTCCAAGTACAAATATGAGGATAAACAAACAGGCACTTGTTTTAAAATATTTTTTTAAATGATCCAATATAATAGGGCCCACACATTGAGAGCTGAGATCAGAAATTCAGGCACCTACGAGCAACAATTTTATGACCATTTATTTTCATCAAATTTTCGATATGTGCGTCCTTGGGCAAGGCTCCCCAGCAGGGAGCTGGTTACAGAAAGTAAAGCACCTGTGTTGTCGCTAACATCACTTACTTGTGTATCGTGAGCTACACTGACGATGACTGGAGTGGCTATTTTCTATAAACCACTGGTCTCTGACACGCATCCTATGTGACCCTGGGCTCAAGCATTCTTTCACTAATGACGAAAGTAATCATAACTTATGAAAGAGCAAGCATAACTCACCATGCCCAGTTACATAGCCTCTATTTATATTATTTGTGTTGGAGTGATATAGGATTACACAGGATTATATAGGATTACACAGGATATACGGCACAGAAACAGGCCATTCGGCCCAACCAGACCATCCCAGCGTTTATGCTCCACACGAGCCTCCTCCCGTCTTTCCTCTTCTAAATCTATCAGCATAACCCTCTATTCCCTTCTCCCTCAGATGCTTGTCTAGCCTCCCCTTAAATGCATCTAAACTATTCGCTTCAACCACTCCCTGTGGTAGTGAGTTCCACATTCTCACCACTCTTTGGGTAAAGAAGTTTCTTCTGAATTCCCTATTGGATTTCTTGGTGACTATCTTATATTGATGGCCTCTAGTTATGCTCTCCCCACAAGAGGAAACATTCTCTCTGTACCCACTCTATCAAAATCTTTCATGATTTTAAAGACCTCTATTAGGTCACCCCTCAGCCTACTTTTTTCAAGAGAAAAGAGACCCAGCCTATTCATCCTTTCCTGATCTGTATACCCTCGCATTTCTGGTATCATCATTGTAAATCTTCTCTGTACCCTCTCCAGTGCCTCTAAATCCTTTTTATAATATGGCGACCAGAACTGCATGCAGTACTCTAAGTGTGGTCTAACCAAAGTTCGATACAGGTTTAGCATAACTTCCCTACTTTTCAATTCTATCCCTCTAGAAATAAACCCTAGTGCTTGGTTTGCTTTTTTATGGCCTTGCTAACCTGTGTCACAACTTTTAGTGATTTGTGTATTTGTACTCCAAGATCCCTTTATTCCTCTACCCCACCTAGACTCGCACCCTCCAAGTAATATGTGACCTCCCTATTCTTCCTAGCAAAATGTAATACCTCACATTTATCTGTGTTGAACTTCATTTGCCAGTTATATGCCTATTCTGCAAGTTTATTAATGTCCTCCTGTAATTTGTTGCAGTCCTCCTCAGTGTTGACTACCCCCCCCAATTTTGTGTCATCAACTTTAGAAATTGTGTTTTTGATTCCAAAGTCTAAATCATGAATGTAAATTGTGAACAACAGTGGTCCCAGCACTGATCCTTGTGGTACACCACTGCCCACCTTCTGCCACTGTGAATAGCTTCCCTTTACCCCTACTCTCTACTTTCAGTCTTGAAGCCAGCGAGCTCAATATGCTCAATATTTTAGGAATTTCTCACCCTTTGTGTTCGAAGCCATTGATTGCTTTGCCCCTCCCTATCTCTGTTGCCTCCTACAACCCTACAACCCTCTGAGAAATCTGTGTTCCTCCAATTCTGGCCTCTTGTACATACCCAACTTCCTTCACCCCACCTTTGACAGCCGTGCCTTCAGCTGTTTAGTCCCTAAGCTCTGGAATTCCCTCCCTAAACCTCTCCACCCCTCTCTCCTCCTTTAAGACACTCCTTAAAACTACCTCATTGACCAAGCATTTGGTCACCTGTCCTAATAGCTCCTCCTTTGGCTCTGTGTCAATTTTTATCTGATAACGCTACCATGAAGTGCCTTGGGATGTTTTACTACATTAAAGGAGCTATATAAATGCAAGTTGTTGTTGTTATCTACCTGCTGGAACTACTTTAAAATATCTCCACCGGCATTCCACCACCCCCATCATAGAATTCTCTACTTCACTGCTATCTTCCTACTATTTTGCTTCCCTTATTTTTGCAAGCTGTTTGCCTTATCCTCCAATTTTTCTCTGCATCATGTCTTCAGTTCCTGAGCTGCTCGGGATGGAGACAGTACGCCCCTCCCACCCCATACACTTACAAACAGACACAATGGAAAGCTCAGAATTCCGCAGATGCTATATCACAAGACACAGTGAGCTATCTCCTCCTACTTTCCAGAAAGAAGAGGAACCTCATTAACCAGTCTCCATTCAGTGAAAGCGCGTAAGGATTGATTTAAAAGCAGAATGTTCATTCTGGGATGCTACACTTGACACTCAATACATGGATGATATTTCTCAGTCAAGCTTGCGGCTACTTGCAAGTTAAACCAGTCAATGGTTTATTTTCTATAAACTTATGTCCCTTATTTAGTGTTTTCATGTGGCTGTTAAAAGGAGGATCAAAGTATCATCAGCAACCTATGTCCTTGTCAGAAATATATGGAAAAAAAGGGTTTACAGTGGTGACTTGTTGAAGATCAAGTTCCCCAATTATAGATTGTCACAGGACTTTCTCATTAGGTTTTTGCTTTGAATGTCCTCATTCTTTCTGCAGTTACATTCCTCCCTCCCTTTCAGCGGCCCCCGTCACATGCATCATCTCTCTCCAGACCTCTGGCTTGGAAAAATTCTTGAACTAGCTGCTGGGAGCGGCTAAGGGTTCTTTTTTTTATTTGTTGTCAGGATGTGGGTGACACTGGCAAAGCCATGTCCTCTCTTGCCTGCCCTTAATGGCCTGAGAAGCTGACTTGTAAGGTCACTTCAGAGGGTATTAAGAGTCTACTATGTAGCCAGACCAGGTAGGGGTATCAGGCACTGTTCCCCCTAAGCTGCGTGGGCGCACGGCCACACAGCTATCTCATGGGTGCCGCGCACCACGCATTGCAGGCTGCACACTCGCGCAGTCCTGCAGGAGCGGGCCCAGCCTGCAGGCGCTCTTTTTAATCACGTCCCACAGGCTCCAGTTTCTTCAGGCCCGCAGGAGCAGGCTTCAGTGCGCAGGCGCCGAATCCGGCCTAAAGAACTGGAGCCCACTCCGGCAGGCCTAAAGAACTGGAGCCTGTGGGAAATGATTATAAAGTGCGCCTGCGGGCTTAAAGAACTGGAGACAGATTTCTAGACACAAAAGGCATCAAGGGGTATGGGGAGAGAGCGGGAATATGGTATTGAGATAGAGGATCAGCCATGATCATATTGAATGGCGGAGCAGGCTCGAAGGGCCGAATGGCCTACTCCCGCTCCTATTTTTCTATGTTCTATGTTTCTAATATGAAGCTACTTCATGTCGTTGGATATTACGTGTGTCTTTTAAGGAATGCACAGAATATGTGACTTTAACTTAAATGCAGTACGGAAATGGATCATTCCACCAAGTCAATGTTTAGGAAGATTTATTGAAGGTGATATTTGTCCCTTTCTTCAACTGTAAGTCATTAAATTGTATTTTGAAATGATAGTATTTAAACCAATGTAATTATTAAAATACAATTAAAATACAAGGTCCGGACTTTCCTAGTGACACACTTTAGAGACAGAGATTAAACAAATTACTTTAGAGTTAACACTTTCTGGGACACAATGGTGCATTACAGAAAAGTAATCCATTGTGTAAGAAACATAAAATGGATTCAAGTCGCAAAAGTAATTTGTGATCCACAGAAATAGAATATAACATAATCCTCACCCTGTTTATTTAAAGATTTAACCGACATCCTGGCAACTTCATTAAAAATTGGAACAAGCTCCAAAGACTGTCGGGATCCATTCTAACAGTCTGTTGTGTGTAGAACTACAATCGGATTGCACCTCTCTTTAAGTAAATGAATAAGATGTCAATAATGCAGATCAAGGAGTCTGTGGTTGTTTAGGGTGATGTAGTTTGAAACATTAACCTACACACAGTGCATCCCTCCTAACTGTACAGCTTCTTCCTGCACACTTATCTCAGGCAAGTTCATGTAAGTACACTGTAGTACAAAATATATAATTTAGACGATAAGTACTGTGAACAAAAGCAGACTAAAATATGTTTTGTAGTTACCATAAAATGAATGAAATCTTTTAAATTGACATTTTTTGCCAAAGATTCCAATAATAAACAATAAGGTGTTAAGACTCATTTTGATGAACAATTAACAGAGTGGCATTTACAAAAGTGAGAACAGGGTGATTGTTTTGCACTGTGTATATGGGCTGCAATGTCAGACATTTACATGTGATTTTATAGAACAAAATAACTTCAATGAAAATGAGTAATGAATACTGGGAAATTTTGATTTAAGTTATCTATACAAAAATAGGTTGCATGTTAACATATCAGAAAGTGAAACAGATGATAGAATGTTTTATAATACACCAATACAAAGCTTATTGGTTTAAATGTGACCATTTTGCAATATTGACAAATTGGAGTAGATTTTCATCTTCCCCATCTGAGCGTTAAGCACCATTTGGGCAGAGAACAGAAAGGAAAATCTGGTGGGAAGGATTGTATGCCAGTAACAGAACCTGGCTAAATTTCCTTTCATTGAAATAAATAAAAGAAAAATCCAATTGGTTCTGTAAGGGGCATGCGATCCTCTCTGCCAGATTTTCCCTTGTGCATTCCGCCCAGGTCATGCTTAACAGGCTGTAAAGACGGACATCTTTATTTTAATTGTTTTCAAGATTTTAGAATTAACTTTAAAAATTCTAATTGTGAGTCTGTCCGTTGTATTCTGCCCTAGAGCAGGTCCTAACTGAAGTTACACAAATGCGATTGTTCAGCCACTTACGAGGGAAGAGTAGCTCAGGTGGTCTCCTATTGCCTTCCTCACGGGTTTTTATCTTCAGAGTACCTTTTCCTAGATGGGCTGCAACACTAAAGAGCCCCACCGACCCTTTTACGATGTAGAGGGGCACCCGCTCACATCGGACTCAAGTACCCCGGCTGGACGTCAGCCCAGTATTCAGAGTTCCAGTGCTACACTCACCAGAGCTGTCTGGAGTGGGGCCCGAACCCAACCCTTCTGACTCAGGCGGGAAAACTACCACTGAGCCAGTGCTCACTCAATCTAGGATACGAGCACCCCACTGGATGTCAACCCATTATTTAGAGACCATATTCTAGACTCCACTCGCCGGGGTTGTCTTTAGTGGGGTCCGAACCCTTCACCTTCTAACTCAGAGGGGGGGGAATGCTACCACTAACTAAAGGCTCACTGATTTTTAAGAGTTTGTTTGATTGTCTCATGGATGGAGATGGTGGGTTGGCAATATGGCATTACTATATATATATATATATGCTTTTAAGTGGTTGTTGTTGTAGAAGTTGTTGTAAAATTTGCCCACGAACAAAAAGATCGCCCTCAGTGGAATTCGTGATCTGCTCAGTACAAAAAGAATTAGAGGGAACATTGGGGTCAGGTTGCCTTCTCTGAAGGAACATCAGTGGACCAATTGAACTTTTACTACAACCCAGCATGGCCTTTCTTTCCTTGGTGCTAATGATCAAATAATCTGTATTTTAGTGATGTTGGTTGAGGGATAAATGTTGGTCAGGACACCGGGAAGAACTCGCCTGCTCTTCATTAAATAGTGCCATGGGGTCTTTTACATACACCTGAGAGTACAGACAGGGTCTTGGTTTAAAGTCTCCTATGAAAGACGGCACCTCCGACGGTGCAGCACTTCCTCAGTACTGAAGTGTCAGTCTAAAATAGTCTCTGGAGTGGGACTTCAACCCACAACCTTCTGACTCAGAGGCAACACTGCTACCACTGAGTCACAACTTGCCATGGTGGAATTTAAACTCACAACCTCTGGGTTGCTAGTTGTAAACTGAAATCGCCCTCCAAGTTTATGGCTTCCCTCCCCTCCCCAATATCACCATATGGGAATACCTACATCCTACCACTATGTACAAAGGTTAACAGCAGAGATATGTTTTGTGTGGGGAGCATACAGCACTGAGTTTCATGTGATATGATATTTTCACTGGTGGAACTGGATTGGCACAGTCACCAGTGAGAAGGCCGCATCCTCCCTGATCCCTTCTTCTTATGTAACTCTGGAGTGATACTTTACATTTTGAGAACAGTTTTTTTGAATAGTTCTTCCATCAACTGTGGAGGGCTCCCAATGGAGTCATGTGAAGTGACTGGAACAGAGCTCCAAGTGGTCACAGGGAGCCTGAGTGCCAGCAGGTCCCACTCTGTGCATGTGTTAATCATCTCGGGTGTTGGCCAAGGCCACTGGTTTGAGTTGGGTCAACGCTGTATGCCAAAATGTAATCATTTCAGTGCTGTACTGAGCACTCAAAACTCTACAGTTCTCCGTTGTATATAAGTCTCCATCTGGACTCATTAAAACGATCCACAGGGAATGGCGTGCGGATTCCCACTGAAAATAAGATCATTCCCACGTGTTAATACATTTGTAGCTAGCTTTCTAAATGTAAGCCCAGCTTTCCCTACTGTGGGTGCAGCATAATACATACACTCTCATGTAAATGCTTATTTTCCTACTTGTCAGCTGTTTTCCTTTTGGTGGATTTAATTTACATTAATGTTATGTCAGGCCGATTCATTCCCAAGGTGCAAAGGAAATCAACAAAGATATTTAAAAAGTTGCTTAAAATCAGACTTGCAGGATTGCCTACCTAGTTGATGAGCCAGAATGAGGACTGATGGAGAGAGATTGGGCTGGGTCAATACAAGATGTCAGCTGTGGCTCAGTGGGCAGCACTCTGGCCTCGGAGTCAGAAGGTTGTTGATTAAGTCCCACTCCAGAGACTTGAGCCCATAATCTAGGCTGGTACTTCAGCCATCGGAGGTGCCGTCTTCGGATAAGACATTAAACTGGGGCCCTTTCTGCCCTCTCAGGTGGATGTAAAAGATCCCATGGCACTATTTCGAAGAAGAGCTGGGGAGTTCTTCCTGGTGTCCTGGCCATTATCCCTCAACCAACATTGCTAAAAACAGATTGTCTGGTCATTATCACATTGCTATTTCAGGGACCTTGCTGAGCCCAAATTGTCTGCTATACTTCTTACATTACAACAATGACTACACTTAAAAAGGAAGTACTTCATTAGCTTTAAATCACTTTGGACCAACCTGAGGCTGTGAATAGGCGCTATATAAATGAAAGTTCTTTCTTTCTACGATGCCTTTATACAAGGCTGATAGATACTGTGCTTCAGTTTTAGCAGAGCTGCTAACATTTTGCCAAATTTGTTAATTATGATTCGCATGGTTTTGACCAATAATGTGGCCTAAATCCAGAAACAACACCCCTCCTAACCACCTCAGTGGATCCTGGGTGTTACCACATTCATACATATCTCTTTCCCACATCCTTTAATCCAGGCCTAAGCACCAGCTATGAGTTGTTACTTTCTTTAGCTAATATGTCATTATAGCCTGTCAGTCTTTGGCACAAACTTTAGTACAGTGTTGCACTGTTTCCTTCTGCATCATGGAGCAAGCCATTTACACTACGTTAATACATGGGTGGAAAAACTGCCATTTAAGCCATCATTGATGAGTCAGCTCTTTCCAAGTGGGAAATCTGACTCCCAGGAATTGGTACTGGATGCTGCGTTGCCCAGGGAATATTAGACAGACATAACACCAGCCCTATAGGTGTCAGCCTTGGCTCAGTCGGCAGCACTGTCAGAACACTCTGGGTTCAAGTCCCACTCCAGAGACCTGAGCACAAAATCCAGGCTGACACTCCAGTGCAGTACTGAGGAAGCGCTGTCTTTCAGTTGAGACGTTAAACCAACTCAGGTTTTTATGCCCTCTCAGGTGGACATAAAAGATCACATGGCACTATTCGAAGAAGAGCAGCGGAGATCTCCCTGATGTTCTGGCCAATATTTATCCCTCACCCAACATCACAAAACAGATTATCTGGCTGTAAAGCACTTTGGGACTTCCTGAGGTTGTTAAAAGTGCTGATATAATGTAAGTCTTCCTTCCTTTCTATTGCCCTTACATCGTGTGGAGAGTATGACATTGGTAATTGATGGCTCACATAGGCTCACTGTCTGTGCTTCTTACGTTGTGTTCACAATGCACATTGGAAATTTATCTGGATTGGGCCTACTCTGTGACCAATCTGGAACTATTATATTATCTTGAAGTAATCACGAAATATTTTCATATTTCATAGGGATGACAAAAAAAATGTAAAATCCATTTGCCTTTCAGCTAGTCTTCATTTAAAATCATTATTGTGCCTTGGTTCTTAAACTTTTAATTTCCTTTCTTTGCTGATTGTGTGGTATAAGCAGAGCAGTAATGCAGAGGGATTGGATATGATTTGTGTCCCACCCACAACGCTGGGTGCGTCTTGCAGGAGTTGTCGGATCAACTGATTTGCGTGGTATAAATTTGCATCTCATCAGGTGTCCTTTATATTGCTCAGGCTATGAATAGAGTTGCAGTAGAAGTTTGGGTTAGTTTGTTATACGGATTCCCCTGCACTTTGAACAGGTGGGATGCCAGTCATGCACTTATCTCGTACATCCATTATTGAAAATACAGTTTAAAGACGTACTCTACACAGTAAACATTGTTATCAAAAGCTGGGCACAATTGACAGTACACTCCCTGTTGTCCCATAAGGTAATCATTTTCTTCTTTTCGCTGAATTAAACATAGTAACACAGTAATGTATTCCAACCTGCTCATCCAATCATCCTTTTCTTTCCCTACGAAATTTTTAAATCTGTTTTTATTCGTTTTTATGGGATGTGGACGTCGCTGGCAAGGCCAGCATTTATTGCTCATCCCTAATTGCCCTCGAGAAGGTGATGGTGAGCCACCGTCTTGAACCACTGCAGTCCGTGTGGTGAAGGTACTCCCACAGTGCTGTTAGGGAGGGAGTTCCAGGATTTTGACCCAGCGACGATGAAGGATCGGCGATATACTTCCGAGTCAGGATAGTGTGTAACTTGGAGGGGAACTTGGAGGTGTTGGTGTTCCCATGTGCCCGCTGCCCTTGTCCTTCTAGGTGGAAGAGGTCGCGGGTTTGGGATGATCTGGAGTATTTGAAACCAACACTCGACACAAGGTTTTCAGATCGATAGTCAAGTTGTCTTTATTACACCAGTGGGGAGACAATCTGTTCTGTCTTTAGCCAGACTTCTCCAAATTGTTACAGCAAGCCCTACATTTTTATACATTCAAATAAGCATGGCGGCCTCATGCACAATTCATTCCCGCAACCTGATTGGATCTTGGCCCGCATGCACCTTCACGGATTGGGTTACATGTCCTAAGGTAAACATGTGTAAGCTGGATACTCAATTATTAGCCCAAACTGCTGAACGCTGATTAAAAGATAACTTGGAAGCATTGTGACCCAGATAACAAAACCCTAAGGGCAGCTGAAGTGCTAGACATCATGGGCAGAATTTTCATTGGCCCGTGGAGGCGGGTTTGGAGGCGTGTGGGGTGGGAAAATAGCAGATTCGGGGGTCCCGAACCCATCCCGCCCCCAATCCGCCTCCATGCCAGTTTCACAGGAGGCGGGTACCCGACCTGTGCTGGGACCCGTCTCCCCGAGGCGGGAAGGGGATTAGTGCCAATAAACTGCCTGTTAACAGGTAGTTAACAGGCAGTTTTTTGCCTAATCCCTATTTTTGGCCCTGAAGTGTGGGCTTCCCGACAGGTCCGAACCACGCTGATTTAGCGAGGTGGACCATCGGTCTGGAGGGCTTGGAGGGGTCGAGATGTCCGGTGTGCAGATGAGTGATGGGTGCATGAGTGCAGAGGTAAGTGTGTTTGGTGTGTGTAAAGTGTTTTAAGAACTTGTACTTACCTTAACTTTGTCCTGCAGGCTAAGATGTTGGGAGTCCCTCACATCCACGGCACAGAAAGCAGAATGGTCGCGGAGCTGTCAAAAGCTGCAGTCTCTGCTTTCTGTGCTGGATTAATTTCTAACTGAGTCTAAGTACAGGGACTCGCGTTCGAAATCATATTGTCAGTGTTTGACAGCTTCACAGAGCTGTCAAATGCTGAAATTTCATCTGTCAAAAGCTCTTGACAGATGAAATTTCAATGGCTGATGTCACCTGTATCCAAGGGACCCTTGATTGGCCTGCTAAGCCCGCTGGGCGGCTTAACAAGGTCAATCAAGGGAAAATCGAGTGGGTTGGCCACAAGTCGATGGAGGCGGGACTACAACCCAAAAAGTGGGAGTCCCGCCTCCATCACGTCCCCATTGACAAAATCCAGTCCATGTCTCAACTGAGTTGTTTTTAGTCTCAAAGGTCAGTTATCTTGACCACACCTTATGGATGTGGTCTTTCATGTTAGCAACTGTCTCTCTTACACCATTCTGTGAGCTGCCAGCGATGTTATTTTAACTCTTTCCCCACTTCAATCCCCCCTTTTGGTGCTTGGCCCCTGCCCAAGTTAAACCACATGTATAAGCATCGCTGTGCCTCCTGCCCCATGCGGTGATCAGTCGCTGGTTTGGGAGGCCCTGCATACCCATCATGTTTAGAGCAGACTTGTGCCTTCCAACTCTTTCCGAATCGCTTTAGCTCTTTGTTTGGTCCGTTTCTTTTTACAAGCGGTGCATGCTGCCATTCCCCATCCTATAGCCATGACTAACTGTACTATGACTAATATATGAGAAATGATGCGGATCCATGGGTGTATGTTGACATTCATTCCCCAATCCCACAGCTTCTCATACCACGGGACTTCCTGTAGCCCTACCTCTATGTCTTTTTCTAATTCCCCGAGATTCCTTTGCAACACTATGTATTGTTTCACCATCT
This sequence comes from Squalus acanthias, assembly GCA_030390025.1. Classification (NCBI taxonomy): domain Eukaryota; kingdom Metazoa; phylum Chordata; class Chondrichthyes; order Squaliformes; family Squalidae; genus Squalus; species Squalus acanthias. The sequence continues at coordinate 115,998,178 of CM059429.1, read as the reverse complement.
TGCTCAAATCCTCTTTCATTTCTTGCAGATCCTCTTGCAGGCGGGGTATTGGGGCCCCTACCGGGTCTTCATAATTGACCAACTCTTCCCTTAGATTATCTGTCACATTTAGTTTTACCTCCTCTCTTGAATGTACATACACCAATCTGGTGTGTCCAATTGTCACAGGGATCTTTGGCGTAAAGCAGAAGTTGGGCATTGTGATTGCACACACAAGGTTACTATATTGGTACTCAGTCTCCGTGGTGGCTATACAATACTCCCCTTCTCCCCTATATCCCGAGCCGGTGTGATGGTGGTCAACATGTGATAATTCCAACACACACCCCTCTGTCTTATTATAGCCGCACTCATCCTTAGGGCCTTCTCCTACCGGATGTGGGCATATCGTCAGTGTGCCTTTCCCGTGGCATCCGTTTAGGGAGACTCCTCTCATAGTACCATTTTTCCTGATGGCATAGGTATCAATCGGATAGTATTGGAGGTATGTCTCACCCCTCACTATGCCTATGTTTGTTACCTGGTACTGTGGGTATGGAGCAGTGTCTAGTCCCACCACTGGTATCAGGAGTACCATGCCTATCATTGATGTCACTTCTGCTTTACATTTTTGTATCACCGGAGATACTCTGGTCATCCCTTTGAGGGTGCAAGCACTCAGGGGGCCTGGGTTCTGGCTCAGGCCATGGAGCTGTGTGCTGTTAATCCAGTCTGGTACCTCGCCTCGCTGTATCTGTGCCAGATTATGTTTCAACTGTCCGGTGATCCATTGGCCATAGGCATGACATAAGCCTCTCCCTACCCCATCTTTTGCCTGTTCCTCATTTCTATGGTTTAGTTTGTTGATAATGCTAGCATGGTCCTCTAACCTTGATTCCCTCGAGTAATTTCCTTATCGTATGTTCTCCTAACTCTGATCCTTGTCAAACCAAACCAGTTTCCTTCTCTAAAATCTGTTGTATTACCCTTTGTAGTCGTTCCATGCTACTCTGGACTCCTTGTATATCTAGGGCATTAATGAATGATGTCCCTGTGTTTATTCCTGTGAGTATGTCGGTTCCTAAGCTCCTCTTAATCCTTTGGTGGAATGCAGCATGTCCCCTGAAACTAGTGGCCCCTGTCGCATCAGCAGCTTGGTTAATTACATTCTTTATCATATATGCATACAATTCTCTAGTTTTGTTAAACCTCTCACAATATCCTGGCCATTGTAACATGGTTAAGTTCATTAGTACTGGTATAATTTTGTGTCTCACGTTATCATACAATTGTTCTCCCTCGGTAAATAATACTAGTCCATTCATAGGCCCAGGTGTCATAACTGGACATTGTAGCATTGTTGCTAGTGTGGTCATAGTTGTAGCAGCAGTCGGCAGGGATGTGGGCTTAGGGGGACAAATCTCATACCATGCCACCTCCTTCCATCCATTACCCCCACATGGTTCCTTCTTGCTGGGTCTCTCGCCGTTTTGTGGTAATGGGATCCCACCATCAGGCGGGAGATTGATCCATTTTCTACAGTCTAGCCATCCGCATCCTTCTATGTTTCTATTGTAACTATAACTCTCTTTACCATAGTTCACGTTCCCAGTCCTCTTTTTCCCACATGGGACCGGGGATGAGACTCCGAATGTGATTGTTCCATTAAAACATGGTGCTTCTTCATCATATACTTGTCGTGTAATGTGGGATGTCCCTTCGCTTATTTCGTGAACTATTAATATGCATACGATTCCCAGCAGTAATCCTACCTTCATGGTGAAGTTTCCCTGTAAATTAAGCAGAAGCCTGGTCGTCACCAGATGTTAGTTTATCTCCGGTGTTTATTCCATTGTTCCTGTGGGATTTAAGGTCAGATGGGTTATTGTTGTACCGTTTTAGTTGGGTCCAATGTTTCCACCTACCCTTTCCCCTCATATCTATGCTTGCGCACGTATCGCTAGTCATGATAACCTCAAATGGTCCGGTCCATCTATGTGAGAATCCCGATCATCTCTGGCGATAGTTTAACAAATACCTGCTCGCCCACCTTGGGTAGGGGCTCCGAGGCCCCCTGCTTTTGTGTATTTTTATCTCTGATATCTTGCTGTTCTTTAACTTCTTGTTTGAGCTCCTTCAATTGATTATCCAATGTTTGTGCGTATTTCCTAATTTTATCTTTTAAGGGTCATAGTCCCTCGCTACCAGATGCTACTCCTTCCGGCAGACACATTGCTCGTCCAGTCATGAGTTCATATGGTGTCAGTCCGGTCACCCTGTTTGGGGTGGCTCTCAGCCTCATCAGGATACATGGGAGGACATCCACCCATCCCTGTCCGGTTTCGGCTATGGCCTTGCTTAAGGCTGTTTTCAGGGTTCTGTTCATTCGCTCTACCATGCCTGAGCTTTGCGGATGATAGGGGATGTGGAAGTTCTGTCTTACCCCCAGTAGCTTACAAGCTTCCTTCATTACCTTTCCTGTAAAGTGGGCGCCTTGATCTGAATCTATTTGCAATGGGACCCCCCATCTCGGTATCACGTCGTATGCAAATATCCAGGCCACAGTCTGAGCACTGCAGTCTCTGGTGGGGAATGCTTCCACCCACCTTGTAAACTGGTCTATGATCACTAGGCAGTATTTCTTCCCTCTGCTGTTGGGTAGAGGTCCAGTAAAGTCTATCTGGAGGCTCTCCCAGGGGCCTTTGGGTCGTGGCTGGTGGGCCATTTTAACCTTTATAGGCCTACCTGGGTTGTGCTGTCCACAGATGATGCAGTGTCTGCAGTATCTTGCCACATCTTGTCGCATTCCACCCCACCACCAATCCATACTTAGCCTACCTATCATGCCATTCCGCCCCCTATGGTCTGGCTCATGGTATATTTTCAACAAATTCTCCTGGATACAGCGAGGGGCTACCACCCTGAGGTCCTTTTTCTATATTCCATCACTACCTCTGGCTGCGCCTCTCTTTGTCCACTGCTCCTGCTCCTCCATTTCGGTCTTCTCTTGGATTCTCTTAATGTTCACTTCCTCTGCCCCTATTCTACCTGCTGCTATTGGTGTAGGCATCTCGGTGTCCGCCGCTGCTCTTGCTGCCTGATCAGCTAGCATATTTCCCTTTTGTTGCTCGCTCACTATCTTGCGGTGTGCCTTTATTTTAATCACTGCTACCACTTCTGCTCCTTTTACCGCTTCTACTAGGTCTCTCACTACCTCCTCATGCCGCATTTGTCCTCCTCCGGAGGTTACATATCCTCTCTTATTCCACGCTGTCATATAATCATGCACTACCCCAAACGCATACCTACTGTCTGTGTATATATTTACTCGTTTTCCTTTTGCCAATTTCAATGCTTCCTCCTTCAAGCCTTCCCTTCGCGACTGTTTCTCCGTTCTCGGATACTACTGCCCTGTGGCTCTCCATTTATATATCGGCAAGATCCGTCTACATAAAAGGTGTTTTCGGGATTTTCAAGGGGCGATTCTGATACGGTTGCTCTGACCTCTTCTTCGATTACTAACTGACACTCGTGTGCCTCACCCTCTGATAGCATTCCCTCCGCGGGGTTGACTCTATGTTCCCTTATAATCTGGACTGATCTGTCCTTGGGTATCAATACTGCTTCCCAAGCCGCCCTCCTTCTGTCTGATACAGCCTTCATTTTGCCTGTGTTTAGCAGGTCCACCACTGTGTGTTGCGTGTGTAGTATCAGCTGTCCTGACATAGTGACGGGCTCGCATATCCGCACCGCTCATGCGGCACAGTCGAGGGCCGCCACGCATCTCTCCATTCCTTTAGCCACGGGGGTTTGCTGGGTGGAGTAATAGGCAATTGGCCTCATATTTCCCCCGTATTCTTGAGTGACTATGGCATTATAGAAGTTCCCGTCTATACTATAGTATACATGGAATGGTTTGACTAGATTTGGCAATCCTAGTGCGGGTGCGGACGTCAGGGCTGCTTTTAATTTTGCGTAAGCCTCGTCCTGCTCCGATTCCCATTCTATCTTGTCTGTGGCGGGTCTCCCCCCTTTAACTAATCGTTGAATCGGCTCTGCTTTCCCTGCAAAGTCTGATATAAAATTCCTGCAGTAGTTAAATAGTCCCAACACTTTCCTCACTCCCCGGACGGTCACTGGCCTTGGCATGTCTTTTATGGCTGCCTTTCGTTCCTGCGGAAGTGCCTTATACCCCTGGCTAATTTCGTGTCCTAGATACTTTACTTTGGACAGTCCGACCTGTGCCTTTTTGGGGTTCAATTTAAAGCCAGCTTTCTTAAGTGCCTGGAGGGTGGCTAGTAATGCTCCCATGTGTCCTTTGGCGTCCTCTGATACAATCATGATGTCATCGACATATTGGAGTAGGGCACTCTGGTACTTTGATAGGTCTAACTCATCTAAGGCTTGACTCAGTACACGGTGGAATATGATTGGACTATTGTGGAACCCCTGCAGGACCCTGGTCCATGTATACTGTCTATCCCCGAATTTCCCTTGTGATTCCTCTGCCAATGGTATGGACCAGAACCCGTTCGCTATATCCAAGACTGTAAATATCTTAAAGTCTGGTTTCAGACCATTAAATATTGTAGAGGGACTTGCCACTATTGGATGTTCTCGCGAAGTTATCTTATTCAATGCGGTGTAATCTATAGTTAATCTGTACAATCCGTCTGGTTTACCTACCGGCCAAATTGGTGAGTTTGTGGTTGCTGTGGTTTCTTTTAACACTCCTTGTTTCACTAACTCGGTTACTATCCTGAATACGGCCTCTTTGGCTGCTGGTTTTATCGGGTATTGTCTATGCGCCTTGTGCTCCGGTCCGGGTATCATGATAGGGTTAATTATAGTTAGTCTGCAGTCCTGTTTAGAGGTGGCCCATACTCCTTCTACTGCCTGGCATAGGACTCCCCATATTCCATCTTGTGCCCAATCCCTTTCTAATTGTTTAATACTGCCAATCTTTGTCATATAACTAGCCATATTCCTGGCTTCAAATTTATCATCAATTACGCGCTTTCGTAATACAGTCTTATTTCGTACATCTATCACCAGGTCCAGTTCACTTAGTATATCCACTCCTAAGATTGTTCCCTCTGGGTTATCACATACCCATAACTGGACCGGGAGAAAAATTCCTCCTAGTTCCAATAATTGTGTCTCGCTTTTGTAAGCGCGAGTACTCTTCCCGCCCACTCCTTGTATCAGTATTGAGGTTTTTGTGCGGGGGAGGTCCAAATTGGTTATAGACACTGATGCCCCTGTGTCAACTAACATATCACACTGCCAGCCCCGTAACTGCTGTTAGATACAGATGGAGATCGGTGCCCGTACCGGGGGCCGATGCTACCTAGCGGGACTGTGACAGGGTTTTGATTAGTTCGATCAGTTGATTCTTATTCATATTGGCCACGTCCGTTATCTTCTCGCTACGAGCTGCCTCTTGTTGTCTTGGGCCTTTGCCTGCCTTACCCCCTCCCTGGGCCCAACAGTCTCGCCGTTCGTGTTCAGGTTTATTACAGTTTCTACATCTCCTTCTTGTGTCTTTCCGAGGCAATGTGCATTCGTTACGCTTGTGCCCAGGCTTATTGCAGTTAAAACAGACTTCCGTCTCTTTTGCTGCAGCTACCTGTTCCTCCAAGGCGGCCACCTTAACTTTCTGCTGGTTGTCCACCTCGGTCGCCCATCTGATCAATTCATCAAAGGTCTGCATGGTGACCAGTCCAGTTTTTGGTATGGCCTGATGGGCACCACTCAGCCCTTCCTTGTACATTTTTAAGAATGCCAAATTGTCTCATTGTGGTACTATTAGACCTGAGTGGGCTATGAAGCTAGTCTACTTCCATTCTCTTTAGTCAAGGGCGGACTCGCCTTTCCCCTGACTAATTCCCATGACTAGTCCCCAGCTTACTGGTACTACTCCCAAGACTTGCGTAACAGCGGTCCTAAATGCTGTATAATCCGCATCTCGTTGCTGGTTTGCAGGGGCTACATCTTGACACCATGTCCCGTCCCTGTATTGTTGAGGTAATTGACCCCACATATCTTCGCTCATTTTTGCCCTCACTAGTCCATCAACATCCCGGTTGTAGAAGTTGTGACATATTCTCATTTCTCTTAGTTTCTGCCAGAATATGGCATTACTCTGTCGGGGCTTTAGTTCCGGCAGTATTTGAAGCAACTTCAATTTATCTCCTGGGGGAAAAAATACATAAGTGGTCTTTATCTGAGCTGGTACTGCTGGGATGGCTATGGCGCCTGGGGGTGCCCAGAATAAATTCCACCTTAATAGGTACCGCTTTTACTTCGTCATATGGGGGTGGGATTTCCCCGCCATTATAGTCGGGGTCATATTCAGCCGCTTTTCGGCCTAGAATGTCCCAGTCTATCCCGTCCTCATCTACTCCTTTCACCTCTGATGGCGTTTCAGGAGCTGTTGCCATTACTGGTACTCGGGTACAATTTTGGCACCCGTTTTTGGTCCATATTCGAGTACGTCTACTCAACTCATAATATGCGCGAGCCACTAAAATGATGGCCTTTTCTTCCTTTAATTTTGTTTCTATGGCCCACCATTCTTGTTTGGCTGGTGGGTCGTTCGGTTGCCAATCATTTTTCACCATTTTGTCAATTAATCTTTTATTTTTGTCCACTAACTAGCGTGTCAGAGACCCCACCGGTCCCCACTCGAGCTCTTCCCTTTTCCCGGCCGCCATTTTTGTTCAGGTTATTTATTGTCAGAGGTATGCTTATACTTTACACCAAAGTTAACGCACTACTTGCAACTCATACCACGCCTATACTTCCGCGCGTTTCGCTCGAAACCCGAGACCACTTGACTTATCAATTCAAACCTTTTAGTTCTTTGATTCCAAAGGGGGCAGTGGACACGAGATGGTGTTGCCTTGCCCTAACTGTACGTGGTAATTTTAAAAGTACTCACGTTTTTTGGCTCGGCTGCACTAGCCCGTGCCTCCCGTCCGTGCAGAATCCTGTTCGTGACGCCAATTGATGTGGAGTATTTTAAACTAACACTCGACACATGGTTTTCAGATCGATAGTCAAGTTGTCTTTATTACACCAGTGGGGAGACAATCTGTTCTGTCTTTAGCCAGACTTCTCCAAATCGTTACAGCAAGCCCTACATTTTTATACATTCAAATAAGCATGGCGGCCTCATGCACAATTCATTCCCACAACCTGATTGGATCTTGGCGCGCATGCACCTTCACTGATTGGGTTACATGTCCTAAGGTAAACATGTGTAAGCTGCATACGCAATTATTAGCCCAAACTGCTGAACGCTGATTAAAAGATAACTTGGAAGCATTGTGACCCAGATAACAAAACCCTAAGGGCAGCTGAAGTGCTAGACATCATGTCTCAACTGAGTTGTTTTTAGTCTCAAAGGTCAGTTATCTTGACCACACCTTATGGATGAAGGCCTTTCATGTTAGCAACTGTCTCTCTTACATCATTCTGTGAGCTGCCAGCGACGTTATTTTAACTCTTTCCCCACTTCAGGGAGGTGCTGCCGAAGAAGCCTTGGAAAGTTGCTATAGTGCATCTTGTAGATGGTACACACTGCAGCCATGGTACGCTGGTGGTGGAGGGAGTGAATGTTTAAGGTGCCAATCAAGCGGGCTGCTTTGTCCTGGATGGTGTCGAGCTTCTTGAGTGTTGTTGGAGCTGCACTCATCCAGGCAAGTGGGGAGTATTGCATCACACTCCTGACTTGTGCCTTGTAGATGGTGGAAAGGCTTTGGGGAGTCAGGAGGTGAGACACTTGCCGCAGAATACCTAGCCTCTGACCTGCTCTTGTTGCCACAGTATTTATGTGGCTGGTCCAGTTAAGTTTCTGGTCAATGGTGACCCCCAGGATGTTGATGGTGGGGGATTCAACGATGTCAAGGGGTGGTGGTTAGACTCTCGCTTGTTGGAGATAGTCATTGCCTGGCACTTCTGTGGTGCGAATGTTACCTGCCACTTATCAGCCCAAGCCTGAACGTCGTCCAGGTCTTGTTGCATGCAGGCATGGACTGCTTCATTATCTGAGGAGTTGTGAATGGCGCTGAACACTGTGCCGTCATCAGCGAACATCCCCATTTCTGACCTTATGTTGGAGGGAAGGTCATTGATGAAGCAGCTGAAGATGGTTGGGCCTAGGACACTGCCCTGAGGAACTCCTGCAGCGATGTCCTGGGGCTGTGATGATTGATCTCCAACCACCACAACCATCTTCTTTTGTGCTAGGTATGATTCCAGCCAGTGGAGAGTTTTCCCCCGATTCCCATTGACTTCAGTTTTATTTGGGCTCCTTGATGCCACACTAGGTCAAGTGCTGCCTTGATGTCAAGGGAAGTCACTCTCACCTCACCTCTGGAATTCAGCTCCTTTGTCCATGTTTGGACCAAGGCTGTAATGAGGTCAGGAGCCGAGTGGTCTTGGCGGAACCCAAACTGGGCATCAATGAGCAGGTTATTGGTGAGTAAGTGCCACTTGATAGCACTGTCGATGACACCTTCCATCACTTTGCTGATGACTGAGAATAGACTGATGGGGCGGTAATTGGCCGGATTGGATTTGTCTTGCTTTTTGTGGACAGGACACACCTGGGCAGTTTTCCACATTGTCGGATAGATGCCAGTGTTGTAGCTGTACTGGAACGGCTTGGCTAGAGGTGTGGCTAGTTCTGGAGCACAAGTCTTCAGTACGATAGCCGGAATGTTGTTGGGGCCCATAGCCTTTGCTGTATCCAGTGCGCTCAGCCGTTTCTTGATATCACGTGGATTGAATCGAATGGGCTGAAGACAGGCTTCTGTGATGGTGGGGACCTCAGGAGTAGGCCAATATGGATCATTCACTCGGCACTTCTGGCTGAAGATGGTTGCAAACGCTTCAGCCTCGTCTTTTGCACTCACGTGCTGGGCTCCACCATCATTGAGGATGGGGATATTCATGGAGCCTCCTCCTCCCATTAGTTGTTTAATGGTCCACCACCATTCACGACAGGATGTGGCAAGACTGCAGAGCTTTGATCTGATCCGTTAGTTGTGGGATCGCTTAACCCTGTCTATAGCATGCTGCTTCCGCTTTTTAGCATGCATGTAGTCCTGTGTTGCAGCTTCCCCAGGTTGGGACCTCATTTTTAGGTACGCCTGGTGCTGCTCCTGGCATGCTCTTCTACACTCCTTATTGAACCAGGGTTGGTGGTATTGGTAGAGTGAGGGATATGCCGGGCCATGAGGTTACAGATTGTGGTGGAATACAATTCTGCTGCTGCTGATGGTGCACAGCACCACATGGATGACTAGTTCTGAGCTGCTAGATCTGTTCTGAATCTATCCCATTTAGCACGGTGGTAGTGCCACACAACATGATGGAGGGTGTCCTCAGTGTGAAGATGGGACTTCGTCTCCACAATGACTGTGCGGTGGTCACTGCTACCAATACAGTCATGGACAGATGCATCTGCGACAGGTAGATTGGTGAGGACGAGGTCAAGTAGGTTTTTCCCTCGTGTTGGTTCTCTCACCACCTGTCACAGGCCCAGACTGGCAGCTATGTCCTTCATGACTCAGCGAGCTCGGTCAGTTGTGGTGCTACCGAGCCATTCTTGGTGATGGACATTGAAGTCCCCCACCCAGAGTACATTCGATGCCCTTGCTACTCTCAGTGCTTTTTCAACATGGAGGAGTACTGATTCATCAGCTGAGGGAGGGCGGTAGGTGGTAATCAGTAGGAGGTTTCCTTGCCCATACTTGACCTGAAGCCATGAGACTTCATGGGGTCCAGCGTCAATGTTGAGGACTCCCAGGGCTACTCCTTCCCGACTGTATGCCACTGTGCCGCCACCCCTGGTGGGTCTGTCCTGCCGGTGGGACAGGACATACCCAGGGATGGTGATGGAGAGGTTTGGGACATTGGTTGAAAGGTATGATTCTGTGAGTATGACTATGTCAGGCTGTTGCTTGACTAGTCTGTGGGACAGCTCTCCCAATTTTGGCACAAGTCCCCAGATGTTGGTGAGAAGGACTTTGCAGGGTTGACTGGGCTGGGTGTGCCGTTGCCATTGCCGTAGATGGTGCCGAGGTCGATGCCGGGTGGTCCGTCCGGTTTCATTCTTATTATTGTGTTTCGGAGCGGTTTGTTACAACTGAGTGGCTTGCTAGGCCATTTCAGAGGGCAGTTAAGAGTCAACCACATTGCTGTGGGTCTGGAGTCACATATAGGCCAGACCAGGTAAGGACGGCAGATTTCCTTCCCTAAAGGACATTAGTGAACCAGATGGGTTTTTACTACAATCATGTAGTTTCATGGTTACCATTACTGATTCTAGCTTTTTATTCCAGATTTATTTAATGAACTGAATTTAAATTCCCCAGCTGCCGTGGTGGGATTTGAACTCACGTCTCCAGATCATTAGTCCAGGCCTCTGGATTACTAACCCAGTGACATCTCTCTATATCTCATTTGTAAAATGTAATAGAAACAAATTTATGTAGCGCCTTTCACAAACCCAGGATGTCCCAAAGCACTTTATAACCAATGAAGAACTTTTTTGAAGTGTAGTCACTGTTGTAATGTAGGAAAGATGGCAGGCAATTTGCACACAGCAAGGTGCCACAAACAGCTTTGAGACTACTAACCAGATAACTGGCACAAAATTGGGCTCGGTAGCACCCGTTGTTTGGGTGTTACGGGTGCCATTCAGGGACAAAAATGGCGTCCGCTGCGTGCACACACACTTCTACTGTGAATCACGCCAGACGCCATATTGGTGAAGGCGTCAGCGCGTACGCAGCTAACGTCTGCCAGGAGGATGCAGAACCTGGCATCAATCAGCATGCAACGCAGATCATGACATCAGTCAGCATGCAATGCAGATTTGACACCAGCACTGCCATTTTGGAGCTTAACATTCCAGCCAACGCCCTCTCTTAACCTCACACAGCTGAACACGTGTTAAGCAGCAGGAAGGACCCACCACCAGCGCTATTTAAAGGGATCATCAGCTACTTACAGGTTACTTGCTGGTTGATTTATTCTAGCTGTTGGTACAATTCTACAAGGGTTTGGTGCTTTCCATAGTTCTTTCAAGTTGTAAAAGTCTACAGGGAGTGGTGTGGCAGGTGCAGAAGGACTTTCTCCTGACTTCAAGGCTTCTGCACAAACCAGTTGCTCCCAGACTTGGGCGCACTAGTAGGCCTTCCTCTTGGAATAGAGCATGACTGGGAGAATGAGCAGAGGCCACGCAGAGCAGGACAAGCTGCTAGATGAGGGAGGAGGTCATATCCGCTCAGGGTGTTCAGGGAGCAATTCTCCTACTTCAACCTCAGCGAGGAACAATGTGTGAGACGTCAGCACTTTATTAAGGAGGTCCTCACTGAAATATGTCAACTGCTGCAGTCACAGAGCAGGGCAAGGACCGCATTCTGTGAAGGTGACCGTGGCGATGAACTTTTCCGCGTCTGGCTCCTTCCAGACTATATCTGGAGATTTTAGCGACATCTCACAGTTTGCTGTCCACTGTTGCAGAAGGGAGGTCACTGAGGTTGTCTATTCAAAGAGAGTTAATTACATTTCATTCTGTCTTGCCAGAGACCAGCAGGCAGAGCGAGCACGAGGGTTTTCTAGGATTGCAGGCTTTCCCATGGTGCAGGGTGCCATTGACTGCGTGCACATCGCTTTGCGTGCGCCGCATGTCAACTCTGCCACGTACCAGAACCGAAAGGGTTTCCACTCCCTCAACGTCCAGCTGGTGTGTGACCACAGGCAGCGAATCATGCAGGTCAATGCCCGGTATCCTGGCAGCAGTCATGATGCCTTCATTCTGTGGCAGTCCGCTGTACCAGCTGAATTTCAGCCACCACGCGAAACCAAAGGGCGACAAGGGCTATCCGTTGACGACACGCTTCATGACTCCGGTTCGCAACCATGCACATGTGTGTAGCATGCACACAATGAGAGCCATGCTGCTACAAGAAATGTGATAGAGCAAAGCATTGGCGTGCTGAAAAAACGATTCTGCTGCCTGGACCGCTCTGGAGGAGCCCTGCAGTATTCTGAGCAGGTCTCAAGTTTCGTGGTGGTCTGCTGCATGCTGCACAACCTTGCAATCATGAGAGGTCAGCCCTTGCCACCAGCTATCAGGCGAGCAGCTGAGGAGGAGGAGCATTAGGAGGAGGAGGTGGAGCTGGAGGAGGAAGAGGAGGAGGAGGAGGAAGGGAGCCGCTAACCTAGCCAGCCCCTTTCTGCCAGGGCTGTCCGTGAACAACTAATTTGAATGTGGTACCAGTAACCACAACCCCAATTCCCCATCCACCAACAGTCCCACACTTCTTACCTTCCCTCTGTTACTGACCAAGACATCGTCCTCTTGGCCACAATGCAAAAATAAAAGCCACCACAAAATAAACATGGCAAACAAAACTTATAAATTAAATCATGTCATTTTCCATACACAATTAAACTAATCACCCTTGTGCATTCTCTCAGTGCCTGTCTTCCCTGTGCCTTTGCTTGTCCTAGTGCTCCTACAAAGTGCTACCCCAGTGGCTGCAGCATGGCTGATGGAAGGCTGCTGACTTTCAGTGGGGGAGACTGCAGATGGCCTTGGAGGATGACCTCAAGCAGCTCTGGGCCTAGAAGGCCCGGCATCAGACTGCACCATCTCGGCCTGGGCGGCAGCAGTCTGGGTAGCCTGGCTGACAGACAACAGCAAGGGCACTGGCGGAGTGACAGGAGTGGGTGCACACATGCTGTCATCCTGAGAGAGGACAGCAGGCTCAGCAATCCTAGTAATCTGTTGGAGGACGGATTGTTGGAATGCTGTGACACCCTGCAAGCCCCTTTCAACACAGGTAACCGCAGCCATGATGGCAGCAAGCTGAGTTTGAATGAGACTTTTGATGGAAGCTGCTTATGCTGCAAAGGAAGCTGAGACATTGGCCATCAGATGCTGCAGCATAGTTGGGTCCACAAGTGAGTTCATGGAGTTGGCCACCATATCCATGCTGGAAAGGATGGGCTCCAAGCTCTGCGCAAATCCCTGTGCCAAGTTGGTGCCGGACTCCTCCATGTTCCTTGATATTGAATGGAGGCTTTCTGGCAGGCTTCCCAATGCGGCAAGCATTTCCTTATGTATGTCCATCAGCCTTCTTCTGTAGCTTGACCCATCGAAGTCCTCATCTGAGCCATCTGCAGCTGAACCCGTGTGCGACCTCACCCTCCGGCGAGCTGGCACCTGCGCTATCCTTGCCCCCTACCCTGGCTGCAGAGCATTCATGCCCGGTGACTCACCACATGCAGATCCCACCTCTAATCTATCCTCTAAGATACGCACAGTGTCAGTATCTGAGCGGGTGGCTGCGAGTGTTAAATCAAGTGACGGTGTGTCTTCATCATCATTCTCTTCTTGGTGTTCCTCCACTGCCTGGCCAGGTTGCAGTTTCTGTGTATCTGAAAGATAAAAGGCACAAGGGTGAGGTTGTGGTGAGGAGAATGGGGGTGGGGGGGGGAGTGGGGGAGTAAGAGCTGCATGCTTACATCATCTGCAGCTTGTAAGTCAGAAGAGATTGTGGGATGAGGGGGAAGTGGGATGTGAGAAGGAGGATTAGGTATGAGGATTCCATCATCTTGAATGGTTTCAGCCCTGCCGCTCCCCATGGCCTCAGCAATGGCCATTCCAATAATGGTCAGCACCGTCTCCTCCATGGGCGTTTGGACATGCAGGCGTGCCTGTCCCCCTCCAGTTAGTTCCTGCTGCCTCTGATTGTGCGTCACCTTGTCCGGCAAGAGAGAGGGAAGTGTGTCAGTGAGTGTTGTGCAATCTGTACAGGTGATGTGGCTGTCATGGTTGAATAGCTGGCAGTGAGTTCAAGCTGTGAGATGTGGGTGTGAGTCTTGCAGCAGTGGTAAGTGTGTGAGGGTGAGGTGGAGCATATGAATGTTAGGTATGAGTCCTGATTGATGGAGATTGTTGGTAGGTTAGTGATGGGGGTGTGGTGAATTGAGGAGTGACTGAGGGTTGTGGTGCAGTTGGTAGGATATAGCATTTCAAGATGCATTCAGTGACATTGACCACTCGTGTGAGGTCATTGAACTTCTTGCGGCACTGCGTCCAAGTTATCGGGCTAGACCTCCACGGCTATCGCCTCCCACTGCCTTTTGACCATGTATCTGGAGGGCCTCCTGGCCCCCTGTGGATACAGGACATCTCTCCTCCTTTCCACCGCCTCCACCAAGACTTCCAGTGCAGCATTGGAAAACCTTGGAGCCCGCTCTCCCAATGTTGTGCCATTCATCAGTGTTTCCCAGGTGAGATTCACTTCCTGCACAACTCCCAGCACCTGCCCCAGCCACAATGCACGTCCTCTTTAAAAGGTGCGGGCTAGCTTTAAGCAGTGCAGGCTAGTTTTAAGAAGGGCTAGCAAGTTACGATTTTGGGCCCTCTGCTGATGCGTGCAGCCAATGAACAGCGCGGTTATCGCTGGCTGCAAGTAAAAATCATGCTAATTAGCAGGCAGCACAAAGATGGCGTGCTGCCTGCATTTCAAACAACGGGCGCAGGTTAATCGTGCATCGCAATCCCCGCGCCTTTTTTTGGGGGCTAGCCAATTTAACCCCCAACCTGTTTTTTAGTGATGTTGGATGAGGAATAAAAATTGGCCAGGAAACCAGGTAGAACTCCTCTATTCTTCTTCGAAAAGTGCTGTGGGATCTTTTACATCCACCTGAGAGAACAGACGGGGACTCAGTTTAACATCTCACCCGAAAGATGTAGCACTCCAACAGTGCAGCGCTCCCTCAGTACTGCACTGAAGCGTCAGCCTGGATTATATGCTTTTTTATATATATATATATATATATAAATGACCTGGATATTGGAATACAGAGTAGAATTTCTAAATTTGTCGATGACACCAAACTTGGGGGTGTGGCAAACAGTGAGGATGATACCAATCGACTGCAACAGGACATAGATAGGCTAGCAGAATGGGCAGTCAAGTGGCAGATGGAATTTAATACAGAGAAGTGTGACGTGATGCATTTTGGCAGAAGGAACAGGGAGAGGCAATATACACTTAATGGCACAGTTTTAAAGAGTGTACAGCCTTATCACCGGCCTTATCGCCATATCCCTTGATGCCCTTATTAGTCAGAAATCTATCGACTTCTGTTTTGAATATAGCCAATGACTGAGCCTCCACAGCCATCTGGGGTAGAGAATTCCAAAGACTCACCACCCTCTGTGTGAAGAAATTTCTTCTCATCTCAGTCCTGAATGGCCTACCCTTTATCCTGAGGCTGTGGCCCCTGGTTCTAGACTCCCCAGCCAAGGGAAACATTCTCCCAGCATCCACCCTATCAAGCCCTGTAATAATTTTGTATGCTTCAATGAGATCCCCTCTCATTCTTCTGAATTCAAGAGAATACAGGCCTAGTTTACTCAATCTCTTCTCATACGACAGTCCCGCCATCCCAGGAATCAATCTCATGAACCTTCATTGCACTCCCTCTATGGCAAGTATATCCTTCCTTAGGTAAGGAGACCAAAATTGTACACAGTACTCAAGGTATGGTCTCACCAAGGCCCTATATAATTGGAGTAAGACTTCTTTACTCCTGTACTCAAAGCCTCTTGTAATGAAGGCCAGCATACCATTTGCCTTCCTAATGGCTTGCTGCACCTGCACATTCACTTTCAGTGACTCATGTACAAGGACACCCAATTCCCTTTGAGCATCTGCATTCCCCAATCTTTCACCATTTAGGAAATACTCTGCCTTTCTGTTTTTTCTACCAAAGTGGATAACTTCACATTTATCCACATTATAATCCATCTGCCATGTTTTTGCCCACTCACTGAGCCTGTCGAGATCCCCTTGAAGCCTCTTCACATCCTCTTCACAACTGACACTGCCACCTAGCTTTGTGTCATCAGCAAATTTGGAAATGTTACATTTAGTCCCCTCATCCAAATCATTGATATAGATTGTGAATAGCTGGGGCCCAAGCACCGATCCTTGTGGCACCCCACTAGTCACAGCCTGCCATCCTGAAAAAGACCTGTTTATCCCTACTCTTTGTTTTCTGTCTGTTAACCAATTCTCAATTCTTGCTAGTATATTACCCCCAATTCCATGTGCCCTAATTTTGTTCACCAACCTCTTGTGTGGGACCTTATCGAAGGCCTTCTGAAAATCCAAATACACCACATCTACCAGTTCCCCTTTGTCTACTCCACTAGTTACATCCTCAGCCATTGTATGTCCACCTTCATACCTTTTAGTGTAGTCTCCCAATCTACCATGGCCAACTTGTCCCTCATACCCTTGTAGTTTCCTCTGTTTAGATTGAAGACCTTAGTTTCAGATTGGACTACATCACTCTCAAACTTAATATAAAATTCAATCATATTATGGTCACTTGTCCCTAAAGGCCCCTTTACCACAAGATTATTGATTAGCCCTTTCTCATTACACAGTACCAGATCAAGAATAGCCTGTTCCCTGGTTGGTTCCTCCACATACTGATCCAGGAAGCCTTCTCGCATGCATTCCAAGAATTCGTCCTCCACACCATTAGTGGTAATTTGATTTGCCCAGTCAATATGTAGATTAAAGTCCCCCATGATTACCGTATTGCCCTTGTTACATGCACTTCTAATCTCTTGATTAATACCGTGCCCTACATTACCACTACTGTTAAAGAGCTGGTTAAAGAGGAGATTAACGCAATAGTAATGAAGGATATTAGCTCTGATGATGTGGAATCTGTATGGGTAGAGATGAGAAATACCAAGGGGCAGAAAACGTTAGTGGGAGTTGTATACAGACCCCCAAACAGTAATGCTGAGGTTGGGGATGGCATTAAACGGGAAATTAGAGATATGTGCAATAAGGGCACAGCAGTTATCATGGGTGACTTTAATCTACATATAGATTGGGCTAACCAAATTAGTACCAATACTGTGGAGGAGGAATTCCTAGAGTGTATACGGGATGGTTTCCTGGACCAATATGTCGAGGAACCAACTAGAGATCAGGCCATCTTAGACTGGGTATTATGTAATGAGAAAGGATTAATTAGCAATCTTGTTGTGTGAGGCCCCTTGGGGATGAGCGATCATAATATGTAGAATTCTTCATTAAGATGGAGAGTAAAGTAGTTGACTCAGAGACTAGGGTCCTGAATTTAAATAAAGGAAACTATGATGGTATGAGGTGCGAGTTGGCTAGGATGGATTGGGGAGCATTACTTAAAGGGTTGACGGTGGATAGGCAATGGCAAACATTTAAAGATCACATGGATGAACTACAGAATTTGTTCATCCCTGTTTGGCATAAAAATAAAACAAAATAGGTGACTCAACCCTGGCTAACAAGGGAAATTAGGGATAGCATAAGATCCAAGGAGAGGACATATAAATTGGCCAGAAAAAGCATCAAACCTGAGGATTGGGAGCAGTTTAGGATTCAGCAAAGGAGGACAAAGGGATTAATTAAGAGGAGGAAAATAGAATACGAGAGTAAGCTTGCAGGGAACATAAAAACTGACTGTAAAAGCTTCTATAGATATGTGAAGAGAAAAAGATTGGTGAAGTCAAGCGTAGGTCCCTTGCAGTCAGAATCAGGGGAATTTATAATGGGGAGCAAAGAAATGGCAGACTAACTAAATACATACTTTGGTTCTGTCTTCACAAAGGAGGACACAAATAACCTCCCAGAGATGTCGGGGAACATAGGGGTAAAATTGAGTCGCGCCCCATTTGGGGCGCTAACCTCGCCGGGGCGCGACTTTTAGCGCCCTGAAAAAATTAGCGGCCCCGCGCCGGAACTTCAGTGGTTGCGCCCCAAGAGGGAAGCGGGGCACCACTGGAAGCACCCCGCATCCCTCTTGGGGCGCTGCGAGGGAATATCCTGGCGCTACGTGCCGCAGCGCCACGCGCTGCGGCACGTCGCGCCGCGGTATTGCAGGCCTTCCTCCCCTTCTTAAAGGGGAGGGACCCTGCGCAGCGCGAACCGGGGCCCAGCTGGGCCCCCAGGGATCGGGAGTGCCGGCAAAAGAGCCCGGCACTCAAGAGAAGTGCCGGGCTCTTGGAGCGCAGCCGGCACTTCACGGTGGGGGGGCTTCACGGGGGCCAGGGACAGCAACGGGGGCAGGTGCTGGCAGGCGGCCAGCAACAAAAATGGCCGCCTGCCACCTCCCCTTTAAATATCGCCGCCCCGGTCGCACGTACGCCTCCCTGAACCCGTCGGACATAGCGTCTGGCGGTAAATCAGGGGGCGCGACTGAAGATCACGGCCGGGGCGCGAGCGGGGTGCTGCGCACGGCGATGATGTCATCGCCGGCGGCGCAGCGCCACAGGGCGCTACCGGCTGCCGCCGCTGCTAACCTCCCGCTGAATTTTTCGGGAGGCGTGGGCGGCGCTGCACCCGGGCGTTAGCTGCTTTACGCCCCATTAGCGCCCTCTTAAGGCGCTAACGGGTGGCGCAAGCAGCTGAATTTTTCCCCCATAGGGTCTAATGAGAGGGAGGAACTGAATGAAATCAGTATTTGTAGGGAAATGGTGTTACGGAAATTGACGGGATTGAAGGCCGATAAATCCCCAGGGCCTGATAATCTACATCCTAGGGTACTTAAGGAAGTGGCCCTAGAAATAGTAGATGCATTGCTGGTCATCTTCCAGAATTGTATAGACTCTGGAATAGTTCCCATGGATTGGAGGGTAGCTAATGTAACGCCACTATTTTAAAAAGGTGGTAGAGAGAAAACCGGGAATTATAGACCGGTAAGCCTGACATCGGTAGTGGGGAAAATGTTAGAGTCCATTATAAAAAATGTAATAGCAGAGCACTTGGAAAACAGTGACAGGATCGGACAAAGTCAACATGGATTTACAAAAGGTAAATCATGCTTGACTAATCTACTGGAATTTTTTGAGGATGTAACTGGTAAAATAGATAAAGGAGAACCAGTGGATGTGGTGTATTTGGACTTTCAGAAGGCTTTCGATAAGGTCCCGCATAAGAGATTAGCATGCAAAGTTAAAGCACATGCGATTGGGGGTAAGGTACTGACTTGGATAGAGAACTGGTTGGCAGACAGGAAGCAAAGAGTTGGAATAAACGGGTCTTTTTCCGAGTGGCAGGCAGTGACTAGTGGGGTACCGCAGGGATCGGTGCTAGGACCCCAGCTATTCACAATATATATTAATGATCTAGACGAGGGAACTAGATGTAATATCTCCAAGTTTGCAGACAACACAAAGCTGGGTGGGCGTGTGTGCTGTGAGGAGGATGCAGAGAAACTCCAGTATGATTTGGACAGGTTGGTTGATTGTACAGATGCATGGCAGATGCAGTATAATGTGGATAATTGCGAGGTTATCCACTTTGGTGGCAAAAACAGGAAGAAAGATTATTATCTGAACGGCAATAGATTGGGAAAAGGGGAAATGCAATGAGACCTGGGTGTCCTTGTGCACCAGTCGCTGAAGGTAAGCATACAGGTACAGCAGGCGGTTAAGAAGGCAAATGGTATGTTGGCCTTCATAGCGAGAGGATTCGAGTACAGGAACAAGGATGTCTTGCTGCAGTTGTACAGGGCCTTGGTGAGACCACACCTTGAGTATTGTGTGCAGTTTTGGTCGTTCTTGCCATGGAGGGAGTGCAGCGAAGATTCACCAGACTGATACCTGGGATGGCAGGAATGACGTATGAAGAGAGATTGGGTCGATTAGGCTTATATTCGTTAGAGTTTAGAAGAATGAGAGGGGATCTCATTGAAACTTATAAAATTCTAACAGGACTAGACAGACTAGATGCAGGAAGGATGTTCCCGATGGTCGGGGAGTCCAGAACCAGGGGTCACAGTCTAAGGATAAGGGGTAAGCCATTTAGGACTGAGATGAGGAGGAATTTCTTCACCCAGAGAGTGGTGAACCTGTGGAATTCTCTACCACAGAAGGCAGTTAAGGCCAACTCATTAAATATATTCAAGAAGGAGTTAGATATATTTCTTAAGGCTAAAGGGATCAAGGGATATGGGGAGAAAGCAGGGACAGGATACTGAATTTGGATGATCAGCCATGATCTCATTAAATGGTGGAACAGGCTCAAAGGGCCGAATGGCCTACTCCTGCTCCTATCTTCTATGTTTCTATGTTTGGTGGCCTATACATAACACCCACCAATGTTATCCGCCCTTTGCTGTTTCTTAGCTCCACCCAAACTGATTACAGTTCTACATCATGATCTGCCAAGACAAGATCTTTTATCTCTACCGTACCAATCTCATCCTTATTAACAGTGCTATGCCACCTCCTTTTCCTTTTTGTCTGTCCTTCCTAAATGTTGAGTACCCTGGAACATTCAGTTCCCAGCTTTGGTTACCCTGCAACCACTTCTCTGTAATGGCACTTACATCATACCCATTTACTTCTATTAGTGCCATTAATTCATCCACCTTGTTGCGAATGCTACGTGCATTTAGATAAAGTGCCTTCAACTTTGCCTGTTTAATATTTTTCTGCACTTTGACCCTCTTTACTGCTGGCCTTTGTTTCTGCTCCCTACTAGTTTTGCTGACTAATTTTCTAACTTGCACTTCCAGCTTTGTTTCTCTCTGTTCTGGGCCCACACTTAGGTTCCCAGCCCCCTGACAAACTAGTTTAAATCCTTCCCAACTGCACTAGCAAACCCCCCTGCAAGGATATTGGTCCCGGTTCTGCCGAGGTGTAACCCGTCCAGCTTGTACAGGTCCCACCTTCCCCAGAATCGGTCCCAATGCCTCAGGAATTTAAATCCCTCCCTCCTACACCATCTCTCCAGCCACGCATTCATCTGGTCTATTCTCCTATTTCTGCTCTCGCTAGCACGTGGCACTGGAAGTAATCCTGAGATTACTACCTTTGAGGTCCTACTTTTTAATTTATTTCCTAGCTCCCTATATTCTGCTTGCAGGACCTTGTCCCTCTTTTTGCCTATGTCGTTGGTACCGATATGGACCACGACCTCTGGCTGTTCACCCTCCCCCTTCAGAATGTCCTGCAGCCGCTCAGTGACATCCTTGACCCTGGCACCAGGGAGGCAACATACCATCCTGGAGTCACTTCTGCGGCCACAGAAACGTCTATCTGTTCCCCTTATGATAGAATCCCCTGTCACTATTGATCTCCCACTCTTTTTCCTCCCCTCCTGTGCAGCTGAGCCAGTCGTAGTGCCACGGACTTGGCTCTTGCTGCATTCCCCTGAGAAACCATCTCCCCCAGCAGTATCCAAAACGGAAAATCTGTTGGAGAGGGAGATGGACCCAGGAGACTCCTGCACTACCTTCCTAGTTCTTTTACTCTGTCTGGCGGTCACCCATTCCCTTTCTGCCTGTGCACTCTTTACCTGCGTCCAGTTCTGGTCACCACACTTTAGGAAGGATGTGAAGGCCCTTGGGAGGGTGCAGAGGAGATTTACCAGAATGGTTCCAGGGATGAGGGATCTTAGCTACAAGGACAGGTTGGAGAAGCTGGATTTGTTTTCATTAGAGCAAAGGAGGTTGAGGAGTGATTTGATAGAGGTGTACATGATTATGACGGGTTTGGATAGGCTATACGGGAAAAGGCTGTTCCCACTAGTTGATGGTACAAGGACTAGGGGACACAGATTTAGGGTTTTGGGCAAGAGATACAGGGGGGTTGTGAGGAAAAACTTTTTTACGCAGCGAGTGGTGAGGACCTGGAATTCGCTGCCGACGGAAGTGGTGGAAGCGGCGACGCTCAATGTGTTCAAGGGGAGACTGGATAGGCACTTGAGGGAAATAAACTTGCAGGGCTACGGGGATAGAGCGGGGGAATGGGACTGACTGGATTGCTCTACGGAGAGCTGGCACAGACTCGATGGGCCGAATGGCCTCCTTCTGTGCCATTATGACTCTATGACTATGACTAAGTCTCTGGAGTGGGGATTGAACCCACGACCTTCTGACTCAGTGGCGGGAGTGCTACCAACTGAGCCCCAGCTAACAGTTAATAATCCTGATACAAAAAGAAAATACTGCAGATGCTGGAAATCTGAAATAAAAACAGAAAATGCTGGAGATACTCAGCAGGTCAGGCAGCATCTGTGAAGAGAGAAACAGAGTTAACGTTTCAGGTCGATGACCTTTGGAAAAAAGCAGGAAATGGAACAGATTTTTAAGCAAGTGTAGGGGCTGGGAAAGGGGGGAGGGGATGAAAGAACAAAAGGGAAGGTCTGTGATAGGATAGAAGGCAGGAGAGGTTAAGAGACATTGAGAGATATTCAAGGCAAAAGGGGATGGTAATGGGACAGGTTAAGAAACAAAGGATGGCTCTAGATGAAGTGTGAATTGCGCTGGCAGAATGAAAGACAGCTGCCATGTGGGAGAGAAGAAAAAAAGACACAGACAAAAAGTGTGGATAAAAAATATATATACGATAGGGGCCGAGGTTATGATCTGAAATTGTTGAACTTTATGTTGAGTCCAGAAGGCTGTAAAGTGCCTAACCGAAAGATGATGTGCTGTTCCTCGAGCTTACGCTGAGCTTCAGTGGAACAATGCAAGAGGTTGAGGACGGTGAGGTCTGAGTGGGAGTGGAGCGGAGAATTAAAGTGACAGGCGACCGGAAGCTCGGGGTCCCCCTTACGGACTGAACAGAGGAGTTCCGCAAAGCGGTCACTCAATCTGCGTTTGGTCTCCCCAATGTAGAGGACACCGCATCGTGAGCAGCGAATACAGTATCTTAAATTGCAAGAAGTACAAGTAAATCGCTGTTTCACCTGGAAGGGGAGTTTGGGGCCCTGGACAGTGGGAAGGGGGGAGGTAAAAGGGCATGTGTTGCATCTCCTGCGCTTGCACGTGAAGGTGCCGGACGAAGGGGAAGGGGTGTTGGGGGTGATAGAGGAGTGGACCTGTCCCATTACCATCTCCTTTTGCCTTGAATATCTCTCAATGTCTCTTAACCTCTCCTGCCTTCTATCCTATCACAGACCTTCCCTTTTGTTCTTTCATCCCCTCCCCCCTTTCCCAGCCCCTACACTTGCTTAAAAATCTGTTCCATTTCCTGCTTTTTTCCAAAGGTCATCGACCTGAAACGTTAACTCTGTTTCTCTCTTCACAGATGCTGCCTGACCTGCTGAGTATCTGCAGCATTTTCAGTTAATAATCTTGAATCCTTTGAAACAGCCGGAGTTTGCCTATTTCCTTTTCGAAAACCCCGTTCAGCCCACCTGCAACTTTCGCCACGGCGGGGGGGATCCCGCTGGGTCCATGCCCACCACCAGCCGGCATGGGAAATTGGCAGGCATGCCATTCTGTTGGAATCAAAGCTGGCGGCAGGCAAGGGCTGGGAAAATCTACGGTGATCGTCCTTTTGTTAAAGAAATTCTGTCTGAATTGCCCATTTCCCTCAGTTTACTTTATCTTGAGCCCATCAGTTCTGGAGTTCTGCAGACAACAGAAAAATGTAGCTGTTTCCAGCTAATCGAATCCCTTCGTAGAATCTCAGAAAATTTCCATTCAATCTCCTTTTAGTCTTCTCTGAAAGGTCCCAGGACACAAAATCACTCTTCATAGCTCATTCTCTGAGTTCAGGCATTGGCTTCTTCAGGTCCCTCTTTGATAACATGATCCACCTTCTGAAGTATTGGGACCAAAATCAGATGCAACACTCCAGATGTGGTTTCACCAAGGCCATGAGCAAATTTAAAATGACTTTTTCCTTTTAAAATCTAAATATGATACCATTTTCAAGGCAGTCCATCATTTTGCTTGCTTTGTTTATCATGTAGCTGATGGTGTTCGTATTCTGTGTACCAATATGCAGAGATCTAATTCCTGCTCTGGTATCGCTATCATATTCCCACTGAATACATACTCCATATCTTTTCACCACATCTTAATCGCCTTGCATTTGCCACTTTTCTGCCCACTGCTCAGCATCTCTGAACCCTGATCTTGTGCTCGTTGGGTCTCACCGTTTGCCATTGCTGTCAATTGGTGCCATCTGCAAATCTGGACACCTTTGAACCAACTCCAGTCTCTTAACGCCATTTATATAAATGATAAACAGCAGTGGCGCAAATGGCAATCCCTGTGGCGCACCACTAACCGCTGGTTCTCAGCCAGACATCTTCTTTCAACTCACCATTCTTTAATCCAGTTCATCTCCATCCATCCTATACATCTGAACCTTATGCCAAGGTCCTTTATGTGTGGCAGTGTGAAATGCCTTTTTTTTTGTAAATGACATCCATTGTCTCACATACAATACTAAATATACCGACAAAATGTCACCATTTCCATCTAACTCACTCTGGTTCAAACATTGTGGTATCAATGTGCAACCATTCATTTCAGCTCAGAGAGAACAATTGTTTAAGACTGCAGCTGCCTAGCTGAATCCATCTGGACTGAGCAATAAAGAGCTAATAGCTTGGTCAAAGCGGTAGGTTTTAAGGAAGGTCTTAAAGGAGGAGAGAAAGGTGGGAAGGCAGAGAGGTTCAGGGAGGGAATTCCAAAGCTTAATGCCTAGGTGGCTGAAGGGAGTGGAGGGTGTACAAGATGCCAGATCTGGAGGGATGCAGATATCTCAGGGGGGTTGTAGGGCTGGATGAGGTTACAGAGATAGGGTGGGGTGAGGCCGTGGAGGGATTTGAATACAAGGATGAGAATTTTAAAATTGAGGTGTTGCTAGACAAAGGTCAGTGATCACAGGGTTAATGGGTGAACAGTACTTGGTGCGAGTTTGGGTATGGACAGCAGATTTTTGGATGAGCTCAAGTTTATGGTGGGTGAAATATGGGAGTCCAGCCAGGAGAGCATTGGAAAAGTCAGCTGGAGGTAATAAAAGCACGGCTAATGGTTTCAGCAGCAAATGGGCTGAGGCAGGGGTAGAGACGGACGCTATTACGGAGGTGGAAGTAGGCGTTTTTTGTGATGGAGAAGATATGGGATAGGAAGCTCAGCTCAGGGTCAAATAGGGTTGTGAACAGTCTGATTCAGCCTGACACTGGTCAGGGAGGGAGATGGAATTGGTGGCGAGGGAACAAGTTCATGACGGGGGCCGGAAACAATGACTTCGGTCTTCCCAATATTAATTGGAGGAAACTGCGGCTCATCGAGGTCTGGATGTCAGACAAGCAGTCTGACAGCATAGAGGCAGTGGAGGGGTTGAGAACAGTGGTGGTGAGGTAGAGCTGGAGTTGTCAGCGTACATATGGAACCTGACCTCATGTCATCGGGTTATATCACCGAAGAGCTGCATACAGATGAGAAATAGGAGGGGCAAAGTACAGATCATTTGGGGACTCCAGAAGTAATTTTGCGGGAGCAGGGAGAGAAACCATTACAGGTGGTTCTCTGGCTACGACTGGATAGGTAGGAGTGGAACCAGATGACAGCAGTCCCACCCAGCTGGACAATGGAGGAGAGGCATTGCAGGAGGATGGTGTGGTCAACCATGTCAAAGGCTGCAGACAGGTTGAGAAGGATGAGGAGGGATAATGCACCACAGTCACAGTTACAGAGGATGCCATTCATGATTGATTAGGGCCGTTTCAGTGCTGTGGCAGGGGCGGAAACCTGATTGGACAGGTTCAAACATGGAGTTGCGGGAAACATGGCCACAAATTTAGGAGTCGACAGCATGCTCAAGGACTTTGGAGAGGAAAGGAAGGTTGGAGATGGGGTGTTAAACGGGCGACTGATCCGATCCTGTCAGTATCCCGTTGGGCGGGTTAAGTTAAAATGACCCCCCGTGTGTGCGTGTGTGAGGGAAAGCAGCATGTGTATGCAAGAGTGAGTGGATGGCGTGCGGGATAGGGGGGCAGGGTGTACATGAGGGGGAGATAGTGTCCCTGCCATCATTTTATTGGTAATTTGCATCCATGCTTATTGTAAACCCGTTTCCTATTAACAACACGAATATTGTGCTTTAACAGTCTGCAAGCTGACCTTTTCTTCTCAGAGCATGTTTTAACTATATTTGTATGTACCTCAATTGACTCATACTGTCTTGTCCTTCAGTGACCAAGGCAACATTGTGATTCATTCATCACTAGCCCCGGTCTATGTCAGCGACAGGCTAGACTTTATTACCTCATTAAACGGAGATAGTGAAAAAACTTTGAAGAAAAATGCTTTGATGTATTTCATAAAAGGTAATGTTTGCTTTCTGTGGGATTTTTAACTAAACTCTTTCATTTAAAACCACAATTACATTGAACATTCAAAGAAAAGATTGCTATTTCTGAACCAGCCCTGTTATTACAACTTATCTTAAACTCTAGTTATAGGTGTTTGTAAGTACCAGCAGATGGAAACTCAATGCAAAATAATAATTAGTAAACGGCACACACTGTTTAATATGCAGAGGTGCAACCAAGGGATGTGAAAGACTTACAGACTGCTCCACAGCAACAGCCAGCCAATCGAAGAGAGCTCAGCACCACTGTCAGTGACGCACCTACTTTCCCAACATTTTGTCACAGGTTTGAGTATCAGAGCTTGACTTTTGCCT
Source organism: Squalus acanthias (assembly GCA_030390025.1). NCBI lineage: Eukaryota > Metazoa > Chordata > Chondrichthyes > Squaliformes > Squalidae > Squalus > Squalus acanthias. The sequence goes on along the minus strand of CM059429.1, from coordinate 115,971,663 downwards.
GCTACTGTTGGCAAGGGTTACCAACTGTTGGCTTGGCTGCTGGAGAGAATATCTGGCTATTCCTAGATGTTGCAATTTGGAAATAATAGAAAGAAATACTTGCATTTCTATAACACCTTTCATGACCTCAGGATCTCCCAATGCGCTTTACAGCCAATGAAGGACTTTTGAAGTGTCGTCACTGTTGTAATGTAGGAAACGCGGCAGCCAATTTGCGCACAGCAAGCTCCCACAAACAGCAATTTGATAATGACCAGATAATCTGTTTTAGTGTTGTTGGCTGAGGGATAAATATTGGCCCAGGACACACACCACTGTTCTTCTTCGAAATATTGCCGTGGTATCTTTTATGTCCACTTGAGAGGGCAGACGAGGCCGCGGGTATGTACTCAAGACCCTGGAGTGGGACTTGTGTCCACCATCTTCTGACTCAGAGTGCTACCAACTGAGCCACAGCTGACACTGTGGGAAAAATGGCAATGGGAAAAATGCATGCAGCTTGGCTGGTTGCAAGAACTCCTGATGGATGTGAAGAAGCTGGGGGCCAGACAATCCCAACTAATAAGAGTTTTCATGGGAATGAAATAATTCAGAATTGTATTGCAGGAGGGAGAGAAGGAAAGTATGAACAACAGTGATTTCATAAAGAGAGTTAATGAGAAAAAAGAAAGGGGTGGAAAAATGGGCAAACTACCCACCAGCCCCACTAATTCATACATGCTTAGTTCTTTAATGATGAGCAAACCGCTCTTTGCAAATCCCTTTTCTGAACTTTCTGCAGAACAGCAAAATTACATCAAAGAAAACAAAATAAAAATAAAATGCTACGTAAGTCAGACAGCCTATTTCAACTGCAGCCAAGAGCCAAGTAAAGGTCATAAATTTTCTACAGAAGAGCTACTCGTCCCTGCCCCCTCGTTACTGAAGCTCAGGGACATAGATGCAACAAAGCTAAGAGTGCGGCAATGACTGAATTATTAGAGACAGACCTTTTTTTTTAGTCATACATGCCGCCCACCCATCTGCACATCAGAACTGGAGCAATCGTATAATCTGCATGGTACATGCCAAGACTTACACAGACTACGAGGAGAGCAGAAGCTTACATATACAGATAAGGAAAAACTGTTCATTAACCCTTAGGCTGTCAACAGATCCAGGGAGTTTCAGGCTCCCTAGTTCAGCCACTAATATACATAGGCCCTGAAATTGCAGTCTGCGACGTAGCTAAGCAGTGCGCCCCCGACCTCCGAACAAAATCTGCACTTACCTCATGCGAAGCCCCAAGCGAAAACTTGCTTTGAAATGCTATCGAGTTGTGCACAGCCTAGTGGCCCGTGGATTCCGGGGGTGCACCGTTGTGCGTAAACATACCTGGGATCACATGGGGTGGTGCTCCGTTCACTAGCCAATCAAGAAACATAGAAAGCCCCATGTATTATTATGTAGTTACAACTTGTAAGTTAAATGGCGTGATACTAGTTATATTTATTTGACAAGTACAGTACTTGGATTTAAAAAGCACAGGAATACTTTGAGTAAGTACAGTTACTTACTGGGAGACTCTGCAATATTAAAAAAAAAATTAAAACAATCTCATCCCTCAAACCTGAGCCTTTACAGCTGCCTGGTAGATTCTTTTACGTGTTTGTTTTTAATTATTATACAATTTTCTCATCACTCCCTCCCCTTACGCTGTGCAAACAGACTTCTGAGTCTGTTTGCACCAGCCATAAAAATTTCCAGCGTAATTGATGCGCAGTAGATGGTCAATTAGCCCAACCTTCCACCAGCACATCATTTGAACGAGGACTTGAAAGTCGCAGCGGATCATCTGTCTATTCGGAGCTTTACAGATCGCAAGTTCGGGATCTAGCGCAGGCGCAAGTGTATGTGGAAATCCCGAACTTGTGGTCAATTTCAAAGGCGGTATGACAGCGTACTCTCAGAGTACACCATCATACCCACCACAAATTCAGGACCATTCTTTCATTTGTTCCTGGGATTTGGTCAGCACTGGCAAGGCCACAATTATTGCCCATCCCTAGTTGCTCTGAGAAGATGGTGGTGAGCCTTCTTCATGAGTTATTGTACATACAACTGAGTGATTGTGAGGCCACTTGCAGACCACCACATTGTGAAGGAATAAGCCATAAAACCTATTCAGAAAAATACACCATTCTATGAAAGAATTCTGGCCTTATTAAAACATGACAAACTAGGTCTGGAAATCTAGAAACCTGGCTATGAAAATCTGTTACAGCTTTCTGGCTATTGAGATAAGATAAGTTGTTGACACTGAATCAATAACCTTATTGAAACAAAAGGTTGGAGGCTCCGACGGTCTGAATCTTTGGGAGCAGACAATGGTACACCCTGTTAAGGTGTTCTAATTTACACTTCGTAAAAAGACACAAACAGAAGGCCTTGGTAAAAATGACATAAAATAGACGCACCTGCTGTTACACCGTTTTTTATGGTGGGCTTGGGACACCTGGGGTAGAGACATAATTCTGTATTGCTACCAGCTGAGGTGAATGTAAGAATAGCAGGGGTCAGCAGAAAAATGACTAGAGATAATTAGCTTACATCAGCAGAAAACTTCAAAGGAATACCACTGGAAAAGGGTATACATATTGAAGTTTCAAATGGGATATCAGATTCACTGTAAAGGGGCAAAGCGATTCTCAGGCTTCAGAGGCGGCTCTGTAAGTCTACAACTCTTTGTACCTCGGGGATCAACGGTACTGTATTTGATTTTGGTGGATATTCTAAATAAGACTAAGAACTGTAAAACTGTAGCGAAGTTAAGATTTGAGAATAAGGATCTCTGATAATAAGATTGTAAACGCTTTCTCTTTTTGGAACTGTTAATGTTGCGATTGAAACACCTACTGTAATTACATGTCGGTTCTTTAATAAATCTATATATTTTTAGAATTGTCTCACATAATACTTCTGTATCAAACTCGCGAACTCAATCTCTGTACACTCTTTGGTGAGGAGTTGCAGAAATCTGGGGGAGTTTTCCGGACCCTCATAATATCCGGAACGTTACAGTCTAGCTAAACTTATTAAAAGTGCTATCTGGAGGACAGTAACATCTTCAGGTTGTTCCTTTCCTTTAGGGAGAGATGGTCCACACCTTTAGACCCAATTAAGTGTCTTTAGGATTCGGCTACCTCAAACTTTAGTTGAAAGTGAATGTCTGGGGAATATGCCTGATCCGGGGTAGCCCTAAAGGGTCTAGGACTAGTAATTATCTCTTCAACATAAGGTGCATTTGCCTAAGGACATTAGTGAACCAGTTGGAATTTTAGGAAAATGCCTTTTATGGTCATTGTCAGATTTTATTGAATTTAATTTCACAACTTGCCGCAGTTGGATTTGAACTCACAACCTCTGGGTTGCAAGTCAATGCTATAACCACTGTAATATTAACCCGCTAAGGTTTTCCAGCGATTGCTGCGGCCTAACCAGTGGCCACCATCAAAACGGTAAGTTTTTATCTTTATTTTACCTGCACGAGGTGCCAGGTGGAGCAGGATTGCTTTTCCCAGCTCCACAGCACTCCTGAGGCCAGCCCGCGAAAAACCACCAACTCCCGTTTTCCACCCCTCCCGTCCCACGACTTGCTCGAGGACCCCGTCAGCGAGGCCTCTGGCCCAAATTGGTCCAGCTCAAACCGGACAGCTGCCTCTGGGGGCACAACTGGCGTCCGCAGCTCACCAGAAATATGCTGATGAGGCCCGAGCCCCAATTTTGGGTGAGCCTCGGGCCTTTGGCTTTTGACGCATGCTCTCAGCGTGCCATGAATTGCACACATGTAAACAGGCCAAAACGAATGAACCCCAGCCAATGAACACCTAGCTGACTGAAAATCAGTTCGAAAAACTGGCTATCAGCCAATCAGGGGCCTAGAAATGTAAAGACTGACATGGTTACATCTTTCACGCAAGTTTCTCATCAAATACTCAAGCACTAGCTTGAGAAGAGTCCCCTCTTCCTCTGTGCCAGTAGCCCAGTTGTACTTTGGTGCCATGGCACAGCAACAGTTGACAGCTAAGGGAAGTAAAACAAGTAAAAGGGAAAGGAAAGGCCTTGCATTTAAATAGCACCTTTCATGTCCTCAGAACATCACAAAGTATTTTACAGCCAATTAAGCATTTTTGAAGTGTAGTCACAGTAGTAAGGTAGGAAAACGTAGCAAAGTAAATTAGTACCCTTCATCCGCGTGACAGTCAATCTGCCAAATGATTTTTAGCTGCATCAAATAGTTCTGTGTGAGATCATGGGTTCATTAATAAAGACTGTTGCCCAGGACACTTCCCTAAAAATGTTTCGTTCAAATGCACATGTACTTTAGAAACAAACACTGAGAACTCTTGTGAAGGTGCCATGCCTTGGGGTGTAAAGGGCTCCCATGCTTCAGGTACTTTATCACTGTGGGGCCGGTATGTAATTCTGCAATGTAAAACCGTTAAGAGCGTAAGTGTTCCTGAAGGATGTCCCTAGTGGTGAGCTGGGAGAAGCCATTAGGTCCGCAACACGATCCCCACCAGATGTCTGGTACGATGGGACTTTCCTGCTGCGCTATGACTGACACCGTTGAACTTTACAAGTTCAGCTTAATTATAATATTATTAACTATTGAGCGTGAGCTCCAGGCCCTTTAAGCACCTCTCATTGGGAACTTGCCAGTCTAGGGCTAGGAAATAGTATGCTGCTGTAGGACTTAATGCCTGCAGTAGTTTAAAGGGTCGGGCACACATGAAAATCAGCTTGGGAGCAGAGACTGAAAATGTGTTAATGAATAATATCTGTTGGTTCAGAGGTAAGACACAGAACCCCCAGGTTCTCCAAGGCAGCTACGGAAGTGGTGCTGGACCAGGTGAGGCGGAGGAGGAGGCGCTGTTAGGGACAAAGCAGCAAAGGCCCCCCAAAAAATGTCCTCTGTTCCAGAGAAGATTAAGAGGAGATTTAATAGAGGTGCTCAAAATTATGAAGGGTTTTGATAGAGTAGATAGGGAGAAAATGTGTCCACTGGCAGGAGGGTCGATAACCAGAGGACACAGATTTAAGATAATTGGCAAAAGAACCAGAGGGGAGATGAAGAATATTTTTTTATGCAGCAGGTTGTTATAATCTGGCATGCACTTCCTGAAAGGTTGGTGGAAGCAGATTCAATAGTAACTTGAAAACAATAAATTTGCAGTGCTATGGGGAAAGAGCGGGCGAGTGGGACTAATTTGATAGCTCTTTCAAAGAGCTTATCCGTTTGTGCTGTAAGATTCTATGATTCAGTAGAAGGAGATGGCCAAGGCAATGAATGCCAACTGCATGGCAGTATGCACAACAACTCACTGGCACAAAAAGGTTTAATGGCCTTACCAGGCAAGGCAAGGTAAGAGGAATTAGCCACACCTTCCAAGAATGCTCAGTATTAAGTGTGTCTGTCATCTATAACCAACTCCTCTTCACTGTGCCTGAAGCATGGGAGCCCTTTACATCCCAAGCCTCCAGCTGGAAGTGCTCCTTCACTCATTGCCTTGTGTGCATTCACCCTACTGAAAGCCTCGCATGGTTTGTAATTGCTTGGTTCAAGCACAATCTCATCATTTCCGTTATGGTCTGGATGCTGGCACCTGAGTTTCACTGCAGCTCCTGGAAATCCGAGAGCGTTCTCACGTTTTGCGTTCTGTTTAAAGGATAAGACAACTGATGACATCAGAGAGAGATTGGCGATAGGTGGTGGAGCTCCCTTCTACCCACCTTCTACCCACTCACCCCATATGAGGAGGACGCCTTGGAGCTCCTGAGAAGGTAGGCAAGTACATTCAGAGATGGGAGAAGAGAAAGGCAGGTACCAGCTGCAGGTTTATCATGACATTCTGGCTTTTTTTACCTCGTCAGTCTACTGTACCCCAGTTAAACCATCAACAAAGTAGACAGTGAAATACTCACATAAAAGTTATGGTGGGAGATCGGTAGAATCCTCATTGAAATTGTACTCCTAAGTTTTGAAGAAAAAAGAAGAAAGACTTGCATTCAATGTTCCCCCTAATTTTGAATTTGGGTGCGTGGTCCCTTTAACGGGCTGCGCGGCCCATTCAAAGTTACGCGCATGCGCAAAATTTCACATTGTAAAAGCTTGTCCTGGGCTACGCAGGACCGGCAGACATTCGCGCGGCCGCACAGCTTAGAGGGTACGTTGCTTGCATTTATATAGCACCTTTCATGACCTCTGGATACCCCAAAGCGATTTATAGCCAATTAAGTACTATTTCAAGTGTAGTCTCTGTTATAATATAGGAAATGCAGCAACCAATTTGCACACAGCTAGGCCCCACAAACAGATAATGACCAGATAATCTGTTTTAGTGATGTTGGTTGAAGGATAAATATTGGCCAGGACAGTGGGGAGAACACCGAGGAGAACTCCCCTGCTCTTCTTTGAAATAGTGCCGTGGGATCTTTTACGTCCACCATAGAGAGCAGACAGGGCCTCGGTTTAACGTCTCATCTGAAAGAAAGCACCTCTGACAGTGCAGCATTCCCTCAGCGCTAGATTTAGTGGTCTGATTCTGGCAAGAGTATTACCACTGAGCCAAGGCTGACAACTGCATGGAATAAACTAGGAGAAATAGAGAAGACACCTGAAGAAGAAGCAGAACCACTGTGGAGGACTTGTGGGAGGTATAGCCTAGATGTTAAAATCACAGAGAGAGACATAACCAACAGTGGAACTCATTCCAAAGCAAGGAAGTTGCAAGAGTAAACTTAGATAGAGAGCTTGGAACTGCTATTGGTTATTTTGCCGTACAGCTGCAAAAAATTACACATAAGTCCTGATTTTAACCCGGAGAGGGAATCAGGTGGGTGGGGGAGGCGAGTCGGGTGCCAAACCTCCCTGACCTCGACACCGGGAGACCCGGACGATTTTAACTCCCCGCCTTCATCTGAATAGCCCCTGGTCTGTTGCCCGCTCAAATAGGGCAGCAGGAGGCTTGGACCCAAAGGAACTCAAGTATGTCACGGAGAGGGGAGTTTTGGGAGGGTTTCACATTCGGTAAGGGGGAGGGCGGGGCATTTCTGCTGCTCCTGGCCCCACCAGGAAAATTAGCATAATCTGAGTTCTGAATAGAGCTTTGGTATGCTATATTAGGCAGAATCAAGCTGAGGCTGACTGGGGTATGTCGTTCTCAGGTGAACGCAGCAAATGTAGCAGTTGCTGTTGTATTTCTAAAATGCGGTTTACTTACTAGTTGTGATGGCTACTGCAGTAACTGTGTCACCTTTGCATACCTGAAAATAGTATCATAGACAACTCTGTGTTGCTGTTGAATCCTTGGGGGTAAAAATTCACTTGGTTGCGCCTCCCGTTAGCGCCTTAAGAGAGCGCTAATGGGGCGTTAAGCCGCTAACGCCCGGGCGCAGCGCTGTTTGCGCCGCTCGAGAACTTAACTTGAGATTGTGCGGCGACGCTAAAACTTACCGCTGCGACCACCTGCGCGCGCAGATTGTGACGTCATTCCATGGTGCAACGCCCTTGGGGCGCCCCGGAGCGGAAATTGAGTGGCGCCCCCTGCCTTACCGCCTGGCGCTTCCAACGACCGGAAGACTGGAACGTTATCAATCGGTGTGGGGCTGGGGGGGGGCGCTATTTAAAGGGGGCCTCTTCCTGTCTTTTTCTGTGGTCGACATTTATGCACCACTCGTTCTGAGAGAGAGAGAGAGATTCGGAGAGAGAGAGAGAGACTTCTACATTGACTCAACGCTTTGTGAGGTAGTTTTGCCTATTCATCCTAACTTTGTTGCTACTTTAGTTGCTGTACCTCATTACTTTTCTGGCAAAGAGAATATGGGGGCTGCAATGATTGGGGGCGTCGTCCTGCTCCAGCTGAATCGGAGGATAGTGAGACGCAGACAGAGAGTGGCAATGATTGCCAGACGGAGGAGGGCCATCAGGCGCATGTACAGGAGAGCTTACCCTCCCAGGGTATATCGTGAACAGCTCTCCTACATCCATATGTCCGAGGAGCTGTGTTTGCGAAGGCTGCGATTCAGCAAGGAGGTGGTCACTGAGCTCTGCCACCTGCTGCAGCCAGATCTGCAGCCTCAGCTGAGGTCCAGGACGTCTCTGTCGGTGGCAGTGAAGGTCACAGTGGCTTTGAACTTCTACGCCACTGGCTCATTCCAAGCTGCTGTTGGGGACCTCACCAATATCTCCCAGTTTGCGGTGCATCGCTGCATCCGGCAGGTCACCAATGCCCTCTTCAGAAGGAGACGAGACTTCATCTCTTTCCCTATGACCCCAGACAAGCAGCGTGACCGTGCTCTGGGCTTTGCGAGGGTAGCGGGCTTCCCCATGGTGCAGGGCGCCATTGACTGCACGCATGTGGCTTTGCGTGCTCCGCGAGAGAATGCAGAGGAATTCAGGAACAGAAAGGGGTTCCATTCCTTGAATGTGCAGTTGGTCTGTGACCACAGACAGGTGATACTCGCTGTCAATGCCCACTATCCGGGCAGCTGCCACGATGCTTTCATCCTGCGCCAGACTACTGTGGCAGAACTTTTCGAGGCACCGCATCAGCCAGTTGGTTGGCTTCTGGGGGACAAGGGGTACGCATTGAGCACCTGGCTGATGACACCGCTCCGTACACCAAACACCCCTGCTGAGCTGCGGTACAATGAAAGCCATCAAGCAACCAGGAACATTATTGAGCGCACAATCGGCGTGCTGAAACAACGGTTCCGCTGTCTGGACCATTCCGGAGGAGCCCTGCAGTACTCGCCTGAGCAAGTTTCGAACTTCGTAGTCGTGTGCTGCATGTTGCACAACATGGCAATCCTCAGGACCCAGCCAATGCCACCAGGCCTTGGAGCACCACCAGAGGAGGAGGAGGAAGAGGAGGAACAGGACGAGGACGATGATCATCAGCAGCACCAAGGCGGGAGGGCGGCCCACAATGGTCAAACTGCAAGGGCCGTCCGTCAACGACTAATAGCAAGCCGCTTCTAGGGCCCCTGCCATTGCTACAAACACTAATCAACCCAGCACGCAACCCCTAAGCCGGCCAAGGCACCAATAATTCCAACCACCAGCCATGTATATTTTGAATACAGAAACTTATTTATTTTACAAACTCTGTGTGTGTCAATTCCTCATGACAAACTCATAGAAATAAACACAAAAAAACAGTCAATAACATAACTGGTTCTCACAACCTGGAGATAATGTCCAAAACACTAAACAAAAGTTGGACCATGAACCTCGGCCTTTAATAAAAAAATGACCAGCATTTTGGCACACCTCCTACTTTTTGCCCTTCGAGGGTGATCTCCTTCCCTTGCGCACTTCCCCCCTTCTAACCCTACTGCTCCTCCGTAATGGGACCTCAGTGGCTGCAGCAAGGCTGGTGGAAGGCTGCTGCTCGTCAGACCCTGACACTGCAGATGCCCCTGAAGGACGGCCTCGACCACTTCTGGGCCTGGAGGGCCCGGCTGCAGACTGCAACAACTCTGCATGGGCGGCAGCAGTCTGTCCTACAGGCGGTGGCAAGTGCAGTGGAGAAGTGACAGTGTTGGCAGCAGGAATGCTGTCATCGTGAGAGAGGACAGCAACTCCCTGCTCGCCCGACACACTGGCACTCCCACGGGGCAGCACTTCAGCATCCGGAGCAATTTGCCGGAGAACAGATTGCTGGCCTGCTGCGGCGCGGTGACAGCCCCGGGGACATGTGCACGAACCATCGAGGATGGCAGCAGTCAGTGCTCGCGTGGCCTCAATCTGAGTCTGCATGAGAGCAGTCTCAGATGGGTTCCTGGCAGCCAGTGACTGAATTGCAGCACTAAGCTTTAGTGTGACATCCGCCTGTGCTACAGCGAAGTGCTCCACACTCCTTGCCAGTGACTCAATGCATTTGGGCACCCTTCCCACTGCACCCATGAGCTCACTGTGCATGCCCACCGCCTGGCTGTTCATTTCTGCAATCAGCCGCTCCTCCTCTGCGTCCATTGCAGTAGGAGTGTCTGGCATACTCTCCCTCTGGGGAGAAGGCCCCCGTTCTTCCCTCCCCCCCCCATGGCGTTGCTGCAGCCCGCTGGGTCCTGGAGCTTCACCATCATCAGCCCCTTCCCCCCTGCTCCCCTCCGGGGAAGGCGTGTTCCCAGTGTGGGCATGGGCTTCCTCGGGAGAGGGTGGCACTGATGCTCCGGCTTCCTCTTCCTCCTCAGCTGCAGCATCACTCCCAGTGGCAGCTTCAGGGCCCGTCTCCTCAGCTGGTGAATCACCATCTGAAAGCAGGGAGGTACAAGAGTGGCTTTAGCGTGAGGACAGGGTGGCAGTAAGGGAGGAATAAGTGCAGCGAGTTAGCAAGTTGGATTGAAAGTGTCAAAGGCTGGTATTGTGAGGGACAAGTGGAAGGACAGAGGACAAAAAGGTGATGACCTTACCATTGCTGTCCACAATGGGGTCGGCGTCTCCAGTGGCGACGGGACCGATCACCCGGCTTGCCACAATCCTGTGGACGCGCTCCTCCAGATCGCTGAGGGGTTGCAGCTGAAGCCGCCCTCCACCCGTCCGTTGCTGCTGTCTCCGATTATGAGCCAGCTTAGCCTGCAAGAAAAAGGACAGCATCTGAGTAAATATACAGCCATGGTCTTGCCTGATGTGCCTCCCATAGGTGAATAGCCCTTACAATATACAGCCATGGTCTTGCCTGATGTGCCTCCCATAGGTGAATAGCCCTTACTGTATGCAAAGTGTGGAATGTGTGTGTGTGTTTGATGAAAGGGCCATAGGTGTTGGATGAGTGTTGTGCATTGGGGTTTTAAGACCCTCTGGCCATAGAGTGAGGTTGAGATGGAGGGATGGAGAGGTATTGAGAAAAAGCCACTCACCCTGACGACCCGAGTGAGGTCGTTGAACTTTTTGCGGCATTGAACATGGGTCCTGGGCACCATGCTCCTGGAGGAGACGCTCTGAGCCACCTCCCTCCACACTCTTCTGAACTCGCGTGGCAAAGGCCTCCTGCCACTCTCTGGGAACAGCATGCATCGTCTGCGCTCCACTGCGCCAACCAGAGCATCCAAGGCCCGCTCGGTGAAGCGATGAGCGCGTTCTCTCACCCTCTCCATGCTTGGCAGCAAAATGGATTACAGGTCTCTCCAGGCTGAGATTCAAGGCTGCAATGAGCAGGGTGTGGCTGGGGAGCAAGTGGCCCCCCCCCGCTTTAAGAAGTGTCCGGCGCCATTGTGTCTGTGTTCCCTCGCTAACTGGCAGCAGCTGCGCTGCGCTCGTGCGCTGAGTTAGCGCCTCACTCCTTGGCCTTTGCGCCTTAAGAGAGGTGTGCAGCGCCTGCTTTAGCGCTCCACTCACCTCCCGGGGCGGTAAAAGTGAAGTTTCCTGTCAGTGCCGATAATTAACGCCAGGCGCTAATATTTGCGTCCGGACGATATTTGCGCCCCAAATGGGGCGCGACCTAATTTCTACCCCTTGATGTCTGGTAGGCCAAGAGTTAAATGGGTTTCGACCGATACTGCACTGTATTCGAGCTGTTGGCAAAATACATTTTAATCATTTTAATCAGGTTGATTGATGCGGGACAACTTGAACAAGGCAAATACAGCATGATATATTGAACCCTAGAGATGCAAAACTGAATTCTGATATATGTCCTACATTTATTGTGAGCAGTGTAACATTGGGATTAGCCAGTTAATCATCCCTATCTTAACAGGCTGTCAGATACACACTAATCATTCCTTCAAGACAGGGTCTCCTCCACTTTAAATTTGATAATAAATGCCAAAACAAATGTAGAATTGGGGATTCTAAAACAGTGATTGTTTTATCTCCTCTCGCTAAAATAATGACTGATACTGTATAAACCCTGATCCGAGCTGTCACATTCACCATTGTGATTAGTTTCTGCATCTCTTTTTGTTACTGAAGTTCACTCAGCATATTGGAATTCCTCTTTATACATGTAAAATGCATTAAATTGGCACTTCTTGTTCAACACACCCTCAGGAGCACACAATTTTCGGTGCATTTATTTTGGGAGAAGGGATTAGTTACAACGTACACAAGAGATCAAACTACTCAAAACACACCTGTGATAATTCAGCTGAGTCTTTGTTCGTGAGCCAACAAGACTCTTAAATGGGCTCAGACAGGCATTTGGTGGAAACCCTAATACAAAAGCAAAATACTGCAGATGCTGGAAATCTGAAATAAAAACAGAAAATGCTGGAAATACTCAGCAGGTCAGGCAGCATCTGTGGAGAGAGAAACAGAGTTAACGTTTCAGGTCGATGACCCTTCGTCAGAACTGGAAAAATTTGGAGATGGAACAGGTTTTAAGCAAGTGCAGGGGCAGGGAAAGGGGGGAGGGGAGGAAAGAACAAAAGGGAAAGTCTGTGATAGGATGGAAGGCAGGAGAGATTAAGAGACAAAAGGAATGATGGTGCAAGGCAAAAGGAGGTGGCAATGGGACAAGTTAAGAAACAAAAGATGACTCTAGATTAGACACTTTACAGCCTTCTGGACTCAACATCAAGTTCAACAATTTCAGACCATAACCTCTGCCCCTATCTTTTTTTTCATTTTTTTTTCTCTCTCTCACATGGCAGCTGTCGATCATTCTGCCATTGCCATTTACACTTCATCTAGAGTCATCTTTTGTTTCTTAACTTATCTGATTGTGGGATCGCTTAGCATGCTGCTTCCGCTTTGGGGAGGGAGAGAGAAACACAAGCTAAAGAGAGAGAGAGAGGAACACAAACTGGGGAGACAGAGAGAAACACAAGCTAAAGAGAGAGAGAGAGAGAGGAACACAAACTGGAGTAAGGGGGAGTTTGTCGGCCTATGATGTGAGCTGTTGTATAATGTGTTTTGTTTCGGGAGCCAGGCAGCTTTGGTGCTTCTCTCTGAGGACTGAGCCTCACCTCCCTGAAGCTGGGCTTCAGTGGTTGGGGGTGCGAGTCAGTGAATTGAATTAGGTTTGGTTTTGGTTTTAATTATTATTTTTATAACTTGCTGTGTACTGTAAAAAGTCATGAAAGTCTACAAAAACTTTAGTTGGAAGTTACTTCTGTCGATGATGTTTTTGTTGAATCAGCGGTATTTACTTGGTGTTTCTCATTGCGGTCGACACTGTGGAAGCATCACAGAAGTAGTTTTTATTTAAATATCACTTATCCTTAAATCTTTCTATTCTTTTGTGTTCTTTGATTTATAAATTATGTTATTCATCTCACTGTAAAACAAAATGTCATATTTTATTCAGGTTTTAGTGATACTGAGACACTCAACTAAGGTAAATGCAATAACATTTGCAAACAGTGGCAGATGTCATGTGATTAAATGTTGTGTGATTAAGCATCACATGAGTGGTGTCACGTGATCGAATGCCATGTGATCGATTGTCACGTGATCAAATCTCCAGGAATACATCAAACCAGAGTTGGCAACCCTAATCTGGCGGTAACAAAGGCATGGATAAGGGAACAAAGTAGATTAGCAAGAAGTTTAAGTGGAGTCAGTAGGGCTGATGTTCTGACTGCAAGCTCCTGGCCTTGCCCTGCCGGTGATTGTCCAATGTACGGCTGGTGGGCAAGACTCCGTGCGAGGGCATGTATTTGGGAACTCGGCCCTAAATGGTACATGCTCCTAATTCTCACATGCTACAGACACGTATTCAAAACCACTTGAGTCATTTTTTACCATAGATTTCTGATCTGTCTTGCGACATGGTGCAAAAGGAATTCTCTTTAAGTATTATTCATAAGTGCAGTTGGAAAATCCCTATGGCTATCATTGGCAAGAATGACAATTCCGATCTGGGCGATGTCAAAGAATATTTCATAATTTCTGTTTTGTGCTAGATAAGAGGCAGAACCCCAGTGCTCATTTTTTATTAAAAATTGAGGTGTACACATTTTCTCAGGCCATGGTACATCATGTATCCTATATTACAAATTGCATGGCGTTTACAGATTCATATAGTAAGGCTCTTACACAGTTCTGTACATTTGGGTGACATTACTCATTGCAAGGCTGAGATCCATCCTTGACAGGGAGCTTAGAGTGGGCAGGAAGAATAAGTCATAGGCCTTGCTAGCCATTGGATTCGAGCAGCACCTGGTCCCTGGGGGTGATTACAATGGCAGTAAAGTGCTAGAATCACCCCCTTCCTCAAATGCTGTCAGCATCCTCAACACATTCAATCATTGAGCCTTAGAGGATACTGATGGTGTAACCCTTTCATTTCCATGATGATTGACATGCAAAAAATAGAAAAAATATAATAACGGGGCTGAAAATATCAGTGAAATCAGGAGCAAAATTAGGAGTGAAATCTGGAAGCACTTCTTAATAAGAATATAACATACGAACTAAGAGCAGGAGTAGGCCATATGGCCCCTCAAGCCTGCTCCGCCATTCAATACGATCATGGCTGATCTTCTAAATCGCCGAATCCCCCACCATCAACATCCTGGGGGTCACCATTGACCAGAAACTTATCTGGACCAGCCACATAAATACTGTGGCAACAAGAGCAGAACAGAGGTTGGGTATGCTGTGACGACTGTCTCATCTCCTGACCCTTCAAAGCCTCTCCACCACCTACAAAGCACAAGTCAGGAGTGTGATGGAATACTCTCCACTTGCCTGGATGGGTGCAGCTGCAACAGCACTCAAGAAGCTTAACACCATCCAGGACAAAGCAATTCATTTGATTGGTATCCCTGCCTCTGGACTCAATAGCCACCCCCTCCATCACTGGTGCATATGGCGGCAGTATGCATGATCTACAGGATGCACTGCAGCAGCTCAGTAAGGTTACTTCCTCCCTCCCCTGCAACCTCTACCGCCAAGAAGAACAAGAGCAGCAATGTTGTGGGAAGGACATCAGTTCCAAGTCACACACCGTCCTGACACGGACGTAAATCATCCTTCCTTCATCATCGCTGGGTCAGAATCCTGGAACTCCCCACCATTGTGGAAGCACCGTCATAAGGACTGCAGTGGTTTAAGAAGGCCCACCACCACCTTCTCAAGGGCAATTAGGGATGGGCAATAAATGCAGAGGGCTGTGGATGCTCAGTCGTTGAGTATATTCAAGGCTGAGATCGACAGATTTTTAGACTCCAGTGGAATCAAGGGATATGGGGATCAGGCGGGAAAGTGGAGTTGAGGTAGAAGATCAGCCATGATCTTATTGAATGGAGTAGCAGGCTCCTGTTCCTATTTCTTATGTTGTTGATACAGCTTTGCCAGCGAGGCCCGCATCTCAAGAACAAATAAAAAAATTCTCAAGCATCTCAAGAAAGACACAGCATCCCACAGTAATACACAACTGGTAGTAATGTCATGAGCAGCAAACATGATAAAAAAGACACACTGCCCCAGTAATTTCCTTTGAACTATCTTGGCATCATCATGAAAGCAGAATGGTTGCCATTATAATCCAGAGGGCTGGATTAATGATTCAGAGACATGAGTTCAAATCCCACCACGACAGCTGGGGATTTTAAATTCAGTTAATTAAATAAATCTGGATTAAAAAGCTTGGGGGAAAAATTGAGTCGTGCCCCTTTTGGGGCGCTAACTTCGCCAGGGCGCTACTTTTAGCTTCCCTGAAAAAATTAGGGCCCCCACGGTTGATTTTCCCAGGTAGCGCCCGAGAGGGAGGAGGGGGGCTACTGGAAACGCCCCACGTCCCTCTTGGGGCGCTGCGAGGCAATATCGCGGCGCTACGTGGCGCTGCGGCACATCGCACCGCGGTACTGCAGGCCTTCCTCCCCTTATTAAAGGGGAGGGGCCTGGCGCAGCGTGTCCCTGCACCCAGCTGGGCCACCAAGGATTGGGAGTGCCGGCAAATGAGTCCGGCACTAAAGAGGAGTGCCGGGCTCACGGAGAGCAGCCAGCACCCCGCGGGAGGGCTTCACGGGGGCCGGGACAGCAGCGGAGGCAGGTGCTGGAAGGCGGCCAGCAACAAAAATGGCCGTCCACCACCTCCCCTTTAACTAGCGCCGCCCCGGCCACAGGTAGGCACCCCTGACCCTGGCAAACATAGTGTCCGGCGGTAAGTCGGGGGGCGCTACTGAAGATCGCGGCTGGGGCGGGAGTGGGGCGCTGCACACGGCGATGATGTCATCGCCGGCAGCGCAGCGCCGTGGGGTGCTAATGGTTACCGCCGCTGCTAACCTCCTGCTGAATTTCGCGGGAGGCGTTGGCGGCACCACGCCCGGGCGCTAGTTGCTTTGCGCCCCGTTAGTGCCCTCTTAGGGAGGCGCCCTTACAGGAGGCGCAAAGCAAACACATTTTTCCCCCCTAGTATCAGTAATGGTGACCGGATTGTCGTAAAACCCATCTGGTTCACTAATGTCCTTTAGGGAAGGAAATCTGCTGTCCTTACCTGGTCTGGCCTATATGTGACTCTAGATCCACAGCAATGTGGTTGACTCTTAACTGCCCTCTGAAATGGCCTAGCAAGCCACTCAGTTGTAACAAACCACTACGACAGAGTCAACACTGTGGGAGTACCTTCACCACAAGGGCTGCAGTGGTTCAAGAAGGCGGTTCACCACCACCATCTCAAGGACAATTAAGGATGGGCAATAAATGCCAGCCTTGCCAGTGACGCCCACATCCCGTGAACAAATAAAAAAAACATTTCAAGGAGTTTTCATGCAGGCAAAAGGGCGAAGACACAAAGCCAAACCAGATTCATACTGACACAGGGAAATACAATTCCTCTCTATGCTTAAACGGGTTGGAAGAATGACCTTTAAGATGTGGACTATGGTACTCAGGAAGCCACATTAACTTCTGTTTTTTTATTCGTTTTATGGGACGTGGGCGTCGCTGGCAAGGCCAGCATTTATTACCTATCCTTAGTTGCCCTTGAGAAGGTGGTGGTGAGCCACCTTCTTGAACCGCTGCAGTCCGTGTGGTGAAGGTACTCCCACAGTGCTGTTAGGGAGGGAGTTCCAGGATTTTGACCCAGCGACGATGAAGGATCGGCGATATACTTCTAAGTCAGGATGGTGTGTGACTTGGAGGGGAACTTGCAGGTGGTGGTGTTCCCATGTGCTTGCTGCCCATGTCCTTCTAGGTGGAAGAGGTCGCGGGTTTGGGAGGTGTTGCCGAAGAAGCCTTGGTGAGTTGCTGCAGTGCATCTTGTAGATGGTACACACTGCAGCCACGGTACGTCGGTGGTGCAGGGAGTGAATGTTTAAGGTGGTGGAAGGGGTGCCAATCAAGCGGACTACTTTGTCCTGGATGGTGTCGAGCTTCTTGAGCGTTGTTGGCGCTGTACTCCTCCAGGCAAGCGGAGAGTATTGCATCACACTCCTGACTTGTGCCTTGTAGATGGTGGAAAGGCTTTGGGGAGTCAGGAGGTGAGACACTCGCCGCAGAATACCTAGCGCCTCTGACCTGCTCTTGTTGCCACAGTATTTATGTGGCTGGTCCAGTTAAGTTTCTGGTCAATAGTGACCCCCAGGATGTTGATGGTGGGGAATTCAGCGATTGTAATGCCGTTGAATGTCAAGGGGCGGTGGTTAGACTCTCGCTTGTTGGAGATAGTCATTGCCTGGCACTTCTGTGGCGCGAATGTTACCTGCCACTTATCAGCCCAAGCCTGAACGTCGTCCAGGTCTTGTTCACAGAATCACAGAATCCCCACAGTGCAGATAGAGGCCATTTCGGCCCATCAAGCCTGCACTGACACATACCCCACCCTATCCCCGTAACCCCACGTATTTAATCCCCCTAACACTAACGTTCAATTTATCATAGCCAAATCAACCTAACCCGCACATCTTTGGACTGTGGAAGGAAACCGGAGCACCCGGAGGAAACCCACGCAGACACGGGGAGAATGTGCAAACTCCACACAGACAGTCACCCGAGGCCGGATTCGAATCCGGGTCCCTGGCGCTGTGAGGCAACAGTGCTAACCACTATGCCACCGTGTTGCCACCGAGTTGTTGTATGCGGGCATGGACTGCTTCATTATCTAAGGATTTGTGAATGGTGCTGAACACTGTGCAGTCATCAGTGAACATCCCCAGTTCTGCGATCACCCATAAATTTACCTTCAATTGTATGCATTGGTTGTATTGTGGATGGAGGGTCAGCTTTAAAGCAAACATCTACATTACATCACCATGGGTTCAGTTGTTGTACTGTAAGACGAGCTTTTGTGTTCTGTGTCTAATGATTGATATAATCAATCAATGGAATCAGAGCCAGAGATAGAATTTAGCTTTGAAGAAGTTTCATAAACTTTTTCAGAATGTGCATTGTATCCACTTTTAGTGTTGATTCTTTCTTTCCCAGTTGGAGATCATGCTAACCTCACAAAGGGGATTTTGGCCCCGATATTTACGGGGAGGGAAAACCTGGAAATGCCGGGAATGTGGACTTCCTGCCGAATTTAATGGCAGGACCTCATTAGATTGAAAGGCAGGCTGGCTGTCAGGCAGGACAGTCAGTGGTAGAAGGCCACAGCCGGGGCCTGTTGGGGTGGTCCCTGGCAATCAGAAAAGATCGGGGCATGCTGCGGGCAGGGTGAAAGTTCGTGGGAAGGGAGAGATCGCCAGAGGGAGTCGGTTGATCACGGGGAGGGAGAGATTGTCAGGGTGGAGGGCTTGGCCGATCGTGAAAGAGAAATCATGGGGGGTGGTCGGCCAATTGCGGTGAAGGAGAGATCATGGGGAGGGAGAGATCGCTAGGGGGAGTCGGCCAATCGCAGGGAGGGAGAGCTTTCCAGTGAAGGAGAGATGGCGGGTGGGTCGGCCGATCAAAGGGAGGGAGAGATGGCGGAGAGGTCGGCCGATCATGGTGAGGGAGAGATGGCGGAGAGGTCGGCCGATCATGGTGAGGGAGAGATGGCGGGGTGGTTGGCCGATCATGGGGAGGGAGAGATGGCGGGGTGGTTGGCCGATCATGGGGAGGGAGAGATGGCGGGGTGGTTGGCTGATTATGGGGAGGGAGAGATGGCGGGTGGTTGGCCAATTATGGGGAGGGAGAGATGGCGGGGTGGTTGGCTGATTATGGGGAGGGAGAGATGGCGGAGAGGTTGGCCGATTATGGGGAGGGAGAGATGGCGGAGAGGTTGGCCGATTATGGGGAGGGAGAGATGGCGGAGAGGTTGGCCGATTATGGGGAGGGAGAGATGGCGGGTAGTTGGCCAATTATGGGGAGGGAGAGATGGCGGAGAGGTTGGCTGATTATGGGGAGGGAGAGATGGCGGGGTGGTTGGCTGATCAAAGGGAGGGAGAGATGGCGGAGAGGTTGGCCGATTATGGGGAGGGAGAGATGGCGGAGAGGTCGGCCGATCATGGTGAGGGAGAGATGGCGGGGTGGTTGGCCGATCATGGGGAGGGAGAGATGGCGGAGAGGTCGGCCGATCATGGTGAGGGAGAGATGGCGGGGTGGTTGGCCGATCATGGGGAGGGAGAGATGGCGGGGTGGTTGGCCGATTATGGGGAGGGAGAGATGGCGGCAGAAGATTTGCTTGAGGGCCCAGGGGGAAGCACTTCTGCTCCTCCTTGCCCACAAGCAGTGCTGGAAAAGTACTTACCTGCTGGATCTGGCAGCTGCACCTCTCTTTCGCTGCCAGGTTTCCCGAGCCCTGGGAAACTCGGCCCGCAGCCGTTAAATTCAAATGGCTGCTAAAATCTGAGGAGCGAAGCATCATTTAAATATTATAATTACCTACCCGCCTCTCCAGAGTGGGTTACTGGAATGCCCCCAAACCCGCCCTGGTTAAAACGGAAGTAGGCACGTTTGGGGCGGGCGGGTTGGGGTCAGATTTCACATTTTTACCGATTTAACCCCCACCGACCCTCTCCTGCCCATCGTGGCGGGGGTTAAAATTCCCCCCTTTATCTCTTCGTGTCAACTGTGACTAAGAATGAGAAAATAACAGAAATTGTAGAACGTAGGCCATTCAGCCACTTGACCCATTCCATTAGATCATGGCTGATCTGTACCTCAGCTCCATTTACCCATCAAATTAAAAGAATAGGTAAAATGGATTACTTACTCAACAATAAAATATTGGAAGTATTTAGAAACACTGGACGTCCTCCTCCTCTGCATCCTCCTTCCCCCCCAAAATAACTGCTTATTACTACAATGTTATGTGTTGACAACTTTACAGATCTGAGATAGTCGAAGAGATCAAGAACCATCCGTTTTGGGACTCATGGGTGGAAGCCATTCTTGTGACATCAATATTCAATAGTAGGCTGAGGGTTCATGTCCAAAGGAACTCTGGCCACCTAAATGGAGGTCTGCTCGAAAATCCCACAATTTTTGTCTCACTATTGCCTCGTTTAAACAGAGCAGTAATGAGATGAAAATCAGCCTTCTGAATTTTTCAGTCTTCAAAGGAGGTGTCTGAAAGATGATCTTACAGAGGTACATAAGGTACAGAGGTAAGTGGTATGGAAAAGGTAAATCTGAGAAATTACTTTACATTAAATTGTGAGTGCAGTACAAAGACAGCGATTTAAAGTAGGGGAAGACAAATTTAGGAAAACCTTCTTCCCACAAAGAGTGATCAACACATGGGAGGAGTCCCAGATAGAGGAGTGGGGGACAAAATCCCTGGAATCATTTAAGAAACAATTGGGGTTGCAATAGGAGGGGATCTAAAAGTCATTCTAGATGGGTAAACTAAAACTAGCTGAATGGTCTACCTTATCTGTAATTATCTTGTGATACAGCACCTTAAATGCAGTAAAAAGTTCAGGGGAGAATTAACAGAGTTGTTCAAAATTATGAAGGGTTTTAATGGAGTAAATAATGAGAAATGCCCAACCATCTTCAGCTGCTTCATCAATGACCTTCCCTTCAACCTAAGGTCAGAAATGGGGATGTTCGCTGATGACTGCAAAGTGTTCAGTGCCATTCGCAACTCCTCAGATAATGAAGCAGTCCATGCCCGCATGCAGCAAGACCTGGATGACATTCAGGCTTGGGCTGATAAGTGGCAGGTAACATTCACGCCACAGAAGTGCCAGGCAATGACTATCTCCAACAAGCGAAAGTCTAACCACCTCCCTTTGACATTCAACGGCATTACCATTGCAGAATCCTCCACCATCAACATCCTGGGGGCTCACCATTGACCAGAAACTTAACTGGACCAGCCACATAAATACTGTGGCAACAAGAGCAGGTCAGAGGCTAGGTATTCTGTGGCGAGTGTCTCACCTGACTCCCCAAAACCTTTCCACCATCTACAAGGCACAAGTCTGGAGTGTGATGGAATACTCTCCACTTGCCTGGATGAGTGAAGCTCCAACAACACTCAAGAAGCTCAACACCATCCAGGACAAAACAGCCCGCTTGATTGGCACCCCATCCATCATCTTAAACTTTCACTCCCTCCACCACCGGCGTACCGTGGCTGCAGTGTGTACCATCTACAAGATGCACTGCAGCAACTCGCCAAGGCTTCTTCGACAGCACCTTCCAAACCCGCGACCTCTTCCACCTAGAAGGACATGGGCAGCTGGCGCATGGGAACACCACCACCTGCAAGTTCCCCTCCAAGTCACACACCATCCTGACTTAGAAGTATATCGCCGATCCTTCATCGTCGCTGGGTCAAAATCCTGGAACTCCTCCCTAACAGCACTGTGGGAGTACCTTCACCACTCGGACTGCAGCGGTTCAAGAAGACGGCTCACCACCACCTTCTCAAGGGCAATTAGGGATGGGCAATAAATGCTGGCCTTGCCAGCGACACCCACATCCCATAAACGAATTTTAAAAAATGTTTTCCAGTGGCAGATGGTTCTGTAATCAGAGGACATAACTTTAAGGTAATTGGCAAAAGAACCAGAGGCGAGATGATGAGAAAATGTTTTGCGCAGTGAGTTGTTATGATCTGGAATGCACGGTGTGAAAGGGTGGTGGAAGCAGATTCAATAATAACTTTCAAAAAGGAATTGGATAAATACTTGAAGGGGAAAATTTGCAGAGCTATGAAGAAAGGGCAGAAGAGTGGGATGAATTGCATAGCTCTTTCAGAGAGCCAGCACAGGTAAGATAGGCCAAATGACCTCCTTCTATGCTGTATCATGCTATGATAAATATCCAAGGGCACTTAACAGAGGCGAGAACATATGTTGAGAAATAGTAGAAGTGTTGGAGGAGGTGACTGAAGGCATGGCCAAAGAGACAGGTTTTGAGTAGGCTTTTGAAGGTGGGGAAGATAGGCAGCAAGATGAAGGGGTTTAAGGGGCAAGTTCCAAAGTGTAGCCAAAATGGCTGAAGCCTCTGCCTCTAATGGTAGAGCAGAGAGAGAGGTGAATGCAAAGGAGGCAAGAGTCAGAAGAGTGGAGGGCACATGCTGGTATACAAGGCTAGAGGAGCTTCCAGAGGGAGTGAGAGGGCAAGAGCATGGAGCAATTTGTAAATGAGGATGAGGATTTTGAATTCCCAATACACTGGGAGATGGGGAGCCACTGAAGATTGTTGAGAGCAGGAATTATACAGAATAGTTTTGGGGGGGGGGGTGGGGGCTGGAATGTAGATGATGGCTTTTGGGCAAGTTACTGTTTAGGTAGGATAGAGTATAGGAGGTCAGTGAGGGCAGCATTGGAGAAGTCAAGCCTGGAGATGATGATGGTGTAGATGGGGGTTAGGTAAGAACAGAGATGCATAATGTTGCAGAGGTGCAAGTAGGGTAAATAAAGCTGCATATTGTTGGGCTCAGCATAAGGAAGCACCTGGAGGCAAGAGGAGTTAAAGTTGGGGGGCTAGGATACAGAGGAGGATAGGGTGCATAGTTTTTGGTGGGAGCCGAACAAGGTGGCTTCAGTCTTACTGGATGCTGAGAGGTTGTTTCCTTTGGCTGGAGAGTCGAGGACTAGGGGGCAGAGTCTCAGGATAAGGGGTCGGCCATTTAAGACTGAGATGAGGAGGAATTTCTTCACTCAGAGGATCGTGAATCTTTGGAATTCTCTACCCCAAGGGGCTGTAAATGCTGAGTCTTTGTGTATATTCAAGGCTGAGATAGATATACTTTTGGACTCTAAGGGAATCAAGTGATATGCAGATAGGGCGGAAAAGTAGAGTTGAGGTCGAAGATCAGCCATGATCTTATTGAATGGCGGAGCAGGCTCGAGGGGCCGTATGGCCGACTCCTGCTCCTATTTCTTATGTTCTTTATGTTCTTACTGATGTTATGTTGAAAGACTTTCTGGTATACTCGTGACTTGATGTCAGTCAAGGAGTGAAACAGCATATTGCTGAGTATAGGTTCAAGGCTGGTGTCAGAGAACGAGAGATGCGTGGCATCAGCATACATATAGAGCCTGACCTCATGCCTAACAGTTTGCTGATATCAGCAGGAGGCAGTATGTAGATGAGAAACCTCTGGAATGTGCCTTTTTATTTTATTTTACTTGTTTTGTTTGCAGCCAGAATGTCCCTATCCTCCCGTACACATTATTACAAGAGCACGGCTCTTTTGTGGACTTCCCGTTGACATTTTTCTTTATTATGTACCTTTTGGGTTTATTCTGTTTGAATCTCCGAACCCTTTCTGAATTTTCTTGAGACTTTACTGTTTTCTGGCTGCATTGGTCTAGAATTAACTGATAGGATGGTACTTCCCTCAACAATTTGTTGTCCAGTCAACATTAAATGACTGGCTCCCTGCCATCAAGCACTATAAGTAGCCACAGTGTTATTGGAACCATATGCTCATTAACAATGTTGGCGTTGAGTCAGCAACTGCTGTCCGAAACTCACATTATGCTCCAGACAATGGGACAGTGTAGGATCAGTCTAGGCATAGGAAAAAAACATTTTTTTTCATGCAACTAAGAATGTAAAACTGTTAGAAACACTACTCCCCCACCCTCTTTTCATTCTCCTTGCCATGTCTGAGTGTTTAAGGATATGAACTAACATTAATCAATATCTTTGTTGTCAGGGTTGTGATTGTACTGCGGTGCCAGAAAAGGGCTTATTGGAATATTTTTAGTGCACTGATTCTTCGAGACTAAAAAATAAAAGGGCCATCCTTCTTGGCACTGGTCGCAACTACTAGCTTTGGCTGTTTGAAGACACAGCACTT
This sequence comes from Squalus acanthias, assembly GCA_030390025.1. Taxonomy (NCBI): domain Eukaryota; kingdom Metazoa; phylum Chordata; class Chondrichthyes; order Squaliformes; family Squalidae; genus Squalus; species Squalus acanthias. Next base: position 115,947,544 of record CM059429.1, on the reverse strand, counting down.
TCCTACAATAACCGTCTCTATAGAGAACTCAGAACAATGAGCCAGAAACTCTGCATTATATCACATGGCATGTGTAAAATGAGCTAAACGCATCAAAAATCAACAGTTAATGTTAGGCTGTGTTTTTGACTTCACTCTAAAATTAACTACCCTCTTTTTAATTTACTGCTGTTCAATAAATTTCATTCCCATTGTAAATTTTAACTTGTTGCTTTTTGGCGCTCTTCTGTGTCGCTAACTCATGAAAACCTACAATTGGTTTAAATTTATCTGTTCTTAGTTCACCGTATGGAAATTATAAATGGGAGACTGCTACTTTATAGCTTAGGAAGGCTTCAAAGTTGTTTGAGTAAAGGCCAAAGAGTGTAAATAAAGATAGGGAAAAAACTGCAAATGTTAGAAATCTGAAATTTAAAAAACAAAGAAAATTCTGGAAATAAACAGCATGTCAGTCGGCAGCTTTAAAGAAAAAAGACAAGTTAACATTTTGGATATAAACTGAAAACATCAGAGCAAGGGCAGATACTAGTGTATTTCCAGCATTTTATGTTTGTAGCCCTGATCTTAACCTAGCCCTTGTCCATTGGAGCCTTGGTCAGACCCACCAGCTGGAGTATTGCATTCAGTTCTGGACAACACACTTCAGGAAGGATATATTGGCCTTGCAGTGGGTACAGATTTACCAGAATGATACCCGGAGGTTAATGGGTTCAATTAGAAGGACAAGTTGCATAAACTTGGCTTTTATTCCCTTGAGTATAGAAACCTGAGGGGTGATCTGATCGATATGTTTAAAATGATAAAAGAATTTGATAGAGTAGATAAAGGAAAACTATTTCCTGTTGTGGGGTATCCAGAACAAAGGGGCATAATCTTAAAATTAGCACTAGGCCATTCAGGAGCGAAATCACAAAGCACTTTTTCACACAAAGGGCAGTAGAAATCTGGAACTCTCTCCCCAAAAGCGTGTGGATGCTGGGGGTCAATTGGAGCTTTCAAGACTGAGATTGATTAATTTTTGTTGGGTAAGGGTATCAAGGGAAATGGAGCAAATGCAGGAAAATGGAGTTGAGATCAGATCAGCCGTGACCTAATTGAATGGCAGAAGAGGCTGGAGGGGTTGAACGGCCTCCTCCTGTTCCTACGCTTGGCAGAATGAGGCAGGTTCGAGTAAAATCAATGGAATGTAAAATTGGGCAGGGGGTAAAATGGGTGCCTGACTCGAATCCGCCCTGTTCTGGCCAGGCGGACCTATAAATAGAATAAGATATCTACAGACATGGGAGACATACAGGATCGGAAATACATAGCAGCAAATGCTGCAGACTCAAAATATGAGAGTCACCTTTCATTGATTGTTTGAACTTCAAAAGCAACAGTTGAGTGAGTGTGCACAGACAGGGTCTGTAACTTCTCATTAATCTGATATGCCAAAGCTCAGAAATGCCCCATCATTCTGAGCTGTTTCCATTATAATCTTTGTTGCCTTATGGCTGACAATTGCTGTTGAGTTAGAGCCTGAGGAATCTCAACTTGGGGATAAAATAGGTGTGGTATGTTTGGACTGGCAACTGTCAGATGGAATGTCAGAGAATGGGATTTTGTTCCTGGTACTTTCACAATCCAAGACTGATATTTCATACCAGCAAAATTAAAATGTGTGTTGTGCAGCAAGTTACATATGGGCATGTAACTGGTCTTGAGGGGGGGTGGGTGGGGGGGTCCGTGGAAAAGAAAATCAGGCGGGGTGTAAAACGGGCTGCTGATTCACTATTGCCTGTTTTGCGAAATTGCCCAAGATCAGTTTCACCCCCAGTATACCAACTTGACTCAGTGGGTAGCACTCTCACTTCTGGGTCAGAAGATTGTGGCTTCAAGCCCCACTGTACATTTGAACACATGGGGGGATTTTCGGCAAGAGGGGCGTCTCCCGATTGTCCGCCGTAACTCATAGAGCAGCGGACACCCCAGAAAACTGGCAGGGTTTGCACAGAGGTTAAGGCAGATGAGCTGGATTGAGATCCCCTGCGGTAATTCATCCCTATGATCTAGACTGACACTTCAGCAGGACTGAGGGAGTGCTGCACTGCTGGAGGGGCCTTCCTTGGGATGATATGTTAAACTGAGGCCCTTTAGGCTTTCTCAGGTGGATGTAAAGAATCACAAGGCACCATTGACAAACAGCAGGAAGTTCTCCTGATGTTCCTGGTCAATATTAATCCATTGTTTGCTGTTCCCCTCATTCCTCTGCTGTTTGTGGGATCTTGCTGCATATAATTTGGCTGTCAGGTTTGCTTTCATAAAAAATGACTACACTTCAAAATTAAACCATTAATTGCAAAGCAATTTGAGACATCATGAGGACATCATAAGATGTTATATAAACACACGTTCTCCCTCTCTTTCCTTTATGTGGTATTACATGGTGGAAGGAGCGAGCCTTTGCCTCAGTGGTAGTATTCCCACCTCTTTCAGAAGGTGGAGGGTTCAAGCACTGCTGTGTTCAGTGAGTGGAGACTGGAATATGGTCTCTAAATACTGGACTGACATCCAGCGAGGTACTCGCGTCCGGACAGAGTGACCACTGGCTGTATTCCTGCCTCTGAGTCAGAAGTCCCGGCGAGCGGGGAGGGGAGTGGGTGTCAGTCTGGAGTAAGGCCCAAACCTGACCCTTCTGACTCAGGGGAGTCAGACACAGAGAGACGCTGGGATAGGCAAGGATCTTCCTATAGTTCTCATCCCACATCAATGGCTCTGAATACTGGATTGACGTCCAGCGGGGAACTTGCGTCTGATGGGTGCTGGTAGTTCCCCACTCCCCTGCCCCATTGTAAAGGGTGGGTGGGGCTCTTTACCCTTGGTTGCAGCCCAACTAGGAGCAGGTACTCCAAAGATAAAAACCCAGAGGAAGGCAACCAGGAAGCACCCCAGCTCCTCTTCCTCAGTTAGAGAATCTCGGGAGATGAGTTAAGACCTGCCCGAGGGCACAACACAATAGATGGTGAATAACTCCTGATAGTTTGTACTATGTAAAGTGTTCCTGAATAGGCTAAAACTTGCTCAAGGAGATCCGTAGGATAAGTGGAAAATTCCTCCAGGTATACTGAACAGAAAGGCCTGCAATCTTCACGGCTTTTAAACATGTTAAAAAGAAGCAATGGGAATACCCTATCTAGTACAAAAAAACAGGTGGGTTCTGTACTGAATCTGAATCCCGACCAGAACCCGCCTCCAACCCGCCCACTTCCGGTTTTAATGGCGGCGGGATGGGAGGGCTGGTAGCCAACCCGCTGCCAGGAGGCGGGCCACTCATTTAAATATTATAATGAGGATAGAAGCCTCTGATTTAAACTCCATTTTGAATTTAGCAGTGGCTGGTCGGGATTTGCAGGCCTCGTGAAACCCGCCAGCTAATGGAAGGTGAGGACTGCTGGATCCAGGAGGTAAGTGCCTTTGCACTTAGCTCCTGGATCCAGCGTCCCTACCTAACCCACCCCCTGCGCCAGAGACCCCCCCCCCCACAAGGCCTCCGATTCCCCCACAGGCCTCCGATCCCCCCCCACGAGGCCTCCATCCCCCACAGGCTCCTCTGGCCCTCCAATGTTGTCTGCCTCCCCCCCAAGCTCCTCCTCCCCCCACTGCTCCTGCTGACTCCCCCCGCCACCCCATGCTCCTCCTGGCTCTCCGGTGATGCTCCGAAACCCCCCTCTCCTCCGGCCCCCGATCTGTTGCTCCGGCCCCCAATTTGGCGCTCCAGCCTCCGATCATTGGCGACACGCCCCCCCCGCTCCTCCGGCGCCCAATCGTTCACTACCCCCTCCCCCGCTCCTCCGGCCCCCGATCGTTCACTACCCCCTCCCCCGATCGTTCACTACCCCCCCCCCCCGCTCCTTCGGCCCCCAATTGTTCACTACCCCCTCCCCCACTCCTCCGGCCCCCAATCGTTCACTATCCCCTCCCCCGCTCCTCCGGCCCCCAATCGTTCACTATCCCCTCCCCCGCTCCTCCGGCCCCCAATCGTTCACTATCCCCTCCCCCGCTCCTCCGGCCCCCAATCGTTCACTATCCCCTCCCCCGCTCCTCCGGCCCCCAATCGTTCACTATCCCCTCCCCCGCTCCTCCGGCCCCCAATCGTTCACTATCCCCTCCCCCGCTCCTCCGGCCCCCAATCGTTCACTATCCCCTCCCCCGCTCCTCCGGCCCCCGATCATTCACTACCCCCTCCCCCGCTCCTCCGGCCAGCGATCATTCCCTAAACACCTCCCCCCCCCCCCCCCCACTCCTCCGGCCCCCAATCGTTCACTACCCCCTCCCCCGCTCCTCCGGCCAGCGATCATTCCCTAAACACCCCCCCCCTCCCTCGCTCCTCCGGCCCCCAATCATTCACTACCCCCTTCCCTGCTCCTCCGGCCAGCGATCATTCCCTAAACCCCCTCCCCCGCTCCTCCGGCCCCCGATCGTTCACTACCCCCTCCCCCGCTCCTCCGGCCCCCGATCGTTCACTACCCCCTCCCCCGCTCCTCCGGCCCCCGATCGTTCACTACCCCCTCCCCTGTTCCTCCGGCCCCCAATCGTTCACTACCCCCCTCCCCCGCTCCTCCGGCCCCCGATCGTTCACTACCCCCCTCCCCCCGCTCCTCCGGCCCCCGATCGTTCACTACCCCCTCCCCTGTTCCTCCGGCCCCCAATCGTTCACTACCCCCTCCCCCCGCTCCTCCGGGCCCCCGATCGTTCACTATCCCCTCCCCCGCTCCTCCGCCCCCCGATCGTTCACTACCCCCTCCCCCGCTCCTCCGGCCCCCGATCGTTCACTACCCCCTCCCCCCGCTCCTCCGGCCCCCGATCGTTCACTACCCCCTCCCCCCGCTCCTCCGGCCCCCCGATCGTTCACTACCCCCTCCCCTGTTCCTCCGGCCCCCAATCGTTCACTACCACCTCCCCTGCTCCTCCGGCCAGCAATCATTCCCTAAACACCGCACCCCCCCCCCCGCTCCTCCAGCCGGCCCCATGCTCCTCCGGCTGCCCTCGCCCCCCGGGCCCCCATGCGATCTCTCCCTTCCTCCTCTCTGCGGCCTAGTACCACAGGCCTACCCGCCCGCAGCCAGCCAGCCTCTGAAGCTGGCTACGGGTGGGAAACAGAGGTTTCCCATGCAAATCAGGCCCATTAAATTTGGTAGGGCCTGCGGGAAACCCGTTCTCCTGGGTTTCCCGACGACTCTGGAGTCCCCGCCCCTGCCATATCCAACCTGCCTCCCCATTAAAATTCAGGTCAGAGAGTCAGAGAGAGAAACTGAGACAGAGAGAGAGACACAACGATTACTTTATGATCGTTAGACTACAACATTTGTGTTTTAATTTTTTTTCTGTTGTACACTAGATTTACTAATGCAACACAGGTGGTGTGATGTAAGTGAAAATGTAATTGTGATGAAAGTTGAAGGTATGTCCTCTAATGGTCTTGTCTGTTCTTTAAAACTACACCCTTCCCTGTAGCTTTAAATCCAAGAAGTCATCTGGGTTCAGGTCAGCTGGAAGATCTGTGAGGGACTCCAGATATTGGTTTGAAATTTGAACTACATCCAGGTATCAACAGCTGTGTTTGTTGAATGATGTCAGAGTGGTGATCTTCCTGTGCCTTCAGACATGAAGGTGTGACTCAGTATCCTGGAACTGGTATCATACTGATGTTCAAAGAGGTAGGGGGAGAAATTCGGTATCGCCCCGTTTGGGGCACTATTATCGGCTGGGCGCAAAGTTTAGCGCCCGGCGCTAATTATCACCTCCGAGTACAAAATTGGCCTCTATCGCCCCTGGAGGTGATTTGAGCGCTAAATCAGGCGCTATACACCGCTCTTAAGGTGCTAACGTCGAGGAGCGAGGCGCTACCTCAGAGCGCTACTGAAGCTCAGGTGATGTTAGTTAGCAATGGAACACAGACAGACTGGCGCCGTCCAGTTCTTAAAGGGGAGGGTCCATGTTGCTGGCCAGCCACACCCTGCACATTGCAGCCTTGAATCTCGGCCTGGAGAGACCTCCAAAGCAATTGTGCTGGAACCAATAATGGATAGGCCCAGGGAAAGAGCTCAGTGCTTCAGCGACCAGGCCTTGGTGGCTCTGGTTGGTGCTGTTGAGCGACGACGGGCAGTGCTCTACCCAGAGAGTGGCAGGAGGCCATTGCCCCGGGAGTACTGAAGAGTCTGGAGGAAGGTGGCTCAGCACGTCTCCTCGAGGAGCCTGGGGCCGAGGACCCACACCCAATGTCAGAAGAAGTTCAGCGACCTCACTCGGGTGGTCAGGGTGAGTGGCTGCTTTTCAATACCTCTACATCCCGCCAGCTCAACTTCACTCTGTGCCCAGAGGGTTTAAAAACCCCAAATGTCCAACACTCATCCAAGATCTATGGCCATCTCATAAAACACACACGCACATTCCACACCTTGCATACATTAAGGGCTATTCAACTATGGGAGGCACATACGGCAAGCACATGGCTGCACATTCACTCAGATGCCGTCCTTTTTCTTGCAGGCCAAGCTCTCTCATAACAGGCGGGAGCAGCAACGCACGGGAGGAGGACCGGCTGACCTTCACACCCCTGACCGATTTGGAGGCGAGAGTGCACAGGATCGTTGCCAGCCAGGTCATAGGTGCCATGGCCACTGGAGAGGTCGACCCCCTTGGGGACAGCAATGGTATGTTCATCAGCTTTCTCTCCTCTCTCATGCCACTTGCACCTCACAACACCAGCATTTTACACTTTCAATCCAACTTACTGTCTCCAATCCTTGCTCCCTTACTGCCACCCTGTTCTGACGCTAAAGCCACTCTTGTACCTCCCTGCTTTCAGGTAGTGAACCACCAGCTGAGCAGCCTGTCCCTCAACCAACCAGCGGCAGCGATGCCCCAGGCGAGGAGGAAGAGGAAACTGGAGCCTCACCGCCTGCGTCTCCCGAGGGAGCCCATTCCAACACTGGGACCACGCCTTCCCTGGAGGGGAGCAGGGGGGTAGGGTCTGATGAGGGCAAAACTCCTGGACCCAGCGGGCTGCAGCAATGCCATGGGGGTAGGGAAGCTCGGGGGCCAGCTCCCCGGAGGGTGATTAGGCAAGCAAGTCCTGCTGCACAGGACTCAGAGGAGGAGCGCGTCATCGTGGAAATGAATAGCCAGGCCTTGAGCATGCACACTGAGCTCACGGGTGCAAAGGCAAGGGTGCCCGAAAGCATGGATCAACTGGCTAGGAGTGCGGAGCAGTCCGCTGCAGCACAGGCCGACACAACGCAATGGCTTAGTGCTGCAATTCAGTCATTGGCTGGTGCCATCCAGTCTCAGACTGCTCTCATGCAGTCTCAGATTGATGTCACGCAAGCACTGACTGCTGCCATTCTCCCTGGGTCAGCCACATTGCCCCGGGGCTCTCACGGTGCCGCAGCAGGCCAGCAATCTGTGCTCCAGCAGATTGCTCCGGATGCTGAGGTACTGCCCCTTGGGAGTGCCAGTGTGTCGGTCGAGCAGGAAGGTGCTGTCCTCTCTCAGGATGACAGCATTCCTGCTCCCACCACTGGCACTTCCCCATTGCACTTGCCACGGCCTGCAACACAGCCAGCCCAGACTGCTGCCACCCATGCAGAGTTGGTGCAGTCTGCAGCCGGGCCCTCCAGGCCCAGAGCTGGTCGAGGGTGTCCTTCAAGGGCATCTGCAGTCTCTGGATCTGACATTCAGCAGCCTTCCACCAGCCTTGCTGTAGCCACTGGGGCCCCATTACGCAGGAGCAGTAGGGTGGGAAGAGGGGAAGTGCGCAGAGGATGGAGATCACCCTCGAAGGGCAAACAGTAGGAGGTCTAAATAAATGGTGGGAATGTTTGTGGTAAAGGTCGAGATTCGTGTGATTACATTTGTTTACTGTTTTGCTGTTTTTCTCCAGCTTGTGAGAACGAGTTCTGTTAGTTCATGATTTGTTGTGTTGGTTTCTAATTGTTTGTCCTGAATAAATGACACACACAGAGTTTGTTAAATAAAAAAGTTTTTGTATTCAAAATTTACATTTTTGGTCTTTGGAATCATTCCAGCTTTAGCCGGCAATAGTGGGTGCGGGTTGCTTTCCATGATATTGTTCTCCATGCGAGGAGCCATCTTCTGAGTAGGGGCCTAGAAGCAGCTTCTTATCAGCCGTTCACGGACGGCCCTTGCAGTGGCAACATTGTGCGTCTCCCTCCCACGTTGGTGCTGCTGCTGATCCTCCTCCTCCTCCTCCTCCTCCTCCTCAGGTGGTGCACCAATCCCTGGTGGCATTGGCTGGGTCCTCAGGATTGCCAGGTTGTGAAGCATGCAGCGCACAACTATGAACAGGGAGACTCACTCAGGCGAGTACTGCAGGGCTCCTCCTGAGTGGTCCAGACAGCGGAACCGTTGCTTCAGCACGCCGATCGTCTGCTCAATTATGTTCCTGGTGGCGCTATGGCTCTCATTATACCGCAGCTCGGCAGGGGTGTTGGGGTTATCATCAGCCAGGTGCAGAGTAGATAACCCTTGTCCCCGAGGAGCCAACCACTTGGCTGATGCGGTGCCTGGAAAATGTCTGGCACACCAGTCTGGCGCAAGATGAAAGCATCATGGCTGCTGCCAGGATAGCGGGCATTGATGGCGAGTATGAGCTTTGTGTGGTCACAGACCAACTGCACATTTAGGGAGTGGTAGCCCTTGCAGTTTCGGAATACCTCTGCATTTTTATGCGGTGCCCGCAATGCCACATGCGTGCAGTCAATGGCACCCTGCACCATGGGGAAGCCCGCTGTCCTAGCAAAGCCACATGCGCATTCATGCTGTTTGGCCCGGGTCATGGGGAAAGAGATGTACTGGCGTCTCCATTTATACAGGACATTTGTCACCTCCAGGATACAACAATGGACAGTGAACTGGGAGATATTGGCGATGTCCCCAGTAGAAGCTTGAAAGGAGCCGCTGGCATAAAAATTCAGAGCCACTGTCACCTTCACTGCCACCGACAGAGACGTCCTGGTCCTCAGTTGAGGCTGCAGATCCGGTTGCAGCAGGTGGCAGAGCTCAGTGACCACCTCCTTGCTGAAGCGCAGCCTGAGTAAACACTGCTCCTCAGACAAAGGAATGTATGAGAACTGCTCCCTGAATACCCTGGGAGGGTAAGGTCTCCTGTGCAGAGGCCTGTTGGCCCTCCTCCCTCTGGCCATGTTTGCCACTCTCTCTCTGCGTCTCTGCTGCCTCCGATTCTGCAGGTGCAGGACGACGCCCCGAATCAGTGCAGCCCCCATTGTCTCTTCTAAATCGCTGGAATGAAGGTGAAATCAAAATGAACCTGCAAAGTGCTGCTCAGGACAATTAGGGATGGGCAATAAATGCTGGCCTTGCCAGCGATGCCCACATCCCATAAATAAATTTTTAAAATCTCTGTAATCTCCTCCAGCCCCACAACCCTCCGAGATATCTGTGCTCCTCTAATTCTGCCCTCTTGAGCATCCCTGATTTTAATCGTTCAACCATTGGTGGCCGTGCCTTCAGCTGCCAAGGCCCTAAGCTCTGGAATTCACTGCCTAAACCTATCCGTCTCTCTACCTCTCTTTCCTCCTTTAAGACGCTCTTTAAAACCTATCTCTTTGACCAAGCTTTTGGACATCTGCCCTAATAGCTCCTTATGGGGGGAAAATTCAGTATCACCGCCTTTGGGGCGCAATTATCGCCTCCGACTGCAAACTTGGCTTTTATCACCCCTGGAGGTGATTGGAGCGCTAAATCAGGCGCTTTACACCTGTCTTAAGGCGCAAATGCCGAGGAGCGAGGCGCTACCTCAGAGCGCTGGCGAAGCTCATGTGATGTCAGTCAGCAATGGAACAGAGACACAATGGCGCGTTCCAGTTCTTAAAGGGGAGGGTTGATCTTTCTCTCCATCCACATCCTGCTCATTGCAGCCTTGAATCTCGGCCTGGAGAGACCTGTACATCAAATCTGCTGGAAAGAACAATGGAAAGAACCAGGGAAAGAGCTCAGAGTGCAGCCCCCATAGTCTCTTCTAAATAGATGCAAGGAAGGGCAAATCAAAATGAACCTGCAAAGTGCCGCTCAGTACCCAAAACTCCTTCACACAGCGTTGAATCTCTCCAGAAGTCTCTCTCCCTCTCAGAATGCGTGGTGCAAAAATTTCGCCGACAAGAAAGGCAGAAAGCAGCTGCCTTTAAATAGCGCTCCCCCAGTCCCTTCCCGACTGCAAAATGTTCCCCTCTACCTGTCGTTGCTAGCGGCAGGCGGAAAGGCAGGGGACGCGACTCAATTTCTGGTCCGGGGCGCTACCAGGGCGTTGCACGCTCGACTGACGTCATGATCTGCGGGCGCAGGAGATCGTGGCGGTAGTGTTTAGCGCCGCCGCAAAATGTCTGGTCAACTTCGTGAGCGGCGCAAACATTGCCGTGCTCGGGCACTAAGTTCCTAGCGCCCCATTAGCGCCCCCAGGAGGCGCTAACGGGAGGCACTAAGCAACCGAATTTTCCCCCCGTAGTGTTTAAGTAGTTGTTAGTAGGAGACTGATGCTTTGTTTGAAGTATAATATCATCAAGGATAGTTAATTGGCATCTAAATATTACCTTGGCAGTGTTTTGGCTCATTGTCAATTGTATTTATGAATGCAGAACATTGGAAAAGCGCGACTAGATGTCTAGCACCAAAGGGAAATATTGCACAATTGGTCCTCATTGTGCCTGTTTTATGCCCATAAAACCAGTGCAATGAGGGACAATTTCAGAGACCAATGTCCTGCGCCCCAAGGATGCCTAAAAAATGGCCAAGCTGAAATTGGTTCGTGCCTTTTTTCAGGAATCTCTGGTGGTCGCCTAAAACATTCTTTACGTCCCATAAATATGTCTATGAGGGGCCTAATGCCTGTTCCTGGTGCCCTCACAGAAACACGATTGCAATCAACAGGGCAGACACTTAAGCGGCTGCTACGGCCTAAGCAATGGCTGACAACTAAAGGTCAGGTTTTGAGAGTTTTTATTGAAAAACCATCCCCCGCCCCCCAACTCCACTGTTGTCGCGATTTCCCCCCACCCCGCCCCCGCCATTGCCCACTCCAACCCTCTCCTCCTGGTACTAATCTTCGGTCAACATTCATCATCCTCAATGCACAGGCTGCCTGTGGAGGTGCTGGGTCTGGACCCATAAACAGGCCCACATGAATTTCTACCCTTAGTTCTTAGTTACTGCGAAGAGTTCATGGGGTAGGTTTTCAACTATCTGCCCTGGTGTTGTGGATGGGCTGCCAGTTTTGGAGACGGCCCAATTTTCAGTTCCTTGAAATTAATGGAAATTACAATCAGCCAGCTTCTATAGCAAGCAGCCAATCCGCAATGCCGGTTTTATCCCTTGGGTGGCAAGTTGAAAATCTGTCCCCATCTCTCAATCCTAATGAGGGAGGAAATGATTATTGATGAAGTAATTTGTAGGAGAGGACAAGGGGGAAACTTTGTGTCTTTAGAGGAATCAAAAGGCTAATTAATCCCTTGTGGCCATTTCTAAGAGTATTTATCATTGAATATTGAATTCTTATAGCTTGCCTGGTCATTTTTTTTGATGTTCTTTATTTGTGTACTTTAAATTGCAAATATATTCCGTAGTGATCTTAGCCGGTAAGAGCTCTGAGTCGTGTTTTGATATGCTACATAACAAGGCAACTGAAAATATAGGGTGATCCTACACTGATTCAAGTATGAAGTTTGTTGCAATTGGGGTAGTTAAGCCCCAGGTCACACAACCTGAGCAAGTCACATAAATCAGACAGCATCTGGATTGCATTGCAACTACCGTGAATCCATTGAAAGAGAAAATGTTACCATAAAAGCAAAATCATAACAGTAATAATTATGATAGTGACATATGAGCCATAGGGTATAGCAGTGCATTGGTTATATTACAGGACTAGCAACCCTGGACTAATAATCCTGAGAATGCAAGTTCCAATCCTCCCAAGGCAATTTGAGAATTTGAATTCAGTTTTTAAAAAAGGACTTAAAAAGTTGGTACCAGTAAAAGTGACCATGAAGCTGTCGGATTCACTAATGTCCTTTAGGGAAGAAAACATGTTGTCCTTGCCAGATCTGGCCTAAATGTGACTCCAGTCCCGTGCCAACGTGGTTGACTCTTAACTGCCCTCCGAAGTGGCCCAGCAAACCACTCAGTTATATCAAAAGAAGGCCCACCACCACCTTCTCAGGGCAACTAGGGTCGGACAATAACTTCCAGCTTTGCATGCGACGCCCACGTTCCCAGAAGGAACTAAAAAAAACTATAGCACAGTTATACTCACTTTCTCCTGTCAGCCGTGGCTCAGTGGGAGCACTCTCACCTCTGCGTCAGAAGTTTGGGAGTTCAAGCCTCACTCCAGAGACTTGAGCACAAAATCTATTTATCGCTCAACCAACATCAATAAAAACAGATTATCTGGTCATTATCACATCGCTATTTGTGGGAGCTTGCTGTGCGCAAATTGGCTGCCGCGTTTCCTACATTACAACGGTGACTACACGTTAAAAGTACTTCATTGGCTGTAAAGCGCTTTGGGACGTCTGTGAAAGATGCTATAGAAATGCAAGTTCTTTCTCACTCTTTCTTTTTACAGAATAGAAAAACATAACGGAGGTTAATTTCCCCGGGGCTCTCCACTGTAGACAGGAGAAGAGCGGCAGAAACCTCAGAGAAACTGTACCAGCACTGCTTATCTTTGGGTTTCAGCTACTTTCTGCCAAAGTTATGACAGATGAGCAGGACAAACCCTGCGGAAAATCACCCCCAATATCCCTCTCTCGGGCTGCCTACTTAGTATCAAAACACTCCAGCACTGTTACAGTTTCTGGTCCTCAGTTTTAATGTTTCTCCAACAGAATCAGGAATCGGACGATGGCCGTGTAGATTATTCAGTGAATCCTCTGAGTACAGATGTATTCCAGGGTCGCATTGCTTTTCTCTAATTATAATCTGTAACACTCGATGTATTAGCTCACAGACAGTCATCTTATAGGTGCTGTATGATAGAAATTAGATGCAGAGTTTAGGAGTTAGAAAGAGAATCTTGCTCTGAAAGAGCCAATGTACTTTTGGGGCTTAATTGCAATTCTACTATTTTCTGTTATTAAACCAGATAAGGAGGTTCATGACCTCTACGAATCAGGGACCTCTCTATATTAAAGCCCCATTTTTGAAAAGCAAGTGCAGTATCAGTCAATCAATCTTTATTACAGTTTTTATTTGAGTTCTCCATTGGGGAACAAGCTCGACATTATGAAATGCTGATCCATATTCATATAGAATGAATCCTTTTTAACTTCACTGCCCTATTTTACAATGCTTACACAAAAACTTTCGGAAGTCGCTAACAGGTTTGGGATGAAGTTGGCAGATTTTAGACTTTATCTTGTCTTTATCTTGTTGAACTCAAATAGCCGTAACAGCAGAATAATAGTCATAGGGGGAAAAATTCAGTTGGTTTGCGCCTCCCGTTAGCGCCTTAAGAGGGCGCTAATGGGGTGCAAAGCAACTAGCGCCCGGGTGCGGCGATGTTTGCGCCGCTCGTGAAATTGACCAGACATTTTGCAGCGGCGCTAAACACTACCGCCATGATCTCCTGCGCCTGCAGATCGTGACGTCAGTCGAACGTGCAACACCCCAGTAGCGCCCCAAACCAGATATTGAGTGGCACCCCCTGCCTTACCGCCTGCCGCTAGCAACGACAGGTTGAGGGGAGCGTTTTGCAGTTGGGAAGGGACTGGGGGAAGCGCTATTTAAAGGCGACCGGTTCCTGCCTTTTTCGGTGACATTTTTGCACCACACATTCTGAGTGAGAAAGAGAGACTTCTGGAGATATTCAACGCTGTGTTGAGGAGTTTTGGGTACTGAGCAGCACTTTGCAGGTTCATTTTGATTTGATCTTCCTTGCATCAATTTAGAAGAGACTATGGGGGCTGCACTCTGACATCTTTCCCTGGGCCTCTCCATTGTTCTTTCCAGCAGATTTGATGGACAGGTCTCTCCAGGCCGAGATTCAAGGCTGCAATGAGCAAGGTGTGGATGGAGAGCAAGATCGACCCTCCCCTTTAAGAACTAGCCGGCGCCAGTGTGTCTGTGTTCCATTGCTGACTGACATCACATGAGCTTCGCCAGCGCTCTGAGATAGCGCCTCGCTCCTCGGCATTAGCACCTTAAGAGAGGTGTGTAGCGCCTGATTTAGCGCTCCAATCACCTCCAGGGGCGATAGAAGCCAAGTTTGCAGTCAGAGGCGATAATTAGCGCCAGGCGCTAAACTTTGCACCCGGCCGATAATTGCACCCCAAACGGGGCGATACCGAATTTCTCCCCCATAGAGTCATAACGGCACAGAAGGAGGCCATTTGGCCCATTGAGTCCGTGCTGGCTCTCTGTAGAGCAATCCAGTCAGTCCCATTCCCCCGCTCTATCCCCGTAGCCCTGCAAGTTTATTTCCCTCAAGTGCCTATCCAGTCTCCCGTTGAAAACATTGAGGGGGCTAAATTCGGTTGATTTGCACCTCCCGTTAGCACCCTAAGAGGAATTCAGCGGGAGGTTAGCGGGGCGCTAACCATTAACACCGCGCAGCGCTGCACTGCCGGCACCCCGGCTGTAATATTGAGTGGCGCCACCCAACTTACCGCCGGACGCTATGTCTGCCGGGGTCAGGGGGGCCTACCTGTGGCCGGGGCGGCGCTAGTTAAAGGGGAGGTGGCGGGCGGCCATTTTTGTTGCTGGCCACCTACCAGCACCTGCCCCCGTTGCTGTCCCCGGCCCCCGTGAAGCCCCCCCGTGGGGTGCCGGCTTTTCTCCATGAGCCCTGAGTGTCTCCGCTTCCACCACTTCCGTCAACAGTGAATTCCAGAGCCTCACCACTCGCTGCGAAAAAAAGTTTTCCTCACGTCCCCCCCGTATCTCTTGCCCAAAACCTTAATCTGTGTCCCCTAGTCCTTGTACCATCAACTAGTGGGAACAGCCTTTCCCCGTCTAGCCTATCCAAACCCATCATATTCTTGTACCCTTCTATCAAATCACCCCTCAACCTCCTTTGCTCTAATGAAAACAAATCCAGCTTCTCCAGCTTGTAGCTAAGATCCCCCATCCATGGAACCATTCTGGTAAATCTCCTCTGCACCCTCTCAAGGGCCTTCACATCCTTCCTAAATTGTGGTGACCAGAACTGGACGCAATACTCCAGTTGTAGCCTAACCAGCGCTTTATAAAGGTTCAGCATAACTTCTCTACTTTTGTACTCAATACCTCTATTTATGAAGCCCAAGATCCCATATGCCTTGTTAACCACTCTCTCAATATGTCCTGCCACCTATGCACATTAACTCCCAGGTCCCTCTGTCCCTGCACACTCTTTAAAACTGTGCCATTAAGTGTATATTATCTCTCCCTGTTCCTTCTGCCAAAATGCATCACCTCACACTTCTCTGTATTAAATTCCATCTGCCACATGTCTGCCCATTCTGCTAGCCTTTCCACACCTGTTGCAATCGATTAGTATCATCCTCACTGTTTGCCACATCCCAAGTTTGGTGTCATCAGCAAATTTAGAAATTCTACTCTGTATTCCAATATCCAAGTCACTTATATATATCAAAAAAAGCAGTGGCCCCAGCACTGACCCTTGGGGAACACCACTGTCTACCATCCTCCAGTCTGAAAAACAGCCATTTACCACAACTCGCTGTTTTCTGTCCTTAAGCAAAGTTCTTATCCAAGCTGCCACTGATCCACCTATTCCATGAGCCTCAATTTTGTTCACTAGCCTTCTATGTGGTACTTTGTCAAACGCTTTCCGAAAATCCATGTAGACAACATCCATTGCATTCCCTTCATCAATCCTCCCTGTTACTTCATCAAAAAATTCAATTAGATTAGTCAAACATGATCTGCCTTTTATAAATCCGTGTTGGCTCTCCTTAATTAGCTTAAACCTCTCCAAGTGCCCATTAATTTTTTCCTTGAGCATTTCATAGTACAATGCTCCTGTCCTTATAAAACCGTATTGAGCCAGAAATTGCTGAAAAGGCACATCTCGCGGCGAGCAACGTTAATTAGACTTTTTAGCTCACCCTTCAGATCGCACTATATTTGCGCCACCGGAATGTCGAAGCGATAACGACACCTCTGGGACCTCATGAACGTCATGCCCAATGGTCTATCTGCTTAACCAATGAAAGAAAAGGATAGAGAAAGCAACAGAGCGAATGTCGAAGGAAAAAGGGTAAATTAGAGTCAAATTACTTACAGAAAGAGAAATAAACAGAGGATATAAAAAGAGAGAGAGAAATAAAGAGACAGAAAGGAAAACATAGAAACATAGAAAAATAGGAGCAGGGGTAGGCCATTCGGCCCTTCAATATGATAATGGTTGATCCTCTATCTCAATACCATATTCCCTCTCTCTCCCCCTACCCTTTGATGCCTTTTGTGTCTAGAAATCTATCTATCGCCTTCTTAAATATATTCAGTGACTTGGCCTCCACAGCCTTCTGTGGTAGAGAATTCCACAGGTTCACCACCCTCTGAGTGAAGAAATTTCTCCTCATCTCAGTCCTAAATGTCCTACCCCGTATCCTGAGACTGTGACCCCTCGTTCTAGACCCGCCCAGCCAGGGGAAACATCCTCCCTGCATCCAGTCTGTCTAGCCCTGTCAGAATTTTATACGTTTCAATGAGGTCCCCTCTCATTCTTCTAAACTCTAGTGAATACAGGCCTAGTAGACCCAATCTCTCCTCATACGACAGTCCTGCCATCCCAGGAATCAGTCTGGTGAACCTTCGCTGCACCCACTCTATGGCAAGTATATCCTTTCTTAGGTAAGGAGACCAAAACTGCACAGTACTCCAGGTGTGGTCTCACCAAGGCCCTGTATAACTGTAGTAAGACATCCTTGCTCCTGTACTCAAATCCTCTTGCAATGAAGGCTAACATACCATTTGCCTTCCTAACTGCTTGCTGCACCTGCATGTTTGCTTTCAGTGACTGGTGTACAAGGACACCCAGGTCCCTCTGTACATCAACATTTCCCAATCTATCACCATTTAAATAATACTCTGCCTTTCTGGTTTTCCTACTGAAGTGTATAACTTCACATTTATCTACGTTATACTACATCTGCCATGTATTGGCCCACTCACTCAACTTGTCTAAATCGCCTTGAAGCCTCTTTGCATCCTCCTCACAACTCACAATCCCACCTAGTTTCATGTCATCAGCAAACTTGGAAACATTACATTTGGTTCCCTCATCCAAGTCATTGATATATATTGTGAATAGCTGGGGCCCAAGCACTGATCCCTGCGGTACCCGACTAGTCACCACCTGCCACCCTGAAAAAGACTCATTTATTCCTACTCTCTGTTTCCTGTCTGTTAACTAATTTTCAATCTATGCCAGTATATTACCCCCAATCCCATGTGCTTTAATTTTGCACACTAACCTCTTTTGTGGGACTTTATCAAAGGCCTTCTGAAAATCCAAATACACCACATCCACTGGTTCTCCCTTATCTATTCTACCAGTTACATCCTCAAAATACTCCAGCAGGTTTGTCAAACACAATTTCCCTTTCATAAAGTCATGTTGACTTTGTCTAAACCCGTTGATATTTTCTAAGTGTCCTGTGATCACATCCTTTATAATAGACTCTAGCATTTTCCTTACTACTGATGTTAGGCTAACCGATCTGTAGTTCCCCGTTTTCTCTCTCCCTCCTTTTTTAAATAGTGGGGTTACATTTGCCACCCTCCAATCTGCAGGAACTGTTCCATAATCTATAGAATTTTGGAAGATGACAACCAATGCATCCACTATTTCCATGGCTACCTCTTTTAGTACTCTGGGATGCAGATTATCAGGCCTTGGGAATTTATCGGCTTTCAGTCCCATTAATTTCTCCAGCACTATTTTTTTACTAATACTAATTTCCTTTAATTCAAAAAGTAAGAAAAATTTAAAAAGAACAAGCAGAAGAAGAGGACATTGTAACCCAGGTGTGTTTGAGAATTGGTGTATTGGTCCTTGAGAAGTTAATGAGTGAATGGCAGGTTAGGTGTGCGAAATGTACAAACGTTCTTGACCCATGTAGTATAGAACCAGCGGCCCTGTCCATTATGATCAGGAACAGTGGAACTGCTTTCATAGGAACATACGAATTGCTAGACGAGAAAAGACAAAGGTCCATTTGGTTGTAGCTTTCTACCATCCTGGTAGTCGCATGATACAATGATAATGGAGTTATTGACTAATCATGGCAATCAATCAAACTCTATCAATTAGTCTACAACAGACCCAGACATGACACGAGGAAAACCCCAGTGGTGGAGAGCTTTGGGAACCATAGGTCATAAGTTACCCTTTTCCTCCCAAGCATGCTAACTTACCACATCATGTCTCAAATTTCTCATATGTTGTTTTCCAAAATTATTTTCTGAAAGAAATCTATCTAATTTGCATTTCTGAGTGTCAAAATAGCTTTGCATCCTGAAAATGATTGCCTTCCGAGAATAACAGGAGTGTGGATGGCAAGACTGGCATAAAAATACTGCCAAGACAGATAAAAAGTTTAAAAAACCAATAGGAACAATTCACTACCTGCTGAAGTGAGACTCCACAGCTTCATTGTTCCCTTTCTGGGCCTCCAAGGTTGAATGCCATGTCAGGACCATAAATCACATCATTAACAAAGTCCTCACAACATGAATTACCAGCACTAAATGGCCGCAGCGAGATTAATTCGCGTTAACGGCATAAATCCACAAATTTCGTGGCACGCAATTAATTTCAATGGGGAGGCTCACGGTGAGGTTGTAATTTTTTCAGTGTTGTCGAGGCTAACGGTGGAGTGGTGCAAATCGTCCAGCAGTTTGTGGAGAATCGGAACTCGTGATGTATCTTCTTCGCCACAAATAGCTGGATTTTTTACGAAATAATAATACTTGACCTAACATGACCAATCTGCGAATATGATCATAAAATGGAATTCATTACACATCACCCAGGCACTTCCTGATTAAAATTTGAAATTAATTTGATAGTTAAAATAAACCTTTGTACAGTAAATACCCCGATGACTCAGTTCTTAAGTACACTGCCAGCTGTGATCCTAAGCCATAAAGTCTAGGCAAGTCCCAGACTTTAGTTGGTTGATGTCCACCAGGGTGCCAGAGAGGGAGAGCTACAACTGGTCCAGGTGCCCCTTGATCAGGAAGGGGAAGAAGTCAGCCAGACTTAGCATTAGGTCATCTGCGGAGGAGAAGGGGGACGGGCAACAGGGGACGGGAGCAGAAGGATGGTACAGGTGCTGTAAGTTGTGAGTGAGCAGCAGTAGGAGGGGAAAGCTATGTAAGCGGAGACAAGTGGGGTGGGAGCAGGGGTTGGGGGAGCATGGCAAAGTAGAGATAATTCTCCTCACTCCACAGAAGAGTAGAATAGGGTTTCTTCAGCTGTGACCTGGGGAAACCAGTATTATTTAAATAGAGATACCGCTCATTGTGTATTTTAATGAATAGAGGTTTGTGTAGCATTGACCTAAGGTAACCTGTATTAATAAAAATACACACTTAGCAGTATCGATTTTAACAATGCAGGTTTTGCCAGGTCATATTTGGAGAAACCTGTTTGGAAAATACCCTCTTCCATAGTGAGAAACATCTGGGAAACGGCTTTTAAAATCAGCACAATTATTTTAACAGCACATAAAAATGGTTAAAGAAATTTAAGCAGTTCCAAGTAAAGACAGGGGTTACAGCTTTTCTGCGTGCGGGGCTGAGGCCTCAGGCCTTGGTACTTGGGGCTTGAGGTCGGGTCTGTTTGGACAGAGGGTAAGGGGTCAGGGTCCAGTAGTGGGGGAATAATGGGGGCAGGCAGCATTGGGCCACAGGGCCAACTTTAGAAGCTGCAAGGCAGCTGTGCAGTGGACAAAGGCACCACAGCACCCCCTATCTTGGAGACACAGCTAGGAGGTCTGAAGTAAGTGTGCAGCAACACCGCCAGCCTTGGAGGAGTAAAATGGACAGGTAAATGTCAGCGTGACACAAAAATGTAACAGAGAGGCGCGACCGAAATCGCGTGATGGAAATAGTGCAACAGGAAGTAAATGTGACACAGAAAGTGCATGCTATGTGTAAGACAATATATTATAAAGATAGGTAGATAGATGTAAAAGCAATAGTTCTAATTATAGAGCTGATAAAAATCTGATTTAGGAATAGAGGAGTATTTTCCCATGAACAAACCTAGATCTAAATATCCCATCTGCAATGACGGTGAATGCCGGAACTAATTACGTTTTCCAGACTGTTTGATAAAGACTGATCTGCCAGTACAGAACACGCTGTTCCAGGCTGCGCTGTTCTTACACTTACTGCAGACACACTCCCTCAATGTAGGGATACCTCACACTGGTGCTAACAGTGAAATGCAGGTACACAGGAAGGGCTACTGACTCCTCCACGGCAATATTGACACAACGATCGAGAACGGCGCTTTCCCCGTTTTACATACAAATACAGCCCAGACTCACACATTAATAACTTTGCTTTTATCAGTTCAGCATTGAGAAGAAATTTAAAAAGGACGGAAGTATTTTTATCCCAGTTTGAATGAAATCTAATCCCCTTCGTTTCTTTTGCAGCATATTGACGTTAATTGTTTTGGCAAATACAGATGAGAAGTGCAGATGATGAAATAGCTCACAAGGAATGGTTAGTGTTTTTAATAAAAGAGACCTTGCTGTGTTAGTGTACATTCTGTAACGCCTGACAAATGATATTTATTTCCATGACTGGGCCGGAAAACTCGGAAGAGAATTATTTTTTGAATATATGACAGTGGACGGCCTCATTACGGTGAAAAGACGTCAAAGAGCTTAACCGGCTGCTTCTTGGAGCACAAGTCCGACACGGAAGGAAGATGAACAGCAAGTTGTCGCTCAGTATTGTTCCATAATTGTTGCGAGGGTATCAAACCCGCCAGCTTTCTCCCCGCCTCTTCAGTGTCTCCAGCACAGGTGCCACGGACAGGAGTCGGCGCACTGGTCAAGGCAGCAATGGCAGGATTACAACTTTTAAATCCCGGTGCACCAGAGGGCCTTCAAACAGCACAGCACAATACATCTTGCTCACCGTTATACTTGGAGTTATTTCAGCAATCGATTAAGCAATAGTAGGTTTGCAGGGCAGGTGTGTGGAGTACGAACTGCAAGGTGTGTGTGTGAGACTGTGAACAGCAGGGTGTGTGTGAGACTGTGAACTGTAGGGTGTGTGTGGGATTGTGTGAACAGTAGGGTGTGTGTGAGACTGTGTGAACAGTAGGGTGTGTGTGGGATTGTGTAAACAGCAGGGTGTGTGTGGGACTGTGTGAACAGCAGGGTGTGTGTGGGACTGTGTGAACAGCAGGGTGTGTGTGGGACTGTGTGAACAGCAGGGTGTGTGTGGGACTGTGAACAGTAGGGTGTGTGTCGGACTGTGAACAGTAGGGTGTGTGTGGGGCTGCGTGAACAGTAGGGTGTCTGTGGGATTGTGTGAACAGTTGCGTGTGTGTGGGACTGTGAACAGTAGGGAGTGTATGAGACTGAACAGTAGGGTGTGAGTGGGACTGTGAACAGTAGAGTGTGGGTGGGACTGTGTGAACAGTAGGGTGTGTGTGGGACTGTGTGAACAGAAGGGTGTGGATCGGACTGTGTGAACAGTAGGGTGTGTGCGGGACTGTGAACAGTAGGGTGTGTGTGGGATTGTGTAAACAGCAGGGTGTGTGTGGGACTGTGTGAACAGCAGGGTGTGTGTGGGACTGTGTGAACAGCAGGGTGTGTGTGGGACTGTGTGAACAGCAGGGTGTGTGTGGGACTGTGAACAGTAGGGTGTGTGTCGGACTGTGAACAGTAGGGTGTGTGTGGGGCTGCGTGAACAGTAGGGTGTCTGTGGGATTGTGTGAACAGTTGCGTGTGTGTGGGACTGTGAACAGTAGGGAGTGTATGAGACTGAACAGTAGGGTGTGAGTGGGACTGTGAACAGTAGAGTGTGGGTGGGACTGTGTGAACAGTAGGGTGTGTGTGGGACTGTGTGAACAGAAGGGTGTGGATCGGACTGTGTGAACAGTAGGGTGTGTGCGGGACTGTGAACAGTAGGGTGTGTGTGGGACTGTGAACGGTAGAGTGTGTGTGGGACTGTGAACGGTAGGGTGTGTGTGGGACTGTGAACAGTAGGGTGTGTGTGGGACTGTGAACAGTAGGGAGTGTGTGGGGCTGCGTGAACAGTAGGGTGTGTGTGGGGCTGTGTGAACAGTAGGGTGTGTGTGGGACAGTGAGAACAGTAGGGTGGGTGTGGGACTGTGTGAACAGTAGGGTGTGTGTGGGATTGTGTGAACAGTTGCGTGTGTGTGGGACTGTGAACAGTAGGGAGTGTATGAGACTGTGAACAGTAGGGTGTGTGTGGGACTGTGAACAGTAGGGTGTGTGTGGGACTGTGAACAGTAGGCTTTGTGTGGGACTATGAACAGTAGAGTGTGTGTGGGACTGTGAACAGTAGCTTGTGTGTGGGACTGTGAACAGTAGCTTGTGTGTGGGACTGTGAACAGTAGGGTGTGTTTGGGTCTGTGAACAGTACGGTGGGTGTGGGCCTGTCATCAGTAGGGGGTGTGTGGGTTGTGTGAACAGTAGGGTGTGTGTGGGACAGTGAGAGCAGTAGGGTGGGTGTGGGACTATGAACAGTAGGCTTTGTGTGGGACTGTGAACAGTAGGGTGTGTTTGGGATTCTGAACAGTAGGGTGTGTGTGGGACTGTGAACAGTAGGGTGTCTGTGGGACTGTGAACAGTAGGGTCTGTGTGGGACTGGGTGAACAGTTGGGTGTGTGTGGGACTGCGTGAAAAGTAGGGTGTGTGTAGGACTGTGTGAACAGTAGGGTGTGTGTGGGACTGTGAACAGTAGGGTGTGTGTGGGACTGTGAACAGTAGGGTGTGTGTGGGACTGTGAACAGAAGGTTGTGTGTGGGACTGTGCACAGTAGGGTGTGTGTGGGCCTGCGTGAACAGTAGGGTGTGTGTGGGACTGTGTGAACAGTAGGGTGTCTGTGGGATTGTGTGAACAGTTGCGTGTGTGTGGGACTGTGCACAGTAGGGTGTGTGTGGGACTGTGAACAGTAGGGTGTGTGTGGGACTGTGAACAGTAGGGTGTGTGTGGGACTGTGAACAGTCGTGTGTGTTTGGGTCTGTGAACAGTAGCTTGTGTGTGGGACTGTGATCAGTAGGGTGTGTGTGGGGTTGTGTGAACAGTCGGGTGTGTGAGCGACTGTGAACAGTAGGGTGTGTGTGGGACAGTGAGAACAGTAGGGTGTGTGTGGGACTGTGAACAGCAGGGTGTGTGTGGGACTGTGTGAACAGTAGATTGTGTGAACAGTAGGGTGTGTGTGAGACTGTGAACAGCAGGGTGTGTGTGTGACTGTGAACAGTAGGGTGTGTGTGAGACTGTGAACAGTATGGTGTGTGTGGGACTGTGTGAACAGCAGAGTGTGTGTGGGATTGTGTGAACAGCAGGGTGTGTGTGGGACTGCGTAAACAGTCGGGTGTGTGTGGGACAGTGAGAACAGTAGGGTGTCTGTGGGATTGTGTGAACAGTTGCGTGTGTGTGGGACTGTGAACAATAGAGTGTGTGTGGGACTGTGTGCACAGTAGGGTGTGTGTGGGACTGTGAACAGTAGGGTGTGTGTGGGACTGTGAACAGTAGGGTGTGGGTGGGACTGTGAACAGTATGGTGTGTGTGGGACTGTGAACAGTAGGGTGTGTGTGGGACTGTGAACAGAAGGGTGTGGATCGGACTGTGTGAACAGTAGGGTGTGTGTGGGACTGTGTGAACAGTAGGGTGTGTGTGGGACTGTGTGAACAGTAGGGTGTGTGTGGGACTGTGAACAGTAGGGTGTGTGTGGGATTGTGTGAACAGTTGCGTGTGTGTGGGACTGTGAACAGTAGGGTGTGTTTGGAACTGTGAACAGTAGGGTGTGTGTGGGACTGAGAACAGCAGGGTTTGTGTGGAACTGTGGACAGTAGGGTGTGTGTGGGGCTGCGTGAACAGTAGGGTGTGTGTGGGGCTGTGTGAACAGTAGGGTGTGTGTGGGGCTGTGAACAGTCGGGTGTGTTTGGGTCTGTGAACAGTAGCTTGTGTGTGGGACAGTGAGAACAGTAGGGTGGGTGTGGGACTATGAACAGCAGGGTGTGTGTGGGACTGTGTGAACAGTAGATTGTGTGAACAGTAGGGTGTGTGTGAGACTGTGAACAGTAGGGTGTGTGTGGAACTGTGAACAGTAGGGTGTGTGTGGGACTGTGTGAACAGCAGGGTGTGTGTGTGACTGTGAACAGTATGGTGTGTGTGGGACTGTGTGAACAGCAGAGTGTGTGTGGGATTGTGTGAACAGCAGGGTGTGTGTGGGACTGTGAACATTAGGGTGTGTGTGGGGCTGCGTGAACAGTAGGGTGTGTGTGGGACTGTGTGAACAGTAGGGTGTGTGTGGGACTGTGAACAGTAGGGTGTGTGTGGGACTGTGTGAACAGTAGGGTGTGTGTGGGATTGTGTGAACAGTTGCGTGTGTGTGGGACTGAGAACAGCAGGGTTTGTGTGGAACTGTGGACAGTAGGGAGTGTATGAGACTGTGAACAGTAGGGTGTGTGTGGGACTGTGAACAGTAGGGTGTGTGTGGGGCTGCGTGAACAGTAGGGTGTGTGTGGGGCTGCGTGAACAGTAGGGTGTGTGTGGGGCTGCGTGAACAGTAGGGTGTGTGTGGGGCTGCGTGAACAGTAGGGTGTGTGTGGGGCTGTGTGAACAGTAGGGTGTGTGTGGGGCTGTGAACAGTAGGGTGTGTGTGGGACAGTGAGAACAGTAGGGTGGGTGTGGGACTATGAACAGTAGGCTTTGTGTGGGACTATGAACAGTAGGGTGTGTTTGGGATTCTGAACAGTAGGGTGTGTGTGGGACTGTGTGAACACTAGGGTGTGTGTGGGACTGTGAACAGTAGGGTGTGTGTGGGACTGTGAACAGTAGCTTGTGTGTGGGTCTGTGAACACTAGGGTGTGTGTGGGACTGTGAACAGTAGGGTGTGTTTGGGTCTGTGAACAGTACGGTGGGTGTGGGCCTGTCATCAGTAGGGGGTGTGTGGGGTTGGTTGAACAGTAGGGTGTGTTTGGGATTCTGAACAGTAGGGTGTGTGGGGTTGTGTGAACAGTAGGGTGTGTGTGGGACTATGAACAGTAGGCTTTGTGTGGGACTGTGAACAGTAGGGTGTGTTTGGGATTCTGAACAGTAGGGTGTCTGTGGGACTGTGTGAACAGTAGGGTCTGTGTGGGACTGTGTGAACAGTAGGGTATGTGTGGGACTGTGTGAACAGTAGGGTGTGTGTGGGACGGTGTGAACAGTAGGGTGTGTGTGGGACCATGAACAGTAGGGTGTGTGTGGGGTTGTGTGAACAGTCGGGTGTGTGAGCGACTGTGAACAGTAGGGTGTGTGTGGGACAGTGAGAACAGTAGGGTGTGTGTGGGACTGTGTGAACAGTCGGGTGTGTGGTGGAGTGTGAACAGTAGGGTGCCTGTGGGACTGTGTGAAAAGTAGGGTGTGTGTGGGACTTTGTGAACAGTAGGGTGTGTGTGGGACTGCGAACAGTAGGGTGTGTGTGGGACTGTGCACAGTAGGGTGTGTGTGGGACTGTGTGCACAGTAGGGTGTGTGTGGGACTGTGAACAGTAGGGTGTGTGTGGGACTGTGTGCACAGTAGGGTGTGTGTGGGACTGTGAAAAGTATGCTGTGTGTGGGAATATGAACAGTAGGGTGTGTGTGGGACGGTGAACAGTAGGGTGTGTGTGGGACTGTGAACAGCAACGTGTGTGTGGGGCTGTGAACAGTAGGTTGTGTGTGGGACTTTGAACTGTAGGGTGTGTGTGGGACTGTGTGCACAGTAGGGTGTGTGTGGAACTGTGAAAAGTAGGGTGTGTGGGGGAATGTGAACAGTAGGGTGTGTGTGGGACTGTGAATAGTAGGATGTGTGTGGGACTGTGTGCACAGTAGGGTGTGTGTGAGACTGTGAACAGTAGGGTGCCTGTGGGACTGTGTGAAAAGTAGGGTGTGTGTGGGACTTTGTGAACAGTAGGGTGCGTGTGGGACTGCGAACAGTAGGTTGTGTGTGGGACTGCGAACAGTAGGGTGTGTGTGGGACTGTGTGCACAGTAGGGTGTGTGTGGGACTGTGAACAGTAGGTTGTGTGTGGGACTGCGAACAGTAGGGTGTGTGTGGGTGTGTGCACAGTAGGGTGTGTGTGGGACTGTGTGCACAGTAGGGTGTGTGTGGTACTGTGAACAGTAGGGTGTGTGTGGGACTGTGTGCACAGTAGGGTGTGTGTGGGACTGTGAACAGTAGGTTGTGTGTGGGACTGCGAACAGTAGGGTGTGTGTGGTACTGTGCACAGTAGGGTGTGTGTGGGACTGTGTGCACAGTAGGGTATGTGTGGGACTGTGAAAAGTATGCTGTGTGTGGGACTGTGAACAGTAGGGTGTGTGTGGGACTGTGTGCACAGTAGGGTGTCAGTGGGACTGTGAACAGTATGGTGTGTGTGGGAATATGAACAGTAGGGTGTGTGTGGGACTGTATGAAAAGTATAGCGTGTGTGAGACTGTGAACTGTAGGGAGTGTGTGGGACTGTGAACAGTAGGGTGTGCGTGGGACTGTGTAAACATAGACATACATAGACATAGAACAGTACAGCACAGTATAGGCCCTTCGGCCCTCGATGTTGTGCCGAGCATTGTCCGAGACCAAGATCAAGCTATCACACAGAAACACAGAATCTAGGAGCAGGAGTAGGCCATTCGGCCCGTCGAGCCTGCTCCACCATTCAATACGATCATGGCTGATCATCCAAATCCAGTACCCTGTCCCTGCTTTAATCCCTACAGTACACATATCCCACCCTACCCCCGTAACCCCACGTATTTAATTCCCCTTAACATAGCCCATCCTGTCCCCATAACCCCACATATTTAATCCCCCCCTAACACTAAGGGTCAATTTATCATAGCCAAATCAACCTAACCCGCACATTTTTGGACTGTGGGAGGAAACCGGAGCACCCGGAGGAAACCCACGCAGACACGGGGAGAATGTGCAAACTCCACACAGACAGTCACCCGAGGTCAGATTCGAACCCGGGTCCCTGGCGCTGTGAGGCACTAGTGCTAACCACTATGCCACCATGTTGCCCTAAGGAGTTGTGGGATAGAGGGAAATTTGGCCGATTGGATAAGTAACTGGCTATCTCATAGAAGGCAGAGGGTGGTGGTGGATGGAACATTTTCGGACTGGAGACCAGTTACCAGCGGTGTGCCACAGGGGTCGGTGCTGGGTCCTCTGCTGTTTGTGATTTTTACACTCCCTATCACTCTGGTGTGCTCCATGTGCTTATCCAATAACCGCTTGAAAGTTCCTAAAGTGTCCGACTCCACTATCACAGCAGGCAGTCCATTCCACACCCCAACCACTGTCTGAGTAAAGAATCTACCTCGGACATCCCTTCTATATCTCCCCCCATGCACCTTATAGTTATGCCCCCTTGTAACAGCTGCCTCTACCCGAGGAAATAGTCTCTGAACATCCACTCTATCTATCCCCCTCATCATCTTATAAACCTCTATTAAGTCACCTCTCATCCTCCTCCGCTCTAAAGAGAAAAGCCCCAACTCCCTCAATCTTTCCTCATAAGACCTCCCCCCCAAACCAGGCAGCATCCTGGTAAATCTCCTTTGCACTCTTTCCAATGCTTCTACGTCCTTCCTATAGTGAGGTGACCAGAACTGCACACAATATTCCAAATGTGGTCTCACCAAGGTCCTGTAGAATTGCAGCATAACCTCACGGTTCTTAAACTCAAACCCTCTGTTAATAAACACCAACACACCATAGGCCTTCTTTACTGCTCTATCCACTTGAGTGGCAACCTTCAGAGATCTGTGGATATGAACCCCCAGATCCCTCTGCTCCTCCACGTTCCTCAGAACCCTGCCGTTGACCCTGTAATCCTTATTCAAATTTGCCCTACCAAAATGAATCACCTCGCACTTATCAGGGTTAAATTCCATCTGCCATTTTTCGGCCCAGCTCTGCATCCTATCAATGTCTCTTTGCAGCCTACAACTGCCCTCCACCTCATCCACTACTCCACCAATCTTGGTGTCATCAGCAAATTTACTGATCCACCCTTCAGTCCCCTCCTCCAAGTCATTGATAAAAATCACAAACAGCAGAGGACCCAGCACCGACCCCTGTGGCACACCGCTGGTAACTGGTCTCCAGTCCGAAAATGTTCCATCCACCACCACCCTCTGCCTTCTATGAGATATGATGCGGAGATGCCGGTGTTGGACTGGGGTGGACAAAATTGAGAGGTCGCACAACACCAGGTTATAGTCCAACAGTTTTATTTGAAATCACAAGCTTTCGGAGCTGCTGACGAAGGAGCAGCAGCAGCAGAGTGGTGGTCTCTGTGACCAGGAAGAGGAGAAGGAGAAGGAGACCAGACAGCAGACCACCACCAACAAACAACCACAACAACTGAGGTGCCTGGAGAGAGAGGACAGGAGAGGAGAAAGATAAGAAAAGAAAGGCCAAGGCCATTAACACCTGAAGAGAGGCCTTTCCACACTGCCTCCTCAATTGGCCTCCATTTTAGGAGAGGGAGAGAGGGGAGAAAACAACAACAACAAACATCATCTGTTTGGAAGGAAGAAGGAAGGAAAGAACAACAGCTACAGGTGGGTGTGATTCTGGTGCACTCTCCCAGAGACTTTGTTTTGTAGGTGGGGGGAGGAAAGAAGAAAAGAAGAGGGCCGGAACATCCAAGGGGTGTGTGTGTGTGTGTGTGGCTTCTGTAAAAGCTAGGCCGCACACACCATATTAAACACCCCTTTCCCATTGCCTGACCTGGGACAGCTGGAGCTGCCTAGGTGAAGTCCCCAATTAATTTCATCTTATTGGGCATCGTTAAGACCTGGTGCAGGACTGAGCCTGGGCATCTCCAGCTATCCCAGGTGAAGACATCTTCTCCCCCCCACCAGAAGACCACAACCAAAGACTTTTATTACATCGGAGAGTGCACCCCCCTGCCAACACCCACCCACCCACCATCCTGAGTGGCGACCCTGCCCTTGCGGCTTCCCTCCTTCCCACCCCCCTCTCTCTCTCTCTCTTTGTCTCTTGTCTCTCTCTGCCTCTCTCTCTAAGAGGCACCTCAATCTATTTTAATTAAGTACCCATTGAGCAGAGGGGAGAAGGCCCCTCTCCTAATTCAATCAACTAAAGGGAGAGGTGTGCCTTCAATTTAAGAGCTCCCTCTGCTCAGGGGAAAACAGAAATAAAAAACCGAGGCCATTAACACCTTAAGGCCTGTGACTTGGGGTGAGTGTAGCCCTGAAAGAACCCTCCATTATGGCGAGTACATCTTCGTCGGTGGCGGGGGCAGCGAGGACGTATGCGAGCGTGGCAGCCGCGGCCACGGCCGCAGCCACGAGTCCTCCTGTTACCCCGTCACCTTTTACCCTCCTTACGAGGAAGAATGGGGTCAAGAGCTACACTCACCCCAACATGACTATAGAGGCGTGCGTTAAAGCCATGGCTGGGGTTGTCGGCCCTTCAGCCATCGTCGCTGCCTCTAAAATGTACGGCAAGGCTGTGTTCTTCCTGGGGTCGGAGCGGGCGGTGTCCCTGGCCATCGAGAAGGGGCTCACCGTGGGCGGGACCTTCCTGCCGGTGGACCCCCTTGAGGCCACCGCGCAAAGGATTGTGGTTTCCAACGTCCCGCCCTTTGTTCCGGGTGAGCTCCTCCTCCCCCACCTACGTCAACTGGGGGAGGTGAGGTCGGGGATCACACCCATCCCGCTCGGCTTCCGGGAAGCCAGCCTTCGGCACGTCTTCTCCTTCCGGCGCCAGCTTTTTGTCCGGCTGGCGCGGGAGGAGGACGCGGACGGCGCGTTCACGGTGCTCCACGGGGGGACCGCCCACCGCGTCTTCTGGACCTCGGACGGCGTGCGGTGCTACGCCTGTAAGGAGGTGGGGCACGTCCGCAAAAACTGCCCCGCCTCCAAGGCCGCCACGACACCTGGCGCGGCCAGGGTTGGTGCCGCCGCCCCCCCTCCCCCTGATACTGTCCGCGCGTCGACGGCGACGGATGCGCGGTCGAAATCGGAGGCCAACACCACCACGGCCTCCGACGGGGAGGAGGGAGAGCGTCCGGGGGGAAGGAAGGCGCGTAGGAAAAATAAACATCTAAGGGCGGATCCCCTCGCGGAGGAAACATCGGAGTTGACCGAACTCACGCCCGAGTATATCGCGGAGTTGGTTGGGACGCATGAGACTGGGGGGGTCCTCGTGCCCGGGCCCGTGACCGTGACCGCAACTGCTGAGGCAGCTAAATCAAGACCTGCGGCCGGGCTCGGGCCCGAGGGGCCCAAGAAACCCAGTCGTCGGAAAGGGGCAGAGAGGGAGGCCCCAGCAGACATGGAGGCCTCTTCCTCTCCGGGCCCCAACTTGTTAAAAAGAAAGCTCCGCCCCCAGCAGGAGGACTGCGAGGAGGAAGGTCCCTCCGCAAAAGGGGGGCAGTCGCCCGCCGCGGGTGCTGCGCCCCACCCCACCACCGTCATCGTCGCGCGCGATCGGCAGGGGTCGTCTGTCCCTCGGGAGGGTGAGACAGGCGAGTCTGTCCGACCTGTGCCTCCCGGGGATGGGGAAGAGACCCTGCCTGTGGGGGGGGGCGCGGAACAACCCGCGGAGGGAAATGTAGTTACGGAACCGTTGCTCCTCGCCGGGTCGGGCGTCCTGGGGACTGGGGCGGGCGAGGCCAAAGAGGCTGAAGCCGAGCCCGCCTTTTATAACCCAGATATCTCCCAGGGACTGCTCGACCTGGTGGAGGAGTGTAGCAATCCCCAGCCCGCTGGGTCGGAGGTTGGTGGCGGGGAGACGGAAAGCCCCCTGACTCCGTCTCTGTTGTTGGCGCCAGACGTGCTGGAGGAATTTGGGATTATTTTCTCCCCGGTTTCTCCGGTCGCCCCGGCGCCTGAGGCGGGGGGGGGGCCCCGAACCGCCGCCGCCGCCTCCCGGCCCGGCGCCCCTGAAGGAGCCCAGGGTGGACTCCTCTGCCACCGATCCTGGGGGTGGGATCGTGACGGAGGCGGGGCCGGCCGGTGCGGCCGAGCCGTTCGCTGCACCCTGTGTGACGGATGGGTTGGCCGCCGGTGACGACCTCCCGGAGGAGGACGGGGACTCGGTGGGGGGCATCGAGGACGATTTGGAGTCCATCGGCAACGAGGTGATGGACGCCCTCGTGCCCTTCACCGACTCTCCCCTCATCCCCGTAGGGGAACTCCGGGATTTTATGGCCGTGAGCCAGGGTCGTCACAAGAAGATCCGGCTGGCCCTCGACAAGTGGTCGGAGCTGGCGCTGCTCGTCGTGTCCGTCCGCGCCGCCGTTAAAATCATGGGCGCGGACAAGGACGTTGGCCGGCTCGAGCTGCGTCGGCTCAAGAGTTTCCACACTGGGCTGCTGAGGGAGTGGCGGTCGTCAGTGACCGCGCTCCCTCCCCTCCGTTAGGTAGAGGTTGCACTATGCTTCTGTGATGAAGATAACCATAGCCAGCCTCAACATCAACGGCAGCAGGGAGGCGCGCCGTAGATTCAATAACTTCTCGGTCCTTCGGGACGGGAAATATGCGGTGTGCTTCCTGCAAGAAACCCACACCGTTCCGGGAGACGAGGCCACGTGGCTCCTGGAGTGGCAAGGAGGGGTCAGCATGAGTCACCTCTCCAACAATTCCTGCGGGGTGGCTGTCTTGCTGGCCCCGCATTTTCAGCCGGAGATCTTGAGGGTCAAGGAGCACGTGCCGGGCCGCTTGCTCCAGGTCACTGTTCGCCTGGGAGGCGTGCCGCTCCATTTAGTGAACGTGTACGCCCCCCGGACCGGTGCGCAGCAAGTGCGCTTCTTCGGAGAAGTGTCCGCTCTTCTGGGCTCCATCGACGTGGGCGAGTGCGTCATCCTCGGGGGGGATTTCAATTGTACCCTCGAGGCGCGGGACCGGTCGGGTCCCCCGCGAAGCCCGGCGGCGATGGAGAAGTTGCGGGACCTGGTCGGGTCCTTCGACTTGGTGGACGTCTGGCGAAATCTCCATCCCGACTCCAGCGCCTTCACGAGCGTGAGGTCTGGAGGAGGAAGGTCCAGAATCGACCGCCTTTACATTTCCCGGGCGTACGTCTCCTGCGTTCCGGCGGCTTCCATGCGGCCGGTGCCGTGCACGGACCACCACCTGGTGTGGGCGGAGCTCGCTCCGCTGCGCGCGCGGGGGGGGTCCGCGTACTGGCATTTTAACAACCTGCTGCTGGAGGACGCGCGGTTCCGGGATTCGTTTCGCCGGTTCTGGGCCGACTGGAGAAGGAAGCGGGGAGGCTTCCCCTCCTTGAGGCTATGGTGGGACGTGGGCAAGGCTCACGTCCGCGTCTTCTGTCAGGAGTACGCGAAGGGGTCGACCAAGAGGCGGGAGGCCCGGGTCGGGCGATTGGAGAAAGAAGTGCTCGACCTGGAGTCCCGTCTCGGTCAGGTCGTCGAGGACCCGGCCCTGCGGAAGGTGTACGAAGAGAAGAAGGGCGCGCTGAAGGACCTGCAGCTGGTCGGGTCCCGAGGCGCGTACGTGAGGTCGCGGATCCAGCTCCTGCGGGACCTGGACCGCGGCTCCCCCTTCTTCTACTCGCTGGAAAAAAGACGGGGGGTCCGTAAGCAGCTCTTGGGGCTGCTGGCCGACGACGGATCTCTGGTCTCGGATCCGGAGGGCATCAGCGCGGAGGCCCGGGCCTATTACGGGGCTCTGTTCTCTTCGGATCCGTCCAGCGAGGATGCGCGCAGAGTTTTGTGGGAGGACCTGCCGAAGGTCGGCCCGGAGGGCGCCGAGAATTTAGAAGCTCCGCTAAGCCTGGCGGAGCTGACCGGCGCCCTGCGCCAGCTCTCGAGGGGCAAGTCCCCGGGGTTGGACGGGCTGACCGTGGAGTTCCACAGGGCGTTCTGGGACGTCTTGGGGGACGACTACGCGCGGGTCCTGGGGGAAAGTCTGGCGACCGGGGAGATGCCCCTCTCTTGGCGCAGGGCGGTCATCGTCCTGCTGCCCAAGAAGGGCGATCTCCGCCTACTTAAGAACTGGCGCCCGGTCTCCCTCCTCAGCACGGACTACAAAATTTTCGCCAGGGCTATGTCTGCTCGCCTTGGCACCGTGCTGGCCCGCATGATCCACCCCGACCAGTCCTACACGGTCCCGGGCCGGAGTATCCACGAT
The DNA here is from genome assembly GCA_030390025.1 of Squalus acanthias. Classification (NCBI taxonomy): domain Eukaryota; kingdom Metazoa; phylum Chordata; class Chondrichthyes; order Squaliformes; family Squalidae; genus Squalus; species Squalus acanthias. The sequence continues at coordinate 115,914,157 of CM059429.1, read as the reverse complement.
AACATCCATCTGGTCCGGGATCTGGTCCACCATTCCCAGAGGGCTGGTCTGTCGGTCGCCTTCCTTTCCCTGGATCAGGAGAAGGCGTTCGACAGGGTGGATCACGAGTATCTTTTCGGGACTCTGCGCGCATTCGGGTTCGGGACGCATTTCGTCGCCCGGATCCGACTTCTGTACGCCGCCGCGGAGTGTCTGATTAAAGTTAACGGGTCTTTGACGGCGCCCCTTCGCTTCGGGAGTGGGGTGCGTCAGGGATGCCCCATGTCCGGTCAGTTATACGCCGTTTGCGTGGAGCCTTTCCTGCGCCTCTTGCGGAAGAGGTTGACGGGACTGGCTCTGCAAGGGCTGGGCGTGGAGGTGGTCCTCTCGGCTTACGCCGATGACGTGCTCCTCGCGGTCACGGATCCCGTCGACTTGCGGAGGATGCGAGAATGCCAGCAGATTTACTCGGACGCATCCTCCGCCAAGATCAACTGGGAGAAATGTTCTGGACTCCTGGTGGGCCCATGGCGGGTGGACTCCCTGCCGGAGGAGTTCGGGCCTTTCGCCTGGAGCACCACGCACCTCCTCTACCTGGGAGTCCACCTCAGCCCGGCCGAGGACGCCTGGCCGGCGAACTGGCAAGAGCTGGAGGCCAAAGTCACCGCTCGCCTAGGGCGCTGGACAGGATTGCTCCGAGTGTTGTCCTACAGGGGTCGAGCGCTGGTCATAAACCAGCTGGTGGCCGCCATGTTGTGGTACCGGTTGGTCACTTTGATCCCTCCCCCTGCGTTTGTCGCCAAGATGCAGAAGAAGCTCGTCGACTTCTTCTGGGACAAAAGGAAGCACTGGGTCTCTGCCGCGGTTTTGAGTCTCCCGCTTAGGGAGGGCGGTCAGGCGCTGGTGTGCCTTCGCACCCAGGCGGCGACTTTCCGTCTTCAGACGCTGCAGAGATACCTGTACGTGGAGAATCCTCCTAGGTGGCGTGCGCTGGCGACGTATTTCTTCCGCCAGCTGCATGGCCTCAATTACGACACGCAGCTCCTGTTTGTGAGAGTGGGTGGCACGCGTGCCAGCCTGCGGGAGCTGCCTGTCTTCTACCAGGAACTGCTATGGGTTTGGAACAGCGTCGCCTCCGAGCGCAGTTCTCCCCCGTCAGGAGCGGCAGCCGTCCTTCGGGAGCCGCTGTTCAGGAATCCGCACCTCCACGACCGCGGGTTCGGCTGGCTGGCGGAGGGCAGGGCTGTGCCCGGTAAGGTGACCAGAGTCGGGGACCTGCTCGATGGCGGAGGAGCGGGCTGGATGGCGCCGGAGGAGTTGGCGAGGCGCATGTCCTGGGTCAACGTCCGGCTCGCGGTCAAAGCCATCGAGTCGCTAAAAGTGGCACTGGGCCCCGTCTCCACTAGGTGTGTCGAGGAGGCTCAGGCACGTGGGGCGATCCCGTCCGAACTGACCCCCGTTCGGACGGAATTCCTGATCGGCGCCCGGCCCCGAATCCTCCCTCGGGAGCCGCCGCCTCACCACTTGAGCCTTCTCGGAGAAATGCCCTCCGTGCCCTTTCAATCCGCACGGAGGCGTTTCCTGTACGGGCTGCTCCTGCACACTCTCCACTTTGCCATCTTCGTCTGCCGTCCGGACACGCCTTGGCGTACCATCCTGCCGTCCGGCGGAGGCGAAGGTCCCCATTGGAAGGCTCTCTACGCGGGAGTCTTCCCTTGTTCTATTGGGGACTTGGCCTGGAGGGTGTTGCACGGAGCAGTCCCGTGCAATAGGATTTTAAGTAGGTTTACGGACTCCCAGGCTGCTTGCCATTTCTGCGGCCTGGAGGAGTCCGTCTATCACATTTATATTGAGTGTGAGAGGTTGCAGCCCCTCTTTCATTATTTGAAGGTGCTGCTCCTCAATTTCTGGTTGCACTTCAGCCCCACGCTCCTGATCTACGGTCACCCGGTGCGGAGGGGAGCGGGTAGGTCGGAGGACCTCCTCGTAGGACTGCTCCTGGGCCTGGCCAAGAAAGCCATTAATTGGTCCAGGCAGCGGGCGGTCGAGGGGGTCGTTCGGCCCGATTGCCTGCCTCTCTTCCGCAGCCATGTTCGCGCCCGGGTGGCCCTGGAGATGGAGCACGCGGTGTCCGCCGGCACGCTTGAGTTTTTCCGCGACCGGTGGGCGCCGCGGGGGCTGGAGTGCATCGTCACCCCGGACTTCCAAATTTTGATTTGATTTACTAAGTTTCATTTAAAGTTTTAATTGATTTACAGTAAATTTATCATTTGTCCAACCAAAAAGAGCAACACCAGGTTATAGTCCAACAGTTTTATTTGAAATCACAAGCTTTCGGAGCTGCTGACGAAGGAGCAGCAGCAGCAGAGTGGTGGTCTCTGTGACCAGGAAGAGGAGAAGGAGAAGGAGACCAGACAGCAGACCACCACCAACAAACAACCACAACAACTGAGGTGCCTGGAGAGAGAGGACAGGAGAGGAGAGGAGAAAGAAAGGAAGGCCAAGGCCATTAACAACAGAGGAGAGGCCTTTCCACACTGCCTCCTCAATTGGCCTCCATTTAAGGAGAGGGAGAGAGGGGAGAAAACATCACAAACAAACATCATCTGTTTGGAAGGAGGAGGAAGGAAGGAAAGAAACATCTACAGGTGGGTGTCTATTTGGTGCACTCTCCCAGAGACTTTGTTTTGTAGGTGGGGGGAGGAAAGAAGAAAAGAAGAGGGCCGGAACATCCAAGGGGTGTGTGTGTGTGTGTGTGGCTTCTGTAAAAGCTAGGCCGCACACACCATATTAAACACCCCTTTCCCATTGCCTGACCTGGGACAGCTGGAGCTGCCTAGGTGAAGTTCCCCAATTAATTTAATCTTATTGGGCATCGTTAAGACCTGGTGCAGGACTGAGCCTGGGCATCTCCAGCTATCCCAGGTGAAGACATCTTCTCCCCCCACCAGAAGACCACCACCACCAAAGACTTTTATTACATCGGAGAGTGCACCCCCTGCCAACACCCACCCACCCACCATCCTGAGTGGCGACCCTGCCCTTGCGGCTTCCCTCCTTCCCACCCCCTCTCTCTCTCTCTTTGTCTCTTGTCTCTAAGAGGCACCTCAATCTATTTTAATTAAGTACCTATTGAGCAGAGGGGAGAAGGCCCCTCTCCCAATTCAATCAACTAAAGGGAGAGGTGTGCCTTCAATTTAAGAGCTCCCTCTGCTCAGGGGAAAACAGAAACAAAAAACCGAGGCCATTAACACCTTCAGGCCTGTGACTTGGGGTGAGTGTAGCCCTTAAAGACCAACCCATCATGGTGACCACATCTTCGCCGGTGGCGGGGGCAGCGAGGACGTACGCAAGCGTGGCAGCCGCGGCCACGGCCACAGCCACGAGTCCTCCTGTTACCCCGTCACCTTTTACCCTCCTTACGAGGAAGAATGGGGTCAAGAGCTACACTCACCCCAATATGACAATAGAGGCGTGCGTAAAAGCCATGGCTGGGGTTGTCGGCCCTTCAGCCATCGTCGCCGCCTCTAAAATGTACGGCAAGGCTGTGTTCTTCCTGGGGTCGGAGCGGGCGGTGTCCCTGGCCATCGAGAAGGGGCTCACCGTGGGCGGGACCTTCCTGCCGGTGGACCCCCTTGAGGCCACCGCGCAAAGGATTGTGGTTTCCAACGTCCCGCCCTTTGTTCCGGGTGAGCTCCTCCTCCCCCACCTACGTCAACTGGGGGAGGTGAGGTCGGGGATCACACCCATCCCGCTCGGCTTCCGGGAAGCCAGCCTTCGGCACGTCTTCTCCTTCCGGCGCCAGCTTTTCGTCCGGCTGGCGCGGGAGGAGGACGCGGATGGCGCATTCACGGTGCTCCACGGGGGGACCGCCCACCGCGTCTTCTGGACCTCGGACGGCGTGCGGTGCTACGCCTGTAAGGAGGTGGGGCACGTCCGCAAAAACTGCCCCGCCTCCAAGGCCGCCACGACACCTGGCGCGGCCAGGGTTGGCGCCGCCGCCCCCCCTCCCCCTGATACTGTCCGCGCGTCGACGGCGACGGATGCGTGGTCGAAATCGGAGGCCAACGCCACCACGGCCTCCGGCGGGGAGGAGGGAGAGCGTCCGGGGGGAAGGAAGGCGCGTAGGAAAAATAAACACCTAAGGGCGGATCCCCAGCGGAGGAAACATCAGAGTTGACCAAACTCACGCCCGAGTACATCGCGGAGTTGATCGGGACGCATGAGACTGGGGGGGTCCTCGTGCCCGGGCCCGTGACCGTGACCGCAACTGCTGAGGCAGCTAAATCAAGACCTGCGGCCGGGCTCGGGCCCGAGGGGCCCAAGAAACCCAGTCGTCGGAAGGGGGCAGAGAGGGAGGCCCCAGCAGACATGGAGGCCTCCCCCTCTCCGGGCCCCAACTTGTTAAAAAGAAAGCTCCGCCCCCAGCAGGAGGACTGCGAGGAGGAAGGTCCCTCCGCAAAAGGGGGGCAGTCGCCCGCCGCGGGTGCTGCGCCCCACCCCACCACCGTCATCGTCGCGCGCGATCGGCAGGGGTCGTCTGTCCCTCGGGAGGGTGAGACAGCCGAGTCTGTCCGACCTGTGCCTCCCGGGGATGGGGAAGAGACCCTGCCCGCGGGGGGGGCCGCGGAACAACCCGCGGAGGGAAATGTAGTTCCGGAACCGTTGCTCCTCGCCGGGTCGGGCGTCCTGGGGACTGGGGCGGGCGAGGCCAAAGAGGCTGAAGCCGAGCCCGCCTTTTATAACCCAGACATCTCCCAGGGACTGCTCGACCTGGTGGAGGAGTGTAGCAGTCCCCGGCCGGCTGGGTCGGAGGTTGGTGGCGGGGAGACGGAAAGCCCCCTGACTCCGTCTCTGTTGTTGGCGCCGGACGTGCTGGAGGAATTTGGGATTATTTTCTCCCCGGTTTCTCCGGTCGCCCCGGCGCCTGAGGCGGGGGGGGGGCCCCGAACCGCCGCCGCCGCCTCCCGGCCCGGCGCCCCTGAAGGAGCCCAGGGTGGACTCCTCTGCCACCGATCCTGGGGGTGGGATCGTGACGGAGGCGGGGCCGGCCGGTGCGGCCGAGCCGTTCGCTGCACCCTGTGTGACGGACGGGTCGGCCGCCGGTGACGACTTCCCGGAGGAGGACGGGGACTCGGTGTTGGGCAACGAGGACGATTTGGAGTCCATCGGCAGCGAGGTGATGGACGCCCTCGTGCCCTTCACCGACTCTCCCCTCATCCCCGTAGGGGAACTCCGGGATTTTATGGCCATGAGCCAGGGTCGTCACAAGAAGATCCGGCTGGCCCTCGACAAGTGGTCGGAGCTGGCGCTGCTCGTCGTGTCCGGCCGCGCCGCCGTTAAAATCATGGGCGCGGACAAGGACGTTGGCCGGCTCGAGCTGCGTCGGCTCAAGAGTTTCCACACTGGGCTGCTGAGGGAGTGGCGGTCGTCAGTGACCGCGCTCCCTCCCCTCCGTTAGGTAGAGGTTGCACTATGCTTCTGAGATGAAGATAACCATAGCCAGCCTCAACATCAACGGCAGCAGGGAGGCGCGCCGTAGATTCAATAACTTCTCGGTCCTTCGGGACGGGAAATATGTGGTGTGCTTCCTGCAAGAAACCCACACCGTTCCGGGAGACGAGGCCACGTGGCTCCTGGAGTGGCAAGGAGGGGTCAGCATGAGTCACCTCTCCAACAATTCCTGCGGGGTGGCTGTCTTGCTGGCCCCGCATTTTCAGCCGGAGATCTTGAGGGTCAAGGAGCACGTGCCGGGCCGCTTGCTCCAGGTCACTGTTCGCCTGGGAGGCGTGCCGCTCCATTTAGTGAACGTGTACGTCCCCCGGACCGGTGCGCAGCAAGTGCGCTTCTTCGGAGAAGTGTCCGCTCTTCTGGGCTCCATCAACGTGAGCGAGTGCGTCATCCTCGGGGGGGATTTCAATTGTACCCTCGAGGCGCGGGACCGGTCGGGTCCCCCGCGAAGCCCGGCGGCGATGGAGAAGTTGCGGGACCTGGTCGGGTCCTTCGACTTGGTGGACGTCTGGCGAAATTTCCATCCCGACTCCAGCGCCTTCACGAGCGTGAGGTCTGGAGGAGGAAGGTCCAGAATCGACCGCCTTTACATTTCCCGGGCGTACGTCTCCTGCGTTCCGGCGGCTTCCATGCGGCCGGTGCCGTGCACGGACCACCACCTGGTGTGGGCGGAGCTCGCTCCGCTGCGCGCGCAGGGGGGGTCCGCGTACTGGCATTTTAACAACCTGCTGCTGGAGGACGCGCGGTTCCGGGATTCGTTTCGCCGGTTCTGGGCCGACTGGAGAAGGAAGCGGGGAGGCTTCCCCTCCTTGAGGCTATGGTGGGACGTGGGCAAGGCTCACGTCCGCGTCTTCTGTCAGGAGTACGCGAAGGGGTCGACCAAGAGGCGGGAGGCCCGGGTCGGGCGATTGGAGAAAGAAGTGCTCGACCTGGAGTCCCGTCTCGGTCAAGTCGTCGAGGACCCGGCCCTGCGGAAGGTGTACGAAGAGAAGAAGGGCGCGCTGAAGGACCTGCAGCTGGTCGGGTCCCGAGGCGCGTACGTGAGGTCGTGGATCCAGTTCCTGCGGGACCTGGACCGCGGCTCCCCCTTCTTCTACTCGCTGGAAAAAAGACGGGGGGTCCGTAAGCAGCTCTTGGGGCTGCTGGCCGACGACGGATCTCTGGTCTCGGATCCGGAGGGCATCAGCGCGGAGGCCCGGGCCTATTACGGGGCTCTGTTCTCTTCGGATCCGTCCAGCGAGGATGCGCGCAGAGTTTTGTGGGAGGACCTGCCGAAGGTCGGCCCGGAGGGCGCCGAGAATTTAGAAGCTCCGCTAAGCCTGGCGGAGCTGACCGGCGCCCTGCGCCAGCTCTCGAGGGGCAAGTCCCCGGGGCTGGACGGGCTGACCGTGGAGTTCCACAGGGCGTTCTGGGACGTCTTGGGGGACGACTACGCGCGGGTCCTGGGGGAAAGTCTGGCGACCGGGGAGATGCCCCTCTCTTGGCGCAGGGCGGTCATCGTCCTGCTGCCCAAGAAGGGCGATCTCCGCCTACTTAAGAACTGGCGCCCGGTCTCCCTCCTCAGCACGGACTACAAAATTTTCGCCAGGGCTATGTCTGCTCGCCTTGGCACCGTGCTGGCCCGCATGATCCACCCCGACCAGTCCTACACGGTCCCGGGCCGGAGTATCCACGATAACATCCATCTGGTCCGGGATCTGGTCCACCATTCCCAGAGGGCTGGTCTGTCGGTCGCCTTCCTTTCCCTGGATCAGGAGAAGGCGTTCGACAGGGTGGATCACGAGTATCTTTTCGGGACTCTGCGCGCATTCGGGTTCGGGACGCATTTCGTCGCCCGGATCCGACTTCTGTACGCCGCCGCGGAGTGTCTGATTAAAGTTAACGGGTCTTTGACGGCGCCCCTTTGCTTCGGGAGTGGGGTGCGTCAGGGATGCCCCATGTCCGGTCAGTTATACGCCGTTTGCGTGGAGCCTTTCCTGCGCCTCTTGCGGAAGAGGTTGACGGGACTGGCTCTGCAAGGGCTGGGCGTGGAGGTGGTCCTCTCGGCTTACGCCGATGACGTGCTCCTCGCGGTCACGGATCCCGTCGACTTGCGGAGGATGCGAGAATGCCAGCAGATTTACTCGGACGCATCCTCCGCCAAGATCAACTGGGAGAAATGTTCTGGACTCCTGGTGGGCCCATGGCGGGTGGACTCCCTGCCGGAGGAGTTCGGGCCTTTCGCCTGGAGCACCACGCACCTCCTCTACCTGGGAGTCTACCTCAGCCCGGCCGAGGACGCCTGGCCGGCGAACTGGCAAGAGCTGGAGGCCAAAGTCACCGCTCGCCTAGGGCGCTGGACAGGACTGCTCCGAGTGCTGTCCTACAGGGGTCGAGCGCTGGTCATAAACCAGCTGGTGGCCGCCATGTTGTGGTACCGGTTGGTCACTTTGATCCCTCCCCCTGCGTTTGTCGCCAAGATGCAGAAGAAGCTCGTCGACTTCTTCTGGGACAAAAGGAAACACTGGGTCTCTGCCGCGGTTTTGAGTCTCCCGCTTAGGGAGGGCGGTCAGGCGCTGGTGTGCCTTCGCACCCAGGCGGCGACTTTCCGTCTTCAGACGCTGCAGAGATACCTGTACGTGGAGAATCCTCCTAGGTGGCGTGTGCTGGCGACGTATTTCTTCCGCCAGCTGCACGGCCTCAATTACGACACGCAGCTCCTGTTTGTGAGAGTGGGTGGTACGCGTGCCAGCCTGCGGGAGCTGCCTGTCTTCTACCAGGAACTGCTATGGGTTTGGAACAGCGTCGCCTCCGAGCGCAGTTCTCCCCCGTCAGGAGCGGCGGCCGTCCTTCGGGAGCCGCTGTTCAGGAATCCGCACCTCCACGACCGCGGGTTCAGCTGGCTGGCGGAGGGCAGGGCTGTGCCCGGTAAGGTGACCAGAGTCGGGGACCTGCTCGATGGTGGAGGAGCGGGCTGGATGGCGCCGGAGGAGTTGGCGAGGCGCATGTCCTGGGTCAACGTCCGGCTCGCGGTCAAAGCCATCGAGTCGCTAAAAGTGGCACTGGGCCCCGTCTCCACTAGGTGTGTCGAGGAGGCTCAGGCACGTGGGGCGATCCCGTCCGAACTGACCCTCGTTCGGACGGAATTCCTTATCGGCGCCCGGCCCCGAATCCTCCCTCGGGAGCCGCCGCCTCACCACTTGAGCCTTCTCGGAGAAATGCCCTCCGTGCCCTTTCAATCCGCACGGAGGCGTTTCCTGTACGGGCTGCTCCTGCACACTCTCCACTTTGCCATCTTCGTCTGCCGTCCGCCCTTGTTCTATTGGGGACTTGGCCTGGAGGGTGTTGCACGGAGCAGTCCCGTGCAATAGGATTTTAAGTAGGTTTACGGACTCCCAGGCTGCTTGCCATTTTTGCGGCCTGGAGGAGTCCGTTTATCACATTTATGTTGAACGTGAGAGGTTGCAGCCCCTCTTTCATTATTTGAAGGGGCTGCTCCTCAATTTCTGGTTGCACTTCAGCCCCACGCTCCTGATCTACGGTCACCCGGTGCGGAGGGGAGCGGGTAGGTCGGAGGACCTCCTCGTAGGACTGCTCCTGGGCCTGGCCAAGAAAGCCATTAATTGGTCCAGGCAGCGGGCGGTCAAGGGGGTCGTTCGGCCCGATTGCCTGCCTCTCTTCCGCGGCCATGTTCGCGCCCGGGTGGCCCTGGAGATGGAGCACGCGGTGTCCGCCGGCACGCTTGAGTTTTTCCGCGACCGGTGGGCGCCGCGGGGACTGGAGTGCATCGTCACCCCGGACTTTCAAATTTTAATTTGATTTATTAAGTTTCATTTCAAGTTTTAATTGATTTACAGTAAATTTGGGTTCAACCAAAAAGATGAACACCAGGTTATAGTCCAACAGTTTTATTTGAAATCACAAGCTTTCGGAGCTATCGATTGCTCCTTCCTCAGGTGAAGTAAATTAGATACAGAATCGCCAAAGCATATATAGATAGAAAACAAAGCATGTGTACTTTACAATTGCAGACCAATAAATTAAATCATCCTGACTATCTGCCGAGGTGTGATAAAGTTAATTAAGTCAGCCAGGAAGGGACCACATCAAAGACATAGCAAGATACAACTGAGACAATGAGGTGTAGTCGCAGGGGTTCTAACGTGTCAAAAGCTGCCGTCTGTATGTAAAACGAAAAGCTTTAAAAAAATTTTACTTTTTTACTGGGAAAATTTTTACTTTTTTACTGGGAATCACATCTGTGAACAAGCTAACGACGACTCGAGTCCGGATCACGTCATGTATCGTGACATAAACCCATGCAGACACTGAGACAACGTATGAACGAGCATCGCGCAACAATCGCCAGGCAGGATTGTTACCTCCCAGTCGGGGAACACTTCAGCAGTCAAGGACATTCAGCCTCGGATCTGCGGGTAAGCGTTCTCCAAGGCAACCTTAGAAACACACGACAACGCAAAATCATCGAGCAGAAACTGATAGCCAAGTTCCGCACTCATGAAGACGGTCTCAATCGGGATCTTGGGTTTATGTCACGATACATGACGTGATCCGGACTCGAGTCGTCGTTAGCTTGTTCACAGATGTGATTCCCAGTAAAAAAGTAAAAATTTTCCCAGTAAAAAAGTAAAATTTTTTTAAAGCTTTTCGTTTTACATACAGACGGCAGCTTTAGACACGTTAGAACCCCTGCGACTACACCTCATTGTCTCAGTTGTATCTTGCTATGTCTTTGATGTGGTACCTTCCTGGCTGACTTAATTAACTTTATCACACCTCGGCAGATAGTCAGGATGATTTAATTTATTGGTCTGCAATTGTAAAGTACACATGCTTTGTTTTCTATCTATATATGCTTTGGCGATTCTGTATCTAATTTACTTCACCTGAGGAAGGAGCAATCGATAGCTCCGAAAGCTTGTGATTTCAAATAAAACTGTTGGACTATAACCTGGTGTTGTGCGACCGCTCAATTCTATGAGATCGCCAGTTACTTATCCAATCGGCCAAATTTCCCTCTATCCCACAACTCCTTACTTTCTTCATGAGACGACCATGGGGAACCTTATCAAACGCCTTACTAAAATCCATGTATACGACATCAACTGCTCTACCTTCATCTACACACTTAGTTACCTCCTCAAAGAATTCAATCAAATTTGTTAGGCAAGACTTACCCTTCACGAATCCGTGTTGACTATCCCTGATTAAGTTGCCCCTTTCCAAATGGTCATAAATCCTATCCCTCAGGACCTTTTCCATTATCTTACCAACCACCGAAGTAAGACTAACCGGCCTATAATTACCAGGGTCATTCCTATTTCCTTTCTTGAAGAGAGGAACAACATTCGCCACTCTCCAGTCCTCTGGCACCATCCCCGTGGACAGTGAGGACCCAAAGATCAAAGCCAGAGGCTCTGCAATCTCCTCCCTTGCCTCCCAAAGAATCCTAGGATATATCCCATCTGGCCCAGGGGACTTATCGACCCTCAGGTTCTTCAAAATTGCTAAAACATCTTCCCTCAGAACATCTACCACCTCCAGCCTATCCACCTTTATCACACTCTCATCCTCAAGAACATGGCCCCTCTCCTCGGTGAACACTGACGAAAAGTATTCATTCATCACCTCTCCTATCTCTTCTGACTCCATGCACAAGTTCCCACTACTGTCCTTGACCGGCCCTACCCTCACCCTGGTCATTCTTTTATTTCTCACATAAGAGTAAAAAGCCTTGGGGTTTTTCTTGATCCGACCCGCCAAGGACTTCTCATGCCCCCTCCTAGCTCTCCTAAGCTCTTTTTTTAGCTCATTCCTTGCTACCTTGTACCCCTCAATCAACCCAACTGAACCTTGTTTTCTCATCCTTACATACGCTTCCTTTTTCCTCTTGACTAGACATTCAACCTCTTTTGTGAACCATGGTTCTCTCACTCGGCCATTTCCTCCCTGCCTGACAGGGACATACCTATCAAGTTTCTGTTCCCATCTTACACTCCCTAATTCTTGCCTAATCGCATCATAATTACCCCTCCCCCAATTATAAACCCTGCCCTGCCGTATGGCCCTATCCCTCTCCATTGCAATAGTGAAAGTTACCGAATTGTGGTCACTATCTCCAAAGTGCTCTCCCACATACAAATCAAACACTTGGCCCGGTTCATTACCCAGTACCAAAACAGTAGGGTGTGTGTGGGACTCTGAACATTAGTGTGTGTGTGGCACTGTGTGAATAGTAGGGGGTGTGTGGGACTGTGTGAACGGAAGGGTGTGTGTGGGACTGTGTGAACAGAAGGGTGTGTGTTGGACTGTGTGAACAGTAGGGTGTGTGTGGGACTATGAACAGTAGGGTGTGTGTGGGAATGTGTGAACAGTAGGGTGTGTGGTGGAGTGTGAACAGTAGGGTGTGTGTGGGTCTGTGAAAAGTAGGGTGCTTGTGGGACTGTGTGAACAGTCGGGTGTGTGGTGGAAAGTGAACAGTAGGGTGTGTGTGGGACTGTGTGAACAGTAGGGTGTGTGGTGGAATGTGAACAATAGGGTGCCTGTAGGACTGTGTCAACATTAGTCTGTGTGTGGGACTGTGAAAACGGTGGGTTGTGTGTGGGACGGTGTGAACAGTAGGGTGTGTGTGGGACTGTGTGAACAGTAGGGTGTGTGTGGGACTGTGAACAGTAGGGTGTGTGTGGGAATGTGAACAGTAGGGAGTGTGTGGGACTGTGAACAGTAGGGTGTGTGTGGGACAGTGGACAGTCGGGTGTGTGTGGGACGGTGAACAGTCGGGTGTGTGTGGGTCAGTGAACAGTTGGGTGTGTGTGGGACTGTGAACAGTAGGGAGTGTGTGGGACTGTGATCAGTCGGGTGCGTGTGGGGCTGTGTGAATAGTCGGGTGTGTGAGCGACTGTGAACATTAGGGTGTGTTTGGGACTGTGAACAGCAGGGTGTGTGTGGGACTATGAACAGTAAGGTGTGTGTGGGAATGTGTTAACTGTAGAGTGTCAGTGGGACTCTGAACAGTAGGGTGCGTGTGGGACTGTGTGAATTGTAGGGTGTGTGTGGGACTGTGTGAACAGTAGGGTGCCTGTGGGACTCTGTGAACAGTGGGGTGTGTGTGGGTCTGTGAAAACAGTAGGGTGTGTGTTTGGGGCTATGAACAGTAAGGTATGTGTGAGACTGTGTGAATAGTTGGGTGTGTGTGGGACTGTGTGAACTGTAGGGTGTCAGTGGGACTATGAACAGTAGGGTGTGTGTGGGACTGTGTGAACAGTAGGGTGTGTGGTGGAGTGTGAACAGTAGGGTGCCTGTGGGACTGTGTGAACAGTAGAGTGTGTGTGGGACTGTGTGAACAGTAGGGTGTGTGTGGGACTGTGAACAGTAGGGTGTGTGTGGGACTGTGCACAGTAGGGTGTGTGTGGGACTGTGTGCACAGTAGGGTGTGTGTGGGACTGTGAAAAGTAGGGTGTGTGTGGGACTGTGAATAGTAGGGTGTGTGTGGGACTGTGTGAAAAGTAGGGTGTGTGTGGGACTGTGAACAGTTGGGTGTGTGTGGGACTGTGTGAACAGTCGGTTGTGTGTGGGACTGTGAACAGTAGTGGGTGTGTGGGACTGTGCACAGTAGGGTGTGTATGGGACTGTGTGAACAGTAGGGTGTGTGTGGGACTGTGAACAGTAGGGTGTGTGTGGGAAAGTGAACAGTAGGGTGTGTGTGGGACTGTGCACAGTAGGGTGTGTGTGGGAAAGTGAACAGTAGGGTGTGTGTGGGACTGTGCACAGTAGGGAGTGTGTGGGCCTGTGTGCACAGTAGGGTGTGTGTGGGACTGTGAAAAGTAGGGTGTGTGTGGGACTGTGAACAGTAGGGTGTGTGTGGGACTGTGCACAGTAGGGTGTGTGTGGGCCTGTGTGCACAGTCGGGTGTGTGTGGGACTGTGAAAAGTAGGGTGTGTGTGGGACTTTGCACAGTAGGGTGTGTGTGGGACTGTGTGCACAGTAGGGTGTGTGTGGGACAGTGAAAAGTATGGTGTGTGTGGGATGTGAACAGCAGGGTGTGTGTGGGACTGTGAACAGTATGGTGTGTGTGGGAAGGTGAACAGTAGGGTGTGTGTGGGACAGTGAATAGTAGGATGTGTGTGGGACTGTGTGCACAGTAGGGTGTGTGTGGGACTGTGAACAGCAGGTTGTGTGTGGGACTGTATGAAAAGTAGGGTGTGTCTGGGACTGCGAACAATAGGGTGTGTGTGGGACTGTGAATAGTAGGGTGTGCGTAGACTGTGCGAAAAGTAGGGTGTGTGTGAGACTGTAAACTGTAGGGAGTGTGTGGGACAGTGAACTGTAGGGTGTGTGTGGGACTGTGAACAGTAGGGTGTGTGTGGGATTGTGAACAGTAGGCTGTGTGTGGGACTGTGCACAGTAGGGTGTGTGTGGGCCTGTGTGCACAGTAGGGTGTGTGTGGGACTGTGAAAAGTAGGGTGTGTGTGGGACTGTGAACAGTAGGGTGTGTGTGGGACTGTGCACAGTAGGGTGTGTGTGGGCCTGTGTGCACAGTCGGGTGTGTGTGTGGGACTGTGAAAAGTAGGGTGTGTGTGGGACTTTGCACAGTAGGGTGTATGTGGGACTGTGTGCACAGTAGCTTGTGTGTGGGACTGTGAACAGTAGGGTGTGTTTGGGTCTGTGAACAGTACGGTGGGTGTGGGACTGTGCTCAGTAGGGTGTGTGTGGGGTTGTGTGAACAGTCGGGTGTGTGAGCGACTGTGAACAGTAAGGTGTGTTTGGGACTGTGAACAGTCGGGTGTGTGTGGGACTGTGAATAGTAGGGTGTGTGTGGGACTGTGTGAACAGTGGTGTGTGTGTGGGACTGTGTGAACAGTAGGGTGGGTGTAGGACTATGAACAGTAGGGTGTGTGTGGGACTGTGTGAACAGTAGGGTGTGTGTGGGTCTGTGATCTGTAGGGTGTGTGTGGGACAGTGAAAAGTAGGATGCGTGTGGGACTGTGTGAGCAGTAGGGTGTGTGGTGGAGTGTGAACAGTCGGGTGTGTGGTGGAGTGTGAACAGTAGGGTGCCAGTGGGACAGTGTGAACAGTAGGGTATGTGTGGGACTGTGAACAGTACGGTGTGTGTGGGACTGTGAACAGTAGGGTGTGGGTGGGACAGTGCGAGCAGTAGGGTGTGTGTGGGACTGTGAACAGTAGGGTGTAGGTGGGATTGTGTGAACAGTAGGGTGTGTGTGGGACTGTGAACAGTAGGGTGTGTTTGGGTCTGTGATCAGTAGGGTGTGTGTGGGGTTGAGTGAACAGTCGGGTGTGTGAGCGACTGTGAACAGTAGGGTGTGTGTGGGACTGTGTGAACAGTAGGGTGGGTGTAGGACTATGAACAGTAGGGTGGGTGTAGGACTATGAACAGTAAGGTGTGTGTGGGAATGTGTTAACTGTAGGGTGTCAGTGGGACTCTGAACAGTAGGGTGCGTGTGGGACTGTGTGAATTGTAGGGTGTGTGTGGGTCTGTGAAAACAGTAGGGTGTGTGTTTGGGCTATGAACAGTAGGGTGTGTGTGGGACTGTGTGAACAGTAGGGTGCCTGTGGGACTGTGTGAACAGTAGGGTGTGTGTGGGACTGTGAACAGTAGGGTGCCTGTCGGACTGTGTGAACAGTAGAGTGTGTGTGGGACTGTGTGAACAGTAGAGTGTGTGTGGGACTGTGAACAGTAGGGTGCCTGTGGGACTGTGTGAACAGTAGGGTGTGTGTGGGACTGTGAACAGTAGGGTGCCTGTGGGACTGTGCGAACAGTAGGGTGTGTGTGGGACTGTGAACAGTAGGGTGTGTGTGGGACAGTGTGAACAGTAGGGTGTGTGTGGGACTTTGAATGGTAGGGTGTGTGTGGGACTGTGAAAAGTAGGGTGTGTGTGGGACTGTGCACAGTAGGGTGTGTGTGGGACTTTGCACAGTAGGGTGTGTGTGGGACTGTGTGCACAGTAGGGTGTGTGTGGGACAGTGAAAAGTCGGGTGTGTGTGGGACTGTGTGCACAGTAGTGTGTGTGGGACTGTGTGCACAGTAGGGTGTGTGTGGGACTGTGAACAGTAGGTTGTGTGTGGGACTGTATGAAAAGTAGGGTGTCTGGGACTGTGAACAGTAGGGTGTGTGTGGGACTGTGAATAGTAGGGTGTGCGTGGGACTGTGTGAAAAGTAGGGTGTGTGTGAGACTGTGAACTGTCGGGAGTTTGTGGGACAGTGAACTGTAGGGTGTGTGTGGGACTGTTACAGTAGGGTATGTGTGGGAATATGAAAACAGTCGGATGTGTGTGGGACTGTGTGAACAGAAGGGTGTGTGTGGGACTATGAACAGTAAGGTGTGTGTGGGAATGTGTGAACAGTAGGTTGTGTGTGGGACTGTGAACAGTAGGGTGTGTGTGGCTCTGTGAACTGTAGGGTGTGTGTGGGACTGTGAAAAGTAGGGAGCGTGTGGGACTGTGTGAACAGTAGGGTGTGTGGTGGAGTGTGAACAGTAGGGTGTGTGGTGGACTGTGAACAGTCGGGTGTGTGTGGGACTATGTGAACAGTAGGGTGTGTGGTGGAGTGTGAACAGTAGGGTGCCTGTGGGACTGTGTGAACAGTAGGGTGTGTGTGGGACTGTGAACAGTAGGGTGCCTGTGGGACTGTGTGAACAGTAGGGTGTGTGTGGGACTGTGAACAGTAGGGTGTGTGTGGGACAGTGTGAACAGTAGGGTGTGTGTGGGACTTTGAATGGTAGGGTGTGTGTGGGACTCTGAACAGTAGGGTGTGTGTCGGACTGTGCACAGTAGGGTGTGTGTGGGACTGTGTGCACAGTAGGGTGTGTGTGGGACTGTGAAGAGTAGGGTGTGTGTGGGACTGTGAAAAGTAGGGGGTGAGTGGGACTGTGCACAGTAGGGTGTGTGTGGGACTGTGTGAACAGTAGGGTGTGTGTGGGAAAGTGAACAGTAGGGTGTGTGTGGGACTGTGAACAGTAGAGGGTGAGTGGGACTGTGCACAGTACGGTGTGTGTGGGTCTGTGTGAAAAGTAGGGTGTGTGTGGGAAAGTGAACAGTAGGGTGTGTGTGGGACTGTGCACAGTAGGGTGTGTGTGGGACTTTGCACAGTAGGGTGTGTGTGGGACTGTGTGCACAGTAGGGTGTGTGTGGGACAGTGAAAAGTATGGTGTGTGTGGGACAGTGAATAGTAGGATGTGTGTGGGACTGTGTGAAAAGTAGGGTGTGTGTGAGACTGTGAACAGTCGGGTGTGTGTGGGACTGTGTGCACAGTAGTGTGTGTGGGACTGTGCACAGTAGGGTGTGTGTGGGACTGTGAACAGTAGGTTGTGTGTGGGACTGTGAATAGTAGGGTGTGCGTGGGACTGTGAAAAGTAGGGTGTGTGTGAGACTGTGAACTGTCGGGAGTGTGTGGGACAGTGAACTGTAGGGTGTGTGTGGGACTGTTACAGTAAGGTGTGTGTGGGAATATGAAAACAGTCGGATGTGTGTGGGACTGTGTGAACAGAAGGGTGTGTGTGGGACTATGAACAGTAAGGTGTGTGTGGGAATGTGTGAATAGTAGGGTGTGTGTGGGACTGTGTTAACTGTAGGGTGTCAGTGGGACTCTGAACAGTAGGGTGCGTGTGGGACTGTGTGAATAGTAGGGTGTGTGTGGGACTGTGTGAAATGTAGGGTGTCAGTGGGACTCTGAACAGTAGGGTGCGTGTGGGACTGTGTGAAAAGTAGGGTGTGTGTGAGACTGTGAACAGTAGGGTGTGTGTGGCTCTGTGAACTGTAGGGTGTGTGTGGGACTGTGAAAAGTAGGGAGCGTGTGGGACTGTGTGAACAGTAGGGTGTGTGGTGGAGTGTGAACAGTCGGGTGTGTGTGGGACTATGTGAACAGTAGGGTGTGTGGTGGAGTGTGAACAGTAGGGTGTGTGTGGGACTGTGAACAGTAGGGTGTGTGTGGGACTGAGTGCACAGTTGGGTGTGTGTGGGACTGTGATCAGTAGGGTGTGTGTGGGGTTGTGTGAACAGTCGGGTGTGTGAGCGACTGTGAACAGTAGGGTGTGTTTGAGACTGCGAACAGCAGGGTGTGTGTGGGACTGTGTGAACAGTAGGGTGTGTGTGGGTCTGTGAAAACAGTTGTGTGTGTGTGGGACTGTGTGAACCAGAAGGGTGTGTGTAGGACTATGAACAGTAAGGTGTGTGTGGGAATGTGTTAACTGTAGGGTGTCAGTGGGACTCTGAACAGTAGGGTGCGTGTGGGACTGTGTGAACAGTAGGGTGTGTGTGGGACTGTGTGAACAGTAGGGTGCCTGTGGGACTGTGTGAACAGTAGGGTGTGTGTGGGACTGTGAACAGTAGGGTGTGTGTGGGACTGTGTGAACAGTAGAGTGTGTGTGGGACTGTGTGAACAGTAGGGTGTGTGGTGGAGTGTGAACAGTAGGGTGTGTGTGGGTCTGTGAACAGTAGGGTGTGTGTGGGGCTGTGTGAACAATCGGGTGTGTTTGGGACTATGAACAGTAGGATGTGTGTGGGAATGTATGAAAAGTAGGGTGTGTCTGGGATTGTGAACAGTAGGTTGTGTGTGGCACTGTGAACAGTAGGGTGTGTGTGGGACTGTGAACAGTAGGGTGTGTGGTGGAGTGTGAACAGTAGGGTGCCTGTGGGACTGTGTGAACAGTAGGGTGCGTGTGGGACTGTGTGAACAGTAGGGTGTGTGTGAGACTGTGTGAACAGTCAGGTGTGTGTGGGACTGTGAACAGTAGGGTGTGTGTGGGACTGTGCACAGTAGGGTGTGTGTGGGACTGTGAAAAGTATGGTGTGTGTGGGAATGTGAACAGTAGGGTGTCTGTGAGAATGTGAACAGTAGGGTGTGTGTGGGAATGTGAACAGTAGGGTGTGTGTGGGAATGTGAATAGTAGGATGTGTGTGGGACTGTGTGAAAAGTAGGGTGTGTGTGGGACTGTGAACAGTAGGGTGTGTGTGGGACTGTGTGAACAGCAGGGAGTGTGTGGGACTGTGATCAGTAGAGTGTGTGTGGGACTCTGAACAGTAGGGTCAGTGTGGGAGTGTGAACAGTAGGGTCTGTGTGGGACTGTGAATAGTAGCGAGTGTGTGGGACTGTGAACTGCAGGGTGTGTGTGGGACTCTGAACAGTCGGGTCAGTGTGGGAGTGTGAACAGTAGGGTCTGTGTGGGACTGTGAATAGCAGGGTGTGTGTGGGACTGTGAACAGTAGGGTGTGCGTGTGACTGTGAACAGTAGGGTATGTGTGGGACTCTGAACAGTAGGGTGTCTGGTGGAGTGTGAACAGTAGGGTGCCTGTTGGACTCTGTGAAGAGTTGGGTGTGTTTGCGTCTGTGAAAACAGTAGGGTGTGTGTTTGGGGCTATGAACAGAAAGGTGAGTGTGAGACTGTGTGAATAGTAGGGTGTGTGTGGGACTGTGTGAACAGTAGGGTGTGTGTGGGACTGTGAACAGTAGGGTGTGTGTGGGACTGTGTGCACAGTAGGGTGTGTGTGGGACTGTGCACAGTAGGGTGTGTGTGGGACTGTGAACAGTAGGGTGTGTGTGGGACTGTGTGCACAGTAGGGTGTGTGTGGGACTGTGAATAGTAGGGTGTGTGTGGGACTGTTTGAAAAGTAGGGTGTGTGTGTGGGACTGTGAACAGTAGGGTGTGTGTGGGACTGAGTGAACAGTAGGGTGTGTGTGGGAGTGTGAATTGTAGGGTGTGTGTGGGACTGTGTGCACAGTAGGGTGTGTGGTGGAGTGTGAACAGTATGGTGTGTGTGGGACATTGAACAGTAGGGTGTGTGTGGGACTGTGTGAACTGTAGGGTGTCAGTGGGCCTATGAACAGTAGGGTGTGTGTGGGACTGTGTGAACAGTAGGGTGTGTGGTGGAGTGTGAACAGTAGGGTGTGTGTGGGACGGTGAACAGTAGGATGTGTGTGGTGGAGTGTGAACAGTAGGGTGCCTGTGGGACTGTGTGAACAGTAGGGTGTGTGTGGGACTGTGTGAACAGTAGGGTGTGTGTGGGACTGTGTGAACAGTAGGGTGTGTGTGGGACTGTGAATAGTAGGGTGTGTGTTGGACTGTGAACAGTAGGGTGTGTGTGGGACTGTGCACAGTAGGGTGTGTGTGGGACTGTGCACAGTAGGGTGTGTGTTGGACTGTTAACAGTAGGGTGTGTGTGGGACTGTGTACACAGTCGGGTGTGTGTGGGACTGTGAACAGTAGGGTGTGTGTGGGACTGTGAACAGTACGGTGTCTGTAGGACTGTGAACTGTTGGGTGTGTGTGGGACTGTGAACAGTAGGGTGTGTGTGGGACTGTGAACAGTAGGGTGTGTGTGGGACTGTGCACAGTAGGGTGTGTGTAGGACTGTGAACAGTAGGGTGCCTGTGGGACTGTGTGAACAGTAGGGTGTGTGTGGGACTGTGAACAGCAGGGTGTGTGTGGGACTGTGAACAGTAGGGTGTGTGTGGGACTGTGAACAGTAGGGTGTGTGTGGGACTGTGCACAGTAGGGTGTGTGTGGGACTGTGAACAGTTGGGTGTGTGTGGGACTGTGTGAACAGTCGGGTGTGTGTGGGACTGTGTGCACAGTAGGGTGTGTGTGGGACTGTGAACAGTAGGCTGTGTGTGGGACTGTGCACAGTAGGGTGTGTGTGGGATTGTGTGCACAGTAGGGTGTGTGTGGGACTGTGAAAGGTATGGTGTGTGTGGGAATGTGATCAGTAGAGTGTGTGTGGGGCTGTGTGAACAGTCGGGTGTGTGAGCGACTGTAAACAGTAGGGTGTGTTTGGGACTGTGTGAACAGTAGCGAGTGTGTGGGACTGTGAACTGCAGGGTGTGTGTGGGACTCTGAACAGTAGGGTGTGTGTGGGACGATGCGAACAGTAGGGTGTGTGGTGGAGTGTGAACAGTAGGGTGCCTGTGGGATTGTGTGAACAGTAGGGTGTGTTTGGGTCTGTGAAAACAGTAGGGTGTGTGTTTGGGGCTATGAACAGTAAGGTGAGTGTGAGACTGTGTGAATAGTAGGGTGTGTGTGGGACTGTGTGAACAGTAGGGTGTGTGTGGGACTGTGAACAGTAGGGTGTGTGTGGGACTGTGTGCACAGTAGGGTGTGTGTGGGACTGTGAACAGTAGGGTGTGTGTGGGACTGTATGAAAAGTAGGGTGTGTGTGGGACTGTGAACAGTAGGGTGTGTGTGGGACTTTGCACAGTAGGGTGTGTGTGGGACTGTGTGCACAGTAGGTTGTGTGTGGGACTGTATGAAAAGTAGGGTGTGTCTGGGACTGTGAACAGTAGGGTGTGTGTGGGACTGTGAACAATAGGGTGTGCGTGGGACTGTGTGAAAAGTAGGGAGTGTGTGGGACAGTGAACTGTAGGGTGTGTGTGGGACTGTGAACAGTAGGGTGTGTGTGGGACTATGAAAACAGTCGGGTGTGTGTGGGACTGTGTGAACAGAAGGGTGTGTGTGGGACTATGAACAGTAAGGTGTGTGTGGGACTGTGTTAACTGTAGGGTGTCAGTGGGACTCTGAACAGTAGGGTGCGTCTGGGAATGTGTGAATAGCAGGGTGTGTGTGGGACTGTGTTAACTGTAGGGTGTCAGTGGAAATCTGAACAGCAGGGTGCGTGTGGGACTGTGTGAACAGTAGGGTGCCTGTGGGACTGTGTGAACAGTAGGGTGTGTGTGGGACTGTGAACTGTAGGGTGTGTGTGGGACTGTGCACAGTAGGGTGTGTGTTGGACTGTGAACAGTAGGGTGTGTGTGGGACTGTGCACAGTAGGGTGTGTGTGGGACTGTGTACACAGTCGGGTGTGTGTGGGACTGTGTACACAGTCGGGTGTGTGTGGGACTGTGAACAGTAGGGTGTCTGTAGGACTGTGAACAGTAGGGTGTGTGTGGGACTGTGAACAGTTGGGTGTGTGTGGGACTGTGTGAGGGACTGTGAACAGTAGGGTGTGTGTGGGACTGTGAACAGTACGGTGCCTGTGGGACTGTGTGAACAGTAGGGTGTGTGTGGGACTGTGAACAGTAGGGTGTGTGTGGGACTCTGCACAGCAGGGTGTGTGTGGGACTGTGTGCACATTAGGGTGTGTGTGGGACTGTGAACAGTTGGGTGTGTGTGGAACTGTGTGAACAGTCGGGTGTGTGTGGGACTGTGAACAGTAGGGTGTGTGTGGGACTGTGCACAGTAGGGTGCCTGTGGGATTGTGTGAACAGTAGGGTGTGTGTGGGTCTGTGAAAATAGTAGGGTGTGTATGAGGCCGTTTGAACTGTAGGGTGTCAGTGGGACAGTGAACAGCAGGGTGTGTGTGGGACTGTGTGAACAGAATGGTGTGTGTGGGACTGTGTGAACAGTAGGGTGTGTGTGGGAATGTGAACAGTAGGGTGTGTGTGGAACTGTGAATAGCAGGGTCAGTGTGGGAGTGTGAACAGTAGGGTCTGTGTGGGACTGTGAATAGTAGGGTGTGTGTGGGACTGTGTGAAAAGCAGGGTGTGTGTGGGACTGTGAACAGTAGGGTGTGTGTGGGACTCTGAACAGTAGAGTGTGTGTCGGATGATGCGAACAGTAGGGTGTGTGTGGGACTGTGAAAAGTAGGGTGTGTGGTGGAGTGTGAACAGTAGGGTGCCTGTGGGACTCTGTGAAGAGTTGGGTGTGTGTGGGTCTGTGAAAACAGTAGGGTGTGTGTTTGGGGCTATGAACAGTAAGGTGAGTGTGAGACTGTGTGAATAGTAGGGTGTGTGTGGGACGGTGTGAAATGTAGGGTGTCAGTGGAACTATGAACATTAGGGTGTGTGTGGGACTGTGTGAACAGTAGGGTGTGTGTGGGACTCTGAACAGTAGGGTGTGTGTGGGACTGTGTGAACAGTAGGGTGTGGGTGGGACTGTGAACAGTAGGGTGTGTGTGGGACTGTGAACAGTAGGGTGTGTGTGGGACTGTGAACAGTAGGGTGTGTGTGGGACTGTGAAAAGTAGGGTGTGTGTGGGACTGTGAAAAGTAGGGTGTGTGTGGGACTGTGAATAGTAGGGTGTGTGTGCGACTGTGTGAAAAGTAGGGTGTGTGTGGGACTGTGTGAACAGTAGGGTGTGTGTGGGAAAGTGAACAGTAGGGTGTGTGTGGGACTGTGAACAGTAGGGAGTGAGTGGGACTGTGCACAGTAGGGTGTGTGTGGGACTGTGTGAACAGTAGGGTGTGTGTGGGAAAGTGAACAGTAGGGTGTGTGTGGGACTGTACACAGTAGGGTGTGTGTGGGACTGTGTGCACAGTAGGGTGTGTGTGGGAAAGTGAACAGTAGGGTGTGTGTGGGACTGTGAACAGTAGGGGGTGAGTGGGACTGTGCACAGTAGGGTGTGTGTGGGACTGTGTGAACAGTAGGGTGTGTGTGGGACTGTGAACAGTAGGGTGTGTGTGGGACTGTACACAGTAGGGTGTGTGTGGGACTGTGTGCACAGTAGGGTGTGTGTGGGACAGTGATAAGTATGGTGTGTGTGGGACTGTGAACAGTAGGATGTGTGTGGGCCTGTGAATAGTAGGGTGTGCGTGGGACTGTGTGAAATGTAGGGTGTGTGTGAGGCTGTGAACAGTAGGGTGTGTGGGACTGTGTGCACAGTAGTGTGTGTGGGACTGTGTGCACAGTAGGGTGTGTGTGGGACTGTGAACAGTAGGTTGTGTGTGGGACTGTATGAAAAGTAGGGTGTGTGTGGGACTGTGAACAATAGGGTGTGTGTGGGACTGTGAATAGTAGGGTGTGCGTGGGTCTGTGTGAAAAGTAGGGTGGGTGTGAGACTGTGAACTGTCGGGAGTGTGTGGGACAGTGAACAGTAGGGTGTGTGTGGGACTATGAAAACAGTCGGATGTGTGTGGGACTGTGTGAACAGAAGGGTGTGTGTGGGACTATGAACAGTAAGGTATGTGTGGGAATGTGTGAATAGTAGGGTGTGTGTGGGACTGTGTTAACTGTAGGGTGTCAGTGGGACTCTGAACAGTAGGGTGCGTGTGGGACTGTGTGAATAGTAGGGTGTGTGTGGGACTGTGTGAAATGTAGGGTGTCAGTGGGACTGTGTGAACAGTAGGGTGCCTGTGGGACTCTGTGAACAGTAGGGTGTGTGTGGGGCTGCGTGAACAGTAGGGTGTGTATGGGACTGTGTGAACAGTAGGGTGTGTGGTGGAGTGTGAACAGTAGGGTGTGTGTGGGACTGTGAACAGTAGGGTGTGTGTGGGACTGTGAAAAGTATGGTGTGTGTGGGAATGTGAACAGTAGGGTGTGTGTGGGACTGTGAACAGTAGGGTGTGTGTGGGACTGTGAAAAGTATGGTGTGTGTGGGAATGTGAACAGTAGGGTGTGTGTGGGAATGTGCACAGTAGGGTGTGTGTAGGACTGTGAACAGTATGGTGTGTGTGGGACTCTGCACAGCAGGGTGTGTGTGGGACTGTGTGCACATTAGGGTGTGTGTGGGACTTTGAACAGTAGGGTGTGTGTGGGACTGTGAAAAGTAGGGTGTGTGTGGGACTGTGAACAGTAGGGTGTGTGTGGGACTGTGCACAGTAGGGTGTGTGTGGGACTGTGAAAAGTATGGTGTGTGTGGGAATGTGAACAGTAGGGTGTGTGTGGGAATGTGAACAGTAGGGTGTGTGTGGGAATGTGAATAGTAGGATGTGTGTGGGACTGTGTGAACAGCAGGGTGTGTGTGTGACGGTGAACAGTAGGGTGTGTGTGGGACTGTGAACAGTAGGGTGTGTGTGGGACTGTGATCAGTAGAGTGTGTGTGGGGCTGTGTGAACAGTCGGATGTGTGAGCGAGTGTAAACAGTAGGGTGTGTTTGGGACTGTGTGAACAGTAGCGAGTGTGTGGGACTGTGAACTGCAGGGTGCGTGTGGGACTCTGAACAGTAGGGTCAGTGTGGGAGTGTGAACAGTAGGGTGTGCGTGTGACTGTGAACAGTAGGGTATGTGTGGGACTCTGAACAGTAGGGTGTGTGTGGGACTCTGAACAGTAGGGTGTGTGTGGGATGATGCGAACAGTAGGGTGTCTGGTGGAGTGTGAACAGTAGGGTGCCTGTGGGACTCTGTGAAGAGTTGGGTGTGTTTGGGTCTGTGAAAACAGTAGGGTGTGTGTTTGGGGCTATGAACAGTAAGGTGAGTGTGAGACTGTGTGAATAGTAGGGTGTGTGTGGGACTGTGTGAACAGTAGGGTGTGTGTGGGACTGTGAATAGTAGGGTGTGTGTGGGACTGTGAACAGTAGGGTGTGTGTGGGACCTTGCAAAGTAGGGTGTGTGTGGGACTGTGTGCACAGTAGGGTGTGTGTGGGACTGTGAACAGTAGGGTGTGTGTGGGACTGTGTGCACAGTAGGATGTGTGTGGGAATGTGTGTACTGTAGGGTGTCAGTGGGACTATGAACAGTAGGGTGTGTGTGGGACTGTGTGAACAGTAGGGTGTGTGGTGGAGTGTGAAAAGTATGGTGTGTGTGGGACTTTGAATGGTAGGGTGTGTGTGGGACTGTGAACAGTAAGGTGTGTGTGGGACTGTGAACAGTAGGGTGTGTGTGGGACTGTGAACAGTAGGGTGTGTGTGGGACTGTGTGCACAGTAGGGTGTGTGTGGGACTGTGAACAGTAGGGTGTGTGTGGGACTGTGAACAGTAGGGTGTGTGTGGGACTGTGAACAGTAGGGTGTGTTTGGGACTGTGAACAGTAGGGTGCCTGTGGGATTGTGTGAACAGTAGGGTGTGTGGGACTGTGTGAACAGTAGGGTGTGTGTGGGACTATGAACAGCAATGTGTGTGTGGAACTGTGTGAATAGTAGGGTGTGTATGAGACTGTTTGAACTGTAGGGTGTCAGTGGGACTGTGAATAGTAGGGTGTGTGTGGGACTGTGTGAAAAGCAGGGTGTGTGTGGGACTGTGAACAGTAGGGAGTGTGTGGGACTGTGAACAGTAGGGTGTGTGTGGGACTGTGAAAAGTAGGGTGTGTGGTGGAGTGTGAACAGTAGGGTGCCTGTGGGACTCTGTGAAGAGTTGGGTGTGTTTGGGTCTGTGGAAACAGTAGGGTGTGTGTTTGGGGCTATGAACATTAGGGTGTGTGGTGGAGTGTGAACAGTAGGGTGCCTGTGGGACTCTGTGAAGAGTTGGGTGTGTGTGGGACTGTGTGAACAGCATGGTGTGTGGTGGAGTGTGAACAGTAGGGTGTGTGTGGGACTGTGTGCACAGTAGGGTGTGTGTGGGACTGTGAAAAGTAGGGTGTGTGTGGGACTGTGAATAGTAGGGTGTGTGTGGGACTGTGTGAACAGTAGGGTGGGTGTGAGACTGTGAACTGTCGGGAGTGTGTGGGACAGTGAACAGTAGGGTGTGTGTGGGACTATGAAAACAGTCGGATGTGTGTGGGACTGTGTGAACAGAAGGGTGTCAGTGGGACTCTGAACAGTAGGGTGCGTGTGGGACTGTGTGAATAGTAGGGTGTGTGTGGGACTGTGTGAAATGTAGGGTGTCAGTGGGACTGTGTGAACAGTAGGGTGCCTGTGGGACTCTGTGAACAGTAGGGTGTGTGTGGGGCTGCGTGAACAGTAGGGTGTGTATGGGACTGTGTGAACAGTAGGGTGTGTGGTGGAGTGTGAACAGTAGGGTGTGTGTGGACTGTGAACAGTAGGGTGTGTGTGGGACTGTGAAAAGTATGGTGTGTGTGGGAATGTGAACAGTAGGGTGTGTGTGGGACTGTGAACAGTAGGGTGTGTGTGGGACTGTGAAAAGTATGGTGTGTGTGGGAATGTGAACAGTAGGGTGTGTGTGGGAATGTGCACAGTAGGGTGTGTGTAGGACTGTGAACAGTATGGTGTGTGTGGGACTCTGCACAGCAGGGTGTGTGTGGGACTGTGTGCACATTAGGGTGTGTGTGGGACTTTGAACAGTAGGGTGTGTGTGGGACTGTGAAAAGTAGGGTGTGTGTGGGACTGTGAACAGTAGGGTGTGTGTGGGACTGTGCACAGTAGGGTGTGTGTGGGACTGTGAAAAGTATGGTGTGTGTGGGAATGTGAACAGTAGGGTGTGTGTGGGAATGTGAACAGTAGGGTGTGTGTGGGAATGTGAATAGTAGGATGTGTGTGGGACTGTGTGAACAGCAGGGTGTGTGTGTGACGGTGAACAGTAGGGTGTGTGTGGGACTGTGAACAGTAGGGTGTGTGTGGGACTGTGATCAGTAGAGTGTGTGTGGGGCTGTGTGAACAGTCGGATGTGTGAGCGAGTGTAAACAGTAGGGTGTGTTTGGGACTGTGTGAACAGTAGCGAGTGTGTGGGACTGTGAACTGCAGGGTGCGTGTGGGACTCTGAACAGTAGGGTCAGTGTGGGAGTGTGAACAGTAGGGTGTGCGTGTGACTGTGAACAGTAGGGTATGTGTGGGACTCTGAACAGTAGGGTGTGTGTGGGACTCTGAACAGTAGGGTGTGTGTGGGATGATGCGAACAGTAGGGTGTCTGGTGGAGTGTGAACAGTAGGGTGCCTGTGGGACTCTGTGAAGAGTTGGGTGTGTTTGGGTCTGTGAAAACAGTAGGGTGTGTGTTTGGGGCTATGAACAGTAAGGTGAGTGTGAGACTGTGTGAATAGTAGGGTGTGTGTGGGACTGTGTGAACAGTAGGGTGTGTGTGGGACTGTGAATAGTAGGGTGTGTGTGGGACTGTGAACAGTAGGGTGTGTGTGGGACCTTGCAAAGTAGGGTGTGTGTGGGACTGTGTGCACAGTAGGGTGTGTGTGGGACTGTGAACAGTAGGGTGTGTGTGGGACTGTGTGCACAGTAGGATGTGTGTGGGAATGTGTGTACTGTAGGGTGTCAGTGGGACTATGAACAGTAGGGTGTGTGTGGGACTGTGTGAACAGTAGGGTGTGTGGTGGAGTGTGAAAAGTATGGTGTGTGTGGGACTTTGAATGGTAGGGTGTGTGTGGGACTGTGAACAGTAAGGTGTGTGTGGGACTGTGAACAGTAGGGTGTGTGTGGGACTGTGAACAGTAGGGTGTGTGTGGGACTGTGTGCACAGTAGGGTGTGTGTGGGACTGTGAACAGTAGGGTGTGTGTGGGACTTTGCACAGTAGGGTGTGTGTGGGACTGTGAACAGTAGGGTGTGTGTGGGACTGTGAACAGTAGGGTGCCTGTGGGATTGTGTGAACAGTAGGGTGTGTGGGACTGTGTGAACAGTAGGGTGTGTGTGGGACTATGAACAGCAATGTGTGTGTGGAACTGTGTGAATAGTAGGGTGTGTATGAGACTGTTTGAACTGTAGGGTGTCAGTGGGACTGTGAATAGTAGGGTGTGTGTGGGACTGTGTGAAAAGCAGGGAGTGTGTGGGACTGTGAACAGTAGGGTGTGTGTGGGACTCTGAACAGTAGGGTGTGTGGTGGAGTGTGAACAGTAGGGTGTGTGGTGGAGTGTGAACAGTAGGGTGTGTGGTGGAGTGTGAACAGTAGGGTGCCTGTGGGACTCTGTGAAGAGTTGGGTGTGTTTGGGTCTGTGGAAACAGTAGGGTGTGTGTTTGGGGCTATGAACATTAGGGTGTGTGGTGGAGTGTGAACAGTAGGGTGCCTGTGGGACTCTGTGAAGAGTTGGGTGTGTGTGGGACTGTGTGAACAGCATGGTGTGTGGTGGAGTGTGAACAGTAGGGTGTGTGTGGGACTGTGTGCACAGTAGGGTGTGTGTGGGACTGTGAAAAGTAGGGTGTGTGTGGGACTGTGAATAGTAGGGTGTGTGTGGGACTGTGTGAACAGTAGGGTGTGTGTGGGAAAGTGAACAGTAGGGTGTGTGTGGGACTGTACACAGTAGGGTGTGTGTGGGACTGTGTGCACAGTAGGGTGTGTGTGGGAAAGTGAACAGTAGGGTGTGTGTGGGACTGTGAACAGTAGGGGGTGAGTGGGACTGTGCACAGTAGGGTGTGTGTGGGACTGTGAACAGTAGGGTGTGTGTGGGACTGTACACAGTAGGGTGTGTGTGGGACTGTGTGCACAGTAGGGTGTGTGTGGGACAGTGATAAGTATGGTGTGTGTGGGACTGTGAACAGTAGGATGTGTGTGGGCCTGTGAATAGTAGAGTGTGCGTGGGACTGTGTGAAAAGTAGGGTGTGTGTGAGGCTGTGAACAGTAGGGTGTGTGGGACTGTGTGCACAGTAGTGTGTGTGGGACTGTGTGCACAGTAGGGTGTGTGTGGGACTGTGAACAGTAGGTTGTGTGTGGGACTGTATGAAAAGTAGGGTGTGTGTGGGACTGTGAACAATAGGGTGTGTGTGGGACTGTGAATAGTAGGGTGTGCGTGGGTCTGTGTGAAAAGTAGGGTGTGTGTGAGACTGTGAACTGTCGGGAGTGTGTGGGACAGTGAACAGTAGGGTGTGTGTGGGACTATGAAAACAGTCGGATGTGTGTGGGACTGTGTGAACAGAAGGGTGTGTGTGGGACTATGAACAGTAAGGTGTGTGTGGGAATGTGTGAATAGTAGGGTGTGTGTGGGACTGTGTTAACTGTAGGGTGTCAGTGGGACTCTGAACAGTAGGGTGCGTGTGGGACTGTGTGAATAGTAGGGTGTGTGTGGGACTGTGTGAAATGTAGGGTGTCAGTGGGACTGTGTGAACAGCAGGGTGCCTGTGGGACTCTGTGAACAGTAGGGTGTGTGTGGGGCTGCGTGAACAGTAGGGTGTGTATGGGACTGTGTGAACAGTAGGGTGTGTGGTGGAGTGTGAACAGTAGGGTGTGTGTGGACTGTGAACAGTAGGGTGTGTGTGGGACTGTGAAAAGTATGGTGTGTGTGGGAATGTGAACAGTAGGGTGTGTGTGGGACTGTGAACAGTAGGGTGTGTGTGGGACTGTGAAAAGTATGGTGTGTGTGGGAATGTGAACAGTAGGGTGTGTGTGGGAATGTGCACAGTAGGGTGTGTGTAGGACTGTGAACAGTATGGTGTGTGTGGGACTCTGCACAGCAGGTGTGTGTGGGACTGTGTGCACATTAGGGTGTGTGTGGGACTTTGAACAGTAGGGTGTGTGTGGGACTGTGAAAAGTAGGGTGTGTGTGGGACTGTGAACAGTAGGGTGTGTGTGGGACTGTGCACAGTAGGGTGTGTGTGGGACTGTGAAAAGTATGGTGTGTGTGGGAATGTGAACAGTAGGGTGTGTGTGGGAATGTGAACAGTAGGGTGTGTGTGGGAATGTGAATAGTAGGATGTGTGTGGGACTGTGTGAACAGCAGGGTGTGTGTGTGACGGTGAACAGTAGGGTGTGTGTGGGACTGTGAACAGTAGGGTGTGTGTGGGACTGTGATCAGTAGAGTGTGTGTGGGGCTGTGTGAACAGTCGGATGTGTGAGCGAGTGTAAACAGTAGGGTGTGTTTGGGACTGTGTGAACAGTAGCGAGTGTGTGGGACTGTGAACTGCAGGGTGCGTGTGGGACTCTGAACAGTAGGGTCAGTGTGGGAGTGTGAACAGTAGGGTGTGCGTGTGACTGTGAACAGTAGGGTATGTGTGGGACTCTGAACAGTAGGGTGTGTGTGGGACTCTGAACAGTAGGGTGTGTGTGGGATGATGCGAACAGTAGGGTGTCTGGTGGAGTGTGAACAGTAGGGTGCCTGTGGGACTCTGTGAAGAGTTGGGTGTGTTTGGGTCTGTGAAAACAGTAGGGTGTGTGTTTGGGGCTATGAACAGTAAGGTGAGTGTGAGACTGTGTGAATAGTAGGGTGTGTGTGGGACTGTGTGAACAGTAGGGTGTGTGTGGGACTGTGAATAGTAGGGTGTGTGTGGGACTGTGAACAGTAGGGTGTGTGTGGGACCTTGCAAAGTAGGGTGTGTGTGGGACTGTGTGCACAGTAGGGTGTGTGTGGGACTGTGAACAGTAGGGTGTGTGTGGGACTGTGTGCACAGTAGGATGTGTGTGGGAATGTGTGTACTGTAGGGTGTCAGTGGGACTATGAACAGTAGGGTGTGTGTGGGACTGTGTGAACAGTAGGGTGTGTGGTGGAGTGTGAAAAGTATGGTGTGTGTGGGACTTTGAATGGTAGGGTGTGTGTGGGACTGTGAACAGTAAGGTGTGTGTGGGACTGTGAACAGTAGGGTGTGTGTGGGACTGTGAACAGTAGGGTGTGTGTGGGACTGTGTGCACAGTAGGGTGTGTGTGGGACTGTGAACAGTAGGGTGTGTGTGGGACTTTGCACAGTAGGGTGTGTGTGGGACTGTGAACAGTAGGGTGTGTGTGGGACTGTGAACAGTAGGGTGCCTGTGGGATTGTGTGAACAGTAGGGTGTGTGGGACTGTGTGAACAGTAGGGTGTGTGTGGGACTATGAACAGCAATGTGTGTGTGGAACTGTGTGAATAGTAGGGTGTGTATGAGACTGTTTGAACTGTAGGGTGTCAGTGGGACTGTGAATAGTAGGGTGTGTGTGGGACTGTGTGAAAAGCAGGGAGTGTGTGGGACTGTGAACAGTAGGGTGTGTGTGGGACTCTGAACAGTAGGGTGTGTGGTGGAGTGTGAACAGTAGGGTGTGTGGTGGAGTGTGAACAGTAGGGTGTGTGGTGGAGTGTGAACAGTAGGGTGCCTGTGGGACTCTGTGAAGAGTTGGGTGTGTTTGGGTCTGTGGAAACAGTAGGGTGTGTGTTTGGGGCTATGAACATTAGGGTGTGTGGTGGAGTGTGAACAGTAGGGTGCCTGTGGGACTCTGTGAAGAGTTGGGTGTGTGTGGGACTGTGTGAACAGCATGGTGTGTGGTGGAGTGTGAACAGTAGGGTGTGTGTGGGACTGTGTGCACAGTAGGGTGTGTGTGGGACTGTGAAAAGTAGGGTGTGTGTGGGACTGTGAATAGTAGGGTGTGTGTGGGACTGTGTGACAAGTAGGGTGTGTGTGGGACTGTGAACAGTAGGGTGTGTGCGGGACTGTGAACAGTAGGGTGTGTGTGGGACTGTGCACAGTTGGGTGTGTGAGCGAGTGTGCACAGTAGGGTGTGTTTGGGACTGTGTGAACAGTAGCGAGTGTGTGGGACGGTGAACTGCAGGGTGTGTGTGGGACTCTGAACAGTAGGGTCAGTGTGGGAGTGTGAACAGTAGGGTCTGTGTGGGACTGTGAATAGTAGGGTGTGTGTGGGACTGTGTGAAAAGTAGGGTGTGTGTGGGACTGTGTGAACAGTAGGGTGTGTGTGGGACTGTGAATAGTAGGGTGTGTGTGGGACTGTGAATAGTAGGGTGTGTATAGGACTGTGAATAGTAGGGTGTGTGTGGGACTGTGTGAAAAGTAGGGTGTGTGTGGGACTGTGCACAGTAGGGTGTGTGTGGGACTGTGTGAACAGTAGGGTGTGTGTGGTACTGTGAATTGTAGGGTGTGTGTGGGACCTTGCAAAGTAGGGTGTGTGTGGGACTGTGTGCACAGTAGGGTGTGTGTGGGACTGTGTGAACAGTAGGATGTGTGTGGGAATGTGTGTACTGTAGGGTGTCAGTGGGACTATGAACAGTAGGGTGTGTGTGGGACTGTGTGAACAGTAGGGTGTGTGGTGGAGTGTGAAAAGTATGGTGTGTGTGGGACTTTGAATGGTAGGGTGCGTGTGGGACTTTGAATGGTAGGGTGCGTGTGGGACTGTGAACAGTAAGGTGTGTGTGGGACTGTGAACAGTAGGGTGTGTGTGGGACTGTGAACAGTAGGGTGTGTGTGGGACTGTGTGCACAGTAGGGTGTGTGTGGGTGTGTGCACAGTAGGGTGTGTGTGGGACTGTGAACAGTAGGGTGTGTGTGGGACATTGCACAGTAGGGTGTGTGTGGGACTGTGTGCACAGTCGGGTGTGTGTGGGACTGTGAACAGTAGGGTGTGTGTGGGACTGTGAACAGTAGGGTGTGTGTGGGACTGTGAACAGTAGGGTGTGTGTGGGACTGTGCACAGTAGGGTGTGTGTGGGACTGTGCACAGTAGGGTGTGTGTGGGACTGTGAACAGTAGGGTGTGTGTGGCACTGTGGGTGTGTGTGGGACTGTGAACAGTAGGGTGTGTGTGGGACTGTGCACAGTAGGGTGTGTGTAGGACTGTGAACAGTAGGGTGTGTGTTGGACTCTGCACAGCAGGGTGTGTGTGGGACTGTGTGCACTTTAGGGTGTGTGTGGGACTGTGAACAGTAGGGTGTGTGTGGGACTGTGAAAAGTAGGGGGTGTGTGGGACTGTGAATAGTAGGGTGTGTGTGGGACTGTGAAAAGTAGGGTGTGTGTGGGACTGTGAACAGTAGGGTGTGAGTGGGACTGTGAACAGTCGGGTGTGTGTGGGTCTGTGAAAACAGTAGGGTGTGTGTGGGACTATGAACAGCAATGTGTGTGTGGAACTGTGTGAATAGTAGGGTGTGTATGAGACTGTTTGAACTGTAGGGTGTCAGTGGG
Source organism: Squalus acanthias (assembly GCA_030390025.1). Classification (NCBI taxonomy): domain Eukaryota; kingdom Metazoa; phylum Chordata; class Chondrichthyes; order Squaliformes; family Squalidae; genus Squalus; species Squalus acanthias. Next base: position 115,881,313 of record CM059429.1, on the reverse strand, counting down.
ACTGTGAATAGTATGGTGTGTGTGGGACTGTGTGAAAAGCAGGGTGTGTGTGGGACTGTGAACAGTAGGGTGCCTGTGGGACTCTGTGAAGAGTTGGGTGTGTTTGGGTCTGTGGAAACAGTAGGGTGTGTGTTTGGGGCTATGAACATTAGGGTGTGTGGTGGAGTGTGAACAGTAGGGTGCCTGTGGGACTCTGTGAAGAGTTGGGTGTGTGTGGGACTGTGTGAACAGTAGGGTGTGTGGTGGAGTGTGAACAGTAGGGTGTGTGTGGGACTGTGTGCACAGTAGGGTGTGTGTGGGACTGTGAAAAGTAGGGTGTGTGTGGGACTGTGAATAGTAGGGTGTGTGTGGGACTGTGTGACAAGTAGGGTGTGTGTGGGACTGTGTGAACAGTAGCGAGTGTGTGGGACGGTGAACTGCAGGGTGTGTGTGGGACTCTGAACAGTAGGGTCAGTGTGGGAGTGTGAACAGTAGGGTCTGTGTGGGACTGTGAATAGTAGGGTGTGTGTGGGACTGTGTGAACAGTAGGGTGTGTGTGGGACTGTGAATAGTAGGGTGTGTGTGGGACTGTGAATAGTAGGGTGTGTGTGGGACTGTGAATAGTAGGGTGTGTGTGGGACTGTGTGAAAAGTAGGGTGTGTGTGGGACTGTGCACAGTAGGGTGTGTGTGGGACTGTGTGAACAGTAGGGTGTGTGTGGTACTGTGAATTGTAGGGTGTGTGTGGGACCTTGCAAAGTAGGGTGTGTGTGGGACTGTGTGCACAGTAGGGTGTGTGTGGGACTGTGTGAACAGTAGGATGTGTGTGGGAATGTGTGTACTGTAGGGTGTCAGTGGGACTATGAACAGTAGGGTGTGTGTGGGACTGTGTGAACAGTAGGGTGTGTGGTGGAGTGTGAAAAGTATGGTGTGTGTGGGACTTTGAATGGTAGGGTGCGTGTGGGACTTTGAATGGTAGGGTGCGTGTGGGACTGTGAACAGTAAGGTGTGTGTGGGACTGTGAACAGTAGGGTGTGTGTGGGACTGTGAACAGTAGGGTGTGTGTGGGACTGTGTGCACAGTAGGGTGTGTGTGGGTGTGTGCACAGTAGGGTGTGTGTGGGACTGTGAACAGTAGGGTGTGTGTGGAATTTGCACAGTAGGGTGTGTGTGGGACTGTGTGCACAGTCGGGTGTGTGTGGGACTGTGAACAGTAGGTTGTGTGTGGGACTGTATGAAAAGTAGGGTGTGTCTGGGACTGTGAACAGTAGGGTGTGTGTGGGACTGTGAACAATAGGGTGTGCGTGGGACTGTGAAAAGTAGGGAGTGTGTGGGACAGTGAACTGTAGGGTGTCAGTGGGACTCTGAACAGTAGGGTGCGTGTGGGAATGTGTGAATAGTAGGGTGTGTGTGGGACTGTGTGAACTCTAGGGTGTCAGTGGGACTATGAACAGTAGGGTGTGTGTGGGACTGTGTGAACAGTAGGGTGTGTGGTGGAGTGTGCACAGTAGGGTGTGTGTGGGACGGTGAACAGTAGGATGTGTGTGGTGGAGTGTGAACAGTAGGGTGCCTGTGGGACTGTGTGAACAGCAGGGTGTGTGTGGGACTGTGAACAGTAGGGTGTGTGTGGGACTGTGCACAGTAGGGTGTGTGTTGGACTGTGAACAGTAGGGTGTGTGTGGGACTGTGCACAGTAGGGTGTGTGTGGGACTGTGAACAGTAGGGTGTGTGTGGCACTGTGGGTGTGTGTGGGACTGTGAACAGTGGGGTGTGTGTGGGACTGTGAACAGTAGGGTGTGAGTGGGACTGTGAACAGTTGGGTGTGTGTGGGACTGTGTGAACAGTCGGGTGTGTGTGGGACTGTGAACAGTAGGGTGTGTGTGGGACTGTGCACAGTAGGGTGTGTGTGGGACTGTGTGCACAGTAGGGTGTGTGTGGGACTGTGAACAGTAGGCTGTGTGTGGGACTGTGCACACTAGGGTGTGTGTGGGATTGTGTGCACAGTAGGGTGTATGTGGGACTGTGAAAGGTATGGTGTGTGTGGGAATGTGAACAGTAGGGTGTGTGTGGGAATGTGAATAGTAGGATGTGTGTGGGACTGTGTGAACAGCAGGGTGTGTGTGTGACGGTGAACAGTAGGGTGTGTGTGGGACTCTGAACAGTAGGGTGTGTGTGGGACTGTGAACAGCAGGGAGTGTGTGGGACTGTGATCAGTAGAGTGTGTGTGGGGCTGTGTGAACAGTCGGGTGTGTGAGCGACTGTAAACAGTAGGGTGTGTGTGGGACTGTGAACTGCAGGGTGTGTGTGGGACTCTGAACAGTAGGGTGTGTGTGGGACGATGCGAACAGTAGGGTGTGTGGTGGAGTGTGAACAGTAGGGTGCCTGTGGGATTGTGTGAACAGTAGGGTGTGTGTGGGTCTGTGAAAACAGTAGGGTGTGTGTGGGACTATGAACAGCAATGTGTGTGTGGAACTGTGTGAATAGTAGGGTGTGTATGAGACTGTTTGAACTGTAGGGTGTCAGTGGGACTGTGAACAGCAGGGTGTGTGTGGGACTGTGTGAACAGTAGGGTGTGTGTGGGAATGTGAACAGTAGGGTGTGTGTGGGACTGTGAATAGTAGGGTGTGTGTGGGACTGTGAACAGTAGGGTGCCTGTGGGACTGTGTGAACAGTAGGGTGTGTGGGACTGTGTGAACAGTAGGGTGTGTGTGGGACTATGAACAGCAATGTGTGTGGAACTGTGTGAATAGTAGGGTGTGTGTGGGACTGTGAACAGTAGGGTGTGTGTGGGACTGTGAACAGTAGGGTGTGTGTGGGACTCTGAACAGTAGGGTGTGTGGTGGAGTGTGAACAGTAGGGTGTGTGGTGGAGTGTGAACAGTAGGGTGTGTGTTTGGGGCTATGAACAGTAAGGTGAGTGTGAGACTGTGTGAATAGTAGGGTGTGTGTGGGACTGTGAAAAGTAGGGTGTGTGTGGGACTGTGAATAGTAGGATGTGTGTGGGACTGTGTGACAAGTAGGGTGTGTGTGGGACTGTGAACAGTAGGGTGTGTGTGGGACTGTGAACAGTAGGGTGTGTGTGGGACTGTGTGCACAGTAGGGTGTGTGTGGGACTGTGAACAGTAGGGTGTGTGTGGGACTTTGCACAGTAGGGTGTGTGTGGGACTGTGTGCACAGTAGGGTGTGTGTGGGAATGTGTGAACTGTAGGGTGTCAATGGGACTATGAACAGTACGGTGTGTGTGGGACTGTGTGAACAGTAGGGTGTGTGGTGGAGTGTGAACAGTAGGGTGCCTGTGGGACTGTGTGAACAGTTGGGTGTGTGTGGGACTGTGTGAACAGTATGGTGTGTGTGGGACTTTGAATGGTAGGGTGTGTGTGGGACTGTGAACAGTAGGGTGTGTGTGGGACTGTGAACAGTAGGGTGTGTGTGGGGCAGTGCACAGTAGGGTGTGTCTGGGACTGTGCACAGTAGGGTGTGTGTGGGACTGTGTGCACAGTAGGGTGTGTGTGGGACTGTGCACAGTAGGGTGTGTGTGGGACTGTGTGCACAGTAGGATGTGCGTGGGACTGTGTGAAAAGTAGGGTGTGTTTGAGACTGTGAACAGTAGGGTGTGTGTGGGGCTGTGTGAACAGTCGGGTGTGTGTGGGACTGTGAAAAGTAGGGTGTGTGTGGGACTGTGTGCACATGAGGGTGTGTGTGGGACGGTGAACAGTAGGGTGTGTGCGGGACTGTGAACAGTAGGGTGTGTGTGGGACGGTGAACAGTCGGGTGTGTGTGGGACGGGGAACAGTAGGGTGTGTGTGGGACTGTGAACAGTAGGGTGTGTGGTGGAGTGTGAACAGTAGGGTGACTGTGTGAACAGTAGGGTGCCTGTGGGACTGTGTGAACAGTAGGATGTGTGTGGGACTGTGTGAACAGTAGGGTGTGTGTGGGACTGTGAACAGTAGGGTGTGTGTGGGACTGTGAACAGTAGGGTGTGTCTGGGACTGTGCACAGTCGGGTGTGTGTAGGACTGTGAACAGTAGGGTGTGTGTGGGACTGTGCACAGAAGGGTGTGTGTGGGACTGTGAAAAGTATGGTGTGTGTGGGACTCTGAAAAGTATGGTGTGTGTGGGACTGTGAACAGTCGGGTGTGTGTGGGACTGTGAACAGTATGGTGTGTGTGGGAATGTGAACAGTCGGGTGCATGTGGGACTGTGAATAGTAGGATGTGTGTTGGACTGTGTGAAAAGTAGGGTGTTTGTGGGACTGTGAATAGTAGGGTGTCTGGGGCTGTGTGAACAGTCGGGTGTGTGTGGGACGGTGAAAAGTAAGGTGTGTGTGGGACTGTGTGCACATTAGGGTGTGTGTGGGACGGTGAAAAGTAAGGTATGTGTGGGACTATGAACAGTAGGATGTGTGTGGGACTGCATGAGCAGTAGGGTGTGTCTGGGACTGTGAACAGTAGGGTGTGTGTGGGACTGTGAACAGTAGGGTATGTGTGGGACTATGAACAGTAGGGTGTGTGTGGGACTGTGAAAAGTAGGGTGTGTGTGGGACTGTGAACAGTAGGGTGTGAGTGGGACTGTGAACAGTTGGGTGTGTGTGGGACTGTGTGAACAGTCGGGTGTGTGTGGGACTGTGAACAGTAGGGTGTGTGTGGGACTGTGCACAGTAGGGTGTGTGTGGGACTGTGTGCACAGTAGGGTGTGTGTGGGACTGTGAACAGTAGGCTGTGTGTGGGACTGTGCACACTAGGGTGTGTGTGGGATTGTGTGCACAGTAGGGTGTATGTGGGACTGTGAAAGGTATGGTGTGTGTGGGAATGTGAACAGTAGGGTGTGTGTGGGAATGTGAATAGTAGGATGTGTGTGGGACTGTGTGAACAGCAGGGTGTGTGTGTGACGGTGAACAGTAGGGTGTGTGTGGGACTCTGAACAGTAGGGTGTGTGTGGGACTGTGAACAGCAGGGAGTGTGTGGGACTGTGATCAGTAGAGTGTGTGTGGGGCTGTGTGAACAGTCGGGTGTGTGAGCGACTGTAAACAGTAGGGTGTGTGTGGGACTGTGAACTGCAGGGTGTGTGTGGGACTCTGAACAGTAGGGTGTGTGTGGGACGATGCGAACAGTAGGGTGTGTGGTGGAGTGTGAACAGTAGGGTGCCTGTGGGATTGTGTGAACAGTAGGGTGTGTGTGGGTCTGTGAAAACAGTAGGGTGTGTGTGGGACTATGAACAGCAATGTGTGTGTGGAACTGTGTGAATAGTAGGGTGTGTATGAGACTGTTTGAACTGTAGGGTGTCAGTGGGACTGTGAACAGCAGGGTGTGTGTGGGACTGTGTGAACAGTAGGGTGTGTGTGGGAATGTGAACAGTAGGGTGTGTGTGGGACTGTGAATAGTAGGGTGTGTGTGGGACTGTGAACAGTAGGGTGCCTGTGGGACTGTGTGAACAGTAGGGTGTGTGGGACTGTGTGAACAGTAGGGTGTGTGTGGGACTATGAACAGCAATGTGTGTGGAACTGTGTGAATAGTAGGGTGTGTGTGGGACTGTGAACAGTAGGGTGTGTGTGGGACTGTGAACAGTAGGGTGTGTGTGGGACTCTGAACAGTAGGGTGTGTGGTGGAGTGTGAACAGTAGGGTGTGTGGTGGAGTGTGAACAGTAGGGTGCCTGTGGGACTCTGTGAAGAGTTGGGTGTGTTTGGGTCTGTGGAAACAGTAGGGTGTGTGTTTGGGGCTATGAACAGTAAGGTGAGTGTGAGACTGTGTGAATAGTAGGGTGTGTGTGGGACTGTGAAAAGTAGGGTGTGTGTGGGACTGTGAATAGTAGGATGTGTGTGGGACTGTGTGACAAGTAGGGTGTGTGTGGGACTGTGAACAGTAGGGTGTGTGTGGGACTGTGAACAGTAGGGTGTGTGTGGGACTTTGCACAGTAGGGTGTGTGTGGGACTGTGTGCACAGTAGGGTGTGTGTGGGAATGTGTGAACTGTAGGGTGTCAGTGGGACTATGAACAGTACGGTGTGTGTGGGACTGTGTGAACAGTAGGGTGTGTGGTGGAGTGTGAACAGTAGGGTGCCTTTGGGACTGTGTGAACAGTATGGTGTGTGTGGGACTTTGAATGGTAGGGTGTGTGTGGGACTGTGAACAGTAGGGTGTGTGTGGGACTGTGAACAGTAGGGTGTGTGTGGGGCAGTGCACAGTAGGGTGTGTCAAGGACTGTGCACAGTAGGGTGTGTGTGGGACTGTGTGCACAGTAGGGTGTGTGTGGGACTGTGCACAGTAGGGTGTGTGTGGGACTGTGTGCACAGTAGGGTGTGTGTGGGACTGTGAACAGTAGGATGTGCGTGGGACTGTGTGAAAAGTAGGGTGTGTTTGAGACTGTGAACAGTAGGGTGTGTGTGGGGCTGTGTGAACAGTCGGGTGTGTGTGGGACTGTGAAAAGTAGGGTGTGTGTGGGACTGTGTGCACATGAGGGTGTGTGTGGGACGGTGAACAGTAGGGTGTGTGCGGGACTGTGAACAGTAGGGTGTGTGTGGGACGGTGAACAGTCGGGTGTGTGTGGGACGGGGAACAGTAGGGTGTGTGTGGGACTGTGAACAGTAGGGTGTGTGGTGGAGTGTGAACAGTAGGGTGCCTGTGGGACTGTGTGAACAGTAGGGTGCCTGTGGGACTGTGTGAACAGTAGGATGTGTGTGGGACTGTGTGAACAGTAGGGTGTGTGTGGGACTGTGAACAGTAGGGTGTGTGTGGGACTGTGAACAGTAGGGTGTGTCTGGGACTGTGCACAGTCGGGTGTGTGTAGGACTGTGAACAGTAGGGTGTGTGTGGGACTGTGCACAGAAGGGTGTGTGTGGGACTGTGAAAAGTATGGTGTGTGTGGGACTGTGAACAGTCGGGTGTGTGTGGGACTGTGAACAGTATGGTGTGTGTGGGACTGTGTGCACATTAGGGTGTGTGTGGGACTATGAACAGTAGGATGTGTGTGGGACTGCATGAGCAGTAGGGTGTGTCTGGGACTGTGAACAGTAGGGTGTGTGTGGGACTGTGAACAGTAGGGTATGTGTGGGACTATGAACAGTAGGGTGTGTGTGGGACTGTGAAATGTAGGGAGTGTGTGGGACTGTGAACTGTAGAGTGTGTGTGGGACTTTGAACAGTAGGGTGTGTGTGGGACTTTGAACAGTCGGCTGTGTGCAGGACTATGAACAGTAGGGTGTGTGTGGGACTGTGTGAACAGTTGGGTGTGTGTGGGACTGTGAATAGTAGGATGTGCGTGGGACTGTGTGAAAAGTAGGGTGTGTATGAGACTGTGAACAGTAGGGTGTGTGTGGGACGGTGAACAGTAGGGTGTGTGTGGCACTGTGAAAAGTAGGGTGTGTGTGGGACTGTGTGCACATTAGGGTGTGTGTGGGATGGTGAACAGTAGGGTGTGTGCGGGACTGTGAACAGTAGGGTGTGTGCGGGACTGTGAACAGTCGGGTGTGTGTGGGACGGTGAACAGTCAGGTGTGTGTGGGACGGTGAACAGTCAGGTGTGTGTGGGACGGGGAACAGTAGGGTGTGTGTGGGACTGTGAACAGTAGGGTGCCTGTGGGACTGTGTGAACAGTAGGAAGTGTGTGAGACTGTGAACTGCAGCGAGTTTGTGGGACTGTGAACTGCTGGGTGTGTGTGGGACTGTGAACAGTAGGGTATGTGTGGGACTATGAACAGTAGGGTGAGTGTGGGACTTTGAACAGCAGGGTGTGTGTGGGACTGTGAACAGTAGGCTGTGTGTAGGACTGTGAACAGTAGCGTGTGTGTGGGACTGTGAACTGTGGGGTGTGTGTGGGACAGTGTGAACTGTAGGGTGTGTGTGGCACTGTGTGAATAGTAGGGCGTGTGTGGGACTGTGTGAACAGAAGGGTGTGTGTGGGACTGTGTGAAAAGTAGGGTGTGTGGTGGAGTGAGAAAAGTGGTGTGTATGTGGGTCTGTGTGAACAGTGGGGTGTTTGTGGGACTGTGTGAACAGTAGGGTGTGTGTGGGACTATGAACAGTAGGGTGTGTGTGGGACTGTGTGAACAGTAGGGTGTGTGGTGGAGTGTGACCAGTAGGGTGTGTGTAGGTCTGTGAAAAGGAGGGTGTGTGTTTTGGAATGTGAACAGTAGGGTGCCTGTAGGACTGTGAAAAGTATGGTGTGTGTGGGACTGTGAAAAGTATGGTGTGTGTGGGACTGTGAACAGTAGGGTGTGTGTGGGACTGTGTGCACAGTAGGGTGTGTGAGGGACTGTGAACAGTTGTGTGTGTGTGGGAATGTGAACAGCAGGGTGTGTGTGGGACTGTGAATAGTAGGGTGTGTGTGGGACTGTGAACAGTAGGGTGTGTGTGGGACTATGAACAGTAGGGTGTGTGTGGGACTATGTGAACAGTTGGGTGTGTGGTGGAGTGTGAACAGTAGGGTGCCTGTGGGACTGTGTGAACAGTAGGATTTGTGTGGGACTGTGTGAACAGTATGGTGTGTGTGGGGCTTTGGTAGGGTGTGTGTGGGACTGTGAACAGTAGGGTGTGTGTGGGACTGTGAACAGTAGGGTGTGTGTGGGACTGTGCAAAGTAGGGTGTGCGTGGGACTGTGTGCACAGTAGGGTGTGTGTGGGACTGTGAATAGTTGGGTGTGTGTGGGACAGTGAAAAGTAGGGTGTGTGTGGGACTGTGAAATGTAGGGTGTGTGTGGGACTGTATGCACATTAGGTTGTGTGTGGGACGGTGAACAGTGGGGTGTGTGTGGGACGGTGAACAGTGGGGTGTGTGCAGGACTGTGAACAGTAGGGTGTGTGTGGGACTGTGAACAGCAGGGTGTGTGGTGGAGTGTGAACAGTAGGGTGTGTGTGGGACTGTGTGCACATTAGGGTGTGTCTGGGACTGTGAACTGTAGGGTGTGTGTGGGACTGTGAACAGCAGGGTTTGTGTGGGACTGTGACTAGTAGGGTGTGTGTGGGACTGTGAAAAGTATGGTGTGTGTGGGACTGTGAACAGTAGGGTGTGTGTGGGACTGTGTGCACAGTAGGGTGTGTGAGGGACTGTGAACAGTATGGTGTGTGTGGGAATGTGAACAGCAGGGTTTGTGTGGGACTGTGAATAGTAGGATGTGTGTTGGACTGTGTGAAAAGTAGGGTGTGTGTGGGACTGTGAACAGCAGGGTGTGTGTGGGACTATGAACAGTAGGGTGTGTGTGGGACTGTGAACAGCAGGGTTTGTGTGGGACTGTGAATAGTAGGGTGTGCGTGGGACTGTGTGAAAAGTAGGGTGTGTGTGGGACTGTGAACAGTCAGGTGTGTGTGGGACGGGGAACAGTAGGGTGTGTGTGGGACTGTGAACAGTAGGGTGCCTGTGGGACTGTGTGAACAGTAGGAAGTGTGTGAGACTGTGAACTGCAGCGAGTTTGTGGGACTGTGAACTGTTGGGTGTGTGTGGGACTGTGAACAGTAGGGTATGTGTGGGACTATGAACAGTAGGGTGTGTGTGGGACTGTGAACTGTGGGGTCTGAGTGGGACTGTGAACAGTAGGCTGTGTGTAGGACTATGAACAGTAGGGTGTGTGTGGGACTATGTGAACAGTTGGGTGTGTGGTGGAGTGTGAACAGTAGGGTGCCTGTGGGACTGTGTGAACAGGAGGCTGTGTGTGGGACTTTGGTAGGGTGTGTGTGCGACTGTGAACAGTTGGGTGTGTGTGGGACAGTGAAAAGTAGGGTGTGTGTGGGACTGTGCACAGTAGGGTGTGTGTGGGACAGTGTGCACAGTAGGGTGTGTGTGGGACTGTGAACAGGATGGTGTGTGTGGGACTGTGCACAGTAGGGTGTGTGTGGGACTGTGCACAGTAGGGTGTGTGTGGGACTGTGTGCACAGTAGGGTGTGTGTGGGACTATGAACAGCAGGGTGTGTGTGGGACTGTGAACTGTGGGGTCTGAGTGGGACTGTGAACAGTAGGCTGTGTGTAGGACTATGAACAGTAGGGTGTGTGTGGGACTGTGAACAGTAGAGTGTGTGTGGGACTGTGTGAACTGTAGTGTGTGTGGGACTGTGAACAGTAGCGTGTGTGTGGGACTGTGAACTGTGGGGTGTGTGTGGGACAGTGTGAACTGTAGGGTGTGTGTGGCACTGTGTGAATAGTAGGGCGTGTGTGGGACTGTGTGAACAGAAGGGTGTGTGTGGGACTGTGTGAAAAGTAGGGTGTGTGGTGGAGTGAGAAAAGTGGGGTGTATGTGGGTCTGTGTGAACAGTGGGGTGTTTGTGGGACTGTGTGAACAGTAGGGTGTGTGTGGGACTATGAACAGTAGGGTGTGTGTGGGACTGTGTGAACAGTAGGGTGTGTGGTGGAGTGTGACCAGTAGGGTGTGTGTAGGTCTGTGAAACGGAGGGTGTGTGTTTTGGAATGTGAACAGTAGGGTGCCTGTAGGACTGTGAAAAGTATGGTGTGTGTGGGACTGTGAAAAGTATGGTGTGTGTGGGACTGTGAACAGTAGGGTGTGTGTGGGACTGTGTGCACAGTAGGGTGTGTGAGGGACTGTGAACAGTATGGTGTGTGTGGGAATGTGAACAGCAGGGTTTGTGTGGGACTGTGAATAGTAGGATGTGTGTTGGACTGTGTGCACATTAGGGTGTGTGTGGGACTGTATGAACAGTTGGGTGTGTGTGGGACTGTGAACAGCAGGGTGTGTGTGGGACTGTGAATAGTAGGGTGTGTGTGGGACTGTGAACAGTAGGGTGTGTGTGGGACTATGAACAGTAGGGTGTGTGTGGGACTATGTGAACAGTTGGGTGTGTGGTGGAGTGTGAACAGTAGGGTGCCTGTGGGACTGTGTGAACAGTAGGGTTTGTGTGGGACTGTGCACAGTAGGGTGTGTGTGGGACTGTGTGCACAGTAGGGTGTGTGTGGGACTGTGAACAGTAGGGTGTGTGTGGGACTGTGAACAGTAGGGTGTGTGTGGGACTGTGTGAAAAGTAGGGTGTGTGTGGGACTGTGAATAGTAGGATGTGTGTTGGACTGTGTGAAAAGTAGGGTGTTTGTGGGACTGTGAACAGTAGGGTGTGTGTGGGACTGTGTGAACAGTAGGGTGTGTGGGATGGTTTACAGTAGGGTGTGTGGGACTGTGAACAGTAGGGTGTGTGTGGGACTGTGTGAAAAGTAGGGTGTGTGTGGGACTGTGAATAGTAGGGTGTGTGTGGGACTGTATGCACATTAGGGTGTGTGCGGGACGGTGAACTGTAGGGTGTGTGTGGGACTGTGAACAGTAGGGTGTGTGTGGGACTGTGGACAGTCGGGTGTGTGTGGGACGGTGAACAGTCGGGTGTGTGTGGGACGGTGAACAGTAGGGTGTGTGTGGGACTGTGAACAGTAGGGTGTGTGTCGGACTGTGAACACAGGGTGTGTGTGGGACTGTGAACAGTATGGTGTGTGTGGGACTGTGTGCACAGTAGGGTGTGTGTGGGACTGTGAAAAGTATGGTGTGTGTGGGACTGTGAAAAGTATGGTGTGTGTGGGACTGTGAACAGTAGGGTGTGTGTGGGACTGTGTGCACAGTAGGGTGTGTGTGGGACTGTGAACAGTATGGTGTGTGTGGGAATGTGAACAGCAGGGTTTGTGTGGGACTGTGAATAGTAGGATGTGTGTTGGACTGTGTGAAAAGTAGGGTGTGTGTGGGACTGTGAACAGTAGGGTGTGTGGGACTGTGTGAACAGTAGGGTGTGTCTGGGACTGTGAACAGTTGGGTGTGTGTGGGACTGTGAACAGCAGGGTTTGTGTGGGGCTGTGAATAGTAGGGTGTGCGTGGGACTGTGTAAAAAGTAGGGTGTGTGTGGGACTGTGTGCACAGTAGGGTGTGTGTGGGACTGTGAACAGTAGAGTGTGTGTGGTACTGTGAACAGTAGGGTGTGTGTGGGACTGTGTGAAAAGTAGGGTGTGTGTGGGACTGTGAATAGTAGGATGTGTGTTGGACTGTGTGAAAAGTAGGGTGTTTGTGGGACTGTGAAAAGTAGGGTGTGTGTGGGACTGTGTGAACAGTAGGGTGTGTGGGACGGTTTACAGTAGGGTGTGTGTGGGACTGTGAATAGTAGGGTGTGTGTGGGACTGTGAATAGTAGGGTGTGTGTGGGACTGTGTGAAAAGTAGGGTGTGTGTGGGACTGTGAACAGTAGCGTGTGTGTGGGACTGTATGCACATTAGGGTGTGTGCGGGACTGTGAACTGCAGGGTGTGTGTGGGACTGTGAACAGTAGGGTGTGTGTGGGACTGTGGACAGTCGGGTGTGTGTGGGACGGTGAACAGTAGGGTGTGTGTGGGACTGTGAACAGTAGGGTGTGTGTCGGACTGTGAACAACAGGGTGTGTGTGGGACTGTGAACAGTAGGGTGTGTGTGGGACTGTGTGAACAGTAGGGTGTGTGTGGGACTGTGAACAGTAGGGTGTGTGTGGGACTGTGCACAGTAGGGTTTGTGTCGGACTGTGAACAGTAGGGTGTGTGTTGGACTGTGTGAAAAGTAGGGTGTTTGTGGGACTGTGAACAGTAGGGTGTGTGTGGGACTGTGTAAACAGTAGGGTGTGTGTGGGGCTGTGTGAACAGTCGGGTGTGTGTGGGACTGTGAAAAGTAGGGTGTGTGTGAGACTGTGAACTGTAGCGAGTTTGTGGGACTGTGAACTGTTGGGTGTGTGTGCGACTGTGAACAGTAGGGTGTGTGTGGGACTATGAACAGTAGGGTGTGTGTGGGACAGTGTGAACTGCAGGGTGTATGTGGCACTGTGTGAATAGTCGGGCGTGTGTGGGACTGTGTGAACAGAAGGGTGTGTGTGGGACTGTGTGAAAAGTAGGGTGTGTGGTGGAGTGTGAACAGTAGTGTGTGTGTGGGTCTGTGAAAAGAGTATGGTGTGTGTGGGACTGTGTGAACAGTAGGGTGTGTGTGGGACTATGAACAGTAGGGTGTGTGTGGGACTGTGTGCACAGTAGGGTGAGTGTGGGACTGTGAAAAGTATGGTGTGTGTGGGACTGTGAACAGTCGGGTGTGTGTGGGACTGTGTGCACAGTAGGGTGTGGGTGGGACTGTGAACAGTATGGTGTGTGTGGGAATGTGAACAGTCGGGTGTATGTGGGACTGTGAATAGTAGGATGTGTGTGGGACTGTGCACAGTAGGGTGTGTGTGGGACTGTGTGCACAGTCGGGTGTGTGTGGGACTGTGAATAGTAGGATGTGTGTGGGACTGTGAACAGTAGGGTGTGTGTGGGACTGTGAACAGTTGGGTGTGTGTGGGACTGTGTGAACAGTCGGATGTGTGTGGGACTGTGAACAGCAGGGTGTGTCTGGGACTGTGCACATTGGGGTGTGTGTGGGACTGTGTGCACATTAGGGTGTGTGTGGGACTCTGCACAGCAGGGTGTGTGTGGGACTGTGAACAGTAGGGTGTCAGTGGGACTGTGAACAGTAGGGTGTGTGTGGGACTGTGATCAGTAGGGTGTGTGTGGGACTGTGAACAGCAGGGTGTGTGTGGGACTGCGAATAGTAGGGTCAGTGTGGGAGTGTGAACAGTAGGGTCTGTGTGGGACTGTGAAAAGTAGGGTGTGTGTGGGACTGTGAATAGTAGGATGTGTGTGGGACTGTGTGAAAAGTAGGGTGTGTGTGGGACTCTGAACAGTAGGGTGTGTGTGGGACTGTGCACAGTCGGGTGTGTGTGGGACTGTGCACAGTCGGGTGTGTGTGGGACTGTGCACAGTAGGGTGTGTGTGGGACTGTGTGAACAGTAGGGTGTGTGTGGGACTGTGAACAGTAGGGTGTGTGTGGGACTGTCTGCACAGTAGGGTGTGTGTGGGACTGTGTGAAAAGTAGGGTGTGTGGTGGAGTGAGAAAAGTGGGGTGTGTGTGGGTCTGTGTGAACAGTGGGGTGTTTGTGGGACTGTGTGAACAGTAGGGTGTGTGTGGGACTATGAACAGTAGGGTGTGTGTGGGACTGTGTGAACAGTAGGGTGTGTGGTGGAGTGTGACCAGTAGGGTGTGTGTGGGACTGTGTGCACAGTAGGGTGTGTGTGGGACTGTGAAAAGTATGGTGTGTGTGGGATTGTGAACAGTAGGGTGTGTGTGGGACTGTGTGCACAGTATGGTGTGTGTGGGAATGTGAACAGCAGGGTTTGTGTGGGACTGTGAATAGTAGGATGTGTGTTGGACTGTGTGAAAAGTAGGGTGAGTGTGGGACTGTGAACAGTAGGGTGTGTGTAGGACTGTGTGAACAGTAGGGTGTGTCTGGGACTGTGAACAGTTGGGTGTGTGTGGGACTGTGAACAGCAGGGTTTGTGTGGGACTGTGAATAGTAGGGTGTGCGTGGGACTGTGTAAAAAGTAGGGTGTGTGTGGGACTGTGTGAACAGTAGGGTGTGTGTGGGATTGTGTGAACAGTAGGGTGTGTGTGGGACTGTGAACAGTAGGGTGTGTGTGGGACTGTGCACAGTAGGGTGTGTGTGGGACTGTGTGCACAGTAGGGTGTGTGTGGGACTGTGAACAGTAGGGTGTGTGTGGGACTGTGAACAGTTGGGTGTGTGTGGGACTGTGAACAGTAGGGTGTGTGTGGGACTGTGTGAAAAGTAGGGTGTGTGTGGGACTGTGAACAGTAGGGTGTGTGTGGGACGATGCGAACAGTAGGGTGTGTGGTGGAGTGTGAAAAGTAGGGTGCCTGTGGGATTGTGTGAACAGTAGTGTGTGTGTGGGTCTGTGAAAAGAGTATGGTGTGTGTGGGACTGTGTGAACAGTAGGGTGTGTGTGGGACTGTGAACAGTAGGGTGTGTGTGGGACTGTGTGCACAGTAGGGTGTGTGTGGGACTGTGAACAGTATGGTGTGTGTGGGAATGTGAACAGTTGGGTGTATGTGGGACTGTGAATAGTAGGATGTGTGTTGGACTGTGTGAAAAGTAGGGTGTTTGTGGGACGGTTTACAGTAGGGTGTGTGGGACTGTGAACTGTAGCGAGTTTGTGGGACTGTGAACAGTAGGGTGTGTGTGGGACAGTGTGAACTGTGGGGTGTGTGTGGCACTGTGTGAATAGTAGGGCGTGTGTGGGACTGTGTGAACAGAAGTGTGTGTGTGGGACTGTGTGAAAAGTAGGATGTGTGGTGGAGTGTGAAAAGTGGGGTGTGTGTGGGTCTGTGTGAACAGTGGGGTGTTTGTGGGACTGTGTGAACAGTAGGGTGTGTGTGGGACTGTGAACAGTAGGGTGTGTGTGGGACTGTGAACAGCAGGATGTGTGTGGGACTGTGTGAACAGTAGGGTGTGTGTGGGACTGTGAACAGCAGGGTGTGTGTGGGACTGTGAACAGTAGGGTGTGTGCGGGACTGTGTGCACAGTAGGGTGTGTGTGGGACTGAATAGTAGGGTGTGTGTGGGACTGTGAATAGTAGGGTGTGTGTGGGACTGTGTGAAAAGTAGGGTGTGTGTGGGACTGTGAACAGTAGGGTGTGTGTGGGACTGTGTGCACAGTAGGGTGTGTGTGGGACTGTGAATAGTAGGGTGTGTGTGGGACTGTGTGAAAAGTAGGGTGTGTGTGGGACTGTGAACAGTAGGGTGTGTGTGGGACTGTGTGCACAGTAGGGTGTGTGTGGGACTGTGAAAAGTATGGTGTGTGTGGGAATGTGAACAGTAGGGTGTGTGTGGGACTGTGTGCACAGTAGGGTGTGTGTGGGACTGTGAAAAGTAGGGTGTGTGTGGGACTGTGAACTGTAGGGTGTGTGTGGGACTCTGAACAGTAGGGTGTGTGTGGGACGATGCGAACTGTAGGGTGTGTGGTGGAGTGTAAACAGTAGGATGTGTGTGGGACTGTGTGCACAGTAGGGTGTGTGTGGGAGTGTGTGCACAGTAGTGTGTGTGTGGGACTGTGAATAGTAGGGTGTGTGTGGGACTGTGTGAAAAGTCGGGTGTGTGTGGGACTCTGAACAGTAGGGTGTGTGTGGGATGATGCGAACAGTAGGGTGTGTGGTGGAGTGTGAACAGTAGGGTGCCTGTGGGACTCTGAACAGTAGGGTGTGTGTGGGTCTGTGAAAACAGTAGGGTGTGTGTTTGGGGCTATGAACAGTAAGGTGTGTGTGGGACTTTGTGAATAGTAGGGTGTGTGTGGGACTGTCTGAACTGTAGGGTGTTAGTGGGTCTATGAACAGTAGGGTGTGCGTGGTGGAGTGTGAACAGTAGGGTGCCTGTGGGACTGTGCACAGTAGGGTGTGTGTGGCACTGTGTGAACAGTAGGGTGTGTGTGGGACTGTGCACAGTAGGGTGTGTGTGGGACTGTGAACAGTAGGGTGTGTGTGGGACTGTGTGCACAGTAGGGTGTGTGTGGGACTGTGAACAGTAGGGTGTGCGTGGTGGAGTGTGAACAGTAGGGTGCCTGTGGGTCTATGAACAGTAGGGTGTGCGTGGTGGAGTGTGAACAGTAGGGTGCCTGTGGGACTGTGCACAGTAGGGTGTGTGTGGGACTGTGTGAACAGTAGGATGTGTGTGGGACTGTGAAAAGTATGCTGTGTGTGCGACTGTGAACAGTAGGGTGTGTGTGGGACTGTGTGCACAGTAGGGTGTGTGTGGGACTGTGAACAGTATGGTGTGTGTGGGAATGTGAACAGTAGGGTGTGTGTGGGGCTGTGTGAACAGTCGGGTGTGTGTGGGACTGTGAAAAGAATGGTGTGTGTGGGACTGTGTGAAAAGTAGGGTGTGTGTGAGACTGTGAACTGTAGCGAGTTTGTGGGACTGTGAACTGTTGGGTGTGTGTGGGACTGTGAACAGTAGGGTGTGTGTGGGACTGTGAACAGTAGGGTGTGTGTGGGACTGTGAACAGTAGGGTGCGTGTGGGATTTTGAACAGTAGGGTGTGTGTGGGACTGTGAACAGTAGGGTATGTGTGGGACTGTGAACTGTAGGGTGTGTGTGGGACTGTGAACAGTAGGGTTTGTGTGGGACTGTGTGCACATTAGGGTGTGTGTGGGTCTAAGAACAGTAGGGTGTGTGTGGGACTGTGAACAGTAGGGTGTGTGGTGGAGTGTGAACAGTAGGGTGCCTGTGGGACTGTGTGAACAGTAGGGTGTGTGTGGGACAGTGAACAGGAGGCTGTGTCTGGGTTTGTGTGAACAGTAGGGTGTGTGTAGGACTGTGTGAACTGTAGGGTGTGTGTGGGACAGTGTGAACAGTAGGGTGTGTGTGGGACTGTGTGCACATTAGGGTGTGTGTGGGACTGTGAACAGTAGGGTGTGCGTGGGACTGTGAAAAGTAGGGTGTGTGTGAGACTGTGAACTGTAGGGAGTGTGTGGGACTGTGAACTGTAGGGTGTGTGTGGGACTGTGAACAGTAGGGTGTGTGTGGGACTGTGAACAGTAGGTGTGTGTGGGACTGTGAACAGTAGGGTGTGTGTGGGACAGTGTGAACTGTAGGGTGTGTGTGGGACTATGTACAGTAGGGTGTGTGTGGGACTGTGTGAACAGTTGGGTGTGTGGTGGAAAGTGAACAGTAGGGTGTGTGTGGGACTGTGAAAACGGTGGGGTGTGTGTGGGACTGTGTGAATAGTAGGGTGTGTGTGGGACTGTGAACAGTAGGGTGCCTGTGGGACTGTGTGAACAGTAGGGTGTGTGTGGGACTGTGTGAATAGTAGGGTGTGTGTGGGACTGTGAACAGTAGGGTGTGGGTGGGAATGTGAACAGTAGGGAGTGTGTGGGACTGTGTGAACAGTCGGGTGTGTGTGGGACTGTGTGAACAGTAGGGTGTGTGTGGGACTGTGTGAACAGTAGGGTGTGTGTGGGACTGTGTGAACAGTCGGGTGTGTGTGGGACTGTGTGAACAATAGGGTGTGTGTGGGTCTGTGAACAGTAGGGTGTGTGTGGGACTGTGAACAGTCAGGTGTGTGTGGGACTGTGAACAGTAGGGTGTGTGTGGGACTGTGATCAGTAGGGTGTGTGTGGGGCTGTGTGAACAGTCGGGTGTGTGAGCGACTGAACAGTAGGGTGTGTTTGGGACTGTGAACAGCAGGGTGTGTGTGGGACTGTGTGAACAGTAGGGTGTGTGTGGGCTTGTGAACTGTAGGGTGTGTGGTCGAGTGTGAACAGTAGGGTGGCTGTGGGATTGTGTGTACAGTAGTGTGTGTGTGGGTCTATGAAAACAGTAGGGTGTGTGTGGGACTGTCTGAACATTAGGATGTGTTCGGGACTGTGTGAACAGTAGCGTGTGTGGTGGAGTGTGAAAAGTGCGGTGTGTGTGGGACTATGAACAGTAGGGTGTGTGTGGGACTGTGTGAACAGTAGGGTGTGTGGTGGAGTGTGAACAGTAGGGTGTGTGTGGGTCTGTGAAAAGTAGGGTGCCTGTGGGATTGTGTGAACAGTCGGGTGTGTGGTGGAAAGTGAACAGTAGGGTGCCTGTAGGTCTGTGTGAACAGTAGGCTGTGTGTGGGACTGTAAACAGTTGGGTGTGTCATAAATCGCAAGTAACAACTCAGGAAGTACTACTGGGCGGCCAGCTGGGGCGCCGTCCAGGGAGTATAAATACTCAGGCATGGGCCCACCTTGGGCAGAGACAATCTGGAAACAGGAAGCTAGTGACTGCTAACTAGACCTCCATGTTTTGTTACAAGTTGATTAAAGCCTTGCTTTATGTTCAAGTGTGTAGTGAGTCTTTATTACGTCAATTTAATCAACTTGATATCGTCTCCACGCTTTGGGTGATTTGGAACAACCAGCTGCAACTCGAACCACAGAAGGGAACTAGGGCAAGAAACTGATCCATCATGGAAAAACTCCTTAGACCCGCTCGTCTCGACCTGGACCCGAATGCACCTGCGGCAGCAAAGGTATGGAAGCATTGGTTTTGTACCTTTAGCAACTTTCTTGAAGAATGTGGGGCGGATGTCCCTAATAAGTTACGAATGCTTATCAACTACGTGTCTCCTCATGTGTATGATTATATTGAGGACTGTATAGACTATGACACTGCTATTGAAATCTTACAGCAGCTATAGTCAAGTCCCCAAATGAAATCTTTGCTCGACACCTACTGGCCACAACTCGGCAGCAGCCTGGGGAATCACTCGATGAATTTCTCCAGAAACTTCGCAGGCTCAGCAAGGATTGTAACCTTAAAGCAGTTTCAGCTGAACAGTATCAAGAGGAACTAATCCGCGATTCCTTTATCAATGGAATCGCGTCCCCTTTTATACGTCAGCGCCTGCTGGAAAATAAAACCCTCAATTTACGGGCTGCTTATGACCAGGCGTGTTCCTTGGACTTGGCCAAGAAAAATGCAGACACTTATCTCCCACCACGTGCACGGGCGGCGGCTATCTCCTTTAATGAGTCTTTCGGTAGGTCTCGGGCGGATGCCCCCACTGATGTTGACTCTACTCTAACAGACGACGACCCTACCCTAGAGGCCTTCGCTGATGACGACCCCGCCCTAGCAGCATCCTGGCAATCAGGAAGAAAGTGTTTCTTTTGTGGAGGGGCGTGCCATCACAGAAAATTTTGCCCGGCTCGTAATGTGACCTGCAATCATTGCAGCAAGAAAGGACACTTTTCCAAGGTATGCCAGTCACGGGCCTTTGCTAACAAGAAAGGCCGCTCCTCTAAAGTATACCGGTCGAGAGCTCCTGTTGGCTTCACAGCTGCTATCTATGGAGCTGCTCCTCCCCCAAGAACTACTGTTTAGGCTACAGTTGCCGAAGGGAAAATTGCCCCTCCTCCCATCACGGCTGTTTTTCCCCAAAGTTTGTCCCATGCAGCCACGAAGGTTTCAGTAAATGGGCACACTCTAAGCGCGCTAATCGACTCCTGCAGCTCTGACAGCTTCATTAGTAAGCGGGCTGTCAGCAGGTTAAAACTGCACATTTATCCCTCGGACAGGGAGAAGGCAATGGCTCTGACGACTCTGACCACCAATTCTTCTGGCTTCTGTCTGGTCAACCTCATCCTCAACGGCCGCACGTATCTCTCCACCCGGCTCGGAGTACTCGCAAACTTATGCAGCGATGTGCTTCTGGGACAGGACTTCCAGAAGCAGCACAAGAAGATCACTTTTGAGTTTGGAGGGTCAAGGCCGGAGCTTACCATTTCTAAGGTGCCGTTTTGTGCACTCTCGGCGGCCTTACTCGGTGAACCCTCCCTGTTTGCCAATCTTCCCCCCCCTGCTGTAAACCCATAGCCACCAAATCGCGGCGCTTTAGCCAAGATGATCGAGCGTTTATTGAGGCGGAAATCTCTCGCCTTTTAGTCGACGGTGTTATCGAGCCATGTTCATCTCCCTGGCGGGCTCAGGTCGTCATCGTGAGGAATCCCTTAAAACAACATAAAAAACGTCTGTGTATCGATTATTCGCAGACTATTAATCTATATACCGATCTGGATGCCTACCCGCTGCCACGCATAGATGACATGGTCAACAACCTTGCCAAATACAAGGTACTCTCGACCTTCGATTTAAAAAGCGCGTACCATCAGGTGCCACTGCAAGACTCCGACAAGAAGTATACGGCCTTTGAGGCCAATGGTCGGCTTTTCCAGTTTCGCCGCCTTCCATTCGGGGTCACCAATGGGGTGGCCGTCTTCCAACGGGCTATGGATGGCCTAGTCCTGCAAGAGAACTTGACGGATACCTTTCCGTATTTAGACAATATCACTATTGCCGGCCATGATCAAAAGGAGCATGACGCCAATCTTCAGAGATTTTTTGACGTACTCCGCCGTCGCCACTTAACGTTAAACGAATCCAAATCGGTGAAGTCGGTGCCATCGGTGAACATTCTTGGCTACTGGGTGGGCAACGGTGTTATTAAACCGGACCCAGAGCGACTTCGTCCACTTCAGGAGCTCCCTCCCCCGACGAACCTCGGCTCTCTTCGTCGGGCACTTGGCATGTTTGCTTATTACGCAAAATGGATACCACACTTCTCCGATAAAATACAGCCCCTGCTCCATGCGAAGTCTTTTCCATTGGAAGCTACGGCTATTTCTGCCTTCAACCTCCTCAAACGACAGCTGGAGAAAGCCACGCTTCGCTCCATTGACGAAAATCTTCCTTTTGTGGTCGAATGCGATGCATCGGAGGTGGCGATCTCCGCTACCTTGAATCAAGGTGGCCGACCCGTGGCATTCCTATCCAGAACCTTGCAGGGTAGCGAGCTCCATTACCCCCCTGTCGAGAAGGAGGCTACGGCCATCATCGAGGCTGTACGCCAATGGGGTCATTTTCTTGCTCGGCGTCATTTTACGCTTATAACTGACCAGCGCTCTGTGGCCTTCATGTTGGATAACCAGAGGCGCACAAAAATCAAAAATAATAAAATTCAACTCTGGAGGATGGAGCTGGCTGCCTTTGGATATACTATCTGTTACCGACCCGGCAAACAGAACGTGGCCCCAGATACCTTCACACGGGCATTTTGCTCCTCAATGTCAACGTCGACTCTGGCGGATTTGCATATGGACTTATGCCATCCTGGTGTGACCCGCATGTTGCACTTTGTGCGCTCCAAAAATCTACCATTTTCAACCGAGGACGTAAAGAAAACATGCTCCTCCTGTAGGATTTGTGCAGAATTGAAACCACAATTCTTTCGCCCATCAGATGGCTTACTCATACATGCAATGCAGCCTATGCAGAGGCTCAGCATAGACTTTAAAGGGCCATTGCCTTCGTCGACAAGGAACACCTACCTACTTACGATGGTGGACGAGTATTCACGCTTTCCCTTCGCCTTCTCCTGCCCTAATATGCTTACCTCTACGGTAATTAAATGCCTCGATCAGGTCTTTTCCCTTTGCGGGACGGCCAATTTTATCCACACTGATCGGGGTCCCTCCTTTATGTCGAGTGAACTTAAAAGTTATCTCTCCCAACGGGGAATCGCCTCAAGTAGGACGACACCATATCACCCAATCGGTAACGGACAGGTTGAACAATACAATGCCATCATCTGGAACGCTGTCCGTCTGGCACTAAGGTCACGCAACCTGCCAGACCAGCAGTGGGAAACGGTGCTCCCCGACGCGTTACACTCTATCAGGTCTCTTCTCTCCACATCTACTAATGTCACGCCTCATGAGCGATTCTTCAAATTCCGGCGTCGCTCTACACATGGGACGTCTCTACCGTCATGGTTGGTGGCTCCAGGCCCGGTACTACTCCGGAGGTTCATCCGGTCTGCCAAAAACGACCCTCTCGTTGACGAGGTGGAGTTAACGGAGGTAAACCCCACGTATGCGCACGTACGGTACCCTGATGGCCGGGAGACCACCATCTCGCTCCGAGATCTGGCTCCCTGCCCAACCGGTCACACGGGCCCGAATGATGAAGGATCCCCCGACAATGATATCAACACTCCGCACCCCTATGAAAATGACACCCCGCCTGGGACATCGTGGGATCTGCCGGCAACGCTACCAGATCAACTCAGGGAGCTGGACGCTCCCCGTAGGATGGCCACCCGAAACCAGGACGCCGGACAATCTCCAGCCACGACCCGCGATGAGGCCAGCTCAGCACCTGTGGGGACCCGCACCCGGAGTCATGATATTCCCAGTCCTCCACAGGATGATCAAGATGACGCGGACTCTACTGACTTACCGGTACGGGCCAAGCGACCCAGGGACCAGGACACGGTCCGGGGAGACGTGCCTTCCAGTCACAAGCAGAGAGCTAAACGTCTGCGGCTATTTCTGGTCCGCCTAGTCCGTTAAAGGAAGACTGGACTTCCAAACCTTTTAGGGAGGAAGAATGTCATAAATCGCAAGTAACAACTCAGGAAGTACTACTGGGCGGCCAGCTGGGGCGCCGTCCAGGGAGTATAAATACTCAGGCATGGGCCCACCTTGGGCAGAGACAATCTGGAAACAGGAAGCTAGTGACTGCTAACTAGACCTCCATGTTTTGTTACAAGTTGATTAAAGCCTTGCTTTATGTTCAAGTGCGTAGTGAGTCTTTATTACGTCAGGGTGTGTGTGGGACTGTGTGAACAGTAGGGTGTGTGGTGGAATGTGAACAATAGGGTGCCTGTGGGACTGTGTGAACAGTAGGGTGTGTGTGGAACTGTGTGAACAGTAGGGTGTGTGTGGGCCTATGAACAGTAAGGTGTGTGTGGGACTGTGTGAATTGTAGGGTGTCAGTGGGACTATGGACAGTAGGGTGTGTGTGGGACTGTGTGAACAGTAGGGTGTGTGTGGGACTGTGTGAACAGTAGGGTGTGTGTGGGCCTGTGAACAGTAGGGTGTGTGTGGGACTGAACAGTAGGGTGTGTGCGGGACTGTGTGCACAGTAGGGTGTGTGTGGGACTGTGAATAGTAGGGTGTGTGTGGGCCTGTGAACAGTAGGGTGTGTGTGGGACTGAACAGTAGGGTGTGTGTGGGGCTGTGTGAACAGTCGGGTGGGTGAGCGACTGTGAACAGCAGGGTGTGTGTGGGCTTGTGAACTGTAGGGTGTGTGTGGGCTTGTGAACTGTAGGGTGTGTGGTCGAGTGTGAACAGTAGGGTGCCTTTGGGATAATGTGTACAGTAGGGTGTGTGTGGGTCTATGAAAACAGTAGGGTGTGTGTGGGACTGTCTGAACATTAGGGTGTGTGTGGTGGAGTGTGAACAGTAGGGTGTGTGTGGATCTGTGAAAAGTAGGGTGCCTGTGGGATTGTGTGAACAGTCGGGTGTGTGGTGGAAAGTGAACAGTAGGTTGCCTGTAGGACTGTGTGAACCGTAGGGTGTGTGTGGGACTGTGTGAACAGTAGGGTGTGTGTGGGACTGTGAAAACGGTGGGGTGTGTGTGGGACTGTGAACAGTTGTGTGTGGGACTGTGTGAACAGTAGGGTGTGTGTGGGACTGTGAAAACGGTGGGGTGTGTGTGGGACTGTGAACAGTAGGGTGTGTGTGGGACCCTGAACAGTAGGGTGTGTGTGGGATGATGCGAACAGTAGGGTGTGTGGTGGAGTGTGAACAGTAGAGTGCCTGTGGGAGTCTGTGAACAGTAGGGTGTGTGTGGGACTTTGAATAGTAGCGTGTGTGTGGGACTGTGAATAGTAGTGTTTGTGTGGGACTTTGAACAGTAGGGTGTGTGGTGGAGTGTGAACTTTAGGGTGCCTGTGGGACTGTGTGAACGGTAGGGTGTGTGTGGGACGGTGAACAGTCGGGTGTGTGTGGGGCTGTGAGAGCAGTCAGGTGTGTGTGGGACTGTGAAAAGTAGGGTGTGTGTGGGACTGTGTGCACATGAGGGTGTGTGTGGGCCTATGAACAGTAGGGTGTGTGTGGGACTGTGAACAGTAGGTTGTGTGTGGGACTTTATGAACAGTAGGGTGTGTGTGGGACTGTGAACAGCAGGGTGTGTGGTGGAGTGTGAACAGTAGGGTGCCTGTGGGACTGTGTGAACAGTAGGGTGCCTGTGGGACTGTGTGAACAGTAGGGTGCCTGTGGGACTGTGTGAACAGTAGGGTGAGTGTGGGACAGTGAACAGTAGGGTGTGTATGGGACTGTGTGAACAGTCGGGTGTGTGAGCGACTGTGTGAACTATAGGGTGTGTGGGAGTGTGTTAACAGTAGGGTGTGTGTGGGACTGTGTGAACGGTAGGGTGTGTGTGGGACTCTGAACAGTAGGGCGTGTGTGGGACTGTGAACTGCAGGGTGTGTATGGGACTGTGTGAACAGCAGAGTGTGTGTGGGACTGTGAATAGTAGGGTGTGCGTGGGACTGTGTGAAAAGTAGGGTGTGTGTGAGACTGTGAACAGTAGCGTGTGTGTGGGACAGTGTGAACAGTAGGGTGTGTTTGGGACAGTGTGAACAGTAGGGTGTGTGTGGGACTGAAAAGTAGGGTGTGTGTGGGACATTGTGAACTGTAGGGTGTGTGTGGGGCTCTGAACAGTAGGGTGTGTGCGGCACTGTGAATAGTAGGGCGTGTGTGGGACTGTGTTAAAAGTAGGGTGTGTGGTAGAGTGTGAAAAATAGCGTGTGTGATTGGGGCTATGAACAGTAAGGTGTGTGTGGGACTGTGTGAATAGTAGGGTGTGTGTGGGACAGTGTGAACTGTAGGGTGTGTGTGGGACTGTGTGAACAGTAGGGTGTGTGTGGGACTGTGAACAGTAGGGTGTGTGATTGGGGCTATGAACAGTAAGGTGTGTGTGGGACTGTGTGAATAGTAGGGTGTGTGTGGGACAGTGTGAACTGTAGGGTGTGTGTAGGACTGTGTGAACTATAGGGTGTGGAAGTGTGTTAACAGTAGGGTGTGTGTGGGACTGTGTGAACAGTAGGGTGTGTGTGGGACTCTGAACAGTAGGGCGTGTGTGGGATGATGCGATAAGTAGGGTGTGTTGTGGAGTGTGAACAGTAGGGTGTGTGATTGGGGCTATGAACAGTAAGGTGTGTGTGGGACTGTGTGAATAGTAGGGTGTGTGTGGGACAGTGTGAACTGTAGGGTGTGTGTGGGACTGTGTGAACAGTAGGGTGTGTGGGACTGTGTGAATAGTAGGGTGTGTGTGGGACAGTGTGAACTGTAGGGTGTGTGTGGGACTGTGAACAGTAGGTTGTGTGTGGGACTGTGAACAGTAGGGTGTGTGTGGGACTGTGAACAGTAGGGTGTGTGTGGGACTGTGTGAACAGTAGGGTGTGTGTGGGACTGTGTGAACAGTAGGGTGTGTGTGGGACTGTGTGAACAGTAGGGTGTGTGTGGGACTGTGAACAGTAGGGTGTGTGTGGGACTGTGTGAACAGTAGGGTGTGTGTGGGACTGTGTGAACAGTAGGGTGTGTGTGGGACTGTGTGAACAGTAGGGTGTGTGTGAGACTGTGAACAGTAGGGTGTGTGTGGGACTGTGAACAGTAGGGTGTGTGTGGGACTGTGTGAACAGTAGGGTGTGTGTGGGACTGTGTGAACAGTAGGGAGTGTGTGGGACTGTGTGAACAGTAGGGTGTGTGTGGGACTGTGAACAGTAGGGAGTGTGTGGGACTGTGATCAGTAGGGTGTGTGTGGGTCTGTGGGAACAGTCGGGTGTGTGAGCGACTGTGAACAGTAGGGTGTGTGTTTGGGACTGTGAACAGCAGTGTGTGTGTGGGACTGTGAACTGTAGGGTGTGTGTGGGACTCTGAACAGTCGAGAGTCTGTGGGACGATGCGAACAGTCGGGTGTGTGGTGGAAAGTGAACAGTAGGGTGCCTGTGGGACTGTGTGAACAGTAGGCTGTGTGTGGGACTGTGAAAAGTAGGGAGTGTGTGGGACTGTGAACAGTAGGGTGTGTGTGGGACTGTGAACAGTAGGGAGTGTGTGGGACTGTGATCAGTAGGGTGTGTGTGGGTCTGTGGGAACAGTCGGGTGTGTGTGGGACTGTGAACATTAGGGTGTGTTTGGGACTGTGAATAGTAGGGTGTGTGTGGGACTGTGAACATTAGGGTGTGTTTGGGACTGAATAGTAGGGTGTGTGTGGGACTGTGTGAAAAGTTGGGTGTGTGTGGGACTGTGAACTGTAGGGTGTCAGTGGGACTATGAACAGTAGGGTGTGTGTGGGACTGTGTGAACAGTAGGGTGTGTGGTGTAGTGTGAACAGTAGGGTGCCTGTGGGACTGTGTGAACAGTACGGTGTGTGTGTGGGGCTGTGTGAACAGTCGGGTGTGTGTGGGACTGTGTGAACAGTCGGGTGTGTGTGGGACTGTGTGAACAGTCGGGTGTGTGTGGGACTGTGTGCACATTAGGGTGTGTGTGGGACTATGAACAGTAGGGTGTGCTTGGGACTTTATGAACATTAGGGTGTGTCTGGGACTGAACTGCAGGGAGTGTGTGGGACTGTGAACTGTAGGGTGTGTGTGGGACTGTGAACTGTAGGGTGTGTGTGGGACTGTGTGAATAGTAGGGTGTCAGTGGGACTATGAACAGTAGGGTGTGTGTGGGACTGTGTGAACAGTAAGGTGTGTGTGGGACTGTGTGAACAGTAGGGTGTGTGTGGGACTGTGTGCACAGTAGGGTGTGTGTGGAGCTGTGTGAACAGTCGGGTGTGTGTGGGACTGTGAAAAGTAGGGTGTGTGTGGGACTATGAACAGTAGGGTGTGTGTGGGACTGTGAACAGCAGGGTGTGTGTGGGACTGTGAATAGTAGGGTGTGTGTGGGACTGTGAATAGTAGGGTGTGTGTGGGACTGTGTGAACAGTAGGGTGTGTGTGGGACTGTGAACAGTAGGGTGTGTGTGGGACTGTGAACAGTAGGGTGTGTGTGGGACTCTGAACAGTAGGGTGTGTGTGGGATGATGCGAACAGTAGGGTGTGTGGTGGAGTGTGAACAGTAGGGTGTGTGTGGGTCTGTGAAAACAGTAGGGTGTGTGTTTGGGGCTATGAACAGTAAGGTGTGTGTGGGACTGTGTGAATAGTAGGGTGTGTGTGGGACTGTGTGAACTGTAGGGTGTCAGTGGGACTATGAACAGTAGGGTGTGTGTGGGACTGTGTGCACATTAGGGTGTGTGTGGGACTATGAACAGTAGGGCGTGTGTGGGACTTTATGAACATTAGGGTGTGTCTGGGACTGTGAACAGTAGGGTGTGCTTGGGACTGTGTGAAAAGTAGGGTGTGTGTGAGACTGAACTGCAGGGAGTGTGTGGGACTGTGAACTGTCGGGTGTGTGTGGGACTGTGTGAATAGTAGGGCGTGTGTGTGACTGTGTGAACAGAAGGGTGTGTGTGGGACTGTGAAAAGTAGGGTGACTGTGTGAACAGTCGGGTGTTTGGTGGAAAGTGAGCAGTAGGGTGCCTGCAGGATGGTGTGAACAGTAGGGTGTGTGTGGGGCTGTGTGAACAGTCGGGTGTGTGAGCGACTGTGTGAACAGTAGGGTGTGTTTGGGACTGTGAACAGCAGGGTGTGTGTGGGACTGTGTGAATAGTAGGGTGTGTGTGGGACTGTGTGAACAGTAGCGAGTGTGTGGAAATGTGAAGAGCAGGGTGTGTGTGGGACTGTGTGAATAGTAGGGTGTGTGTGGGACTGTGTGAACAGTAGCGAGTGTGTGGAAATGTGAAGAGCAGGGTGTGTGTGGGACTGTGTGAATAGTAGGGTGTGTGTGGGACTGTGTGAACTGTAGGGTGTCAGTGGGACTGTGAACAGTAGGGTGTGTGTGGGACTGTGTGAATAGTAGGGTGTGTGTGGGACAGTGTGAACTGTAGGGTGTGTGTGGGACTGTGAAAAGTAGGGTGCCTGTGGGACTGTGAGAACAGTAGGGTGTGTCTGGGACTGTGAACAGTAGGGTGTGTGTGGGACTGTGAACAGTAGGGTGTGTGTGGGACTGTGAACAGTAGGGTGTGTGTGGGACTGTGTGAACAGTAGGGTGTGTGTGGGACTGTGAACAGTAGGGTGTGTGTGGGACTGTGAACAGTAGGGTGTGTGTGGGACTGTGTGAACAGTAGGCTGTGTGTGGGACTGTGAACAGTAGGGAGTGTGTGGGACTGTGAACAGTAGGGAGTGTGTGGGACTGTGATCAGTAGGGTGTGTGTGGGTCTGTGGGAACAGTCGGGTGTGTGAGCGACTGTGAACAGTAGGGTGTGTGTGGGACTGTGAACTGTAGGGTGCCTGTGGGACTGTGTGAACAGTAGGGTGTGTGTGGGACTGTGTGAACAGTAGGGTGTGTGTGGGACTGTGAACAGTAGGGTGTGTGTGGGACTGTGAACAGTAGGGTGTGTGTGGGACTGTGAACTGTAGGGTGCCTGTGGGACTGTGTGAACAGTAGGGTGTGTGTGGGACTGTGTGAACAGTAGGGTGTGTGTGGGACTGTGAACATTAGGGTGTGTTTGGGACTGAATAGTAGGGTGTGTGTGGGACTGTGTGAAAAGTTGGGTGTGTGTGGGACTGTGAACTGTAGGGTGTCAGTGGGACTATGAACAGTAGGGTGCCTGTGGGACTGTGTGAACAGTAGGGTGTGTGTGGGACTGTGTGAACAGTAGGGTGTGTCTGGGACTGTGAACAGTAGGGTGTGTGTGGGACTGTGAACAGTACGGTGTGTGTGTGGGGCTGTGTGAACAGTCGGGTGTGTGTGGGACTATGAACAGTAGGGTGTGTTGGGACTTTATGAACATTAGGGTGTGTCTGGGACTGAACTGCAGGGAGTGTGTGGGACTGTGAACTGTAGGGTGTGTGTGGGACTGTGTGAACAGTAGGGTGTCAGTGGGACTATGAACAGTAGGTGTGTGTGGGACTGTGTGAACAGTAGGGTGTGTGTGGGACTGTGAACAGTAGGGTGTGTGTGGAGCTGTGTGAACAGTCGGGTGTGTGTGGGACTGTGAAAAGTAGGGTGTGTGTGGGACTGTGTGCACATTAGGGTGTGTCTGGGACTGTGAACAGTAGGGTGTGTGTGGGACTGTGTGAACAGTAGGGTGTGTGTGGGACTGTGAACAGTAGGGTGTGTGTGGGACTGTGTGAACAGTAGGGTGTGTGTGGGACTGTGAACAGTAGGGTGTGTGTGGGACTGTGAACAGTAGGGTGTGTGTGGGACTGTGTGAACAGTAGGCTGTGTGTGGGACTGTGAACAGTAGGGAGTGTGTGGGACTGTGAACAGTAGGGAGTGTGTGGGACTGTGATCAGTAGGGTGTGTGTGGGTCTGTGGGAACAGTCGGGTGTGTGAGCGACTGTGAACAGTAGGGTGTGTGTGGGACTGTGAACAGTAGGGTGTGTGTGGGACTGTGAACAGTAGGGTGTGTGTGGGACTGTGAACAGTAGGGTGTGTGTGGGACTGTGAACTGTAGGGTGCCTGTGGGACTGTGTGAACAGTAGGGTGTGTGTGGGACTGTGTGAACAGTAGGGTGTGTGGGACTGTGAACATTAGGGTGTGTTTGGGACTGAATAGTAGGGTGTGTGTGGGACTGTGTGAAAAGTTGGGTGTGTGTGGGACTGTGAACTGTAGGGTGTCAGTGGGACTATGAACAGTAGGGTGCCTGTGGGACTGTGAACAGTAGGGTGTGTGTGGGACTGTGTGAACAGTAGGGTGTGTCTGGGACTGTGAACAGTAGGGTGTGTGTGGGACTATGAACAGTAGGGTGTGCTTGGGACTTTATGAACATTAGGGTGTGTCTGGGACTGAACTGCAGGGAGTGTGTGGGACTGTGAACTGTAGGGTGTGTGTGGGACTGTGTGAATAGTAGGGTGTCAGTGGGACTATGAACAGTAAGGTGTGTGTGGGACTGTGTGAACAGTAGGGTGTGTGTGGGACTGTGAACAGTAGGGTGTGTGTGGAGCTGTGTGAACAGTCGGGTGTGTGTGGGACTGTGAAAAGTAGGGTGTGTGTGGGACTGTGTGCACATTAGGGTGTGTCTGGGACTGTGAACAGTAGGGTGTGTGTGGGACAGTGAACAGTAGGGTGTGTGTGGGACTGTGAACAGCAGGGTGTGTGTGGGACTGTGAATAGTAGGGTGTGTGTGGGACTGTGAATAGTAGGGTGTGTGTGGGACTCTGAACAGTAGGGTGTGTGGTGGAGTGTGAACAGTAGGGTGAGTGTGGGACGGTGAACAGTAGGGTGTGTGTGGGACTATGAACAGTCGGGCGTGTGTGGGACTTTATGAACATTAGGGTGTGTCTGGGACTGTGAACAGTAGGGTGTGTGTGGGACTGTGTGAACAGTCGGGTGTGTGTGGGACTGTGTGAACAGTCGGGTGTGTGTGGGACTGTGAAAACGGTGGGGTGTGTGTGGGACTGTGAACAGTCGGGTGTGTGGGACTGTTTGAACAGTAGGATGTGTGTGGGACGATGCGAACAGTAGGGTGTGTGGTGGAGTGTGAACAGTAGGGTGCCTGTGGGATTGTGTCAACAGTAGGGTGTGTGTGGGACTGTGTGAAAAGTAGGGTGTGTGTGGGACTGTGAACAGTAGGGTGTGTGTGGGATCCTGAACAGTAGGGTGTGTGTGGGACCCTGAACAGTAGGGTGTGTGTGGGATGATGCGAACAGTAGGGTGTGTGGTGGAGTGTGAACAGTAGAGTGCCTGTGGGAGTCTGTGAACAGTAGGGTGTGTGTGGGACTTTGAGTAGTAGCGTGTGTGTGGGACTGTGAATAGTAGTGTTTGTGTGGGACTTTGAACAGTAGGGTGTGTGGTGGAGTGTGAACTTTAGGGTGCCTGTGGGACTGTGTGAACGGTAGGGTGTGTGTGGGACTGTGAAAAGTAGGGTGTGTGTGGGACTGTGTGCACATTAGGGTGTGTCTGGGACTGTGAACAGTAGGGTGTGTGTGGGACAGTGAACAGTAGGGTGTGTGTGGGACTGTGAACAGCAGGGTGTGTGTGGGACTGTGAATAGTAGGGTGTGTGTGGGACTGTGAATAGTAGGGTGTGTGTGGGACTCTGAACAGTAGGGTGTGTGGTGGAGTGTGAACAGTAGGGTGTGTGTGGGTCTGTGAAAACAGTAGGGTGTGTGTTTGGGGCTATGAACAGTAAGGTGTGTGTGGGACTGTGTGTATAGTAGGGTGTGTGTGGGACTGTGAACAGTACGGTGTGTGTGTGGGGCTGTGTGAACAGTCGGGTGTGTGTGGGACTATGAACAGTAGGGTGTGCTTGGGACTTTATGAACATTAGGGTGTGTCTGGGACTGAACTGCAGGGAGTGTGTGGGACTGTGAACTGTAGGGTGTGTGTGGGACTGTGTGAATAGTAGGGTGTCAGTGGGACTATGAACAGTAGGGTGTGTGTGGGACTGTGTGAACAGTAAGGTGTGTGTGGGACTGTGTGAACAGTAGGGTGTGTGTGGGACTGTGAACAGTAGGGTGTGTGTGGAGCTGTGTGAACAGTCGGGTGTGTGTGGGACTGTGAAAAGTAGGGTGTGTGTGGGACTGTGTGCACATTAGGGTGTGTCTGGGACTGTGAACAGTAGGGTGTGTGTGGGTCTGTGAAAACAGTAGGGTGTGTGTTTGGGGCTATGAACAGTAAGGTGTGTGTGGGACTGTGTGAATAGTAGGGTGTGTGTGGGACTGTGTGAACTGTAGGGTGTCAGTGGGACTATGAACAGTAGGGTGTGTGGGACTGTGTGAACAGTAGGGTGAGTGTGGGACGGTGAACAGTAGGGTGTGTGTGGGACGGTGAACAGTACGGTGTGTGTGTGGGGCTGTGTGAACAGTCGGGTTTGTGTGGGACTGTGAAAAGTAGGGTGTGTGTGGGACTGTGTGCACATTAGGGTGTGTCTGGGACTGTGAACAGTAGGGTGTGTGTGGGACTGTGTGAACAGTCGGGTGTGTGTGGGACTGTGTGAACAGTCGGGTGTGTGTGGGACTGTGAAAAGTAGGGTGTGTGTGGGACTTTATGAACATTAGGGTGTGTCTGGGACTGTGAACAGTAGGGTGTGCTTGGGACTGTGTGAAAAGTAGGGTGTGTGTGAGACTGAACTGCAGGGAGTGTGTGGGACTGTGAACTGTAGGGTGTGTGTGGGACTGTGAACTGTAGGGTGTGTGTGGGACTGTGAACAGTCGGGTGTGTGTGCGACTGTGTGAATAGTCGGGTGTGTGTGGGACTGTGTGAACTGTAGGGTGTCAGTGGGACTATGAACAGTAGGGTGTGTGTGGGCCTGTGTGAATAGTAGGGTGTGTGTGGGACTGTGTGAACTGTAGGGTGTCAGTGGGACTATGAACAGTTGGGTGTGTGTGGGACAGTGTGAACTGTAGGGTGTGTGTGGGACTGTGTGAACAGTAGGGTGTGTGTGGGACAGTGTGACCTGTAGGGTGTGTGTGGCACTGTGTGAATAGTAGGGCGTGTGTGTGACTGTGTGAACAGAAGGGTGTGTGTGGGACTGTGAAAAGTAGGGTGCCTGTGGGACTGTGTGAACAGTCGGGTGTTTGGTGGAAAGTGAGCAGTAGGGTGCCTGTAGGATGGTGTGAACAGTAGGGTGTGTGTGGGGCTGTGTGAACAGTCGGGTGTGTGAGCGACTGTGTGAACAGTAGGGTGTGTTTGGGACTGTGAACAGCAGGGTGTGTGTGGGACTGTGTGAACAGTAGCGAGTGTGTGGAAATGTGAAGAGCAGGGTGTGTGTGGGACTGTGTGAATAGTAGGGTGTGTGTGGGACAGTGTGAACTGTAGGGTGTCAGTGGGACTGTGAACAGTAGGGTGTGTGTGGGACTGTGTGCACAGTAGGGTGTGTGTGGGACTGTGAACAGTAGGGTGTGTGTGGGACTGTGAAAAGTAGGGTGTGTGTGGGATGATGCGAACAGTGGGGTGTATGTGGGACTGTGTGAACAGTAGGGTGTGTGTGAGACTGTGAACAGTAGGTTGTGTGTGGGACTGTGAACAGTAGGGTGTGTTTGGGACTGTGTGAACAGTACGGTGTGTGTGTGACTGTGAACAGTACGGTGTGTGTGGGACTGTGAACAGTAGGGTGTGGCTGGGACTGTGTGAACAGTCGAGTGTGTGTGGGACTGTGAACAGTAGGGTGTGTGTGGGACTGTCAACGGTA
Organism: Squalus acanthias; assembly: GCA_030390025.1. NCBI lineage: Eukaryota > Metazoa > Chordata > Chondrichthyes > Squaliformes > Squalidae > Squalus > Squalus acanthias. The sequence continues at coordinate 115,847,989 of CM059429.1, read as the reverse complement.
GGATGTGTGTGGGACTGTGATTAGTAGGGTGTGTGTGGGATTGTGAACCGTAGGGTGTGGGTGGGACTGTGTGAGCTGTAGGGTGTGGGTGGGACTGTGTGAACAGTAGGGTGTGTGTGGGACTGTGAACAGTAGGGTGTGTGTGGGACTGTGAACAGTAGGGTGTGTGTGGGACTGTGTGCACAGTAGGGTGTGTGTGAGACTGTGTGAACAGTAGGGTGTGTGCGGGACTGTGAACAGTAGGATGTGTGTGAGACTGTGTGTACTGTAGGGTGTGTGTGGGACTATAAATAGTAGGTTGTGGGTGGCACTTTGAACAGTTGGGTGTGTGTGGGAGATTGTGAACAGTAGGGTGTGTGTGGGGCTGTGTGAACGGTAGGGTGTGTGTGGGACTGTGTGAACAGTAGGGTGTGTTTGGGACTGTGAACAGTAGGGTGTGTGTGGGACTGTGAACAGTAGGGTGTGTGTGGGACTGTGAAAAGTAGGGTGTGTGTGGGATGATGCGAACAGTGGGGTGTATGTGGGACTGTGTGAACAGTAGGGTGTGTGTGAGACTGTGAACAGTAGGGTGTGTGTGGAGCTGTGTGAACAGTAGGGTGTGTTTGGGACTGTGTGCACAGTAGGGTGTGTGTGGGACTGTGTGAACAGTCGGGTGTGTGTGGGACTGTGTGAAAAGTAGGGTGTGTGTGAGACTGAACTGTAGGGAGTGTGTGGGACTGTGAACTGTAGGGAGTGTGTGGGACTGTGAACTGTAGGGTGTGTGTGGGACTGTGAACAGTAGGGTGCCTGTGGGACTGTGTGAACAGTAGGGTGTGTGTGGGACTGTGAACTGTAGGGTGTGTGTGGGACTGTGAACTGTAGGCTGTGTGTAGGACTATGAACAGTAGGGTGTGTGTGGGACTGTGTGAATAGTCGGGTGTGTGTGGGACTGTGTGAACTGTAGGGTGTCAGTGGGACTATGAACAGTAGGGTGTGTGTGGGCCTGTGTGAATAGTAGGGTGTGTGTGGGACTGTGTGAACTGTAGGGTGTCAGTGGGACTATGAACAGTTGGGTGTGTGTGGGACAGTGTGAACTGTAGGGTGTGTGTGGGACTGTGTGAACAGTAGGGTGTGTGTGGGACAGTGTGACCTGTAGGGTGTGTGTGGCACTGTGTGAATAGTAGGGCGTGTGTGTGACTGTGTGAACAGAAGGGTGTGTGTGGGACTGTGAAAAGTAGGGTGCCTGTGGGACTGTGTGAACAGTCGGGTGTTTGGTGGAAAGTGAGCAGTAGGGTGCCTGTAGGATGGTGTGAACAGTAGGGTGTGTGTGGGGCTGTGTGAACAGTCGGGTGTGTGAGCGACTGTGTGAACAGTAGGGTGTGTTTGGGACTGTGAACAGCAGGGTGTGTGTGGGACTGTGTGAACAGTAGCGAGTGTGTGGAAATGTGAAGAGCAGGGTGTGTGTGGGACTGTGTGAATAGTAGGGTGTGTGTGGGACTGTGAAAAGTAGGGTGTGTGTGGGACTGTGTGCACAGTAGGGTGTCAGTGGGACTGTGAACAGTAGGGTGTGTGTGGGACTGTGTGAACAGTAGGGTGTGGCTGGGACTGTGAACAGTCGAGTGTGTGTGGGACTGTGAACAGTAGGGTGTGTGTGGGACTGTCAACGGTAGGATGTGTGTGGGACTGTGATTAGTAGGGTGTGTGTGGGATTGTGAACCGTAGGGTGTGGGTGGCGTTGTGTGTGGGACTGTGTGAGCTGTAGGGTGTGTTTGGGACTGTGTGAACAGTAGGGTGTGTGTGTGACTGTGAACAGTACGGTGTGTGTGGGACTGTGAACAGTAGGGTGTGGCTGGGACTGTGTGAACAGTAGGGTGTGTGCGGGACTGTGAACAGTAGGATGTGTGTGAGACTGTGTGTACTGTAGGGTGTGTGTGGGACTATAAATAGTAGGTTGTGGGTGGCACTTTGAACAGTTGGGTGTGTGTGGGAGATTGTGAACAGTAGGGTGTGTGTGGGGCTGTGTGAACGGTAGGGTGTGTGTGGGACTGTGTGAACAGTAGGGTGTGTTTGGGACTGTGAACAGTAGGGTGTGTGTGGGACTGTGAACAGTAGGGTGTGTGTGGGACTGTGAAAAGTAGGGTGTGTGTGGGATGATGCGAACAGTGGGGTGTATGTGGGACTGTGTGAACAGTAGGGTGTGTGTGAGACTGTGAACAGTAGGGTGTGTGTGGAGCTGTGTGAACAGTAGGGTGTGTTTGGGACTGTGTGCACAGTAGGGTGTGTGTGGGACTGTGTGAACAGTCGGGTGTGTGTGTGGGACTGTGTGAAAAGTAGGGTGTGTGTGAGACTGAACTGTAGGGAGTGTGTGGGACTGTGAACTGTAGGGAGTGTGTGGGACTGTGAACTGTAGGGTGTGTGTGGGACTGTGAACAGTAGGGTGTGTGAGGGACTATGCACAGTAGGGTGTGTGTGGGACTGTGATCAGTGGGGTGTGTGGTGGAGTGTGAACAGTCGGGTGCCTGTGGGACTGTGTGAACAGTAGGGTGTGTGTGGGACTGTGAACTGTAGGGTGTGTGTGGGACTGTGAACTGTAGGCTGTGTGTAGGACTATGAACAGTAGGGTGTGTGTGGGACTGTGTGAATAGTAGGGTGTGTGTGGGACTGTGAACAGCAGGGTGTGTGTGGGACTGTGTGAACAGTAGGGTGTGTGTGGGACTGTGTGAACAGTAGGGTGTGTGTGGGACTGTGTGGGACTGTGTTCAGTAGGGTGTGTGTGGGGCTGTGTGAACAGTCGGGTGTGTGAGCGACTGAGAACAGTAGGGTGTGTGTGGGACTGTGAACAGTAGGGTGTGTGTGGGACTGTACACAGTAGGGTGTGTGTGGTTCTGTGTGCACAGTAGGGTGTGTGTGGGACTGTGCACAGTAGGATGTGTGTGGGACTGTGTGAAAATGGGGTGTGTGTGGGACTGTGAAAAGTAGGGTGTGTGTGGGACTATGAACAGTAGGGTGTGTGTGGGACTGTGTGAACAGTAGGGTGTGTTTGGGACGGTGAATAGTAGGGTGTGTGTGGGACTGTGAAAAGTAGGGTGTGTGTGGGACTGTGTGCACATTAGGGTGTGTGTGGGACTGTGAACAGTAGGGTGTGTGTGGGACTGTGAACAGTAGGGTGTGTGTGGGACTGTGAGCAGTTGGGTTTGGGTGGGACTGTCTGAACGGTAGGGTGTGTGTGGGACTATAAAAAGTAGGTTGTGGGTGGCACTTTGAACAGTAGGGTGTGTGTGGGACTGTGATTAGTCGGGTGTCTGTTGGATTGTGAACAGTAGGGTGTGTGTGGGACTGTGAACAGTCGGGTGTGTGTGGGACTGTGTGAACAGTAGGGTGTGGGTGGGACTGTGAACAGTAGGGTGTGGGTGGGACTTTGTGAACAGTAGGGTGTGTGTGGGACTGTGAACATTAGGTTGTGTGTGGGACTGTGAACAGTAGGGTGTGTTTGGGACTGTGTGAACAGTAGGGTGTGTGTGTGACTGTGAACAGTACGGTGTGTGTGGGACTGTGAACAGTAGGGTGTGGCTGGGACTGTGAACAGTAGGGTGTGTGTGGGATTGTGAACCGTAGGGTGTGGGTGGGACTGTGTGAGCTGTAGGGTGTGGGTGGGACTGTGTGAACAGTAGGGTGTGTGTGGGACTGTGTGAACAGTAGGGTGTGTTTGGGACTGTGAACAGTAGGGTGTGTGTGGGACTGTGAACAGTAGGGTGTGTGTGGGTCTGTGTGAACAGTCGGGTGTGTGTGGGACTGTGAACAGTAGGGTGTGTGTGGGACTGTGAACAGTAGGGTGTGTGTGGGACTGTGTGAACAGTAGGGTGTGTGTGGGTCTGTGTGAACGGTCGGGTGTGTGTGGGTCTGTGAACAGTAGGGCGTGTGTGGGTCTGTGTGAACAATAGGGTGTGTGTGGGGCTGTGAACAGTAGGGTGTGTGTGGGACTGTGTGAACAGTAGGGTGTGTGTGGGTCTGTGTGAACGGTCGGGTGTGTGGGGGCTGTGAACAGTAGGGTGTGTGTGGGACTGAGTGAACAGTAGGGTGTGTGTGGGACTGTGTGAACAGTAGGGTGTGTGGGGTCTGTGTGAACGGTCGGGTGTGTGGGGGCTGTGAACAGTAGGGTGTGTGTGGGACTGAGTGAACAGTAGGGTGTGTGTGGGACTGTGTGAACAGTAGGGTGTGTGTGGGTCTGTGTGAACAGTAGGGTGTGTGTGGGTCTGTGTGAACAGTAGGGTGTGTGTGGGACTGTGAATAGTAGCGTGTGTGTGGGTCTGTGAACAGTAGGGTGTGTGTGGGTCTGTGTGAACAGTAGGGTGTGCTTGGGACTTTATGAACATTAGGGTGTGTCTGGGACTGAACTGCAGGGAGTGTGTGGGACTGTGAACTGTAGGGTGTGTGTTGGGACTGTGTGAATAGTAGGGTGTCAGTGGGACTATGAACAGTAAGGTGTGTGTGGGACTGTGTGAACAGTAGGGTGTGTGTGGGACTGTGAACAGTAGGGTGTGTGTGGAGCTGTGTGAACAGTCGGGTGTGTGTGGGACTGTGAAAAGTAGGGTGTGTGTGGGACGTGTGCACATTAGGGTGTGTCTGGGACTGTGAACAGTGGGGTGTGTGTGGGACTGTGTGAACAGTAGGGTGTGTGTGGGACTGTGAACAGTAGGGGTGGGTGTGTGGGACTGTGTGAACAGTAGGGTGTGTGTGGGACTGTGAACAGTAGGGTGTGTGTGGGACTGTGAACAGTAGGGTGTGTGTGGGACTGTGTGAACAGTAGGCTGTGTGTGGGTCTGTGAACAGTAGGGTGTGTGTGGGTCTGTGTGAACAGTGGGGTGTGTGTGGGTCTGTGTGAACAGTAGGGTGTGTGTGGGTCTGTGAACAGTAGGGTGTGTGTGGGACTGTGAACTGTAGCGTGTGTGTGGGTCTGTGAACAGTAGGGTGTGTGTGGGTCTGTGTGAACAGTAGGTTGTGTGTGGGTCTGTGTGAACAATAGATTGTGTGTGTTTCAGAAAGGCCTTCTGCTCTGTGTGGCTCGGTGGAGCACTGGCCTTTGCCTATGCCTCCCAGGCCATGGAAGAGTGCTGCCCTTGTTTTTATAATGGCGCATCATTGTGTAACTTGTTTGGGCTTCACCTCTGCAGGTAGCCCTATTTCCTCTGAGCTAGATGTTCATGGGTTCAACCCCCACTCCACGTATGAGTACATAATCGAGGCTGGCCCTTCAGTGGAGTGCTGAGGGAGAAATGCACTTTCGAAGGTGCCGTCTTTTGGATGAGACATTAAACCAAAGCCCTGTGTGTCTGCTTCTAAATCCCATGATACTATTCAAACGGTGGCAGAGAGTTCCTTTGCTGAATTTCACGTGGGATCTTGCTGCGTGTAAATTGACTGCCGCGTCTCCCTACAGAACAACAGTGACTACATTTCAAAAGTATTTAATTGACTGTTGAACACTGTGGGGCAGCCCCAGGATGTGAAAGGTGCTATATTAATGCAAGTCCTTTCCTTCTTTTGTCACAGATATTAGTCCCGTGAGTGCTTGGAACAATGAATGAGCGTAGGCAGCTTTTCCGTGTCACTGTGACAGTGGAAGTTCAATTTCTATTTGCACCACTGTTCGCCAGAGCGCCTTCTAAAGCACGCATCGCACCCTGGCTAATAGATGTTAGGTGGAATCTGGGATTTTTGCTTAGAAAACATGAGCTAGTGGAAAAACTAGAAATGTATATTCTTCTGTGCCTAGTTTATAGGGTGTCAGTTATGACTGGGGTCCAAATCCTGTTGACAAGTCAAAGTTTTCTGCTCGATTTTTAAAATTGATGAGTGCATGTGCCTCTGAGTCATATGCTATAATTGACCTGAGGCGCCTTTTTGAAAATGTCAGGTTTAGAGGGGTGTGTGATATGGGGATGTTATCTGTATTTGGGAGGAATCACTCCTGTGTTTGTGTGGGCTGCTCATCCACTGATTAGAACTCTCTGCAGTGTGAGTTCTGCTGTACGATACCAGACCAAAGTTTCTGTGACCTTTGTTGAAGATTGACTGCGAACTTATCTGACTCATAAGAGGAGCTGCACTATAGATTGGCGCACAAGATTAGCTTCAGACAACAAGCCTGTACATTTATTTAACCCCTTCGCTGCTGTAAAACCTACCACAAGCCTTTGAACAAAATGCCTCCAGGTTTGATGCCACTGTCTTCCTGTTTTATGCAACCGATAGAATGTCATCTTTACATGGAAATCCTCTGGTGAGATACAGACAGGACTTTAGTAAATACCTTTTCTAAAGTGGCAGCACCTTCATGAAAAAACTGTCTGCCAAACTATTTTTGTTTTAATTTGTGAACACACAGAGGGGGTCGATTTTGAGGCCCTCATTAAAATCTGGCAGGCGAGCTGGGGTCGCCAAACAGACATCCGATGCAGCTCGCCGGATTGAGGCTTCAAGATCGGGCCGGAGCGGCCGCCAGCATTGTAAGTTGTTGGGGGGTGGAGTCCCAGGGCGACATCGGCCCAAATTATTTTTGTGGACCATGGAGGAGGACTCCTGCTCCTCTGGAGCCCTCAAACGTAATTGAGCACTTACCTTGGGCCAGGCCACTTCTCTTTCGTCTCCCGTGGAGCTGGTCGGAGTGTGCATTTCACAGGCTCTGATCCATTCTGACCTAAAATGGCAATCAGGATCCCATTTACATCACAGGTCCCCGATTTCTAGATTAACGGAGGCCTATTGCCTGAAACAGGCGGGTGCCGAGCACACCCGGCAGCAGGCCCCTTTCAAAATGGAGCCAGCCACATCGTCGGCGGTAACGGGGCGGTAAGGCTACTGACCCCATTTTCAGGTCGTTACCGCCCCATGAACATCAGGCAAAGGGCACTCAAGATCAAGTCCATGATCTGCATTGCGTTGAAATGTACATTTCAGGTAAATTCACCCATCCCAGTCATGCTCAGAGGGAGCACAAGGTCAGAATAGAAGCTATCGAACATGGCACTGGCTGTGTGGGACGCGCCGCCTTCGCGTGCAGCTCCTCGCTGGGGCGCATGTGCGGCAAATTTACCTCGCACTTCTTACGGAAAACAGCTCCAGCTGTTCTCTCCCCCACCACCCACCCCCATTGTCACTTTTCACGAAAGCGTTGCCCTTTTACTGAGATAAATAACGAAGCAGAACCGACATCGGTTCTAGTTGGTAGAAGTCAGAACTCTGGGCCTTAAAAGAGCCCAACTTCTCACGGCTGTCACTTGTGTGTGCAACAAAGTTGAAATTTGGGCCATTTTTTTAAAAAAGAAAATCTAATTTGCAATGCGCTCACATCTCCAAAACAGGTTTGAAAATACCGCGGCAGGGTTGCAGAACTGCAACTCGCTGACCACAGACAAACCAAAATTGAAGAAAAAGATTGGTCCTAATCCCCTCCCCCACTCTTTCAGTTCTGCTGAACCACAAGGGACTCTTCACTTGTGACAGGCATGGTGCTCTGGTAGATATTCGCCAATAAACAACCAAAAGCTGCAAGCAGCAGTCTTTTATGACAGGTCATTGCAAGTGAGACTGCACTGAGGTCACAGTGAGTTTCAGTACAGCTCAACGCGAACTGGCTCTAAACCCAATCGCAACGACCTGATGGAGGCAGGCCAACCTGCAGCAAAGAACATCGTGGATATCACGTTTAGGGAGTTGGTCACACTGCAGGTAAAGGGTGTACAGGCAGGAAGGGAATGGGTGACCACCAGGCAGAGTAATAGGCGCAGGCAGGTAGTGCAGGGGTCCCCTGTGGCCATCCCCCTCTCAAACAGATATACCACTTTGGATATTGTTGAGGGAGATGGCTTATCAGGGGAAGACAGCAGCAGCCAACTTCCTAGCACCATAGGTGGTTCTGCTGCACAGGATGGGAGGAAAAAGAGTGGGAGAGCTATCGTGACAGGGGATTCTATTGTAAGGGGAATAGATAGGCGTTTCTGCGGCAGCAAACGAGACTCCAGGATGGTATGTTGCCTCCCTGGTGCAAGGGTCAAGGATGTCTCAGAGCGGCTACAGAGCATTTTGGAAGGGGAGGGTGAACAGCCAGTTGTCGTGGTACATATAGGTACCAACGATATAGGTAAAAAACGGGATGAGGTCCTAAAAGCAGAATATAGGGAGTTAGGAGGTAAATTAAAAAATAGGACCTCAAAGGTGGTAATCTCAGGATTGCTACCAGTGCCACGTGCTAGTCAGAGTAGAAATAGAAGGATATTTCAAATGAATACGTGGCTAGAGGAATGGTGCAAGGGAGAGGGATTCAAATTCCTGGGCCATTGGAACCGGTTCTGGGGGAGGTGGGACCAGTACAAACCGAACAGTCTACACCTGGGCAGGGCCGGGACCGATGTCCTAGGGGGAGTGTTTGCTAGTGCTCTGGGGGAGGGTTTAAACTAAAATGGCAGGGGGTTGTGAACCTGAGCAGGGAGACAGAGGAAAGGGAAACACGGATAAAAGCAAAAGATAGGAAGGAGAAAAACAAAAGTTGCAGTCAGAGAAAACAACGGTTTAAATCAAACATGGCCACAGTAAATACTAATTCTAATAGGTCTAAGAGCGTTAAAAAAACAAGCCTGAAGGCTTTGTGTCTTAATGCAAGGAGCATTCGGAACAAGGTGGACGAATTAGCTGCGCAAACAGAGGTAAACGAATATGATTTGATTGGGATTACCGAAACATGGCTCCAGGGTGGCCAAGGCTGGGAACTTAATATCCAGGGGTACTCAATATTCAGGAAAGATAGGCAAAAAGGAAAGGGAGGTGGGGTAGCATTGCTGGTTAAAGAGGGGATTAACACAATTGAAAGGAAGGATATTAGCTCTGATGATGTGGAATCTGTATGGGTTGAACTGAGAAATAACAAGGGGCAGAAAACGTTAGTGGGAGTGATATATAGACCTCCAAACAGTAATGCGGAGGTTGGGGATGGCATTAAAAGGGAAATTAGAGAAGCGTGCAATAAGGGCACTGCAGTCATCATGGGTGGCTTTAATCTACATATAGATTGGGCTAACCAAATTAGTAACAATACTATGGAGGAGGAATTCCTGGAGTGTTTACGGGATGGTTTCCTGGACCAATATGTCGAGGAGCCAAGCAGAGATCAGGCCATCTTAGACTGGGTATTATGCAATGAGAAAGGATTAATTAGCAATCTTGTTGTGCGAGGCCCATTGGGTCGGAGCGATCATAATATGATAAAATTCTTCATTAGGATGGAGAGTGAAGTAGTTGACTCAGAGACTTGGGTCCTGAATTTAAATAAAGGAAACTACGATGGTATGAGGTGCGAGTTGGGTAGGATTGATTGGGGAATGTCACTCAAAGGGTTGACGGTGGCGAGGCAATGGCAAACATTCAAAGACCGCATGGACGAACTACAGAATTTGTTCATCCCAGTTTGGCATAAGAATAAAACAAAAAGGGTGACTCAACCATGGCTAACAAGGGAAATTAGGGATAGCATAAGATCCAAGGAGAGGGCATATAAATTGGCCAGAAAAAGCAGTAACCCTGTGGATTGGGAGCAGTTTAAGATTCAACAAAGGAGGACAAAGGGATTAATTAAGAAGGGGAAAATAGAATACGAGAGTAAGCTTGCAGGGAACATAAAAACTGACTGTAAAAGCTTTTATAGATATGTGAAGAGAAAAAGATTAGTGAAATCAAGCATAGGTCCCTTGCAGTCAGAATCAGGGGAACTTATAATGGGGAACAAAGAAATGTCAGACCAATTAAATACATATTTTGGTTCTGTCTTCACAAAGGAGGACACAAATAACCTCCCAGAGATGTTGGGGAACATAAGGTCTGATGAAAGGGAGGAACTGAAAGAAATCAGTATTTGTAGGGAAATGGTGTTAGGGAAATTGAAGGGATTGAAGGCCGATAAATCCCCAGGGCCTGATAATCTACACCCTAGGGTACTTAAGGAAGTGGCCCTAGAAATAGTAGATGCATTGCTGATCATCTTCCAACATTCGATGGAATCTGGAACAGTACCCATGGATTGGAGGGTAGCTAATGTTACCCCACTATTCAAAAAGGGTGGTAGAGAGAAAACGGGGAATTACAGACCGATAAGCCAGACATCGGTAGTGGGGAAAATACTGGAGTCCATTATAAAAGATGTAATAGCTGAGCACTTGAAAAACAGTGACAGGATTGGGCAAAGTCAACATGGATTTACAAAAGGTAAATCATGCTTGACTAATCTATTGGAATTTTTTGAGGATGTAACTGGTAAAATAGATAAGGGAGAACCAGTGGATGTGGTGTATTTGGACTTCCAAAAGGCTTTTGATAAGGTCCCGCATAAGAGATTAGCGTGTAAAGTTAAGGCACATGGGATTGGGGGCAAGGTATTGACTTGGATAGAGAACTGGTTGGCAAACAGAAAGCAAAGAGTTGGAATAAACGAGTCTTTTTCCGAGTGGCAGGCAGTGACTAGTGGGGTACCGCAGGGATCGGTCCTTGGACCCCAGCTATTCACAATATATATTAATGATCTAGACAAGGGAACTAGATGTAATATCTCCAAGTTTGCAGACGACACAAAACTGGGTGGGCGTGTGTGCTGTGAGGACGATGCCGAGAAACTCCAGGATGATTTGGACAGGTTGGGTGATTGGGCAGAAGCGTGGCAGATGCAATATAACGTGGATAAATGCGAGGTTATCCACTTTGGTGTCAAAAACAGAAAGGCAGATTATTATCTGAATGGCAATAGATTGGGAGAAGGGGAAGTGCAACGAGACCTGGGGTCCTTGTGCACCAGTCGCTGAAGGTAAGCATGCAGGTGCAGCAGGCGGTTAAGAAGGCAAATGGTATGTTGGCCTTTGTAGCGAGAGGGTTTGAGTACAGGAACAAGGATGTCTTGCTGCAGTTGTACAGGGCCTTGGTGAGACCACACCTTGAGTACTGTGTGCAGTTTTGGTCGCCTTATCTGAGGAAGGATGTTCTTGCCATGGAAGGAGTTCAGCGAAGATTCACAAGGCTGATACCTGGGATGGCAGGAATGACGTATGAAGAAAGATTGGGTCGATTGGGCTTATACTCGCTGGAGTTTAGAAGAATGAGAGGGGATCTCATTGAAACTTATAAAATTCTGACAGGACAGGACAAACTAGATGCAGGAAGGATGTTCCCGATGGTCGGGGAGTCCAGAACCAGGGGTCACAGTCTAAGGATAAGGGGTAAGCCATTTAGGACAGAAATGAGGAGGAATTTCTTCACCCAGAGAGTGGTGAACCTGTGGAATTCTCTGCCACAGAAGGCAGTAGAGGCCAATTCATTAAATAGATTCAAGAAGGAGTTGGATATATTTCTTAAGGTTAAAGGGATCAAGGGATATGGGGAGAAAGCAGGGACAGGGTACTGAATTTGGATGATCAGCCATGAGCGCATTGAATGGCGGAGCAGGCTAGAGGGGCCGAATGGCCTACTCCTGCTCCTATCTTCTATGATTCTATGATTATGTTTTCAATAATCTAGTCGAAGATGATGGAACTGCAGAAAACTGCTGACATCTTAATGATTGGGCCTGTAAATTATTTTAAAGCCTTTACACTCAGTGTTTAAGAAACAACATATGTTATGCTAAAGCTTCCAGGGGTGTCTGTAAAGGTTCAAATTACGGTCTAGGTAATAAATAAGGTACTGTTCTTTTAAATGGAGTAAGTGAGTAGGCAGACAGATTAAGTGAGCGGGCAAAATTATGGCAGATGGAGTTTTATGTAGGCAAGTGTGAAGTCATCCACTTTCAACCTAAGAAAGACAAATCGGAGTATTTTCTAAATGGTGAGAAACTAGAAACTGTAGAGGAGCAAAAAGATTTGGGAGTCCAGGTACACTAATCATTAAAGGTAGTAGACAGGTACAAAAAGCAATTAAATAGGCTAATGGACTGTTGGCCTTTATCTTAAGGGGGCTGGATTCAAAGGGGAGGAAGTTATACTTCAGTTGTACAGAACCTTGGTCAGGCCCCATCTGAGTATTCATTGAACTCAGCAAGGATATGTTGGCCTTAAAGGAAGTGCAGCACAGATTCCCCAGAATTATACCGGGGCTTAGAGGGTTAAATTATGAGGTTAGGTTGAATAAACTTGGCTTGTATTCCCTTGAGTATAGAAGATTAAGGGATGATCTAGGTGTTGAGGTGTTTAAAATGTTAAAAGGATTCGATGGGGTAGATACCGAGGAACTATTTCCTCTGTTGGGGGAATCAAGCACGAGGGGACAAAGTTGTAAAATTAGAGCTAGACCATTTAGGAGGGAAATTTTCACACAAAGGGTAGTAGAAAATTGGAATTCTCTTCCCCCCAAAAAGAAAGAAAGACTGCCATTTATATAGGGCCTTTCACAACCTCAGGTCATTCCAAAGCACTTTATAGCCAATGAAGTACTTTTGAAGTGTAGTCACTGTTGTAATGTAGGAAAACACAGCAGTGAATTTGCACACAGCAAGGTCCCACAAACAGCAATGTGATAATGACCAGATAATCTGTTTTTAGTGGTGCTGGTTGAGGGGACTGTGGAGAACTTCCCATCTCTTCTTTGAAATAGTTCCATGGGATCTTTTACATCCACCTGAGAGAGCAGATGGGGCCTCAGTTTGTCCCTTCTGAAAGACGGCACCTCCAACAGTGCGGCACTCCCTCAGCACTTCACTGGAGTGTCAGCCTAGATTTTGTGCTCAAGTTCCTGGAGTGGGACTTGAACCCATAAAATTCAGACACAGAGGCGAGAGTGCTACCACTTTTTTTAATATATTCTTTATTAAACATTAAAAACATTTACAACATCATGATCATTCCATTGTATCATACAAATCCATTCTGCCACTCTGCATAGGAATTCCTCCACCACATATTAACATCAAAACCTGAAGTTTAATTTGTCTTCCATAACATATACTAATCTGTTGTACTTTAAAAATTGATAAGTAATCATGGCTCCGAATAAAGGAGGTGTGCCTGATAATCCCCCCATCATTTAATCTCCGGCCCTTCCCTCCTCTCATGCTCCTTCCCAACTTTTCGGCCAGCTGTTGCTTTCTCCTGCAGCCTCCAGCTCTCTTTCACCTCCTGTTTGAACCTTCCCTGCTGTTTCAGCCTCTTCCTTACATTAGGTTTGGGCCGAGGAGGTGCCCCTTCTCCCTCCTTCTGCCCCTCACTAACCTTTCCCTTTCCAGACGATGCCACCCCACCCCCCACTTCCATGTCTCTGTCCCCCTCTGACTCCTCACACTCAAGCTCCCATCCCTGCTCCCCGTCAGAAACATAATCTCCCTTACAGAGCCTTCCTGCTATCGCGGTTTCTCCAACAGTGCCACTCCCTTCGGCCTCATCTCCACCGCTGACCCTTGTTCCCCATTTCTTTTCTCTCTGGGACAACGGTGCATCTGCACCTATCTTGCTCCCTTCTGACGTCTTTGTCTCCCCGTTCCCATCCTGCTGCCCCTTTAAGGCTCCTGCCTCTTTCACCCTCTCCTTGTCTTGTCCCCTCCTGCTCCCTGAGATGTCCGACTCCCCGTCTTTCTTTGGAGTACTTACACTTACCCCGCACCCCGCTCCTGCCTCTTCTCCCCCCGCGGATACCAGATTCTTTAGAGAGCCGAGACGTATTATGGCTCGACTCGGCCCTTGACCCGTGCTGCCCTCTGCTGTCTTTGTCCTTTTCCACCGTACTTGGTGTGTTTTCCACCAACTCCATCCTGTTCTCTGCTCCGCAATTTTCTGACTCTTCCTGCGTTCTTTTCTCCTTCCATTCACCAGCTGTGTCCTCCGCCTGCTCCACTCCTCCAGCCGCTCCACTCACACCTCCTGCTCCTTCTCCCATCTCCTCGTCACTCGAGGGGCTTCCTTCTGCCGCACACACAGCGGGTGGGGCCTTTGTGACACACCCCACAGCTCTCCGCCTTGAAGCTCCGAGCGATGTGTCCAGACTCACCGCAGTTATAACAGTACAAGTCTGGACAACTTCTTACAAGATGGTCATGTCCAAGACAATAATAACAAACCTACACCTGGTTATCATGCAGTACTTGGAAGTACTGCACTCCTTCCATTGTCTCAAATTTCATGTTATACGGCAATGACTTCACCCCCTCTGGGAACCGTACCTTTACATAATGGGTTCCATCTGCTACCTGCGTTCCTGGATAGTATCTCCTCTTTATTGCTGAGCAAATTTTAATGTCCCACGACTCCAACTTTTTTATTAGCACATCGGCCTCAATATAAACCAGCAGGTTTAAGAATGAGATGACCACCTCTTCAGTATATAGCAGAGATACCTCCAAGAACTTATCTCCAACCTTCAAACTCAGTAAAAGTCTTTCCACCTCCTCTCGGCCACTGACCGACAACTCGAACCCAACATTCGGCTTTGGTCGGCAGACAAAGCAGCTTCCCTCGCCACAGTCCTCATATACCGCCTGGATAATATCCCAAGCTCGTATCTCCTTATCCTCACACTGAACCACCACCATGTTTTCTTTTCCAAACCTCCTGGGGCCCCAGCCCAAATCTTTGGGCCTTTTTTTCTCCCTTCCCCCAACATTTTCTCCCCTGATTAAATTCATCCTGGGAACATTGTCCTCTGAGAGGCCGCCCTGCGTAGATGCGTCAAGGGGGTCTCAGCCGATCTTCCACCAAAGTTAAAAAACCTCCATGGAAATTCCTGGCGCACATGTTACTCAGCTTTTTCTATCACTCCATCCCTACCCCAAAAAGTATATGCTTCCATCTAAAATTTTCTAGCACTATCCACCTTCATTGTCTCCCTGAGCAATCTGCTCCACACATTCACCATCCTAATTATATCAAAACTATCTGTCCCCTTCCATTGTCTGAGCATGAATCCATGGCCCGTTATTTGTGGTTGTATCAAACATGTTATTAGTGCTCAATTTATCTGTAACCCCCTTGGAATCTAGAAGGTCTACCCAGAGCCATTGTTTTCCAGTGTAAACGTTCTCATCCGCCTCAGCCTCTTCTTCTGGTCAAATGCCTAATCCCTGGTATAAGTTTGGTTGTGGCCTCTGGAGGTTCCCGCATAAAGAATGTAAGAAATCTACAGGCTAACGGGAGAATGAGAGAAAATTAGCAATACACGTAAATACCAATAAAAAGGGAGTGCAACAAAGGTTCACCAGACTGGTTCCTGGGATGGGGTGATTGTCCTATGAGGAGAGATTGAGTAAACTAGGCCTATATTCTCTGGAGTTTAAAGGAATGAGGTGTGATCTCATTGAAACATACAAAATTCTTACAGGGCTTGACAGGGTAGATGCAGGGAGGTTGTTTCCCCTGGCTGGGGAGTCTAGAACCAGGGGTCACAGTCTCAGAATAAGGGGTCGGCCATTTAGGACTGAGATGAGGAGAAATTTCTTCACTCAGAGGGGGGTGAATCTTTGGAATTCTCTACCCAGAGGGCTGTGGAGGCTCAGTCGTTGAGTATATTCAAGACAGAGTTCGATAGATAGGTAGAAGATCAGCCATGATCTTATTGAATGGCGGAGCAGGCTCGAGGGGCCAAATGGCCTACTCCTGCTCCTATTTCTTATGTTCTTAAGTTCTTTTGACTGTGCTATTAAGCGACACTTACTCACCAATAACCTGCTCACCAATGCTTAGTTTGGGTTCCGCGAGGACCACTCAACTCCAGAACTCCTTACAGCCTTGGTCCAAACATGGACAAAACAGCTGAATTCCAGAGGTGAGGTGAGAATGACTGCCCTTGACATCAAGGCAGCATTTGACTGAGTGGCAACACGGAGGCCTAGTAAAATTGAAGTAATTGGGAATCAGGGAGAAAACTCTCCACTGGCAGCAATCATACCTAGGTTGTTGGCGACCAATCATCTTGGCTCCAGGACATCGCGGCAGCAGTTCCTCAGGGCAGTGTCTTAGCCCCAACCATCTGACCTTCCCTCTATCATAAGGTCAGAAGTGGGGATGCTCGCTGATGATTGCACAGTATTCAGTTCCATTTGTAACTCCTCAGATAATGAAGCAGTCCGTACTCGCATGCAGCAAGACCTGGACAACATTCAGGCTAGGGCTGATAAGTAGCCAGTAACATTCGCGCTACGCAAGTGCCAGGCAATGACCATCTCCAGCAAGAGAGAATCTAGCCACTGCCCCTTGACGAGATTACCATCACTGAATCCCCCACCATCAATCTCCTGGGGATCACCATTCACCAGAAACTTAACTGGACCAGCATATAATACTGTGGCTACAAGAGCAGGTCAGAGGCTTGGTATTCTGTGGCAAGTGTCTCACCTCCTGACTCCCCAGAGCCTTTCCACCACCTACAAGGCACAAGTCAGGAGTGTGATGGTATACTCTCCACTTGCCTGGATGAGTGCAGCTTCAACAACACTCAAGAAGTGCGACACCATCTAGGACAAAGCAGCCCGCTTGATTGGCACCCCAACCATCACCGTCCTTAATAATAGATTCTAGCATTTCCCTACTACCTTCCATCACTTTGCTGATGATTGAGAGTAGGCTGATGGGGTGGTAATTGGCCGGATTGGATTTGTCCTGCTTTTTGTGGACAGGACATACCTGGGCAATTTTCCACTTTGTCGGGTAGATGCCAGTGTTGTAGCTGTACTGGAACAGCTTGGCTAGAAGTGCGGCTAGTTCTGGAGCACAAGTCTTCAGCACGACTGCCAGGATGTTGTCAGGGCCCATAGCCTTTGCTGCATCCAGTGTGCTCAGCCATTTCTTGAAATCACGTGGAGTGAATCAAATTCGCTGAAGACTGGCTTCTGTGATGGTGGGGCCCTCAGGAGGAGGCCTAGATGGATCATCCACTCGGCACTTCCGGCTGAAGATGGTTGCGAACGCTTCAGCCTTGTGTTTTGCACTCACGTGCTGGGCTCCTCCATCATTAAGAATGGGGATGTTCATAGAACATAGAACAGTACAGTACAGCACAGTACAGGCCCTTCGGCCCTCGATGTTGTGCCGAGCATTGTCCGAAACCAAGATCAAGCTATCCCACTCCCTATCATTCTGGTGTGCTCCATGTGCTTATCCAATAACCACTTGAAAGTTCCTAAAGTGTCCGACTCCACTATCACAGCAGGCAGTCCATTCCACACCCCAACCACTCTCTGAGTAAAGAATCGACCTCGGACATCCCTTCTATATCTCCCCCCATGCACCTTATAGTTATGCCCCCTTGTAACAGCTACATCCACCCGAGGAAATAGTCTCTGAACATCCACTCTATCTATCCCCCTCATCATCTTATAAACCTCTATTAAGTCGCCTCTCATCCTCCTCCGCTCTAAAGAGAAAAGCCCTAGCTCCCTCAATCTTTCCTCATAAGACCTCCCCCCCAAACCAGGCAGCATCCTGGTAAATCTCCTTTGCACTCTTTCCAATGTTTCCACATCCTTCCTATAGTGAGGTGACCAGAACTGCACACAATATTCCAAATGTGGTCTCACCAAGGTCCTGTACAGTTGCAGCATAACCTCACGGTTCTTAAACTCAAACCCCTTGTTAATAAACGCTAACACACTATAGGCCTTCTTTACTGCTCTATCCACTTGAGTGGCAACCTTCAGAGATCTGTGGATATGAACCCCCAGATCCCTCTGTTCCTCCACGTTCCTCAGAACCCTGCCGTTGACCCTGTAATCCTTATTCAAATTTGCCCTACCAAAATGAATCACCTCGCACTTATCAGGGTTAAATTCCATCTGCCATTTTTTGGCCCAGCCCTGCATCCTATCAATGTCTCTTTGCAGCCTACAACAGCCCTCCACCTCATCCACTACTCCACCAATCTTGGTGTCATCAGCAAATTTACTGATCCACCCTTCAGTCCCCTCCTCCAAGTCATTGATAAAAATCACAAACAGCAGAGGACCCAGCACCGACCCCTGTGGCACACCGCTGGTAACTGGTCTCCAGTCCGAAAATTTTCCATCCACCACCACCCTCTGCCTTCTATGAGATAGCCAGTTACTTATCCAATCGGCCAAATTTCCCTCTATCCCACAACTCCTTACTTTCTTCATGAGCCGACCATGGGGAACCTTATCAAACGCCTTACTAAAATCCATGTATATGACATCAACTGCTCTACCTTCATCTACACACTTAGTTACCTCCTCAAAGAATTCAATCAAATTTGTTAGGCAAGACTTACCCTTCACGAATCCGTGTTGACTATCCCGGATTAAGTTGCATCTTTCCAAATGGTCATAAATCCTATCCCTCAGGACCTTTTCCATTATCTTACCAACCACCGAAGTAAGACTAACCGGCCTATAATTACCAGGGTCATTCCTATTTCCTTTCTTGAAGAGAGGAACAACATTCGCCACTCTCCAGTCCTCTGGCACCATCCCCGTGGACAGTGAGGACCCAAAGATCAAAGCCAAAGGCTCTGCAATCTCCTCCCTTGCCTCCCAAAGAATCCTAGGATATATCCCATCTGGCCCAGGGGACTTATCAACCCTCAGGTTCTTCAAAATTGCTAAAACATCTTCCCTCAGAACATCTACCTCCTCCAGCCTATCCACCTTTATCACACTCTCATCCTCAAGAACATGGCCCCTCTCCTCGGTGAACACTGACGAAAAGTATTCATTCATCACCTCTCCTATCTCTTCTGACTCCATGCACAAGTTCCCACTACTGTCCTTGACCGGCCCTACCCTCACCCTGGTCATTCTTTTATTTCTCACATAAGAGTAAAAAGCCTTGGGGTTTTCCTTGATCCGACCCGCCAAGGACTTCTCATGCCCCCTCCTAGCTCTCCTAAGCTCTGGAGGCCGGGCGCTTCGGGAACTCTAATTAAAGGTAAGGCCGCTGGTCTTCAGTAGAAATGTGTTTCCTTCCTTTATGGTGCATTTTGAAAATTTTTGAATGGCGCGATTGATCAGCCCTGCACTCTGTTAGACTGCTTGGGGCTGATCGTCAAGGATCCTGGCTGCTGTCAGCGATGAGGGAGATCGTTCAAATGCAGAGCCTGCAACAATGGCCCTCCCCTTTAAGGGAGGGAAAGAGCCCTCGGATCCCAGCTGCAGTGGTCATTGTGCAGAAAGGGTAGCTCGAGGGCCAGCTCTACAGAGGGCGAGTTCACACACGAGTTTTGCTGCACTCGACTCAGATGATGACCTTGATGGTGCGGCCTTCAGAAGAAGGGTCATGCACACTAAAATCCTAGGTGCAATGGCAAACCTGCCAGAGAGCCTCTTGTCAGTGTCAAGGTGCATGGAGCAGGCCGGCTCCAACATTGGACGGGGCTTTGTGCAGAGCTTAGAGCCCATGATTTCCAGAATGAAAATGATAGACGACTCCAGGAGAGACTTTGTGGACCTAGCCTTGATGCTGCGTGTGATGGGTGATGTCGCTTGGTCAGCTGGTCGTGATTAACACAGGCCGGTAATTGGAGCGGCAAACACAAAATTGGCAGATTGGGCGTCAGGTGAGCGTTGCACACTCACTAACGTCACGATCTGCATAATCTACATATCTCCAACGAGCGTGGACATTGGCAGTGCTGCCTACCAGCTGAAAATGGCGGTGGCCGCTGGAAGAAGGCAGAAGTGAGGCGGCTGCTATTTTTTTTTAACAAAACGGGCCTTAACGGCCAGCATTAACACCTCCAATTTCTCGGCCCTTATGTGATCATTATCTCATTGCTGTTTGTGGGACTTCGCTGTGCGCAAATTGTCTGCCACATTTCCTACATTACAACGGTGACTACACTTAAAAAGTTCTTCATTGGATGAAAAGTGCTTTGGGACAACCTGAGGTTGTGAAAGGCGTTATATAAATGCTGAAAAAAAGTTCTTTCTAATTGGTAACAGCAAGCAAGCAATTATTTATTATTCCAATTTGGTGCATGGTAAAGAACAATTGAGAGCAATGCCTTTTAGACCACCAGTGATAGCCAATGGAAAGAACATAATGACCAACTCTTGGTCATTTGCACAAGCAAAGATTGGGAAAGCATAACAGATCCCATGCCCCAGTATTACTTCATGTTTGACATTGATGTGGCACAATCTTTAACATTGTACCAATGTGCAGTGTAAGGTTGGCAGGTTGATAGCAGTGGTAAGATCAATTGGACAAGGAGATCATGCAGTACTAGTGTTGTGCCTTGGCTGCACTATAACTCCATCTGGTAAAGAAAGATCTTACATTTATATAGCACCTTTTACATCCTCAGGATGATCAAAGCGCTTCACAGCCAATGAGTTACTTATGACAGGTAGTCACTGTTGTTATGTAGATAAACATGGCAGCCATTTTGCACACAGATAGGGATGAAATGTATGACCAGGTAGTCTGCTTTGGCGATGTTGGTTGAGGGATGAATGCTGGGAGAACTCCCTGCTCTTCTTCAAAGAAGTGCCTTGGGATCTTTTCCATAGATCTTAGCAGGCAGACAGGGCCTCAGTTTAATGTCTCATCCAAAAGACGGCGCCCGCAATTTCACTTACCTCAGCGGGTCCATTGCGGGCAACGTCAGTGGCAGGTCCCGGCCTCGCTGCAGTCTCCATCCCGCTGTCCAAAATGATTTCCCCCTGATTGGGCATGTTAAGCCCGCCCAGCACATTTGCCAGCCAATTGAAGGAAGCGGGTCTGAGGACGTCATTGGATGACGCGTCATCAGCCGGTTTCCTTAAAGGGACCATGCGCAAATTGATTTTGACATTTGTGCTGCAAACACTGACAAGCACTGCACAGAGGTGTACGGCTGCACCCAGGCTCTTCCATGACTCCCTCCATATGCTTATAGAGGGAGTCACAGCACGCAGGGAGGTTCTCTTCCTTTCCAAAAGGTGGAAGAGACCTCCCCAAGAGACCAACGCAGCCTGGTTGCACATTGCACAGCAGGACACAAGCAGGGATGTCGTCAGGAGGACCAGGCTGCAGTGGCGCAAACATTTCAATGATCTCAGTAGATCACGAAACGTTACTGCAAAGCCACACTCAACCTCATCCGGCTGTGCCACTCATCACATCCCCATCACTCTGCCTTTCCTACCCTACTCCTGTACATCCTTACTCACACCAACTTAGCTTGCACCTCCACCCATCCCTCTGTATCTACATTATCATTTCGCCATCTCACTAGCCACCCCTCTCACACACCCTCATCCTAGTCCAATCATATCAACTAACAACACACAAGGGTAGGCACTTGTGTATTTTATGTAATGTTCATGTAAAGTTTCTGTTAATGTGGTGTCAAACATTGAAACTTTTATTTTCAACACTTTGCGTTCTTGGACAGATCTGTGTGCACCTTTGGAAGTGGCTTAGTGAGTTGCAGTGAATGGTGAGACATAACGGTACACCCCACAATGCTGATGAGTGTGAAAGGAATGGCTTGGACATTGTAGGGATGCTTTATGGTGTTGGTGTGGGGTGGTGCCAACCTGGTGCATCTTGTGGCAGCCAGGGTGTACAACGTCAAGTGAAGTAAATCTGGCCATGGTAAGGCCATCCCTGGCCTCCCGGGCAGCAATGTGGTTGTGTGCTGATGCCCTCTGTTCTGTGCAGCATCAGTTAATTGCGGAGAAGGTTGGTGTTGTTGTTGGTGCTGCTAGTGTGTCTGGTGCTGCTGGTGTTGGGGCTGATCATGGTTGGATTCTGAGGACCAAGGTGAGATAGTTTCAAGGGCACCGAAGCTGATGTAATAGATGGCAGGTGAACTTGAGATGACAGAAGCGATCTGTCAATGGTGAGAGTGGTTGTTCCAATGAGGTGACACTGGATAGAGAGTTTGTTCCAAACACTTGGAACCTGCATAAAGCTCAATCTCTCTTCCAAATGCAGTAAGAAACAGCTTTGAGCTTGGAAACTGAACAGCTGTGAGATGGGAGCTTTTATAACACATTTGCAGCTGTCAAGTAATGAGATGATTCCATGGTCATACAACTCCCGACCTGCTTACCTGACGTGATCCCCGAGCAGCGTGGACCCCGTGGGCGACCTCGTAAAATGTAAAGGTGGGCTCAAAATACTTCTTAATGGGCTGTTAACAAGGTCATAACAACCTGAATTGCCTCCCCTGCCGCTGCGTGTTGGGTCTGTTCAGCACTGATAGACCCAAAATCTGGGAAAGGCGCGTGCCGGCGGGTTGACAGTGGGGTCCCAATCCGCTGTCAAAAAAAATTCCCACCCGACACCGAACGCGCGGCTGACCCCTTGGAAAAATCCCCCTGGCAACTCTGAAAATGCAGCACTCCCTTAGTACTGCACTGAGGCGTCAGCCTTGATTATGTGCCAGGTCCTGGAATGGGGCTTGAACCCATGACTTTCCGATTCATATGTGAGAGTGCTGCCACTGAGCCAAGGCTGACACTTTAAACTTAAAACATAAAACTTAAAAAGTACTTAGGCAACCTCCTATATTGGCTTTAACATCCAATATTAAGGCTAGCATTGGTAACTTTTCTGGCAATCAGAGGCAGATGTCCACATCTACGTTTAAAGAGGCATGCAACATGTCGGCATTCCCTCATTGGCGAGTGATTTAGATCGACAGTGTGACCACAGCTGCCCTTTCACAACACGCTCAGAAGTGCTTCAGATACAGCACTACTTGACCCAGTGTAACCCGAGCACCATAACATACCTCTGCATAATTTAAAAAGGAAATATAACAGAACTGTACACGTGAGGAAAGAAACTGTGAGGTTATGCTGCCGGCACAGAGCCTCACTAGATGTAGGTTGGTGATGTGCCATGCCCTCACGGAGCCTCGCAATGACTACCCGTAACTGGCATCTTTCAGTCACCTTCAGTGTTGAACAGGGTTAAATACATTATTGGAGCAGTTGTTTTGCACTAAATTCCCCTCAGAATGGTCTGTACCAGTGACTCTGTGAATGGGAAGCATTACCCTCAGCCTGTTGAAAAGAAAGAACTTAGAATCATAGAATCATACAGCACAGAAGGAGGCCATTTGGCCCATTGTGCCTGTGCCGGCTCTTTGAAAGAGCTCTCCAATTAGTCCCACTCCCCTGCTCTTTTCCCATAGCCCTGCAATTTTCCTCTTCAAGTATTTATCCAATTCCTTTTTGGAAAGTTACTGTTGAATCTGCTTCCACCACCCTTTCAGGCAGTGCATTCCAGATCACAACAATTTGTATTGATACAGTACCTTTCCCAACCTCAGAACAACAACAGTAACAACTTAACACATCCCAAAGCGCTTCACAGCCAATTAACTACTATTGAAGTGAAATCACTGCTGTAATAGAGGAAGCGCGGCAACCTATTTGTGCACAGCAAGATCCCACAAGCAGCAGTGTGATAATGACCAGATAATCTGTTTTTTAAGTGATGTTGATTGAGGGATAAATATTGGCCAGGACAATGGGGAGAATGCCCCTGCTCTTCTTCGAAATAGTGTCATGGGCTCTTTTTCATCCACCAGAGCAGGCAGACTCCTCAGTGGTAGCACTCTCACCTCTGAGTCAGAAGGTTGTGGGTTCAAGTCCCACTCCAGAGATTTGAGCGCATAATCTAGGCTGACACTTCAGTGTAGCACTGAGAGAGTGCTGCATTGTCGGAGGTGTTGTCTTTTGGATGAGATCCCATGGCACGATTTTGAAGAACAGCAGGGGATTTCGCCCCGGTGTCCTGGCCAATATTTATCCCTCTACCAACATTAGTAAAGCAGATTATTTGGTCATTTATCTCATTCTTGTTTGTGGGACCTTGCTGTGCGCAATTTGGCTGCCGCGTTTCCTACATTACAACAGTGACTACACTTCAAAAGTACTTCATTGGTTGTAAAACGCTTTGGGATGTCCTGAGGTCGTGAAAGGCGCTATATAAATGCAAGTTATTTCTCTTTCTTTCCATCGCGTCCTCAATGTGTTTCACAAGCAATTACTTTTGAATGATCAGGAAAAGAACAAACTCTGGTGAAGGAAACTGACTGTCAGTGTCACAATGGTGAAGATATGCTCTGCCACAAGACATCGCACACTACATATATGTATATATAATTGAAGGTTACTCACTCAGCAAGGCAAGTTGCTTCTCTGGAATCATTTTAGACATTCCCACTGGAGCCAGCTAGTCCCATTTATTTCTGGTCATGTTATTATTCTGTTTGGAACAAATAAATTGTGCAGTTTACAATTTGGATTCTCCATATCATCAAAATCATGCTGATGTCTCATCCTGCTGCTTTCCACTAAGCCGTCCAATTTTTTTTGTTTTTCTGTTTGAGCATATGAGTCTTAATTTTCCAAGTGTACTGCTCAGCCCGGGCCATGCAGCCAAGAGGCTGGGTTGGCAATATACTCCCGGGTTTCAGCAAATGCCAGTCTGATTCAACCTCCAAGAGGTAAAGGGGAAATCTATACAGTCCCTGCTAGAACACCCTGCGGTCTGTCTTCCCAGTTTAGTAAAAGGTCCGAGCTATGCTTGTCATAGCCGAGGTCTGTACTTTAGCAGCATGGAGGGACTGAACTTACATCCCATCTCTCTGTACTGGTTGAAGGGTAGAAAACAATGGGTATTGGTTAGAGGGGTAATGTCAGGAAGGGAAGAAGTACTAAGAGGTGTGCCCCAGGGCTCAGTGTCGGCACTACTGCTGTTTCTAACTTAAATCAAAGACTTGGGCCCCGATGTTTACTCGGAGACGTGTTGGGAGCGAGGGTGGGAGGGAGCTCTGATATCGCATGGGAAACCCAGAAGTAAGTTCAGCATGTCTGTCTGTGGCTTTTTAACGCAGGCATGCATTCAGGACGATCAAAGGCTGAACCCTGCTTTAATGGCACCTCACTTGATGTGCTACTGCGGCTGTGAGGCGCCTGAGAGATACTCTTCCCCAGCAATGGGAGGAAGAAACCTGCTGCTGCCACAAAGAAGGTGTGGCTGGAGGTGGCCCAGGAGGTCAGCTGCAGGAGCATTGTGCCACGCTCATGGATTCAGTGCAGGAAGCGCTTTAATGACCTAACCAGGTCAGGAAAGGTGAGTACAGCTGCCGCACCCCCTCACGCTGCCTTGTCAAGCCTACTCCATCATATTAACCCTCACACCCACTTACCTTGCAAGTGCACCCATCCTTCTCTTTCTATGCACTTCCTCAAATCCCCATCCATCCATCCATCACTGCCACTTACCCTCATCCTTATTCAATTTCATGCCTCTCCCTGATAGTCACGCTCACCAAATGCACAGCACCCATGAGGTGAGCACATTGCCATTACAGTCACTCATAGGTCTGTTCTTTTCCCTGTCTCAAGAAAAGAGAGCATAGAACATGAGGGAGAGGGAGAGAACCAGAGGTGGACCTCCACAGATCTCGCAGCTTACAACTGCAGAGGTGGAGGCGCTGGAGATCAGTGGCGTTTCGGTGTCCCTGGCCATTGGAGATGGGAGATGCTAGACATGCCTCTGGCAGAGTCCGAGAAGGATCTGGAGGCTAAAAAGTTGAGGGGCTGGTGACTTTGACAGCCACTGGTTAACGCATGGCCAGTAGGTTCAGCAGGCAGCAAGTCTTCCTCTAGGAGGCTGCAGATGTCTCCCACCACCTGACGCGACAACCTGAGCCTCCTGAAGCACTGTTGTTCCGACACGTCAAGGAAACTCAGCCTCTGCCTGTACACCCTGTGTTGCGGGTAGTGCCTCCTGTGAGCTGCACCCCTCTGCTGCTCCCCTCTCTGCTGTCTAGCTGCCGGTCTCTGAACAGTAGGCTGCTGCTGCTGTTGGTCCCCTCTCTGATGTCCAGCTGCAGGTCACAGCAGCAGGCTGTTGCTGGTAACATTACTCCTCGTTTGAGGTCCAATCTAAAGCAGCCAAAGCACCACCCATCCTGATGTAATTCAGAAAACCTCCAAAGTGTAGAAAGTAATCTCTCAGCAACAGTACCGTGAACAAACCCTTTTATACTAGTAGGTAAGAAAGCAGCTGTGAGTACTGAGTATTTACTGCAGTATTTCCATGAGTTTGAATCAGCCCCCTCAATTGCCGTCGTGCTCTTGTCTTGCTTTCACTGGCGAGTTTCAGGAAGCCCGGGAAACCCGTGGATGTGCTGTTAAATTTGAAAGTCAATTGAAATATCGCTCCAATTGAGTGATTAGCATCTGTTAATAGGCAACCCACCTCTCCCAAGGGCATTGCCCGCAAGCAGCCTAACGCGCTCAAGTTAAACGCGGAAGTCGGCAGGTTAGAGCCAGCTTCCTGGCGCGCTCGTATTTTTCCCGGGTTTCACTCCTCACACACACCCAAACCCACGCGCTCCTCAAGGTTAAAACTCCCATCTTGGATTCTGAAACTCAATGTAAATTGGTTAAACTTGTAGATGATATCAAATGAGATGGGGTAGTGAAATCAAGAGAGGCAGCCCAGAAACTGCAGAATGAGCTAAACAAAGTATGTGAGTCGGCCAAACAATGGCAGGTGGAGCTTAATTAATTCAGCATTGTACGTAGGTAGGAAAAATTAGACAAAGTGCAAACTTCATGAATGGGTTGGAACAGCTATGGACGACATTGAAAGAGACCCAGGAGTCCTAGTAGACCCAAAGCTCAACACGTCCAGCTAATGCCAATAGAATGTTGAACTACGTTGCCAAAACAGTAGAATACAAGTCAGAGAAAGTCATGACCAGACTGTGCCAGTGCTTTGGTCAGTCCACACCATGATTACTGTTTCCACTTCTAGTCACTGAGAAATAAGGAAGACACTGGAGGCAGTGCAGAGATGAGCCATGAAGCTGGTCCCTCATGCCAGGGATCCAAGTTATAAGGAAAGACTGGAGAGATGTGGGCATTTCAGCCTATAAAGGAGGATTGTAAGAGGTGATCTCATAGACGGATGTAAGATATTAAGTGGTAGGTTAATCCAGAATACGAATTTAAATTAAACAGTGGGAGCAGGACAAGTGGACGCATTTTCATGCTAGTAAAAGGTAACTTTAGGACTGATATCAGGAGGGGTTTTTTCCACACAGATAGTGATCGATACTTGGAATGGACTCCAAGCAGAAAACCCTGGAAACATTTAAGAAGCAACTAAATGCAGCAATGGTGGAAGGGGGTGTAGGGTTGTTCTGGATGGATGCATTCAGATGGCCAAATAGCTTTCCTCATCTTGTAAGTGTCTTGAGGGGCCACCTGTTGATGCCATCATGTGCTGCTCTCCTACAGTCCCTTCCCTTCCATCATCGCCTACTATTCTGTCCAACCTAAAACAAGCTAATGCTTTACTGTATGTGACATTGCTATTTACTGTAAGTCTACCCTAAATGCCATTATGAAAGTCACGCCCACGGCTATTGAGGTAGTCCAACTGAAACAGAGAGATCACTCATACCACAGTGCCACCCCCGGGTTCTCAGACCTTTGAAATGTGAGAGACACATGGCCCCAGACTGAAAAATTTTGGTGTCAGTAAACTTCTGCCCTTGCTTCTCAAAGTCAATCTGTTTCACATGATTTACTTTTCACTTCAATCGTCAACCGTCCAAAGTCACTTTGTAGTGAAACTGGATTTTCACAAGATAGTGGGGGGAAAAAACATGCACTTTGCTTCCCTGTATAAATAGTGAGAAAAAAGGATTCCATTTTTGTACAGTAATATCTTTGCTGCTCTCCTCTGAACTCATTTTGGTTTCTTGTCATCTTGCTGTAGCCCTGATTTTAACTCGGCAGGGGGGGTTTGCAGGGGGCGGGTGCGGACGGTGAACCATCGGGACTCCCAGACTGTGAGTCCCAGGAGATTTTAACTCCCAAGCTTCATTTACAGGCCGAAGCCTGACTATCCTCTAGTAGGCCGGAGTCAAAATTAGTGTGGGTGTCAGGCTGCCACCAGGGATCCATGGGGACAGTCCCCAGCAAGGTAAGTATGGATTGGGGGGAGTCAGCAAGTCCACGATCGGGGAAGCCCAGGGCAGGGGAAACCCACTCTTGCTCCTCCTGTTCTAAGAGGAGCCTTTAAAATTTAACAAAAAATTTCATTTACCTGCACCTTCTGCGGCCGGGATCCTGGCTTTTTCTGGCGGGTTTGAGATCGTGCGGCTCTCCGTTAAAATGGCATGTGTGTCCCGATGACGTCATTGGGATGCAACTTTGCCATTGAAATTCGGTCCCCAGCTCCTTTGGGGCGGGTAGCCTTCCCATGCTTTAATTCAGGCAAGGTAAAATGGTGGGAGCCCGTGCCATTAAAATTCTCTCAATAGTGTCATAGCTGGCAGACTTATTTTAGGTTTGGGAACACTGCTGGGTCATGTATGAACTTGAACGTTCACTGGGTAGAAATTGCTTTGAGTGCATTATCGTGGGCAGAATGCACCCCTGCGCTTGGAGCTGGGGCTGAAAGAAGATCCCAAATTCATGGAACTGATTGATTAAAATAATATAGGCGGGCTGCAAGCGCTACTCGCGCTGTTGATTGGCTGCGCGCCTGATGGAGGTCATCGATTTTTGCGCATTCCTGACACGATTTAAAGGCAGCCTGCACCTGTTAAAGGGGCGGTGCACTTTGGCTGCAAGCATCTATCACAGAAGATTGTGGACAATGGCTGGTGCAGAAGTGGTAAAGGAGGTTTTGGTGGAGGAGGTCGGCAGGAGGAGGAGCATCTTCTATCTGTCAGGCAGCAGGAAGATGAGCTTCTAGCACGAGTGGGCAGAGGTGGCAGAGCTCGTCAGCACAAGGAGTATCGCTGCCCCCCATGCCTACAAAGCAGGAAGAAGTTCAATGGCCTCACGAGGATAGCTAAGTTAAGCCTCCTAACTCCTTTCTATCATTACTCTATGATTACCCTTGCACTACCTGTTGCCTCAGTACTCACTACCCATCCCTCTCTCGATTACCAATGCTCTGTATCAATCACTGTAACACACTTCATTCCACCTCCTTCAGCTCCCAGTGCAGCACTCTGCACCTCCTACTCTGCTCACTATTATTTCCTTCACCTCCTCACATCTCTGCCATCTTTCACACACCAGCAATGTTATTATACCCTGACAAGCACGTCCTCTAAACTTCACATTACTCTAACACTGACCCGCTTCTTCCTTGCAGGCCAAGCTCTCACACAATACCAGGGAGCAAGCAGTCACAGGAAGAGGGCCACGCTTCACCCATGTACTGTACCCACTTGAAGAGCAGGGCAAAGAGGGAGAAGAAGAAGAGGGCAGCAACGCAGAACACGAAGCATCACTCAACCTTACACTTGCAGACACCAGTTCAGAGACTGGTAGTGCACAAGGTTCAGAGGGTAGGCTAGAGGGGTCTGCACATGGAGATTCACCCAGAACTAGTGTGCAGGAGCAAGGGCAGGGTGACAGGACAGCCCAGGAAGCAGCTCTCCAAAGGAAAAGCTCACATCCTAGCCCTGCTACACAGGGTACAGAGGGAGGCATCATACATAAGAAGACTGATAGCAATCCACACTGGGCTGCCTGCCAGCAAGCTGGCGCACAAGGTCGGAGAACATGGAGGATTTCAACTCCAACTTGTGTGTTGTCTTTGTGTACGGCATCAAGACCATGCAGTCAGCCATGAAGCGAGTGGTCAGCTCTATGAGCACTCCAAGAAGCCGCACAGTGACGGAGCCTCTGGTGACAGCTCTGACAGCTTCACTGGAGGCTCAGACTCCTGCCATCTTGGCTCTAGGGTCCAGCATCTCCTCTGGCTTACAGAGCCGAAAGGAGAGCGTGAATAGGGGCTTCAAGAGCTTCCCAGCACGCGTGCACTCTGTTCTTTCACAGAGCAGTGGGAGTACCAAGGCTCAGCCCCCTGAGAGCGGCATTGGCTCCATGTGGGAGGTACCTGGTGACCTCTATCAGGATGACAGCATGCTTGCTCCCCCTCCAGCCTCTCAACCAGTGCTCGTGTTGGTGCCAGACACCCAGTTGGGCCAGACTGCCCCGGTCGAAACCGATTTCCAGCAATCTGCAGTTGGGTCGTCATCGGCCAGAGCTCCTGGAGGTTACCCACCACGCCCATTTCAAGTGCCCCCAGTGGAGGATCGGCAGCCTACCACCTTCCAAGCTGTAGCCACTGGGGAACCACTTCATAGGAGCACTAGAATAAGTAAACGGGCACACAAGACGGTCACTTAGGGGTTGCCTAAAGGTAACTTGTGGATAGGCATCAGTCATGTAAGCATTTGTCAAATCAACAATGGAGTCTGTTGGAGTAGTAAAATAACAACAACTTGTATTTATATAGCACCTTTAACGTAGTAAAACGTTATCAGACAAAATTTGACACCAAGCCACGTAAGGAGATATTAGGGCAGGTGACCGAAAGCTTGGTTAAAAAGGTCGGTTTTAAGGAGTGTCTTGAAGGAGGAGAGAGAGGTTTAGGGAGGGAATTCCAGAGCTTGGGGCCTAGACTGCTGAAGGCACAGCCGCCAATGGTGGGGTGAAGGAAATTGGGGATGCACAAGAGGCCAGAATTGGAGTAATGTAGCGTTCTCAGAGGGTTTGTTGGACTAGAGAAGGTTACAGAGACAGGTAGTGGTGAGGCCATGGAGGGATTTTGAACACAAGGATGAGAATTTTAAATTAAATGAGAATTTTAAACTTCAAATTCCCAGCCCTAGTTATTTATAATTCTGCACCAGTGGCACAAGCCAACCTCTTAGTGAGCAAACTGGAAAGTCAGCTCACCTCGCACTAAAATGCAGCCTACAAATTAGCTTCATGCCCGTTGACTCCAATCATACACCTTTCACACTAACATTGCCGTTACACTTAAAGGTAGCCCTAATTACAGTTCACTTAAGGTCGAGTGTTAAAATATGAGATTCCACGTAGAGTGCAAAACCACTCCCGTTCACTCCAATGTCATACAGTACACATCAAACCACTCCCGTTCACTCCAATGTCACACAGTACACATCAAATCAAATTGGATCAACATGCTAGACTGTAATTTACTTCAGTTATTCAAGATAAATTTTCAGCATTCTCTCTTATTAAGCAGTGGGTTTTTTGATAGCTGCACGCAATTTATTTTTAGTGCGTTGCTGCCAGTAGCGATGCACTCTGTGTTTATGAGTGCCAATGGCCTAAATCTTTTATCTGGTTATAAATCAAATAAATAAGGACATTTGCATGGATTTCCAGCATGTTTCCCTGTCGGGGAGCCATGACTTCATGCTGCATTGATACCGCCTCTGTCTCCACCTTTGGTGCGCACCGCAGACTTCATGCTATTTTTACGGATGTGTAATTGGGAGGCAGTGCAGTGGAAGAACTTCTTTATCCCGCAGCTTTGGCCACCAAAGCTGTGGTTGGCCCCAACAGGAGGGTTGGGCACACACACCAGGTCTATTTCTAAAGGTTCCTTCATGGCCCTCAAGTAATGATTCTAATTAACACAGGAACAGGAGTAGGCCA
Source organism: Squalus acanthias (assembly GCA_030390025.1). NCBI lineage: Eukaryota > Metazoa > Chordata > Chondrichthyes > Squaliformes > Squalidae > Squalus > Squalus acanthias. The sequence continues at coordinate 115,816,584 of CM059429.1, read as the reverse complement.
CTTAGCCCTCGAGCCTGTTCCGCCATTCAATGAGATCATGGCTGACCTGTGACCTAACTCCAAATACCCGCCTTTGCCCATATCCCATGATACCTTTGGTTAACAAAAATCTACCAATCTCAGATTTAAAATTCACAATTGGCTTAGCATCAACTGCCATTTGCGGAAGAGAGTTCCAAACTTCTGCCACCTTTTGCGTATAGAATTGTTTCCTGACTTCACTCCTGAAAGGTCTGGAGCTAGCTTTTAATCTATGTCCCCTAGTCCTAGACTCCCCAACCAGCGGAAATAATTTTGCCCCTGAGGAAAGGAGCTGGAACCCTTCCTCTGCCCCACTGAAAATATATTGGGGGGTGGGGGAGAATCTAGGTATTGCTAGATGAGGAAAGACCAAGGTCCATCTAGTTCATCTTCTACCATCCTGGTAATCACATGATACAACAATAATGGAGTTGCTGACTAATCAAAGCATACAGGAACAAGATAGCCAAGAGTTCAGTGAAATAACTGAAAAATTTTAAGTAATTTTTTTTCCCAGATGACATTTATGATCACATTTACAAACAGAAGACCAGTTACTTCGGGCTTTACATGCCCAGGATGTTTAGGAAGGGACTTCGAACACCTCTTGGAAATAAGGTTAAGGCTTCCTCCTCCACTTTATGGACCTGGTTGCTGTTGACTTAAAAATTGAAGTTTTCTTGTTCATTATGATCACCAACTCTAGAAACAGCCAATACCCTGCCCCCGTTTAAAATCAGGAGGTAAGTACTCTGATTTTGTACCACCCTGCAGGATTCTGCATGAGTTTTTCATGATTGGCTGTTAACGGGCCCTTAACAAGTAAAATGTTTTTTGCTCATTTCCATACGCCCATTTTTTTGTACTCCCAATACAGGCAATCCTGAGAGTAGGGCTGAACAGACAAATTAGAAAACTTGCATAGAAAACTGGGAGGGACAAACAGCAACAGAAAAAAGAAAAGTGTAGGAAGAGCAGGAATTAGAGGGAGGAAAAAAGCAAAGCTGACTAGCATGGTGCTCTCTTCGCTTTATACTCCCAGGTCTCCACTCTCTCCGCTTTATATTCCCGGGCCTGATCTCTCCACTTTATACTCTCGGGATTCCATGAACTTAGGGTCAATTCAATACTCCCAGTACAAGCAATCCCGAGAGTATTGCTGAACAGACAAATTAGGGTCAATTTCAGTGCTCCCAGTGCAGAGCTGTACTTGAATGGAACCGAATTGAAGGTGGGATTACAATGCTGTAGTGCTGACCTGCACTCTCTTTGAGAAAGAAAGACTTGCATTTATATAGCGCCGTTCACAACCACCAGACGTCTCAAAGCGCTTTACAGCCAATGAAGTACTTTTGAAGTGGAGTCACTGTTGTAATGTGGGAAACATTACAACAGCGTGGCTCACAGCTGGGAGTGCGTTATCGGTGAATTGTCGATTAACATTTTCTACTAGAAGTGTACCATGATTTACTCACGCCTACATTTTTTGCTAAAATATTGCCAAAGTAAGTGGCTCCTAAGCTATCCTTTGATGTCAGTAGCAAGGGAAAATGTCTTCTCTGCACTATGCATAGCGAAATGGTGGACACGACTTTTCAAATGGCATGCTGAGAAATTTGTCTGGCACATGTTATAAATAACCTGCATCACAGTGTTGCTAATATCACTAAACTGTGGGGAGAATATGGCAACATAAACAGGATACATACTGAAACTTAAGATCAAGTCACACAAGATCATTTATTTATCTAGCAGATTAAAAGTTACCAAAAGGGAGTAGCATTGGAGTGTCATGGGATGGTGGGAAACATTTTCGCCCCCACCCTCAACTATGTTGAATTCCTGATCTGGGTCTCAGTGAGAGAAGTGGTGTCTTCTGGGGTGCAGGAGGTTGGTGGTGTTGGAATCCTTGCATCGCCTCGCAGGAGGGAGAAAAACTTGGCAGGCAAGTTATCATCATCAGGCTAATCTCATGTGTCTGTCACTGGCATCTAAAGCCACATTGCCAGAGGCCAGGGAGTGAGTCTTCTCCTCGTCTTCTCAGGCTCCATTTCATGATTGACCCAGCATGATCAGAACAAGAGAATGGAGAAAGCACGTTTTTGGGGAAAAAAAGGAGATCCATGCCGTCAGACAAAACAAAAGCACCAACATACTCCCATTCCAACATGTCTTACATACTTGTCAAGGACTTGTAAAGAAAAAAAGCTATGTGGCAGTGGGAAGGGGACAGGTGATGGTAAGTCCAGCAAAGTCAATAAACAATTATAATTCTATGCCTGAAAGCAAATTGTTTTCTGGTTGCATCATGTGATGGGTAGTATTTAGGAACTTTTTTTAAGTAGCATAGAGCTGGGTCTCAAGATATGGAATTACCCCACTATAACCGGGGCTGAGGATAAAGTGATCAAAATTAGGACAGTCCCGATAAAACTGGAAGTGTCTCAATGAAATCAGGACCATTGGTAAATAACCACACATAGCAATAGAAGGACATGATTCACAATGCATAATGAGTACTGTCATTGCTTTGCTGAATATGCTTATCTCTTGCTCTGTCTTATGAAAGAAGAATATCTTATCAGCCCATCATCCTTTTCATATTCGGTGCTCAAGATAATATACTTGCTTCGCCAAGAGTGGCCAATTTCGTTCTATAAACGCACTGTATATTCGGTGCATATGTGTGTTTAAGCATCACAGTTCTACACAGATCAGCCTTGCAGGTCTCTGTTCTTGGAATGATAGTCCAACTACATCTGTTGCTGTTTTGTATCAAATTTTCTTTTTTTACTACTGCACTCGTTAAAATGACTCATGAAAAGCAGATATTAAAATATAGTATGTTGTCAAAACCTTGATAAGATCAGGCTGATGCTCCAGGTTGGGATTCAACCCAGAGCAGAAACCGGTAGTATGAAGGAACAGCAGTATCCATGTAAATGTTCAACACCTGTGGAGACCATCAAAAATGCATCTAAAGCCATCGTATACATTTTGGCTTTAGGTCCTGTTATTATCTAAAAGAAATATCTTCAATGTCTATGAACGATGGTCTTTTCCTTCACCCAGGATATAATCTGGGTATATTTAAAGACAACAGAAACCAGAGTACTTTGGCGAAAATTTATGTTTTTCATAAATTTAAATAGGCTGCTGCCAGAACTTTACAATACATTTCTGCTCTTAAATTAAAATATATCAGGTGCTGCAGGCTTACTTTTGGTTTTAAATGAGTGTATTTATATGTATTGACATCACCAGAATCACCTACACAATGATGACGGGGTCTGGTACGGGCTATGTGACAATATCCCCATTAAAAACAATGGGGTGCATGAAGCTGGCCAGAAATAGTGCAACAAGTATTCAAAGTTGGCAGCGCATTTGAAATGCACTTCAAAGAATATGAGAACTCTGTTGTTCCATGCTACCAACTGTGCAAAAAGATTACCATAAATCAAAAAATTTAAAGAAACAATATCCCCTTTGGTTGGTCCAACTAGACTGTTTAGGGGGGAAAAAAAGTTCAAACCAAATAAGTTCTACAGCAATGTGCCATCTGATATGTTGCAACTGTCCCCAGCTCCAAGTTCCTTACAGCTTATTATTTTCAGAAATAGTTCATATGTTACAAGTCATTTCTAATGGTCTTTGCAGTGCATCCTCCACTTATTGTTTAAGGACTCATGATTGCATAATCTCTTCCATCATCGCTGCCTTTATAATTATGTCAGTGGTCTTGATGTAATATTGCCCTAAGTGGATGGAATCCAGTGTGTTGTTAGATTAATACAAATGGAATGTCACGTCTAAATTTCAGAAAGTTCTGACTTTGAAAAAGAAAAATTTAAAGGGTATGGGGATAGGTGGCTGGAGAATGGGACAAAATGGATAGTTCTTTCAGAGAGCCAGCACAGGCACGACAGACCTCCTCCCTCGGTGCTGAAATGTTTGATGTCGCTGAAATTATGCCATGGGGGTCACAGTGTACAAACGCTGAAGAGATTTGTCGCAAGTTCCTTCCACCACCATTTTAGCAAATGCATTAGCACTCTCATCACTCTGAGTCAGAAGGTCATGGGTTCAAGCCCCACTCCAGAGACGTGAGCCCATAATCTAGGCTGACATCCCCAATACAGTACTGAGGGAGTGCTGCACAGTCGAAGTGCTGTCATTCAGATGAGATGGTAAACCAAGGCCCCGACTGCCCTCGCAGGTGGACGTAAAAGATCCCATGGCACTATTCAAAGGGGAGCAGGGGAGTTATCCCCGGTGTCCTGGCCAATATTTATCCCTCAACTGACATCAACAGATTATCTGGTCTTGTATCTCATTGCTGTTTGTGAGACCTTGCTGTGTACAAATTGGCTGCCATATTTCCCTACGTTACAACAGTGACTACACTTCAAAAACAAGTACTTCATTGGCTGCAAAGCCCTTTGGGACATCCCGAGGTTGTGAAAGAACCTTAAAAGAAATGGGTAAATGACGGCACTAAATCTACAGAAAGAGAAATTTCCAGGTAATATGTTACACGATCATATGCTAGTGTCCCATTACATCACTTGAAGGGCTATTTTTTTGTTGCATATATTGACACTGTTTTGCTACCCTGTTTATTATTGCTTCAGAATCTTACAGCAGGTTCAGGGCAAAAGCCTTTGTCATTGTTATATTAGTAACATGGAACATGGAACAGCTTTTTATTATAATGCATTTAACAAACAACTGAAAAAGTAAGGTGAAGGGTCAAGGCCCATGCTGCACAACATCACCAAGGTTGAGAAGAGTAGGAGGGAAGATGAGGTAAATCAGTCATGATTAAGGGTCATAAGAACATAAGAAATAGGAGCAGGAGTAGGCCATTTGGCCCCTCGAGCCTGCTCTGCCATTCAATAAGATCATGGCTGATCTTCTTCCTCAACTCCACCTTTCCCGCACTATCCCCATATCCCTTGATTCCCTTAATATCCATATGCAGAAAAGTGAGCTATTCTCAATGGTAATTAGGGATGGGCACATCCGACTGTGCATAAACGAATAAAAAAAAGATTCTAGCATTTTCCCTACTACTGATGTCAGGCTAACTGGTCTATAGTTCCCCGTTTTCTCTCTCCCTCCTTTCTTAAATCGTGGGGTCAATCAGCACGCTTGGGTTTTACAAAGATTGAAGGAATCAAAAGGGTGGAGGTTTGGAGATAAGCTAAAGGCTGATTATGAAAATGAGACAAAGGGAGAAATAGTTTTAAAAATAAAAGGGTCTAGCAATCACCCCAAAACACTGGAATACACTTGTAGCTCTTAGCAACATCTATGAGCTGGGCAGTCATACCATGCCAAGTGATCTAAATATTTTTACCACCTACTTGCAGAAGATTCTGTTCTCTCTCCGGAACAGGAAGAAGATGGCCCCAACCCTGACTACCAGTGTGATCCAAAATAGTTGCCAGACAGAAAAACAAAGTGAGGGGAGACTTGCGTTCTCAGCAACGGTGTGAGTAGAGATGACCGATCAGCATGACTGACGACCTTTACTGTAATGCTTGCATGGTGGCAAAGCTGTTCCCAGCCTGACTCTGGAGCACAGCAAAGTGAGAGCCCCTTGGGGAGGCCATCTCACGATTCTTGCACTTTGCACAGCACTAGAGTTTATAGGGCGACTCTGCAATCCCAGTTGGGAGTGGTGTTCACAGGGAGAGCATCGTGGGCAAGCAGGTTTGCGAGATGCACTCCTCACTGGAAGTTCTAGCTCACACAATCACCCCAGTGCAGTGTTAAGTCAAGCATAAAATGTCAAGGGGTCTTTTAGACCTGATGGGCACTTTATAAACTGACACAAAGGTTTTCTTTAATGTTTGGAAAGGGTGAGCGCTCCTGCACGTGTCCTCAAAAAAGTTAAAACTTAACGACTGGCAGCGAAGCCTTGTTAATGCATGTGAGGAAGTGCTGCAATGTCGGAAGTTCCATCTTTCAGATGAGACATTAAACCAAGGCCCCGTCTGCCTGTTCAGGCGGGTGTAAAAGATCCCATGGTACTAATTGAAGAAGAGCAGGGAAGTTCTCCCAGTTTATCCCTCAACCAACACACCAAAAACAGATGATCTGGTCATTTGTCTTATTTGCTGTTGGTGGGAACTTGCTGTGTGCAAATTGGCTGCCATGGTGTAGTCCTAAACTGTCTTACTGCAGTTTGTTTTAAGTTGAGTCTGCTTGAAAACTGCTGAAAAGAGTCAGGGAGAAACAAAATGGAAGCAAGTCCATACATGGGTTAAATGGGCTAAAGTGTCATAATTGGCTGAGGGTGGCTGATGTCATGGAGTTGGGGTATATAAAAATTGCCTGAAGGGGGAAGGGCAGAACAGGAGCAAAGAGATAAACAATTTCAAGACATGGGGCCAAAAATTCGTGAGGAAGCCTTCGTGCGAGGGTAAGGCCTCCCCGCGATCTCTCACTCCGCGTTGGCTTTTTCAGTTCCAGCTCGCACGAACTTGATGTTCTGGACAGCTGCTGTGCTGGGCTTGCGTATCCCACCGGCGTAGTTAATTCGTGCGAGCTGTGGGATCACGTGACTCAGTTAGAGCCAATGGCAGCACGCCATCTTCCATTCATAACTTTCACATAAGTGCTGTGAAAGTTATGAATACTATAGCCCCCCAAAAGAACCGCTAAACCTCAATTAAATTTTTTAAAAAACCATCACATTAATAAAATAAGTATAGTTAAATAAATTAACCATTTTAAATAAAAAATTAAATTTTTGAAAAAATGTAAAATCTTTTAAAAAGTTATAAAAATAAACTTACCTGTCTTTAAAGTCTCTAAAAAAGATATACCTGTTAAAAAAAATTCAAAATAATACTTAATTCACTACTTACCTTGTTAAAAGTGGGTCTTACTCCTCCTTTTTTTATGTGTAGAATCTTCCGTACTTACCTGCGCGTTGAAACCACTAAGTGCACTGCGTGCGCGCAGCCTGTAGCGCGCACGCGGTTCACCTAGGACCCGCCCCCTTTTCCATTCACCAAGTGCCGGTTTTCAGCGCATGCGCAGTGCATGCAGAAAACCGGCAATTGGAGACAGAATACGCGAGAGTACGCATAGCGGCACTAATTTTTGGGCCATGATCACCTGTTCTCCAAAGGATTGGAGTAATATCCATCTTTTGTGCTTACTGCCTTGTTAATGTGTGTAAATAATTGTACTTGATTATTAAAATTATTGATGCTACCATATTGGTTGTCTTCACAAACTGATCTACAGCGTTTCCTACACTACAACAGTGATTACACTTCCGAAGTAATTAATTGACTGTGAAGCGCTTAGGATGTTAAAGGTGCTATATAAATGCAAGTCCTTTTCTTTTTACGCATGCATGCACAGAACCCGCTGTTGGTGGTACGAGCACAGATTTGTCAGCCGCAGTATGAAGGTGATGCTACTGGCTGAGAACTGCACAGTGGAGCTACCGGGTACAGTTACTGCCACTGGGATTACTTGGAAGAAGCACATTCCAGGCCAACTTGTTTCTTCCTGTTTGAGTCGCTCTTTTGCTGCCCCTAAGCCTTCTGGGAAAGACTCTCAGGGAGCTGGCATCTTCCTACATTAACATAGAAGCTGTTTCCAATCAGGCGAGAAGTTCTTTTACTTAGCCATCTGGGAAAGACATTAGCATGAGTGAGTACATGTTCTGATAGCGTACGGACCAGCACCAGACGGGTATGCTCCCCTTAATCTCATCCCAATATCACCACTTATCTGCCCATATTAACCTAAGCCCAGCCTGATCTGGGACTTGTGATACCAATGTTGGATGCTAGGCTAACAGGATACACACTTACTGCCTAGTCAGCTGGATTGTATGTTACTTTTCACTCCATGGAGTAATGCCCTACACTGTGGTTTAGTTGGGTACTGACGTAGCACATCAAATTATTGGCAGATTTGAAAGTCAGTTGGCAACCATGCCCAATCATTATGACCACAGCTATGTGAAACTACAGCCCTAACAATTACACTAGCAACCTACTCATCTTTAATTGAATCGCGCACACACTACCAAGCAGAAAGTATTGGGCCAGTAAAACATTTTTTTTGTGCTTTACTACGTGCTTGACAACAGGTGTAGAGATGCAGAGAATTGTGATTATTATACGGCAGCATATCCGCAAGCGTTAATGTTTTCTGCCTTGAAACTACTTTAAAAAGAGAAGAATGAAAGAACTTGCATTTCCATTGCGCCTTTCACGATCTCAGGACGTCCCAAAGCACTTTACAGCAATGAAGTACTTTTGAAGTGTAGTCACTGTTGTAATGTAGGAAACATGGCAGCCAATCTGCTCACAGCAAGGTCCCACAAACAGCAATAAGATACAAGACCAGAGAATTTGTTTTTATTGTTGTCAGTTGAGGGATAAATATTGGCTAGGACACCGGGGAGAATTAATCTGTTCTTCTTTGAAAATAGTGCCATGGGATCTTTTATGTCCACCTGAGAGGGCAGACTGCACCTTGGTTTAACGTCTCATCTGAAAAACAACACCTCCAACAGTGCAGCACAGATTATGCGCTCAAGTCTCTTGGGCGGGACCTGAGCCCACAACCTTCTGACTCAGAGGCGAGAGTGCTATCATTGAGCCACAGCTGACGCCTTTATGCAAAATATTAGCTTACAAACTTTCAATTCATTTGCATGAAATTCTTTTGTTTGATATTTGAACAGAGGCATTAACCAGTTTATTTGAGCACTGCCACATTTGCCTACATAACAGCCAAAGTAATTCTAGGAATGTGAAGTGCTTTGTAAAGTTTGTGATAGATGTCATAACGAACTACATAAATGCAAGTCTTTCTATCTATATGGCTTTTCTTCCCTTATTTTCTTCAATTATTAATTCTTCTTTGATACTTTTAAATCATTTAAATTATTATTATGCATTCTCAGGATGTGGGCATCTCTAGCAAGGCCAGCATTTATTACCCAACCCTAGTTACCCTGAGTAGGGGAAGATGAGCCTTCTTCTTGAACAACTGCAGTCCGTGTGGTGAAGGACTTGCTATTCTTTGCAGCAGTTTGCTACACCATTTCAGAGTCAATCACATTGGTGTGGGATTGGAGTCACCTATATGCCAAACCGGGTAAGGACGGCAGGATTCATTCCCCAAAAGGATGTTAGTGAGCCAGTTGGGTTTTTATGACAATCCAACAGCTTCATGATCACTTTTACTGATACCAATTTTTATTTCCAGATTTTTTTTAAACTGAATTCAAATTCTCAAACCACCATGATGGGATTTGAAATCACACTCTCTGGATTATTAGTCAAGACCTCTGGATTCCTATTTAAGTCCCTCTATGTTACATACTGTTTCCAGACAGGAGTGCAGAAAAATGAGCTATTCTCAGGCCTCTGCTAGCAACAGGCCTGCAAAGAGTTGTGTGAGTGCAGCCTGTGTTGACTTACCCACTGCCCCGCAGCCCCCCAGATTGTCCCTCCCTCTCTCATTCCCACTCAGTGGGGGTGATTCCACAATCCAGCATCTGCAACGAATACCAGTGCTCCGTGCGAGCGTATCCTGGGAAATTGCAGGCGCCCAACCCATGACTTTTCTCCATTCTCTCTAATGGACAGAAAATTATGGGCTGTGTGCACCATCGATTGCCCGAGATCTGTTTTCTACCAGTACTGCTCCCCATTGGGAGCACCCCTTTATATCTTGTTTTTTTCCTTCATTCTGCCCACTCCTGGAACTTCTGTGCCACTGGCCCTCATTCTGACATATGCAGTTGGCCTGAATAATATTTCTGACAGGCCTGCTGGTCCCAACACCCAAGAGTCTGTGCCTCCTGCTTTCAATCTGCTCCTAGAGGGCTCAGAGGTCTGAATCAGTGAGGTTCTATGTTCTTCTCTTGCTTGATGCCATGCCCTTGTCCCTCCTAGCTGCTGATCTTCGTACTGTAATCTTCATTCTTGAAAAGTATGGTGAAAAGATTGATGAGACATGAAGTGAAGTTATCTGAGAGTCAAGTGAGTGAGCCAAGCACTGTTAGCTTTCTTAACTACTTGCCTTCTACCCTGATGCTGAGGTGTGCAGGCTGAACGGTCTTATTAAAGGCTGCACACCAGTTTCCATACATTCCAACTAATTGCACCGTGTTACATGAGTTTTACATCAATGACTACTCTAAGGGGTATGCAAATGAGTTGACCCAGGAAAGTCCCATGTGACGACTATCTCCCCAGACAACCGGTGGGCACAAATCTTTTTTCATTGGCGTAACTGCAGAGCAACTCACTACATGGAAATTCAGGGTCATAGCCTTCTTTGTCATGGCTGCACATCAGTGTTTATAATCCTGGTAAATCACCTTAAATCACCTTAAATCTGTGTCCTCTGGTTCTCAACCCTTCTGCCAATGGGAACAGTTTCCCTCTATCTACTCTGTCCAGATCCCTCATGATTTTGAACACCTCTATCAAATCTCCTCTCAATCTTTTTTTTAATTTGTTTTTTTATGGGATGTGGGCGTCGCTGGCAAGGTCAACATTTATTGCCCATCCCTAATTACCCTTGAGAAGGTGGTGGTGAGCCGTCTTCTTGAACTGCTGCAGTCCGTGTGGTGAAGGTACTCTCCACTACCTCCTCCTTTACTATGTCTATGGCAGCATCCTCTTCCTTGGTGAAGACAGATGCAAAGTATTCATTTAGTACCTCAGCCATACCCTCTGCCTCCATGGTCTCCTTTTTGGTCCCTAATCAGCCCACCCCTCCTCTTACTACCCTTTTACTGTTTATATGCCTATAGAAGACTTTTGGATTACCTTTTATGTTGGCTGCCATTCTATTCTCATACCCTCTCTTTGCCCCTCTTATTTTCTTTTTCACTTCTCCTCTGACCTTTCTATATATAGCCTGATTCTCAGATGTATTTGCAACCTGACATCTGTCATACACTCTCTTTTTCTGCTTTATCATATTCTCTATCTCTTTTGTCATCCAGGGAGTCCTGACTTTAGTTGCCCTGCCTTTCCCCCTAGTGGGAATGTACCTCAACTGTACCTGAACTATTTCCGTTTTAAAGGCAGCCCATTGTTCCTTTACAGTTTTGCCTGCCAATCTTTGATTCCAGTTTACCCGGGCCAGATCCGTTCTCAACCCACTGAAATTTGCCTTTCCCCAGTTAAACATTTTTACTCTAGATTGCTCCCTGTCCTTTTCCATAGCTAATCTAAACCTTATGATACTATGATCACTGTTCCCTAAATGTTCACCTACTGACACTTGCTCCACTTGACCAACCTCATTCCCCAGAATCAGATCCAGCAATGCCTCCTCCCTCGTCAGGCCGGAAGCATACTGATCAAGAAAGTTCTCCTGAACACACTTTAGAAATTCTTCCCCTTCTCTGACCTTAACACTATTACAATCCCAGTCTATATTAGGATAGCTGAAGTCCCCCATTATTACTACTCTATAGTTCTTGCACCTCTCTGTAATTTCGCTGCAAATTTGCTCCTCTATATCTTTCCCACTATTTGGTGGTCTATAGAATACACCCAGTAGTGTAATAGCACTTCTATTATTTCTTAACTCTAGCCATATAAATTCTGTCCTTGACCCCTCCAGGACATCTTCCCTCTCCAGCACTGTAACATTCTCCTTGACCAATACTGCCACACCACCTCCTATCTTTCCTTCCCTATCTTTCCTGAACACCTTATAACCAAGAATATTTAATACCCAATCCTGACCTTTTTTGAGCCAGGTCTCAGTTACTGTCACAACATCATATTCACATGTGGCTATCTGTGCCTGCAGCTCTCTTACCTTGTTTACTACGCTTCGTGCGTTCACATACATACACTGTAAACCCATCTTAGACCATCCTGTATTCTCTCTTAGTTTGACCCCACCTTATACCTTACTATTTCTTACTTTAGTGCTCTCTGCCTCTCCCAATCCTTTGAGCACTTTATTTCCCCTTTCTAATGTTACATCCTGATGACAAATTAGTTTAAACCCTCCCCAACAGCACTAGCAAACCTCCCCGCGAGGATATTGGTTCCGGCCCTGTTGAGGTACTACCCGTCCGGCCTGTACAGGTCTCACCTCCCTCAGAACCGGCCCCAATGCCCCAGGAATCTGAAGCACCACCTGCACCATCTCTCCAGCCACGCATTCATCTGCTCTATCCTCCTATTTCTATACTCAGTAGCGCGTGGCACCGGGAGTAATCTGGAGATTACTACCTTTGAGGTCCTGATTTTTAATCTCTTTCCTAGCTCCCTGAAATCTGCCTGCAGGACCTCATCTCTCTTTCTGCCTATGTCGTTGGTACCGATATGGACTACGACCTCCGGCTGTTCACCCTCCCCCCCTCAGAATGTTCTGCAACCGCTCAATGACATCCTTGACCCTGGCACCAGGGAGGCAACATACCATCCTGGAGTCATGTCTGCGGCCACATAAACGCCTGTCTGTTCCCCCAACTATTGAATCCCCTACCACTATTGCTTTCCCACTCTTCTTCCTACCCCCCTGTACAGCTGAGCCACCCGTGGTGCCGCAGACGTGTCTCTGGCTGCACTCCCCAGAGGACCCATTGCCCTCACCAGTACTCAGAAACGAATACTGGTTGGAGAGCGAGATGCACTCAGGGGACTCCTGCACTACCTGCCTGGTCCTCCTCTTCTGTCTGATGGTCACCCATTCCCTTTCTGCCTGCACACTCTTTATCTGCGGGGTGACTACCTCCTGAAACGTGTTATCCACGAAGCCCTCAGCCTCATGGATGCACCGCAGTAACGCCAACTGCTGCTCAAGCTCCAAAATTCAGAGCTCGAGCTCCTCCAGCTGACGACACTTCCCACACACGTGGTTGTCCAGGACATGGGAAGCATCCTGGAGTCCCCACATGGCACAGGATGTGCATGCCACAGGACTGAGCTGCCCTGCCATGTCTTTACTTAATAGACTATTAACTAGAAACACTTACCAGCTACTCACCAATCAGCTCCTTCCCTGGTTGTGACGTCACTTTAGTGGTTTTGCAGTTGTTGCTTTTGTTGTTGTTGTTTTCGCTGGAGGTTCTCCGCCTCCTCGCTGCCGGCGCTGCTCCAGTCTGCGCTCTCTCTGGGCCTCCCGCTCGAGTTATACTCCACCTCCTTGCTGCCACTGCCGCTCCAGTCTGCGCTCTCTCTGGGCCTCCCGCTCGATTTATACTCCACCTCCTTGCTGCCGGCGCTGCTCCAGTCTGCGCTCTCTCTGGGCCTCCCGCTCGAGTTATACTCCGCCTCCTCGCTGCCACTGCCGCTCCAGTCTGCGCTCTCTCTGGGCCTCCCGCTCGAGTTATACTCCGCCTCCTTGCTGCCACTGCCGCTCCAGTCTGCGCTCTCTCTGGGCCTCCCGCTCGAGTTATACTCCACCTCCTTGCTGCCACTGCCGCTCCAGTCTGCGCTCTCTCTGGGCCTCCCGCTCGAGTTATACTCCACCTCCTTGCTGCCACTGCCGCTCCAGTCTGCGCTCTCTCTGGGCCTCCCGCTCGAGTTATACTCCGCCTCCTCGCTGCCACTGCCGCTCCAGTCTGCGCTCTCTCTGGGCCTCCCGCTCGAGTTATACTCCGCCTCCTTGCTGCCACTGCCGCTCCAGTCTGCGCTCTCTCTGGGCCTCCCGCTCGAGTTATACTCCACCTCCTTGCTGCCACTGCCGCTCCAGTCTGCGCTCTCTCTGGGCCTCCCGCTCGAGTTATACTCCACCTCCTTGCTGCCACTGCCGCTCCAGTCTGCGCTCTCTCTGGGCCTCCCGCTCGAGTTATACTCCACCTCCTTGCTGCCACTGCCGCTCCAGTCTGCGCTCTCTCTGGGCCTCCCGCTCGAGTTATACTCCGCCTCCTTGCTGCCACTGCCGCTCCAGTCTGCGCTCTCTCTGGGCCTCCCGCTCGAGTTATACTCCGCCTCCTTGCTGCCACTGCCGCTCCAGTCTGCGCTCTCTCTGGGCCTCCCGCTCGAGTTATACTCCACCTCCTTGCTGCCACTGCCGCTCCAGTCTGCACTCTCTCTGGGCCTCCCTCTCGAGTTATACTCCACCTCCTTGCTGCCACTGCTGCTCCAGTCTGCGCTCTCTCTGGGCCTCCCGCTCGAGTTATACTCCACCTCCTTGCTGCCACTGCCGCTCCAGTCTGCGCTCTCTCTGGGCCTCCCGCTCGAGTTATACTCCACCTCCTCACTGCCGCCGATGCTCCAGTCTACGCTCTCTCTGGGCCTCCCGCTCGATTTATACTCCACCTCCTTGCTGCCGGCGCTGCTCCAGTCTGCGCTCTCTCTGGGCCTCCCGCTCGATTTATACTCCACCTCCTTGCTGCCGGCGCTGCTCCAGTCTACGCTCTCTCTGGGCCTCCCACTCGATTTTTACTCCACCTCCTTGCTGCCACTGCTGCTCCAGTCTACGCTCTCTCTGGGCCTCCCGCTCGATTTATACTCCACCTCCTTGCTGCCACTGCTGCTCCAGTCTGCGCTCTCTCTGGGCCTCCCGCTCGATTTTTACTCCACCTCCTTGCTGCCGGCGCTGCTCCAGTCTACGCTCTCTCTGGGCCTCCCGCTCGATTTATACTCTGCCTCCTTGCTGCCACTGCTGCTCCAGTCTACGCTCTCTCTGGGCCTCCCGCTCAATTTATACTCCGCCTCCTGCTGTCTTGTGACGTCACTTCTTGTTTTTTTTTAAGTCGCCGCTCAGCTCCCTTTATGCCGCCGCCGCCACTCCCACTCAGGTTCGCGCTGTGTTCTGGGCCTTCTTCTCTCAGCTCCCTTTATGCCGCCGCCGCCACTCCCACTCAGGTTCGCGCTGTGTTCTGGGCCTTCTTCTCTCAGCTCCCTTTATGCCACCACCATCTTTGCTGCCACCACTCCCACTCAGCTCATGCATTGCTGTTTCAGCGCCATCGTGGTTTTGCTCACCTTGGCCATGAGAACCACCAGCTGCTCCCTTGACCCCATTCCCACTGTTGATCATCCAAATCTCTCCCCAGAACTCTCCGTTCCTCCAACTTTGCCCTCATGTGCATCTCCCCCTCCCTTTGCCCCACTATTGGCAGCTGTGCCTTCAGCCAACTATTCCCTGCGCTCTGGAATTCCCTCCCTAAACCTCTCCACGTCTCCACCTCCCTCTTCTGCTTTAAGACTCTCATTAAAACCCGCCTTTTTGGCCAAGTTTTTGGTCACACTTCCCAATATCTCCTCCTTTGGCTTGGCATCCATTTTTGTCTGACTGCACCTCTGTGAAGTGCCTTCAAATGTTTTTCTACTTTAAAGGCACTATATAAATAAAAGTTGCAGTTGAGGAAACTAGTGGAAAACTAGTAAAGCATCACATAATGGACTCGGCTGTGTTACAGAACATAAAGGGTACACAACACATTTGCCACATTGTTTCGTTACTTCTTTGCTGCTTGTAACTAGTCCCAAAATAACCCCTCTCTCTTATGCCTGGCACCTCTCAAATTTTAACATGGAACTCAATTTTCGATCCAGCTCATGTCACTACAGTTTAAGTGTGCAACCTGATGAATTTCCTCTCCAAATTTTTTTCATGCAGCCTGTAATTGCTGACCAACCAGCAGTGCAAGAACCAAAATAGGAACATATAAAAAATGCCGAGTGATTGCTTCAGGGACCAGCATTCACAATACCCGCATTTTGTATCTTGTCAATCAGTGGCAGCAAAACGCAAACACTGACTGTTGTTAACTAGCATGTGCTACTTTTTATAGGAGCCTTATATAGATTTATATAGCGCCTTTCATGACCTCAGGATGACTCAAAGCGCTTTAAGAACATAAGAATTAGGAGCAGGAGCAGGAGCAGGCCATACGGCCCCTCGAGCCTGCTCCGCCATTCAATAAGATCATGGCTGATCTTCGACCTCAACTCCACTTTCCCGCCCGATCCCCATATCCCTTGATTCCCCTAGAGTCCAAAAATCTATCTATCTCAGCTTTGAATATACTCAACGACTCAGCATCCACAGCCTTTGGGGTAGAGAATTCCAAAGATTCACAACCCTCTGAGTGAAGAAATTGCTCATCATCTCAGTCTTAAAAGGCCGACCCCTTATCCTGAGACTATGCCCCGAGTTCTAGACTGACCAGCCAGGGGAAACAACCTCTCAGCATCTACCCTGTCAATCCCCCTCAGAATCTTATATGTTTCAATGAGATCACCTCTCATTCTTCTAAACTCCAGAGAGTATAGGCCCAATCTACTCAATCTCTCCTCATAGGAAAACCCTCTCATCCCAGGAATCAATCTAATAGCCAATGAAGTACTTTTGAAGTGTAGTCACTGTTGTAATGTAGGAAACGTAGCAGCCAATTTGCACACAGCAAGGTCCACCTAACAACAATGTGATAGTGACCAGATAATTTTTTTTTAGTGATGTTGGTTGAGGGATAGATATTGGCCAGGACACCAGGGAGAACTCCCCTGCTCTTCTACAAAATAGTGCCATGGAATCTTTTAAGTCCACCTAAGAGGGCAGATGGGGCCTCGGTTTAACGCTCATCCGAAAGATAGCATCTCTGACAGTGCAGCATTACTCAGTACTGTAATGTCAGTGTCATGGAGTGTCAGCCTAGATTATGTGCTCAAGTCTCTGGAGTCAGACTTGAACCCACGACCTTCTAACTCAGAGGGAAGAGTGTTACCACTGAGGCACAACTGATGCCCGAAAGCAGCAAACATTTTTTCTCCCATCTCTTCTTTCTCCCCTCACTTGATTTTCCCGTTTCCACACCCCTATCCTACCTACACCACTCAACACATCTCTCAATCTGTTAAAATACCTTATTATGAGCCAAATTTCACTGGCCCCTACAATACAGTAAGGACATTCAATCAGCGGAGGCAGTGCACAGAAGATTCAAGAGGCTGTTTCCTAGTGTCAGGGTTCTGAGTTATGGGAAAAGACTGGAGAGATTTGGGCTTTTCAGCTTTGAAAGGAGGCGTCAGAGAAGTGATCTTATAGATAGTAAACGGGATGGAACAGGCAAATCTGGAAAACTAAAAATTAAATTGGGCGAGTAGGACAAGGGGCCACAGGTTCAACCTAGTAAAAGGCAAGTTTAGGACCAATATCAAGAAGTTGTTTTTTATACAAAGACATATGGAATGGACTCCTGGATACAGGAGTAAAGGCGATAACCGTGGAATCATTTAATAACCAACTAGATGCTGCATTGTGGGAGGGGGGGCATTAGGGTCATAGGAACTTAGGAAACATGGAAACATGGGAACAGGAGTAGGCCATTCAGCCCCTCGTGCTTGTTCCGCTATTCTATTAGATCACAACTAATCTGTATCACAACTCCATTTACCCGTATTTGCTCCATATTCCGTGATACTCTTACCTAACAAAAATCTATCAATCTTTCTGGAAGGTTGGGCTAAATGGCCCTTCTCATCCATAATGATCATGTGTGAGGATGTGACTTGGAAAATCTACCCTTCTACCAGTTGCTACACTGAAGCACGTGTCAATTTGTTAGCAAATTATGGCCTGGATTCCCGAGGTCGATAGATTTTTCTTGGGTAAGGCTATCAAGGAATATGGGTCAAAGACAGGTAACTGGAGTTGAGGTGCAGTTTAGCCATGATCTAATTGAATGGTGGAGCAGGCTTGAGAGGCTGAATGGTCTGCTCCTGTTCCTGATGTTCCTATGTTCCCTCTTTGCACCAGAGGAGGGTTGGGACTTCTGTCAGGTGCCCGTCACCCCAATCCCATGATTCCGGACCATTTCCCTGGGTCAGAGCTGATTATTCACGTGGGGTGGGCTTCCGGCAGGATCCTCAACCACCAAGAGGAAGTGTAATGGGTTTTCTCCGATACTGGTCCCCCGTTACACACAGTTCTTGGACGTCAGGATT
Source organism: Squalus acanthias (assembly GCA_030390025.1). Taxonomy (NCBI): domain Eukaryota; kingdom Metazoa; phylum Chordata; class Chondrichthyes; order Squaliformes; family Squalidae; genus Squalus; species Squalus acanthias. The sequence goes on along the minus strand of CM059429.1, from coordinate 115,798,645 downwards.
TATAAGAACAAAATACACACAGCACAGAGTTTTGGCTCAACCTTTGATTCATTTGTTTACTGAACACACACACACAATTACTTCCCTAATATAAATCCCTACGATTTATATCAGGCTAACAACCCCAAAATACAAACCCCTACGCAAGGGTCATTTGCATCAACACAATATGACACAGTTAAACCCGTCCGCAATTTGACTGTTACATATAAAGTTACCCAGACTCAATCACAAAGCCCTTATTGTGATCTGACTGAAACTCACAAACTTACTCAGACTCAATCATAAATTTGACTGAAACATACAATCACCACTCCCGATCGGCTGTCTCTTGGAGTTGATTGCAGGCCCGAATCTTTCTGTTCGCTGTTCTGCCGTTGGCTTCTCACACCACTGTCTTTGAAGTGATCTTTTACTTAAACCAAAACTAACTTGCAATCTTGAAACACATTTCCTGTCCCCTCCTGAGCATACGATGGCCGTTTCAAAATTTGTGAATTGTCCCTCATATTGTCCATTGATTAGAGATACCTTTCTGACAATGCAACCTTCCAAGGTGACTGCATATGCAAAGTTGTTGGTTTCTGTCAGCATTCGTATTCAAATGGTTCAAGGCCCGGCCCATTGTCTAGGCCTGCACTGATACTTGTTATTCGGGGGCCATGGCCTTCTTTAACAATAATGAGAAGTCGCACAACACCAGGTTATAGTCCAACAGATTTATTTAATTTTACAAGCTTTCGGAGCAGTTCGCTCCTTCGTCAGGTAAGTTGAGCAGTGAGAGAATCTCCCAGAATTCACAATTTAAACACAGACAAAATATATTCAAATCTTTCCCTACATCAAAGAGCATAGCCAAGACAATGAGATGTGTCCCAGGGGGTCCAACGTGTCAAACCACCTGCTGGCTGCATATCCTGTCAATCTGTGTAGGTTCTTGTGTTAGCCTTTTTTTTAAAAAAAAACACCTGGGAAGACCGGCCATGATATCAAGTCACGTTCTGTATCGTGACATGAACCCGATATCGCGATTGAGGCCATCCTCATGAGTGCGGAACTTGGCTATCAGTTTCTGCTCTATGATTTTGCGCTGTCGTGTATCTCGAAGGCCGCCTTGGAGAACGCTTACCCGCATATCCGAGGCTGAATGCCCCTGGCTGCTGAAGTGTTCCCCGACTGGGAGGCAACCCTCCTGCCTGGCGATTGTTGCGCGGTGTCCGTTCATACGTTGTCTCAGTGTCTGCATGGTCTCGCTGATGTACCCTGCTCTGGAGCATCCTTTACTGCAACGTATCAGGTAGACAACGTTGGCCGAGTCACATGAGTATGTACCGTGTACCTGGTGGGTAGTGTCCTCACGTGTGATGATGGTATCTGTGTCCATGATTTGGCATGTCTTGCAGAGGTTGCCGTGGCAGGGTTGTGTGGTGTCTTGGTTGCTGTTCGCCTGAAAGATGGGTAATCTGCTGCGAACGATGGTACTTTTGAGGTTAGGCGGCTGCTTGAAGGCGAGTAGTGGAGGCGTGGGGATGGCCTTAGCAAGGTGTTCGTCATCATCGATGACATGTTGAAGGCTGCGAAGAACATGGCGTAGTTTTTCCGCTCCGGGGAAGTACTGGACGACGTAGGGTACTCTGTTGGTTTAGTCCCGTGTTCGTCTTCTGAGGAGGTCATGTTCTTTAACAATGTAACCCCTTAAGGTAAATGAATATGCGAATGTTGTTGTTCAGAAGCATTCGTATTTTAGATTGTCTGTGATCCATTCGTAGTTTCGGCTGCAATGTTTGAATTAACCCTTTATTGCCGAGCCCATTTTGCGGGCTCTGCAATTCTGGGTTTTTTATATTTCATAGTCCAATTTTTACCATTGCGGGGGAGGAACGGATCCTACAGTAGCCTGCTGCTATTGAGGAGGAAATGCGGCGATACACCCGCTCCAGTACCAGTAGAGGTGGGAGGAAAAAACGGCAGAAATACACCAGAGACTAAGTCAAATATTGTACTGAAGGCCTCTGACCGAACTGAGGCCTTCAACGGGTGAGTGACTGGGTACATTATAGAGGGAGAGGACGCCACCGCTAGGCCCTCTCCCTCGAACCAACAGAGTAGCAGGTTGTCGCCACTACCCTAGGAACTGCTACCACCCCTCTTCTGGGGATCCCTGGGGTTGACGGTATCAGCAGCAGCGGTCCCGCCTCTCCACTGTCATTTACATGCCGCAGGTGGGGAAGGGGCGGCTGTCAGCCTTCCTGGCTGGGGCAGGGGGAGGCAAATAATGGTTGGGGGGCAGGAACTTGGGAGTAGGCCTCGCCACCTGATGTCCCTACATCTTCCACCATTATCCCGCGCGACTCGGTTCAGGATAGAGGAGGAAAATCTAGTCCTCTGTGTGTGCGCGATGTGCATTCGTGCGATAATTGTGGGTCAGGGAGCAGGAAGCAGACAATTAGCGACACATTAACAACAGTTTAAAATGCTCCACTGATGTTTCAATGTGCACTTCAACAGACGTGCAATGATAGCTGGAATAAAAACAGAAAATGCAGGAAACACTCAGCAGGTCAGGCAGCATCTGTGGAGAGAGAAACAGAGTTAACGTTTCAGGTCAATGGCCTTTCGTCAGAACTGGCAAGAGTTGGAGATGCAACAGGTTTTAAGCAAGTACAGAGGCTGGGAAAGCGGTGGGGGGTGTGGGGGGGGTGGTGGAGTGGGGAGGAAAGAACAAAAGGGAAGCTTGTGGTCTTTGACACCTGAAAGGAAACGAGGGATTTACGTGGTGTTGATGGCAATCAGCACATCTTAAAAATGGAGTTGCTGTTTTAAACATTAGCGGGTGAATTATGAGACTTTAAACAACCTGAGCAGCACCGATGCAAAGTTTTTAACGTTAGCATGTTTGTTATCCCTGATGCAAATGCTATCTGTCAGAGGACTTGTGGAAAATCTCAATAGTTTATCATATGTCAGTGCATTCTGATTGAAATCTAAGAGAAAAAGGTAGCTATTGCTGAAGTTGGTCAATATATCCATCAAATCTAGCGATGTATTGCAAATAGCCTGTGTATCAATAGTGGTTTTAATATCTTTCGGATGAGACATTAAAGCAAAGTCCTGTCTGGTCTCTCAGGTGGACATAAAAGATCCCACGGCACTATTCGAAGAACAGCAGGAGAGTTCTACCCAGGTCTTGGCCAGTATTTATTCTTCAACCAATATCACTAAAATTATCTGGTCATTGTTATCATTATTGTTTGTGGAACCTTGCTGTGCAAATGAACTGCCAGGTTTCCCTACATTATAACAGTGACTATACTGTTAGTTTAATGTTACTCTTTTACTTACAACTCAGCAAAGGGTTCTTTATTTTCACCCAAGAAAAATATGGTTTCACAAAATGGAACTGAAGAAAATTAAATGGAAGTCAGCTGGATAAATTTATTAACCAAAGGCCTACTTTTTAGTACTTTGGCCTATAACAAGAGTTGAAAAGCATTAATATAACTGCAGATTTTGTTTTAAAGTGGACCCAGCGTATCTGCAATAAATCACCACTGAGGTACCACTGTACATCAGTACATTTTGCACAGTGGGTTAACCTTGAGAAGAAAAAATACACAGAAGAATGTAATCACATAATAGATTCAAAACCCACTTCAAAGCCAGTCTTGCTCCATATATTACCCAGAATTTAGGGCCATGTTAACCCAGACAAGTATCTACAAAAGAAACACTTAAGGCCGCGGCCCTGCAAACCCGCAGGAACTTCAAAAGCTGATGGAAAGCAAAGGCTCCTCGCCATTCGTTCGGTGTTTTCATAAAACTAGACATATTCAGAATTTATTCTGTGACAGCTTGAGCCGGCAGGGCTACAAGGGTAGTTGACTGGTGCTGAGTGCTCTCTGGAATAGGGGAGGAGGAAATGATAAAAGAAACACTGCTTTTAAATCCAACTTTCTTTCTAAAAGAAATCTCAATGTATTCTCCCTTTAACTTGCTACAATCAATCTTTACACATGTGCTTGAATCATAATTATATCCAGCCATGGTCACACATTTTTGTAACCAGCTGTCCCACAGAAACTGATTACTATGTTAGAGTTCTATTTTTAGCTGTTGCTTACTTCAGGATTACACCATTTTCCAGTGTCATTGATTTTATAATACAAAGTTGTGCAGAAGTGTTTTTTTCATGCAAGCAAAAGGTGAACAATCTAAGTATGGAAAAAAGATGTAATAAAAGAAAGAACTTGCATTTATATAGCGCTGTTCACATCCTCAGGATGTACCAAATCGCTTTACAGCCAATGAAGTACTTCTGAAGTGTCATCACTGTTGTAATGTAGGGAACACAGCAGCCAATTTGTGCACAGTAAGCTCCCACAAACAGCAATGAGATAATGACCAGATAATCTGTTGTAGTGATGTTGGTTGAGGGATAAATATTGGCCAGGACACCGGAGAGAACTCCCCGGCTCTTCTTCGAAATAGTGTCATGGGATCTTTTGCGTCCACCTGAGAGGACCGAAGTTGGCTTTGGTTTAACTCCCTCAGTGCTGCACTGAAGTGTTAGCCTGGATTATGTGCTCAAGTCGCTGGAGTTGGGCTTGAACCAACAACTTTCTGACTCAGGGGTGAAAGCGCTATTACTGAGCCAAGGTCGACACCTTATTCCATTGATAGTTTGTGTTAGTTATGTGTAATACAATCATCTGGAATTTCCGCAGGGGCTCGAATTTTGGGGGCAGATAGGCGCAACCCCCAGAGAATAAAGGGCTAAAAGCAGCCATTTAAATGGTTTCTGCGGGGCAGGAGATCGGGAGAATCAGATGTAAATTCTCCCCCAATTTATTTACAACTTTGCAGCTGCGGCCATTTGTTTCCTCTTTTTGCAAACAAAGTTTTTATTCCCCTTACTTCATAACTTTTTTTACAAGCCCAAATCAAAATGGTGGGTGCATACAACTTAGCTGTGGATGGCTTTGTGTTTTTTTTAATTCATTCATGGGATGTGGGCGTCGCTGGCAAGGCCAGCATTTATTGCCCATCCCTAATTGCCGTTGAGAAGGTGGTGGTGAGCCGCCTTCTTGAACCGCTGCAGTCCATGTGGTCAAAGTACTCCCAGAGTGCTGTTAAGGAGGGAGTTCCAGGATTTTGACCCAGCGATGATGAAGTAACGGCAATATATTTCCAAGTCAGGATGGCATATGACTTGGAGGGGAACTTGGAGGTGGTGGTGGTGTTCCCATGCGCCTGCTGCCCTTATCCTTCTAGGTGGAAGAGGTCGCAGGTTTGGGAGGAGCAGTCGAAGAAGCCTTGGCGAGTTGCTGCAGTGCATCTTGTAGATGGTACACACTGCAGCCACGGCATGCCGGTGGTGGAGGGAGTGAAAGTTTAAGGTGGTGGATAGGCTGCCAATCAAGCGGGCTGCTTTGTCTTGGATGGTGTCGAGCTTCTTGAGTGTTGTTGGAGCTGCACTCATCCAGGCAAGTGAAAAGTATTCCATCACACTTGTGCCTTGTAGATAGTGGAAAGGCTTTGGGGAGTCAGGAGGTGAGACACTCACTGCAGAATACCTAGCCTCTGACCTGCTCTTGTAGCCGCAGTACTTATGTGGCTGGTCCAATTAAGTTTCTGGTCAATGGTGACCCCAGGATGTTGATGGTGGGAGATTTGGCGCTGGTAATCCCGTTGAATGTCAAGGGGAGGTCATTGCCTGGCACTTGTGTGGTGTGATTATTACTTGCCCCCTATCAGCCCAAGCCTGAATATTGTCCAGGTCTTGCTGCATGCGGGCACGGACTGCTTCATTATTAGGAGTTGCGAATGGAACTCAACTGTTCAATCATCAGTGAACATCCTCACTTCTGACCTTATGATGGAGGGAAGGTAATTGATGAAGCAGCTTAATATGCCTCCATTACAGAATGAAAGAAAATTGTCCAATCAGAACACACCTGTAATAGTGCTCCTATCACAATTCTCAAAAGGATAAGTTGGCACTTATCTGCCATGTAAATAATGAATATTTTGTTCATCCGGGTGTGAAATTGTGCAAAGCTTAGGAGAAATTGCACAACAAAATTGAAAAAGCCAACTTTACCGACTGGGAGGTTCTGATTGACAGCGTTTTTAAGAAATGCAACAAATGTTTTGAGATAAAAGGTGACCCATAAACCTTTACTGGATGCAAAGCGCATGGTGATACATCACAACCTTAGCAAGCTTGAGATCAACCACTGTGAGGACACATGAGGAAGACTAGAAGCACCATGACTTATAAGGAGCATGAAAATAAGGCAAGGATAATATGGAGATGTCTTTGAATACAAAGTGTGACTTGCTATAAATATATCAAGAAATGAGGCTAATGCAATGCCAGGTAGCAAAGGTAATGTACTGCTAGAAAGAATTGAAATGTCTCCTATCACCCTGTCTGACTTCACACTGCTCTTACGTTTAGAGGACAAACGTACACAACGGGAGGTGCAGGTGATGGGACTCTCATATCAGCAGCCTTCAACTGTACACGTAGAGAGAACTGTGGTTTAGGGAGGGAGGATCTGGAAGGTGGAAGGTAGGAGGGTTAGATCGGCCACCAGGTATGTACCATATTAATGATATGCAGTCCCCCACCACTTTTAGCGGTGGACGGTGGACCAAAAAGTGAAGTAACAAGCATATTTCTTTTTAAACAGGAAGTCTCCACTTATCAACTGACTCTTGTAATTGTTAGTAGTTGTACCCAGAATCTTATCACTAAGGTAAGCACACTTTAACCAGGTGCGAACTGCTGATTGAAACTGCTTGAGCACCCGACTGCCTGAAATAAGCAGTCTTTTAAATCGGCAATTACAGAGTAAGTACTTATTGAAATTCCCGAAATAGCCGGTGCGTTCAATACAGTATAAGTGACGCCTTTGTAATTGACTCCTATGGTAATGACAAATGGTTATAGGTGGCTGCCCGTGATAAGCTTGGACAGTGTAAGTGGTGGGGACTGTATTGCATGATTTGCACTGTATGTTACCTCAAGAGACAGATGCACAAGTGCATCATGCTTCATAGATAATGTAATGAAAGTGCAAAATCCAAATAGATTAGTGTGTTTAGATACTAATAATGGGCTAGAAGTTGCAGTCGGAGGCATACCTCCGGAGTACGCCTCCGACCCGTGAAAGAATTCCGAAATTACCTGCCGGCGGCCAGGCTGTGTAAACTTGAGGTCTCAGGCAGCGTAATGGCCCACGGATCCCAGAGATGCAGGCCGTGCAAAAGCGTACCTGGGATCACATGGGCCTGGTCCTCTAATCAATAAGCAGAATTCATTTTAATCATTTATGAAGGGAATCCCCTAATGAGATGCAATGAAATCCTGAAATCTAATAATTATACAATTTACAAAAATGGAATTTTATTCGTAATTACCTTCATTCCACCAACCTCACTAAAAAAATAATGTTTTAATAATTTTATACATCATTAAAACTGTAATATGGGCCAATATTTACATAAACTTATTTCATACAGTATATGTGCATAATTTATGATATGAAAATGTTCAATTAATGGCTTAAATTTCCCATTACGCTGATGCAAACAGGTCCTGTGCCTGCTTGCATCAACCATAAGACTTCCGTGCGCAATCGCTGGTCAGTCGGTGGGCAAATAACCCAACTCTGCACCACCGCCACGCGGATGGCATGTCAACGCGTACGTTGACAGGCCACAAGTTCCGAATTTCGCGCATGTACAAGCGTATGCGGAAATCCCACACTTGCGGTGGATTTCAAAGGGAATACAATGGCGTACTCTGAGAATACGCTGTCATACACACCGCAATTTCAGGGCCATTGTCTTATCAGCTCTCTCATCAGAGCATGAAGTATCCGGTGGTCTTCAGACTGCAGCCACAGAGGAACAATCACCACAGCACCTGTCATCATCTAGCACCAAGCAGCAGCCTAGATACAGATGGTGCTCATCCATTATTTAACGATGAAGATGAGGCAACACAGGGCAAAACTCAGCTCGCTGGTGCTGAAGATCTAGTAGATGTGGTTGCTGTTGAGGGGCTGTCAGGTCATGGTCAGAAGTCCAGTGAGCTGAATTCCACGCTTGGGTTGCTTTGAGACACAGACCTTAATGAGCCTCCTTTCCAACAAAGGATAAAATAAACACATAGACCATCTTAAGTGGGCACATAGCTCCTTGTTCAGGGCAGTGCAGGAGATGAAAGAATGGTTGGTTGCACTGCAGTCCGACATTGAGCAGGGAGCAACAACAGTGGCAACTGCAGTGATGACAAGCTATAAATACAGCAATTCTCACAAATGCTCACATGGCACTTGAACAATGCTTACAAACACAATTTAAGGAGAGGCCCACTGTTCTAACCTCAGGGGATGGCTTCCAACAGTGGCCTAGGTGGTGAAGCAAACGTGGCTGCATGCACCATTTCAGAAAGCAATAAGCCTCCTGCGATCACAGCACAGGCCATGCAAAGGCAATACACAGAAGCACATGAATCACAAGGGGTAAGTACCACAGAAACCTGAAAAACCTACACTCAGGCATTCAACTGCCAGATGCACTCATTTATTAAAATATGACATTACTTCTAATATATCTTGTAGTCAGTGATTTTTTTTTTATTGTGCAAAAATGGAAGGAGCATTTTTTTTCCAAAAGCAGACCAATCAGAGCTTTTCCTAACCAAAACTGAACCGATAAAACAGCTAGCAATTCTGTCCAATAAACCAATATAGCAACCAATTACAGAGCTTGCTAGAGGTGTTGGGCAGGGAGAGCTTCCTGCTCCTTTTTCTCTGGCTGCGGTGGTTAATCAACTGCTGCCGACTGCTGCACATCACCAACCCCTTCCTCTTCTGTGCCTTGTTCTTGCCTTGTGAAGCCTCCGTCCATGGCAGTATTCTGTGGCATATTTTAAGGTCCCTGTTATGACCAAGTATCTGAAGCATTGTGGTAGCACTCCAAATGTTTGCTCAAAGCGAGTCCTGGGTTGCCCATGTGCCCTAATCAACTGAAGTATGGGAGCTGTGCAGAAGTGTCTTCAGCCCCTATCCCCAAGGAAAACAGGCGTTTGGGATCGTGATGCGCAATTAACCCGTGCCCGTTCAATGTAATGCAGGCAGCACGCCAACTTCGTGCTGCCTGCTCATTTCAATGATTTCAGCATGCAGCCAGTGCTAACCATACTGTTGATTAGTTGCCTGCATCAGCAGGAGGCCAAGTTAAATCTACCCTGCACTGCTTAAAACTAGCCTGCACCTCTCAAAGGGGAGGTGCATTGTGGCTGGACCAGGTGCAGGAAGTCGTTCAGGAAGTGAATCTGGCTTGGGAAACAGTAAAGAATGGCACAACATGGGAGAGAGCAGGTTTTCAGACACTGAACTGGAGGCCTTGGTGGAGGAGGTGGAAAGGAGGAGAGATGTCCTCTATCAGCAGGGGGCCAGGAAGCCCTCCAGACAAACGCTCAGAAGACAGTGAGACGAGATAGCCGTGGAGGTCAATGCCAGGAGTCAAGCCCCGAGGGACTAGACGCAGTGCCGCAAGAAGTTCAATAACCTCACACGTGTGGTCAAGGTCAGTGGATGCATCTTCAAATGCCATATCCTATCAAATGCACCACTAGCCTCAGCCACTGCTCAATGCACCACACCCCCATCACTCACCTACCAACAATCTCTCTCAATCAGGACTCATACCTAATATTCATAGCTTCACCTCAACCTCACATACTTAGCACTGCTGCAAGCCTCACACTCACATCTCACAGCTCGGCCTAGAGCTGCTCGAGGTCATCTGCAGTGTCTTCCACTGAAAGTCAACAGCCTTCCACCAGCCATGCTGCAGCCACTGGGGTAGCAATGTGTAGGAGCACTAGGACAGGCAAAGGCACACGGAAGACAGGCACTAAGGGAATGCACAAGGGTGATTAGTCACCTACCAAAAATCTCTATCAAACAGGACTCATCCTTCACATTCATAGCTTCACTTCACCCTCACACACTTAGCACTGCTGCAAGCCTCACACCCACATCTCACAGCTTGCACACACTGCCTTGCTATTCAACCATGACAGCATCATCATCCAAACAGATTGCACAACACTCACTGACACACCTCTTGCAGGCCAAGGTGGCGCACAACCGGAGGCAGCAGGAACTAACTGGAAGGGGACAGGAGCGCCTGCACGTCTGAACCCCCATCGAGGAGACGGTGCTGGCCATTATTGGAATGGTTGTTGCTGAGGCTGTGGCCAGCGGTGGGGCTGAAACTATTGAAGGTGATGGTATCCCCTTACCTAATTCTCCTCCTCACACCCCACTTCCCCCTCATACCACAATCTCTTCTGATTTACAAGCTGCAGATGGTGCAAGCATGCAGCTCTTACTTTCCCATTCTCCCCTCACCACAACCTTACCTTTATGCCTTTCTCCTTTCAGATACCCAAGAAATGAAACCTGCCCAGGCAGTGGTGGAAGAGCAAGAAGACAGTGATGATGAAGACACACCATCACTCAGTTTCACACTCGCAGCTACCATCTTAGATACTGACACTGTGCATAATTTAGTGGATAGCATAGAGGCGGGATGAGCCCGTGGTGAGTCACCGGGCACAGCAGGGGATAAGGATAGCGCAGGTGCCAGCTCTCTGTAGGGCGAGGTCGCACACGAGTTCTGCTGCAAAGGACTCAGACGAGCACTTCGATAGGGCAAGCTACAGTAGAAGGCTGATGGGTTTGCACAATGAAATGCTTGCTGCATTGGGAAGCCTGCCAGAAAGCTTGAGTCCGGCACCAAGTTGGCACAGGGCTTTGCGCAGAGCTTGAAGTCCATCCTTTCCAGAATGGAAGTGGTGGCCAACTCAATTAACACACTTGTGGACTCAACCATGATGCAGCGTCTGATGGTCGATGTCTCAGCTTGCATTGCAGCACAAGCAGCAGCCACCCAATGTCTGAGTGTTGCAGTCGAAGCTCAGACTGCTGTCATCATGGCTGCGGTTACCAGTGTTGAAAGGGGCTTGCAGGGTGTCACAGCAATCCAGCAATCTGTCCTCCAACAGATTACTCGGATTGCTGAGGCGTCGCCCCGGGGGAGTGGCAGTGGCTCCATGGACCACAAACCTGCTGTCCTCTCTCAGGAAGACAGCATTCATCCTCCCACCACTGCCACTCTGCCAGTGCCCTTGCTGTTGCCTGTCAGCCAGCCTACCCAGACTGCTGCCGCCCATGCCGAGATGGTGCAGTCCGACGCCGGGCCTTCTAGGCCCAGAGCTGCTCGAGGTCATCCTCCAAGGCCATCTGCAGTCTCCCCCACTGAAAGTCAGCAGCCTTCCATCAGCCATGCTGCAGCCACTGGGGTAGCACTGCGTAGGAGCATTAGGACAGGCAAAGGCACAGGGAAGACACAAGGGTGATTAGTTTACATTTAAATGCAATGTGGCATGATTTTGTTTATAAATTTGGTTTGAAATGTTTATTTTGTGGTGGATTTTATTTTTGCATTGTGGCCAAGCGGTGATGGTCAGTGACAGAGGGAAGGTAAGGTGTGGGACTGTTGGTGGATGGGGAATTGAGGTTGTGGTTATTGGTATCGCACTCGGATTTCTTCACAGACAGCCCAGGCAGAAAGGGGCTGTCTAGGTCGCCCCTCCCTTCCTCTTCCTCCTCCTGCTCCTCAGCTGCTCACCATACTGCAGGTGGCAAAGACTGTGCCCTCGTGATGGCAAGGTTGTGCAGCATGCAGCAGACCACCACAAATCTTGACACCCCCTCTGCCGAGGACTGCAGGGCTCCTCCAGAGCTGACCAGGCAGCGGAAGCATTATTTCAGCACGCCAATAATGTGCTCTATCACATTTCTTGTAGCAGCATGGCTTTCATTGTACGCTCGCTGCGCACGTGTGTGTGGGTTGTGCACTGGAGTCATGAGCCATGTCGTCAGTGGATAGCCCTTGTCGCCCAGTAGCCACCCTTTGGTTTCGCGTGGTGACTCAAATGCAGCTGGCATAGTGGACTCCTGCAAAATGAAGGCATCATAACTGCAGCCAGGATACCGGACACTAATCGGCATGATTTGCTGCCTATGTTTGCACATCAGTTGGACGTTGAGGGAGTGGAATCCCTTTCGGTGTCGGTACGTGGCAGAGTTGACATGCAGCGCCCGCAAAGCGATGTGCGTGAAGTCAATGGCACCCTGCACCGTGGGGAAGCCTGCAACTCTAGCAAACCCTCATGCTCGCTTCACCTGCTTGTCTCTGGCAAGGTAGAATAAAATGTAGTCAGCTCTCTTTGAATAGAGAGCATCAGTGACCTCCCTTACGCAACAGTAGACGGCAAACTGCGCGATGTTGCAAATATCTCCATCTCTAGCCTAGAAGGAGCCCGACGCATAAATGTTCAGCGCCACAGTCGCCTTCACAGTTACTGCAATGCAGTCCTCACCCTGCTCTGAGGTTGCAGTTGTGGCTCCTGATAGTGGAAACAGTTTCTCCCTATCTACTCTATTAAAACCCTTCATAATTTTGAACACCTCTATTAAATCGCCCCTTAACCTTCTCTGCTCTAAGGAGAACAATCATAGCTTCTCTCGTTTCTCCACTTAACTGAAGTCCCTCATTCCAATGAGTAGGAATAATTTTTAGAACCACATTTTAGCATGGGAAACCGGTCAAAAAATTCGATTAGGCTCGAAAACGGGCGTGGGAATTGCGATGAGCAATCGGCCCGCGCCTGTTGAAAGTAGTGCAGGCAGCACGCGACCTTCGTCCTGCCTGCTAATTAACATTCTTGATACGTGCAGCCCAGCGCTGAGAGTGCTGCTGAGTGGCTGAGCGCTCAGCAGGGGACAAGGCTGGCTCTATTTAAAGCTAGCCTCCACTTTTAAATGCAGTCTGCACCTCTTAAAGGGGAGGTGCATTCTGCATTCAGCATCCCATTAAACTGGTTGTCAAGACAACTGTCAGTCAGTTATGGCCCAACAGGGCAGAGAAAGGGCACCTAGGTTCTCTGACACAGCACTGGAGACTTTAGTGCAGGGGCGTTGAACGGAGGAGACAGTTCCTCGACCCATAGGGGACCAGGAGGCCCTCCAGACTTACAGTCAGAAGGCAGTGGGAGCAGATAGCTGGAGCGGTCACTGCCAGTAGCCTTGCCCCGAGGAACTAGATCCAGTGCCAAAGGAAGTGGTCAAGGTCAGTGAATGTATCTTCAAATGCAGTCTCCCACCAACTGCACCACTAGCCTCACACACTCTTCAATGCACCACACCCCCATCACTCACCTACCAACAATCTCTATCAATCACGACTCATACCTCATAGTCATAGCTTCTCACCTCACCCTCACACACTTACCACGGCTGCAAGCCTCACACCCACATCTCACATCTTGCACACACTGCCAGCTATTCAACCATGACAGACACATCACCCAAACACATTGCACCGTACTCACTGACACACTTCCCTTTCTCTTGTAGGGCAAGGTGGCTCAGAACCACAGATAGCAGCAGCTAACCGGCAGGGGACAGGCACAGCTGCATATCCTGACCCAGCTGGCGGAGACTGTGCTTGACATTATTGGAGGAGCCGTCACTGAGGCCATGGAAAACGGCGAGGCTGAAACCATTGAAGATGATGGTATGCTCCTATCTAATCCTTCTCCTAACATCCCACTTCCCCCTCATTCCATAATCTCTTCTCACTTACAAGCTGCTGATTGTGTAAGCATGCACATCTTGCTTCCAAACCCCCCACCCACCTCACCCCCCCCCCCCCACCCCACCCTCACCACAACCCTACCCTGGTGCCTTTCTCCTTTCAGATACCCAAGAACTCCAACCAGTCCAGCCTGTGCACAAAAAACTAAAGCAGGAGAGCGATAGAGGAGAAGAGACACCGTCACTTGATCTGACACTCCCAGGCACCAGCTCAGAAAAAGACACGGCATGAACTTTAGAGGGTGGTATAGAGGCGGGATCTGCATGTGGTGAGTCACCGGGCATGAGTGAGCTGCAGCCAGCACAGGGGGAAAAGGTAGCGCAGGTGCCAGCTCCCCAGAGGGCAAGGTCGCACACAAGTTCTGCTGCAGAGGACTCAGGTGAGGACTTCGATGGCCTTCAGAAGAAGGGTGATGAGCATGCACACTGAAATGCTTGGTGCATTGGCAGGCCTGCCAGGGCGCCTGTTGTCACTGCCATGGAGCATGGAGGAGTCCAGCACCAATCTTGCACAGGGCTTTGCGCAGAGCTTGGAGTCCATGATTTCCAGGATGGAAGTGATGGGCAACTCCATTAGATCACTTGTGGCCCCAACCATGATGCAGTGTCTGATAGGTGATGGCACAGCTTCCCTTGCAGCACAAGAGTCTGAGTGCTTCAGTGAAAGCTCAGACTGCTCTCGTGCAGGCTCACCTTGCTGCCACACAAGCTCAGACTGCTGCCATCGTGGCTACTTTTACCAGTGTGGAAAGGGGCTTGCAGGGTTTCACAGCAGTCCAGCAATCTGTCCTCCAACAAATTACAAGGACTGCTGAGACACCGCCCCGGGGGAGTGGCAGTGGTTCCGTGTAGCACGAACATGCAGTCCTCTCTCAGGATGACAGCATTCGTACAGTCTACAGCCGGGCCTTCTTGGCCCAGAGCTGCTCAAGGTCGTCCTGCAAGGCCATCTGCAGTCTCCCCCACTGAAAGTCACCAGCCTTCCACCAGCCATGTTGCAGCCACTTGGGTAGCGCTGCGTAGGAGCAATTGGACAGGCAAAGGCACATGGAAGACAGGCACTAAGGGAATGCACAAGGGTGATTAGTTGACTTAGTTATGTAGTATTGGATTGAATGATTTATAAATGTGGTTTGGAACGTTTGTTTTGTGGTGAGCGTTCATTTCAGCATTGTAGCCAAGAGGACGCTGTGATGTTCCGTGACAGAGGTAAGGTGGGGAAATTTTGAGCAATGGGGATCTGGGGTTTCATTCAGGGGGACCGGAGTCTGATGATGCACTCACTGACAACCCGTCCGGAACGTGGATGTGCAGGCTGCCTCCTCCTTTCCTCTTCCTCCTCTTCCTCTTCCTCTTCCTCCTCCTCCTCCTGAGGTGGTCGCGGAACCTGTCGTGGCAAGTGCTGTGCCCTCATGATGACCAAGTTGTGGAGGATGCAGCAGACCACCATGAGTTGGGACACCTGCTCTGGCAAGTACTGGAGGGCTCCTCCCGAGCGGTCAAGGTTGCAAAAGCATTGCTTGAGCACCCCAATGGTCCGCTCAATGACATTTCTCATGGCAGCATGGCTCTCATTATATGAGTGCTGGCCACGAGTGGTGGGGTTGTGGAAGGAGGTCATCAGCCAGGTCTAAAGCGGATAGCCCTTGTCGCCTAGCAGCCACCCTTGAGTTTGACTTGGTGGCTGGAAGATTGCTGGCACAGTGGACTGGCGCAGGATGAAGCCATCATGACTGCTGCCAGCATAGTGGGCATTCACCAGGATGATGTGCTGGACGTGGTCGCACACCAACTGCACATTAAGTGAGTGGTACCCTTTGTGGTTACGGAACATCTCACCTTTGAGATGTGGCACCCGCAAAACCAGGTGTGTGCAGTCGTTGGCAGCCTGCACCATGGGGAAGCCCGCTATCCTAGCAAAGCCACGTGCGTGCTCCTCCTGCTTCTCTCTGTTTAGCGAGAAGACAATGAAATCCTCTCTTCTAGCGTACAGATCCTCTGTGACCTCTCAGATGCAGCAATGGATGGCGAACTGCGGGATGTTTGCTATGTTGCCTGTTCCAGCCTGGAAGGATCCACTGGAGAAAAAATTCAGGGCTACGGTCACCTTGAGAGCCGCTGGCCGTGCCGTCGTCACCCTGCTCTGAGGCTGCAGGTCTGGTTCCAAGAGGTGGCACAGTTCTATGACCACCTCCTTGGTGAAGCGGAGCTGCCGAACACACTGCTCCTGGCTTAGGTGCAGGTAGGAGAAGTGCTCCTTGAAGACTCTAGGTGGGTAAGGCCTCCTGCTGAGAGCCCTCCTCCTCCCCTTGCGAGCAGCTTGTCTTTGCTGCCTCTGATCCATCTCCCTGTCATGCTGCAACGCAAGGAGGACTGCAACTGGAGCCCACATGACTGGGAGCAAGTGGTGTAGTCAGAGGCCTTCTAATAGCAGCCATGCCTTCCCAACGTCCAGCACCACTCCCTGCACACGTTAACCACTATTGAAATCTCTTCCAGCAACCCAGCACTCCTACAAACTCTGCAAGAACCAGTACAAAAGCAATAATCAACTTAGCTGCAAGTTGGATGTATACCCTGACATGAATCTGTCATTCATGACTTATGAAATAATACTGAGTGTCCTGCGGGTGGCGCTGTCCAGGGAGAGTATAAATACTCGGGCACGGGCCCAGCTTGTGCAGGACATTCTTAACCGGAACTAGTAAAGGACACAACTAGACCTCCATGTTGTAAAACAGTTGACTAAAGCTTTGTTTAAAGCTTAGACCAAGTGCCTAGTAGTTTTCTTACGTCATACCCTTTAAGTGGGGCTGGGCGGAAGCGAGGCGAATTGCATTTTTTTTTAAACGGTCAAAGCTACTGGCGCTAATGAGCCGAATTTCACGGCCCAAATCTCTGAGACGCATGGGACAGTAAAAAGTTCTGTTAAGGTTTCTGCTGGTCTTGCCCACCTTGTTTATTCATATCTACATGGCTGTTAAACTTTAGACGGAGAAAAACATGCCCTCGATAATTCGAAACACTTTCTTTGCTTAACTCCTGAAAGCTTTGAAAAGTGCACCAACTAGCCCGGCAATTCCACTGATAGAAATAAAAAGGGTTTAAACAGAGCATTAAACAAATCATCTATCAGCTCCTAATATGTCACCACTGTTAATCACTTCAGCATTAAACATGGAATCCTTGTCATCGCGTAACAGTCACACTATAATGAACCCTGCAGATTTACACGTCAACAAAGCCTCACATGTCGAATAATCACAAAATGAGCAAATATCAACAATTCTGTTAAAATTTCTTTCAGCATATTTAATAGGGAAAATGGCCCATAATCCTGAAATATCAAAGTTCCCAAACCAACAAGAATTAAAAAAAAAAATAACATTCTAGTGATGTCCTGATTTTTTAAGCTGAACCCGAGGACTCTTTTCTTTCCTCCACACCCAACATGTGTCTTATTGTGACACATGTACCATGTGGACAACATTACCACACTTGGCTGGTCCAAGTGTATTGATGTGGGCCTGCAGCTTTCAATCGTTCAAATACATCTGTGCAGCAAGTACCAAGAGCAATTTCATGATGTAACTGAATGCCACGATCCAAAAAGAATAATACCATCCTGAAAGAGCATTTTATTTTTAGCTAACACATTCAAAAGAGCTCTAGGCTCATACATACTGCAGCTATGGGTCTAATGTCAGTAGCTACAGTTCAACCAGTTTTGACAAAGTACTGGATTTACACTCCATGTGGTGTCAAACCAAAGCTGTACCCTCCCCAGAATCTTAATCCACTTCGCTCCAGAGTCAGATTGGGCCCTGATCTGATTTACTCAAACAGTTCAGAGTCAGTCTGAAGCTGCAGTCACTTTGCACACTAACCCTATGATGTAAATGCAGCCGTAGACCATGAGGATTTGAACACAGTCAGACTAATCCTGTTTATTGCAATACTGAGGTCTTAATTTTCTTAACTTTATAAAGCCATGATTGGGGTTTTTGGAGTGTTACATTTAGAACTGGTTCATACAAACCACATGGAGATTTTTTTAAATGTTAATCTTTGTGACACGAAATAGGGATCAGGTCTATGCTTGTTTGTACCATGTTGAGTAATTATAGAATACATTTTGTCTGGATGGATGAAGTCATTCAATTTTTGTAATTAATTCTGACCTATTCATATTAACTCAGTAAAAGCAAGTTTTTAGCTCCATTGAAAGCACTCACACAGTGGGACAAAGAAGTATTGTCTGCAACTGATGCTTGCGGCCTAAAAACAAGCTTGAGGACAACTTGAGAGTGAAGAGAGAATCAGTTAAATTTGAGCCTGAAATTTCCTGCGTTTTTGTGCACAGAGACACACACAATCTGGGCGCAAATCAAATACGTGGCCTAAAAGATCGAGGAATTCTGGGCGTTAGTGAGTTACGTGCAGAAGTACAATACGCACAAATCTCCTCGATCTTTTATGATCGTCTATTGATCCTTCTGCCCAAACACATCTCAGCCCATAATAATGGCGGCACCCCAAAGTTACAGAGCCTTATACCTGGGTTTCCTCCAATTGCACTTGCTCAGAGGCTCTCTTCAAATTACATTTTCAGGTGCAGCAGGAAACAAAGTAATTTTTTTGGTATTTAATTGCAATTTTTTGAGCGTTTTAAAAAATTGATCCTCACTGAGAGCTGCACTGTGTTATGTAGGGTACAGTAGCATAGTGGTTATGTTACTGGACTAGTAATCCAGAGGCCTGGACTAATAATCCGGTGACATGAGTTCAAATCCCACCACAGCAGCTGAGGAATTAAAATTCAGTTAATTAATTAAATAACCCTGGAATTAAAAAGCTAGTATCAGTAATGGTGACTGTGAAACTAAGAGATTGCTGTAAAAACCCACCACATTCACTAATGTCCTTTAGGGAAGGAAATCTGCCGTCCTTACCTGGTCTGGCCTATATGTGACTCCAAATCCACAGCAATGTGGTTGACACTTAACTGCCCTCTGAAATGGCCCAGCAAGCCACTCAGTTGTAACAAACCACTACGAAAAACAATAATAAGAATAAAATCGGACGGACCACCCCACATCGACCTAGGCACCAGATTCGGACACAATAAAGGCACACTCAGCCCAGTCGACCCTGCAAAGTCCTCCTCACTAACATCTGGGGACTTGTGTCAAAATTGGGAGAGCTGTCCCACAGACTAGTCAAGCAATAGCCTGACATAGTTGTATTATCACATGGTTTAGTATGAACATGCTCAGATAGCTCTGGCCTAGTAAAGCAAGTTCATGAACTAGCAACTGATGTCTCTGTCATTTGTTCTACCCACATATATTATGTTTTGGAGATGAGAATGGGATTTCAAAGCCATTTTTAGGGATCATGGAAGGACAGAGTGTTCAACCTTCGAGTGGAAAAGTTTAAGGTGAATTTGTGACACCTAAACTGAATTTTTGCGATGTTTTACTGTTAATGTTCATGCAGAATCGTCTGTGCTTCGCCTTCATGTGTATGTATACACAGCAACAGCGGCGTTGATTCTCACATATACACAGGTAACGTGCTGAGTCACTGTTCAACGGGATCGGGACAATCATGGCCGCACCTATGGGATTCATCAGAAGCCTCGGCATGTATGACCGAGCTCGCGAACTATTCAGTTCTTACATTGAGCGGATGGAGATGTTTTTTAGGGCCAATAACATTATTGAGACTGAAAAGTGCAGATGAGAATGTTCAAGCTCAAAATAAAGTAATTCGTGAACGAAAAAAAGCGATTTTTCTAACGGAGATCGGGCCAGGTGTCTACGGAACATTGACAAACCTACTCGTGCCAGGGAAAGCGAAGGATGCATCATTTGAAGACATTGTCGAGAAACTCGAGCTCCATTTCGACCCAAAGCCATTAGAAATAGCCGAGAGCTATAAGTTTGGTACCAGAAACCAAAAACAAAGTGAAACCATCAGTGAGTACATTATAGCTCATAAGAATCTGTCTTTGTATTGTAACGTCGGCACATTTTTTGGATCGTGCGTTGTGAGATAAGTTTGTGTGTGGACTGGTGGATGAGCGCACACAGTCCAAGTTACTGAACACTCCGAACCTAACGTTTGACATAGCATGCAAAATTGTTCTACCTATGGAGATGGCATCTAAGAATGCTAGGGGGCTCCGTCCAACTCAAGTGATTAGTGCAGCTGAGGTCGACAGTCACAAAGCCACCGCCAAACCTAAAGCTGTGAGACCAAGTCGAAAGCATGTCGGTGAGAGCAGTTCAGTGAATTGTTATCGCTGCAATGGAAATCACTCAACACAGTCCTGCCTATGCAGAAATGCTAAGTGTTTTCACTGCCAGAAGCAAGGCCATATTTCAACAGCTTGCAGAGCTAGATCGAAAGCAGGAAGTAAGAACCATTCTAGTGGCAATGCAAAGCAGCGACGACAAAAGGGAGGAGTTCACAATATTGAAGTGAACACACCTGGTGTTGAAGAACTAGGCATCTACAGTATCTATGCCACTAGTGGCAACACTAGCAGTTGTGAGAAAGACTTCCGTACAAAACTTTTGATCAACGAGCAATATATTGATATGTGTATCGACACAGCGGTGGACTGCTCTATCATGAGTAAGGACACATATGAGAGTAAGTTTAATCAAATACCACTGACAATGAGTACTGTAGAGTTAAAAACCGACTCCGGAGAAATCCTAGAGACATGTGGGCGAATGGAATGTACAGTTCAGCACAATGGCCAGTCAGTAAAGCTGCCTATTATTGTAGCGAGCTACAACAACAGGCCAACCCTCATGGGCAAAGACTGGTTGAGAAAGTTGAAACTAGACTGGAAAAACATCTTCAGTGTACTTCAAAGAAGCGACTCGACACGATACTGTGCTGAACAAGTATGAAAGCATGTTCGCAGACAGTTATGAGGGCATCACTGGGTGTGACATGCATATCCGCATCAAGTCCAACGCAAAGCCTGTCTATTATAAGGCAAGGTTCAACCCCTATGTGTTGAAAAGTCAGGTGGAGGAAGAGCTGGCGAAGGTCAGAGAAAAAGGAGTGCTAGTAAAAACTGACAAAAGCGAATGGGCTACCCCGATTCTGGTAGTGCCCAAAGCAGACAAAACTGTACGCTTGTGTGGTGACTACAAAGTTATTGGCCCGAAAATTAGACCTAATACGCGAGAGTACGCACTGTGTACTCTCGCGTTTTAAGTCTCCAATTGCCGGTTTCCAGCATGCACTGCGCATGCGCGGGAAACCAGCACTTCGTGAATTCAAAAGGGGGCGGTTCCTAGGTGAACCACGTGCGCGCTACAGGCTGCGCGCACGCAGTGCACTTAGTGCTTTGAACGCGCAGGTAAGCATGGAAGATTTTACACATAAAGAAAGGAGGCGTAAGACCCTCTTTTAACAAGGTAAGTAGTTAATTAAGTATTATTTTAAATTTTTTTCAACAGGTTTATCTTTTTTAGAGACTTTAAAGAAAGGTAAGTTTATTTTTATAACTTTTAAAAAGATTTTAAATATTTTCAAAAATTTAATTTTTTGTTTAAAGTGGTTAATTTATTTAACTATACTTATTTTATTAATGTGATGACTTTTTTAAAAATTTAATTGAGGTTTAGCTGTTCTTTTGGGGGGGTATGTTATTCATAGCTTTGACAGGTCTTCCTGTCAAAACTATGAATGAAAGATGGTGTGCTGCCATTGGCTCTAACTGAATCACGTGATCCCAGAGCTCGCACGAACTAACTCCGTCTCTGGGTCACGCAAGCACTGCACAGCTGCAGCCTTGAAACTAAAGTTCGTGTGGGCCCGGAGGAAAAAGGAAGGCGCGGAGTGAGATATCGCGGGGAAACCTTACCCCCCGCGTCAACACTCAGTCTTTAATTTCTGGGCCATTATCAACCAAGTAGTTGACGATGAACAGTACCCATTACCTACAGCACAAGATTTGTCTGGGTTAAAGGTTTTCTCCAAGCTTGACCTGTCGCACGCTTACGCTCAGCTGAATGTTGACTAAGAGAGAGTTAACAGTATCTCACCATCAACACACACAAGGGACTGCACTCATACACCAAGCTGCAGTATGGTGTAAAGTCCTCCCCCAAAATCTTCCAGACTATGATGTATAAGATTTCGCAAGGAGTTCCAAATTGCTTATGCAATCAAGACGATGTGCTGATCGCAACAAGCAGCGAGGAAGAAAATCTAGAAGTGTTAGATACGGGGGAAAAGATGGCACTAACGGGGCACTAGAGCATTATTGCCGGGGCGAAGTGAATCCAACGTCACACGCCAAATCCCGCCCCCTCCCCCACAGCGCCGTCGCTAACAGTTATCACCGGGAGCCTCAACACTAGGTGGATCGTGACGTCAGTGAGTGTGCAACACTCACTGAGCGCCCAATCTGCGAAATTGATTGTTGCCACCTACCTTAGCACCTGGAGGAAACAGCGACAGGAAGAGCTGGCATGAAGCAACAGGAAGCCAGCTCCAGGGACGTTATTTAAAGTGATCATCAGTAATGAATCGCAGCTGTAGGTTAGTGGAGTTTCAGTGCTTTCTTGTCAATTTCACATACTGCAACAGTCTCATTCTGTAATTTCAACGTTATTTATAATCAGGAGTATTGTGACAACTAAAAATTAGTTACATTTATTCTTTAAAAAAATCAAACTGCTACACTTGGTTACATTAATGGGGGCTGTACTGGCAGTCGACCTCGCCCTCCAGGATCTACGGCAGAGGGAGCGGAGGCAGCTTGAAAGACTGGAACATGTGGCCTGAGGGATGAAAAGGGCCATCACGGCTCTCAACAGGAGGCCTTACCCTCCAAGGGTATTCCGAGGGCACTTCTCCTACCTCCAATTAAGCGAGGAGCAGTGTATTAGAAGGCTCCGCTTCACCAAGAAGGTGGTCACAGAACTCTGCCACCTCCTGCAATCAGATCTCCAGCCTCAGACCAGGGCAACCACAGCTCTCTCAGTGGCAGTCAAGGTCATCATTGCCCTCAATTTCTTCGCCAGCGGATCCTTCCAGTCTGCAATAGGAGACATAGCTAACATCTAGCAATTTGCCGTCCATCACTCCATCTGAGAGGTCACAGAGGCTCTTTACATTAGGAGAAGGGACTATATTTCCTTCCCCATCACCAGAGAGAAGCAGGACGAGCGTGCATGTGTCTTTGCCAGGATAACGGGATTCCCCATGGTGCAGGGCACCATTGACTGCACCCGTGTGGCTTTGCGGGCACCGCATAACAATCCTGAGATCTTCCGTTACAGCAAAGGCTACCACTCACTTAATGTGCAGTTGGTGTGCGACCACACACAGCTAATCCTCAATGTCAATGCACGCTATCCTGGCAGCAGCCACGATGCCTTCATCCTGCCTCAGCACTTTTCCAGCCATCACACCAAGCTCGCAGCTGGCTGCTCAGAGACAAGGTCTATCCACTCTCCACCTGGCTCATGACTCCCCTCCGCAACCCCATCACTCCTGCCAGGCTCTCATATAATGAGAGCCATGCTGCCACCAGGAACATCATCGAGCAGACCATCGGCCTGCTGAAGCAACAGTTCCGCTGCCTTGACCACTCGGGAGGAGCCCTCCAGTACTTGGCTGAGCGGGTGTCCCATTTCGTGGTGGTCTGCTGCATGCCAAGAACATAAGAACATAAGAAATAGGAGCAGGAGTAGGCCATTTGGCCCCTCGAGCCTGCTCCGCCATTCAATAAGATCATGGCTGATCTGATCTTGGCCTCAACTCCACTTTCCTGCCTGCTCCCCATAACCCTTGATTCCCCTGTTTTTCAAAAATCTGTCTATCTCTGCCTTGAATATATTCAATGACTCCGCCTCCACAGCTCTCTGGGGTAGAGAATTCCAAAGATTCACGACCCTCTGAGAGAAGAAATTCCTCCTCATCTCCGTTTTAAATGGGCGACCCCTTATTCTGAAACTATGCCCCCTAGTTCTAGATTCCCCCACGAGGGGAAACATCCTCCCTGCATCTACCCTGTCAAGCCCCCTCAGAATCTTATATGTTTCAATAAGATCACCTCTCATTCTTCTAAACTCCAATGAGTATAGGCCCAACCTGCTCAACCTTTCCTCATAAGACAACCCCTTCAACTCAGGAATCAACTGAGTGAACCTTCTCTGAACTGCCTCCAATGCAAGTATATCCTTCCTTAAATAAGGAGACCAAAACGCCAGGTGTGGTCTCACCAACGCCGTGTACAGTTGTAGCAAGACTTCCCTACTTTTATATTCCATGCCCCTTGCAATAAAGGCCAATATTCCATTTGCCTTCCTAATTACTTGCTGTACCTGCATGCTAACTTTTTGCATTTCATGTACGAGGACACCCAGATCTCTCTGTACTGCAGCATTCTGTAGTCTCTCTCCATTTAAATCATGGCCCAGAAATTAAACATCGATGGTTGCCGCGGGGGTAAGGATTCCCCGCGATATCGCACTCCGCGCCTACCTTTTTGTTTCGGGCCCACACGAACTTCAGTTTGAGGGCCTCTCCCTGTTGCCAGCGTGCAGTGCTTGCGTGTCCCTGAGGCGCAATTAGTTTGTGCGAGCTCTGGGATCACGTGGGACAGTTAGAGCCAATGGCAGCACACCATCTTTCATTCATAGTTTTGACAGCAAGGGCTGTCAAAGCTATGAATACTACAAGCTCCCAAAAGAACAGCTAAACCTCAATTAAATTTTTTAAAAAGCCATCATATTAATAAAATAACTATAGTTAAATAAATTAACCACTTTAAACAAAAAATTAAATTTTTGAAAAAATTTAAATTCTTTTTAAAAGTTATAAAAATAAACTTACCTTTCTTTAAAGTCTCTAAAAAAGATAAACCTGTTGAAAAAAATTTAAAATAACACTTAATTAACTACTTACCTTGTTAAAAGGGGATCCTACGCCTGCTTTCTTTATGTGTAAAATCTTCACCACTTACCTGCGCATTCAAACCTGAAAAAAAAACTAAGTGCACTGCGTGCGCGCAGCCTGTAGCGCGCACGCGGTTCACTTAGGAACCGCCCCCTTTGCAATACACGAAGTGCCGGTTTCCCGCACATGCGCAGTGCATGCAGGAAACCGGCACTTCAGGACCTAATACGCGAGAGTACACAGTGCATACTCTCGCGTATTAGGTCTAATTTTCGGGACCATATTTTGCTTTTTTATTCTCCCTACCAAAGTGGATAACCTCACATTTTCCCACATTATACTCCATCTGCCAAATTTTTGCCCACTCACTTAACCTATCTATATCCCTTTGCAGAAACTTTGTGTACTCCTCACAATTTGCTTTCCCACCTATCTTTGTATCATCAGCAAATTTGGCAACAGTACACTCGGTCCCTTCATCCAAGTCATTAACATAGATTGTAAATAGTTGAGGGCCCTGCACTGATCCCTGTGGCACCCCACTAGTTACAGTTTGCCAACCTGAAAATGACCCATTTACTCCGACTCTCTGTTTTCTGTCAGTTAGCCAATCCTCTATCCAGTCTAATATATTACCGTGAGCTCTTATCTTGTGCAGTAACCTTTTATGCGGCACCTTATCGAATGCCTTCTGGAAATCCAAATACACTGCATCTATTGGTTCCCTTTTAGCCACCCTGCTCGTTACATCCTCAAAGAACTCTAGTAAATTTGTCAAACACGATTTCCCTTTCATAAAACCATGTTGACTCTGCTTGTATTATGATTTTCTAAATGTCCTGCTATTACTTCCTTAATAATGGATTCCAGTATTTTCCCAACAACAGATATTAGGCTAACTGGCCTATAGTTTCCTGCTTTCTGTCTCCCTCCTTTCTTGAATAGGGGAGTTACATTTGCGGTTTTCCAATTCGCTGGGACCTCTCCAGAATCCAGGGAATTTTGGCAGATTACAACCAACGCATCCACTATCTCTGCAGCCACTTCATTTAAAACCCTAGGATGCAGGCCACCAAGTCCAGGGGACTTGTCAGCCTTTAGTCCCATTAGTTTGTCCAGTACTTTTTCTCTAGTGATAGTGATTGTTTTAAGTTCCTCCCTCCCTATAGCCCCTAGATTATCAATTATTATTGGAATGCTTTTAGTGTCTTCTACCTTGAAGACTGATACAAAATATTTGTTCAAAGTCTCTGCCATTTCCCTGTTTCCCATTATTAATACCCCAGTCTCATCCTCTAAGGGACCAACGTTTACTTTAGCTACTCTCTTCCTTTTTATATACCTGTAGAAGCTCTTACTGTCTGTTTTTATATTTTTAACTAGTTTACTCTCATAATCTATCTTCTCCCTCTATTATTTTTTTAGTCATCCTTTGCTGGTTTCTAAAAATTTCCCAATCCTCTGGCCTACCACTAATCTTTGCATCATTGTATGCCTTTTCCTTCAATTTGCTACCATCCTTAACTTCCTTAGTTAGCCACAGATGGTTCATCCTTCTCGTACAGTCTTTCTTTCTCACTGGAATAAATTTTTGCTGAGAGTTATGAAATATCTCCTTAAATGTCTGCGACTGCTTATCTACCGTCTTACCCTTTAATCTATTTTCCCAGTCCACTTTAGCCAACTCTGTCTTCATACCTTTGTAATTGCCTTTATTTAAGTTTAGGACACTAGTTTCAGACACAAGTTTCTCACCCTCAAACTGAATTTGAAATTCAACATGCTATGATCACTCTTCCCTAGAGGATCCTTTACAATGAGATCATTAATTAATCCTGTCTCATTACCAGAGCTAAAATAGCCTGCTCCCTGATTGGTTCCACAACATATTGTTCTAAGAAACCATCCCAAATATATTCTGTGAACTCGTCCTCAAGGCTACCCTTGCCAATTTGATTTGTTCAATCTATATGAAAATTAAAATCGCCCATGATTATTGCAGTACCTTTCTTACAAGCCCCCATTATTTCTTGATTTATACTTTGTCCTACAGTGTAGCTACTGTTAGGGGGTCTATAGACTACTCCCACCAGTGACTTCTTTCCCATACTATTTCTTATCTCCACCCAAACTGATTCTACATCTTGATCTTCTGAACCAATATCATTTCTCACCACTGCACTGATCTCATCCTTTATTAACAGAGCTACCCCACCTCCTTTTCCTTTCTGTCTATCCTTCCAAAATGTCAAATACCCCTGAATATTCAGTTCCCAACCTTGGTCACCTTGCAACCACATCTCTGTAATGGTAATCAGATCATACCCATTTATTTCTATTTGTGCCATCAACTCATCTATCTTGTTACGAATGCTGCGTGCATTCAGATAAAGAGCCTTCAATTTTTACCATTTTTCTCTACTCTGACTCTATTTGCTGGTGCACTCTTAAGTTTGTATGCTCTGTCTCTTCCTGTCACACTCTTGTTCTCATTACCCCTATCTCTACCCTGCACTATTACCTTTTCTTTTCTCTTTGACTTTCTAAATTCTCCTTCACCTGAACCCTCCCCAACCCCCCCCCCCCCCACTATTTAGTTTAAAGCCCTATCTACCGCCCTAGTTATTCCACAACTTGCCATCATGAGGGCCCAGCCCTTGCCACCAGGGATTGTGGGACCAACTCAGGAGGAGGAAGAGGGAGAGGAGGAGGAGGAGGAAGAGGAAGATGAGAAGCACGACGAGTAAGACGAGGAGGAGGAGGAACAGGAGCGAGGGAGGAGGCAGCCACTCAATCAGCCTTCCGGAAGGGCGGTCCATGACCATCTCATCAGACCGTCTCAGTTCGAATGAATTAAACCCCAGATCTTGCTCACCACATCCCCATCATTCCATCCCTGTCACAGACCATAACACAGCGCAAAGCTGAATTGAGACACACCACAAAAGAATCCAAACTGAATTAATAAATTTATCAGAAATCAGTGAACACATATTTACAACAAAAATATTAACTTTTCACCCTTGTGCAATCCCTTAGTGCCTCTCGTTACTGTGCCTTTGCCTACTCTAGTGCTCCTACGAAGTGTTGGCCCAGTGGCTGCAGCAAGGCTGGTGGAAAGCTGCTGAGTGTCCGTGCGGTAGACTTCAGATAGCCTTGCAGGATGCCCTTGACCAGCTGTGGGCCTGGAAGGCCCGGCTATAGACTGCACCACCTCATCATGGGCGGCAGCAGACTGGGCTGGCTGGATGACAGGCAGCAACAAGGGCAATGGCGGAGTGGTAGTGGTGGGAGCAGGAATGTTGTCATCCTAAGAGAGGACAGCAGTTTCCTGCTCCACTGACCCACTGCCACTCCCCTGGGGGCAGCCCCTCAGCATCCCTAGCAATCTGTTGCAGCACATTGGGAATGGTAGCGTAGTGGTAATGTCACTAGAGCTAGTGAATCCAGAGGTCTGGACTAATGATCCAGAGACGTGAGTTCAAATCCCACCACGGCAGCTGGGGAATTTAAATTCAGTTAATTAAATAAATCTGGAATAAAAAAAGCTAGTATCAGTAATGGTAACCATGAAACTATCGGATTGTCGTAAAAACCCAGCTGGTTCACTAATGTCCTTTAGGGAAGGAAATCTGTCGTCCTTACCTGGTCTGGCCTATATGTGACTCCAGACTCTTAACCCTCTGAAATGGCCTAATCAAGCCACTCAGTTGTACCTAAGAATGAAACCGGACGGACCACCTGGCATCGACCTCAGCACCGGCTATGGACATGGCAACGGCAGACCCAGCCCACTCAACACTGCAAAGTCCTCCTCACCAACATCTGGGGACTTGTGCCAAAATTGGGAGAGCTGTCCCACAGAGTAATCAAGCAACAGCCTGACATAGTCATACTCACAGAATCATACCTTTCAGCCAATGTCACGAACTCCTCCATCACCATGCCTGGGTATGTCCTGTCCCACCGGCTAGGACAGACCCACCAGGGGAGGCGGCATAGTGGTATACAGTCGGGAAGGAGTTGCCCTGGGAGTGCTCAACATTGACTCCGGAGCATGGGCAAGGAAACCTCCTGCTGATTACCACCTACCGCCCTCCCTCAGCTGATGAATCAGTACTCCTCCATGTTGAACACCACTTGGAAGAAGCACTGAGAGTAGCAAGGGCACAGAATGTACTCTGGGTGGGGGCCTTCAATGTCCATCACCAAGAGTGGCTCGGTACCACCACTACTGACCAAGCTGGCCGAGTCCTGAAGGGCATAACTGCCCGTCTGGGCCTGCGACAGGTGGTGAGAGAACCAACATGAGGGAAAAACCTACTTGACCTCGTCCTCACCAATCTATCTGTCCATGACAGCATTGGTAGCAGTGACCACCGCACAGTCATTGTGGAGACGAAGTCCCGTCTTCACACTGAGGACACCCTCCATCGTGCTGTGTGGCACTACCACCGTGCTAAATGGGATAGATTCAGAACAGATCTAGCAGCTCAAAACTGGGCATCCATGAGGCGTTGTGGGGCAGCAGCAGAATTGTATTCCACCACAATCTGTAACCCTATGGCCTGGCATATCCCTCACTCTACCATTACCACCAACCCTGGTTCAATAAGGAGTGTAGAAGAGCATGCCAGGAGCAGCATCAGGCATACCTAAAAATTAGGTGCCAACCTGGGGAAGCTGCAACACAGGACTACATGCATGCTAAGAAGCAACATGCTATAGACAGGGCTAAGCGATCCCACAATCAACAGATCAGATCAAAGCTCTGCAGTCCTGCCACATCCAGTCGTGAATGGTGGTGGAACATTAAACAACTAACGGGAGGAGGAGGCTCCATGAATATCCCCATCCTCAATGTGAGTGCAAAAGGCAAGGCTGAAGCGTTTGCAACCATCTTCAGCCAGAACTGCCGAGTGGATGATCCATATCGGCCTACTCCCGAGGTCCCCACCATCACAGAAGCCAGTCTTCAGCCAATTCGATTCACTCCATATGATATCAAGAAATGGCTGAGTGCACTGGATACAGCAAAGACTATGGGCCTCGACAACATCCCGGCTGTCGTGCTGAAGACTTGTGCTCCAGAACTAGCCGCGCCTCTAGCCAAGCAGTTCCAGTACAGCTACAACACTGGCATCTATCCGACAATGTGGAAAACTGCCCAGATATGTCCTGTCCACAAAAAGCAGGACAAATCCAACCCGGCCATTTACCGCCCTATCAGTCTACTCTCAATCATCAGCAAAGTGATGGAAGGTGTCATCGACAATGCTATCAAGCGGCACCTGCTCACTGATGCCCAGTTTGGGTTCTGCCAAGACCACTCAGCTCCCGACCTCATTACAGCCTTGGTCCAAACATGGACAAAAGAGCTGAATTCCAGAAGTGAGGTAAGAGTGACTGCCCTTGACATCAAGGCAGCATTTGACCGAGTGTGGTATCAAGGAGCCCTAGTAAAATTGAAGTCAATGGGAATCAGGGGGAAAACTCTCTGCTGCCTGGAGTCATACCTAGCACAAAGGAAGATGGTTGTGGTTATTGGAGGCCAATCATCCTAGCCCCAGGACATCACTGGAGGAGTTCCTCAGGGCAGTGTCCTGGGCCTAACCATCTTCAGCTGCTTCATCAATGACCTTCCCTTCATCATAAGCTAAGAAGGGGTGAATGTTCACTAATGATTGCACAGTGTTCAGTTCCATTCACAACTCCTCACATAATGAAGCAGTCCGTGCACGCAAGCAGCAAGATCTGGACAATATTCAGTCTAGGGCTGATAAGTGGTAAGTAACATTCGCGCCACACAAGTGTCAGACAATGACCATCTCCAACAAGAGAAAGTCTAACCACCTCCCCTTGACATTCAAAGGCATTACCATCATCGAATACCCAACCATCAACATCCTGGGGGTCACCATTGACCAGAAACTTAACTGGACCAGCCACATAAATACTGCAGCTACAAAGGCAGGTCAGAGGCTGGGTATTCTGCGGCAAGTGACTCACCTCCTTACTCCCCAAAGCCTTTCCACCATCCACAAGTTGGGAGTGTGATGGAATACTCTCCACTTGCCTGGATGAGTGCAGCTCCAACAACACCCCATCCACCACCTTAAAGATTCACTCCCTCCACCACTGGCGTACCGTGGCTGCAGTGTGTACCATCTACAAGATGCACTGCAGCAACTTGCCAAGGCTTCTTCAACAGCAACTCCCAAACTCACAACCTCCACCACCTAGAAGGACAAGGGCAGCAGGCGCATGGGAACACCACCACCTCCAAGTTCCCCTCCAAGTCACACACCATCCTGACTTGGAAATATATCACCGTTCCTTCATCGTCGCTGGGTTAAAATCCTGGAACTGTCTCCCTAACAGCACTGTGGGAGTATCTTCACCACACGCACTGCAGCGGTTCAAGAAGGCAGCTCACTACCACCTTCTGAAGGGCATTTAAGGATGGACAATAAATGCTGGCCTTGCCAGCAATGCCCACATCCCATGAATGAATAAAAAAAATATGCTCCTTTGAATGTATTTTTATGGCATAAGTATAAGTAACACTAAAAATTGAAAATTGTCCCCAATTGTAGATGCCTGATGTGCATGAATGATGGTTGAATGAGCTGAAACTTTAATTTTCATACTTAAAAAAGGAATATATGGTGTAAATTCAATGCTTTCATTGAGCCCTGATTGTTTACACTGATTTACGCCCGGGCGTATTCTAACAAGATTTGCTGGAAATTTGAGCAGAACTTGACAGCAGCAGAATGGGCGCAGGTTTCACGTCAGGGATGTACCCACGAAGGAAATTCCAGGCCTTCATTTATTAAAAATCTGTGCCGTGTAAAGTTGGTATTTTTGAGGTGCTAAATTGTGTACTTCTAAGGGGAGATTGTCTTCTCCAGGTGCCTAGTGAGTGTCCAACAGATGCCCATTAGAAATGCCCTTAACGGTGTCAACCTGTCAAATATACGTTCATATTGCACCTTAGGTGCACCATGGAGAGGCCACTAGATTCATTGTACCTCCCATGGGCCATTACCATGGTCTAGGGAATCTCCAGGAGCAGGCCCTTCACCTGGCTGGGCTTTTCACATGTAAAGCAGGTGCAATTATAAGCGCAGCTGCAGGCCTCTCAGCCGCGTATTGGGCCTCCAAGGTCGGGGCCTGCTGATGGAGGGAATCTGGCAGTGGGACGTTGCATCAAGTTTCAGCGGATGCCCCTTCTACAGAGGCACAGGCTAAATTCTGCTCACTTGGGCAATCGAGGCAGAACATGACCTTGTGGGTCCCTGTTCCTTTCTCCTCCACCCTGCGGTTGGTGAATTTTGATGCCCGAGGAACAGGGTAAAGGAAAACTGGCACATCCTTATCATTGGCCTTGAGTGCATTGAAGTCATCTCCTTTGTCACATCGCCATCAAATAAATCATCTCGTACCATTAATTCACAAGCACATCCTGTTTACACATATTACCTCTGCACCACATTCTTCCTTCAGTAACTATCTTCTGTCAGATGAAGGTGACTTAATCTGATGTATCAGACAGCCCTCGAAACAAACATCACATTAGAAACTATTTATGGTTCTTAGGAATTGTTCAAATTAGTCGAGCCAAAAATTCAACACAGGGATTAGCTAACAGCATGTAAATCTATGACTTTATAAAGCTGCCTCATTTTTTGATAAATTGTTGACTTAATTAATTCAAGACTTTCTTGCTACTAATCAAATCATATGAAGTGATTTATTGATTTGTTCACACAGCCCATGGATAATCCAGCCTTATTGTCAGAGCATTCAAATAATTAGTCGACTAAAAAAATGGTAATTATGCAGCAATCAAGTGAACACAAAAGAAGTAATTTTTAACACATGCATGGAATGAGGCCACTGTGTATTGACCATTAGAGGGGCTGTTCTCACTGCACTGATTGTTTGAATTGCAAAGAATCAGATTACTTCAGTACACAGGTAAAATTGCCATGGTAACAAATGTTATGACAAATGTTATACCATGTTTTTACACAGAGGAGTGCACAATAAAGCAATTGGTAATGAAATGGCGTTATCGTGCTGCTCACTTATGTCTCCCAAAGTAAATAGTTTGTATTCAGAATAGTGTGAAAGAAAATCTAGACCAAAATCTGGAAAAGACATTAATGGTCCATAATTTCCGATAGGCTTCCTGCGTGCGGATGCCTCCTATCGGAAGAAAATCTACGCACTTACCTGAGGGCTCCCGAGGTCCAGACACTTCCGCTCCTGGGCCTCTCCGCAGTTGAAATGCGCAGGGCCCACGTATCCCAGGGGCACATGCGGTTCGCAAGCATCCCAGGGATCACGTGGGCCAGGCGAGCCAATGAAAGAAGGGAATCCCCCTTATGAATGGCAATCACCCCAAAAACACAGTAAAACATTAAATAATTTTTTTTTAAATCACGTTTTTAAAAAATGTTAAAATTGCATTAAATTAAATATTTTAAACAAAAATTTAATTTTTTGAAAAAAATAATGAAAGTTTTTTACGGGGCTAAAAATAAACTAACCTTTTTTAAAAGTATTTTTAAATTATAAATATGAGTGAAAAAAATATTTTTTTAACTTTTTTTAACTCTTATGCTGGTAAAAGCAGGCCTTACGCTTTTACCAGGCATAAGATTTCTAAGGGTTTTCAGCAGGCGGAGGCTCTGCAGAAAGTGGAACTCTCCACCCACAGAGGCCCTTCTCCAGGGCAGGCGTCCTTCGTCAGGTGAAGTGAAGAGATGCATATAGGCACAGCATATATAGTCAGAGAACACTGCCAGATGATTACAGTTAATCTTTCTAACTGCCCTTTATCACACCTCGGCAGAGAGATAATCACGGCAATCAAAGGTGTGGATGGTGTCCAAACAGGTCAGTCAGGAAAACATTACATCAAAGACAATGAGGCGGGGTCACAAGGGGTCAATGTGGCAGATGCTGGGGTCTGTATGGAAAACAAAAAACTTTTTTTGCTGGAAATCACAGCAGGTCCGACCGCATCTGTGTAGCGAGAACAAGCCAACGACGACTCGAGTCTGGATGACTCTACGTCAGGTGGGGTTACATGTACCGTGACATGAACCCAAGATCCCGGTTGAGGCTGTCCTCATGGGTGCGGAACTTGGCTATCAGTTTCTGCTCGACGATTTTGCGTTGTGTGTCTCGAAGGCTGCCTTGGAGAACGCTTACCCGAAGATCGGAGGCTGAATGTCCTTGACTGCTGAAGTGTTCCCCGACTGGGAGGGAACACTCCTGCCTGGCGATTGTTGCGCGGTGTCCGTTCATACATTGTCTCAGTGTCTGCATGGTCTCGCCGATGTACCATGCTCCGTGGCATCCTTTCCTGCAACGTATGAGGTAGACAACGTTGGCCGAGTCACATGAGTGTGTACCATATACCTGGTGGGTGGTGTCCTCATGTGTGATGATGGTATCTGTGTTGATGATCTGGCATGTCTTGCAGAGGTTGCCGTGGCGGGGTTGTGTGGTGTCGTGGTCGCTGTTCTCCTGAAAGCTGGGTAATTTGCTGCGAACGATGGTCTGTTTGAGGTTAGGCGGCTGTTTGAAGGCGAGTAGTGGAGGCGTGGGGATGGCCTTAGCGAGGTGTTTGTCATCATCGATGACATGTTGAAGGCTGCGAAGAACATGGCGTAGTTTCTCCGCTCCGGGGAAGTACTGGACGACGTAGGGTACTCTGTTGGTTATGTCCCGTGTTTGTCTTCTGAGGAGGTCTATGCGATTCATCCAGACTCGAGTCGTCATTGGCTTGTTCTCTCTACACAGATGCGGCCGGACCTGCTGTGATTTCCAGCAAAAAAAGTTTTTTGTTTTCCATACAGACCCCAGCATCTGCCACATCTGACCCCTTGTGACCCCGCCTCATTGTCTTTGATGTAATGTTTTCCTGACTGACCTGTTTGGACACCATCCATACCTTTGATTGCCGTGATTATCTCTCTGCCGAGGTGTGATAAAGGGCAGTTAGAAAGATTAACTGTAATCATCTGGCAATGTTCTCTGACTATATATGCTGTGCCTATATGCATCTCTTCACTTCACCTGACAAAGGAGCAGCGCTCCGAAAGCTTGTGATTTCAAATAAAGCTGTTGGACTATAACCTGGTGTTGTGCGACTTCTCACATTGATTAACAGGTAGATAGTGGATGAGTTGCAGCAGACACGATCACATTGAATGAAGCTCAAAACCATTCATTGGGTTCAGCTACTGTATTCCTCTTACCGGGTACTAAGCACGCTCGAGTTTGAAAACAGTACAGTACACAATTACATACATGCAGATCACCCTCCCTTTAAGATCTGGGTACTTTGGTGGCAGCTTAAACTCCATGGCTGTGATTCTTTTCACTAATGTCGCAATACAAGTTGAATCAACCTCAGACCACAGTAAGAGATGTTCGATAATGCTATTGTCCCTTGCACTGTGAGGAGAGCCTTATGCACTGTACAGTCCGCCTGCTTAAGTTCTGCTCACAGCGCAATGACTAATGGAATTCATTGCTATTTTTAAATTGTAATTTGCGAAATCTTAGAAAAGGTTAAAACTTAGTAACTCTTTTGACGCTCACTAAATTTTATTGTGTAGGTGACATACTCTTTTATGGCTGTTATGACTCAAATCTCAATTCCACACACACACACAACACACACAAACACGAACAAACAGATGAAACGTGAGATGTTAAACGCCTCATTAAAAAGACAAGATCAGGGACCTTTGTGATGAGGCTGGTGTATGTGAACAAAGTTGGCTCGGTTTTCAGTGGGCTCGAGAAAAGATCCAAAACGTATGAACCGTAGTGTTAATATTGTACAAACACAAAACAAATAAATGTTGACACAGCGGCTTAGCAGAGCAAGAACCATGCGGCAAGGTTTTGCTCAGAATATAATTACAATATCATCGCTACATAGGAAAAATTGACTCATTCTGGTAGAAAAATAGGGCACTGTTTTTAGAAGCTGGGGAGCCATGTGACTGTGAGATATTTTATTTTTTGCTCACAGTTTATTAGCATGCAGTGTGTATATGACTGGAAAAGGATATTGGTTTTGCTGACTAGAAACTGGAGTGATGTGCGATGATAAGGTAGGTTAGGGGAATTTTTGGGGCTATAGTGGCCAAGTCAAGCTAAACCCAAGCCTGTGTGTAGGTGTAAACATCAGACACAATTCATTGACGTACTTAAAGTTTCTAAAAGTTTAACATTACCACAGATAACATAACGTTAACTGCTATTCAACAGTGCTGGAGCATTAACCGACTTTATTTTATTTAGCAAAAACTAATGTTTGCTTTACTTTTGGGAAGTTAGCCTCCTGTATCTGCAAGAATATTCAAAGACATCAAAGACTGTCAGCAACCTCAAGGTTAAAATCAACCATCTTTCATAGAATCATAGAATGATACAGCACAGAAGGAGGCCATTCAGCCCATCGAGCCCACCAAAGCTACTTAGTTTAACTGTATTTCAAATACTCCACAAGTGTTTGCAGCATTTTTTATATATATTCACGGGCGTTGCTGGCAAGGCCACATTTATTTGTCCATCCCTTGATGCCCTGAGAAGGTGGTGGTGGGCCATCTTCTTGAACTGCTGCAGTAAAATGGTTTGATACAACTGAGTGGCTTGATAGGCCATTTCAGAGGGCAGTTAAGAGCCAACCACATTGGTGTGGAACTGGAATTACACATAGACCAGACCGGGCAAGGATGGCAGGTTTCCTTCCCTAAAGGACATTAGTGAACCAGTTGGGTTTTTATGACAATCCAACATATATTAAACCAGACAATTTTAAAACTAATTCAAATTCTCAAACTGCCATGGTGGGATTTGAACTCACATTCCCTGAATTATTAGTCCAAGCCTCTGGATTATAAATCCAGTGACGTAACTGACGTAAGAAAACTACTAGGCACTTGGTCTAAGCGTTAAACAAAGCTTTAAAATACTGTTTTACAACATGGAGGTCTAGTTGTCCTTCACTAGTTCCTGTTAAAGAATGTCCTGAGCAAGCTGGGCCCATGCCCGAGTATTTATACTCTCCCTGGACAGCGCCACCAGCAGGTCACCCAGTATTATGTCATAAGTCATTTCCCATGAATGACAACATTCATGTCAGTAACCACAATGCTACCGTACCCCAGCATGCACTGGCCTAGGCTGAAATATCCTCAGCTTTAATTACTGCTTCTCACTGCTTTGCGTAGTAACAAGTAACATGACAGGGCAAAGGCTGCATCAAAATGCACATCTCTATAACTTCAGTGTCATAATTTAACTTGCCCTACTTACTCGAAATGCTCCACTTCACTCCAGCTCCATCTGCCTGTTTACAGTGTTGGATCTAATTCCACTGATCAAACCTGAATTCAATCCACAACCCCTAATCTTTTACACTATAGCTCTCACTCAAGTCAAGACATCAAGTTGCAGTATCAAATTATAATAAACTATGGTATGGTGCAAAGTGGGGTTGAGGTGAATCACAGATTTGATTCAGACTATGCCAGTCAATCAGACAACACACTTTTTTCAAAAACTTTGTAAGACACAATAGGGTAAAAATTTACCATTGTTGAACCCATTTTATAGGCCGAAAACAGATACAACAATAACCAATTTAGCAACGCAGAGGCCTGTACCTGATCTACATAGGAGTTCGGGCTACTGATAAATAGGTTCAGGGCCTTTCTTTAGATGGTCCTGGAGCACAGGCCTCAGTTCAATATTGAAAAGAGGCTCCGGCGCTCATTTCAGACCCGGACTCATAAATGTGGCTGCCCTATATACAAACACTGACCTGGTATTTCTGGGTCCTGAGCAGCCTAGCCAGCGATCCTTAAAGGGACCGCTGATGGACGCTCAAAAAAGGCTCCTTGGACCCCTCTGTTCTGGTACGCCCTCTCTGCTGTCTGATTGGCCATACCTCCCCTTAAAGAGTAATAAGGGAAAGTCAAATGGTACATTTTCACCCAAAGGGAATTATGGATTTAGTTGCCAAGGAAGGCCATTGAAATGGTTCAAAGTTAAAGAAATGCACATCTGGAGAAACCGTGGATTAATATGGTGTGTTGAGATCTGTGAAAAAGGAATTGCCTTGTTGAGCCTAATATCCTTTTCCTAAAAACTTTTCTACTCTTCTGTTCTCTTGGAGATAGAATTCTAGTCACTCGTGAGGGAAGGAAAGCTCGCATTCTAGCTGAAGCTGGGATCAAAATCACATCCGCACTGGATTCAGAACCCATCGCTCTGACATGTGCCACTGACTGTCCATTTTGTAACTTAAATAAAATGTACACTCAAGAAATATGTATTAAAAGGAAATGTCTATTAACTCACAGTAACAGCTGAGTTTTTTTCTTATTCATTCTCAGGATATAGGCATCGCTGGCAAGGCCAGCGTTTATTGCCCATTCCTAGTTGCCCTCGAGAAGGTGGTGGTGGGCCTTTTACTTGAGTTGCTGCAGTCTATGTGGTGAAGGTACTCCCACAGTGCTGTTAGGTAGGGAGTTGCAGGGTTTTGACCCAGCGACGATGAAGGAACAGCGATATATTTCCAGGTCAGGATTGTTAATCGTTTTGAGTCAATCACATGACATTTCTAGAACTTGGAACACACAGAGGGCTGACATCAACCCTAACAACTGCTGCCATTACAAAAGCAGACCAAGAACATACTCACCCCCATGAAAATTGAAAGAATACATTTAATGAACAGATACTAGAGTGTAATTTCAAGGCTGTAATCTTGGGTTTTCAGATGATGGTTCTAAAGCCCTGAAGCTTCACTGTTGTGCTTTATGGCATCATTTGAACCATTCAATTTAGATTAGACTACCTTGGAATCACTCCCAGATACCTAATATGTTCTATGGATTGACCAGGATTTAATTTGCTCTCTCATTGTGAATGGTATTTAAATTGAGAAAATTAATATTATATTGTGGGAGGGAGTTAAATTACATAAAAGAAACACTGACATTATTGAACACTGTTACAAATTTGGGAGGAGTAAAGGTGAATGTAGGTTCTTCTGAAATAGAACATTTGTTATGTGGGAAGCAGACAGCAATTCTGTAAACATGACCCTTTTATTTTCTCATCTGTTGTTGACAATGTATTAGTCAGTGTTGTAGTGTAAATGTCACTGTTACCTACATTTCTGCCAGTCTGATAAAAGTGGACAGAAACTGAAATTCAAATCTTATGGTTTACCAAGTCTGGTCTGCACTATAATTTAACTGTTAGTCATAAGGCAGAAGATGTGAGTACGGGACTTCAGTTTCTCGGTTTATCAAGCTTCAGTTCCATTATGCAGCACTGTATTATAAAACACATTCAATTTTGAGAGCCATTTGATACTCCATCCTTCACCTATCTCTATAATATAAAAGAAGAAAGAACTTGCAATAATATAGCGCCTTTCACAATCTCAGGATGTCTCAAAGCGCTTTGCAGCCAATTAAATACATTATTGAAGCGCAGTCACTGTTGTAATGTAGGAAACACAGCAGCCAATTTGCTCACAGCCAGGTTCCACAAA
This sequence comes from Squalus acanthias, assembly GCA_030390025.1. NCBI lineage: Eukaryota > Metazoa > Chordata > Chondrichthyes > Squaliformes > Squalidae > Squalus > Squalus acanthias. Next base: position 115,759,363 of record CM059429.1, on the reverse strand, counting down.
CAGATCATCTATTTTAGTGATGTTGGTTGAGGGATAAATATTGGCCAGGACTCTGGGGAGAACTCCTTTACTCTTCTTCGAATAGTGCTATGGGATCTGTTACAACTGCCTGAGAGGGCTCAAGTCTCTGGAGTGGGAGTTGAACCCACAACAGAGGCGAGACTGAGCCACGACTGATGCCTAAATTACATAGAATTCCAGAGAATGTACAGCACAGAAACAGGCCATTTGGCCCAACTGGTTCATGCCGGTGTTTATGCTCCATACAAGAATCCTCCCACCCCTCTTCCTCTAACCCTATCAGCATAACCTTTGATTCCTTTCTCCCTCATGTGTTTATCTAGCTTCCCCTTAAATGCACCTATGCTAATCGCCTCAACGACTCCTTGCGGTAGCAAGTTCCACTTTCTAAACCACTCTCTAGGTGCAAGGGTCAAGGATGTCTCGGAGCGGCTGCAGGGCATTCTGGAGGGGGAGGGTGAACAGCCAGTTGTCGTGGTGCATATAGGTACCAACGATATAGGTAAAAAACGGGATGAGGTCCTAAAAGCTGGATATAGGAAGTTAGGAGGTAAATTAAAAAATAGGACCTCAAAGGTAGTAATCTCAGGATTGCTACCAGTGCCACATGCTAGTCAGAGTAGAAATAGAAGGGTATTTCAGATGAATACGTGGCTAGAGGAATGGTGCAAGGGGGAGGGATTCAAATTCCTGGGACATTGGAACCGGTTCTGGGGGAGGTGGGACCAGTACAAACTGGACGGTTTGCACCTGGGCAGGACCGGGACCGATGTCCTAGGGGAAGTGTTTGCTGGTGCTGTTGGAGAGGGTTTAAACTAAAATGGCAGGGGGTTGGGAACCTGTGCAGGGAGACAGAGGAAAGGGAAGCAAGGATAGAAGCAAAAGACAGGAAGGAGAAAAGCAAAAGTGGAAGGCAGAGAAATCAAGGGTGTAAATCAAACAGGGCCACAGTAAATAATAATTCTAAAAGGACTAAGAGTGTTAAAAAAACAAGCCTGAAGGCTTTGTGTCTTAATGCGAGGAGCATTCGTAATAAGGTGGATGAATTAGCCACACAAATAGATGTAAACGGATATGATATAATTGGGATTACGGAGACTTGGCTCCAGGGTGACTAAGGCTAGGAATTCAACATCCAGGGGTATTCAATATTCAGGAAGGGCAGGCAAAAAGGAAAAGGAGGTGGGGTAGCATTGCTGGTTAAAGAGGAGATTAACACAATAGTAAGGAAGGATATTAGCTCTGATGATGTGGAATCTGTATGGGTAGAGCTGAGAAATACCAAGGGGCAGAAAACGTTAGTGGGAGTTGCATACAGACCCCCAAACAGTAATGTTGAGGTTGGGGATGGCATTAAACGGGAAATTAGAGACGCATGCAAAAAGGGCCCAGCAGTTATCATGGGTGACTTTAATCTACATATAGATTGGGCTAACCAAATTAGGAACAATACTGTGGAGGAGGAATTCCTAGAGTGTATACGGGATGGTTTCCTGGACCTATATGTCGAGGAACCAACTAGAGATCAGGGCATCTTAGACTGGGTATTATGTAATGAGAAAGGATTAATTAGCAATCTTATTGTGCAAGGCCCCTTGGGAGCAGCGATCATAATATGATAGAATTCTTCATTAAGATGGAGAGTGAAGTAGTTGACTCAGAGACTAGGGTCCTGAATTTAAATAAAGGAAACTACGATGGTATGAGGTGCGAGTTGGTTAGGTTGGATTGGGGAATGTTACTTAAAGGGTTGACGGTGGATAGGCAACGGCAAACATTTAAAGATCGCATGGATGAACTACAGAATTTGTTCATCCCTGTCTGGCATAAAAATAAAACAAAAAAGGTGGCGCAACCGTGGCTAACAAGGGAAATTAGGGATAGCATAAGATCCAAGGAGAGGGCATATAAATTGGCCAGGAAAAGCAGCAAACCTGAGGATTGGGAGCAGTTTAGGATTCAGCAAAGGAGGACAAAAGGATTAATTAAGAGGGGGAAAATAAAGTATGAGAGTAAGCTTTCAGGGAACATAAAAACTGACTGTAAAAGCTTCTATAGATATGTGAAGAGAAAAAGATTGGTGAAGTCAAGCGTAGGTCCCTTGCAGTCAGAATCAGGGGAATTTATAATGGGGAACAAAGAAATGGCTGACCAATTAAATACATACTTTGGTTCTGTCTTCACAAAGGAGGACACAAATAACCTCCCAGAGATGTTGGGGAACATAGGGTCTAATGAGAGGGAGGAACTGAATGAAATCAGTATTTGTAGGAAATGGTGTTAGGGAAATTGATGGGATTGAAGGCCGATAAATCCCCAGGGCCTGATAATCTACATCCTAGGGTACTTAAGGAAGTGGCCCTAGAAATAGTAGATGCATTGCTGGTCATCTTCAAAAATTCTATAGACTTTGGCACAGTTCCCATGGATTGGAGGGTAGCTAATGTAACCCCACTATTTAAAAAAGGTGGTAGAGAGAAAATGGGGAATTAAGCCTGACATCAGTAGTGGGGAAAATGCTAGAGTTCATTATAAAAGATGTAATAGCAGAGCACTTGGAAAACAGTGACAGGATCGGACAAAGTCAACATGGATTTACAAAAGGTATATCATGCTTGACTAATCCACTGGAATTTTTTGAGGATGTAATTGGTAGAATAGATAAGGGAGAACCAGTGGATGTGGTGTATTTGGACTTTCAGAAGGCTTTCGATAAGGTCCCGCATAAGAGATTAGCATGCAAAGTTAAAGCACATGGGATTGGGGGTAAGGTACTGACTTGGATAGAGAACTGGTTGGCAGACAGGAAGCAAAGAGTTGGAATAAATGGGTCTTTTTCCGAGTGGCAGGCAGTGACTAGTGGGGTGCCGCAGGGACGGTGCTAGGACCCCAGCTATTCACAATATATATTAATGATCTAGACGAGGGAACTAGATGTAATATCTCCAAGTTTGCAGATGACACAAAGCTGGGTGGGCGTGTGTGCTGTGAGGAGGATGCAGAATAGCTCCAGTATGATTAGGACAGGCTTGGTGATTGGGCAGATGCATGGCAGATGCAGTATAATGTGGATAAATGCGAGGTTACCCACTTTGGTGGCAAAAACAGGAAGGCAGATTATTATCTGAACGGCAATAGATTGGGAAAAGGGAAAGTGCAACGAGACCTGGGTGTCCTCGTGCACCAGTTGCTGAAGGTAAGCATGCAGGTACAGCAGGCGGTTAAGAAGGCAAATGGTATGTTGGCCTTCATAGCGAGAGGATTCGAGTACAGGAGCAAGGATGTCTTGCTGCAGTTGTACAGGGCCTTGGTGAGACCACACCTTGAGTATTGTGTGCAGTTTTGGTCGCCTTATCTGAGGAACGATGTTCTTGCCATGGAGGGAGTGCAGCAAAGATTCACCAGACTGATACCTGAGATGGCAGGAATGACGTATGAAGAGAGATTGGGTCGATTAGGCTTGTATCCGCTAGAGTTTAGAAGAATGAGAGGGGATCTCATTGAAACTTATAAAATTCTAACAGAACTAGACAGACTAGATGCAGGAAGGCTGTTCCCGATGGCGGGGGAGTCCAGAACCAGGGGTCACAGTCTAAGGATAAGTGGTAAGCCATTTAGGACTGAGATGAGGAGGTGAACCTGTGGAATTCTCTACCACAGAAGGCAGTTGAGGCCAATTCATTAAATATATTCAAGAAGGAGTTAGATATATTTCTTAAGGCTAAAGTGATCAAGGGATATGGGGAGAAAGCAGGTACAGGGTACTGAATTTGGATGATCAGCCATGATCTCATTAAATGGCGGAGCAGTCTCGAGGGGCCGAATGGCCTACTCCTGCTCCTATCTTCTATGTTTCTATGTGAAGATGTTTCTTCGGAATTCCTTATTGGAATTATTTATGACACCTAGTTTTAGACTCTCCCACAAGTGGAAACATCTTCTCTATGTCTAGTAGAAACACAGACATCACATACGGTATCACTCAATGCAAGATTTATTTTAGGATGTATCTTGCAGCCAATAATCTAACATCTTGTTACTTTTCTGTCATTATAGGTCCAGTGGAGCAGCCTGTCAGCACTGGCATTGCCACAGAACCAGACAGCACCCTCCATCTTTCTCACCGCTATCTCCAAGCACCGGAACAGCAGCTCACAGCCGAGAGGATGCGGAAGTAACACTGGGTGACTCACAGTGCAACTCACAGTGCACAGCTTAGGAGTAACAGCTGTCACATGGTGGGATTCAGCATTCTGACTTTCCAGTTCAAATCTACCAGCCCTCTGCGTTGTTTCTGTATTTGTAAACTTTTCTTCCTCTATGTTCACTCTCTTTGTACCTCAATTAGGCACAAGAGTCAGTTATGTGACGTAAAAACAATTCTTGTTTGCTGCCAGTGTCAACCACATTACACTCACTAAACAAACTCTCCACCAGTGGGTAGCACTCTAGCCTCTGGTGTCAGAAGGTTGTGCGTTCAAGTCCCACTCCAGACACTTGAGCACAAAAATCTAGGTTGACACTCCAGTAAGGAAGTGCTGCACTGTCGGAGGTGCTGTCTTTTGGATGAGACGTTAAATCAAGTCTGCCCTCTCAGGTGGATGTAAAAGATCCCATGGCCCTATTCCAAAGAAGAACAGGGGAGTTATCCCCGGTGTCCTGGCCAATAGTTATTCCTCAATGAACATCACTAAAACAGATTATCTGGTCATTATCACATCGCTGTTTGTGGGAGCTTGCTGTGCGCAAATTGGCTGCCGCGTTTCCTACATTACAACAGTGACTACACTTCAAAAAGTACTTTATTGGGTGCAAAGCGCTTTGGGAAGTCCGCTGGTCATGAAAGGTGCTATATAAATGTAAGTCTTTCTTTCTCCCTATCCTTTTAGAGCCTCCTTAAAATCCATCTATTTCACCAAGTGTTTGGTCGCCCCATCCTTCTTTGGCCCGGCATCCAGTTCTTTACCGTATGCCTCTGTGAAGTGCCTTGGGACATTCTTTCTATGTTGAAAGAGCTATATAATTTGAAATTGCTGTAGTTTTAACTTTTCTAATAATACTGTTCTGACAATGGAATGAAGCCACTCCTTAAGTAAAGAAGACAGCTCCTTACATGGGATCAATGGGATTAGCCATTATCACAGCCAAAACCACATTTGTTTATGAACTGGTCTCTTGCACGTACACAGGATTTGCAGTTATTGAAATATGCAACTAACTGTTTTTGAAAAAACATATGTCCTCCCACATTTTTTCCCCTAACCCAGGTTGGATGCAATGATAGGCCTTTTTAAAAAAAATGAATTCTCAAGATATGGGCATTTATTGTCCTTCCCTACTTGCCAAGAGTTTGATACAGCGGAGCAGCTTGCTAGACCATTTCAGAGGGCAGTGTTGGTGTGGGACTGGAGTCATGTATATAGCCAGACCGGGTAAGGATGGCAGGTTTCCTCCCCTGAAGGACATTATTGAACCTGAACTGCAAACTTCCTCATGACCGCGATCAATGCCGCGACACAGTCAACCGCTGTGAGAACAATCCGAGCAGAGTAAATTAGTCTCTGCTTCTCATCCCCCTCCCCCTCTCACAAAATGGAACGGCCTCTTCCTTCTGCTCACTGAAAACAAAGCCCTGATTTTAACACCCCCATGCCTGACATGAGTTGGCTGTGTGGGGGCTTAATACCGCACCAGCGTTCTATCCGCCGTATCCGTGTTAACTTTGCTCCGCTCATCATTTTAACCGACTCGTTTTGGGCAGTGTGTCAGGCCCTTGCCCCAGGAAGGTGAGGGCCTAATTGGAATGCAAAAGTCGAGGTCTGATGATGTCATTCAGACCCTGACACCATTTTAACATATTTTCAGTGACAACTGCGCCTGGTGTCGGTTTTGCCAACAAATAGGGGCGCCAAGACTGAGGAGGCCTGGAACAGACTAGGAGAAGAGCACTTGGAGCTGTCTTCAGCTGCCATCAAGGATGAAGGTAGGATTTTTAAAGGAACCATTGAGCCATTTAGTGACCCCGCTTGCATTCCGGCAGTAGAAAAAGGGGATTTTATAATTCAGTCCCTACCATAAAGTTTTAAATCCATATAAAATTAAAAGACATTGTAGAACTGATAATAATTAACATTTTTAAATTATGTGGCATCACAAATTTTAAACCTGACACTAAATTTAACTCTTGCCGAGAAGGTTAGCAATTTTGCTGCATACATCTGAATGCATGGACCTCCCTGAAGAACTTACACTTGGCTCTCATAGACTAATTACTGAGCCATGATATTCATCAGCAGCGTGCCCAGTGAACCATGGCTGGAAGGTGACACTGTGCACAGTCAAGAATGAGTATTCATTGGCACCCACGGTCTAAATACCAATTATAAAGTTTAGAAATCCCCTTCTACTACTTTTATCAGTGAAAGCAATTTATTTTCTACAATGGGATTCATATTTCAAATAATTGGAAGTGAACAGTCATAAATGTAATTTTCATCACAAGAATTGCCATCCATTCATTGCTCACCCAAGTGTCAACCCATAGCAAGAGCTGGACCTGTTTCTGGCTGGGGCGGAGATCTTACAGGAGGGAGGTACTGCAGGGAATTCAGAGCCAGAGTGATCTCCTGGACTAGTTTTGATCGCCTAGATGGGTCGGAGAAGAATTTCCCAGATTTTTTCCCCCCAAATTGGCCTGGGTTTTTAATCTTTTTTTTGCCTCTCCAGGAGATCACATGGTTTTGGGTGAGGTGGAGTGTGTATATTGTGACACACATGGTATCGCAACTGTGTGGGACAGGCTCAATGGACCAGAGGGTCTTTACATGTCCATCATTGTTCGTATGTTCGTATATGTATGTTCGTATGTTCTTATAAGAAGGTTTCCTAACTCCAATATTCCTACGAGGTGCACCCCTAGTGGACTGGGAAAAGCTAGTGGAAGCTACTCATGTTGGGACCATTCACGTTTGTGACCAGTGAGTTCTGGGTGCTTGCGCCCCTGTGAAGGCCCGGCTGCAGACTGCTGTACCTTGGCTGCTGCCGGGGCAGCCTGCCTCAACGGACTTACTGGCACCATGGTCGGTATTGGTTGAGGGGATGGACAAGGAGCAGATGTGCTAATCTCCTGAGGAGGCCAGCACATATTACTCCCATAGCGCCACTGCCACTCCCATGGGGCTGAGGCTGGTGCCCATCACTTCCACTAATCTGCAGTAGAGCAGTCTGCAGAGATGAGTGGCTCCTTCAAAGCCCCTATCTATGCAATTCACCAATCTCTCCAAAGTGAGGTATCTGAGAATCAGGGGTGGGGGAGTGGTGGGAAAGAGGGGCAGTTTTATGCTCATCTCTCTCCCTTTTTGCCAGGTACTGCTGCTTAGGGAAAGGCTTACTCCCAGACCAGTCAAATGAAGTTGCACAGCAAGAAATGCAAGCAGGGATGTAACCATCATCACAAAGAGCCGGCACAGGCACAATGAGCTGAATGGCCTCCTTCTGTGGTGTATGATTCGATGATTGTGGGGCATCGCTGGCAGGTCGAGACCTCTTCCCACCATGGAGTTTCCTCCACACCCTGAGCAAATTTCCGACACCAGGGTAATTTGAGTGCGAGAAGCGGGCATCCCCACCCACCGCCGGAGAGTCATGCCAGACCCAGGGGGAGGTATAGAGATTTGTAGTAGCAGGTCTCAGGGGCCTGCCATAGCAGGACAAGAAAGGCAGTGGCTTAGCAGCCTGAAGAAAAAGAATGTTTCTATTTTGAAAACTGTTTGTGCTGCTGCTGGTGGGATCCACACACGGATGCACTCTGAAAGCAGTAGCTCACGCTCTTTGATAATTATTCCTCAGAGGCCCCAACTCCGCCAACCATCTGGATATAGGGAGTTAGGAGGTAAATTAAAACATTGGACCTCAAAGTTAGTAATCTCAGGATTGCTACCAGTGCCACATGCTAGTCAAGTAGAAATAGAAGGGTATTTCAGATGAATACGTGGCTAGAGGAATGGTGCAAGGGGGAGGGATTCAAATTCCTGGGACATTGGAACCGGTTCTGGGGGAGGTGGGACCAGTACAAACTGGACGGTTTGCACCTGGGCAGGACCGGGACCGATGTCCTAGGGGAAGTGTTTGCTGGTGCTGTTGGAGAGGGTTTAAACTAAAATGGCAGGGGGTTGGGAACCTGTGCAGGGAGACAGAGGAAAGGGAAGCAAGGATAGAAGCAAAAGACAGGAAGGAGAAAAGCAAAAGTGGAAGGCAGAGAAATCAAGGGTGTAAATCAAACAGGGCCACAGTAAATAATAATTCTAAAAGGACTAAGAGTGTTAAAAAAACAAGCCTGAAGGCTTTGTGTCTTAATGCGAGGAGCATTCGTAATAAGGTGGATGAATTAGCCACGCAAATAGATGTAAACGGTCTAATGGGCACCCCCTGCAAACTGCGTTCAATCAGGGCAAGTGGCAGGAAATACGCAGAAGTTGTAGCTCCCTCATTTAAATGTAATTTGCATGTGTCCGCCCACGTTTTCCACCTGCTCCCCCCTGGGCACAGGGACAGGTGGAAAATCCAACCTGTTATATGCTCATGTCTGGTCAACCCTTTGTGTGGAGGTATAACCAGAGGTTACGTGTTCCAGGGAGATAGGGAAATACCACTGAACATGTCACCCTGGACTCTCATGCACCTTGTAGTCAGGGGAAGGCATACACAACAATAGCGAGAGAGTGAGAGAGTTTATTACATATTACTACAGCACGCTGTGTGCCTCAAATGTCACCACTAATGATGGGAGAGAGAATACAGGATATTATTTGTGCCTGCAATGATTATTTGTTCATCTGCCATGCAAAATGTGGCACAAACATAGTTCAGTCCAGCATTTGGAAAAACATAGTCAGTAAATTTTGTGGTTTGTTTAAGTGCTCGTTCCAACCATCCCAGACAAGAGAGAAGCTTCCCCATTCTAGTCTGGTCTGATTCTAGTCTCCATATTACAAAAAGGATGTAGAAGCACTGGCAAAGGTGCAAAAATGATTTACAAGGATGATAGCAGAACTGAGAGGTTATACCCATCAGGAAAGGCCGAACAGGCTGGGGCTCTTTTCTCTAGAAAAGAGGACGCTGAGAGGTGCCCTGATAGAAGTCTTTAAAATTCAGGTTCATAATACAGTAGAGAACCAAGCTGAATACAGAAAGTACATAGGAGAACTGAAAAAGGAAATAAGAGGGGCAAAAAGAAAGTATGAGAATAGATTAGCGGCTAACATAAAAGGGAACCCAAAAGTCTTTTATAAACATATAAATAGTAGAAGGGTAGTCAAAGGATGGGTGGGGCTGATTAGGGACCAAAACAAGATCTTCTTGTGGAGACAGGGGGCATGACTGATGTACTACATGAGTACTACATCTGTCTTCACTAAAGAAGAGGATAATGCTATGTCACAGTAAAGGGGGAGGTAGTAGAGAAATTGGATAGGATACAAATAGATAAAGAGGAGGTACTTAAAAGGTTGGCAGAGCTCAAAGTAGAATAGTCACCCGGTCCAGATGGGATGCATCCTAGGGTGCTGAGGGAAATAAGGGTGAAAAATGCGGAGGTGCTGCCCACAATCTTCCAATCCTCCTTGGATATGGGAGTGGTGGAAGAGGCCTGGAGGATTGCAAATGTTACACGCCTGTTCAAAAAGGGGAGATGGAAAAACTCAGCAACTACAGGCCAGTCAGCCTGACAGCAGTGGTGGAGAGCCTTTTAAAGACAATAATCCAGGTCAAAATTAATTGGTACTTGGAAAAATATAGGTTAATAAATGAAAGCCAGCACAGATTTGTTAAAGGCAAATCATGTTTGACTAACTTAATTGAGTTCTTTGATGAAATAACAGAGAAGGTTGATGAGGGTAATGCGGTTGATGTTGTGTATATGGACTTTCAAAAGGCGTTTGATAAAGTACCACATAATAAACTTGTAGCAAAATTGAGGCCCATGGGATTAAAGGGGCAGTGGCTGCATGGATACGAAATTGGCTAAGGAACAGAAAGTAGAGAGTACAGGTGAACGGTTGTTTTTCAGCCTGGAGGAAAGTATACAGTGGTGTCCCCCAGGGGTCGGTATTAGGACCACTGCCCTTTTTGATATATATTAATGACCTGGACTTGGGTATTCAGGGCATAATTTTGAAGTGTGCAGATGACACGAAACTCGGAAATGCAGTAAACAGTGAAGAGTATAGTAAAAGATTTTAGGAGGACATAGACAGACTGATGAAATGACCAGACACATAGCAGATAAAATTTAATGCAGTGAAGTATAAAGTGATACATTTTAGTAGGAAGAATGAGGAGAGGCAATATAAACTAAATTGTACAATTTTAAAGGGGCTTCAGGAACAGAGAGACCTGGGGGTGTACGTATACAAATCTTTGAAGGTGGCAGGACAAGCCATGATGTGGAGATGCCGGTGTTGGACTGGGGTGGACAAATGTGAGAAGTCGCACAACACCAGGTTATAGTCCAACAGTTTTATTTGAAATCACAAGCTTTCGGAGCGCTGCTCCTTTGTCAGGTGAAGTCACCTGACGAAGGAGCAGCGCTCCGAAAGCTTGTGATTTCAAATAAAACTGTTGGACTATAACCTGGTGTTGTGCGACTTCTCACATTTATAAATAGAGGCATAGTACAAAAGCAAGGAAGTTATGCTAAACCTTAATAAAACACTGGTTAGGCCCCAGCTGGAGTATTGTGGCCAATTCTGGGCACCACACTTTAGGAAGGATGTCAAGGCCTTGGAGAGGGTGCAGAGGAGATTTACTAGAATGATTCCAGGGATGAGGGACTTCAACAACAACAACAACTTGCATTTATATAGCACCTTTAATGGGTAAAACATCCCAAGTCAGTTATGCGGAGAAAGTAGAGAATTTGGGGTTGTCCTCAGAGCAGAGAAGGTTAAGGGGAGATTTGATAGAGATGTTCAAAATCATGAAGGGTTTTGATAGAGTAAATAAGAAGAAACTGTTCCCAGTGGCACGAGGTCAGTAACCAGAGGGCACAGATTTAAGGTAATTGGCAAAAGAACCAGAGGCAACATGAGGAAAAAAAATTATACAGCGACTTGTTATGATCGGGAATGCACTGCCTGAAAGAGTGGTGGAAGCAGATTCAATAATAACTTTCCAAAGGGATGTTGGCAAATACCTGAAAGGGAAAAATTTGCAGGGTTATGGGGAAAGAGTAGGGGAGTGGGTCTAATTGGATAGCTCTTTCAGAGAGCCAGCACAGGCACGATGGGCCAAATAGCCTTCTTCTGTGCTATATCATTCTATGAAGGGGTTCGATAGGGTAGTTGTAGAGAAGATGTTTCCACTTGTGGGGCTGTCCAAAACTAGGGGCCATAAATATAAAATAGTCAGTAGTTAATCCAATAAAGAATTCAGGAGAAAGTTATTTATTCAGAGATTGATTAGAATGTGAAACTTGCTACCACATGGAGTTGTTGAGGCGAATAGCATAGATGCATTTAAGGGGAAGCTAGATAAGTACCTAAGGAAGAAAGAAATAGAAGGATATGTTAATAGGGTGAGATGAAGTAAGGTGAGTGAAGTCTTGTGTGGAGCATAAACACTGACATAGACCTGTTGGGCCGAAAGGCCTGTTTCTGTGGTATAAATACTATATAATACTATGCAATACTATGTTAGATAGTAAACAGTACACAAAAGGCACATTGAGAGTACCACTTTGAACGAAACTATGATGGTAGGATATGGAGACACAGGTTCAAACTGATGAAAGGCAAGGTGTCCGGAAGTTCTCCTTCACACAAAGAGTGATCAACACATGGAATGAAGGCCCAGATAGAGAAGTGGAAACAAAAACCCTGGATCGTTTAAGAAACAGCTGGAAACTGTGAAGGGGAGAATGTAGGGTTTTTTTTTCTCATGGATGGATGAATTAAGATATGTTGAATAGCCTTTCTTATCCACATTTGTCTTGGGAAATGCATTGATTCCATCTACCTTCACTGAAATCAGTGAGGAGATGCAAATGGCTTCTTCCCAAAGAAACTCCCACAATTCTGTCTTCCAGTTGGCTCATAAACCCCTTCAATACTTTCCTCTTTAGCTGTTGTAAAAAATATTTGCCAAATAGCCCAAAAGTATTAATATCAGATATAACCCGGACAGCATTTACCAAAGACGCTTAACAGTTTTTTTTTTAAAGAATCCCTCTTTGGAAATTGTCGCCACTGGATATACTTCACAAGTAAAAACGGAAAATGCTGGAAATACTCAGCAGGTCAGGCAGCATCTGTGGAGAGAGAAACAAAGTTAGGCCGGTGCCTAATGCCTGTTTTTCTGCAGGCACCCTGCATACCTAGAAGTTGCCGCCTTCCAATTTAGCAGCCAGTCTACTTTGGAAGGAGATCAGGCACGGGAGATTGTGACCCAAAACTGATGCTCCTGTGAAGTGCCTTGGGTTGTTTTACTGTGTTAAAAGCGCTATATAAATGCAATTTGTTGTTGTAAATGTAAATGGAGTTGAGGTGCAGATCAGCCATGATCTAAGTGAATAGCAGAGCAGCCTCAAGTGGCTGAATGGCCTACTCCTGTTCCTATGTATTTTGTGATATAAAAATCCTGTCCTTATAATATAGAGCATCATGTGACTTACCATGAACAACACTCACAACCTGAAACATAGTAGACAAATGCAAGTTCATTCTTTCATTCAGATATTATTCTGTATTTATTTTCTTGCCCTCGTTTTTGACTTATTTGTCTCCCCTCCTTTTTTGTTTCTTCTCCCCTCCCAACATTCGTCACACCAGGCTGAGAGGATGGGCAGGTGAGTTCCTCCAAGTCCTCTGCCAAAGCGCTATTGAGCCTGAGATAAGGTGGTACAGAACAGCTGCCGATGTTGGTTGACACATCTATTGATTTTTTTTTCACTTCTCTCCCTGCGAGGAAGCACCTGGCTGTCTCCCCTGACGACGTGACCAAAGACTGAGAACTTGCCACGTGGAGTGTTTCAGATGTGAATCCACAAACCACCGATTCGTGGCACAGAGCTAACCCTGCCTGCTTTTACGAGCCACGATTCTAAGCAGGTTTTCTAATATAGTGTAACCTTCTGCATTTGAATGTCACAGCTCTCCTGGGCAGTATGTAATTACTAAAGAGAGTTGACATCACATTATAAAATCTAACATTTTTATTAACCGGAACTTTTGTAATAACAGTTCTTATTAACATGGTTTTGTTGAGGCTGCCGCGAAACACGAATGGAGGCTGAATCCATATGTGGAAAACAAGAAACTTTTATTCACTGCATGCTACACAAAAAAGGCCGAGAGAGCTGCTCCCAGAATTCTCTGCTAAAAACTCCCAGAATTCTCTGGGTAAAACCTGAGGCCCCGCCCCCTTCTGCCTTAAAGGTAATGTGCCTTAAAGGGGAAGGGGCTGGAAATTTGTCCACAGACGGAAGAGTGGATTATGCCCGTTTTAGGTGGCGATCCGCCACACAGCTCCCCCCAGAATCCGCTTAGGAGGTGTGGACGAGACGGTGCGGCGGTCTGATGGGCCGGCCGGAGCGGCTCTTGTAGGACGCCGGAGGACGTGGAACGGCCGGGCGTGGAGCAGCCAGGTGAACCGGCTTGAGGGCAGGTCGGCCGCGTGGAGGTGGACGAGCTACAGGGACCTGCTCACCGGGCTCCGAGTGTGCTGGCTTGAGTCGGTCCACCGACACTTTTTCGGTCCTGTCGCCCACTTGCAGGCTGAAAAATTTGTCCCCAGCCTGTAGCACCTTGTAGGGCCCGTCGTACGGGGGTTGAAGGGGTCCGCGGTGGGCGTCGTGCCGGACGAAAACAAACCATGCCTGGTGCAGGCTTAGTGGGACGTGTGAGGTGGATTCGCCGTGCCGGGCAATGGGCACCGGGGCGAAGTCATGGCGTTGCTGGTCGGCTGACCAGGGTGTCGTGGCGGTGGGCAGGAACTCGCCGGGTACGCGCAGCGGCTGACCGTACACGAGCTCTGCTGCCGATGCGTGGAGGTCTTCTTTAACTGCGGTGCGCAGGCCGAGGAGGACCCACGGAAGTCGGTCGGTCCAGGCGCCGTCTTGGAGGCTGGCTCGAAGAGATGCCTTCAAGGATCTGTGGAACCGCTCACACAGTCCGTTGGCTTGGGGGTGGTACGCTGTGGTGCGGTGAATGGTCACCCCGAGATTGCGTGCGACGGCGGTCCAGAGTTCAGAGGTAAATTGCGGACCTCTGTCCGACGTCATGTCGGAGGGGACGCCGAACCGTGCGACCCAGGTGCTGATGAAGGCTCTGGCGATGTCGGCGGTGGTGGTAGAGGTCAGTGGAATTGCCTCAGGCCAGCGTGTGGTGCGGTCAACGATGGTCAGCAAGTGCGTGTGGCCTTGCGACGGCGGCAGGGGCCCGACGATGTCCACATGGATGTGGTCGAATCTCTGCGAGGGGACGGTAAACTCCTCGAGGGGTGCTTTCGTGTGTTGCTGTACCTTGGCCCGTTGGCAGGCTAGGCAGGAGTTGGCCCAAGTACGCACTTCCTTGCGAAGGCCGCGCCAGACAAAGCGGTTGGCTACCAATTTGATGGATGCGCGGGCGCCGGGGTGGGAGAGGTTGTGGAGAATGTCGAATACCCGGCGGCGCCAGGACGCTGGGACGACAGGCCGAGGTTGACATAGGGATATGTCGCACTTGACCGTGACTGCGGTCGGGCCACAGGCGACGTCGGCCAGGCGTAGCCCTGGTAGGTTGGTGGGTGCGGAGAGCAGATCAGGATCGGTGCTCTGGTCTGCTGCGAGTTGAGCGTAGTCGACTGCTAGGTGTGTGGCGTGGATGGCGGGGCGGGAGAGGCAGTCGGCTACCACATTGTCTCGGCCGGAGACGTGTTGGATGTCCGTGGTGAACTCGGACACTGCCACGAGCTGACGCTGCTGCCTGGCGGACCAGGAGTCGGTTGTCTTTGCCATTGCGAATGTCAGGGGCTTGTGGTCGACAAACGCAGTGAAGGGGTGGCCCTCAAGCAAAAACCGGAAATGGCGGACCGCCAGGAACAGCGCGAGGAGCTCACGGTCGAAGGTGCTGTACTTGACCTCCGGGGGGCGTAGTTGGCGGCTGATGAAGGCAAGTGGTTGCCAGGCGCCGTCGACCCACTGCTCATACACGGCGCCGACTGCGTGGTCGGAGGCGTCCGTGGTGAGCGCTACCCTGGCATTGGGCCGTGGGTGCGCGAGCAGGGTGGCGTTGGCGAGCGCGGTCTTGGTGGAATCGAAGGCGGCGGACGCGTCTGCCGTCCATTCGACCGCCATCTTGCCGCTCCTGCCCCGGAGGGCTTCATGCAGGGGCCTCATGAGGGACGCCGCTTTGGGGATGAAGCGGTTATAGAAATTCACCATCCCGAGGAACTCCTGGAGGCCTTTGATGGTGGTGGGGCGGGGAAATTGTTGGACGGCCTGCACCTTGGTGGGCAGGGGAATGGCCCCAGCATGGGTGATGTGGTGGCCGAGGAAGTCGATCTTGTCCAGGCCGAACTGGCATTTGGCTGGGCTGAGGATGAGCCCGTGGTCGCTGAGGCACCCGAACAGGATGCGAAGGTGTTCGAGGTGTTACTGCTTGGAGGAACTGGCTACCAGGATGTCGTCCAGGTAGACGAACAGGAACTTCAGGTCCCGAAGGACCGAGTCCATGAGCCGTTGGAATGCCTGGGCCGCGTTTTTGAGGCTGAAGGGCATCCGCAGGAACTCGAACAGGCCGAAGGGGGTGATTACGGCCGTCTTGGGGACGTCCGCGGGGTGGACGGGGACTTGGTGGTAGCCGCGCACCAGGTCGACCTTGGAAAAGACTGAGCGGCCGGCCAGTCTAGCCGAGAAGTCCTGAATGTGCGGCATGGGGTACCGATCAGGGGTGGTGGCGTCATTGAGGCGGCGGTAATCCCCGCAGGGGCGCCAACCTCCGCCTGGTTTGGGAGCGATGTGGAGTGGGGAGGCCCAGGGACTGTTGGAGCGGCGGATGATGCCGAGCTGTTCCATGGTGGCAAACTCGGTCCGCGCGATCTCCAGTTTGGCCGGGTCCAGCCTGCGGGCGTGGGCGTACACTGGGGGGCCTGTGGTGGGGATGAAGTGTTCCACCCCGTGTTTGGCGGCCTCCGCGGAGAAGGTCGGATTGGTAAGGGCCGGGAATTCGGCCAGGAGTGCCGAGTAGTCATCCGTGGCCCGGGCGTGGCACTGTGACGCCATGTCGGTGGGTTGACGGGGGGCCATGGCGCCCAGGATGGGGGACATGGTGTTCATGTCCACGAGGCGGTGACGAGGGATGTCTACCAGTAAGCCGTGGGCACACAGGAAATCTGCGCCGATGAGGGGGGAGAGCACCTTGGCAGTGATGAACTCCCATCGGTAGCGGTGACCAGCGAGGTCGAGGGTGACTGTCCGGGTGCCATACGTCCGGATTTCCGAGCCGTTAGCAGCAGCCAGCGCCGGTCCTCGTTCGCCCTTTTGGATGTCGAGGGAGGAGGCCGGGATGATGCTGTGCTGAGCCCCAGTGTCACACAGGAACCGGCGGCCGGTTTTGTCATCCGTGACGAACAGCAGGGAGCCCGCGTGGCCCACGGCCATCGCGGGGGCAGGAACGGGGGAGGACTTGAAAGAGCAAGGAGGTGTGCACCATTGTGCCCTGGCGCCGAACTGTGCATGGTAGTAACAGTGGCCCAGGTTAGTGGGGCGTGAAGGCCCCGTGAGCCTGGTGACAGGCCCTTGTGGCCGTGTGCTGGATGGTGAGGGGCGCGCCCAGGCATTGGCTGCCAGGTCCGGAGTGACGTCGCGGCTGGAGTGAGCGGACAGCAGCTTGTCGGCCTCATCGGCCAGGGCTTCCAGGTTCATGAGGCCGGACGCCACGATCGCTGGGCGGATGCTGAGAGGGAGCTGGCGGATGAACAGCGTGCGGAAGAGGGATCCGGGTGGGCTCTCGTCGGTGAGGGAGAGCATGTGGGAGAGGAGGTCTGACGGTGAGGCATCACCGAGGCCTGGAAGGTCGAGGAGGTGGCAGTTTCGCTGATATGCCGAGGCCGTAAATTTTTTAACGAGCGCTGTTCTGAGATGTGCGTACTTGCCTTCCTCTGGTGGGTTCTGCAGCGTTGTCCAAACCTTGGAAACTGCGGCGCTACTGAGTGATGTGACGAGATAGTCGTACTTCATCCCATCTGTGGTGATATTTCGCAGCCGGAAGCGAGATTCAGCTTGGAGAAACCAGGCTTCGGGCTGGTTTTCCCAAAACTCCGGCAGTTTCACGGAAACTGCGTTCGTGTCCACCATTGCAGTGCTCGGAATACGTTCTGAGCGTCGGGGTCACCAATGTTGAGGCTGCCGCGAAACACGAATGGAGGCTGAATCCATATGTGGAAAACAAGAAACTTTTATTCACTGCATGCTACACAAAAAAGGCCGAGAGAGCTGCTCCCAGAATTCTCTGCTAAAAACTCCCAGAATTCTCTGGGTAAAACCTGAGGCCCCGCCCCCTTCTGCCTTAAAGGTAATGTGCCTTAAAGGGGAAGGGGCTGGAAATTTGTCCACAGACGGAAGAGTGGATTATGCCCGTTTTAGGTGGCGATCCGCCACACATTCATAGCTTTAAATAAGAATTGGACTAGGACCACGAAATGTAGTTCTACTGACTATCATAATGGTTCATCTCTACAGACAAGATGTCTTTTTAGCTGATCATTGTGGTTTATACCAAAAGCAGATTGTTTATATATCCCATAATGTGTCATTACTTTTAAAGATGGACATGCACAGGCTCTTAGTCAGCAGATGTGTACTGCTCAGTGTCTCATTTGACTGGAGGTTCCAAAACAATAAATTATAGAATTCGTAATCACCGCCAAGTCATCTCTCAAAGTCTGGCTCAAAAATCATTGCACCGTACACACAACTAGTGCTGACTGTCTGTCACATGAGGTGAGGATAGGAGTCACGTCTGTCAAACAGTTGCACTTCAAAGCAAATATGTGTATGACAGCTACAGTAAATATTATTTATTTCCTTCAGAAATGTGTTACGTTTCATTTCATTTATGTTAATAGTCAAACTTCAGACCTCCACAGACAAATTCAGCAGAAAATTGCACAATATCATTCATGAAAAATAACTGAAGCATTAATATTCAGAATATTCAGGACTGCACAATAGCAGAGGTGAGGCTTCAATGCCAGACCTAATTACTAAAACCTTGAAAGGGGCCACTATGTGGTACATCTCTGAAAGAGGATCCATTGCTCAGCATAAAATACTACATCAACATAATGAACGTCATTTTTGAAGGGATTTGGGGGCTAGACATCGCTAAAAGGGTCCCCAATACTAGCTACAAAGTACTACATTTCTTAAAGAAGAATAAATATTAGTGCAACTCTTTATTTTTACTTTTTCCACGTCTCTTTGAGTCAACTTGCCCCATATAATTTCTTGCCAGTAGCATGGACAAGCAGCCTGCCCTCAGTCATTTGACAAGGCTGCTCTCCTGGTACCAAGCCTTTTCCTGTCACAGCAGCAGCAACTTGTATTTCTATAGCGCTTTTAACGTAGTAAAACAATCGAAGCCGCTTCACAGGAGCGTTATCAGACAAAAGTTGACATTGAGCACATAAGGAGATATTAGAACAGGTGACCAAAAGCTTACTCAAAGAGGTTTTAAGGAGCATCTTAAAGGAGGAGAGTGAGGTAGAGGGGCGGAGAGGTGTAGGGAAGGAATTCCAGAGCTTAGGGCCTAGGCAGCTGAAGGCACAGCCGCCAATGGTGGGGAGAAGGAAGTCAGGGATGCACAAGAGGTCAGAGTTGGAGGAACGCAGAATTCTCGGAGGGTTATAGGGTTGGAGGAGGTTACAGAGTGACGCCATAGAAGAATTGGAACAAAAGGATGAGAATGTAAAATTTGAGCCAGTACTGGACCAGGAGCCAATGTAGGTCAGTGAGAACAGGTGAACGGGACTTGGTGCGAGTTAGGACACGGGCGGCAGAGTTTTAGATGAGCTCAATTTTAGGGAGGCTGGAAGATGAGATCACCTCCTCACAAAGCTACAGTCAAGATCAGGAACTCGGTGTGTGGGGGAATCCTAAATGGCAATGTCCTTTTACCACACTTCTTTGAGGTGTAGTGCATTATGACCAGCACCGGAGCCCCAGTCAGAGACGTACATAAGAAATTGTACCTGTGATACCGCATCAGGCAAATTAACTCACAAGTAAATTCCTTGGGTCACTGAAACCACAGCAACAAGTGAATGATGTCAATCACTTCTACAAGTCAAAGAACTTCTGTAATCTACAGTCAATAGTGCTGCGCTCTATCATAGGGAGGTATTTTAACCACTTTCAGAAACATGTCATGCAATTCTTACTCTTATATGATGACTGGAGTTTCACATCATTGCGACTCTCACTGTAGTTATTACTTTCTGTGGTGATGATACCATCCACGTATTAAAGTGCATCATCGGGGGAGAAATTCGACATGCGTCCAATACGGGCAGCGCGTCTGCAGAGCAATTGTTCTGCGCGCATGTCCGTGCCACCCTGAGGCATCAGCCAAATTCGGCAACAGGCCTCATTTGATTGGAAACGGCGAGATGCAAGCGCCAAAAGGGTGTACCGATGCACCTCACCGGTCGGGGCATAGCAACTTCGGGCCGACTCTGACATTGAGCCAGCCCATGGATTGATCTTGAGGTGGGGCAGGTGCAGCTGAGGGGGTGGAAGTCTAGACAGCCAGTGGCCTGCTCTTACTGGCTCCATAAAAATATAACTTTGAAAATGTTTTGTGGCCAATTTTTGAATGGCCTCCTGTGGTCCCTTTAAGACCTGTTAGAACTAGGCTGAGCTCCACCCACGTGTACCTGACTTTTGCATCAGACTCCTACAATCAGCGTAGGACTCCTATTTGCATAGTGAAACAGCCTTATGCCTGTTTCAGGCATGCAGGGTGCTCACCCATTAATAGACTCGTCTGAATGTGGCATTTAGGTGGGCTTTAGGTGCCAATTCAAGTGCAAAACAGATGGCCGTGAGCTGAATTTCTCCCCCATTGAGTCTTTTTCTAGCCTGTGGTTTCTTAGGACTAACATTGAAGACCTCAGGGGCAGACCTGAGAATCAATTGAAAGCCTTGGTCGCCAGGGATTTCAAACTCATTCAGGTCTCAAGTGTACAGCAGCACTTTGAATGAAGACATCCTGGGATCATTTTGTGTGCTGGTGTCTGTTCTAAAGAGTTACGAACAGGTGCAAATCTCACCAGAATGTTAATATGCTAATGCCGCTCAATTTTCCATGTACAAACCATTTCCATAATTATTTGCAGCTCCAGGTCCAGATTTGGATGCGTGCAGGGAGCACGTTATTGATAAAAGGGAAAGTTTTGTGTAAGTGAAATTTAAAGGACTGCAGGCAACAAAATGGTGACTAAATTCGATAGACCCCCGAAAACGGACGCGGGGATCGCGATGCACGATTAACCCACGCCCGTTCTTTCCGATGCAGGCAGGACGCAAACTTCATGCTTGCCAAACTGTTTCCTCCTATGCCAAGATGGTGCAGTCCAAAGCCGGGCCTTCTAGGCCTAGAGCTACTCAAGGTCGTCCTCCAAAGCCATCTGCAGTCTCCCCCACTGAAAGTCAGCAGCCTTCCACCAGCCATGTTGCAGGTACAGGGGTAGCACTGCATAGGAGTACTGGGACAGGCAAAGGCACAGGGAAGACAGGCACTAAGGGAATGTACAAGGGTGATTAGTTTACGTTTGTATGCAATGTGGCATGATTTCATTTATAAATTTGGTTTGGAATGTTTATTTTGTGTTGGCTTTTATTTTTGCAATGTGGCTTCTGCTTATGCACTATGATGGTCAGTAACAGAGGGAAGGTAAGATGTGGGACTGTTGGTGAATGTGGAATTGGAGTTGCATTTGCTGGTATCGCAGCCGGATGAGTCAGTCACGGACAGCCCAGCCAGAAAGGGGCTGTCTGGGTTGCCTCTTCCCTTCCTCTTCCTCCTCCTGCTCCTGCTCCTCAGCTGGTTGCCATATGGCTGGTGGCAAGGGCTGCGCCCTCACGATGGTGAGGTTGTGCAGCACACAGCAGACCACCACTAACTCGACACCCACTCGGCCGAGTACTGCAGGGCTTATCCAGAGCGGTCCAGGTAGTGGAAGCATTGCTTCAGCATGCCAATGTTCTGGTCGATGATATTTCATGTGACAGCATGACTTTCGTCGTATGTGGGTTGCGCACCAGAGTCATGAGCCATTTTGTTAATAGATAGCCCTTGTTGCCCAGTAGCCACACTCTGGTTTGTCAAATGCAGATGGGCCAGCTGACTGCTGCAGAATGAATGCATCATGACTGCTGCCAGGATACCGGGCATTCACCTGCATGATTCGCTGAGTAGGGTCGCACACCAGCTGGACATTGCGGGAGTGGAATCCCTTTCGGTTGCGATACATCTCAGAGATTACATGCAGCGCCCGCAAAGTGATATACATGCAGTCAATGGCACCCTGCACCATGGGGAAGCCTGCATTCCTCGCAAAGCCCCGTGCTCACTCCACCTGCTGCTCTCTGGCCAGAGAGAAGGAAATGTATTCAGCTTTCTTGGAATACAGAGCTTCAGTTACCTCTCTTATGCAACAGTGGACGCCAAACTGGGAGATGTTGCAAATATCTCCTGCTTCAGCCTGGAAGGAGCCTAACGCATAAAAGTTCATGGCCGCCATGACCTCCACAGCCACTGGCAATGCGGTCCTCGCCCTGCTCTGAGGTTGCAGTTGTGGCTGCAGATGGTGGCAGATTTCAGTGAGGACGTCCTTGGTGAAGCGCAGACGTCTCACACACTGTTCCTCACTGAGATTCAGGTAGGAGTATTGCTCCCTGAACACCCTGGGCCGATATGGCCTCCTGCTGAGAGCCCTTCTCCCCCTCCTCCTCACCACTCTTCCAGCAGCTTGTCCTGCTCTGTGTCGCTTCTGCTCATTCTCCCCGTCATGCTGTAGGCCAGGTAGAATGCCTACTACTGCATCCATGTCTTGGAGCACGTGGTCTGTGCAGAATCCCTAAAGTCATGACAACATCCTTCAGCATCTGCCACACCACTCCCTGCAGACTTTAGCAACTTTAGAGAACTCTAGAAACCACCAAACACTTCTACAAACTCAGCAACAGCCAGTAGAAATTAACCAGCAACTAACCTGCAGTAGGCGATGATCCCTTTAAATAGCGGTGGTGCGGGGTCCTTCCTGTTGCTGAACGCGGGTTCGGCTGCGCAAGCTTAAGAGAGGGCGTTGGCTGGAGCATTGAGCTCCAAAATGGCAGCGCTGACGTCAAATCAGCGTTACACACTGATTGACGTCACGATCTGCCTACTCTGCATACTTCCGCCGCACGCTCCCTGCGCCCACGCTAACTCCCTTCTCAAGATGGCGTCTGGTGCGGACCACATCATAAGTGTGCGCACGTGCCGTGGACGCCATTTTGGAACCAAAATGGCACCCGTAGCGCCCAAACAATGGGTGCTACGGAGCCTAATTTTGCAGCCAATAATTCTTAGCCTTTGAAAGACTCAATAGGCATGTCAACCCATTGACAGCCTTTGCCAAGGATGAAGGGGAGAGAACTATGAAGTAAGAGGTAAAAGTAAAAGGAAAGGAAACCTAATGTGCAGGCATCAATCAGCAGGCAAGTGATGAGCAGCCCAGTGCCCTTCGCCTGTTATCCACTCCATAGTGTAATCCCGATAGGGCAGCACTGCATTATGCCTGGAAGGAGGTGGAGGCAAGTTGGAGGCTGCAGCTGACCATTACTGTCATTGGTTGTGCCAGCCCTCTGCTGCATGTTTAGCTGCAAGTATCCTTACAGTAGATGGCATAATTCTGCATCTGCCTCGCTACTGATCCAGAGGCTGTGAAAACAGCACCTTTCATGACCTCAGGATGGCCCAAATTTGTTTTAGTGATGTTGGTTGAGGGATAAATATTGGCCAGGAAACCAGGTAGAACTCCCCTGCTCTTCTTCAAATAATGCCATGGGATCTTTTACATGCACCTGAGAGAGCAGACGGGACCTTGGTTTAACATCTCATCCGACAGTGCAGCACTCCCTCACTAGATTTTGTGCTCAAGTCTCAGGAGTGGGATTTAAACCCACAACCTTCTGACTCAGAAGCGAGAGTGCTACCACTGAGCCACGGCTAACACATTACTGTTTGTGGGGCCTTGCTGTGCACAAATTGGCTGCCGTGAGGATGCACTAGCCAACAAGAAAGAAAGAACTTTATATAGCACCTTTCATGACCATTACAGCCAATAAAGTACTTTTGAAGTGAAGTCACTGTTGTAATGTAGGAAACGCAGCAGCCAATATGTGCACAGCAAGGTCCCACAAAAGGCAATGAGATAAATTACCAGATATTCTGTTTAGTGATGTTAGTTGAGGGATAAATATTGGCCAGGACACCTGGGAGAACTCCCTGTTCTTCTTCGAAATAGTGCTGTGGGATCTTTTATGTCCACCTGAGAGGACAGACGGAGCCTCAATTTAACTCATATGAAAAATGGCACCTCGGACAGTACAGTACGCCCTCAGTACTGCACTGGATTATGTGCTCAAGTCTCTGGAGTGGGACTCTGAACCCACTGAGAGGCAAGAGCGCTACTACTGAGCCAAAGTTAACACTGATAAGAAGTTACAGTTGTTCATACCTGTAGCCTTGGATATTCTCCAAAAAAATTCTTCCTTATGTTTTCACTTTTGGGTGAACACTTGTGCATCATTGAGTGAACGTCCATCGTATGTAATGGGCCCTAGACCTGACTTTGAAAATGTTTACAACTGCAAGCAAAAAATTCTGAGTGGCAGTATAACTCCAGTCTATGTGACCACTCCACCCTTGAAGACGAACATGTCTCTGATTGATACATATGGTATAATTGCAGCCTAAAAAAAACCCGATTGCAGGAAGGAAGTTATGCTAAACCTTTATAAATCACTGGTTAGGCCTTAGCTGCAGTATTGTGTCCAATTCTGGGCACCACACTTTAGGAAGGATGTCATGACCTTCAAGAGGGTGCAAAGGAGATTTACTAGAATGATACCAGGGATGAGGAGGGGCTTCAGTTGGGATTTTTCTCCTTAGAGCAGAGAAGATTAAGAGGAGATTTAATGGCGATGTTCAAAATGATGAAGGGTTCTGATATAAATAATGAGAAACCTTAGCAGGAGGGTCGGTAACCAGAGGACACAAATTTAAGATAATTAGCAAAAGAACCAGAGGGGAGATGAGAATTTTTTTACGCAGCGAGTTGTTATGATCTGGAATGCGCTGCCTGAAAGGGTGGTGGAAGCAGGTTCAATAGTAACTTTCAAAAGGCAATTGGATAAATACTTGGAAAAGGAAAATATGCAGGGCTATAGTGAAGATGGGGGAGAGAGACTAATTGGAAAGCTCTCACAAAGAGCCGACACAGGCAAGATGGACTGAATGGCCTCCTTCTGTGGGATCAGGAATAAATTTTTGCTTATCGTTACAAACTGTTGTATCAGCCCCACAGGGAACAAGCTGGCCTTCCACTGAATGAGGGAGCTCCAGTGTAAAGTATCTGTTGACCTATATGCGAACTTGCCACTTGCTGTTAACCCTGTAGTCTAAATCTGGAGCTCTGCTGTGTGCTCAGCAAGCAAGCTGCAAGAAAGCGTGCTTGTACTTTTAAATATGTTGAATACTCGTAAAGGGCCGGTGCTTGCAGGTCATTAAAAAATGCAGCTGTAAAATTAAACACACATGTTGCCTGAAAATTGTGTCTGAGGCAATCAGTTGCCTCTGTCGGCAATACTGTGGCACTTCAGTAATGCAGTCACTCAGCAGCTGCACGCATTGCAGACATTGTGGGTGTGTGCCTGTCTGTGAGTTGATATCTGCTTAGCAGCTGAGCCTGCTGACTAACAGAGACTGCACTGCCTTATTGTCCTGTGTGCATTGGCCCATCGGCCAAGGTTTCTGTCTTAGTGGCAGCAACTTCAAGTGTTTCATTGATACATTTCCTGGTTGATGAAAAAAATTAAACATTAGACACAAGGGGGTAGATTTTCAAGACGGGCCCAAAACAGGTACAAGGCCACAGTCAGGAGGCCCGAACCATTTTCATTTCAATTCTACCGGTGTGCTGGCGGGCACCAGCGGGCGTTCTGTTGTGGCTCGCCGGTTTGGTGTAGTGGTAGGGCCTGTTGGAGGAGGGGCAGAAGATCCTGGGGAGAGGGAGGCGAGAACGGGCCGGCAGCAGGCCTTGGGTTGCCAGCTCAAGTTGGAGGCATTCCTGGAGGTTGATCACGTGATGCTCTAACCACATGATGTCTGATCATGTGTTGTCTCAGTAGCCACTTGTGGTGAAGCATCCCGTGTTCTAATAACCCTCATCTCAAGAACCTTCCTTCTCCCTTGGTTATTCCAGTGAAAATCCTCGGCCTCCGTCCCCTTGTTCCCCATTCACCCACCAGTGGAAACAACCTTTCCCTCTTTACCCAGAGTAAAATCCCCAGGTTTCACTCACCCATGGCACCACTCCCACTCATCACATTGCTGCAGCTGCTCCTGGCTCTGCAGAAAATGGTTGGCAACCCTTGAGGGCCGGGAGATTTTGGTGGGGCTGAGAAGAGCCTGAATCTTTAAAAAAAACTCGCCTTATCTAAGCAGTCTCCAGCAGACCCTTTAAGGACAGCTGGTTAGGCCGCTTAACGCATGGAAATACTGGGACTAGCACGCACATCACATGCCCCTCCCAGTTCTCCATGAATGCAATTGGGGTCGTATAACCGGCGTAGGACCCCGATTTGCATATATAAAAGGCCTCCCTCCCACTTGTTTTGAGCGGGAGTGCTGGTCGTCCATTTAGAGATCTGCCGGAAGGTTGAATCGGGCGGGCAAATAGGTGTCCAAGGCCCCCACCTGATTTTTCTCTGTCAGAGCAACTGTTTTTAAGGCAAGAAACAAACAGCCAGCAGTTAAAAATCTTCCTCTCCCACCCTCCCCATTCCCACTAACAGTTAATGTGCCATAATCAATCTATTTAAAGAAATATTGTTAATTTTACTGGTATTTCTTCAAACTGTAAAAAAATCTACAACTTCCCTTTAACACACTTTCCCCTTCTTACTAATTTTGCAGTGCATTTCTGTTCATCAAGGAAGTTGACTGTGGCTAAATGAAAAGTACTATGGTGACATGCTGCCATTTTTATAACTGAAAAATTGCCTATAAGTAGTCGTGGCAAACACTACCTTAAAATGCCACCAGACTGTATAATACTAAGTTGATATTAAAGTGTGTGTGTTGCTTTTTACAGTTTAACAAACAGACTTGCTATAAATTATAGATTTAATTTTATCTATTGTTACCACATCAACTAATTTGCATTTAATAATACCTCACAGTGCATTGCATCCCACACTATTTTCACTACTAAAGGTGTCAGCCTTGGCTCAGTTGGTAGCACTCTCATCTCTGAGTCAGAAGGTTATGGGTTTCAAGCCGCACTCTGGAGATTGAGCACATAATCTAGGCTGACACTCTAGTGTTGTACTGAGGGAGAGCTGCACTGTTGGAGGTGCTGCCTTTCAGGTGAAATGTTAAACCGAGGACCTATCTGTCCTCTCAGATGGACATAAAAGATCCCATGGCACTATTTGAAGAAGAGCAAGGGAGTTTTCTTAGTATCTTGGCCAACGTTTATTCCTCCACCAACACCTAGAGAACAGATGATCCGGTCATTAACTCATTGCTGTTAGTGAGACTTTGCTGTGCACAAATTGGCTGCCGTGTTTCCTACATTGCAACCCATGACTACACTTCAAAAGTACATAATTGACTGTAAAGCACTTTGGGACATCCTAAGGTCATGAAAGGTGCTACATAAATTCAAGTCTTTTACTAAAATATTACTGCAGAAATATTTACTGAGACAATATTTAAACACCCTGTGAGGCACTATCATCTCTCTTAACACACAAATTTGTGTATTAGTTGAATAGAGTGCTGCTAACATTAAGACGCAGGAGACTGGCACAAAAACAGTAATTAAACACAGAGCATTTTTTTTTTAACTGAGTGCTTATCTTACAAAATGGCTTTGTTCCCTAAATTGTGACACACGAGAGTTGAGTTTTCACCTTTTATTCTGATCTAAAACTAGAGCTGTTGAAGTCAATGTTTGTCATTGCATAACACTATTTTGATCGGGAATCTCTGAGTACCAGCACTGGGGCACCAAAGTCAATTGAGGGAATGGACAGATTGTTCAAGCAGTAATAGGAAGGAAACAGGGTTGGAGAGTTTCTCAGAAATGCAGCAAACCATACTGCTTAACAGGAATCGAGCTGCATGAAGAGAGATATAGATAGAGCTTGGTTTCCCTAGCTGTGAGAATTATGTTATTTCTGTCAGTAGAATTTGTTTAAATATGAACGCTTCCAGGAAATTGAACTGTATTTTTACACTCTTGATTCAACTTAAATATTTTATTAAAAATATTCTGGTATCCTAGACTTGTTCTTGGGCAGTTCCATTTTTGAAACACCATTAAGAATATAACAGTGGAAATATTAATTAAGAGTTAAATAAAAAATAATATTTGATTTCCTGTTTTTACCTATTGTAGGTTTCTTTTTTATTTTGAAATATAATCTTTTCATCTTTTTTTGTGGTAGAAAAACGTTATTTTGTTGCACACTGAAAAAAGAACTGCTCAAAATACTAACCAGTTTGTTTTTAGTGACAGGTTTACCTGAAAGTATTCTCGAGTCAGATTGAAAATCTTACCAACATTCAGAATTTGAACTTTAGGCGTGGTACAGGATGACAACGCTGCCATAAAAACCAGTTGTATTTGCTCAGCTGCATCTTATGCCCTTGTATTTTTTTTGTTTGCTGCATTGTATGGCTTGCTAACACATCTCGTTATGTGAGTCAGTTGTTTTGAAAATTTGCCAAATCATATCTTACCATGGTGCCACTGAAAAGACATTTACTAATGTACGTTACTGAGCCACTGAGGTTTATTTTAACTTCTTCATACACAAAAACATGTTAGTCATACAGAATAATGTATGGATCCCTCTTGTTGTCCTGCCAAACGCTTCAGAGCAACAAAACAAAGCTCCTTGATAAATATGCTAACGTGCGTCGCACATATACTACTGCTATCATGTTATCTTATTTGACGAAATTTGCAGTAAGTTCTTTTAACATCATGAAGAAGTCTGGATTGTTAAAGCCAACAAAATGGATACTGCATCTTTAATCTGTATTTTTTAAATATTTACATCACTAAAATTGCAGGAAAAGTCCACAATACAGTTTTCAGCACGGAACAAAATGGATTGTAAAATGCCTTTCTTTGCAGCTCAGACAATGACTCATGTCAGACAGATTACTAAAGCTAATTTAATCTTAGCAAACTATTGGTGTGTTTAGATTGAGCATGATGCTGGAACTCCAGCTGAATTCGGTGACAATGAACAAACAGTGAGCATTTAGGCTCCTAGACAAAGATTTGGCACAAGGTAGAGTTGAGTGAGAAAGCCTTTGTGTAGCCCACATTATACAATTATGGCTGTTTTTATTTAGACATTGTTTTTCTATTTTAACTTGTATATGGTCACCCAATTGCTAGATGTCAGATTGCTGGATTTATATGACCTGAGAAAGACTTTGTTAAAGTCAGAATCCCAGTAGCACCCTACTGTTCAACAAGATTTCAGTTTAACCAACTGTTGCTTCCAACAGGGAGTGATATTACATGGAATTACAGTAAACTCTTTCTTATCCGGCACCTATGGGACCAGGATGGTGCCGGTTGATGAAAAATTCTGGATAACAGAGTGTTATACCTACCAAGGCAATTTTTAACACAAACAAAAATAAAAACCACTGACTAACTCGGCCACCACGGGAGACTCGGACGCGGCAAAACGAGTGCTGGATGGATTCGGCAAGATTACCGGTTATCTATTTTGCCGGTTATTAAAGTATTCCGATGATTAAGTGCCGTTTAAACAAGAGTTTACTGTACATAGAATCTACAGCACAGAAAAAGGCCATTTGGGCCAACTGGTCTGTGCCGGTGTATACACTCCTCCCACTCTACCACTTTCCACCCTGCCCCCATAACCCTCCATTCCTTATCCCTCATGTATGTATCAAGCCTCCCCTTAAATGCATCAATGCCACATGCTTCAACCTCTCCATGAGGCAGCGAGTTCCACATTTTCACCCTTCTCTGTGTAAAGAGATCCCGCCAAAGCTCTTTATTTGATCTGTTAGTGGCTATCTAATATTTATGCCCTCTTGTTCTGCACATCCGCCCTATCAAATCCCTTCATAATTTTAAAGACATCTATCACATAGCCTCACTTTTCCAGAAAAGAGAGCCCCAGCTAGCTCAATCTTTCCTGATATCTTTTATAAAAATGTAAAACCATTAGTGTGTGTATTCATTCAGTATTAGTTAAAAAAAAAGCTTTAATCAGCCAGATATTACTGTTTGGAAAACAAATGGTTTAAAAAATTATTTCAGTGTGTTTTAAACATTCATGTTTGTTGCATTGGCTGTAAATCCACAAATAAGAGGTTAGAAGTCCTGTGGAAATACGTAGTTTTTCTCTGTGCTATTCTGATCATATCTGTAAGATAAAAAAGAGTACTAGAAAGAAGATTAACACTCCTGTCTTGTGCAGTTTTGATGAGTTTAACCAACTTTGTTGGACTCCCTATTTAGAAATGGTATTTCCAGTTATCCCTCTGCAAACACCCCAAGTAATCAAAACCAGTGATTCCTCCTAAAGCTCAAGATATATATAGATCAAACTTAATACAGTTATTTATTTTACCAGCTGTTTGAATTGGATCAATATGAAACAATCAACCAACTAATTGGAAAGTGTTGAATTTACTCACAGGCAAAAAGGACTCTTGTCAATAGAGTAACCCCTTCTGTTTTATAGTGGGATTTAGACATATGTGAAGGGATGTTGGAGGATGGATGTGCATCCCTTCTACACAGTTCAGACAACTAGGGAGTTCCGAAAGTCAACTGCAAAAATGTTATAGATTTACATATTGTTTTACTTAACCTTAACTTATAATCTGTCTATCTGATCTAGTTGCTGTGTGATCAGAAAAGCTGTCAATTTCCTTTCTAGTCAGATGGAAGTCTCACCGATGCTGCTGAAAGCAATGACTAAACTCAAGATGGATGGAATTTCCCCTCCCCAACTCTACCCACGCACTAGTTACTTTAAACGTCCTACAAGGACAGTCATGAATTCTGTGACACTGCAGATACTTTGTACCAGAGAATTTAAATAGAACAGGATATTTTAACTGTCAGAGGTTCCGCTTACATGGATGCACCTCATCGAACTAAATTCAGTTTGCGTAACAGTGTGGTTGTTTCTAGTGCATTTCTCTCCGTCAATGCCTTGTGGAGGGATTCATCCAAAATTAGGCTAAATAAACATGAACAAACATTTTTCATCAAGTATTGCAGATACCTGCAAGTGGGACACATCTGAACATGAGAGTAATCTGTAAGTGGACCACATTTCCTTATGGGCACAGCTCTTTTTTTCTATGAACTTTATCTATATTTCTTTTATTGTGAAGTGTGAAAATTGTTTTATAAAAGCTAGAAAAAAATCACATGCAAGTTGAAATAAGAAATGCTTGCCTCTTTCCAGTTTCTTTAATGCATAATTACCTCATGAGTTCAGTTGGGGATTGCTCATTTACAGTTTCATTTTGATGTCAGATTCAAAGCATTGCTGAACTTTGAAAATGAATTAAAGAAACCTGCTGTATATAGTTTATTAACATCTAAATAGAATCAAAGAACCACAGAATCTTACAGTGCAGAAGGAGACCATTAGATCTATCATCCCTGTACTGGCTCTCAGAAAAGTGTTACCAATTAGTCCCATTCCACTGCTCTTTCCCTCATAACCTTTTATATTTTTCTTTATCTGTTTCCCTTTTAAAAGCGATATAGGATTTTGCTTCACCAGTGTTTCTGGTAGAGCATTCCATGTCCTAACTGTCCTCTGCACAAAAAAAATTCCTACACTCTACCTTCATTCTTTTGTGATGATCTTAAATTTAAGCCCTCTGGTTACCAACTAACTGACCTTATCAAAAAACCCTCCAGTATTTTGAGTACTTCTATCAGATCTCCTCGTAACTTCACTGTTGAACGTAAGAGAAGGTGGATGTAAAAGATCCCATGACTGGGGAGTTCTCCCCGGTGTCCTGGCCAATATTTATTCCTCAACCAACCTCACTAAAACAGATTATCTGGTCATTATCACATTTCAGTTAGTGGAACCTTGCTGTGTGCAAATTGGCTGCCGTGTTTCCTACATTACAACAGTGACTACACTTCAAAAGAATATATTTGGCTGTAAAGCGCTTCGGGTCAACCTGAGGTCATGAAAGGTGCTATATAAATGCACGTCTTTCTTTCTAATGAAAAAATACTTTTTTTTTTAGTCCCTCTTCAGAATTAAAGCCACAAAAATCAATAGCCAAGTTTTATAAGGAGCTATCTGCTGGTCAGAAGGGACCTTGGCGCAACCATCGTATATGCAATCAGTTCTCCAGTCAGGTTGTGAAGTTCTTCTCCAGTGCCATTGTAAATGGGTACAATAGGGGTGTAAGTAGAATTCAAAATTATTGATTATCATGTCCACTTATATAAATACAATGGGACATTACCGCATATTCTTAATTTGAGAAAAAAAATAAGAGCTCTCTTCTGTTCAAGACACAGTTGGGTATGTCATATCAACTGTGTGTCTCATTATTTATAATCTAGAAATGAAACGTAATTGACTCATACCTGGTTAAAATGTGAGTAAGAAATGCCATAAAGGTTCACCGCAATTTACAGTATATGGTCTTTCATTCATTTATTATCTAATAATTTTAACAATTTTATAGATTTATACGTAATTTGTGCCAACATTTAGCTATGAAATGTTTCCAGTTTTCTGTGTTTTTTTTGTGAGCTTTGCAGTGTGTTTGATTCATTTTGTTCCAGAATCTGGATTATATCAGTGCTTTCCATTATTATTTCATTTGAAATGTAGAATCAGAGCAAAATCGGGTTACATCTTGGCACAGTTTCAAAGGCTACTATAACAACGTCTCTGCTTTAGATAATTAGGGGGCCACACAGAAGACGGAAATTAGCCTCATGCCATGCCAGATAGCCATGCCAGTACCAGAGGTCAGGGAAGTATGATCTGAAGCTTTTCGCTGTGAAGAAATTTGCCCTGTTGTCCTCTCGAAGAAAGAGCTAGTGCAAGTGGTGGGCACTAATGCAGCATTTTGTTTGTGTTATGGTTCAAACACAGATTTCAACATTTTTTCAATTCATTACGAGTTAGCCTAAAAAGCAGAAAGCCTAAACATATGTAACATTTCCCCAAAGTATGTATATAAATAATGGAAAACCTATTGTATATTGAAGCCTGCACTTGTAGCAGGGAATTCAGCAAGAGAACATGCTGAGGAGTCTGGTTTGCAGGACTACTACATGACAACTATTTAGTGGCCAGCCAGACATCCCATCCTTTCCTCTTAAGTTGATTTTGTAACCACAGATAAGTGTTTAGGGAGCTGAATCTGACCCCAGATCACAAGCTGGAGACCACTAGAATAAATCAAAGTTGGTTACGGACAAGGTCAACAAAAGGAGGCACATTCTTGCAAATTAAAGAATTTGCATTCATATAATTCCTTTTCAACTTTCTCAGAAACATCCCTGGTTGTTTGACATAGATTGAATTGTGTGGTGCAATTACTGCTGTTATGTGGGTGAAGCGATGGAAAATTACATGACCCGGAGACTGCCCGCCAACAGCATATAAGTGACAGGATCAAAATCCCGCTGAGGTCTCGTGATCAGGGAGGCGGGGAAGCGAGATCGCAGCAGGTGAAGGCCTAAGCACTCGTGGCCCCACAAGGAAAGCTCAAAAAAATTGTCGAACTTACCTTACAAAAGCAAAATACTGCGGATGCTGGAAATCTGAAATAAAAACAGAAAATGCTGCAAATACTCAGCAGGATTCTGCTATTCCCATTTATAACTCTTCTAGACCCATTTTTGTTTCTTTACTTGTCCTATTACCATCTCCTTTTGCTTTGTACAATTATTCCTTTTGTCATTTAATCTCTCCTGCCTTCCACCTTATCACAGACCTTCCCCTTTGTTCTTTGCTCCACTCCCCCCTTTCCCTGCCGCTGCACTTGCTTAAAACCTGCTATATCTATAACTTTTTCCAGTTTTGACGAAGGGTCGTCGACCTGAAACGTTAACTCTATTTCTCTCTCCACAGATGCTGCCTGACCTGCTGAGTATTTCCAGCATTTCCTGTTTTTATGTCGAACTTACCTTTTTCGACATCTTCTGGCCCTGATGCTCTTTGCCGCTGGGTTAGCCTGGCAGGAAATTCACTGCTGCTTTACGCTCAGGCCGGCTGATGACATCTTCAGGACCCGACATGCATATGTTAAAAAGAACCCGCCGGCTCTGGGCGAGTGTCCTTGTCGCCTGCTCAAGAGAGCGGGTAAAAATCGGTACCTGTCTGCTCCTGACAGCTCCAGGTCGATTAAGTAAGTTGGACAATTTTAACTGCCCTCCCGCCTAGTATCCATCAGACGGGCAGGTTTAAATCACTCCTCATAGTTTTAAAAACATTGGTGGCATCTAATGTCCTTGAGATCGAGGGGGGAGAAATTGGATACCTTTGCGCCTCCCGTTATCGCCTCCGGGGGGCGATAACGAGGCGCTAACCACTTACCGCCCGGGCGCGGCGAGAATATCGCCTCCCACGAAATTCAGTGGGAGGTTTGCAGCAGCGGTATGGCATTGCTCCCAATCTCCCTCGCCCGGAGATTGTGACATCTTCATCGTGCGCATCGCCCCCGGTTGCGCCCCGGATCGAAATTCGGTTTCGACCCCTGCAGCATAGCCGGGCGACAACACTGGCAGCTGCAGGAGGCGTTCATCTGGAGGCCGGGCACTTCGGGGGCGATATTTAAAGGCGAGGTGGCTGAGGTAGGGAAAAAAATAATCAAATGCTCGTTTTCTGTTTTTTTCCTTTTTTCCCCAGCGCTCGATCAGCCCGGCACTCTGCTGCAGTGCATCGGGCTGATCGGGCCGGATCGCGGCTGCCGTTGGGGACCAGGTAAGTTACTTTCCATTGCAGAGCCTGCAGCGATGGGAGGGAAGGAGCCTTCCAACGCGGCAGCGCTGCACGGCCCATTGTGCAGCGCTGCTCACCTACCGCCCCGCCTGCTGTCTGTTGCGCTCCAGGAAGGAAGTGGAACGCAAAACCAATTTTTTAAAAGTGGAGAAACATTAGTGCCTGGCACTAATTTTTTCAACTTTTAAAAGTTAGCACCCCAAACTGGGCTATAATGAATTTCTCCCCCTATATATCCAAAAATAATTAAAAATCATGAACATCTAATCAATGGCAGATGCTACAGCCACAGCGGACTGTGTGTTTGTAAAAACTTTATGATGCTTTCAATCATTTGGAAAGCTTGTCATGACATCCATTAAGAAAAACTAGAAAGGAACAGCTAACCAAGGTATAGTGTCTGCCTCCTTCTATTTCATTTATAAAATGTCCTAAACTTAAACAGTTGTGTTGGACAGCACAATGGGACTCTATGCTGATTCTCTGATACTACCTAGTTTAACTAATAAAATGCCACCTGAGAGAAAATGTAGAACAGTGTGACAGATTTTCAACTTGCCGTCCGGGCATAAAACTGATGTTGTGGATAGACCGTCCGTCTCGATGACATTCTGCAATGTCAGTGTTAGATCCAGGCAGCAAGTTGGGAATCTACACCTGTGTTTATTTTAATAACGGAGATAAAACCTGGAAAACTGGAATTCCTAAAAATATTAATCAATCGACGTATCTCCAACCCCACCAGAACGAAAGAAGGATTTTGGATTGATATAGCACCTTTCATGACCTCTGGTTGTCCCAAAGCGCTCCACAGTTAATGTATTGGATTATAGCACATAATCTAGGCTGATACTTCAGTGCAGTACTGAGGGAGTGCGGCACAGTTGGAGGTGCCCTCTTTCAGATGAGACGTTAAGCCGAGGTCCCGTCTGCCCTTTCAGGTGGATGTAAAAAATTCCATGGTACTATTTCAAAGAAGAACAGGTAAGTTCTCCCCAATGTCCTGGCCAATATTTATCCCTCAACCAACATCAATAAAAAACAGATTATTTGTTCAATATCACATTGCTATATGTGGGATCTTGCTGTGTGCAAATTGGCTGCTGCGCTTCCTACATTACAACAGTGACTACACTGCAAAAGTACTTAATTGGCTGTGAAATGCTTTGGGACATCCTGAGATCATAAAAGGCACTATATAAATGTAAGTTCTTTCTTTTCCTTTATTATTTTTGAAGCTGTTTTATAGGTAAATACAACAACCAATTTGTTTTTCTATTCGTTCCTGGGATGTGGGCGTCGCTGGCAAGGCCAGCATTTATTACCCATCCATAATTGCCCTTGAGAATTTGCTCCACATCCTGGTGAATTCCACATCCGGGTATTTTCCACATCCGGGTGTATTCCACATCCTGCTGAATTCCACATCCGGGTATTTTCCACATCCTGCTGAATTCCACATCCGGGTATTTTCCACATCCTGGTGAATTCCACATCAGGATAGTGTCCACATCCGGGTATTTTCCACATCCTGGTGAATTCCACATCAGGATATTGTCCACATTCGGGTATTTTCCACATCCGGGTATTTTCCACATCCTGGTGAATTCCACTTCCGGGTGAATTCCACATCCTGGTGTATTCCACATCCGGGTATTTTCCACATCCGGGTGTATTCCTCATCCTGGTGTATTCCACATCCGGATATTTTCCACATCCGGGTATTTTCCACATCCGGGTATTTTGCACATCCGGGTGTATTCCACATCCTGGTGTATTCCACATCCGGGTATTTTCCACATCCGGGTGTATTCCACATCCGGGTGTATTCCACATCCTGGTGTATTCCACATCCGGGTATTTTCCACATCCGGGTGAATTCCACATCCTGGTGTATTCCACATCCGGGTATTTTCCACATCCGGGTGAATTCCACATCCTGGTGTATTCCACATCTGGGTGAATTCCTCATCTTGGTGTATTCCACATCCGGGTGAATTCCACATCCGGGTGAATTCCACATCCGGGTGAATTCCACATCCTGTTGCGCTCCACATCCCCAGCAGAAATATTGCCCTGTTTCCCCCAATACACATTGCTGCTGAATTTTCTGCAGTGCCTCCACTGTCCTGTCCAGCTGTCTCAAGCCCCAAGTTCATTAGCACATTGTGCATGCTTGCCTATATGTGGAGAGAGCACCAACAACTCTCATCGCACCACAGCTGCTTACTTCAGTGCACAGGTTTACTGATGAATGTCAAATCCCAATCTCAGCTATTTCCTCCTGATTCAAAATGGTACAGAGCCAGAGGCAGACAGAGCCTGACAGAAGTTGATTAACTTAAATAAAAAGAAAGGATGAGTTTGTTGAGATTTGAGAGGCAAAATATAAAAGACAGAAGCATAATAAAAACGGAGAGCACTGGATGTCTTCCAGTTCTTTTTTACTGCTTATTTTGAATTTAGTGCTATATTTGTATTCTTACAATTACTCTATATAATAGTGTTGTAAAATTAATAAGAATGAAAGGTTTGTTTCACACATTTGGGTGTTTCACATTATAGATGTGAATGTTGCACTTTTCCCAAATGGTACTCAAAATGGTTTGTTAGCTTTTTCAGCACAGATTGCATGGAATTGAACATCAGGAAAATTATTGGCTGACCAAGGTGTTGTATAACATGGAGTTACAGTTGCAATTGGCGCATTTTAGGGCAGGACAGATTTCTTGTGTCTTTGTAGCAAAACTTGAATCATGAACACGAATATAAAGAGCACGTTTATGATTTTGCTACAAATAGCAAACAGATGAAGTCCCCTAACCCCCACCCCCAGCCCCTCCATCCCCAGGGTCACGGGGTACGGTAGCATAATGGTTATGTTACTGGACTAGTAATCCAGAGGCCTGGCCTAATGATTCAGAGACATGAGTTTAAATCACCATGGCAGCTGGGGAATTTAAATTCAAATTAAATAAATCTGGAATTTAAAAAAAGAAGGCTAGTATTAGTAATGGTGACCATGAATTACTGGATTGTCATAAAAACCCAGCTGGTTCACTAATGTCCATTAGGGAAGGAAATCTGCCGTCCTTACCTGGTCTGGCCTATATGTGACTCCAGACCCACAGCAATGTGGTTGACTCTTAACTGCCCTCTGAAATGGCCTAGCAAGCCACTCAGTTGTATTCACCACTCTCACTACCTTCTCTAGGGCAATTAGGGAGGGGCAATAAATGCTGGCTTGCAGGCGATGTCTACATCCTGTGAATGAATTTTTAAAAAGTTACCAATTGTAGACACAGGCACAGAATGGAGGTAGCCTCCCCAGAGAGAGGAAAGGAAAATGAAAGGGTGAGCAAACTCACACATCTCCTTGCAGCCAATTACACAGCATCAATGGCAGGAGCAAGATCCCCCGCCTTCTCAGCTAAAGAATGATGTGTAGTGCAGAATTTAATCACAGGCACATGGACTACAATAGGTAAATGAGCTAAGGGATGAGGCTGACTAAAATAAACCGACCAGCAATCTTGCGGAACTTAATGTACACCATAAAAAAGAAAGACTTACATTTATAAAGTGCCTTTCATGACCTCAAGATGTCCTAAAGCACTTTACAGCCAATTAAGTACTTTTGAAGTGTAGTTACTGTTGCAATATAGGAAACGAAGCAGCTAATTTGTGCACAGCAAGGTCCCACAAACAACACGGTGGCATAGTGGTTAGCACTGGTGCCTCACAGCGCCAGGGACCCGGGTTCGAATCTGGCCTCGGGTGACTGTCTGTGTGGAGTTTGCACATTCTCCCCGTGTCTGCGTGGGTTTCCTCCGGGTGCTCCGGTTTCCTCCCACAGTCCAAAAATGTGCGGGTTAGGTTGATTTGGCTATGATAAATTAACCCTTAGTGTTAGGGGGGGATTAAATATGTGGGGTTACAGGGATAGGATGGGATATGTTAGGGGGAATTAAATACGTGGGGTTACGGGGATAGGGTGGGATATGTGTCGGTGCAGGCTCGATGGGGATTCTGTGTGAGAAAGCAGGGACAGGGTACTGGATTTGGATGATCAGCCATGATCGTATTGAATGGTGGAGCAGGCTCGACGGGCCGAATGGCCTACTCCTGCTCCTAGTTTCTATGTTTCTAACAATGACTGGATAATCTGTTTTAGTGATGTTGTTTGAGGGATAAATATCTGGACACCGGGGAGAGCTCCCCTGCACTACTTCGAAATAGCGCCATGGGATCTTTACGTCCACCTGAGAGGGCAGACGGGGCCTCAGTTTAACATCACATCCGAAAGACAGCACCTCTGACAGTGCAGCACTCCCTCAGTACTGCACTGGAGTGTCAGCCTGGATTATGTGCTCAAGTCTCTGGAATGGGATTTGAACCAATAATCTTCAGAGGTGAGAGTGCTACCACTGATCCACGGCAGATACATTAGGCACATTACAAGCACAGTTTAATACTTCCCTTGTGTAAAAGAATTACAAATCTGTAATATATCCTACAACATCTGAAACTCCAGTGACTTATATTATAATCTATAATTATTATTACCTAGGATTTGAATATAAAGATATTAAAACCATCTGGCACTTTAATGCCCTCTGTTAGCACTTCTTTCCTTTTGTGTAGGATGCTACAAGTAAGTTGCCACATCCTTGCCTTCCTTCTTTCTTATGCCATTTTTCCCTTTGGTTCGTAATCCTCACTGACGCTGCTTTCTACCCTTCTCTTCCGATGCTTCTTCATCTTCATTCTCCTCTTCAGACAAACCAAAAATTGATTCTTCTGTGGAATTAGCCAAGGAGTAGGCTGTGGGTGAGTCATCATGAAGATGTGATTTCGAAGAAGTGGCCTTAAAATCTGCATCATTTTTTAATTACTGCAATATAAGAGATTAAACTGTACTTTTGAATGCAGATAAAAGCAGATGATGAATATTAAACACATATTACAATATGTTATGAATGTTCTATTAAAGCTGTATAGTCTCAGCCTACATTAAATGTGGTTGTTATTTTCATACAGTGAATGACATAATTTATCATGTTTAAAAAATGACTTGCCAGAGTCTTTGGGCTTGGTGTATGTGCTCACTACCTTTATCAAGATATTATAAAATAAAACCGCTTTAGTTTAATATAGTGACTTTGTCTGTGGCTTAAATAACTTTGATTTACTTTATAAATTTGAGTGTGAGCTCTAAGCACTTTTGAGCCCATACTTTTCTCGTTACTTTTAATTAATTCTCCCACTAAAATATGAAGCTTATGCCTGATACCACTGTGGTACTACAGTACTCATTGCTGAATGGCAGCCACATTGCTGTTTTCTGAAAACTACTTCCAAAGAAAGTAGGATAATAACCCCAAACAGCATCCCAAACTCCTGGGACCACTTCCAATTTAAGCTGCCTCCAGATGTCCTGATATCAGTATTTACTACTTGCAGAGCAATTGCTAACGGGCATCTCTAAGCCACTTTAAGTCATTTTATGTGTGACATTCAATGTACTTGACATACTTTCACACCCAGGTAAACTCATTGTTTGTCCAGCAATTACTTTAACCGCTGAAGGGGATCATGATGTTTATTTTGCTGCAGATAAAAATAACTTACATTTATATAGCACCTTTCACTACCTCAGGATATCCCAAAGCATTTTACAACAACAACAACAACAACTTGTATTTATATAGCGCCTTTAACGTAGTAAAACATCCCAAGGCACAGGAGTATTATGAGACAAAAAAGAATTTGACACTGAGCCACATAAGGAGAAATTAGGGCAGGAAGAGGTAGGTTTTAAGGAGCTTCTTAAAGGAGGAAAGAGAGGTAGCGAGGCAGAGAGGTTTAGGCAGGGAATTCAAGAGCTTAGGGCCTAGGCAACAGAAGGCATGGCCACCAATGGTTGAGCGATTATAATCAGGGATGCTCAAGAGGCCAGAATTAGAGGAGCGCAGATATCTCGGGGGGTTGTGGGGCTGAAGAAGATTACAGAGATAGGGAGGGGCGAGGCCATGGAGGGATTTGAAAACAAGGATGACAATTTTGAAATCGAGGCGCTGCTTAACTGGGAGCCAATGTAGGTCAGCGAGCACAGGGGTGATGGGCGAACAGGACTTGGTGCGAGTTAGGACACGGGCAGGTGAGTTTTAGATGACCTCAAGTTTACGTAGGGTAGAATGTGGGAGGCCAGCCAGGAGTGCATTGGCATAGTCAAGTCTAGAGGCAACAAAGGCATGGATAAGGGTTTCAGCAGCGGATGAGCTGAGGCAAGGGCAGAGACAGGCGATATTGCGGAGGTGGAAATAGGCGGTCTTTGTTATGCTGCGGATATGTGGTTGGAAGCTCATTTCGGGGTCAAATATGACACCAAGGTTGCGAACACTGTGGTTCAGGCTCAGACAGATGTTAGGGAGAGGGATGGAGTCAGTGGCTTGAGAACGGAATTTGTGGCGGGGACCGAAAACAATGGCTTCAGTCTTCCCAATATTTAATTGGAGAAAATTTCTGCTCATCCAGAACTGTATGTCGGACAAGCAGTCTGACAATTGAGCCACTGTGGAGGAGTCGAGAGAAGAGGTAGTGAGGTAGAGGTAGAGCTGGGTGTCGTCAGCGTACATGTGGAAACTGATGCTGTGTTTTCGGATGATGTCGCCAAGATGAGAAATAGGAGGGGGTCAAGGATAGATCCTTGGGGGACACCCGAGGTAACGATGCGGGAGCGGGAAGAGAAGCCATTGCAGGTGATTCTCTGGCTACGATTAGATAGATAAGAATGGAACCAGGCAAGTGCAGTCCCACCCAGCTGGACGACGGTGGAGAGGCGTTGGAGAAGGATGGAGTGGTCAACCATGTCAAAGGCTGCAGACAAGTCAAGAAGGACGAGGAGGGATAGTTTATCTTTGTCACAGTCACAAAGGATGTCATTTGTGACTTTGATGAGAGCCGTTTCGGTACTGTGGCAAGGGCGGAAACCTGATTGGAGGAATTCAAACATGAAATTGCAGGAAAGATGGGCACGGATTTGGGAAGCGACAACACGTTCAAGGACGATTTACAGCCAATTAAGTACTTTTGGAGTGTAGTCACTGTTGTAATGTAGGAAACGCAGCAGCCAATTTGCACACAGCAAGCTCCCACAAACAGTAATATGATAATGACCAGATATTCTGTTTATATTGATGTTGATTGAGGAATAAATATTAGCCAGGACAACAGGGAGAACTCCCCTGCTCTTCGTCGAATAGTGCCGTGGGATCTTTTACGTCCCCCTTAGAGAGTAGCTTGGTTTAACGTCTCCTCCAAAAGACGGCACCTCCGACAGTGCAGCACTCACTCAGTATTGCACTGCAGTGTCAGCCTAGAATTTGTGCTCAAACCTTTAAGTACTAACACTCAAGATTAAGGATTTTTCTTGCTTTCTGTCCCTATTTTGTTTAATTATTCATTACCTCTATTCTTTCTCTTTTCTGCCCAACAAAAATCAAAAAGTAAATAAGCATAGGCACCTTGAAATGTTCATTTATACTATATTCGAAAGTGAATCAAGTTGATTGTTACGCCCAGATGGGCACACATATGCATGAGCGCATGACAAAGTCACAAACATGCATGCACAGGGCTCTAAGGCTCCCAATCCTCAAAATCAATGGGAATAGCTCAGACAAGTGCCTGTCCTTTAAGCACCACTTATGCAAAATTAGATCACGGATCCAGTATGAAACCAACACTAGAGGTAGAATGGAGGCATTAGTGGGCTTTGGTGACCATTTTACTTCTGCTCCTATCATCTTAAAATAGGTCAGCATTTAACAAAAAGTAAAGTGGCTCTTTTCTGGATCTTATGTTGTTCAGTTTTCATTATCACATCTAATACTCCATTGGATGGCTTCAATTATCATCAGTGGAAAATTGACATTGGTAAGCACACAAAACTTGCATGTCATCACAAAGGCAGTAAATATGTGAAATTACTACATAGTTCCTGCCAAACTAGCCCAACTGCTCAAATACATGACAACAGCGTCAATAATAATTTACTGAACAAATTCTTGTCCCCAGTTTGGCAGAGGTTCTGAAATGTATTTTGGGTGTTGCAGCAAACATTTTTCTCCAAATCTAAAACATCCTTGGGCCATTTGAGCTCTTATCTTTTGCATTCTGCCAAATTCTAATCTTCCACACATGGTGAATGCACATCATTATGAATACAACAACAATTTGCATTTATCTAGCACCATTATCATAAGGAACATCCCAAGGCATATCTCAAATAGATGTAAGGAAAATGGACACTGAGTCAGAAGGGAGAGATTAGAAGGGGTGATCAAAACAACAACAACTTGTATTTATATAGCATCTTTAACGTAGTAAAATGTCCCATGGCGCTGCACAAGAGTATTAAAAGACAAAAAATTTGACACCGAGCCACATAAGGAGAAATTAGGGCAGGTGACCAAAACCTTGGTCAAAGAGGTAGGTATTAAGGAGCTTCTTAAAGAAGGAAAGAGAGATAGTGAGGCAGAGAGGTTTAGGCAGAGAATTCCAGACCTTAGGGCCGAGGCAACAGAAGGCGCGGCCACCAATGGTTGAGCGATTATAAACAGGGATGCTCAAGAGGCCAGAATTAGAGGAGCGCAGATATCTCAAAGGGTTGTGGGGCTGAAGGAGATTACAGAGATAGGGAGGGGCGAGGCCATGGAGGGATTTGAAAACACAGATGAGAATTTTGAAATCGAGGCGTTGCTTAACTGGGAGCCAAGGTAGGTCAGCGAGCACATGGGTGATGGGCGAACGGGACTTGGTGCGAGTTAGGACACGAGCAGCCGAGTTTTGGATGACCTTAAGTTTACGTAGGATAGAATGTGGGAGGCC
Organism: Squalus acanthias; assembly: GCA_030390025.1. Classification (NCBI taxonomy): domain Eukaryota; kingdom Metazoa; phylum Chordata; class Chondrichthyes; order Squaliformes; family Squalidae; genus Squalus; species Squalus acanthias. Next base: position 115,716,141 of record CM059429.1, on the reverse strand, counting down.
AGGCAGGAGTGCATTGGAATAGTCAAGTCTAGAGGTAACAAAGGGTTTCAGCAGTGGATGAGCTGAGGCAAGGGCGGAGACGGGCGATGTTACGGTGGTGGAAAAAGATGCTCAAAGATGTGGGTCTTGAGGAGATTTTAATGTTTTGACGTAATCTCTCACCACTTACTGTACAGCATTTACAGTATCTGTATAATGAAACCTGTCAGCCAGTGACCTCTTCATATACTCTGAGTTTAATTTAGTCATGTGATTACTAAAACTGAAACATTTAAAATGGAAATGAGGTGAGGATATTTTTGCTTCATAGCATTCTAAGGATATCCTACCAACTGAAAACTTCTCTTAATCTTCCACAGCTGACTCGTCAAGACCTATATTATATCATTGATACACCACTATCGTAAAGTAACCATTGCTGGTGTCACTTTCCAGCCTTTAACCCTAGGCTTCAACAGAGTTCACCCACATTTGAGTCCAACACTGATTGCAGGCCCTAACTAGCTGTTGTCGTGTTCTACCTAAAGAATGAAGGCTGTATAAATGCAAATTCATTCATTCATAGAAATGGATGTTGACAAAATTAGGGGACCTATGCTTAATGTATTTGTATGACATTCCTCAGTCTGCTATTTTAAAGGAGGCATGAATGCATTGCATTTATTTTAAATGGGTTAATGTCTCTGTTAAAATAGCAGATAGAGGAATGTTACACGAACACATCACCTGTTGTCCCACTAATATTGCTTACTATCCTATTCTTTCTGTTCTTTTCAATGTGTCTCTTGAACCATTGTTTTTTTCTATAATCTATGGTTTACAAAAAATGCTTGTTAAAAGAAAAAGGTTGGACCTAGAAATTGGAGGTTTTAGCGCTGGCCATTAAGGCCCGTTTTGGTGGAAAAAATGGCGGCTGCCTGCTTCCGGCAGGTCCTGAAGGCCGCCATTTTCAGCAGGTCAGCGACGCTGCCGTTGCCTGCGCTCGCGGAAAGTAATTTAATTAGCAGGAGCTTAACGTCAATCGGCGTCCAACGTCGAATTGACGCACGCCCTTCCATTTTGGAGCTCGCCGCTCCGTTTACCGCCCCCTCCAAAGCACGCCCGTGCGTGCAGCCGTTGACAGCGCGGAGAGGCGGGAGAAAGTGGCGGTGAGCTATAAACCGTACAGTAAACAACTGCTGAGATAACTGTTATCTCAGAGAGAGCTCAGACGATGTAATTGGAGTGAAAACTGCTTCTAATGAGATGCATCAAATCTCCCCCCTGGTCAGTCAAACATTATAGGAGGTAAATACTTTTAAAATAAACTATACTGTACTACAGTTGTAATAATCTCAGGAAAAAAATCAAAGCTGCATTTTTTTTTAATTTTATACATTGGGGTTTTCTAGTTTAGGAACTGATAAAATAAGATGCAAAGTTTGGAAGTCTGTTTTTAAAAGGCCTAACACCCTATTCTCACCAAGAGTTCTTCAAAAGTCTGCTGTTGTTAAAAACTAATTGAACTCTCTTCTGCATCATTTACACCAGTAAACTCCTGACCAAGAGGTTCATGTTCCTCTTTATTAAAATTTATTTTCATTGATGTCTCATGCAACGGTTTAAGAACATCTGTGCCACAGTCTTCATGTGGTGTTTCCAGTCACAGTCCGTTCACATCTGAGAGTGACTTTAAGAGCCACTCACCAGGGAGTGAATCCGTTATGCCATATGCAGGCTAGTGCACTGTCCCTGCTAGCTGCAAGACAGTGCATCCTCATCTGGGTGAAAGATCTGTGGAGCTATGGCAGCCAGCAAAAGTGGGAGTACCAGGCAGTCTGGCACCCATTTGAGGCCCCCACACAAGACTCAGACAAATGTCCACGAAAGTGAGAGGGGAGCCGTGGACAAACAAATGCCTCGTGATGTGCCTCAACACACAATGCGCCAACCCTACAAGGGCCATCAGCGAACTCAGTAGCAAAACCCAGGAGCCGTCACCAAACAATCCGACACAGCACATTACCCGAGAGCACCGCACCAATCCTTCAGACGTGACCTTCGGCCTCCTGCTGAGGTTAGCACCGGAAAAAGCGCGTTGCACAAGAGATTCTCCGCTCCGCTCATGTAACTTACCAGGCAGCACTCTTTTGGCGGGTAGCCGTTAGCCTTGGCCCGTGGTGTTGCCGGCAGGTTTCCGGCCGACTCGAATTTCTAGGCCTTGGTCTCCAACTGTTTAAACTTCTTCAGCCTGTACAGATGTACAGGTGCATCTTTGGACATCTAATACATATTTTCTTTGCTTCTCTGTCACTTACATATTATTGCCTGTCCTTTGCACTTTCTTCCTCATTTCTCTTTTATTGCTCCTCTGACTTAATTTGCACCCTTTTCATCCTTTGTTTTCTGTTGATTGATGTGAATTTTCCAGAAATTTCACAAACTCCATAATCATTATTCAAATATCAAAGGTTTACAGATAAATATTTCTCACAATCAGGTCTAATTTTGAAATTCACCACAGCTGAATAAAGATTACTTGAAAAAACAGTTGTTACATCTTCAAATGACTCGAAATTAGTTCATTACTATGGCCGGAACTTTTACCGTGGAGTCGGGTCAGGTGCGTGTGGGCCGCGTAGCAGGTCAGGAATGCGATGTTCTGCTCAGCGCGTTTTTCAGGGCAACTTTAACTTAATGGCCCCACTTAAAGCAGTCATGTGCGTTTCCCGGCCCAATTAAATGGAGCGGGTCTGATGACGTAATCGATGACTCGTTTCCAGCACCGATATTTAAAGCAGTCTTGCATATAACTCATTTGAAGGTTACTAGAGGAGTGTGGAAGGTGAAATACAAAGGGCTGAGTACTGTTCTAAACTATCAATGATGATAGTCAAAGGCAAAGGGCTGCACCACGATTTTCTGATGCATCCCTGCATACTCTAGTGGACAAAAATGAGAAGTCGCACAACACCAGGTTATAGTCCAACAGATTTATTTAATTTTACAAGCTTTCGGAGCTGTCGCTCCTTCGTCAGGTAAGTTAGCAATGAGAGAATCTCCCAGAATTCACAATTTAAACCCAGACAAAATCTATTCACATTATTCGCTACAACAAAGAGCACAGCCAAGACAATGAGATGTGTCCCAGGGGGTCCAACGTGTCAAAACATACTCTAGTGGAGGCTGTGAGAGCACGCAGGAAAGTCCTGTTTCCTGCTGATAGGCGCAGGAGACCTCCCAAAGACACCAAAAGAGCCTGGCTGGATATAGCAGAGAAGGTCAGCAGCAGGGATGTGGTCAGGAAGACCTGGATCCAGTGCAGGAAATGATTCAATGATCTCATGAGGTCAGGAAAGGTGAGTGCAAAGCCACCCTCACCTTCATCCTGATGTGCCTGTCACCACATCCTCATCACGCTGCCTTCCCAAGCCTACTCCTTCACATCATTCCTCACACCAACATACCTTGCACATCCACCCATCCCTCTCTCTATGTACATACTCACATCCCCATCTGACTAACCACCCCTCACACTCACCCTCATCCTAATGTAATCATAGCAAGTAACAACACAGAAAGAGGCCATTTGGCATTGTCACCCCACTCCCTCATAGTCACCCTGTACAGATGTAACCCATCCATTCCTTACAATTATTCCATCACTCTCACTCAAACTTCTCTTCTTTCCCTCCTTGCAGGAGAAAAGAGCCCAGAACAATAGGGGGAGACAGCGAACCGGAGGTGGCCCTCCAGTCTTCACCCAACTTACACCAGCAGAGGAGGGGGCCCTGGAGATATCGGGAGTTGCAGAGCTGCGGTGGGAGACGGAGAGAGGGGGACATCCCAGCAAACTGGTGACAGGATTACATCTCATACAGCCATATAGCATACAGTAGTCACCTATATGGTGACTGATGTCAGCAGCCAGTGAAATGCCTTCATAATGGTAATGTTACCCATTCTTATTATAACACTTGTAATTCCTCTCTTTACTCTTCACAGGTCCATCAAGTACCCCCCCCCCCCCGCCCCACACCCCCGCACTGTCCAGCCGGAGGAGGAAGACGACTCCTCAGAGGAAGCTGCAGCATCTGAGGGTGCAGCATCAGCAGACATGAGCGCACCCAGCACCAGCGCAGATACGCACACCTCGGTGGGTCCTGTGCGAGATAAAGTAGTGTTATCACCTGGTGTCTCATACTGCACAACTGAGCAAGAGCAGATGGTGTTGACAGGGACAGCAGTGGAGACTCCTCGCAGGATGCTCCAAGCTCTGCTGAGCTGCATGCAGATGCTGAGTCTTGGGGGCCATCAAGAAAGAGGGTGATCCTGGAGGGGCAGCAACAATTGCATGAGGCTCTGGCATCTTTTGCAGCCACGATGTCTGCAAATGTGCAGAGAATGGAGGAGTCCATCTCCAACATAATCAGCACCATGTCGCAGGCGATGGCGACGATGTGCTGTTCCATGGACAGGATGGCCACCTGCGTGGAGCAGCAAATGCGCCAGTCACATGAACACATGCTGGCTGTGGACAACAGATGGCAGACGCTTATAGACCTCATCTCTAGGATGGATATAAACGTAGAGTTGGGCGTTCATTGCCCCTCTGCTGTGCAGCAAGGTGCTCTCAGGCTCCTTGCTAGCAGGGAAGTGTGTGTGGCCCATGAGAGGGATGATGGTGAGAGGGGACATGGAAGTGGGGGCTCTTCTCAAAGCGCTCCCACTTCTCCCCCCATTGCCACCCCCTCAGTCAGAGCCCCACATGCTTCCTTGGATCGCGATGGCCGAGTCTGCCCCTGCACAGTCGCAGGAGGAACAGACTTTGGCGGAGGCATCACAGGCTCCAAAACCCAGAGGACTTCCACCAAAAGTGTCTAACGAGTCGCAGCAGGGAAGTGAGCAGCCTTCCTCTACCTCTGCTGAAGCCACAGGGGTTGCACCTTGTAGAAGCACTCGGAAAAGAAAAAAGACACAAAAGTAGATGCAAACGGGTATGCACATGGGTGTATGAAAAAATGTTAGTGCTAAGTTTCAGTTATTTTGATGACACACATAAATATATTTCTTTGCACCACTTTCCAGTCTTGTCCATTTTTGCCTGCTACCTTGGAAGTGGCTTTGTCACTTGGAGTGAATGATGAGACATTACTTAACCTCGAGCACTGGGGCTTTGGGTGAGAGGAATGGATTGGTCATTGTAGGGATGCTTTATGGTGTTGTTGGGGGATGAACTTAGTACAGCATGTGGCAGCCATGTGACTGCATTAGAGCAAGTTAAGTAAATCTGGCTGTAATGAGGCCATCCCGGGCCTTTTGGGCAGCAATGTGCGCCGCTGCTGGTGCCATCTCCACCTCAGGTTCCTCCTTCTGCTCCTCCTCATCTTCCACTTGCTCCTCCTTATCCTCCTCCTCCTCTGAAGAGGCTGTGCACTCTGCGCCTTGCTCCTCCTGCAGCTCCAATCCTCGCTGCTGCACTTTGTTGTGCAGCATGCAGCAAATGACAATGATTCTGGAGACCCTGGCTGGTGCATACTGAAGGACTCCTCCAGGTCTGTCAAGGCATCTGAAGCGCATCTTCAGCATGCCTATTGCTTGCTCTATGACACATCTGGTGCAAATGTAGCTGTCATTATAACACTCCTGGGCCTCAGTACTTGGCATCCTCGTGTCATGAGCCACGTCTTCAGTGAATAACTCTTGTCTCCAAGCAGTCAGCTGGTAAGTGTGTTTGGAGGTGTGAAGAGCTGAGGGAGGGTGGACTGGCGCAGCAAGAAAGAGTTATGACAGCTGCCAGGGAATCTGGTGCACACATGCATGATCATCTTTATATGTTTGCAGACGAGCTGCACATTGAGGGAGTGGAAGCCCTTGCGGTTCACAAACACTCCTGGGTGATGATGGGGTGCCTTCATGGCCACATGTATGCAGTCAATGTCACCCTGCACCTGTGGGAAGTCAGCCAGAGCCGCAAAGCCGAGCGACTGCTCAGTAACACTGGCCTCATCAGTGGCAAGGTTGATATAATTGGCTGACTTGTGAAACATGGTATCAGTCACCTGAGAGATGCATCTGTGGGAGGCCGGCAGCGAGCTCCTGCAAATGTCTGCTGCAGATCCCAGGAAAGAGCCTGAGGCAAAGAAGTTGAGGGCGGTGGTGATTTTGACAGCCACTGGTAAGGCGTGTACCCCAGGTCCTCTAGGCAGCAGGTCTTGTTCCAGCAAGCTACAAATGTCTGCGACGACCTGGTGCGATAGCCTGAGCCTCCTGAAGCATTGCTGTTCAGTCATGTCCAGGAAGCTCATCTTTTGCCTGTATACCCTGTGTTGGGGGTATCGCTTCTGGCGCGCTGCACCCCTCTGCTGATTCCCCTCTCTCCTGTGGAGCATCAGGTCGCTGAGGAGAAGGCTGCTGTTGTGGTTGCTCCTGCGGATGCTGGTGTGGCTGCTGCTGCTGGTGGTGGGACCGATTCTGAGGACCAAGTTGATACAGCATAAGCGGCACCCATGCTGATGTAGTAGATGGCAGGTAAAGTGGAGATCAGAGAGCCAATCTCTCAATGTTGTGACAGTGACTGGAAATGTGGTGAAAGTGGCTTCCAAGGTTTCAGAAATGAACTGCAAACTGCTGACACCTAAATATGTGGACAAAATGGAGTGAGCAAGAGCCTTTCCATGAGGCAAGTAATGAGGTATAATGTTGCAGTATTCATGTGCTTTTCCCAGCTCTCAATGAATGGACTTGCCAATGGCCACTGAGCTTCCGCCTCCCCTTCACAGGCGAGGTACCCGAGCTGCGTAAATCCCATGCTCCTAAAGTCAAAGGCTAGCATTAAAAACCCTCTTAAGGATCTCTCAACAAGCAGTTAATGACGTGAATGAGGTTGCCCACCTCTGACGATCGGGTCTGTGTCACGCCTTCAAAGCCGCCCGGGTTAAATGCGGAAGCTAGCAGGATGACGGTGGGGTTCCCGACGCGCTCACTTTTTCAGAGATTTTTACTGCCAATCCACCCCCAAACCCGCACACTCTGGCCTTTGTGTTTGTAATAACAATTAGTAATACAATAGAGTATCTTTGACAGTTTTGAGTAGAGGCACCAAAGTACTTTCTGTTTATAATTATTTCACAAAGTTAATCCTCAGCAACATATCAGAATGATATTTAAATTTATTTCAAGGTCCTTTATTTTATACCTTTGAAATACATCCTTTAAATACAGGGTTTGCGATTGCATTCTTCGACAGCACCTCCCAAACCCATGATCTCTGCCACCGAGAAGGACAAGGGCAGCAGGCACATGGGAACACACTCACTTCCAAGTTCCCCTCCAAGTCACTCATCATCCTGACTTGGACATATATTATGGTTCCTTCATTGTCGCTGGGTCCCTACCTATCAGCACTGTGGGAGCACCTTCACCACACGGACTGCAGTGGGTCAAGAAGAAGGCCCATTACCACCTTTCAAGGGCAAGTCAAAAAGTACATAGGATTTTTGGCTTTATAAATAGAGGCATAGAGTAAAAAAGCAAGGAAGTTATGCTAAACCTTTATAAATCACTGGTTAGGCCTCACCTGGAGTATTGTGTCCAATTCTGGGCACCACACTTCAGGATGATGTCAAGGCCTTGGAAAGGGTGCAGAGGAGATTTACTAGAATGTTACCAGGGATGAGGGAGGGACTTCAATATGTGGAGAGATTAGAGAAACTGAGGTTGTTCTCTTTAGAACAGAGAAAGTTAAGGGGATATTTAATAGAGGTGTTCAAAATGTTGACGGGTTTTGATAGAGTACATAGGAAGAAACTCTTTCCACTGGCAGGAGGGTCAGTAACCAGAGAACACAAATTTAAAGTAATTGACAAAAAAACTAGAGGGTAGATGCAGAGAATTTTTTTTACGCACCAAGTTATTATGATCTGGAATGCACTGCCTGAAAGGGTGGTGGAAGCAGATCCAATAGTAAAGGGAATTGGATAAATACCTGAAAAGGAACAATTTGCAGGGCTATGGGGAAAGAACAGTGGGACTAATTGGATAGCTCTTTCAAAGAGCCAGCACAGGCATGATGCACTGAATGACCTCCTTCTGTGCTGTATGATTCTATGAAATGCCAACCTTGTTAGCAACGCCCATATCCCAAGAATTCACAATAACTACTGAGTCAATACAATGTACAACCAGAAAAGCTGCTAGTAGGTGTGGTGAATTATATCAAATGTTGCTGATCTGTACTTGCTATTTAAAACTAATAATCATTTGTTTATTTCCTGGTGCAAAGGTCAGAGGTGAGTCAGCTTACTCAAAGGGAGAAAAGTCACACTGCAACCCATTTAGTTTTGAAATTATTGGTATGTTACCAGTTGAAAATGATAACTAGAAACGTGGGTTTTGTAATTAAGATTCTTATTTTAGTTTTGGCAAGATTAGATAAAGTGGTGTAGTGCTGACTCTGAAAATATGACATCATTTGGAGCCTAACCAGATAAACAGAGCAAATATCAGCATTTAATGAAGTCTGAAATACAGAAAGAAAAGGAAATATGGAAAGAATATGTTTCTGCAAAAAGAAAACATTCAATTGATACAATGTGATTTTAAGTTAAATATATAGAAAAGTACGGAGAGACAGTGGCCGGAATTTTCACATTGCAGAGAGTGCGGGTTTGGGAGCAGGTCGGCAGTTAAAATCCTGAAATTGACAGTGCGTCGGGAACCCGCCTTCATCCCGCTGACTTCCGCATTTAACTGGGGCGCGTTTCGAAGCGCACCGCGGACCCGCTCGGGAGAGGCGAGTGACCTTATTGAATTACTTAACTGCTCATTGAAGACCCTTAAGAGGCTTTTTAATGGAATGTTTCATCTTTTACTGCTTGTGCATGGGATTCCCGGACTTTGTGAAGCTCGCCTGTGAAGGGGAGGCGGGTGCTCAGTGGCCATTGTGCTCCTTCATTAAGTGACAGCTGGAAAAAACACAAAAATACAGACACCTTACACCTGCTTCCTTGCCTAAGGGAAAGGCTCTCACTGACATCATTTTGTGCAGAGATTTAGCTGTCAGGAGTTTGCAGGTGATTTCTGCAACCTCGGAAGCCACTCTCACCACATTGCAAGTCACTCTCACTACATTGGAGGATAGTGCCTCTGATCTCCACTTCACCTGGCATCTATTAGATGGGTGTCGCTTATGCTGTTTCACCTTGGACCTCAGATTTGGATCAAGATGAGCCCCAGCACCAGTAACACCAGCCACACCAGCAGCAGCAACAACAACACCAACAGCAGCAGCAACAACGCCAGCCACCTTCTCCTCAGTGTCCTGATGCTCCACAGGAGAGAGGGGATTAGCACGAGTGCACCATGCCAGAGGCGATGCCCCCCAACACAGGGTATACAGGCAGAGGATGAGCTTCCTGGACATGACTGAACAGCAGTGCTTCAGGAGGCTCAGGCTATCGCACCAGGTCATGGCAGACATTTGTAGCTTGCTGGAAGAAGACCTGCTGCCCAGAGGACTTGGTGGACATGCCTTATCAGTGGCTGCCAAAGTCACCACCGCCCTCAACTTCTTCACCTCAGGCTCCTTCCAGGGATCTGCAGCAGACATTTGCAGGATCTTGCAGTCAGCCGCCCACAAATGCATCACCCAGGTGACCGATGCCATGTTTCATAAGTCAGCCACATATGTACACTTTGCCACTGAAGAAGCCAGTGTAACTGAGCTGGCGCTCAGCTTTGCAGCTCTGGCTGGGTTCCCACAGGTGCAGGGCATCATTGACTGCACACATGTGACCATCAGGGCACCCCCAGGTCACCCAGGAGTGTTCGTGAACCATAAGGGCTTCCACTCCGTCAATGTGCAGCTCGTCTGCAACCACAAAAAGATGATGTATGTGTGTGCCAGATTCCCAGGGAGCTGTCATGACTCTTTCATCCTGCGCCAGTCCACCCTCCCTCAGCTCTTCGCACCTCCGAGCAGACTTACTGGCTGGCTGCCTGGGGACAAGGGCTATCCACTGAAGATGTGGTTCATGACACCCTTGAGGAGGCCAAGCAATGAGGCCGAGGTGCACTATAATCAAAGCCACATGACAACCAGATGTGTCATAGAGCAAGCAATCGGTATGCTGAAGATGTACTTCAGATACCTTGACAGATCTGGAGGAGCCCTTCAGTATGCACCAGCCAGGGTCTCCAGAATCATCGTAGTATGCTGTGCGCTGCACAACATAGCACAGCAGCAAGGATTGGAGCTGCAAGAGGGGCAAGGTGCAGAGCGCACAGCCTCTTTGGAGGAGGAGGAGCAACAGGTGGAACACAAGGAGGAGGAGGAACCTGAGGTGGACACGACACCAGCAGCGGCGCATATTGCTGTCTGGGAGTCCCGGGATGGCCTCATAATGGCAAAATTTAGTTAAGTTGCACCAGTACACCCATCTGGCTCCCAGATGCTGTACCAACTCCCTCCCCACCCCGCCCCTTCCAACATCACAAAGCATTCCTGTCACACACACACCCATTGCTCGAGGTTAAGAAATGTCTTACCATTCTTTCCAACTGACAAGGCAGAAATGGACAAGACAGGAAAGTGTTGCAAAGATATAATTTATGTGTGTCATAAATAGAACTGAAACTTAACACTAACATTTTGGCAGACACCCATGTGCATCTACGATTGTGTCATTTTTCTTTTCCGAGTGCTTCTATGAGGTGGACCCCCTGTGGCTTCAGCAGAGGTAGAGGCAGGCTGCTCACTTCCCTGCTGTGACTGCTTAGACAATTTTGGCAGACGACCTCCGGGTTTTGGAGCTGTGAGGGCCCCTCCAAAGACTGATCCTTCTTTTTTTTATTCATTCCTGTGATGGGGGCGTCGCTGGCAAGGCCAGCATTTATTGCCCATCCCTAACTGCCCTTGATAAGGTGGTGGTGAGCTGCCTTCTTGAACCGCTGCAGTCCGTGTGGTGATGGTACTCCCACAGTGCTGTTAGGGAGGGAGTTCCAGGATTTTGACCCAGCGATGACGAAGGATCGGCGATATACTTCTAAGTCAGGATGGTGTGTGACTTGGAGGGGAACTTGGAGGTGGTGGTGTTCCCTTGCCCCTGCTGCCCTTGTCTTTCTAGATGGAAGAGGTCGTGGGTTTGGGAGGTGCTGCCGAAGAAGCCTTGGCGAGTTGCTGCAGTGCATCTTGTAGATGGTACACACTGCAGCCATGGTGCGCCGGTGGTGGAGGGAGTGAATGTTTAAGGTGGTGGATGAGGTGCCAATCAAGCGGGCTGCTTTGTCCTGGATGGTGTCGAACTTCTTGAGTGTTGTTGGAGCTGCACTCATCCAGGCAAGTGGAGAGTATTCCATCACACTCCCGACTTGTGCCTTGTAGATGGTGGAAAGGCTTTGGGAGTCAGGAGGCGAGACACTCACCGCAGAATACCTGGCCTCTGACCTGCTCTTGCTGCCACAGTATTTATGTGGCTGGTCCAGTTAAGTTTCCTGTCAATGGTGACCACCCCCCACCATGATGTTGATGGTGGGGGATTCGGCGATGGTAATGCCATTGAATGTCAAGGGGTGGTGGTTAGACTCTCGCTTGTTGGAGATAGTCATTGCCTGGCACTTGTGTGATGCAAATGTTACTTATCAACCCAAACCTGAATGTAATCCAGTTCTTGCTGCTTGCGGGCATGGACTGCTTCATTATCTGAGGAGTTGCGAATGGAACTGAACACTGTCCAATCATCAGCGAACATCCCACTTCTGATCCTATGATGGAGGGAAGGTCATTGATGAAGCAGCTGAAGATGGTTGGGCCTAGGACACTGCCTAGAGGAACTCCTGCAGTGATGTCCTGTAGCTGTGATGATTGACCTCCAACAACCACAACCATCTTCCTTTGTGCTAGGTATGACTCCAGCCAGTGGAGAGTTTTCCCCCTGATTCCCATTGACTTCAATTGCATTAGGGCTCCTTGATGCCACACTCGGTCAAATGCTGCCTTGATGTCAAGGGCAGTCACTCTTACCTCACCTCTGGAATTCAGCTCTTTTGTCCATGTTTGGACCAAGGCTGTAATGAGGTCTGGTCCTGGCGGAACCCAAACTGAGCATCGGTGAGCAAGTTATTGGTGAGTAAGTGCCATTTGATAGCACTGTCGATGACACCTTCTATCAACTGTGCAGGGGCAGACTCGGCCATCGGGATCCAAGGCAGCATGTGGGGCTCTGACTGAGGGTGAGGCAATGGGATTGAAGTGGGAGCACTTTGATAAGAGCCCCCACTTCCATGTGCCCTCTCACCATCATCCCTCCCATGGGCCACCCGCACTTCTCTACCAGCAAGGAGCTGGCGAGCACCTTGCTGCACATCAATGAGGCAATGAATGCCCAAGTCTATGTTGGTATCCATTCTAGAGATAAGTTCAATAAGAGTCTACAAACTGTTGTTCACAGCAAGTGTGTTCTTGTTTGAGTGGCGCTTTGCTGCTCCATGCAGGTGGCCATCCTTTCCAAGGAACAGCACATTGTCGCCATCGCCTGCGATATGATGCTGCTCATGTTGGAGATGGACTCCTCCATTCTCTCTACAATTGCTCACATCACGGCTGGAAATGCTGCCAGAGCCTTGTGCATTTTTTGCTGCTCCTCCAAGATCAACCTCTTTGTCGATGGCCCCCAAGTTTCAGCATCTGCATCCAGCTGAGCAGAGCTTGGAGCATCAGCACCCTCCAGCAAGGACTCTCCACCGCTGTCCCTGTCTCCATCATCTGCTCTTGCTCACTTGTGATGTGTGAGACAGCAGGTGACAACACTACTCTATGTCTCGCAAGACCCACTGATGTGTGCTTATCTGCGCTGGTGCTGGGTGCGCATGGGTCTGGTGATGGTGCACCCTCAGAGGCTGGAGCTTCCTCTGAGGAGTCGTCTTCCTCCTCTGACTGGACAGGGGTGGGTGGACTTGATGGACCTGTGGGAGATTAAAGACATGAATTAGAACTCTTATGATAAGAATGTGTAACATTATCATTATGCACATGATGATATTTCACTGGCTGCTGACATCAGTCACCATGAGTGACTGTTGTATGCCATGTGGGATATTTAATTTTGTCACCAGGTTGCTGGGAGGTCCTCCTCTCTCAGTCTCCCACCACCAGCAGCACTGCCACTCCACTTAATTCCAGCACCTCCTCCTCGGCTGACGTCAAAGTCATGTATATTGGAGGTCCACCTCTGGTTCTTTGTCTTTCTCTGTTGTTCTGCGCTCTCTTCTCCTGTAAGAAAGAAAAGAACTTTGAGTGAGAGTGATGGAATGAGTGCAAAGGATGGATGGGCTACATCTGTAGAGGGTGACTATGAGGGACTGGCGTGACATTGCCAAATGGCCTCCTTCTGTGGCGTTACTTTCTAGGATTGCATTAGGATGAGGGTGAGTGTCAGTGGTGGTTAGTCAGATGGGGATGTGATTAGGTGCATAGACAGTGAGACATGGGTGCACCTGCAATGTGTGTTGATGTGAGGAGTGACGTGCAGGAGTAGGCTTAGGAAGGCAGAGTGATGGGGTTGGGGTGACACGCACATCAGGATGTAGTTGAATGTGGCATTGTACTCACCTTTCCTGATCTCATGAGATCATTAAATCTCTTCCAACACTGTATCCAGGAGCGGCTCACTACACCCCTGCTGCTGACTTCTTGGGTGATCTCCAGCCATGCCCTCTTGGTATCACTGGCTGGTCTCTTCCTGCCGTTACCGGGGAATAGGGCCTCCCTCCGTGCTCTGACTCCCTGGAGCAGGACTTCCAGGGAGGAATCCGAAAACCTGGGCGCAGGCTTCTGGCGCGGAGACTGCATCCTTCCTTGCACCCTCACAGTCAAAGTCTTGGACGGATAAGCAGAAGCACCTCTCCCAACCACCTCTGAGCCTCCTACAACAACCTTCAACTGTGATGTGGGCAAGGCTCCTTTAAACATCTGAGCTGAAGGCCAGTCATCGGCGACATCATCAGACCCGCTCCAGGTAATGGGCCGGGAAACCCGCATGACTCATTCAATCGATCTAATTCAGATAAACGCACAGTGGAGACCGCGCTGATGAAAAGTTCATAATGGCGACCCGCTATGCAGCCCACACGCTCGACCCGATTCAAAGGAAAAAATTCCGGCCAGTGAAGGCAACTTGAAGATGTTATTGTCCACCTCACCAGCCTCCCCTGGATTCTACTCCAACAGAAGCTCCCCATCCTACCCATCTCCCATCTTCTTCTCCCACCCTAGAATGGAAGTAGTTCATATAACTGCCAATATTGTCCAAAAACTACAAGCATTCCTCTTAATTCTGCCCGGCTTGGAACACTTGCAGTACTCGCCGTCCCTTTTTGGTCTACGGATCAGAGTCAGGAACTTCAGGCAAAGTCAGAGGTCAACACTCCAAGCGTACCTCAGAAAGGCACTTGTAGTTATTGACCTCTCCTGCTAAATAATCTTCCTATACTGAGAACGGATTTTTTGTTACAATTGCTTTGCCACTGATCTATAAACAGGAAAAAAAACGATAGCTTCTGACAGCTTGAAAGATGTGTTCCAAGGACATGCACTTAAAGGATTTAGAAGGAACATAAGAACAAATAAACGCAATTAGTTCAGCAATCGAGGTCCATGTATGATTTATTATCATGCTGCAGCTACTGTTGGTGACTATTTCCATTTACCGTCCAAAAATAATAAGGGACCAGTAGGAGTAACTCTACTATGATGCCCCTTTTCTTTGGAGAAACATTCAGTGCTGCTACGATCTTGCAGGAGATGTTTTTAAACTTCATTTCCAATCGGAGGATCCTGCAGCCTCTTCTGGCAGCGGGAGTGGAAAATAATAAGTGTATTTGTGAACATCATTTATCGGTTGAAAAAAGAGTGACGGAGACATAAACTGATTTACAAAAAAAATCACGATCTGATAAAATAGTGAATGGGGAGAGAGCAGATGTTTAAGGGGGAAAAAGGTGACAGCAAAGGCGCGGAAATTACAAACACCAAACTGACGATAATAAAAACGAAATGCATTGTGAATAATTGGATTAGCCAATATAAAGAGCAGCGTTGTTGGGTGTGGAACTTACTGTATACAGCTCTGATAGATCAGTTGGCTCAGGGTTTTAGTAAACCTAAGACTGAGCAGCATGTCACCGCAACGAGTTTGGATTGTTTTCATTCTGACTTTCAATTTCATTCCTAGACTACAGACGCAGTCCAAATCTCTCCATTTTTTTTGTTTTATATATCTGAGACGTTTCTAAGAAGTTCTGATATTACACAGACATCGCAAGGTGCTCGCTGGAAGCAGCACAGATACCACAGGGAGTACACGGTTGTGTTGCTTTATTACAGTCCTTACATTTCAAAACTTTTGTTTTTACCTGTGGAATCTTTTTAAATAAAATCGATACAATCACAATCAGGACATTTCAAGAGAATTCGCAGTCCATGGCCAAAGGAGAGGAAAAGGGCAAATCTCACGGACCCATTTAAACTAATGAACTAAACAGGACATCAAGATGAATGACTCATTAATTCCCCAATTCTAGACAACTTTTAAATGAATCGAATTATGTTTAACAATAGAAGCGAACAGTTCAATATTAAAGTGAATTTAAAGTGTGGATGCAGCCGATCTTTGTGTTACTATTAACTATCGCTGCCATAATTGTCGCATCATATGGTGATATTGTCATTATATCCGTGCTATTACTTTATCTTTATTTCTAGCTAGTTTTGCCAGTAATAAATCTTTATTTCAAATTTCTAAACTCCCTTTGCTGTCGGTGTTATATACAGTTTATGGCCACTTGTATTGTTTGGTGAGGATTATTCTATATTACTGTATGGATTAAATTGCTCCACAAAATATGGCTCCAGGTTTCTAGTATGTTTTAGTGCAGTACCTATTTTTTAAAAAGCTATTTGTATTTTCTAGAACTCCTGCAATTGCAGCTGAGCCAGTGGCCGGTGGATTTGGACTGTTGATGTCCTGTAATACGGGTCGCCACAGGGCAAATGTCATCTTTCCCTTTTTAACTTTCGCTCTCTCGATCTTTATCAGGAGCGGTCTGCTCTTGATTGGTATCTTGAGCTGAGTGAGCTTTCTTCGCCTTTTTCTCCAAGCCGGTGAACTTTGATTCGCGGAATGCTTCTCTGGGTGAAACTTTGTATACGTGTGGCCCGGGTTCCTGGTGTTTTGCTGAGTGCCGAGGGTCGGTGAGGTGGGGGGGGGGGAGGGTGGAGGGTTGGTGTAGCTGCAGGACTACCGAATAATCAGCATCGCCTCTCGGCTTCTTTTCAAGCACCAGGCGCCTCCTGCCACTAGGACCGTTTCTGCCAGACAGCCCATTCCCTTTCTACGGGTTATTTAACCATTTAATCACTCCTGTCCCGTCTCTGTCCTCCCCCTTTGAGGAACATAGGAACAGGAGGAGGCCATTCGGCCCCTCGAGATCGTTCCACCATTCAATTATATCATGGCCGATCTGTATCTTAGCTTCATCTACCCACCATGGTTCAATAGCCCTTAATACCCTTGCCTAACACAAATCTATCAATCTCAGTTTTGAAATTTTCAATTGACTCCCAGCCTCAACAGCTTTTTGAGGGAGAGTGTTCCAGATTTCCACTAGCCTTTGTGTGAAGAAGTGCTTCCTGACATCACCCCTAAACGGCCTGGCTCTAACTTTAAGGTTATGCCCCCTTGTTCTGGGTACCCCCACCAGAGGAAATAGTTTCTCCCTATCTACCCTATCATCAATAATCTTAAACACTTCAATTAGATCATCCTTAATCTCCTATACTTTAGTTATTTCCCTGCCCCCTTTTCCCTGGCTCTGTACTTGCTTAAAAGCTCTTCATCTCTAACATCTTCCAGTTCTGATGGAAGGCCATCGACCTGAAACGTTAACTCTGTTTACCTCTGCACAGATGCTGCCTGAGCTGCTGAATGTTTCCAGCATTTTCTGGCTTTTTAAACATTTCCCATTCTGCAGATTTTTTGACCCTGAAACCGGCAGCGATGTGATCGCCCGTTTAAAAAAAATCTGTTGCAGCGCTTTTAGATTTTCTGTCAACGAATGGCACAAAACAGGCTCAGAGCCTCACCCATACCACCTTGTCGTTTTCAAGCTAACAGGTTTCCAATAGTGAGCTCAAGGATTGCAATTTCGTTAAAGAGTAAATTTGTTCAATTTCTGCCACGAAGTAGCTCAAGCACTACGCCAGTTCAGGCGTTGCTGTTTCCTGCATTATTTGAAGTCATTTTTATTCGGAGCTGTTAGAAGTTTAAGTAAGTAAAATACCCCCTCAAAGTGACTGTTTCTTCGCCGCAATGATTTTAAGTTCGTGACTAGACAACCAGCTTCTCGCTCGAAATTCGGAGCAATTACGGGGGTGGAGGAGGGGGCGAAGGAGGCAAAAAATGACTCAAATTTTACACTTTTTTGAGAGCAAGACGCCCATTTTTTGACTGAGTCAAACTGGGTTGTAAAGATAAGGATTATCGGTAGTAAACAGCTACAACCACATCTTGTGCAGGGTAGCAGGGTGCTTGCTTATCTAATTGCCATAGAGATTTACGTAGAGTTTAAAAGGAGACACAATGTCGAAATTGTGTAGAATTATTTACTAATTCCAATTGACATCTATAATTGTCATGGTGAGTGAAAATGCCTTCAGTTTGGTGTATGTATTAATAAAGGGAAAGTAATCTATTATCAGTATGCATCTGTGCAAGTTCATATATTTCTCCTGTTTATCTGCTTCCTCTTCCATTGAAATCTAGCCCTTCCTGCTATCCCTGTGTTTTAATTCCAGAACACGTATATGGTTAGCAGCTCGGCAGAAGTTTAAGCGGAAAGGCTGCGGACTTCCTGCAGATTTCTGGTCACCGTAGTGGTCAGTATTCCACTAACCCACCCCAGGACAACCTAACAACCCAGCGCTGCCGTGAAAGGTTCGCGACGCCTGCAGTTTATGAAGGAGCAAAAGACCAACTAAAAGTCAGCACGTGAGGGATGTTAACTGGTCAACTTCTTGTTACAGGGCTAAGGACCACAAAACACTGCCGGATTCCTGCTGTCAATGTGGCTCCTGTTGATCCGGTTTCCGAGAGAGCTCCATGTGCCAATGAGTTTCGATGGAACACGAAACAAGGGAGTCAGTATTTTTGTTCATTTTTACTCCACGTTGCGCCTTTCCCTATGTGGCTTCTCCTTTTGAGAGTGCGGCTCCCAGGTCTGTTCCCGATGCCACTCGGCTGCGGAAGTGTCAGGAAAAGTGTGCAGAATCTGGCTCTATTTCCCTGGGAGAAGTGCCCGGCCTTAGCTTGTTTTCCGCTGGTGGTCTGGCCGAGACGAGGAACTTCGAGCTGCCGGCCAACTCACTCACAGCCACCTAGCCTCAAATGACCTGCATTTTAAAAGATTGTTTTTTTAATGGAAAATGCTGCAATATCACAGACTACTATATAATTTGACATTTAACTCGTTGGAAGTTAAGGTCAAATAGTTTCCCCCAGAGCAATCTTAAAAAGTGCAATAGTTTCACTTCTGCCCACGTTCAGTTTTGTATTTCTTTTCTCCTTTCCTTCTGAATAATGCTATTTAAAAGAATCCTCCTTCACACACAACTGATTGACACATGATCCATGAGACGATATCAAGCTGTTGCCATACTGTACTTAAAAATGTGCGAAAATGGGGCTTTTTATTGTCCAAGGATTACAGAACAGGGGCCCCGGTCATGATGAATGCTTATTGCATGCTGTTGTCTCCTAGCCCATTAACACTGTAAAAGCCCCGTGCCAGAGACAGGGCCTTATCATTCGGATACAGGAGCAATACCACTACGTGTCCTAACAGAAAAGGAACAGGAAGGTATGAAACTTATAACCAAAAATGACAGAAAGCAAGAAATAATTGGGCATGATTTTACTCTCATTAATGGTCAATCCTATTTAAATTGTACCTGGCTACTATCCCAGGCCAGATATCTGCAACGCTAAAGGCGATGTGCACTTATTTTGGTCGATTGACACTGGATCCGTGCGCAGTGCACAGAGAGAACCCCGCAATATAAATCCAATCGAACTGCCAAGTATCATTCAATTAAATTGGGCAGAACTTGTTTACAACTCGATGCCCTCGTTAGATAAACCTCCAGTATAAATGTAAATCCAAATTTGTACAATACAAATCAGTGCTTTTGTTAATAACGTGGTCATAAATTGTACTGACTATACATTCGTTCAGGACTTGGGAGGAGACAGCAACCGAGGGATTCCATTCCAACGAGCTTGCTGCAAAAATTAAAGTGCGAATTGATTAAAATGAAGTCTTGTTCATCAGTGCCGATTATTTATTACCAATTATATTTATGAACTGGCTCTCGGCTGAAGGGTTTAGAGTTTCAACGATGGGGACAATAACAATGCTGCAGGAGGTTTTTTTAATTATGAGAAGTTTTGATCAGGCCTGCATTTAAAAATATCTTTTTTAAACTAAAAAATATCACAGCTGTCCTTTGAGAAAATCGTCAAACAGAAACTGTTCAAAAAAACCACACCAACGCGGAAATAGCTCATCAAGAAAAAGAAAATCGAAAAGTCGAGTTTCAACTAGCATACTGTGTGAGGAGAAGGCTGCTAACGCACTGTAGTGGATAGTTTCGATTCCTGACCTTAGACAGTCACGATTTTAATACTCTTGTGGGTAGGTCTTCATCTCAAGGCAAGTCTAGAGCTAATGTCAGCTGCTCCGTCCATTACCGAAAACCTGAAAGGGAAATGCATGTGGGTTTTGAATATATATGGCTGTCTAAATATAGAGTTGACAAATTTTAAAATTATAGCAATTGGAAGGACGACACCATACTGTTTCTAAAGCAATGATTTATTCTTTTGGTTTTTTCCAGGTTAGCAATCATATTATAGGCGGATGTTTCCAGTTTGTTTGACATACTGAACGGTATTACAATCAAGTGACGGATTCAAAAAGGGGGTTACTAGACCACTAAACCATTGAATCACGCTCATAGTAGCAGAATTCCGGTCCTGACTGATAACGTCAACTCAGGGTTAAGATATAGGGCGTCGGAAGCGTTGCTGAGTGGTAGATCTTGTTTAAAATTAAATTTGCAAGAATATTTTACCTCTTCCATTTAAAAAAAAAGAACAAATGTTATGACCGCGCGTTTACATGACTATTTACTGGAAACCCTCTCCAGAAGAAACTCAGCCGTAAAAAGAGTAAACGTGTGTCTGCTGCTGTATTTTGTTGCCATCTGTTTGTGTGGACCTCCCTTCAGAAGCTTCCCAATGCGAGATATATCTGAGAACCCTTACCTGTAGCTTAAGACACGCAACACTAAATGATTAAATTGGAACTAAAACAAAACACGACCTCAGTTAGAGTAATTATGCCACGCCTCTTGATTGCGCTCCAGGATAAATACTGTGGATTTAATTTGGCATTAAAATTCAAATGAATCTGCGTTAACTCGATCTTGCAGTGATCCTTGTAGATTAGAATACTAATGGCATGTCAAGTGGGACATGTGATTTATAATAATGTGATATACAACCAAAACTTTAGTATCATCGTCGCTGGGTCAAAGTCCAGGACTCCCTCCCTAACAGCACTGTGGGAGTATCTTCACCACATGGACTGCAGCGGTTCAAGAAGGTGGCTCACCACCACCTTCTCAAGGGCAATTAGGGATGAGCAATAAGTGCCGGCAACGCCCACATCCCAAGAATCAAATTTCAAAAAAATCTGTGAAACCTAGTCAGCTACAAAACTGCCATTCCATGGATGCAAAACTATTCATTCAATAAACAGACTGTAAATAATAAACAGAGGTGCAATTGGGGCCCTCTGTAATTCCAAATAGATAACCAATGAACGTTATACAATATAGCCAGACTAGTTTATACCTTAATTATCTCATGTTGAAAACCCTCACAACAGTACTTAAAATGCAATGCCATATACCTTCAGTTCCTACATCAGAATCACCCTTCCCTTACATTCTAGTATTTTTACTGCATTTAGTATTTACAATTATTCAACATATAAAGAATAAACAAATAGCTGACACAAGTTTAAAGCCCTAATTCATTTTTGAGGTTCTAATAGTCTCAGCCCAATTAATAATGTCAGCCCACAGCACTACAGCACTACATTGATATTAACTGTCAGGCGGATGACTGGTGTAGCAAATGGATATGTCTCACTGTGAGCTAGGAGGTGCTCTTCTGTGGTTGGTGTTGAAACACATTTTGGGGACTGAGTTGAGAGAGCTGTAATCTACATTTGGCTGCACTATATCTGATTTGGGTGTCTGATGCTGATACTGATGTTTGAAATGGGAAAGTGCACAAACATCTCTCATCTGGAACAGCACAAAAATCCAAAATTAAAGAGGAAAAAAACCTTGGGGTTTAACGAGCCACTTGAGCAAGAATCACTTGATTAGATTATTGCAAGTCACTGCCACACCTATTAGCCTTCATTTGTTCTATGAGCATAATTGCTGATGTCATTGTACATGTGATCAATACTTTCCAGACGTGAATGCCACTGCTGGAATGCAAAGGTATTCCTAATGCCCAGTGTTGCTTAGACTTTAATGAAGGATTGGATGATGTATTTTCTTCATTTACATGCCATTCAAATATGCCAGCCAAATATGGATGGGCATATTTACTGTCTGCTGTCATGTACAGAGGAAATTCTGGAAGTAGCAGGGACCAAAAATGGGCAGTAAAGGGGTGTAAGATATAATTCACTGTTCGTTGTGACTTGGCTGAATTTAATGCACCAACATGCTTCGAGAGTTCTGCAAACAAACCTTTAAACAGATTTAGTTAACTTCTGTAAACCTTTTAGACATGGCATAAGCAGCCCATTGTCTACAGATTTAGTTAACTTCTGCAACCTCATCAGACAGGACTTTGAGAGTTCTGCAAAACAAACCTTTAAGCTGATTGAACAATGAGGAACTTCTGCAACCCCTTCAGACATGGCGCAAGCGGCCTTGAGGCCCATTGACTACAGATAAGGAGAAGAGATTGAACAATAGCCAACATGGTCTGAGACAGAAGAAATACCAATGATTGAACAATAGCCAACGTGGTCTGAGACACTTATGCATTGGGAGGCCTGCCAAGTTTTGGGTATAAAGGACACAATTAGAGAATGCTTGGGGACTGCTGCAGTGAGTCGGGCGACTTGACCGGTCGCACAGAAAGAAGGGCCTACTAGTCACCGCCGAACTGGTCACTCGCTGGTGTTAGTATGTATGTATGCTTATGCTTGCTCGTTGAAGCTTATACTTGCATGTAAACTTGATTTTATGCTTGCTTGTAAACTTGATTGATTTTAAGTAAAGAAGTAGTTACCCTGAAATCTTTGTCTCATTGTCTTCATTCTGGTTCGGGTCCGAACTCTAAGTAACTGTCAGACCGGGATACCGTAAATGGCCTAGTCTTCCAGGGGAGGAACGTCTAACCCTGTGTACTTAAACAAAACTTACAACTGCTTCTTCTAAGAAAGTGTTTAATGCCTGGACTGGAGTACAATTAGTTTCATTATTTTGTTTAATACATCTGTAATTCAAAATCAACTAGTGATTATGTACTCAATAAGGGATTTAATACATTGACTACACAATAAAATTACAACAATATGTTAAATAAGAATAATTTGATTAAATAATTGCATATTTTTATGTATTATATTTGTTAGGATTCAAAATGTTTTATCAATACAACTGGATCTCTCATTGTATTGCTTATGGTAGGTCACGTTGGTTTATAAGGATGTGCAATAATGTAATGCATAATTTTTTTTTAAATTCGTTTTATGGGATGTGGGCATCGCTGGCAAGGCCAGCATTTATTGCCCATCCCTAATTGCCCTTGAGAAGGTGGTGGTGAGCCGCCCTCTTGAACCGCTGCAGTCCGCGTGGTGAAGGTACTCCCACAGTGCTGTTAGGGAGGGAGTTCCAGGATTTTGACCCAGCGATGATGAAGGAACGGCGATATACTTCTAAGTCAGGATGGTGTGTGACTTGGAGGAGAACTTGGAAGTGGTGGTGTTCCCATGCGCCTGCTGCCCTTGTCCTTCTAGGTGGAAGAGGTCGCGGGTTTGGGAGGTACTGCCGAAGAAGCCTTGGCGAGTTGCAGCAGTGCATCTTGTAGATGGTACACACTGCAGCCACGGTGCGCTGGTGGTGGAGGGAGTGAATGTTTAAGGTGGTGGATGGGGTGCCAATCAAGCAGGCTGCTTTGTCCTGAATGGTGTCGAGCTTCTTGAGTGTTGTTGGAGCTGCACTCATCCAGGCAAGTGGAGAGTATTCCATCACACTCCTTACTTGTGCCTTGTAGATGGTGGAAAGGCTTTGGGGAGTCAGGAGGTGAGACACTCGCCGCAGAATACCTAGCCTCTGACCTGCTCTTGTTGCCACAGTATTTATGTGGCTGGTCCAGTTAAGTTTCTGGTCAATGGTGACCCTCAAGATGTTGATGGTGGGGGATTCAGCGATGGTAATGCCGTTGAATGTCAAGGGGCGGTGGTTAGACACTCGCTTGTTGGGAGATAATCATTGCCTGGCACTTGTGTGGCGCGAATGTTACCTGCCACTTATCAGCCCAAGCCTGAACGTCATCCAGGTCTTGTTGCATGCGGGCATGGACTGCTTCATTATCTGAGGAGTTGTTAATGGCACTGAACACTGTGCAGTCATCAGCGAACATCCCATTTCTGAACGTATGTTGGAGGGAAGGTCATTGATGAAGCAACTGAAGATGGTTGGGCCTAGGACTTCCATGGTGGAGCTGTGTGTAACTGGCTTCTTCCTTAAGGGTATAATGGACATTCTGAGAAGAATCAAGATTCTAATGACATCCTGAGGTCAATTAGAGGATAATTTCTCTGTAGATTTCAGCTGCTTGTAAATCCCTGGCTCCATCCAAAGTCAGAACAAACCAATAGGAAATCATTGGCTTTCTTTCTTTTTTATACTTGAATAAAAATTGACATTGAAATTTGCATAAGTGACACTTGAAGTGTAACTTAAAACATGTACATATATATTAGCAGATCTCTCTTGGCATTGCTCACTGTCAGTTATAAAGAACATGTTAGATATTATAATGCAAGAGATATTATTCTGCTACTGAGGTGTGGCTGTGTCTCTTTAAGGACTCAAAGTCTAATTACATCTAAGTAAATACTGGGTAAGGATAAAGTTTCATTGCTTTTGACGCTACCATGGCTTGCTAAGAGGTTCCTTACATTCTGGTTCCTGTGTGAAATGACTGTCTTTGTTTTTCTATATCCTTTTTTGAAGTGTGACACAAATTTGAGTGTAACACTTGAAGTGTGATGGTCAGAAGAGGAGAAGTATAATGGATAGGAAATGCAAGTTAGATACAGCCTTTCAAAAGGAGGTGAATGCTCTAGCTTTGGCCTAACTAGTGCTTTATAAACCAAAGGTTTCACGTAAAGGTATCTCCTGAGCATTTTCCAACAACAGGATACACTTTCAGCAATTTAATACATTATCTTTTTACTTAGAAAAATGCTATTGTGGTGGCATATGAAATTCTCAGTGGAGTAGTTTATAAGTTTGCCAAACTGAACCCAAAATATACCACTTACATTGTTAGCAAGAGAACAAGTCAATAAAATTATTATTTTTTGATGAACTACTGAAAAAAAACCCCTCAACTGATTGTTCAGGCAGGATCAGGATCTGATAATCATATAAAGAAATAAATACAATTTTAGCAATTCAGTTATAACTGAATAACACAATGTTGCTCCACAATGCCAAACAGACGAAAGGAGGAGGGTAACTGTGGTAGTGGAACTCCAGAACAATAAAAAGAGACAAAGGCCGGAATTTTGCCTACCTTGCGGGTGCGGTGCGGGCAGTGGCCATGCCGGGTCCCGAGCCTGTTGCTATCTCCATCCCGCTCCACAGAATGATTTTGTGATAATGGGGTCTGTTAAGTCCACCCTGTGCCTTGCCCAGCCCAATTAAATGGAGCAGGTCTGGTGACGTCATCGATATCGCGTTTTCAGCCAGGATATTTAAAGGAGCCATGGCCACATTGCATTTGAAGGTTCATCTAGGAGTGTGCAGTCAGTGCAATTGATTTCCACTGCTGCACACAGGGGCACAAATGACTGCACAGAGGCAGAGGGCTGAACCCAGGTTCTCCAATGACTCCCTCCACATGCTTGTGGAGGGAGTCAGAGCACGCAGGGAGGTCCTCTTCCCTCCTAATGGGAGAAAGAGACCTCCCCAGCAAAGCAAAGGAGCCTGGCTCCAAATTGCTGAGGAGGTGAACAGCAGGGACATCGTGAGGAGGACCTGGGTGCAGTGCCGCAAACAGTTCAACGATCTTGTGAGATCAGGAAAGGTGAGTACAAAGCCACACTCACCTTCATCCTGATGTGCCTCTCATCACATCCCCATCACTCTGCCTTCCCAACCCTACTCCTGCACATCCTTACACCAACATACCTTGCACCTTCATCAATCCCTCTCTCTCTATCTACATTATCACATCCCCATCTGACTAGCCACCCCTCACACTAATGCACTCATACCAACTAACAACACACAAGGAGGCCACTTGGAATTGCCACCCCACTCCATCATAATCACCCTCTACACATGTAACCCATCCATTCCTTACACTCATTCCATCACTCTAACTCAATCTTTTCTTCTTTCCCTCCTTGCAGGAAAAGAGACCCCACAATAAGAGGGAGAGGGAGAGAACTGGTGGAGGACCTCCATCACTCTCAACCCTGACCACTGCAGAGGAGGCTGTGTTAGAGCTGTCGGGAGTGTCCGAGCATCGGAAGTGGGAGACGGAGAGGGGGACATCTCAGCAACCTGGTGACGGAATCACTTTTCATACAGCTACATGGCATACATCAGTCACTCATATGGGGGCAGATGTTAGCAGCCATTGAATGATAACTATTTGCATAATGTTGTCTGTGCCCAATGTACATATGACATATCTAACTCATCTCTTTACTCTCCCACAGGTCCATCAAGAGCCCCCTGCGCGCCACCACCCCCCCCCCTCCCACTGTCCAGGAGGAGACTCCTCAGAGGAGCCTCGAGCCTCTGAGGATGCAGCATCACCAGACATAAGCCCATCTAGCACCAGCGCAGATACACACACCTCGATGGGTCCCTCATGACACAGAGTAGTCACCTGGTGTGTCACAAATCACAAGTGAGCAAGAGCAGATGATGGAGACAGGGACAGTAGTGGAGACTCCTCATTGGAGGGTGCAGGACTCTCCTAGTTCTGCTCAGCTGCATGCAGACGCTGGGCCTCGGGGGCCATCCAGAAAGAGGGTGATTCTGGAGCAGCAGGAACAAGTGCAGGAGGCTCTGATAGGTTTTGCGAGCGCGATGACTGCCACTGTTCAGAGAATGGAGGAGTCCTTCTCCAACATGAGCACCACCGTGTCCCAGGCAATGGCTCCTCCATGGACAGGATGGCCACCTACATGGAGCAGCTAATGTGCCAGTTGCAGGAGCACATGGTGTCTATGCAGAATAGATGGCTATCTATGGAGGATAGATGGCTATCTATGGAGAATAGATAGCTATCTATGGAGGAGAGATGGCTATCTATGGAGAATAGATGGGTATCTATGGAGGATAGATGGCTATCTATGGAGAATAGATCCCAGAGGCTCATGGACGTCCTCTCTAGGAGGGATGTCAGTGTAGACGTGGGTCCTCATGCCCCTACTGGTGTGCAGCAAGGTGCTCTCCAGCTACTTGCTAGCAGGGAAGTGCAGATGGCGCATGAGAGGGATGATGGTGAACGGGGACATGGAAGTGGGGGCTCCTCTCCAAGCACTCACACTTCTCCCCCATTGCCACCCCCTCAGTCAGAGCCCCACATGCTGCCTCGGATCGCGATGGCCGAGTCTGCCCCTGCACAGTTGCAGGAGGAGCAGACTTTGGCGGGGCCCTCACAGGCTCCAAAACCCAGAGGACGACCTCCAAATTTGTCTAAGCAGGCGCAGCAGGGAAGTGAGGAGGCTGCCTCTACCTCTGCTGAAGCCACAGGGGTAGCACCACGTAGAAGCACGCATAAGAGAAAGATGCCACACAGTAGATTCACAAGGGTAGTCACTTGGGTGTTTTGTTCAATGTTATTGTGAAGTTTCTGTTAATTTAATCTTCACCATAAATTTATTTATTTTCAAAAATTTGTCTTGGACAAATTTGTGTGCACAATGGGAAGTGGCTTAGTTAGTTGAAGTGAAGGGTCAGACCTAACTTTACCTCCAGCAGTGGTGGTGACTGTGAAAGGAATGGATTGGTCATTGTAGGGATGCTTTATGGTCTGGCTGTGGGGTGTTGCCAACCTGGCGAGGCATGTGGCAGCCATATGGGTGTGCTGCGTAAAGTTAAGTAAATCTGGCCATGATGAGGCCATCCCTGGCCTCATGGGCAGCAATGTGCTCACGTGCTGGAGCAATCTGCATTGCAGGTTCCTCCAGCTCTTCCTCCTCCTCGTCTTCCACCTGAAACTCCTGCTGCTCCTCCTCCTCCTCTGAAGAGGCTGTGCACTCTGTGCCTTGTTCCTCATGCAGCGCTAATCCTTGCTGCTGCGCTATGTTGTGCAGGGCACAGCAGACCATGACGATTCTGGATACCCTGGCTGCTGCATACTGAAGGACTCCTCCAGATCTGTCAAGGCATCTGAATCACATTTTGAGCATGCCTATGGTCTGCTCTATGAAACATAGAAGATAGGAGCAGGAGTAGGCCATTCGGCCCCTCGAGCCTGCTCCGCCATTCAATGCAATCATGGCTGATCATCCAAATTCAGTACCCTGACCCTGCTTTCTCCCTGGATCCCTTGATCCCCTTAGCCTTAAGAAATATATCTAACTCCTTCTTGAATATATTTAATGAATTGGCCTCTACTGCCTTCTGTGGTAGAGAATTCCATAGGTTCACCACTCTCTGGGTGAAGAAATTCCTCCTCATCTCAGTCCTAAATGGCTTACCCCTTATCCTTAGACTGTGACCCTTGGTTCTGGGGTCCCCCGTCATCGGGAACAGCCTTCCTGCATCTAGTCTGTCGAGTCCTGTTAGATTTTATAAGTTTCAATGAGATCCCCTCTCATTCTTCTAAACTCTAGCGAATATAAGCCTAATCGACCCAATCTCTCTTCATACGTCATTCCTGCCATCTCAGGTATCAGTCTGGTGAATCTTCGCTGCACTCCCTCCATGGCAAGAACATCCTTCCTCAGATAAGGTGACCAAAACTGCACACAATACTCAAGGTGTGGTCTCACCAAGGCCCTGTACAACTGCAGCAAGACATCCTTGCTCCTGTACTCTAATCCTCTCGCTATGAAGGCCAACATACCATTTGCCTTCTTAACCGCCTGCTGCACCTGCATGCTTACCTTCAGCGACTGGTGCACAAGGACACCCAGGTCTCGTTGCACTTCCCCTTTTCCCAATCTACTGCCGTTCAGATAATAATCTGCCTTCCTGTTTTTGCCACCAAAGTGGATAACCTCGCATTTATCCACATTATACTGCATCTGCCATGCATCAGGCCCTGGGGATTTATCGCCCTTCAATCCCATCAATTTCCCTAACACCATTTCCCTACAAATACTGATTTCATTCAGTTCCTCCCTCTCATTAGACCCTATGTTCCCCGACATCTCTGGGAGTTTATTTGTGTTCTCCTTTGTGAAGACAGAACCAAAGTATGTATTTAATTGGTCAGCCATTTCTTTGTATGACACATCTGGTGGAGATGTGGCTTGCATTATGTCTCTCCTCGGCCTCAGTACTTGGCATCCTCAAAGGTGTCATAAGCCACGTCTTCAGTGGACAGCCCTTGTCTCCAAGCAGCCAACCAGTAAGTGTGTTTGGGGGTGCGAAGAGCTGAGGGAGGGTGGACTGGCACAGGACGAAAGAGTCATGACAGTTCCCAGGGAATCTGGCACACACATGCATGATGATCTTCCTATGGTTGCACACCAGCTGCACATTGAGGGAGTGGAAGCCCTTGCAGTTGACAGACACTCCTGGGTTATGATGGGGTGCCCTGATGGCCACATGTGTGCAGTCGATGATGCCCTGCACCCGTGGGAGCACCCGGTCAGTAATACTGGCTTCATCAGTGGCAAAGTTGATATAATTGGCTGACTTGTCAAACAGGGCATCGGTGACCTGTGTGATGCATCTGTGGGCGGCCAACTGCGAGGTGCCGCAAATGTCTGCTGTAG